>CM028138.1:347092500-348292500 GCA_016271365.2 Neoceratodus forsteri | reverse complement strand
GGACTCTTCTGGTGGTGTTGCTGTGGGCTGCCCTTTTGGACCCATGCAGCACCAGGTTCGTCACAGGGGAGGATCCCCTACTAGGCTGTTCCAGGCTTCGCATCCCCAGGGTTCCATTCTGCAACCTGGTTTGTTGTCCGGGATCCTGCAAGCTCAGGCCCTGTTTTCTGGATTTCAGAGCCTCAGCAGAGGACAGTTGCCTTGCCGTAGGTGCCCCTCTCACATTCTTCTGCAGCCACCCCCTCTCTCCCAGGCCATGTCCGTCCTACGGGCCTGTTATCCTGGGAGACGTTCAGAGGCTCTGCGGCGGCCTTCCCCATATACGTTAGTTATATGCATGAGTGGGTGTTTCGCCTATCACCACCACCGCAGGAGTCCTCTGAACATTCAAGCTCTCCATCATCCTCGTCTCCCTCCCTGGAGGGAGAGGAAGAACCCACTACTCATCTCTCCTCCAGTGCTGATTTCACTGAATATCAATGATTCCTTTCAAGGATGGTGAGGGATCTTCGTATCTCCTTTGTTAGGCAAGACAATACCGAACGGGAGACGCGTGAATTCAGTGCCCAGCATTTGGTGGTACTATCCTGGCCTATTCCCTTCCAGGAGTCGTCTATCCATTCCTGGCAGTCGCAAGCCGCCCTTTCTCCAGCCCCTAGCAGATTGCGGAAGAAGGTATTGTGCCCCTTCGGAATCTCTAGATACTCTCCCCAACCCACCTTCAGGATTGGCACACCTAGAAACTCCCTCCCGACACCGACGCCTGGCACACGACCGTACTCAGATTCCCTACAGTTTGACCGGTGGGGGCGAAGAGTGTTCTCTTCCTGTCATGCGATGTTATGCATTGCATCACATCAGGCTCACCTTGCTGCCTACAGTAGGCATTTGTGGTCGATGCTCTCCCAAATCTTAGCATCAATACCTGATACAGAGCAAACCAGACAAGCTATTGCCCTCTCTGCTGTAGGCCTGGAGCTGGCAAGACACCAAACAAGGGCATCTTATGATGCCAGTGAGGTGGCTTCCAGGGACAGCGATCTGTATTACACGGCATGGCTTCATCTGTCACGGTTGTCACCTCTGGCCTGGCATAGGGTGATGCGCTCCGCTTTCCAGGGAACCCCTCTTTTTTTCCTCCAGAGCTAGGAGACTTCTGCAGGGGCTTCCTCCATCTTCCCATCCTTGGGGACACCTCCTAGCTCTCCTCCACCATAGTCTTCTCGCCTGTTTAACCCAGGGTCTTCCCCCTCCTGTTTCCCACCAACAGGAGGCTGGGGGTCTTGTTCCCTCAGGGTTCTCTATCTCCCCGGAAGGAGACAATCCTCACCAAGCAGTAATGAATGGTGAAGATTGACAAGGGAAGATGTGAAAATTACGTACCTACCGTAATTCTTGATCTTCTGTATCTTCACCATTCAATACTGATACCCACCCACCTTCCCCCAGTGGCCTCCCATTGCATGTCTCTCCCTTCTCGCTCTCTCTCCTTTCTTTGGCCTTTATGCAAAAAAAAAAAGCTATCCTGGTTTCCATTCTTCGTGGACGGATCTTTTTTCCTCAAAGTAAAGGGGAACGAGTAGGACTTTTTTCCTATCCTGAGGGAACTCTTTCTGACTGCCTCTAGGGTGCCCTCTGGGCTCCTTAGCCACGTTGTGCAGTTCACAGCTAAAGAGACCATCCCTCTATGGCTCGGCCTCAAAATTCAGGTTCCCCCTGGCAGGCATTATTTGTCAGACTCTCTTAGTTGGTGCTTCTGCACTTCTTTAACCTTGAACTGCTGCCCTTGCCTTGCCTTCAGGGAGTCCGATTGAGTTCCCACTCTATCCTTCATACAAAGCTGTCTTTTGTAGGGCCTAATCCCTACCCACATACTTCGGTGTTAGCACTTAACAAGGTGGTGTGGGGCTTATCCCCCTCATAGTTGGGCGCTCTCCTTCCAGAACAGACTTCTGTCTAGGCAGTCTGTGAACTCTCAGCTAGAGTATAGGGGGTTGGGATGATGAGAAGATAAACTGCCCTTTGTGTCCAGTCAATACAAGCGGTCCAGTTGAACCTTTTCTCAGTCCCTTGTTTTTGGTTCCGAGCTTATAACCCTCTCAACCAATGTATCTGTGGGCAGTGTTCTCCCTCCTCAGCATCCCTTCTTTTTCTTCTCCTCCTTCCTTTTCTCTCTATCTGTTCCTCCCTTAGAGCCGCCCCAGATGGGAGGCCCTGCGGTCCCTTAGGGTAGGTATTCTCCCTCTTCTATCTGTCCTCTACCGGCTTATTCCTTCTTCAGTTTATATCCTTTCCTTTTTCTGTCCCTCAGCTCTCTTGCCTCGCTCTCCCTTTTTTTCATTTACCCTTTATTTCACCTCTGTGGCTACCAGAACTGAGATGGAGGAGGAGTCTGCAGCACGTGTTGGCCTCCCGCCATTGCATGACACAGTCGTCGCTCTCGTTGGCGGCATGGTTGGTTCTGTCAAAAAAAAAAAAAATAATCTCCCGTAACGGGTGCGTGCCTCCAGCACTACCCAGTCAGTAATGAAGGGTGAAGATGTAAGAGAAGATCAAGAATTACGGTAGGTACATAATTTTCATTTCTTAGTAGTGAGGCAGTGGAGATGGTGCCAGAGTCAGAATGAAACATAGGCTTCAACTCACTCTATTTCTCAGTGCCAAAGAAATCAGGGGCATGCACTCCATTCTCAACCTCAGAAACCTGAACAGGTTCATGAATCAAGAAAAATTCAGCATAATTTCTTAGGGGTCTCTGCTTCCGTTCCTGAAACTTCAGCATTGGTTAGCTTCCCTGGATAGGTAGTGTGCATACCAGCACATAATGGTACACCCCAGCAACCACAGATACCTTCCGTTTACTGTGCTGTGACAGCATCACCCATTTAACAATTTAGCTTTTGGGCTCTCCTCAGCGTCCCGCTTTACAGTATTCAACAGCACACCTGAGAAAACTGGGTGTCCAGGTTTAACCTTGCCTGGACGATTTAATAGCCAGTCCATCCAGGCAGGAGACTGAACAGGCAGTGCCACAGCCTCTCAGTTCTTTATCTCCGTGGGGGTTCTACTGAATCTAGAGAAGCTGGAGCTTCAACGCTAACAGTAGTCTACTGTTGACAGGAGCTCTTCTGGATACGACCAAAGCCTGGTTCTTCCAGAGAACAGAATGCAGATGATATGCAGATAGCATCCTGCATCATGGAGCATAAATCTGTTCAAGCCAACTCCATGCAATGCATGCTGGGTCTGATAGCCTCCTCAGTGTTCACAGTGCCCCAGGCACGATTGCCCTTTATCAGCTCCATATGTGCTCACTGCACAGTGGTCACAAGCATCACATTCTAAGACGTACCCCATTGAAGTGACCAAGCCCCTGATTTGGCCACTCGTATAGTGGTCAGCAGAGAACAGTCTCCTCCAGTGCTCCCCCCCCCGGGCCAGTGCCTCAGTCTCACCACGGATGCCTTCCTGTTGGGAATGGGAGTCCACTCTCAGGGCCTCCAAACACAAGGTGTCTGGGTCCCACCAGAGACTCATCTCCACATAAGTGTTTGGAGATGTGAGCTGTATGGCCTGTGAGCGCTACTGGATCTTGTCAGCCAGAAAACAGTCCTCCTCCAGACAGACAAGAAGTCTGTGATGTATTACATCATCAACCGAGAAGGAGCACACTCTTACCCTGTCTGCAGTGAAGCAGTGAGAGTGTTGGAATCTTGCCTGAAGCAGGGGATCCTGCTCCAAGCAATTTTATCTGCCAGGAGTCCAGAACAGTAGCAGATGAGCTCAGCCAAACAGAGGCCAGTGAGTGGTCACTAGCTTCAGATGTCATGAGCTCGCTGTTCATGGGGGTATCCCAGATGTGGACCATTTTTGCATCCTCACTCAACGTCAGACTGCCACAATTTTGCTCCAGATATCTAGGATGTGGCATTTTCTGTCAGGATGCATTCAAACTGTAATGGCAAACTCTGTCTGTATGCAATCCCTCTAGTGCAGAGAGTATTGCTCAAATTGGAGGCACAAGAGGAAAAGATGATACTAGTGTGGTCCCTTGTTGACCTCAACAGATAATGGTTTCCTCTGTTAAATAGTGTGTCTGTTAGCAAACCAAGGATTCTTACACTGAGGACAGACTTACTGACTTGTGGTTACCTGATCCATCCAGGCCAGTGCTCCCTTCATCTGCAGGCCTGGCTCCTGAAGAGATGGAAGGGAACAGGTACATTGTACAGTATCTAAGAGGGTCTCTGAAATACTTTTGGTTTCCTGTAACGCTTCCACTATGAAGACATACACAGCCAAATGGGAAAGTTTTTCAATCTAGTGCTCCAAAACCTGCATGGACCCCTTTGTTCACCCACCTGACAAGGTGAGTACTTGATGGACCTTTCTGATGCTGGATTATAGTTTTACACAGTCAACTTGTGTGCTATTTCTGCATACCATGAGTCTGTGGATACCCTCTATCTGGCACAGCTGCCACTGTTCAAGATGTTCCTTAGCAGCATCTTACACACAAGGCTTCCAATCAGGAAGCCAATGACTGCCTGGGATGTCAACCTTGTGCTGTATATGCTTACCTGCAAGCCTTTTGAGCCCCTTTTGACATGAGACTGTTTTTAACTTGGAAAACTGCACTTCTTTTGGCCATCATTTCTGCTCACAGTGTGTCTGAAATCCAGATGTTATTTGTGTCAGTCTTCACCATTCATCACTATTGGGTTAGCTCACCGGAGCTAGGACACCGCAGGAGACTTTACATATATATATATACACTGTATATATGTGTGTATGTATGTGTGTGTATATATATATATATATATATATATATATATATATATATATATATATATAGAGAGATATGGAGTAAACGGCTGAGCCACCGAGACCAGCGTGCTCTGCTTGGCGCGAGGGGTTGCAGTTAGCCGCTGTCGGCCCACCTCAGTTATTTCTCCCGCCATCAAGTGAGTATCCCTGCGTGTGAGAAAAGAGAAAATTTGCAGCCCAAGTCAGTCATGTGTATATTGCCTTGTTTCCTGACAGTCTGCTTGGCGTCATGCCCGACTCAGTAGATCTTTCCTTTTTGTTAAAAGCGGCGTTGTGTACTATCTTTTGTTTAATTTTTCGTCCTGTCATGTCTCGTCCAGCGGCCAAGAAGGCGTCAAAGGCGGGGCGGTCCCCCATGCGTCAGTGCCCCTGTGGCCACCTTTACTCCGTTACGGACCAGCATGACCATTGCCTCTCCTGCCTCTGCCCTGGACACGATATGGATAACTGCGATATCTGCTTCTCCATGGACCTCCGTGTCCTTGAAATTCACATGTGGAAAGTAGGACATCCGCCGCCGACTTTCGGAGGACGGATTTGCAGTCGTCAAGCCAAGGTCAGAACTCGCGGCCCTTCCTCCAGGTCCCCTCCCGGTCCTATACGGCCCACGTAGGAGGGAACCCCCACCTAATCTAGCCTTGCCACGGCGGGGGTTTCTTTCACGGTGCAGGAGGCCCAGGCCTGCCATCTTGGGGGCCAGTTGGGAGGCACCGTCCTGGCAGTCGCTACTTCGGTAGCAAAGGCTTCCTCTGTGTCGCGTTCTGGGTCCCTCGGGACCATACCGGCAACTTCCTCGGCGCCGTGCCCCGGTGTCACTGGCTTAGAGAGCCCACGGTAGGCTTCAGGCCTGTCCTCGGCGCAGTCATCGTCCCTGATTCTGCTCGCAGTGTTGGGACTTCTGGCAGCGTTGTGGTTGGTGGGTTGAAGATTTCTGGGCCTGGTTCTAGTCTTGGCGATGCAGAGACTGGGGCCGGTGCCGTCTCTGCCCCCCGGTGTCACCTGCGGCGCCGGTGGCAGAGTCAGCACCATGGTCGGCATTGATCCTGGCTTCGGCGCCGGGGTTGTGTGCAGCGCCAGGCTCGGCACCGGGTCTGCCTTCGGTGTCGCTCACGGTGCCGGGGTGGTTGCCAACACCAGGTGCGGTGCCGCTTCAGATTCAGCTCTCGGCGCCATCGGAAACTGGTGTGGAACTGAGCTCAGGGTCGCACCTGACTCCAGCAGTGTTCGCAGTGCCGGGGACGGTGTCTGCGCTGGACGCGGTACCGTACTGTCCTCTGCTGCTGTTGGGGGTTTTGAGTCTCAGGGTGCCCAACCTCTGTGCCCGGGAACCGGAGGGGCCTGTGGGGTGGTCTGGCATCTGACCTCTGAGTCTACTTCCTCGGATGCGGATTCTGGGTCTGATCCGGACTGTCTTCTGGATTCGTCGGGGTATTCTGATCCTTTTGTCTCCAGCACCTTGGCCCCCACTCTCCCATCTCCTGCAGTTCAGCTTTCACCGGTAGACCTCAGGGTCAGGGGGTCTGACCAGTCAGTGGTGGTCCTGCTGGGCAGCCTGAGATCTCTGGAGAGGCTGCTGCTTCAGTTGGGCCCCCCCACCCCCGGACGTGTTTTGACAGTCCAAGTTTAGGGCAGCCTGGGGCATGTCAAGCGGGGGGAGGGTACGGTTCCTTGGGTGGTCTCCTCGGAGCCTACTCAGGGATGCCAGCTGCCTCGGTTAGTGGTGAAGAGAACGAGGTCCCTCTCTGACTCTGAAGGGTTGAGAGGTAGCGGGTTAGCACAGCAAGCTCTTTGGTTCAGGCTGGGTCCTGGAAGGAGCCGTAGTGCAGGCCCTCGCCTTTCCCTTAAGGAGTTTGGGAGGGGGACTTCTACTTCTGAGGTCAGGGGCCGTCCTTCTGGACTCACACGGTCCCGGTCACCTCATGGGGGGATTTCTTCCTTGGGGCACAGCTCTGACCGTTCCGATCCGGCTGAACTGCTGTTAGCTGCAGCGGCTTTGGGTTCCCCCTCCCTTCGAAGGGTTTTCTGTTGGCCTCCCTGCCCTGACAAGAGACAGTTCTCCTGTTGCCAGGAGCCTGCCCTCCGAGCTTCTGTCTCCACCCCTGGTAGTCCCAGGTATTCCGGGCCGTCTGGGTCCTCTTACTTGGGAGCAGTTCAGAGGATCAGCTGCATTCTTTCCCACCTGCTTCCATGCCCTGGACCAGCAGGTGTTCCACCATGCCCCCCATGCAGTCGACCCCTGAACTGGGGAGCTCATCATCTTCTTCCTCTTCTCCCTCTACCGAGGGAGAGGAACCATCGGTCCACATATCCCCTGCGTCTGATCTGTCATCTTATCAATGCTTCCTGGTGAGGATGTTGGACGAGCTCCACCTGACCCCCGTACCTATAAGTAATCCCAAGCATGTGACGCTCGCCTTTTTTGTCGAGTTCAGTGCGGCCCACTTGGTGGCTCCCGCCTGGCCAATTTCCTTTTCAGGAAGCGTCGCATCGGCTCTGGCTTCGTCCCCCTCTCCACTGTTCCAGCCCCAAGGGACTTAAGCCAGTGGTATTGCGCTTCCCTGGGGTCTCCAGGTTCTCTGCCTCTCCCCCCTTTGGGGTTGACCTCCCTGGATACTCCTTCAGGGCCTCGCGCCCCCTACTGTGACCGCCGTCCAGATTCGGACTCTGCGGACTTCGATTTCTGGGAGAGACGAGTATTTTACTCTGCATGTATCTCCCTTTCATTTCTTGTGGTCCAGGCTAGGACAGCTCCTAGCTTCAATGACTGATTCGGAGGAAACCAGGCAAGCCATCGCCCTCTCTGCGCAGGTCCTGGAGCTAGCAGGGCACCAAGCAAGGGCATCTTATGATGCCAGTGAGGTAGCTTCCAGGGTGGTAGGGACAGCGATCTGCCTTCGGCAGACAGCATGGCTTCGCCTATCCCGGTTGTCACCCCTGGCCCGGTGTAGGGTGACTTACTCTGCCTACCGGAGAACCCATCTCTTCTCCCGCCGATTGAGACTGCGACTTTCGTGGCACCTTCCTTCCCCCATGGGGGGATCCCAGTCTCACCCGGACCAATTTCAGGCCTCCCCAGGCCTGTAAGGGTTCTCCCCTTTGGTGTTTCACCCACTGGAGGCTAAGGGACATGGTCCCTTAGGGTGTTATGGGTACCTTCCCCTTTTTTTCAGAGGTGGAGGCTGAAATAGTGATGAATGGTGAAGATTGACGCAGATAAGATACGAAAATTACATACCTACCGTAATTATTGATCTTTCTGTGTATCTTCACCATTCATCACTAAATCCTACCCTCCTTCCCCCGGGGCCTCCGTCTCTGGACTCCCCCTCCTCTCCCCCGTGTGTCTTTTCCCTCCATCTTGTCTCCTGATATGTAGACGGGAGGGGGTTGTGAGGACACACGAGGGTAATCCTCTGTCTTTCTGAGTTTGAAAAGAACCTTCCATTCTTTCCCTCCAGAGGGGTTGTGGACTGTGAAGAGGGCCATCTCCCCCTTTATATTTTAGAGTTTTCTTTAGTGACCTCAGTTTGAGGCCACCCTGTATTTTCTTTTTAAAACCTCTAGTTGGTTTAAGAAAAAAAAATTATTTTAATGAGGGATTGGGACACAGCCTCAACCTGCTCTTCTCCACGTGGTCTTCCAATCCTCACTGCAGGTTTTTCTCTTGCAGCTGGCTTCTTTTCCCAGGTCTAGATCTTATGCCCAAAACGGAGGCAGTATAATGCAGTGGTTAAGTCTCTGAGCTGCAGATCTGGTGACTTCCAGAAGACCAGACCTGGGTTTGAATCCCACAGCTTCCACTTTTATACTGTGTGACCCTGAGCAAGTCATTTAAGTCCCTGTGCTCCAGGTCACGCCTGTAACAAAAAAAAAAAAAATATATATATATACACACACGCACACTTGGGGCACCTCTGTTCTGAGGTTGTGTTACTCATCCTTCCCCCTTTCTCCCTCACTTCTTTTCCCTTCCTTCTCTTTTCCTTCTTCTCCTTCCAGAGATTGGGGCCCTCTCTTCTCCCCAGTTTCCTTTCTAAAGTTTCCTCCTGTGTTGTCTGTCGTTTATTTCTCCTTTTAATTCATTCTTCTTTTTCCTTTTATCTATCTATTAGGCTCTCTTGCCTCATCCCTCCCTCCTTCCCTTCCATACACTCTCCGGCGTTTCAGAACTGGGGCGGAGTCGACAACGGCTAACTGCCAACCCTCGAGTGCCACGTAGAACACTGGTCTCGAGGGCAGCGCTAGCCCGTTGACTCCTCCTATATATAAAAAAAGTCTCCCGCGGGGTCCTAGCTCTAGTGAGCTGACCCAGTAGTGATGAATGGTGAAGATGCACAGAAGGATCAATAATTATGGTAGGTACGTAATTTTCATTTTTTGTTCTCAGGTCCTCTGTATGCTGTTTTCCAGAAGGACAAGGTAGTTCTCCATACGCACCCAAAGTTCCTACCAAATGTGGTGTGAGAGTTCCATCTGAATCTGCCACTAATGCTGGCTACCTACATTGCCAGCTTCCAGAATGATGGAGAGAGCACTCTTCCTTTTTCTGGATTTAAGAGGATATTTAGGTTTTATACGGACAGAACTAAAGACTTTAGGCAACCCAAACAACTGTTTTGTCGTCTTTGATCGTTATCGAAATGGACAGTCTGGTACAATCAATCGATTGTGCAGTGCTTATGCTACTGCTTTGCCATGGCTCAGGTCAAGCTTGATGGCCTGGTATGGGCCCGCACCACTGAATCAGTTGCCACATTCCTGGGTAAGATTCACTCTCTTTACCTAGTAGTGATATCTGCAGAGCTGCAACTTGGAGCACATGTCGAGCACTATGCCCTTGATGTCCATGCCACATTTGGTTGGACAGTCCTGAATGGACTTATGTCCTAAGTGAACTCTTTACTCCTACCGCCTGGGAGGGGGGGATTTTTGTCTGAGCTTGGCACTCTGACCAACTAGTTTGAATCAGTGGTAAGGACTGATTCCTGGAAGATAGAAAAATGACATAATCACCATAATTCCTGATCCTTTAGGAATGTGTTCACCAGTGGTTCACATGTCTAGTCACTATTTCCTGGGCTTACTTGAGTATGTTTGATTGGCCTTCACCCCTTCTTCCTGGTTTGGACTGTGAAGACACTGTGCTACTGGTTTGCTGGCCCTTCTTATACATGTCTCCAGGTTTATCTTATGCCATTAGGTTAGACGCTTAAGTTAGGTTGTGCTGCATCTCCTTGGTTAAAAAAAAAAAAGGTACTGAGGTGGTTGGGGGCTGGTGCTGAGGTGACCCATGCAGCACAAGCCAGTATTGCGGTGCCACCTCAGCACCATCCCTCCTGAAAAGTTGGCTTCCTTGGGTCCTAGTGCCTCCAGCTAAGACCCACTAGTGTGAATCTGTGTTGAAAATAATCTAGAAGATCAGGAATTATGGTGAGTATGTAGTTTGTTTTTCTAAGTTGGTAGACATCCTCTGCGTTGGTGGCACCACCAGCCGACTTCTATCCCGTTCTAGTTGCAAAAAACTTATCTTCCTGGACATAGTCTCCACCACTCATTCTCACTAATGGGATCTACGCCGGAGGTGCTAGGACCCAGGATCTACGCCAGAGGCGCTAGGACCCAGCGGGAGCAAACTTTTTTGCAGGAGGGCCGGTGCCAGAGATGGAGCTGCGAGGAGCGACGCCGCGAGCCTCTGATCGTGCGGCAATGACTATCTCGGCGTCGACCCTCCAACCGCCTCAGTTCCTTTTTTCCCTGTCGAGTGCGCTTCAGTGTTGACGTCACCCGCCTGCTGGGAGTCCAACTTCAAACTAGCAGCATAGTTTTCAGTTTATTATTTTGTAGTATTTTTTGAATAAAGTACCGCTTACGATAATTTATTCTTATCAAAGAAAGAAGTCTCAGCCTACATTGACGGAGTCGACCATGAGCGGGTCAGGTGATGGTAGGGAGACTACGTATGACAGCTGTTCAGTCAGCCAGGCTGGGTCCGGTCCGCCGCCTTCTCCGGAAGGTGGGGTTTGACAACAGACGGTCCAATGCCTGAGGGGATGGGCGGTCCCCCTGGAAGCATAAAAGTAAACAGTCACATTCTTGGCACCATTCGGCCTCGAGCTCTTCTTCGACCCATAGGTCAAAAAAGAGAAGGCATCACTCGAGGTAGCCCTCTGATATGTCTGCGCATCAACAATCAGTCGTTAGGGTCAGTTGCCGGTCTTCTCGTTCGGAGTCGCCGGTTTCTGGTTCTGGTCTCTGACATCGGAGCCCTTCCCTGCCTTCTGGTAGGGCTTCCGATGAGCAGTTTCATCAGTGGGCCGCTCTTATGTAGCAGTGAGCTCAGAGGCTGGTCCAGCTGTCTGGCCCGGTCACTCAGGGGCTCTCTGGCTCTTCAGGGCATCGGGCAGGGCGATTGGGCCTCCCTAGTTGCGAGGCGCCCTCTTCGGTGCCATCGACTTCGCGCTCAAGTGTTTTCTCCCCACACATGGCTGCGTCGCGGGGGGCCACACTGATGCCTCTATCTCCTGGTATTTTTCCTTCTTTTCCTTCAAATTCTACTGTTTGGGGCCCTGGGTTGGTTTCGGCGCAGTTGCCGTCGGGTCACTTGGTGCCGTTGCGCCTGTCGGTGCTGCTCTCGGCACCATGCACCTTTTCCGTGCCATAATTTCTCGGTGCCGTGTGGCCTTTCAGTGCCATCTTAGGCGTCATGCGGCTTTTCGGCGCAGTCTGCTTTGCCTGCATTGCACGGTGCTGAAAGGCCACACTCTTCTTCAGCGCCGAGGCTGGGCTTTTCGTCTACCAATCTTCAGGGCGTCCCCTCTCCGATTTCTTTTCCTTCCTCTTTTTCTGCTGATTTTCAACCCTTTCCCATCCATGCAGTCCCTCCTGGACTGTTGGGAGATTATATTGAGCCTGACCCAGATCTTAGACTGGGTGATGATGTGGAAGGAGCAGGATCTAATCCTGTTACAAAGCCTGTGGTCGAGGACCTGTCATTTAAGTCTCCGCTGAAAAATTTGAATTCCACTCTCTCTCTCCTGACTATGGATATCGATCCTGGGAAGCTTTTAAGACTCCAATACCTTCATGTTGCGGACATCCCTATGGATTTAACTCCCCCGGTACAACCCTCCTTTGAGACGCTTTCTTAAATGGTATGGAATAATCCTGCTCTCATTCCTTCTGTGGCTAAGTTCATAGATAGGAAGTATGCTGCTCCCAAGGATCGACTCGTTTTGGCCTCCTAAGCCTTTCGGATCCTATTTTAGTCTTGGCAGAGAATGATAAGGTCGTCCTTCCTCAGACTACTACAGTTCAACCTATAAACAAAGAATTTCGTAAGATAGATGCTTTAGGTAAGAGAGTCTTTGCTGCATCCACCCTGGGTATGCGTATCACCAGCTACCAGGACTATTTCTCTCAATATGAGTATATTATTTGGCATTTGCTTAAACAAATGGTTGAAGCTCTACCGAAGTCGGACACTAATTCGGAGCTTCTTCAGTCCATAACCAGGGGCATTGAGTCCAACAACCAACAGGTTCAAGCAGCTATGGACGCTTTCGATACTGCCTCCCGAGCAGTGGCGGCGGGCATTTGTCCTGGCTCCCCGATTCTTTGGAATCGGAGTCTTCGGTGAGACATGGTGTCAAGCATCCCAGCGTGCCTATTCCTCAGTCTCCACAGCAGTCTTCTGATGACTCCCAGGCTGGGGTTGACCTGGAGTCCTTGAGAGGGGATGGCGTGGAGGTTGGGGAGGGGGCTGTTCTCCCAGAGGGGACTGTGGCAGCTGCAGTCTCCGGTGCCGCCGTGTCCTCTAGGTGTGGATTCTGCGTCCTGTCTTCGGAGCCCCCAGGATTGACTGGCTGTCACTGACGTCGAGCAGGAGGGCATCCTCTGAGTCAGAGGGGTTGAGAGGCCTCGGTGACGTGTCGGCTTCCGCCTGCTACCCCTCGGGGTGTGAGTAGGAGTCATAGCGCCGAGCCCCGCTGCTCCCTCTTGAGTTCGAGGGACCCTTCCAGTGGCATTACTGTGGGCCGCCCTTCTGGATTCATGCAGCCTCAGGTACGTCACAGGAGGACCCCCTTCCAGGCTCTTCCAAGGTTCGCATCCCCAGGGTTCCATTCTGTGACCTGGTTTGTTATCCAGGACACCACCAGCTCGGGCTTCGTTCCCCGGATTTCAGAGCTTTAGCAGAGGACAGTTGCCTCTTCGTAGGCGCCCCTCTCCCATTCCTCTGCAGCCACCCCTCCTCTCTCCTGGGCCATGTCGGTCCTACGGGTCCGTTATCCTGGGAGACGTTCAGAGGCACTGCGGCGGCCTTCCCTTCATATGTTAGATGTGTGCATGAGCGGGTGTTTCACCTATCCCCACCACTGCAGGAGTCCTCTGGACATTCAAGTTCTCCATCATCCTTGTCTCCCTCCTTGGAGGGAGAGGAACCCTCTGCTCACTTCTCTTCCAACATTGATTTCACTGAATATCAGCAATTCCTGTTGAGGATGGTGAGAGATCTTCATATCTCCTTTGTTAAGCGAGACAGTACCGAACGGGAGGCGCATGAATTCCTCAGTGAATTCAGTGCCCAACATTTGGTGGTGCCATCCTGGCCTATTCCTTTCCAGGAGGCGCATATCCGTTTCTGGCAGTCTCAAGCCGAACCTATCCCAGCCCCGGCAGACTGCAGGAGGAAGTATTGTGCCCCATCTGAGTCCCTGGGTTCTCTTCCCAACCCACCCTCTGGATTGGTATTCCTAGAGACTTGTTCTGGGCGCTGCCTGGCTCATGAAAGACCACCTGATTCAGATTCTCTACAGTTTGACCGTTTGGGGAGAAGAATGTTCTCTTCTCTCGTGCAATGCTGTGTATCGCATCACATCAGGCTCACCATGTTGCCTACAACAGGCATCTATGGTCGATGCTGTCTCCGCTTCTAGCATCAATGCCTGACTCTGAGCAATGTAGACAGGTCATTGCCATCTCTGCTATAGGCCTGGAGCTGGCAAGGCACCAGGCAAGGGCATCTTACGACGCCAGTGAGGTGGCTTCCAGGCTTGCAGGGACAGCCATCTGCATTAGGTGGACGGCATGTCTTCGTCTGTCAAGGTTGTCACCCCTGGCCTGGCGTTGTGATTCACTTCGCTTCTGGTGGACCCGTCTGTTTTCCACCAGAGCTAGGAGGCTTCTGCAGGGGCTTCTTCCTAGCTCTCCTCAGCCATAGGCTTTTTGTTTGACTATCCCAGGGTCTCTCCCTTCTGTTTTCCGCCAGCAGGAGGCGGAGGGTCTTGTTCCCTCAGGGTTTCTCTGTTTTCCCCCCTCAAGGGGTGGGGCTAGTTACTCACCCAAGCAGTAATGAATGGTGAAGATTGACAAGGGAAGATATGAAAATTACGTACCTACCATAATTTTTGATCTTCTCTTGTATCTTCAACATTCATTACTGATACCCGCCCACCTTCCCCTCAAGGGCCTCCGACTTCGGCATCTCCCCCTCCCTGCTTGTTCCTTCTCTCTTCTTGACCTTTAAGCAAAAAAAAAAAAAAAAAAAAAAAAAATCTTGCTTTTCCGTTCCTTTGAACGGGATATTATTTTCTGAGGGAGAAAGGGAAAGAGTGGAATTTATTCTATCCTGAGGGAACTCTTTCTGATTACACCGAGGATGACCTTTTGGCTTATTCTTGCCATGCTGTTCAATTCACAGTTTAGGTGACCACCCTTTTGTGGTCTGTCTTCTCTTCAAGGTCCCCTCCGGCAAGCCTAGATCTCCTTGTGTCAGTCTCTGCTATTTAACGCTGTCCTGACACTACTCTTCTTGAACTGGTGGTCTTTGCCTTGCCTTCAGGAAGTCAGATTGAGTTCCCACTCTATTCTTTATCTAAGGGGTG
Source organism: Neoceratodus forsteri (assembly GCA_016271365.2). Lineage (NCBI taxonomy): Eukaryota > Metazoa > Chordata > Ceratodontiformes > Ceratodontidae > Neoceratodus > Neoceratodus forsteri. Next base: position 348,277,792 of record CM028138.1, on the reverse strand, counting down.
CCCTCTGTAGTGCTTCAGCGCCCCACCCCCCACCCACACATCTGTGTTAGCACTTAAAGTGCTAAATAGGCTTCTTTCCCCTTCCTAGTTGGGTGTTCTCCTTTCAAAACAGATATTCTACTGTAGCAGTCAGTGAGCTCCTGGCTAGAGTTTAAAAGGGCTGGGGATGGTGGGAGGTGTAGGGAATCTGCCTTTTGTATTCAAGCTGTCTAAGCGGCTCGGTTTAACTTTCTCTCAAATTTTATCCAGTGGGAGCTTTGTTCCCTTGTTTTTGGTTCCAAGCTTATAAGCCTCAAACCAATCTCTGAATTGGCAGAGTTCTCACCACCCAACATCCCCTTTTTCTCCTTTCCTCTCCTCTTTCTCTTCCTTCTTCTTTCTCTCTTTTATTTATTTTATTTATTTTATTTAGTTAAACATCAGTTTAGAAACCTTTGAGCCAGAGGCTCATTTACAAAGGTACCTCGTCACAAAGAGGACATCAGAACAGTAGTACAAGGGACACAGTACTTACAAACAAAAAAGTTCAATTACAATTTTGTTACAACAGAGTACAATCTCCACAGAGCAAAAGATAACAAAAGGTGCAAAACTTATGGTGGGGAGAGCTGGTGGGGTAGAAGGGAGGGAGATAGGAGGAGGAATTAGTAGGGAAAGGAGGGGGAGCTCCAGTGAGCATTGTCAAACAGAGTATATATATATATTTATTTTTTACACTAGGCTAGCGGCAGTTGCATTTGCGAGAGCTAAGCAGGAAGTTTCTGAGCCTGGGCTTAAAGCAAGCTAAGGTTAGTGAGTTTGAGACACTGGCAGGGAGGAGTTCTACCAGTGGGGCGCACGGTAGGGAATGCCCTCTGACCTTGTGAGTCCTGGCTCGGAATAACTAGGGTAGCTCTTGACGAGCTGCGCTTGATCAGGGTCGGTGCAGTACGGCGAATGGAGTTGGATAGGCCTATGGGGGATAGGTCATGCAGGGCTTTAAAGGTGAGCTGGCATGTCTGATACATGAGTCGCTCTTCCAGGTTGAGTAGGGTAGCCAGGGTGTACTGCTCACATGTGTGAGTGAGTCTGGGAGCACCAGTGATAAGTCTGCAGGCCTTATTAACTGTGAGGCGAACCTTGTTGAGTGCAGTCTGATCTGCTGAGCCATAGACCGAAGGCCATAGTCAATGAGAGACATGACAGAGGAGGTGACAGCCAGGCGGAGGGCATCAGGAGGAGGCATTTCTTGTGCTGTAAAGAATGCCCTAACCGTGAGTTGGCGACCAGGAATTTAGGGCAGATATATGTCCATGGAATGAAAGTGCAGGGTCAAAGGTTATACCAAGATATTTATAGGACTGCACCTGGTCAATGACGAGACTGGGTGTGGAGTGGACAGCTAAGGGAAACTTGCTATACTTATTTTGGGGGTGGGAGAAGAGCATCGTTTTTGTTTTCTTAAGGTTGATAACAAGTCGGTGCTCAGTGAACCAGGTAGCTGCAGAGTCAAAGACTAGTTGGAGGGAGTTCTGTAGCAGCATGGGGTCATTGTTTATCGTCCCCTCCTTGGAGCCGCCCCAGCAGGACCCTTTAGGTAGGCATCCTTTTTCTATCCTCTACCGGCTTATTCCTTTTTCAATTTGTCTTTCCTTTTTCTATCCTTGACTTTCTTGCCCTCTTTCTCTGGCCTTTATTTAGCCTCTCCATTAACAGAACTAGGATGGATGAGGAGTCCAGCGGCGCTCATTGGCGCCATTCCTCCCAAAAACCCTCTCGTGAGGTGCGCCTCCAGCTTGCACAAGCAGTAATGAATGATGAAGATACAAAGAAGATCAAGAATTATGGTAGGTACGTAATTTTCATTCCCCCCCAAAACACCACCACCACCACCGTTCAGTGTGCTTCACTGACTACGTTGCTCGCCTACTGGGAGTGACAGTAGCGTTCAGTTCAGTTTTAGGGGTTTTAAGCTAGTGTTTATTTTTGTGTTAGTTTAGTGGTTTTATTCTCTCTGTCAATTATTCTCAGCCCTACCGAGCAGTGGTTGACTGCCATGGAAGGTGACGGTAGGGAGCCTCTTCAGGCATGCTGCTTTGGTTGCGGGGCTGTGGCCAGTCTACTTCCCCCTTCATGGGAGGGTTCTGACTATGGGCAGTCCTGTGTTCGGGAGGGAGGACAGCCCTCCTGTAAACACAAAGAAGTGGGCTCGATCCCGGTCGGGGACCCGGCAACTTCTCGGTCTCAAGAAAGGGGAAGAAACTACTACTCTGGTCTGCTGCGAGGTCCTCTGTATCTGAGCAGAGGGCCTTCCCCTGCACTGTCTGTATCGCTCTTGGCCTCTGCTCGTGAGAAGTCGAAGTCTCGAGCCCTGAGTTCCCTCACTGTATTATGTGGGGATGCTGATGGGCAGTTTCACCACTGGGCAGCACTTGTGGAGCGGTGAGTACATCGTCTGGCTCGTTTGCCCCTTCATGTGCTGCCTGCTCCAGGCTCTTTGGGGTTGTGTGCATTAGAGCGTCATTCGGGATCTTCCAGTCAGGTAGAGTGTTTGGCTCCGTCAGCAACCTCCAAGTCCTTGCTGGTCACCGTGCCGCTGATGCTTGTTCCACTGGCTGCACCCTCATTCAGTGTCAATACTTTGGGACCGACCCCGGTACATCTGCTGGTCACTCTGGTGCTGGCTGGGCCTTCAGCACTGCAGGCAATGCCAGGTTCAGGCTCTTTTGGACCCTTTCTCTTTGGCTGTGCCGCCTCTGGCGTTACTTCTTCTGGTGCCAGTATCACTGGTGTTGCCTACTACTAGGCCAGGGTTAGGGAAACTGAGGTCCCTATCTTCCAGACCCTCTTCCCCAGGGAGAACTTAGAGGGCGATAAGTCTGACCCCAAACTCCTCATTTCTGTGGGCGACGGCTACTCATTTTATAGCCTGGACACTTCAAATCCAGGCCCTTCTCCTACCCTCCAAGAGGTCTTTTTTTTAAAATCTTCTCCATAGCATGTATGCCACGCTTGCCTTCGAACCGTCCGTCATTTGACCCAGGGAAATGGTGTCTATCTTGAGTGGCTCAACATTGCCACCATGCTGGTCAACCTCACACCTCTTATTCCTTCTGTCTTTGAGACACTCTACGACCCTGTATGGAATAGGCCTGCTTCTGTCCCCTCTGTCTGTAGGCAGATAGACCATCCTTGCTGCTCAGCCTTTTGGTGACAAGATTGTCATTTTGGCTGAGAACAATAAAGCTACTCACTCTCAGGAAGTGATTGCTCACCCTGCTAATGAATCATGCAGCATAAACACTATAGGGAAAAGTACTTTCGCTGTTGCTGCTGTTAGCATGAGAATAGCCAGCTACCAAGGGCATTTTTCTAAGTATGAATATGCCCTTTGGATCTCTCTTAAAGGGATAGCAAACACTGCAGGGATTGTTCAAACTGTGAAAAGCCATGAACAGTTATTTAGAATGAGGTATTTGGCTTCCTAGTAGGTGTCAAAAGTCCTGAGATATGAATATTTAAATAATCTGTAAATCAAAACAAGGCAGCAGCCATTTCATGCAATCTTAAAACAGAAAGTGATGTCACTGAGGGCAAGCTGTAATTAACATACAGCTTGTCCCTCAGTGACATCACTTTCAGTTTGTAAGATTACATGAAATGGCTGTTGCTATGATTTGATTTATACATTACTTAGCTATTCATATCTCATGACTCTTGTCCCCTACAGGTAAACCCAATACCTCATTTGAAATATATTTTCATGGGCTTTCACAATGTGAGTGACCCCTGCAATGTTTACTGTCCCTCTAAGTCTCTAGCAGAATCCCTCCCTGAATCTGAGACTAAACACAAGATTCTTCAGACTATTCAACATGGTATTGAGAGTAACAGTCATTAGCTAAAGGTACTGTAGCTATGGACAACTTTGACACTGCCTCACGCTCTGCTGCTGCAGCAATTTGTATTAGAAGACATTCCTGGCTTCGAACATCTGGCCTCTCCAGCGACATCTAGCAGCAACTTGTGAATGTCCCCTTTGATGGCTTTTACCTGTTCTAACAGTAAGTTGAACAGTCTCGAGGCCTCCTCGAAAAACTAGGATGGCTATTGAGACCTACAGGCCTGCTCCAAGCTATCCCCAGATTGGGAAGGGGTGAGGCTTCTACCATAATAAGCAGTCATTTCAAGGCATAGGCAATGGAACTCTATTCACAGCCTCCCCAGCCACAGAAGAAAGCACAGCCAAAGGCACAGGCCACTAAAGCGCCAAGTGCCACTCTCTGAAGTTTTAGCCTCTGTCCTGCCTCAGCTGCTCGAGGCAGTCCTCTCCTTTTCATTAGGTGGGCACCTGGCCCAGTTTTACTGTCTGTGGAAATCCATTACAACAGACAAATTGGTTCTTAGGATCATCCGTGAGGTATACTCGTAATTTTATGGAAATCCCTCCAGATTATCTGCCCAGAAATCAACCCATCCTATTGGCTAACATGTCAGAGTTTCTATTGCAGGAGACTGCTGGCCTTCTGAACAACAGGGCAGTGGAAACAGTGCTGGAGTTGGAGCGCAACACAATCTTCTACCCCTTTTGCTTCCTTGTTCTGAAGAAGTCAGGGAGCATGTGCCCCATTCTCTATCTCGGAAACGTGAACAAGTCCATGGGGCGAGAAAAGTTCAAAATGACCTTTCTGAGGACCCTGCTGCCATTTCTTAAGCTACAAGATTGGTTAGCCTCTCTGGATATGCAGGATGCTTACCAGCATATCCTGATCCACCCAACCACCAGAGATTCCTCTGCTTCGTGATACTGGGCAAGCATTATCAGTTCAGAGTCCTGCCTTTTGTGCTTTGCTGCTGTTGCAGCATACGTAAGATGACTCGGATTTAAAGGTTGTCTCTATCTGGATCCAGGCAGGAGACTGAACAAGAAGTGGCCATCGCCACTCAGTTCCTTATCTTCATGGGAGTCCTGTTGAATCTAGAGAAGTTGCAGCTTCAGCCTTCTCAGCAGCTCCTCTTCAGAGGGGCCCTGCCAGACACCACTAGAGTCAGGGCTTTTCTTTCAGACAACAGAAGGAAAGCAATCCTTCAGATGGCTCATTACAGTGCATTCTCAGTCTTACACCGTCAAGGTGATGAAGCCCCTGCTTCGATTACTTGCATGGTGGACACAGGAGGACAGTCTTCTCCATGAGCTCCCATTTTCTCAGCCAGAGCCTTGGGTAACTCTCACTAGAGAGGAGTCTCTGTTGGGATGGAGAGCCCACTACTATCAGGGCCACCACACTCAAGGAGTTTGAAACCCTGTAGAGTTCCATCTCCACATCATTGTGTTGAAGTTGAGAACAGTTCTGTATGCCCTGTACTACATCAACAAACAAGGGGGAGCGCACTCTTAGTCTCTCTGCAGAGAAGCAATGAGTGTTGGAATGGAGTCTGGAACAGTGTTCTGATCCAGGAAATTTATTTACTGGGAGCTTGAACGTTCTGGGGGAGAAGCTCAGTCAAACAGATGCTGACTCTCATGAGCGGTCGTTGGCATAAGATGTGCATTCACTGTTCGATAAGTGGACCTTTTTTGTGTTCCCACTCAACACCAAACTGCCTTGATTCTGCTCTAGAAATCCTGGACATGACCTTTTCTATCAGGATACATTCAGACTGCAGTGGACAAATCTTTTTTTCTGTACGCATTTCTTCCAGCCCCTCTAGTTCAGAGGGTACTGCTCGAGTTGGAAGGGGGGGGGGGCACAAGATGATTCTGGTCGCCCCATGCTGGCCTCAACAGAAATGTTTTCCTTTGCTCAATAGACTGCCAGTCAGTGCTTTGAAGCCCCTTCCTCTGGAAGAACTTTCTGATGCAGAGGTCCCTGGTCTGTCCCAATTTGCACTCCCTTCATCTCCAGTCCTAGCTCCTGAGGAGATATGTGAACAGATATAGGGTTTCTCAGAGGGTCTCTGTGATTCTTTTGGCTGCTTGTAAACCCTCCACCAGGAAGATCTACACAGCCAATTGGAAACATTTTTCTGTATGGTGCTGCAAAATTCAAATGGACCTATTCTGATGCCGACCAGGCAAGGTTTTGGAGTACTTGTTGGACCTCTCTGGTGAGGGTTTGTAATACTCTACAGTTCAGGTCCACTTGAGCACTGCTTCAGCATACCACAGGCCTGTAAGGAACCCCTCTCTCTAGCGAAGCTGGCTCTTTTTAAGAGGTTCTTAAAGGGCATTTTGCGCACACGGTCCCCAGTCAGGAAACGCATAGTCAGCTGGGATATCAACCTTGTTCTGGTCATGCTCACTCATAAGCCTTTTGAGCCCCTACTACATGTAACCTGAAGTTCTTAACTTGGACAACTGCTTTTTCTAGCGGCCATCACCTGTCTGTAGCTTCGGAGATTCATACTTAGGTCACGGATCCTCAGTATACTGCCCACAGACACAAAATGGTTCTCCCCACACACCCCAAGTTTTTACCAAAGCTGGTATCGGAGTTTCACTTAGATCAGCCTGTGGTGCTGCCTGTATACTTCCCTATCTTTCGTAACGAAGGGGAGTCCACATTCCATTTCCTGTGTTTTAAAAGAGCCCTCAAGTTCTGCCTCAACGGAACAAAGGACTTCTGACAATCTGAATAACTTTTTGTCTGCTTTGATCCCAGTCACATGGGACAACCTGTTGCAGTCAAATGCACCTCTGTATGGATTGTCCGCTGCATTTGTTACTGCTATGCCATGGCACAGGTCAGGCTGGAAGGGCCAGTATGTGCTCACTCACCAGAGCAGTTGCTACGTGCTCGGCAGAGATTCGCTGTGTGCCTGTGTCTGATACTTGCAGAGCTGCCACCTGGAGCACAGTGCACATCTTTGACAAGCACTATGCCCTGGATGTCCATACCAGGCAGCATGCCTCCTTTGGCAGGACCATCCTTAATGGACTTCTGTTCTGAGTGAGCTCCTGCTCCTACCACTTTGCCCATGGGACTTTTATCTTGGCTTGGTACTGTAACCCATTGGTGTGAATTAATGATGATTGATATCTGCAATATATAAAAAAACTATGTACTCACCATAATTCTTAATCTTCTAGGAATATCTTCACCATTGAATCACACACCCACCCTCCATCCCCTAGGCTTACTGTCTTTGTTAGTGTTCACCCCTTGTCTTGGTTTGCACTGTGAAGGCACTGTGTCTGTTTGTTGATCCTTTTTCCATGGGACACCAGGGCTTTCTTATGTCCTTAGATTAACTGCATTATTGTTAGGTTACACTGCATCTCCACAGTTAACAAAAAAAAAAAGTACTAAGGTGGTTGGGGGCCGGTGCCAATTTAGGCCACGCAACATGAGCCAGTCTAATGGTGCAGCACATGAGCGCAGCCTACTCCGACCCCAGTTTTGAAAAGTTCTGTCCCTTACAGGGTCCTAGCACCTCTGGGTCAGAACCCATTGGTGTGAATCAATGGTGAAGATATTCCTAGAAGATCAAGAATCCCGGTGAGTACGCAATATTTATTCTAGGAGCGTGGATATGTTGTTCATCCACACTGTCTGGCATTGTCCCTTTCCCCTTTAAATCTTGCCGTAAGTCTTCAAGCTGGCTCCTCCCACCCACCCGGGTAAATACCTCGTGCTACTTTGCAGTACCATAGGCCCTGGAGTCAAATCGACGGCAAGCCATTCGAACCCATGCAGAAGTGTGAGCTCTCGCACTTGTGGAAGACTGCCTTCCTGGTGGCTATCACGTCAGCCAGAAGGACAGGGGAGCTCCAGGCGCTTTCGGTGGACTCCCCTTATCTGGTCTTTCACAGGGATAAAGTTGTCCTGTGCCCCAACCCGAAATTCCTTCCGAAGGTGGTGTCAGAGTTTCACCTTAACCAGGTGTTGACTCTGCCGGTATATTACCCTAACTACACCTCGGATGCCGAGTACAGGCTCTATACTCTGGACCTCAGACGTGCTTTCTACTACTATAAGGAGAGGACAGCGGAAATTCGGGGAGAGGTTGGCCAGCTGTTTGTCACCTACGCTGAAGCCGCTTCTGGCAGACCTGCAGCCTAGCGGACTATTGCAAGATGGATCACATCATGCATAAGTCTGTGTTATGAATTGGCGGGCAGGGAGCCTCCCAGAGGGATAAGAGCTCATTCTACCCACCATACTGCTGCTTCGGTGGCTGCTTCCAGGGACATCCCTATCCAGGAAATCTGTCGGGCTGCTACCTGGAAGTCAGCGAACACCTTTATTACCCATTACCACATCGACCTTGAGTCACGACGTGATGCTGGTTTTGGAGCCTCAGTTCTTCAATCTCTTTTTCCTAAGAAGGGGGTGTGCGCCTTGCCTCCCTTCTCCCGGAGAACTGCTAGGAGTCTGCCTGACAGTGTGGATGAACGACATATCCACGCTCCTAGAAGAACAGGTTACTCACCTGTAACAGTAGTTCTAGGAGTGGTATATGTTGTTCATCCACACGCACCCACCCAACCTCCCCAGCTTAAGGCGCACAACCTGGCTTTCAGCGGGCTAGATCTGGCGTCATGGGGCGGAGCCGAGGTATTTACCACCCGGGTGGGTGGGAGGAGCCAGCCTGAAGACTTCCGGCAAGATTTAAAGGGGAAAGGGACAATGCCAGACAGTGTGGATAAACAACATATACCAATCCTAGAACTACTGTTACAGGTGAGTAACCTGTTCTTTCTTGATGGACCTTGGCTCAGTGTGCCTTTTTCGGCCAGGAATCCTTAAAAAAAAAAAAAAAATGCATCAGTGAGCCCTGCAAGCATAGATCTTTAAAAGTAATTTTGGATCTTTGGTTCCTCAGCCTCTTCTCCTGAGGAGAACCGGGAAGGGAAAAAAGACAAGGAAGGTGAGAAATCTTCTGAAGATGGAAAGCAGAAGGTGAAGGGCAGTAAGCCCCTGCTCCCAACATCTACCATTCTGAGACTGCTGGCAGAACTAGTGCGCTCCTATGTGGGGATTGCAACACTAATAGCTAACTACAGCTACACTGCAGGCCAGTCCGAGCTGATTAAAGAGGTAAGATAGTTTTAATTTACTGTAGAATTTTAGATAGATAACATTTTATTTTTTATACAGGATAAAGCATGTCGTTGGGGAAAAATACCTGTTTACAAGGAAGTCCTGTGAAAGGTTACATACAAGTTTCCTAAATATAATAAAAGACAACACATACAGGAAAGGAATTACTCACCATTCCTTATATACAACTACATACAGTTGAGCAATTGTAAAAATGCATTTGGTCTTCGAGGGAGTATTAACAGTTACAAACCAATGGGAAAAATTGTCCAAAGTAGTAAAAGAAGCATTGTGAGATAGTTTTACTCATGGTGAAGGATAGATTTTTACATGGTTGAGCTGCCTGGTGACGTAAAGTTTTGTTCCATATTTAGTCTTACAAAGACCAGGACCAATCTTACTTATATGAACAGATCTGGTTAATACCAGGGTTGAAAGCTGTTCTCTGCCAAATGCAGATCTTGATGCATAATGTTCAGGGTTATAAATCAATAGTTTATTCAAAAGTTTTGTCCAGGTTTTATCATTTCTTATATCAAGTGTTTGTAAATTATCATTAAGAGTTGGATGGCAATCTTAAAGATGCACACTGGTTGACTGCAATTATGTTAGATTTGTGTTTTGTTTTTCATGTATTCCAGCAAACTGTAGTTGCAGCTATTTGAAGAAAAGTGTCTTGCATATCTAGATGTCTGTGTTCTTGGGCAACAGTTGGTTATATTCAGTTTGTTCTCGGCTATGTGTTGTATAATCCTAAATTCTAGCTCTGTATTCGGTTACACTGGTGTCTGCAAAACAGTGTGCATGGGGGAAAAAAAAACAAAAAGGTAGAACTGTGAGATAGAATGTACCATAAGTGTGTTGGAGAATCTTTGTGGGGAAGGGAATCCTGGCTGTATACAAGTATAACAGGTTATCTATATGCAGAATTCCAGGGAGTGCAGCCTGCATGAATGGAGAGCACACTAGGTGAGCAGTGGAATGTGTTGGTACACAAACAGCTGAATCAGAGTCGGGTTGCTTAGCAGAAAGTAAATTTCTAGGGGTGTGAATATGGTGCATTATCCACACTCTGGCAGTTTTCCTTTCCACGTTAAATCTTGCCAGATGTCTTCAAGCTAAGCTTCTTTTACCCAGTGGTGTGGTATACTCTTTGGCTTTGCCCCATGGTGTCAGATCTTCCTTTCTGCTGGAATTGTCGGGTTTCTTCCTTCGCAACTCCATGCCAAGTGTAGGCCTCTCTAAAGTGCATAATTTAAAACTTGCTTTTTCAAATTTGTGAGTATGTGTCTCGATTCTGCTTAAGTTGTTGAGTCCGCTGTAGAATGCGAGGAATCTAAAATGGGTCTAGGTTTCAAACATTGCATTCAGTGCAACCAGAAAATGTCTCCAATGGACCTGCCCATTTTATGCATCTGTCTCTGGGCAGAACACAAGATCACTGCCTCGGTCTTTGGTTAAACCCTGCTACTGTCGTCCCTCAAAGACCGCTACACCCATCTTCTTGGCTAGCCAAACTGTACCCTCTGGTTCACTCCAGGGACCCCAACAAGGTGGTCTCCATAGCTGCAGCCCAGCTCATGGCGATGGAAGAAGTGTCATTCAGTGCTGAGACAGCGGCCTCATCAGTCTCAGCATTGCTCCTGGCCAGGGCCTTTGTTAGGGTGCTGTTCTTTGTTACATTCCAGGACATGTGCAGGTCCCTTCAGAACTTCGAAGAGAGCCCCTCCCTCCACAGCAAGAAAAAACAAATCCAAGAAGTCCTGCTGTCGGTCATGGGACCAGGAAAGAGCACACTCTTCCCACTCCCGCAATTTCCCCCAACCTCTCAATGGTTGTCGAGCATTCTGGTTCAGCCAAGCCTGTCTTGGTCAAAAGTCGCACCACTAGCTCCACGGTACCCCCGTCGGGATTGTTGGCCTTGACATAGGCTGACCAGGCAGTCAAGATTATTTTGACCCAGTTGACCCTTTGTTGGAAGGGGTTGAGGAAGACTTTATCTCTAGGATCCTGGTTGTTTCAACCCTCTCTCAGGCGGTCCAGGAGCAGTCAGTGGACCTGGCTGTCTCCTCCCAGGAACTTCCTCCGGGGGGTCATGCAGCAGGAGCTAATCTGTGTGATATACTGTGCTCCTCCATCTGTTTCTCCTTGCAGTTGAGGGATTTCTTGTACTCCCAATCTCGATTGCCAGAGACACTGATGCAGACATTCCTCTTTATCATCTGAAGAGGCTCCATTGCAGGATGTGGCGGCGTGAGAAATGCGGTGGCTGCAGTCGGTCTTGGTTAGGCAGGGTAGGACTCTGCCCTTGATACCAGTGATTCCGTCATCGCCTGTGGTCAAGCCCATTCTGGTCCTGCTGAGGCAAGTGTCGTCAGCACCCATCTCAACCCCGATCCAGGTGGAACTGCCGCCACGGCATCCACTGCCAGGGAGTCCCCACAAAAGACTCCCATCCAGCTAGCTACCAGTTTGCCATGCTGCTTTTCTGTGAAGAGCCTCTGGTGACGCCTACCACGGATGCCTCCCTGTTGGGTTTGGGAACCCCGTTAGTCTTCAAATGCAGGATGTTTCGGACCCGTCATAATCTCATCTCAGTGTCAGTATGTTGAAGATGTGATCTACTACATCAGCAAACAGGGGAACACACTCTTATCTTCAGTGCAGAGAGGCGATAAAAATGTGGGAATGGTGCCTGCAGCAGGGGATCCTGCTTCAAGCCTTTTGTCTTTCAGGAGTCCAGAACACTCTTGCGAACAAGCTCAACCGAACAGAGGGTGATCCTAATGAGTGGTCATTAGCTCCATGCTGCCTGAGATTGCTGTTTAGTGACTGTGGTACCCCAGATTTGGACTACTTTGTATCCCCACTAAACACCAAACTGCCTCGGTTCTGCTCCAGAAATGTAGGACATGGCATATTTTTGTCAGATTGCATTCAAAATGCAGTGCTGAAATCTGTATTCATTTCCTCCAGTCTCTCTAGTGCAAAAGGTATTGCTCAAACTGGAGGTGCATGAGGACAAAGATGATTGTAGTCGCCCTCTGCTGGCCTCTTCCATGTAGTTTCCTCTGTTGAAAAGACTGTCAGTCAGCAAACTGAGGATTCTTTCACTTGGAACAGACTTTTTAACTTAGGATCCCCTGGTCCATCCCAGCCTACACTGTTTCATCTTCAGACCTGGCTCCTGAAGACATTTTTTTTTTTTATTTAATGAGTATTCGGATATACCTTTGAGTCAGAGACTCCTTTACAAAGGTTCCACATCACAGAAATTAAAACAGAACAGACATTAGTGAGTAATTTAAACAAGGTACACAGTCACACAGATTACAAATAACAGTGACGGCTAACAGGTAGTTACTAGGAAGTCTTAGCAATACTATTATAGTCAGTTATATAATGGAGTTGTCAACACAAAGAAGGTCATAGGGTAGTGGGGTAAGCAGCCTGAGGCCATTGTCGGGGGGGGGGGGGGAGCAAGAATCAGTATCATAAATAGAAGTGAATTAGGTACAGGGTATCTGAAATAATGTCTGCTTGTAAGCCTTCCACTAGAAAACATACACAACCAAATGGAAAAGATTTTCCATCTGGTGCTCCAAAACCCTCATGGACCCCTTTGGATGCCCACCCGACAAGGTTCTGGAGTACCTGCTGGACCTTTCCGGTGCAGGCCTTTAGTATTACACATTCAAAGTCTACCTGTCTGCTATATCTCCATACCACAAGCCCATCGATAACCTCTACCTGGCATAGTTGCCACTGTTCAAGAGGTCATTTAAGGAGATTTTACATACAAGGTGGCTACCTGGGATATTAACCTTATGTTAGATTTGTTCACTCACAAACCCATCGAGCCTCTTGCAGCTTGTGAGCTGAAGAGCTTCCAAGAATCCATCTTCACCATCTGTTCACATTTATAGGTCTGTGCCGGAAGCGCTAGAACCCACGGGAACAAAACTCTTGCAGCTGAGAACTTGGGGCTGACGTCCATAATGGTGCCACCCATGAGACACACTTATGATGTGCCACTCGTGGCTTGGCCAGTAACCAGTGCTGGCCCCTTGCCTACATCAGTTCTGTTTTTCCCACCATTTAGGCAACACTGTGGGAGTCCTCTTTGTTTTGAAACCGAGTCATTGTCATCGAGGCACAGGTCAGGAAGCATTGGAAAACCAGGAGCAGTTGTAAAATTCGCAAAAAATATTTATTTACAGTAGCAGTAACATAAAAAATAAACTTGTTCAGAATAAGTATTTACAAAAAAAAAAAAAAAAAACAGATTCATCAATGTTTTCCTTCAATCTCTGTGTCCATCTGCAAGCCATTGCAGCTCTGTCTTTTTAGAAGTCCTTGCAACAAGCCCCCTTAACAAGCATCCTATTTTTTCTAAAATGTTCTTGTAAATATCAGGCACGTGCAGCTAGAACACAGTGTCCCATAAATGAGGCCCCTTTCCCATAGCTGTTCTGCAAAAGGCTTAAAAATGTGCACTCTGGTAGCCTCTCGAATTTCCAACAGCTTTTTGTAATCATCTTAAAATATAATTACATAAATTTCAAAAATTAAGGCTATATATTTTCTAAACAAAGGGATCCAAATATTAGTTACATTTCCACATAATAATCTGCATATATTTTTATGTCAACAGACATGCAAGGGAAAAAAAAGAAAAACTGACAGTAAGGGAAAACTGAGACAGTGAGAGGCAAAGAATTGTGAGACTGTCGGGGTGATCAAGTCACAGATCTCACGAGAAAATTTGGTTGCTCATCCAGACTGAGAAGAGACAGAAAAGGAGGGAATAGAACAGATCTCTGCTTTTAAACACTTTCTCTGTAACAACTGGGACAGAGTCCTATTTCACCCTGTCAGTCATGTCTCAGTTCTTCGCCGCTTGCTCGATGCTGTGCTTGGTCCTGTTTTGGTGCTTCTTTTTCTCTGCCTGTCCTTTGTACAGTGCTGAACCTTTTTCTCTCTGTTTTTTGCTTTATTTCTTGTCATGTCCCAAGGGCCGAAAAGAAGACCAAGAAGAAGAATCAGGCCCCCGCCCCCCAAAAAAAATGCATCAGTGCTCTTGTAGTGGACACATGTCTATCCTGGATCGACATGACTAGTGCCTGACCTGCCTTGGATCTCGTCAGGATATGGATTGGTGCAACGCCTGCTTCTGTATGGACTTCCATACCCTCAATCTGCATGATGAAGTGGGGTTGCAAACCCCACTTTTTGGTGGCAGGAATTGCACCAGAGATTCCAAGGTAAGGTCCTTGGGCTCTTTCCTTGAGCCCCTCCCCAGTACTGTACATACTGAGGGAGACCAGGCCCCTCCTTGCCTTGCCTGCCGAGGTGTTTGGAGTCTGGTGGAGGGGTGTGGAGGACATGGTCTCCCCTAGGGGTACTCCCCCTCCCAGTCAGTCATCCCTTTTGGACAGCGGACACCCCCAGTGGTGAGGTTAGAGCTATACACCAGGCCTGCAACAGCAGGCATCTTGGTTGTGTGGCCCAAGAACACCAAGGGTTCCTGGTACAAAGGCCAGTGAGCGGGGTAGGGCTGATCACAAGGCCACTGGGTCTCCTCCTGGCATTTGCGTTCAAGGAGAGGGAAGGTCACTGGAGCTGGGCCTTCCAGGTATTCTGTTGAGATCTTCTGGATCTCTTCACTTCAGCAGTTGGATGACCTGGTCATTGAGTTGAGGAGGGTCTTGACCTTTTACGGGACTGTGCTAAGAGACCTTCCTGGACCTGGTCTCCATCAGGGTTGGCGTCATCCTTTGAGGCTTCCTCTGTGGCTGGTACTATTTGTGGTTCCACTGTCCGACTGTCTTCAGCATTGCATAGGTTGTCTGAGCCATTCATGGCACCGCAGAGAGTACCGGTGCCACTTGTGGTTCAGGTTCCACCACTTCTTTTGGAGGGGAGTTCGATTCTGTCCAGATGCCTACCCAGAGGTGTTTGGCCTGTAATGGTGAGGTGAGTAATGTGAAGTCCAGGTCAGCGACTCACTTCTTGTGCAGGGTAGGTGGCAACTCTGGTAGGAGCAGCAGGGCCATCTGGAGCTTTGAGTCTTGTTGGAACCATCTGACCCTGTCAGTGGTGGGGACCTCTGTCGCCCCCTGGGAACTTCATGGCTCTGCTCTCCCCACTTGGGGACTTGCTCACCAAGGACACCACCTCGACCGCTCCTCCGCTGTTGAGCATTTGCTGGTGGATGTTTGCCAGGCCCACTCTCTGGGTGAGGTCCCCTGAGCATTCCTGTAGCCCTGGCAGAGGACCTGGCCTGGTCTTAAATGACCCCACCCCCCCCCCACTTTCTCTGCCTCCTCTCTCAGGCATTCTGCATTCTACCTCGGATCCTTGGATCAGGCCATTTTTCAGCCTTCGTCCCCTGCACCGCCACACTCTCACTTCATCTCCTCCTCGTCTCCAACTTCCTCTACTGAGGAAGAGGACACCTCCCTGCACTTTGCTCTGTTGTTGAGTACACCTGGTGCTAGCCTTTCATGACAGAGATGATGAGGGAGCTTAGTCATAACCATTTTGCATGCTGCAGTTCTGCTAATCTGATGACGCAGTTCCTTGGGGATTACAGCCGTGATTCAGTTGTCATCCTTCCATGGTCTAGGCCTTTTACGGAGGCAACTAAGGATGTCTGGTTCAGTCCCTCTTCCCCTTCAGCCTTGAGGGACAGTCAGTACAGGCATTGCACACCTGTGGGGTCTCCAGGAGCCATGCCACATCTCTCTTCTGGGATCCAACTCCTAGATATCTGCACTGGGCATAGACAAACCTGATACATGACTGTCCCTCAGATTCATTCTGCGGAGCTTGATGCCTGAGGCCATAGGGTTTTCTCGGTGGCATGTGCCATGCTGTGCATTCCTGCGCACCAGACTAATAAGGTGATCTTTGGCGAGTACCTGTGGATGATGCTGGGTCAGCTCCTAGAATCTTAGCCGGATTACGTGACAACCAGACAGGCTATTCGTCTTTCCACCCAGGGCCTGGAGCTGGTGAGGCACCAAGCAGAGGTGGCTTCCAGGTTGTCGGGAACGGTGGTCTGCATTCAGTGGACATGGCTTCTGTCACAGTTGTCATCCTTCGTCTGGCGTAGGATAATCGCCTCGCGGTTCCAGTGGTCTCATCTTCTCCCTCAGGGTCAGACGAAGGTTGGTGGGGCACATTCCTGGATCTTATCTGTCAGTCTTCACCTGTCTTACTACCCGAGAGACCACACTGCTCCCATCAGACAGAAAATCCAGTCTCTCCTAGACAAGGACGCCATAGACTGCGTCCCGGAGGTGAAAGTGGACTCTGGGTTTTACTCGCACATCATCCTGGTTCCCAAGAAGTCGGGGGACCTTCGGCCTATCTTGGATCTCAATGACCTCAACCAATGGGTCTCTTATCGCAGATTCCGCATGGTGTCTCTTCCAAATCTCCTCCCCTTCCTTTTCGTCGGAGATTGGTTGGTGTCACCAGACATGCAAGATGCTTACCTTCATATTCCCATTTGCCACAGTCATCAGAGATTCCTGAGGTTCAAGTTCAAGGGTCGGGCCTATCAGTTCAAGGTCCTTCCTTTCGCCCTTTCCTCCACTCCCAGAGTCTTCACCAGGTGGCTCGCTGTCGTCGCAGCAGCTCTGCGCAGAAATGGCCACTTTCTGTTCCCCTATCTAGACGACTGGCTCTGTGTGGCTTCGTCCAGGTCTCGTCTTTGGGAGACTATACTGGACACACACTCCCTCTGTCGGCATCTGGGAATCACTGTAAACCCAGGAAAGTCTCCACTCTTCCCCTCTCAGCGTCTGCAATTCATAGGCACTCTATTGAATACCACCTTGGGGAATGCCTTTCTCCCCTCCGACAGGGTTGAACGCGTCAAGACGTTGGCAGTCCAAAGCTGTTCAGCATCCATTGTTCCTACCAGGTCCTTTCTCAGGCTCTTGGGTCACATGGCGGCTGCCATAGTATCAGTCCGCTTCGCCAGGCTGTGCATGCGCACCATTCAGTGGGCGCTCAGAGTCCAGTGGGACCAGACCAGGGACGACTTGGATTTGCCTGTTGGGATCCCTGAGCCAGTTCGTCGGGAACTCTGCTGGTGGGCATCTCCCCAGCATCTCTGCCAAGGACTTCCCTTCCAGCCAGACAGCCCCACCCAGACTCTCACCACGGATGCATCTGGGACAGGATGGGGGGCTCATCTGGGAACCCACACGACTCAAGGGCTGTGGTCCTTTAGAGGAGAACATGTATATCAACATGCTGGAGCTCAGGGCGGTCCTGTACTCCCCACAGGCACTGGCCCCATTCCTTTTGCCTGGTCACCCCCTTGCTCAGATGGACAACACCTCGGTGGTGTTCTGCATCAACAAGCAAGGGGGCACACACTCTTATTCCCTTTGTCGGGAGGCTACGAGGGTGTGTGACTGGGTGGTGTAGCACCATCTCCATCTTTCAGCAGTCCACGTTCCAGGTTCACTGAACGTGGCTGTGGTCACTCTTAGCTGAGCAAATCTGCTCTGTCACGATTGGTCCCTGCTTCAGTCCGTAGCAGACTCTCTTCGCCAGGTGGGGATGCCAGAGTTGGATCTCTGCATCTCAGTGCAGTGCAAAACTGCCCAGTTTCTGCTCGCTCGATCCCGAGCCTGGAGCTTTCTGGGAAGACGCATTGTCTCTATCCTGGAACAGGTGGTTTCTTTATGCCTTCCCCCTCTTGCAGCGGGTCCTCCTCAAAGCCCAATCAGAGAGGGTAATCATGATCCTGATAGCCCCTCTGTGGTCCAGACAGATTTGGTTCCCTTTTCTCAGGCGTCTATCGGTGGAGTCTTCATGGCCTCTCCCACTTTCGGGTCAGCTACTCTCACAACAGCACGGGACCTTGGTTCATCAAAATTTACGCTCCCTTCATCTGCATGCTTGGCTCCTTCGGTCCTAGCAAAACTTCATTTTGGGATATCTGATGAAATTGATCAGAATTTGGTGGAGGCTCGGAAGCCCACTACCTGGGCCTCTTATGCCATAAAATGGAAACATTTTTGTCTGTGGGCCACAGCCAGGAGGCTTGACCCTCTGGTCTGTCCGGTTAACTCTATTCTGCAATACCTGCTATCCCTGTCTGAGTCAGGTCTCTGCTACTCCTCCATTAAGGTACACCTGTGCGCTGTTTCCGCCTGTCAACACTGTATCCAGGACAGGACAGTGGCTCAATTGTAGGTGGTCAAAGCATTCCTTAAGGGTATCCTGCATATCTGTCCTGCGGTCTGGGACCCTGTTTCCCCATGGGATTTGTTCGGGAGAAGCTTATGCTTCCCCACTTTGAACCAGCCATGAGTTGTGAGCTTTGCTACCTCTCTTGGAAGACTCTGCGTTTAGTAGCAGTCACCTCTGCTCGGCATATTTCTGAGCTTCATGCCTTAATGTGTAGGGAACCCTATCTTATTTTTCATAAGGATAGGGTAGACCTCTGCACTAATCGGAAATTCCTTCCCAAGGTAGTTTCGGAGCTCACTCTTAGTCAGTTCAGCTTCCAGTCTATTATACAGAGCATTCCAATAGGGGAGAAGCACTCTTGCACACCCTTGATATGCATCATACTCTGCGCTGTTTCCTGCCTAGAACAAAGGGAGCAAGGCAATTGGGCCAGCTTTTTGTATTCTTTGTGGATCGGTCCTTGGGGCGCCCGGTTGCCAAGCAAACGCCCTCGCGTTGGTTGGTTAACTGTATATTTTTCTGCTATCAGCAGGGTAACAAACCCCGTCAGGGAGCATTCCACCAGAGCAGTGACTACTTCTTTCGCAGCTCTCAAGAGGGTGTCGGCAGCTGACATTGTGCTGCTGCCATTTTGCAGTCTGTGTACACTTTCATCAGGCATTACAGCCTGAACATTGTCTCCAGGCGTCGGGCAGGTTTTGGCTGTCAGTCCTCCAGGGCCTTATTTCCTGAGAGGTGTGTGTCTCTCCTCTCCTTTCCCCACCACTCATGGTTGTTTTAAGTTTATACCATGAGGTGTCTTGTCTGTTGACTCCCCCTTCCCAGGGGTTGTCTTAAGTTTATACCTCTGGGTACTGTCTGTTAGTCTTTCCCCCGCCCTCTCCCAATGGTTGTCTTTAGTTTTATACTGCTTGGGAATCAGTCTTGTATATGTGTTACCTGCTGCAAGAGCTTCCTCTCAAAGTAAGTACAGTTACGCAAGAACTTACCGTAACAGTAGATCTTTGAGAGAAGCTCTTGCAGCAGGTATGATTTTCCCTCCCTCCTTCCCCCTGGAGTGAGCCTTTCTGCTCTGGGTCAAGTTCAGCTCCTGTTGCGGGCCTTACAGTTATATAAGTTTTCTGTGGAATGTTTCATCCACAGTTATTTTGATTTTGGCCTGTCTTTGGCGTGCAAGAACTGTAGCACGTGGGGACCACCTACATCCTTTATACTGCATGACGCGGGGGCGGAGCCAACGCTGGGTAGGCGGTCCCACGTCAGTACTGCTAGAGAAAGAAATGCAGAGATCTGCCACCAGGTGGCATCAGTCCTATATATGTGTTACCTGCTGCAAGAGCTTCTCTCGAAGATCTACTGTTAGGGTAAGTTCTTGCGTAACAGTACTATAACTGGCTTCCCCTTTTTCCCATAGGGAAACCGAGGTGTAATTTGCTGTTATAAAGAAGTGTTTATAACGGCAAACACGTTACATGTTTCCCTTGCTGCACATGCCCGCCGAACAGCGACTATTTTCCCAACCGTCAGTCAGCTTCCGTGTTGCCTAAAACAGCACCGCCAGAAGAACCGTGACAAGTTTTCCCCTTCAGAATCCTGTTTAAAAAAAAAAAAAAAGCCATTTTAAAAGACACAGACATATTCCCATTTCGGCACTGGACTAACATTAAGCCAAACCATGGCTGCACTAGAAGGTCTTTATTTTATATAATTGCTGAGGCGAAAAGGGGAAACCCAGCAATTTTATAAACTAAAATATGGGTTAGTATGTTTAAACTTGAAGTTTACATGCACCCTCGGAATTAGATGCTCACATAAACCCCTTGAGCTTTGCTCTCGGGGTTTATGAGCATCTAACCCCTCGGGTGTTCATGGCGCCGTGGGCCCTGATGGAGCCGTCACGCCGCGCCAGCTACGCCGCTGCTGTTCGTGGGAGCCGATGGTGCTGACAGCACTGTGGGAGGTTCTGGCGGGCGCCATCCTTGACCGGTCTTGCCTCGGCGCCGGCAGCGGCACTGTGTCTAGCTCTGGTGCTGCTTGCAGCAGAGTGAGGACACTGCGCGTAGGGGGTGTCTGGAACAGCCGGGCCCAGACCTCTGTGCCGGGCCATGTGCTGTGGGTCGGGACGGCAGCGTGGCAGACATAGACTTCTCTTCTACTACTGCCCTCGGCACCGTGTCTTCGGGCACCGTTTGCAATGCGGTTGGAGACTGCGGGGCCAGCTCTGGTGCAGACACCCGGACTGGTACCCCCTTCAGTCGGGATGGCAGTGGGCGTCCACGTACTGTCTGGCATCAGACTTCGGTCTCTACCTCCTCAGAGATGGAGTTTGAGTCTGATTCGGACAAGCTGTCTGACTCTTTGGAGTTGGCAGCCCACGTGGACACCTTGGTGGTTTCCTTGACTGACCGGAGCTAGCCCCCCTCTGAGGAGCGGGCAGTTGCCCCTGTGTCCAGGGTCAGGTTTACTGACCAGCAGGCAGTGGTGCAGGCCACTATTGTTGTGCAGCCTGGGCTTGGACGGTTTTCTGCCCCCTTAGTGGTGGTACCTCCTCAGGTGGTGTGCCTGGATCGCCCGACTTTAGGGCTGATCAGAGCACCTACAGGAGGGAAGGGGAGGGTGCTACTCCCTGGGTGGTCCCTTCAGGGGCTGACTAGGGTTGTCAGCTGCGTAGGCTGTTTTGTGCAAGGAGGAGGGCTCTTTCAGATTCTGAGGGGACAGGGTTCAATGCAGCGACCCTTTTCTGGGACCCACCCGGGTTCGGAAGAGTCTTGGTGCAGACCCTCGTCCTCCTCTGCGGTCTCCTCGAGAGGGCCACTGGTTCCTGGAGGTAGGGGAATCTGTGCTTTTGGAATTCCACGAGTCGGTCACCTCACAGGGGGGAATGTTCAGGGCATAGCCTAGGCAGTTCCAGAATGGTTGATCAGCTGTTGGCTATAGGGTTTTCCGGGGCCCCTTCTACCCTTGGGGCCCCTGGTGCGCTCTCTTGGCCAGACAGAGGACTGTCACCTTCTGCCGTTGGCCTTGTCCCCACTCCTCTTGTCACCTTCTCCTGCGCTCCCAGGCATTCTTGGTCCTACGGGACCTCTCTCCTGGGAGCAACTCGGGTGTGGCTGCTCACTTCCCTTCATATATCATGGCCATGGACAGACAGGTGTTTCACCATCACCCTGAGCAGCCAACCCCTGGATCTCTGAGATCATCCACTTCTTCATCTCTCTCTCTTCAGGAGGAGAGGAATCTTCTGTCCACATCTCTCCTGCTGCTG
The DNA here is from genome assembly GCA_016271365.2 of Neoceratodus forsteri. Taxonomy (NCBI): domain Eukaryota; kingdom Metazoa; phylum Chordata; order Ceratodontiformes; family Ceratodontidae; genus Neoceratodus; species Neoceratodus forsteri. The sequence continues at coordinate 348,256,288 of CM028138.1, read as the reverse complement.
ATCTCGCAGAGCATCAGCGTTTCCTCATGAGGATGATTTAGGATCTGCATGTCACCCCACCCACGTAACACAATCTGGAGCACTCTCGGTGCGCCTTCCTAGGCGATTTCAGTGCGGACACCCTTGTGGTGCCTGCCTGGCCTGCTCCTTTTCAGGAGGCATCGTTGCGCTTCTGGCAAAGACCCTTTTCCAGAGTCCGAGCCCCTGGTGATCTGAGCCAGAGGTATTGCACCCCCCAGAGTCTCCAGGTCGTATGGCTCATCCTCAGTCAGGATTGATGCAGCTGGATACTCCCGATGGACTTCGTGCCCCCCACTGTGACCTGCCCCGGATCAAGATTCTATGGATTTTGACTTCTGGGGGAGGAGGACTTTCTACTCGGCACAATTGCTTCCTTCAATTTCAGCACATCAGGCTCACTATGCTACCTATGATAGGTTTCTGTGGTCCAGGCTAGGCCAACTCCTAGCCTCTATGCCTGATATGGAGGTAACCAGACAAGCCATTGCACACTCTGCATGTGTCCTGGAGCTAACCAGGCACCAAGCAAGGGCATCTTACGATGCCAATGAGGTAGCTACCAGTGTTGTAGGGACAGCGATCTGCACAAGGCGATCGGCATGGCTGTGTCTTTCTCGGTTGTCACCCTTGGCCTGGTGTAGGGTGATTTCCTCCCCTTACCAGAGAACCCATCTTCAAACACCATGAAGTCTTGCTATATTATAATAATAGCAGTCAGCCACTGCAGCTGAACTGCCCCGGAGAGGAAGGAGTTAACTCCAGAAGATCTGGAGTTCTACAGCGCGAGGGCGCTGTGCCCAAAGCTCTATCTGGCAGTTTCAAATGAAACTGTCAGATTCTTTACTCCGCTTCACTGAACAGTCGCTCTGGAGATCAAGCTCCTTCAGCTCGGTTCATTCTCGGTTCAGCGAGTATTTTTGGTTCATTTGAACCGGCAAAGTTATTATTTTACCGCATTTCGGTTTTAAAGCTCTATCTGGTAACGTAAGCACTAAAATTTAAGTCTGTGTGGAAAATTAATTATCGTTCGGTTTTGAACCGATGGGTTATTTTCTGTATTTTTAAAAGTGTACAGTGGGTTTTAGAGTGCGGTTCCGGGTTCTTATCGGTTCTAAAAAAAGCGGAATTATAACGTTTTTTCAAATACCGTGACAGGTTAGGAACCGATAAAGGTGTCTTGCCTGGCACTGCCATCAAAAGGCAAGTTTTGGTTAGGCTGGCATTATGTCTGAGAAACCCAAAGAAAAACCGGCCCACTGGTTTCAACACTGTGATGTCTGTGGGGACGCTTTGCCAAGGCTGACCCACACACCACTTGTTTATTGTCTGGGGGCTGACCACCTCCTGTCAGACTGCCAGGTGTGTAAAAATTTCCCTGCAGCCACCCTGGAGAAGAGATTGGGCCGGCTCAGGGAACGAGAGGCCAAAAAGTCCGCTGACCCGGATGGCCAGCCCGGTCCGGTACCCACTGGACCAGAGGGAGTGCCCTCTGACCAGGGCGAGACTTCCTCGGGCAAAAGGAAGGCTGGTTCAGAGGAACCAGTCCCAAGTAAAAAGACAAGAAAATCAGTAGGTCTGGAGTCCAAAATTGTGTCTCCAACTGCTGCAGAGATAGCTAAAGCCATTCAGATTGTCCAGTCACTGTCTCAGGGATCTGTAGAACCACCAACAGCTGGTAAAAGGTTGGTTCGTTCAGTCCCAGTGGTTCAGGATTTTGAAGTTGAGGATTTTTATGAACCACAGGAGGGGGAGGAGGAATTTGATCAATATATGTGTGGCTGGGGGTCTGGGCGTGCCCATTGAACCGGACATTTCTCCAGACAGACCTTTAGAATCTCCTCCTATTCTGTCTGAGTCCCTTCTTTCTTTATTTTTACAAAAGGTTGCAGAAACCCTCCAGCTTCCTTTAGAGGAGGCTGTGGATGAGCAAGAGGAGCCTGATTATGTGGAAATGATGGATATTCCAGAGTCTAGGAGGTTGTCTATTCCTTTGCATAAGTCATTTAGGAAGCAAACAACAAAGATTTTAAAAAATCCTCATTCTAGGGACATGGATATGTTGTTCATCCACACTCATTGGCAGGTATCCTTGCCGCTTTAAATCTTGCCGGAAGGTCTTCAAGCTTGCTCCTCCCACCCACCCGGTGGTATAACTCTAGCTCCGCCCCATGGCGCGTAAATCTTCCTTACGCTTGGAAGCTCAGGTTCCCTCCTTAGCGCTCTGCGTTTGTGACTGGTTCCTATTTCTCCGTTTGCGGTTTAAAAATAAATTTTGCAAAAGACTTCAGTCTTCTATCCCTCACGGCTCGCGATGGACAAATCGACTCGGTTGAGGAGATGCCCATGCGTGAAAGATGTCTCGGACGGATCCACACTCCCGTGTGTCTACAAACAGGCATGGCAGCGACCAGCGGGCTTGCGACCTGTGCTCAACCACCATCTCGGCCCTCGTCCTCGAGACCGTGCTGCCCGATTACAACTGGAGCGTCCGAAGCGTTCCCTCCGGTGAGAAGTCCAAGGAGGCCCGGTTGGCGGTGATCCTTGGGGCCGGGCTCGGCGGATCAGCTCTGAGCGGATGGTCGCCCTCGAAGAGGAGGCGGCGGGTCAGTATCTTCCCGCCTGACATTTATCCCGCCTCTCTGGGGTTCTTCCTACCGCTTCTTTAAGGAGCTTTGTCTGTCCTCTCCACTAAAGAGAAGGGCCTGTGTCTACTGGACCTTATTCTCGTTCCAAAGGGGACGAGGTAAGTCCCTCCGTCGACGCTCTTGGGAGCGGGAAAGGTCCCTCTCCCCGGGCCGTCGACCGTCGGCTTCGGTCGACCGCTCGGCTTCGGCCACTAGCCTCACGGTGTCCCCGTCAGGTCAGTTGACCGAGACTCCCACCGATGAAGTCGAGATTTTTCTCGACCCATTGGACGGGCTGTCGCCTTTAGCAGCGATTCCCCTCTCCCGTTCCCCGGAGAGTTGAGGATCCGATGGGCTCGCCTGTGCCTCCGGTTCCGAGGCCCCTCGGATGGACCATCGACGAGCGAAGGAGTGCAGGTTCCGGCCGACCCTCCCTTACCGACCTGGAAATTCCGGGACTCGCGTCCGGTCCGGACCTCCCAGCGGTCAGCCGATCCCACCGTCATAGGCGGTCGCTCGCCGGCACGCGGTGAGCGGCGTCGCCCGTTCTCGTCCTCCTCCTCCTCGGATGAGGAAGCTTCAGCGTAGAATTACGTCGGCCAGTGCGAGGACCTTATGTTGCAACAGCTCCTCCTGGCGAGAATAAGCCGACCCGTCGCCTTCCCCGGCCATTAATAACTGTCACGGGCGGCCGACACAACCCTCGACTTATCCGAGCCTATACCCAGGCGGTTGTTCGGCCAAAACCAGCTGCTCCACCGATTCCGGTGGAACCTCCGCCTCCACAGCCACCAATTGGGGCTCCGACCAAGGATTCTCGGTCGGCTAAGGGTCTACCCCATCGGCTGTCAGTTACCCTCACTCCCGACCGACCTCGGCAGGTGAAGGGTGGCTCAGGCCAGAGCCAGCTCTTCGAGGACTCTTCCGAGTCGAAGATGATTCTCCTTTTTCTCCAAGCGACTGGACTTGGGTCTTCAGGAGGTCAGTCAATGGGCGATAGCCCGTCGTCCTTCCTGGGACTTCTTGGCTCATCTCGAGTCTACCGGGATGGGCTCGAACCCGTTCAAAGCGGGCCAGGTATCCCTCACGCGAATTCTGGACCGAGGATTCTCCGGCGGAGGCCTTTCCGGTGGCGAGGCCATAGTGGGTCCGGCACTGGAGCTTTGGCACGCTTTGCTTCCTGCCCTGCGCCCGGCCAGGATGTGGCCAGGAAGTATCTTGATCCCCTACCCGGTTCCTTGTCGGTTTAGACACCCCTCTGCTGAGGGGTTGGTTACCGACCAGCGTTTTCGGCAGCGCCCGGCGCCAGGGATGGACAAACCTCCCGCGACAAGAGTCCAGAAATTGGACTATGTCGGGTGAAAAGTCTCGCTTCGTCCTGTCTCGAATCCGTCAGGCCAGTTCGGCCGATCCTCATGGCACATTTTTCTCATGCCCTGTTGGGCTCCTGGATGAGTCATCCCTCATCTTCCGCCCGATCTGCAGACTACGGTTAAGCAGGTGCGGGACCAGAACAGAGCAGTGGCCAAACAGCAGCTCGAGACTGCTTTGGATATAGGGGACTCATGTGCCAGATCGGTGGCGGCCGCAGTGGCTGTCTGCGTCGGCGAGCTTGGCTGAGGATATCCACCTTTACGCCGGATACCCAGCACAGGGTGGCGGATGTTCCCTTTTGGGGACTGACCTCTTGACCCTGGGGTGGAAGGTCACCTGCAGAGGATCAGAAGTCCAATGCCACCTTGGACTCGGTCTCTTCGCTCAGAAGGACAAAGGCATAAACCACAGCCTAAGTCCTTCTGTGCCCCAGCGCGCCCGGCCAGCAGCGTCAGGGCCAGCAGGCTCGGCCTTGGCATCCCAAACCGACACCGCGGCTTCCTCTAACAGGAGGCAGGGAGGAAAGGGCCCAGGAGGTCCCTCGGCGGTCCCTCCTCCAAGCCTGCCCAGTGACGGGCTGAGGGTGTCGCTACATCCCGTCACTCACCCTAGGTCCCCGATAGAGAGATGGCTCCGCACTTCCGTTCCGCCTGGTCCGCTGTTACTACGGACAGGTGGGTCTTGGAGGTGGTGGGAAGAGGCCTGCCTCAGGAATTCGAGCAGGCACCACCCTTCAGGCCGTCGCCTCGGGAGCCGGGATCCCAGCCTCACTGGCGGCTCGTCGAGCCGAACGCCGCTCTCCTCCTCCAGAAGGAGGTGGTAAGAAGGTGGTGGACCCTCCTTCAGACCCAAGGTTTGTGTCAGGTACTTCTGGTTCGAAAGCAGACTGGCGCCCCATTCTCGACCTACACGACCTAAACAAGTTCTAAGGTCTCGAACCTTCAGGATGGTCCTCTGGCTCAGATAATACCATCCTTGGAGCCGCGTGTGGTTCTGCTCTCTGGACTTGCAAGGCGCTTTTTCCAGTCCCTATCCGTCCGTCTCACCAGAGATTCCTCGCTTCGGCGGAAGGATCCCTCTTGAGTTCAAGCCATGCCCTTGAGCTTGTCTCCAGCTCCAGGGTCTTCACCAAATGCATGGCTGTGGTGACAGCATTCCTCTGGCGCCGAGGGTCCGGTGTACCCTTACCTGGACGACAGGCTGATAGCAGCTCCCTCAGGAAGGAGGCGGAGTGGTCCAGAGATCTGGCCCTCCAGGTCTGCTCTCAACTGGGCCTCCTATCAGCGAGGCCAAGTCAGACTCGAGGCGAAGCAGGTGATTCTATTCATCGTAGGCGCAGCTCGACTCTCTTGAGCCAGGCGCGGCTCCCAGCGGACAGGGCGAGGTTCTTTCCTCCTTTGCCCGATCCATTTCTGATTTGGGCAATTGCCTTCTTGGGACTTCCTCGCCTCCTGGGTCTCATGGCGGCCTGCACCAGCGTGGTCCGTTGGGCCGCTGGAACATCGTCCTTCAGTGGGGACTGGCCAGCCAGTGGTACAATGCTGCGATCCCTTGGACCAGCTTGTGTCGGTGACACAGGGGATGTGAGCGCTCTCCTGTGGTGGACCGTTCCAGATCATTTGCAGGAGGCATCCCGTTCGTCCGCCCACGAGCAGCGGTCTCTGTCGACCGATGCCTCTCTGATGGGTTGGGGTGCCCATCTGGGGAACACCGGGCTCATGGCCTCTGGTCCCCAGCAGGAGTCCCGATGCCACATCAACCTGCTGGAGCTCGAGCGGTCCGCCTAGCTCTCACCGCCTTTGCTCCGTTCCTCCGGGGTCAAGTGGTCCGAGTCAGGCCGGACAATACCACGACTATACTATCTAAACGCCAGGGCGGGCGCGCTCCAATAACTTCTATGCAAGGAAGCTCTCGCATTTGGTCACTCGTGCGCAGCCTGGAGGCGGATCTCCTAGCCATTCACGTGGCAGGAGCCTCTAACACCCTGGCCGATGCCCTGAGCCGGATAGGGGCTGCATCCCACGAGTGGTCTCTCCTGCCGGAGGTAGTACAGCATGTGTTCTCCCATTGGGGCACACCTCAGGTGGACCTGTTTGCCTCCAGGAGAGCGAAGCTGAGTCTGTTCCATGCCCGCCCCCCTCAGCAGGGCTCGCTGCAGGGGGATGCCTTCTCGAGGCAATGGACCCCTGGCCTCTTTTACGCCTTTCCCCCATTTCCCTTGATCCACAAGGTGCTTCTCAAGGCGAGGAGGGACAAGGCGCAGGTGATTCTGATAGCCCCAGACTGGCCTCGCCAGTTCTGGTACCCAGATCTCCTCAGTCTCAGCTCCAGGACTCCGCGGCAGCTTCCAGCTCGCCCGGACCTGCTCTCAGTCAATCAGGGGAAGGTGTTCCATCCGGACCTTCAATCCCTGCACCTGACGGCCTGGTTCCTGAGCGGCTAGAGTTCCAGGCCTTGGGTCTTTCCGACGAGGTCCTCAATGTAGTTGAGGCGTCCCGTAAGGAGTCGACCAGAAAATGCTATGCCTTCAAATGGAAAAGGTTTTCCATTTGGTGTCAGGACAAGGGCTTGGACCCTTCCTCCTGTTCCTTGGCAAGCATCTTGGACTATTTATGGTCCCTTTCTAGTCAAGGGCTTAGGTCGGCGACCCAAGGGTGCACCTGGCAGCCATCTCTGCTTACGGGCGGGCCGGGAAGCAGTCGAGTGGCATGAGGAGAAGGTGGTCTGGCGCTTTTCAAGGCCTTGATCACATTTCCCTCCAGTCTTGAGGAACCCCCACCTCCGTGGGATCTACTGCTGGTACTGGCAAAGCTCATGGGCAAGCCATTCGAACCTATGCACAGGTGTGCTCTCTCTCACCTGTCGTGGAAGACCGCCTTCTTGGTGGCTATCACGTCAGCCAGAAGGATGGGAAGCTCCAGGCGCTTTCCATCAGTCTCCTTACCTGGTCTTCCACAGGGACAAGGTTGTCCTCGCCCCACCGAAATTCCTTCGGAGGTGGTGTCGGAGTTCCACCTTAACCAGGTGTTGACTCTGCGGTGTTCTACCCCAATCACCTCGGAGGCGAATAGGCTCCATACTCTGGACCCTAGAAGGCGCCGCTTATTATAAGGGCAGCTGCGGCTGAAATGGGGAGAGTTCGCCAGCTGTTTGTCACCTACGCTGAAGCCGCATCTGGCAGACCTGCAGCCAAGCGGACGATAAGCAGGTGGGTAACCTCCTGCATAGATCTCTGCTATAAGTTGGCGGGCATGGAGCCTCCCAGAGGATAAGAGCTCATTCTACCGCCATACTGCTGCTGATGTGGCTGCTTCCAGGGCGTCCTATCCAGGAAATCTGCAGGCTGCTACCTGGAAGTCAGCAAACACCTTCATTACCCACTACCACATCGACCTTGAGTCACGCGGGATGCTGGTTTTGGGGCCTCGGTTCTCAGTCTCTCTTTCCCAAGTAAGTATTGAGGGTGTCGTCTTGCCTCCCTCCTCCCGGAGAACTGCTAGGAGTCTGCCAATGAGTGTGGATGAACAACATATCCATGTCCCTAGAAATACAGGTTACTCACCTGTAACAGGAGTTCTAGGAATGGTATATATTGTTCATCCCTGTTCTCCCCTCGGCTTGACGCTAAACCTGAGCTTCCAGCCAGACCAGATCTGGCGTCATGGGGCGGAGCCGAGAGTTATACCACCCGGGTGGGTGGGAGGAGCAAGCTTGAAGACCTTCCGGCAAGATTTAAAGCGGCAAGGATACCTGCCAATGAGTGTGGATGAACAACATATACCATTCCTAGAACTCCTGTTACAGGTGAGTAACCTGTATTTCTGTCCCTCCTGTAGATAAAAAAATGGACAGAAGGTATACTTTGTCAGGCTCGGATACAGACTTCCTTACTGAGCAGTGTAGTCATGTAGGTGTGGTACAAGCTGCAGCCTGTGACAAGGCTAATATTCCTCTGGCCTCACATCCTCCTGATAAGGATTCCAGGAAGATTGATGCCATGGCGAAGAAACAGTATATGGCAGCTTCTTTGGGACTCAGGCAGGCAAATTATTATGGCTTATGTAGCTAGATATCAGAAATCTAGGTGGGACACAGTATTGCAGTTAGCCAAGCAGGCCATGGCCAGCTGGCTAGTGAGGATGGAACAGGTGGCTGCTGATGGCATTGAAGCCTCTAAAGTTCAATTTCATACTGCTGTTGATGTTAATGATGTTTCTTCTAGGGTCATGGCCACTTCTGTAGCTTCCGTAGGTTGGCATGGCTCAGATGCACTAATCTGTCCCAAGATACCCAGTCAAAGGCTATGGATTTTCCTGTAGTGGGAAATTTTCTTTTGGGAGCAAACAGAAAACTATATGAAAAGATGGATGAATACAGAACTACCTACAAAGTGCCCAGGCTAAGGAGAAGCATGCCATGCCACAAGGCATGCTCCCAGAATGAGGGGCAGGCCTTTTTACCAATTTCAAGCCTCCTCTGCTGTCTCGCAGAGGGTTTCTTCAGAGGCAGGGGTAGGCGTGGCACAAGTGACCGTCCCCTCCCTCAGCCTAAGGCTGCTGCTAAGCAGGCACCCTGATGGGGTGTCAGGGCGATTCTCCCTGTACCAGTGGGGGCAGGTTGGCCTATTTCAGCGGAACTGGCTGTCCCTAACTTCTGGACAGATGGGTTCTGGAGTAATAGGCCAGGGTCTGATTCTCAGCTTCAAACACTTTCCAAAGATGAGAGCCAGGCATTTTCCACCTGCAAATCCTTCAGAAGCCCTTGCTTTGGAAGCAGAGGTTTCTGCTCTGCTGGAACTGCAAAGCAGTGGAAAGGGTTCCTCCTTGCCTTCAGGGCAAGGGCTTTATTCAAGATACTTTCTTACCCCAAAAGACAGGAGTGGTGGCCCATTCTAGATTTAAGATACTTGAACAAGCATCTGTTGAAACCAAAGTTCAAATGTTGACTCTGGCAATGATATTGCCTTCCCTAAGGCCAGGGGACTGGCTAGCTTCCCTGGACCTCAAGGATGCCTATTTTCATGTTCTGATCAGGCCTTCTCACACGAAAGTACCTCAGGTTCGGAACTGCCCTCAGGCCACTACCAGTTCAGGGCAATGCCCTTGACCTTACCTCTGCGCCAAGGGTATTCACAAAATGTCTCGCTGTAGTAGTGGCTCACTTAAGAAGGCAAGGGGTTGCTGTGTTTCCCTACCTGGACGACTGGCTCATTGTGGGTCAGTCTCCAGGTCAGGTGAATCCACTTGCAGGTCACCCAGCAGCTTCTCACTTCCCTGGGATTCCTGCTAAACTTACCAAAGTCAGTTCTGGAACCAGTTCAGGTCCTAACTGTCATAGGCGCAGAATTGAACACAAGGTTAGCCAGGGCTTTTCTTCCCTCGGAAAGGGTGGACAGACTCATCGCCCTGGCATCCTCCTTTACCCTGCGGGTCTCTCGATCAGCAAGGCATTTTCTGCAACTCCTCGGACACGTGGCTGCTTCCACAGCTGTCGTGCAGGGAGCAAGATTCCAGATGAGGGACATTCAGTTCCATTTGAGGGCCTATTGGTCTCAAAGGAAGGACCCCCTTACCAAGTTGGTCCCAGTTACTCAAACTCTGATCCTAGCCCTCCACTGGTGGCAGGTCCAGAGCAATTTAAGACAGGGGGTTCCCTTCATTCCCATTTCTCACTCCCTCACCCTCACCACGGATGCCTCCCTGTTAGGGTGGGGGGCTCACCTGGGCGACCTTGCCACTCAGGGGGTATGGTCTCCTCAGGAGTCTCTGCTCCACATCAATCTTTTGGAACTCAGAGCTGTCTTTTTAGCTCTTCGGGTGTTTTCAGATTCTGTCCAGAACAAAGTGGTTCAAGTCAGGACAGACAATACCACCACAATGTGGTACATCAACAAGCAAGGGGGCACTCGGTCTTCAGCCTTGTGCACCGAAGCAATGAAGTTGTGGTCTCTGGCTTACTCCCTGAACACCTCCCTGATAGCGGTTCATCTCCCAGGGAAGGACAATGTCCTGGCGGACGCCCTCAGCAGAATTTCTCAGGGCCATCACGAATGGGCTCTGAATCCACAAGTGCTGGGGTCTGTCTTTGCCAGATGGGGCACTCCTCAGATAGATCTTTTCGCAGCCCCAGACAACCACCAACTTCCTCTTTTCTGTTGCAGGCCTCCAGTTCTGGGCTCAGTCCCTCTGGACGCCTTTCTGTTGGACTGGAAAGGGAAGTTCCTGTATGCCTTTCCCCCCTTTCCTCTCCTTTTCAGGGTACTAGTAAAAATCAGATCTCAACCTTGCAGAGTGATTCTGATTGCCCCAGATTGGGCCAGACAGCCCTGGTACCCTCTGCTCCTGTCCTTGGCAGTCCACCCTGCCCTGAGCCTGCCCAGAGTCCACGACTTACTGGCCTGTGCACAGGGGAGAGTGTGGTATCCGGACCTCAAATCCCTCCACCTCAAGGCTTGGCTCTTGAGGAGCTAGAATTGCTGACTTACACCTTTCTCAAGGTGTCATGGATATTTTAAAGGCTTCAAGGAAGCCTTCCACTAGAGCCACTTATAATTCTAAGTGGAAGAGGTTTTCCATCTGTGCTCTGAGAGGCAGATTATCCCAGAATCTGCTGATCTTCCATTCTACTGGACTATTTGGTCCATCTGAATTCCCTAGGCCTTAGACCAGCTACCCTGAAGGTTCATCTGGCAGCTGTCTCTGCTTTTGTGTCAGCAGGAAGCCTGCCTCCCTTTCTTCTCACCGGTGTTCCCCAAGTTTTTTAAAGGGTTACTTCATACTAACCCTCCTTTTAGGGAACCAGCTCCCGCCTGGGACCTGAATATTTGCATTGCTCAGTTAATGCAGCCCCTTTTGAGCCTCTGTCTTCTGCAGGGCTCAAGTATTTAACTTGGAAGACCGTTTTCTAGTAGCTATCACCTCTGCCAGGCCATAAGTGAGCTACAGGCCCTGTCAGTGGAAGAAGATTTTATCTCTTTCCACAGAGATAAGGTAGTCCTTAGGACTAATAGAAAGTTTTTGCCTAAGGTGGTTTCTGATTTCCACCTGAATCAATCTATCTCTCTCCCAGTATTTTTCACTGAGCATTCTTCCTCAGGTGAGAGGAGACTGCACAGCTTGGATGTCAAAAGAGCCTTAAGCTACTATTTAGAGCGCAGCAGAGGTCATAGGTTCGAATCCCTCCAACTCTTTCTTACCTATGGCGAGGTTGGCAAAGGGAAACCTGCCACTAAGAGAACAATTGCAAGGTGGATTGTTTCTTGTATCCAATTCTGTTATCAGAAACTGGGTAGAGTACCCCCCTCAGGATTGAGGGCCCACTCCACCAGGGGTACAGCTGCGTCTCTAGCGGCTGCTAGAGACATCCCCATTCTGGAGATTTGTCAAGCTGCTACCTGGAAGACAGTTCACACGTTTACCAAGCATTATTCCCTGGATGTCCAGTCCAGGAGAGATGCTCAGTTTGGCACAGCTGTGCTTCAGAGCCTTTTTCCTAAGTAGGTTCTGACCCTCCTCCATGGAGGTACTGCTGTGTAATCTGCTATTGTTATAATATAGCAAGACTTCATGGTGTTTGAAGAAAAATTACTCACCTTAGTAATTGCTTTTCTTCTCATGGAGTCTTGCTATATTAACCACCCTCCCTCCTACCCCTCTCAGAACTTCTACTTGGGTAGGGTGTGAATTAGTGCAAGCACTGTGTCATGCCATTGTAGTTTTTCCCTTACCCTCTTTTCCTTTGGGTTAGGGATCTAGATTGTTTCATTTAGGTTATTTATATTGCCCCTTCCTGGACTTGAGTCTTTGGGGAGGGGGTTCATATTGCTTGTCAAGGTGGTAAGCGAACCATAATACCATCAATTTTGTTAGTATGGCTCTGAGTGTTTCTTTGTTCTTTATATTGTTATTACTACTAGTAGGTAGCCATGGGCTAGTGTAGTTTTCCACACAGACTTTCACGTCCTTTGATGTTAGCTTCGTAAGATCTGACAGTTTCATTGAAACTGCCAGATGAAACTTTGGGCACAAGCCCTCGTGCTGTAGAACTCCAGATCTTCTGGAGTTAACTCCTTCCTCTCCGGGGCAGTTCAGCTGCAGTGGCTGACTGCTATTGTTATAGTATAGCAAGACTCCATGAGAAGAAAAGCAATTACTAAGGTGAGTAATTTTTTCTTTTCTCCCGAAGGGTGAGGCAGTTTCTGTGTGGGCAACTTCCTACCCCCTCCGGGGGGTCCCCTTCTCACTCTCCCCACTCTCGAGCCTCGACAGGCCCGTAAAGGTTGTCCCTCTGTGTCTCACCCACTGAGGGTTAAGGGACTTTGTCCTTTAGGTTTAGGGCCCCCTTTTGGGGGGTGGCTCGGTACCTACCCATAGGTGATGAATGGTGAAGATTGATGCAAAGAAGATATGCAAATTACGTACCTACCGTAATTCCTGATCTTTGTGTATCTTCACCATTCATCACGATCCCACCCTCCATCCCCCTGGGGCCTCAGTCTCTGGGTCCCCCTCCTTCTGTTTGCCCCCCTTTTTTCCCCTCCTTCCTTTCCAGTGGTCAGGAGCGGGGTGACGTGGGGCACACGGGGGATTTATACTCCCTGTTGGGAGGGGTCACCTTCTACTTGATGCTTCGGCTCCACCCTGTTGGGGTGGGATTTGGTGGTTGCCCTCTCTTTCTCCTCCTTCAACCTACTCAGTCTTTGTCCTTACGGACTTATCCCTCAAATTATTTTAATTAAACCTTGTTTCTCACACCCTTTCATACGGTCTTCGGGAGAGTACAGCCCTGTATCCTGTCTGTCTTTCAGAATAGCCGCTTCTGCTCATGTCAGAGTTTATTGCCAGTTATTCTGTGCCTTGAATCCTGGCATTTCAGCCTTCTTGCTCCTCCTTCGCAGTTCCTATACAATCTGGAGACAGATCTAAGGTTCAGGGTATGTCCTCCCCCTCACTATTTCTGATTTTTCCCTTCCCTCCTTCCTTCCCTCCTTTTCCTACTTCCAGAGATTGGGGCCCTGTCCCAGACCCCTTAGATTTCCAACTCTCCGTCTGTCCTCTCAGTTGTTTTATTTCTCCTTTTATTTTGTATATCCTTTCCTTTGTCTGTCCCTTGGACTTCCTTGTCTCGTCCTCCCAACGCTTTCGTACTCTACAGCGACTCAGAACTGGCTGGAGGGCAGAGTCTTACTTTTTTTTATTTTAGTCTTTGGTAACTGGAGTCGACGGCACATAACAGCCAACCTGCGAGCACCATGCAGTGCGTCAGCCTTGAGGGCGGCTCCGACAGTGCCTGGACTCTGCCCATCAAAAATAAGCTCCAGCTAGGTCGTGACCTCCGGCCAGAACCCACAGATGATGAATGGTGAAGATGCACAGAAAGATCAGGAATTACGGTATGTACGTAATTTTTATTTTCCTCCCTCTGCACAGAGCTTCTGATCTTAACTCTATCAATCTTCACTAGTCATCACTGGTGGGTACTACGCCAGAGGCACTAGGACACCACAGGAAGCTTTATTAGCTTAAAAGCTTTTCGGCTCTAGGCGGAAGGGAGACGTCGAGCACAGCACCACCCCCCAAGGCAGACACACTGCGTGGTGCTCGCGGGTAGGCCTGTAACTGATGTCCCCTCCACTACCTCACTTCTGCTTTTCCCTCTGTTGAGGCTGCAAGCAACTCCATGGGACAGCAAGATTCAACTGCGACACTACCATTTTCTGCCGTTCTTCTACTCGTCGAACGTTTAGTCGACGCCAAACCAGTAAATGCTGCATTTGGCACAGTTTTTTTTTTTATTTTTTTCGTTCAGTTCAGTGTAGAGTTCTTTTGGTGTTTGTATTTTTTTTTTTTTTAATGCTTTGTGACACCCCTTTTCTCTCCACTCCCCACCCCCTGCCTCTGGCGTCCCGCATGGAGCTACCCCCATCCTGCTACAGTTTTGCCACCCAGGCTGAGAAGGGAAGAGGCTCAATCCGCCCTACCAAACAACCCTGGTGTCTGGCCGCTCCTTTTTGGGCACCAGCGCTGGGCGAGGGAGCAGGGCTATTTTCTTTGTTTTTTTTTTTCCTCCCTCCCCAAGAACGGCAGCATGCGGTGGGGTCCAGTGAGACTGCGCATGCTGAGATGCGACACTGCTCCAGGCCTCTGCCGACATCCGAACCCAGATCACTGGCGTCGCAAGTGGTAGCACTACCGCTGCGCCGGCGGGCCAGCCCCACCATCCAGTTCTTTAACATTTTGTTTTGTTTTAGTTAGTGCAGTTGGATCATGTCGGGTTTCGAGACTTAAAGGTTCCAAGGCTGGATTTCCCCTGTGCGTTGGTGCACCTATGGAAGTCTGTTTGCCGTGGTGGACCTGCATGATCGATGCGTCTCCTGCCTAGGGTTAAACCACGAAATGGATCGTTGCGACGCCTTTTTCAGCATGGACTACCACACTCTTGAAATCCACTTGGCAAAGTTGGGACGCAACCCCCCAACATTCAGTTTACAGCGTTTAATGAGCCCGTAAGAGCCCCACCAACCCTTCCACGTACGCATTTCCCCAGTATGACCAGGGCTGTGACTTGTACTATTGTTATACTTTATACGATTATTTACTGCATGTAACTTTATTCCGTGAACCACTGTTATATTGTGTTCTTTTGTTATCTGTATTGCACCTGTATGTTACCACTGTTGTATTTCACACTGTAACCATGTCTACCCTCCGTGCGACGAGGTGCCTTTGTAAACGAGTCCCTGACTCAAAGGTTGTAAAACAGACTTTCAAAAATAAATAAAAAAAAAATGAATAAAAAAGACCTTAGGCCCATCCCCAGGGCCTCCACCTCTCCTCCCCTGGTTACACACACCAGGGGAGAGCAGACCGCCGCTGGCTCAGGTGTCACTGAACCCCAGCACCTGGGTGAGCAGTCGTGGAAACAGTCAGCCTCCTCCACGGGTCTAGCCATGGATCACTCAATGCCCGGTTGCCCTTTGGGGAACTGGCCAACCCTGGTGTTGAGGCTTCAGCTACACACTGGACCTACATCGAAGGTCCCTTCAAGGGCTTTTGGGGGGGACAGCCTTTTCTCCTAACACTGATTCCGTTGTTGGTGAGTGATGCTGACCCTTTGATGTCGTGGAGTCCTCTCCCAACACCACACTCGGTGTGGGACTGGCCGGGTGACTGTCATTGCCTCCCTTGTGGTCTCCTCCTTCTCCTCAGATCTGGAGGAAGTCCAGGTGGATCCCAATCGGCAACCAAGCTCTCCGAAGTGGTCACTCACCAGGATCCGCTTGAGATGGTCACCTGTTGAATCCGGACTTGGCGGCGACACTGTACGCGACACCGCCCTTTCCTCTGTCAGTGCCGTTGACGGCGCCACACCCAATTTCGGTGTCGCCTATGATGTTGATGCTGCAATCAGTGTCGATGTTGATGATGGTGCCGGTTCTCGTGGCACCGCCGAGTTCGGTGCCATGACCAGCTCTGGTGCCATTTTCGGTGCCGTTTTCAGGGACTGTGCCACTTCAGGGTCTGTCCCAATGGAGGAGGCCAATTTCAGTGCCAGATCATTCTTCACTGCCAGCGTGGAGTTGGAGGTGGAGTCAGGTGCTGACCCTGGTGCGGCCCCCCCTCCCCCCTTCCATGAGGCTGGTTGTCATTGTGGGACCTTGTTTGAGGGCCAGGTCTCGGTCCTCTCCAGGGCAGAGTTGGAGTGTTGGACCGGGCGCCCTTCCTCCTCTAGGGGGCGGAGTTCTGCATCAGGTGGGGACAGGGGCCATCCTGTTGTGTTTGCTTGGCTCTGGCCTCCCCACCAGGAGTCTTCTCCTGATGGGCTTCCTCCTGCTGGCTTGGGGACGGTTGAGTAGCAGGTGGGGTCTGGGCAGCCCCTCACTGTAGAGTGGTTCCCCACTTGTGCCCACCATAGCTTTGCCAGGGAGGGTTCGGTCTCTCAGGACCATACGGCCCAACCTTCGCCCTCTCTGCAACACCTCCCCCGCTAGGTCTCTAGTCACTTGGGACCCCTCACCAGGGAGCAGTATAGGGCCAAAGCAAGTGCTTTCCCTGTCTGTTACAGGGCCATGGATGAGTTGGTGTTCACACCTCCTCTTTCCTCACTGTCATTCCCTACACAGAGCCCCTCCACTTCCATCGGCTTCCTCCTCTAAAGAGGAGGACTCCACATCATACCGGTCTTCTGATGCTGACTGTGGAGGGGTTGTGGGATAACAGATGGACCAGACACCGAACTTAAAGTTCAACACACAATCTCTGTGTGATGTTAATTCAAAATACAGAAGATACCCTTAAGCAATGGCATAACCCTTTTTCAGTACATCAGTTTAAAGTAACAGACTATGTATGTCCTTTCTCTGCACTTAGCCAGCACCTACTGACACTGATCCCCTGATCTACTTAGTAGTTGAGATGCAGCCTCCACCCCATGTGGGCCTTGTTTGCTTGGGTAGTGGGGGCTCAAATAAAATAAAAAGCTAAAAACAAAGAACCTCAGTGCAGAAGCACTGAAACATGGGTTACCCCAAAGGGCATTGACAATAAGCCAAGTTTCAAACAAAACACATCATATACTTCGCTAATGCAAAGCCCCATGGGATATATATATAAATCACCATGACATTTCAGACTTGTTCCACTTACAGCAATTTACATGCTTTTTAAATAGCACAACTAACTTAATTTCTATAATAGTCACCTAGTACTTTTAACTATTATCAAAAACACCTAGTGACATAGTATTTTCAACATTTACATGTTTCGTAAACATGGGGGGGGGGTGTGTGTATATATATATATATATATATATATATGTATATATGTATATATGTATATATATATATGTATATATTTCAAAGTATTTTATGACATAGTGCTATTACATATTAAATCCAACAACAATAAACACAACCTGTTTTACATATGGTTGGAGATCACCACAATAACTCCCTGTATGAGAACCTCAGAGGGAAAAGGAAAATTAAAGAGGACACTAGCATAGTCAAGAAAGGGAGGGGGGTGCCCATAGGTGGCCAACCTTATGGACTAGAAATTGTAAACTATATATTTGGCTAAGAAATAGAAGAACTGTTGCAACAGATTTAAGAAAAGGTCGGTCCTCAAGAGTGGCAGGAGCTCCCTGTCACACTGTCTTTACAGAGTATCAGCGGATCTTCCTGTATTTAGTTTTCACCATTCATTCATACTGCTGGGTACTATGCCAGTGGTGCTAGGACCCAGCAGGAGCCAATAATCTTCAAGAGGGTAGGCGCCAAGATAGGACCGTGCATGCGTGGCACTGCAAGTCTGGCTTGGCCCTGTATAGGCCATCTCGACGTCGACCCTCCAACTGCCTCATTTCCTTTTTTCCCACCGTTTATTGCTCTTCAGTGATGATATTGTTCGCCCACCAGGAGTCATGTCTTCACATCTGTACGACAGTAGCTTATAGTCGTTCAGTTTCAATTAGTGTCAGTTGTTTATCTTTAAAAAAAGAAAGAAAAAAATGCTCAGAGCGTGTCATTGACTGAGTCGACAATGAACGGTATCAGTGATGGTAGGGAGACTTCGCAGGAAAGCTGTTCTGGCTGTGGGGCTGTGTCCGGTCTGCCGCATTTTGCGGAGGAGGGGGGTCTGACCACAGGCAGTCCAGTGCTTGGGAGGGAGGACAGTCCTCCTCAAAGCACAGAAAGGAAGCAGGACCTGGCACCACTCAACCTCGAGTTCTTCTTCCTTTGAAGAAGAAACTGTACTGCTTGAGGTCGACTTCTGGTAGGTCCGTGAGGGAATCTTTGGTAGTGGAGAGTGGTAGGCCCACCGTGACCTCTATGGGTTCTCCAGTGGTCTCCGTTCTTAATGGCTGGGATTTCTGACACAGGAGCCCCCGTCCTATGGGGCTTCCGGTGAGCAGTTTCATTACTGGGCCGCTGTTTTGTAGCAGTGGGTGCGGCAGCCATCCTAGTTGCCCTTACCGGTTAACCAGATTCCTGAGCCTTCGGGTATTGGAGCTGCTGGGCCATGGCCGGGTCAATTGGGTCAGGATGTGCGTTGCCCTCTTTGGTACTGATGCCATTGGCGCTTGATTCGTGCCTTACTCACCTTGCTTCCTCACAGGAGCCAGCACAGATACGGTTCCCTGTCCACTTATTTCAGGTCTGGCTGGATTCGTCGTTGACGACATGGCTTTTGTCCGTGCCACAGAGGGTGTAGGGTGCTTTGGTCAGCACCGGCTTCATCTTTGGTGTGGTGGCAGTGTCGGTGTCAGCGGCATGTGCTGCGCCAGTGCCAGTGTAGCTCCGGGGTCCTAGGTGGCAGTCCGGGTTTCAACGTCTCCCATGTTTACCTGGTCTAAACCTGCCTCCGGTGGTCTTTCCAGGGTAGAAGTGGAACGTGATGAGTCTGACCCTGACCTGCTTTTGTCTGAAGACACAGAGGATGACTCATTTTATGGGGTGTGAAAAGCAAGCCTTCTATATCTCAGCTGAGCCGTTGACTAGAGACCTTTTTTTGCAGTCTGTTCCCAGGAATATGGGGTCAACCCTAGCCCAACCAACTTCCTCTGTGGACCCAGGCAAGCTTTTACATTGCGAGTTCCTTCATGTTCTTAACATTCCTGTGGACCTTACACCACAGGTGCTCCCTCCCTTTGAGAGACTGTCTCAAGAAGTGTGGGACAGGCCAGCACTAATCCTTTCTGTGGCCATGCCCATAAATAGAAGTATCTCTCCCCCACCCCCCCCAAAAAAAAAAGACAGACCTATCCTGGCATCACAGCCTATTGCAGATGCTCTAGTATTGCTTATGGAGAACAGTAAAGCTGTCCTCCCACTGGAGTCGACAGCACAGCATATAAATAAGTAATCTCACAAGATTGACACTTTAGGGAAACTGGCATTCGCTGCCGCAGTCTTGGGCATGCGTATTGCTAGTTACTAGGGCCATTACTCTCAGTACGAGTACACCCTGTGGGACACTCTTAAATTAATAGTCGAGAACCTCCCAGAGTCTGACGTTAACATGGAGCTTCTTCAGATGATTACCATGGGCATAGAGTTCAATAATCATCAGCTAAAAGATTCTGTGGCTGTCTGACACTGCGGCTAGGTCGGCAGCTGCTGGGATCTGTATCAGGCAGCACTCCTGGCTTAGAACGTCAAGATTCTCACCCAGTGCTCAATAGCAGTTGATGAATATCCCCTTTGACAGTGCTTATCTGTTCGGCCCCCAAGCTGAGCAAGTGGTGGAGACCTCTTGGAAAACCAGGACTGCCATTAAAACAGCCAGGCCAGCTCCAGCGGCCCCTCAAATGAGCAGGAACCATTGACGGTTTCATAACAGGCAGTCCTTTCTCAGTAAAGGACGGGGAGCCTTTAAATAGAAACCAAACTCTTCAGCCACAAAAGAAAATGCAGCAAAAGGCACCAGGCCTGAAAGTGCCCTGTGCCACCTTCTAACAATCCGGTGCATATCCCACCTCAGCTGCCCGAGGTAGGCACCGCTATAGCAGTTGGGGGTCGTCTGACTCAGTTTTACAACCAGTAGAAGTCCATCTCAATGGACTAATGGATCCTCAGGATTATCAGAGAAGGATACTCTCTGTTTCGCAGAGATCCCCCCGACCTTCCACCCAAGTGGCAGCACAGTCTTTCCACCGCTCAGTCAAGCCTTCTTTCTTCCGAGATACAGGGCCTCCTCAGGAACAGGGCAGTAGAAGTTGTTTCACTGGTAGAGCAGAACACAGGTTTCTACTCCCATTACTTTCTGGTTCTAAAGAAAAAACAAGCGGCATTAGCCCAATTCTCGACCTCAAAGTTAAACAAGTATCTGTTCAGGGTGAAGTTAAAGATGATCTCCCTTGGAACTGTATTACCACTGCTCCATCAGTGCGACTGTCTAGCATCCCTGGATATGCAAGACGCCCTGCCAGCACGTCCCAGTTCACCCAAGTCACCAGAAGTATCTCTGCTTTGTGGCCCTGAGTCAACACTACCAGTTCAGAGTCCTGCCCTTTGGACTCTCCTTGGCGCCTCAAGTCTTTACAAAGTGTTTCACAATTCTCGCAGCACATCTCAGAAACCTCTATGTTCAAGTTTTCTCTTACCTGGATGACTGGCTCCTAGCAAGCCCATCCAGACAGGAGACACAGGAAGCAGTCACCACAGCTTCTCAGTTCCTCACATCCATGAGAGTTCTACTGAATCGGGGAAAAGTCTCAGCTTCAGTCCTCCCAACAGTTCCTCTTCATAGGAGTCCAACTGGATACCTCCAGGGCAAAGGCTTTCTTTCCGGAGGACAGGAGGAACAGCATTCTCCAGATGGCTCACTACATCAGGGAAAACAACTCTGTTCGAGCCCTTTCAATGCAGTGGATGTTGGGCCTCATGACATTGTCCATGTTCACGGTACCTCTAGCCCATCTACACATGAGGACCACACAGTGGATTCTCAGCACACAGTGGTCACCGACCACACATCTGCAGTCCTTCCACATGAAAGCGACACAGCCTCTTACGAGATCACTTGCATGGTGGGTTCAAGAGGACAAAATCCTTCAGGGTCTACCCTTTACCCCACCAGAGCCTCGGATCACGATCACCATGGATGCCTCTCTGTTTGGGTGGGGAGCTCACTGCCAGGATCTCTATACCCAGGTGGTATGGAGCCAGGAGGAATCTCATCTACACATAAATGTTCTAGAGATGATAGCTGTTCTCTATGCTATCCGAGCCTTGAAGGACGTCTTCTGCCGCAAGGTAATTCTTCAGACTGACAACAAAGCCGGGATGTACTACATCAGCAAGCAAGGTGGAGCGCACGCCTACACTCTGTGCAGGGAGGCCATGAGGGTGTGGGAGTGGTGTCTTGAGCACAATGCTCTGATTGAGGTAGTCTACCTGCCAGGAACTCGGAACGACCTGGCGGATCACCTCAGCAGGAGAGAGGCAGATCCCCACAAATGGTTGCTCACACCAGACGTCATGCAATCGCTATTCAACAAGTGGGGCAGTCCAGACCGGGACCTTCTTGTCCCCTCTCAACATAAAACTGGCTCTGTTCTACTCCAGAAATCCAGAACCTGGTGTTTTCTGTCAGGAAGCATTCAGACTGTGGTGACAAGACACTTTCTGTACGCATTTCCTCCTCCTCCTGTTCTGTTAGTTCAGAGGGTGCTGCTTAAATTGGAGGCACACGGGGGCAGGGTGATTCTAATCGCCCCTGCCGGCCTCGACAGATGTGGTTCCCTTTCATCAGGTTGTCTGTTACCCCAAGGCAACTTCCTCTGTGAATGGACCTCCTAACATGGGCCTCTGGTCCATCCCAACCTGTGTTTCCCTTCATCTCCATGCCTGGCTCCTCAGGCGATAAAAGTGGGTAGGTTTAAGGTTTCTCAGAGAATCTCTGAGATCCTCTTGGCAGTGCATAAGCCCTCCACTAGGATGACTTGCGCAGCTAAATGGAAGCGCTTCTCAATTTGGTGTGCTATCTCTTTTGAACCCATTCTGTTGTCCACCAAATAGTGTTGGAGTACCTCTTAGGCCTGTCGAATGCAGGATGGCAATACTGGACAGTGAAGGTACACCTCTGCGCAATTTCTGCCTGTTATGAGCCAGAACAGTACATGTCACTGGCTCAGTCACCGTTAGTCAAGAGATTCCTCAAGGGCATCCTACACCCTAGACCCCCGATCAGGAAACTGATGGCTGCTTGGGATATTAACCTCGTGCTAGAGATGCTCACTTGTAAACTTGTTGAACCTCTAACCACCTGTGACTTGAAGTTTCTAACTTGGAAGACTGCTTTCCTGGTGGGCATTACTTCCACTCGCAGGGTCTCTGAAATACAGGCCTTGGTCACAGACCCTCTGTATACTGCCTTTCAGAAGGACAAGGTGATACTTCGTACTTGCCCTAAATTCCTGCCCGAAGTTGTTTGGGATTTTCACCTCAATCATCCCTTGGTTCTCCCCACTTATTTTGCCAATTTCCAGCATGAAGGGGAATGCACCCTTCACTCTCTGGATGTTGAGAGCCTTACGATTCTGTATCGACAGAACAGGGAAGACTTGTTAACCAAGCAACTCTTTGTATCGTTCAGCATGGCCCGGCTAGGCCAGCCAGTTGCCATTAGATGCATTTCTGCTTGGATAGTGGCATGCCTTCACCATTGCTACTCGATGGCGCAAGTCATGTTAGACTGGTTCTGCTCCCACTCTACCAGAGCGGTGGCAGCATCCCTGGCAGAGTTCATAATGTGCCTGTTGCAGAGATTTGCAGAGTGACTATTTGGAGCTCGGTGCATACTTTCGTGAAGCACTATGCTCTAGATGTCCATGCCAGACAGCATGCTTCCTCTGACAGTGTCTGTTGTTCAGAGGCTTCTTCCACTGCTATGTGTCCTGACTTTGAGCAATAGTGGGTCTGGGCAGACCCATCATGGGGCCCCCTTTCCTTGTGACTCCCCAACAAGGGGCTGAAGGCTGTTCAGCCTTCAGAGAGGTACCAGTCCATTCTGTGGGCTTGGTACTCATCCACCAGTGATGAATGGTGAAGATTGATACAGGTAAGAGATGAAAATTATGTACCTACCGTATTTCTTGATCTTCTGTACCTACCGTATTTCTTGATCTTCCTGTATACCTTCACCATTCATCACTGCTTCCTGCCCACCATCCCCTCTTTGGGCCTCAGCTTCTGGACAGTGCCTCTCCTCCCTGCTTGTCATCCCCCCAGTTGTGGGCAAAGTCCCACTGGTAACTCCGGGCTCCCTGCCACTTCCTCGAAGCACCAGGGACCCACTCAGGGGAGGAGGACAAGTTGGGGGCTCTTGCCCTCTTTTCCTTGGCTCCCCAGGGCCCTCCTGACAGTAGAAGGGGTCCTCATGTCTCTGTTGTAAGAGTCCTGCTTCAGGTCCCCCTAGCGGTGTCCTGCCTATTTGTTAGGCTCCTCTGTTGGGATTAGGGTCCTGGGGACTCTCTATGTTTTGATCTATTTTCTCTTTGCAAGGGACTCCTGGGTCCTGTATCAAATTTCGATCCCTCTGGACTTTCAAGTTTTAGGAACCTCCTTGAGATTTCCTTTCTTGATAAATCACCTCCCCCGGTGGTGCTGTACATAAGGGTTCTTACCCTCTTACGCCCTGGGACTTCTCTCTGGGGGCACCGAGGTGAACTCCAGTTGGAGTTTGACACTCAGCCTCCACCCTTAAGAGGAGGAGGAGTATTTTAAGACCTGGTGTTCCTCCCTAGTGGACCGGGGGGGGGGGCTAACTTTTGGCTTTTCGGGCAATGTCTTCTGTCATACCACTCTTGCTAGTAAGGGTTAAAATTCCCTCTCCTTATAGGGTGGTCCAGATCTCTGGACTAGCGCCTCTTTCCAGGCTTTGCTAAAAAAAAAACTTCTTTCCCAAGAGGGTGGAAAGCAGTCAAGTTAAGTCACCTTGGTCCACAGGGTTCTGGAGCGTGGGGGGTATGTTTTCCCATCCTCGCACTTTGTCTCCTTCTCCTCCTTTTCTTTGTAGGGATGTGGATATGTTCTATCCACAATTTCTGGCATTGTCCTTTCCCCTTGCTGGAAGTCCTGAAGCTGGCTCCTCCCACCCACCCAGGTGGTAACATGGACTTTGACGGCAGATAAGGACCACTTGGCCCACCCAGTCTGCCCTTTTCCCTACCTACTGGATAAGCTGCAGATTCTAGTTAACCAACAGCCTACTTCCTGCAACCCCCCACTATAATTACCTTATGTCTGTCCCATGCATGTTTGAATTCCCCACTGTTTTAGACACAACGATCTCCTCAGGAAGGTGGTTCCATGTATCCACCACTCTCTCCGTGAAAAAAATTTCCTCACATTACCCCCAGCCCCCCAGTCTTTAAATTGTGCCCCTTGTTCTTACACATCTCTCTTCCTGAAAGATGCTACCCTCCTGGACTTTGTTGATTCCCTTGAGGTACTTGAAAGTTTCTATCATGTCCCTCCTGTCCCTCCTTTCATCAAGAGTATACATATTAAGCTGTCTGTCTCCCTTCATATAGTTTCTGCTGCAGACCCTGCACCATTTTAGTTGCCCTCCTCTGGACTGCTTCCATCCTGTCTATGTCCTTGCGTAGATGAGGTCTCCAAAACTGCACACAGTACTCCAGATGGGGTCTCACCAACTGTCTGTATAAAGGGATAACCACTTCCCTTTTTCTACTTGTGATGCCCCTCCCTATGCATCCCAGTATCCCCCTGGCTCTCCTTACTGACTTTTCACATTGCTTACCCACCTTTAGGTCATCTGATATAACTACCCCCAGGTCCCTTTCCATTTTTGTTGTTGTTAGTACCTCTCCCCTGCTATTGTGTACTCTTCTCCTGTGTTTTTGTTTCCCAGGTGCATTACTTTGCACTCCTTTGCATTGAATCTAAGTTGCCATATGTCTGACCATTCCACCAACCTTGCCAAGTCCCTTCTCATCTTTTCTACCCCCTCTTGTGTATCAACTCTGTTACAGATCTTTGTGTCATCTGTAAAGAGGCATACCTTTCCCTCTAGACCCTCTGCAGTGTCACCTATAAAGATGTTAAAGAGGACTGGACCCAGTACTGAGCCCTGAGGTACTCCACTAGTAACCCCCCTTTCTTCGGAATGTGTTCCATTCACCATTACCTTCTGTGTCCTGTTGTGCAGCCCGGTCGAAACTGCGGCCCTGGCCGCTGGCTTCACGGTGCCCCTTTCAGGCCAGCCAGTCGAGACGCTGGCCGATTATGCGGCCAAGATTTTTCTCAACCCTGTCGACTGGTTGTTGTCCCTTGGCTTCGCCCCATGACGCCAGAGCTTCCTTTCTGCTGGAAGAAGCAGGTTCCCTCCTTACTGCTCCAACGTTGAGTAGGCCCTGGCGCTCACCTCTTCAGATTTACTTCCAAAACTTAAACTCATAAGAGTTTTGGCTTTAGCTCGATCTTCGATCGCAGCCTCAATGGAGGATGGGTCCTCGCCCGGATTTTGCTGGTGCCCATGTGGGCAGAAGATGTCGCGCACCAATTCACACGCCTTTGTGCAGGGAAGCAATGAGAGTGTGGGAATGGTGTCTAGAGCACAAGGCTCTAATTCAGGCGGTCTACCTGCTGGGAGTGCAGAACGAACTGGCAGACCGTCTCAGCAGAACAGAGAGAGAGAGAGATCCTCACGAGTGGTCTCTAGGATCTACCATAGTTCAACCACTATTCGCAGAGTGGGGAACTCCAGATCTGGACCTTTTTGCATCCCCACTCAACACAAAACTGCCTCTCTTCTGCTCCAGAAATCCAGGGCCTGGCATTTTCTGTCAGGATGCATTCAGGCTGCAGTGGACAAAACGCTTTCTATACGCCTTTCCTTCTCTTCCTCTAATTCAGAGGGTACTTCTCAAGTTCGAGTCTCAGGGGGACGAAATGATCCTCATTACTCCCTTCTGGCCTCACAAATATGGTTTCCGTTACTCAACAGTATTTCGAAAACCCCTCCAAAATTGCTTCCACTTCAGACGAACCTTCTGACTCAGGGGTCTGTGGTCCATCCCAGTCTGAAATCGCTTCACCTTCACACTTGGCCCCTGAAGAGAGAGAGGTAAACAGGTTCAGTGTCTCTCGCAGAGTTTCAGATATTCTTCTGGCTGCACGCAAGCCAGCCACTAGATAAACTTACACAGCCAAATGGAAGCGTTTCTCTCTCTGGTCTGCAAAATCCTCTTTGAATTCCTTTTCCTGCCCACCAATAAAGTTCTAGAGTACCTTTTAGACCTCTCAAATTCAGGTCTACAATACTCTACAAAGTTCACCTTTGTGCCATTTCAGCTTATCATGAGCCAGTACTTTCCTTGTCACAGGCTGTTACCTGTGGTTAAGAGGTTTCTTAAGGAAATTCTGCATATCAGACCTCCTATCAGATGTCCAGTCGCAGCCTGGGATATTAATCTTGTACTGGACATGCTCACTCGAAAGCCTTTCGAGCCTCTAGCTACCTCTGAGCTGAAATTTCTCAATTGGAAAACTGCCTTCCTGGTGGCCATTACCTCGGCCCGCAGGGTCTCTGAAATACATGCCTTGGTCACAGACCCTCTGTATACTGTGTTTCATAAGGACAAAGTAGTTCTTAAGACACATCCTAAGTTTCTCCCTAAGGTATTCAGAATTCCATCTAAACCAACCTTTGGTCCTACCTACTTACTTTGCGAATTTCCAAAATGGAGCGCGTACCCTTCATTCTTTGGATGTCAGAAGAGCTCTTCGTTTCTATTTAGACAGAACAAAAGAAATTCGCTAAGCTTAACAACTGTTTGTTTCCTTCAGTGAGATCCGACTGGGTCAGCCTGTCGCTATCAGATGGATTTCAGCATGGCTGGTGGCGTGCCTTTGCCACTGTTATTCCATGGCACAGGTTAAGCTGGAGGGCAGTGTACACGCTCACTCTACTAAAGCAGTCGCGGCATCCCTGGCAGAAATCCGCAATGTGCCCATTGCAGATATTTGCAATGCGGCTACCCGGAGCTCAGTGCATACTTTCGTCAAGCACTGTGCCCTGGATGTCCATGCCAGGCGACATATTTCGTTTGGCAGAACCATCCTTAATGGACTTCTGTCCTAAATTTGTGAGCCCTTGGTCTCTTCTGCCGCCCTCTTGGGGGATTATTAGCTCGGTACTTTCCCATCAGTGTGAATGAGAAGTCTCCACCACTCACCATCCCCCGAGCTCACCTCTGTTGTAGGTCTTCACTCCCTCAGTCTTTAGGCTGTGAAGACTTCTTTCTTTTACCCTTCTTGTATGGGTCTTCTGGACTATCTTATGTCCGGTTTTTGTTAGGCTGTCCTTCTAGGTTAGTTATGCTGCACCTCCTCGGAAAAAAAGGTACTGAAGCAGTTGGAGGGTCGACACCGAGATAGTCATTGCTGCACAAGCAGAGGCTTGCAGTGCCGCGCCTCGCAGCTCCATCTCTGGCACTGACCTTCATGCCAAAAAAAGAAAAAAAGTTTGCTCCTGCTGGGTCCTAGCGCCTCCGGAGTAGATCCCATCAGTGTGAATGAGTGGTGGAGACTTCGTCCAAGAAGATCAAGAATTACGGTAGGTACGTAATTTCCATTTTTTTCTTCGTACACCCTAAGTTCTCACCTAAAGTGGTGTCTGAGTTCCATCTGAACCAGCCAGTAGTGCTGTCTACCTATGTCATCGATTTCCAGAATGAAGGAGAGCACACTCTGTTTTCTGGATGTTAAGAGGGGTCCTTAGGTTTTACCTGGAGAGAAGCAAGAACTTTGTTCAGTTCAAACAGCTCTTTGTGTACTTCAACCCTGCCTGGATTGTAGGCTTGCCTATAAGATTGGTATGCCACAGTTCAGGTCAAGTTGGGAGGTCAGGTTATGTGCCCTCTGCATCAGAGTAGTTGCCACATCCCTGGCAGAGTTGCTCATTTCCTGTTGGTGATATTTGCAGAGTTGTCATTTGGACCACAGTGCACACTTTGCTAAGCATTGTGCTCTGGATGTCCATGCCAGGCAGCATGCCTCCTCCAGCAGGGCAATCCTTAATGGACTTCTGTCCTGATTGAGACATTGGCTCCTACCATCCTAATCTAGGGAATTTTCTCTGACCCACTATCAGTGGTGAAGATTGATTCCTGGAAGATATTAAAATTATGTACTCTCCGTAATTCTTGTTTTCCTAGGAATATCTTCACCATTGATCCATGTACCCACCTGCCATCCCCTAGGCTTGCTCCAGTAAATTGTATTGGTCTTCAGCCCTTGTTCTTGGTCTGGGTTGTGAAGACACACCGTTACTGGCTTGTTGACCATCTTACACTGGTCACCAGAACTGTCTTATTCACTTAGATTAAGTGTATAAGTGCTTGTTCGCTATGCTGCACCTCCTCTGTAAAAAGGTACTGAGACTGTTGAGGGCCTATATCGAGGTAAGCCGTGCAGCATGAGCCAGTCTCGCGGTCCTGTGCATGCACGTAGTTTTCCTCTGTGCTCCCTCTGGGTACTAGTGCCTCCAGCCAAGACCCACTAGTGTGAATCAATAATGAAAATATTCCTAGACGATAAGGAATTAAGGTGAGTACGTAATTTTCATTTCTGTGAGTGGTATGCAGTTCACATCCTCACTGTCCATCCGACCTCTCGTGTCAATGTTGTACCTAGATACCTACTTTCAGCGTGTGAATATCTGATGTGACTGCATGGAGCAGGAGGATATACCACCTGGGTGGGGGGAGGAGCTTAGCTTGAAGACATTCCGATGACTTGTCCGTCTGTGGGATGACGGACATTGTGTGGATGTGAACTGTGTACCACTCTTGAAAGTATAGTTACAGGTGAGAAACCTGTATTTTAGAGTAATGAAACAGTTCCACTGTTCATGAGTGGAGTCCCAGAAAGCCCATGTTGCCAATTTGATGAAAAAATTACAAAAAAATGACACTTACGGGCGTGCATTGCACAGGTTCTATGCACACTTGTAACTTTGCCAATTTGTCATATTTTCACTCGAGATTTTCAACATTGCCATTTTTTCACACCTCGTCATGAACAGTACAACTGTCATTTTTCACATCCTGCCCAAAATATGTTTTAGCACCTGTGGCACCAAATAACGCAGGCACTGCACAAAATCACCTTTTGGGATTGAATAACAAAATAATAGTGCCACTGTTCCTGAGATGGTGTCCCAGAATAGTCATGTTGAAAATTTGGAGTGAAAATACCAACAAACATTTGGGGCATTATGGTTTCCAATTGTAACACGACCCCCCCCCCCCACCACCACCACTACCACCACCCTGTAGAGACTGACAGGTGTTGGTGTGTGCCTTGGGGTTGACGGCCATAATGCCATACCATTCCACGCCCACCCTGCAGCCAGTTACAGGCATTGGGGTGTGCTTTGGTGTCTTTGGCCAAAACGTTCGCCCCATTCTCCTATACTGCACCCATCTCAGCTTATTTCACTATTGAATGGGGTGAGTGTGAGGGCCGAAGACCTCAAGGCACACCACGATGCCTGTCAATGTCTGCAGGGTGGGGGTGGAATGGCGTGAGCATTATAGCTGTTTGTCCCAAAGGGACACCCTCAGTGCCTGTCAGTCTCTGCAGGGTGAGGCGTTAGGGTTGGAAACCTTAATGCCGCATTAAGAAAGTAAATCAGGGAGGGACGTTTGATGTCACCTATGGTACCTTGATTTCAGCAAAGCTTTCAACATCGTCCAGCATAGAAGGCTGATTAATAAGATGAGTAGTCTGACAATGGTGCACAAGCTGATAAACTGGGTTAGAACCTGGCTGATCGACAGGAGGCAGAGGGTGGCGGTAATGGGATACAATCTGGGGAGAGGGGGTGGCCAGTGGGGTACCTCAGAGATAAGTCCTGGGACCAGTCTTGTTCAATGTCTTCATTACAGACATTGCAGAAGGGCTTGAAGTAAAGGGCTGTCTACCTGTTTGCAGATGACATCAACATCTGTAACAGAGTGAATACTCCAGAAGGGGTGGAGAAAATGAGCAGGGACATGGAGAGGCTTAAAAAATGGCTTGAGGAGCAGAACTGAGGTTCAGTGCAAAGAAGCCCAAATAATGCACTTGAGAACAGTGAAACCTGTGGCGAGTTACAGGATGGGGTGGAGGTGCTGATGATCACCAAGGAAGAAAGGGACCTAGGAGTTATTAGTTCTGATGTCCAAAAGGTGTCAAAGCAGAGCATGCATGTTGCAAGGGCGGCCAGTGCCATGCTGGGATGCATAGGCAGAAGTATTACTAGCAGAAGGCATGAGGTGGTGATGCCATTGTATAATGCACTAGTGAGATCTCACCTACAGTACTATGTGCAAATCTGGAGGCCGCAAATGCGCAAGTCCATTGACAGGGTGGAGTCAGCCCACAGAAAGGCAACCAAGATGGTACACAGCTTGCAACACAACTTAGAAGAGATTAAAAGGACCTCAACATATACTTATTGGAGGAAAGAAGAGTGTGGGGGAACATGGTAGATACATTCAAGTACCTCAGGGGCATAAACAAGGTGCAGAGGTGGACATCTTTCAATACATCAGATATTTGGCATTGACAAATGCTTGTATTTTATCTCCCTCACCCAAAAAAAAAAGTCCATCATTATCCTCTGTGTAACCTCCCCTTCCCCTAAATAGTATACAGACACTGGGAGTGCCCAATCCCCCAGTATCCTCATCTTTCTGTCCATTGCTATGTGCTGTGTAAACCCCACCCCCCCAAAAAAAACAGTATGCAGACACAGGGGGTGCCCAGTCCCCCAGTGTCATCTGTCCGTCCATTGTTGTCTGCCGTGTAACCCCCCCAACAGTATACAGACACTGGGGGTGCCCACTCCCCCTCCCCCCGTGACACCAGTGTACACGACGAACATTTGGCATTGACAAATGCTTTGTTAAACTGCTGTTTCTATCATCTGTCAGCTCACTCTAATAGATTTATTCTGTTTCTTTCAGCAACCTAGTGGTTAACTTTATATGTTGTCTGAAATTTACTGAATTTCTGAAAGTCAGACTACAGTGTCACATTAGAGACAGTGCAGTTTGCAGATTGTGTTAGCTATCTCATTCATACACGCACCAGCATCAGCATCTACTCTGACTAAATAAATTCAAGAGGCCTGAATTAGCAGCATGCCATTACTGAACCTCTGAAAGTCGGACTACGGTGTTGGATTACAGACAGTGCAGTTTGCAGCCTGTGTTAGCTCTCATATTCCTGTGGGGACACACACGCACCAGCATCAGCATGTACTCTGACTAAATAAATTCAAGAGGACTGAATTAGCAGCATGCCAGTTTTTGATGATTGTGACTAAACAGCACTCTATGGCACCAACAAGAAAATAACGTTGGTTATTTGGTAGTTCTTCACAGCCTTATTGGCTCTGGCCAAAACTTGTTATCTTTGCTTGCGCACACAGTGCACAAGAAACGTATTGAAGTTTGTAAGGCATTGCAGAGGTGTGGCAGTGTTGTGGCCAGTGCAGGGGACGCTTTAATGGGCATATCCCTCAGCCACCAATCAACAAGGAAGCTGCCGATGACTGCAGTTTCAGAGTGAGCGTATTTATTCTGAAAGAAATCTGCTGCCCAATCAGGGATGGTTTCCTATTGCAGCGTGCAGATTTCTCCCCCACCCCCTCTTCCTGGAAACCAGGCACATTACAGTGTACAGTAATGCACATGGTTGGAGTGACGAGCAACTCATTTGCTCGGTGTGCCTTTCCGGGTAAAACATATTAATAAACAAACAAGCAATCATAATAAATGAGCTGCACCCTGGCTTTGCATAAGTGGCGGCTCCTGCCGCCCACCACACACTCCCCCCACAGCCAACATTGGGATACCCAGTCCCCGTGTTGGCATGTATCCCCCTCGCCATATTAATGTGGCACACTGAGAGCCCACCCTAGTGTGCCAAACTAATTATATTTCTGACACTGGGATGCCCACTCTCGGTGTTGTATGACTCCCCCACCCCGAAGCCTGAACATATCTTTTGCCGACAACGGATTGCCTAATCCCGTATCGGCATTCCTGCTCCTACTATTGTGACACACTGGGAGCCCACTTCACTGTGCCAAAGTAATTCTTTTATCTTTTTCTTACAGGGATGCTCACTCCCAGTGTTAGATGCACCCGATTTTTTCCAGCCGACCTCAGGGTGCCCAACCCTGGGTCAGCATTGACACTGGCCAGTAGTTCTATATTTTACTTGAGCCCAATTCAGTGTGCCAAAATTTATTTTCTTACTATTTCACCTGTCAAAAAGAGAGAAAATTATTTTTCTTTCTTTTTAAACCTAAAGAAAAGAAAACTATTCCTCGTTGTCCTCGCTGCCCCTCCCTATCCCCGCCCTCCTCTGCACCCCCCACCCATACTTGCCTCCGGAGGTCTGGCGCAGAACTATGGACCGGGAACACGTCTGCACTCTTCAAAAGCCGACTGCAAACCGAAGAAAATAACGGTAAGCCCTGTAATGGCAATCAATGGGGGGTTTCAATTTAGGTTGATATCTCAGCCATTTTTGGGAGTTTTGGTCCCAAATTTTCAACATGGGGTTCTTGGGACCCCACCTCATGAATACTTGGCAATGTCATTTTGTGTCTCTGTCCCAAAACGTGATTTTGCGGTTGCTGCGCAGAATCACCTTTCGGGACTGATTAACAAAATGACAGTGGCCACTGTTTTCCCTTTTTTTTTTTTTTTTTTTTAACCAGTCTATTTATTCACTGCTGCTCGGGGAAACTCTCTCAGGCATCCATCTACCCCAACTCTACCTCCTTACCTGAAACTCCTCCTTTGTCGTAGCACCAGTCCGCTATCTCCCCGGCTCTGAGACCTCCGAGGTAGGGCTGCCATATCCACCCAGGACGCTCTATCTACAATTTAGGGCCAGACTGGGCTCGGCCCAGGATAGGAGATAGTTCGGCTGGTGGAATGTGGCTGGTGGTGCCATCGCCTATCTCCGATGGCAGGGTTTTTTCCTCCTCGAAGCTCGGACGTCCAGTGACATCCAGCTTGGCGGGCACACGCTCCCGTGCACCCCCGAAAGACGTCCGCCGAGCTTCAATCCCCTGCATTCTGCGGCCATGCACTGTGAACCTCCAGTCTCCACTAGAGGTCAGCTGTTCAGCAGCAGATGGATTCCCCCCTCCCCGGAGAAGGAGAGCAGTCCATAGGATGCTCAACCCTTCCCCCATCCCTCATGATGGCCCAGGCTTGTTCCCAAACCCGGGTCGCCGGCGTGGCACGAGGTGTGGCATCCAGCGCCTCAACCCTTGGCACCACCGGACCGGCCAGTGGCCACTATTAATGAGGTGGGATCCCAAAAAGCCCATGTAAGTTTGGTGAAAAAACTCCAAAAAAATAACTGTTTTGAGCGTGCACTGCGCAGTTTGTACGCATGCTCCTAACTTTGCCAATTTTTAATATTTTCACTCCAAATTTCCAACATTACCATTTTTTCATACCTCCATATGAACAGTACTGCCGTCATTTTTTACATCCTGTGTGAAATCAACTTTTGGGGCAGATTAATGAAATCACAGTGCCACTGTTCATGAGGGAGGTCCCAAAAAGGCCATGTTGAAAATTTGGTGAATAAATCCAAAAAAAAAAACTGCATTATGAGCATACATTATGCATTTTCTACGCATGCTCGTAACTTTGCCAGTTTAATATTTTCACTCCAGATTTCCAACATTGCCTTTTTTCACATCTCCTCACGAACAGTACAGATGTCATTTTTCACATCCTGCCCAAAATGTCTATTCTCAGCTGTTGCGCCGAATGTCACATTTGCTGTGTGAAATCTCGTTTTGAAATTGAGTAACAAAATGATAGTGTCACTGGTGGTGCCCCAAAAAGCGCATGTTGAAACTTTGGAGCGAAAATACTAACACATGCCTGGGGTGTTCGGGTTTCCAACCATTTCGTCCCACCCTGTACAGACTGACAGGCTTCGGGGGTGTTGCTTGGGATAGTAGGCCATAATGCTCACGCCATTCCACCCCCACCCTGCAGCCACTGACCGGCATTGAGGTGCGCCTTGGGGTCTTCGTTCCTATCGTTCACCTCATACTCCTATACTGCACCTATTGTAGCTTATTTCCTTATGGAATGGGGTGAGCATTAAGGCCGAAGACCCCAAGGCACACCATGACATCTGTCTGTGTCTACAGGGTGGGGGTTAGCGTTCTATACTACACTGCCATTCCTGTCATGCATCTCTGTAACTCCTGCAGCATCAGTGCCAATACCAGCAAGCAAACGTTCGACACTGACATGCTTGTTTTGTACTGGAATGACTGAAGCACATAACCGGTCAGATGGTACCTCACTGTTATCAAGGGTACGTGTAAATAGTTGTTTTAAAGGTTTGGCTATATAAGGAGTTAAAAGTTTAAGAAGTTTGGGGAAATGTTACCTGGTCCGGCTGAGTGAGTGTTCTTTAGATGTATTATTTTAGTTAGTATGAGCCCTTCTGTGATATTATCTGTTAATTTTTTTTGTTTATCGTCTCTTTGTAAACCTTTTTGGGAGTAAGTATGGAAGATAAATATTTGTTAAATACGTCAGAAATTTTAACTGGTTCATCTATAGATTTATCTGTAATGATCATATTAACTGAGTTGTTATAATTATGCAGGGAATTGTAGCCGTAACACTATCCTATTGTTTTTTTGTTGTTATTGGCTATTTCTTTCCGTGTTTTATTTCTCTTAATCGTGTTTTTACATCTTTTCTGAATTTCCTTGTATCGCATCGTTGCCAATCACTCCTTTCTGTCTCTTATATATACAGTATTATGGGTGCTTTTTTCCTTCTGATTAGTTTCTTTAGTCTCTTTGTGAGCCATCTTGGATTTGATGCCTCATTGAGTGTGTTTTCTTGTGTGTTTTTTGATATGTTTATTGCAGAGTCTAAAAATATGTAGCTTAATGATAAATTCTATCCTACTTATGACTGGGTTTCACAGTGCTTTTCTCTCTGTGGTGTGAGAGATATAGGTGGTACACCCCAGCACCTCTTTTCATGGCCCAGGTATGAGCGGGACTCAGGGTGTCCTTTCAAACAACATGAAGTCTTGCTATATTATGACTGATGCAGTTTGTCCCACCATTAGAACTGCTCCGGAGGTGAAAGAGTTAACTTCCATGCAGTGCATGGAACTTAGAGCGCAAGCTCGGTTAGAGAAGCTCTGTTAGGGTAATTTTAAACCGAAACCGTCAGATTCTTTACTCCGCCTCACTGAACAGTTGCTCTGGAGATTCCTCCTGCTGCTCGGTTCATTTTCTCGGTTTAAAGTGTTTTTTCTCGGTTAAATTCAACCGCGATATTCTTTATTTTAACTGCAAACCGATCGGTTCAAGCTCTGTCTATGGTATTGTAAGTAATAGATAGGTTTTCTTTTTGGAACTTGTAAATGTTTATCGGTTCGGTTTGAACCAATCAAATTGCATTTAAACTTGGGGAGATCACGTGATGAGCTAGCAAGGAGTAGACGTCCCCGGCAACGCTCCCGAGTCCCGATGTTAAGTAATTATAAATCGCAAAAGTTCTGAGAACCCACACAACCGGAGAAGTGAAGAACTTTACCGGAATAGAAATCGCAGCAGTGGGGAAACCGATTTTAGCTTCTGCATGGTGGGTGAAGATATTAACGCACGCCCGCGAACTCGGGAAGGGAAAAGGCCGAGATGGAGCAAGGAAGCCCCTGAGCCTTTGCAGCTAGAACCCGGCGACTAGCGCCCAAACCCCACTCACACTTCGAGGTACCGAGGACTGGAATGTGGAAGGCCAGGAGGGCAATCACCCTCGGAGGACATCATGGAAATCAAACAGCTCTTGAAAGGACTGGTCACTGATTTTTCAGTCCTGAAGCCAGCCTTGCATGCTCTTACACAATGAGTTGGTGATGTGGAAGCCAGAGTGGCATCACAAGAGAGAAAAAAACGGGCACTATGGAACAGGATATGGTCAATCTGAAAAGGCAGGTGAAAAAATTGGAAAACTGGCTGGAAGACCAAGAAGCGAGAAGCTGGAGGAATAATTTAATATTGGCAGGGCTTCCTGAGAGATCAGAGGGCACAGATTGCGTGGCCTTCATGCAGGATTTTCTTATGAAGCTATTCGGGCCCACGCCGTTCGGCGATTCATATAACCTCGAGAGGGCACATCGTGCATTGAGGGAGACCCCCCCCCCACCTGGAGCTCGACCCCGAGTTGTTGTTATAATGCAATTTCTAAATTATAGAGAGAAAATTTATATTCTGAATAAAGCTAAAGCTAACAGAAATCTGCACTGGCAAGGGGCCTCTCTCTGGCTGTTTCAAGATTTGGTTCCCTCGGTGAGAGAGAAGCAAAAAGCATATAATGATATTAAAAAAAAGCTGTACATGGCAGGGCTGAAATTCAGGCTCCAATATCCAGCCACCTTGGTGGTAAAGCTGGCGAAAGGGGGACAGAAGGTATCTTACAGCTGAAGAAGCCCTGGAAAGCCTCAGAGTGGAGCTGCCAGATTTGTTCAAATCGGGGACCTGAAGGGAAGGAAGGGACTGGGAAACAGTCAACAGGACAGTGAGAAAATAATTTTAACAGTGTTGCGGACAAGTGACATCACTGAGAAGAACTTTATGTTGTTGTGAAGCTCTCCTTTTGACCTTCCCGCTTTTTTTTTTCTCCTCTTTCTTCCAGTATATGGGTAATCAGAGTATTGGCTAGGCTGCTGCAGCAGACAACCACAGTGGTAGGCGTAAGTTAATGGAAATCAGGTTCCCCCTCAATAAATCAAAGTCATTGGAACAGTAGGGGTCTGAGTCTGAAATTAGAGGGAAGAAGGGTTCTGCGGTTAGTACTGGGACTCGGGCGGTTGGAGACATCTTGAGAGCTGACTCATACCGTCTCGGAGCAGATTAGGGAGGCGATCGGAGGATCTGGGGTAGTATGAGAGGAGTTATGAGGGAGGAAAGAGAGAAACCAAGACTGCGATGCAAAAAAAGCAGAAAGTATGGGAGAGAAGGTCAAAGGCGAGGTCGTAATAGATGGGATTACTTAGAATCTTATCGTGGAATGTGAAAGGTCTTAGGGGGAGGAAGAAAAGACTGGTTGTACTCTGATACATTAATCAGATGGGGATACACATTGCTGCACTTCAGGAAACCCACTTATTGACTGAGGAGTTGCACTTACTTAGGAAAGGATGGGTAGGTAATGTAATAGGAATGGGAAGTGCGAAAGCCTCGGGTGGGGTCACGATATTAATTAGGAAAGGTTGTCCTTATATAATTGGGTCCACTCGAATGAGAGAGGACGGTAGAGGTATATATACGATAGGCTCATTTCTGGGACATCCATTGGTGTGTGCTTCTATTTATGGACCCACACCGGCTAAAGCAGAATTTTTTGCCTCACTGGAGGCTGACACTGTTGCACTTATGCAGGGCTCATCCGTCTTGGCAGGAGACTGGAACATATGTGCCGACAATAGGGTCAATAGGAAACCCCACTCCAATAAAGTACTTAGCCCCGCACAAGTAGCACTACATAGTTTTTTGGAAGCTACTGCACTAGTTGACCCATACAGGATTTATAGAACAGAGGAGACTGAGATTACTTTTTATTCTGGAGTACATAAGACTTACTCTAGGATTGACTTTTTTCTGGTTAATAGGGAAGTTTTAAAGGGGGTCGTAGATACCTATACTTATGAAAGAACACGCTCCGATCATTCCCCGATACAACTGTTATGGAAGATGGACAGCATTCCCCCTAAGCCATACCGATGGCATCTGGATGACAGGATACTAATGATGGACAATATGGTAGCTAGCATGGAGGGTAAACTTAAGGAAATTATTCAGAATCAAATCCCAACCCTTGGGGATAGGAATTTGGCCTGGCCCGTATGCAAAGTCCTGTACACGGGATGGGCACAGGGATATACAGCCAGGTGAAATAAACTAAGTAGGGCTCGGGAGGAATTCATAATGGGGGCCATTAAGTCCTTATCACCTCTAGAAGGATCCTCCAAGGAGATAGATAGGGAGCTAAGAGAACTGAAAGAGGAATTTAGAGGTATGTTGTACTACAGGGCAGATCGTTGGCTGGAGAGGTTGAATGCTAAATATTTGCTACAGGGAGACATGCCAAGTCGGTTACTGGCTCATAGGATTAAGGAGCGGTAGGCCGAGAGAACGATAGTGGCAGTGAAGTTTGGGAGACGAGTTTTTTTCGGAGCCCCAAGGATTGGCAGATGTCTTTGTGGATTATTATGCTGCAATATACCAGGAGGGGGCCCCTAATTTGGTGATGGATATTGGGAGGTTCCTAGATCAAATGCTGCTACCCAGATTAGGTTTAGAGCAGGCTCAGGCCCAAGCTGCCCCAATATCAGAGTTGGAAATACTAGAGGTAATTAAGGATCTACCAAATGGGAAGGCACCAGGACCTGATGGTCTCCCGGCCAAATTTTACAAAGTTCATGCAGAGACAATAACACCCCTATTGAGAGAACTCTTCGTAGCCATTATGAGTGGCGGGGTCCCCCACCCTCCACTGTATCAGGCCTACATCACGCTGATTCCAAAACCAGATAAACCCAGGCACCTACCAGGTAACTATAGGCCCATAGCCTTAATGAATCAAGACATTAAGATACTTACAAAAATTTTGGCTAATAGGGTCTTGAAGGTTGCTCCTTTATTGATTAGTCAAGAACAAGTCGGGTTTATGCCGGGAAGGGGGGCTCAGAATGCATTAAGGAAACTCCATCATATTCTAGAGAGAGCGGCTATTTCAAAGTCCACTATGGCTTTAATTGCATTAGATGCCGAGAAGGCGTTCGACCGGGTTTCCCACCAATTTCTATTTCTCACAATGGAGAAAATGGGGTTTCCAAGGGAGTTTCTGGGAGGCCTTAGAAATTTGTATGAAGCCCCTTCAGCCCGAATCTTATGCAGTGGTTATCTCTCTAAGGAGTTTTTTCTTAAGAATGGAACAAGGCAGGGCTGCCCCTTGTCACCAATTTTATTTAACATATACCTGGAACCTTTGCTAAGATTCTTAGTGATGGATCCAAGAGTTCAGGGGATTGAAGTTTTGGGGTTAGAGCTTAAGCTATCGGTATTTGCCGATGACATCTTGCTGCACTTAACCAATCCGTCCAAAAGCTTTCAAAGGGCACTGGAAATTATTGGGAACTTCTCGAGGGTGTCTAATTACAAATTAAACTTGTCTAAAACTCAGGTTCTCCCACTCACAGTTCACACTCATAGGGCGGATTTTGAACATTTCCAGCTTAACTGGGCCCCGGATAAAATTAAGTATCTGGGGATCTGGATTTTGGCTAGGTCCGCAGAGGGGGTGGATGAGAATGTGGGCAGTATTGTGGCTAAAATTAAGCAAGATATTGAAAGGTGGAGGAAGCTTCTCTAAACTTCACTGCCAGAATGGGACTAATCAAAATGAACCTCCTGCCTCGACTGCTGTAACCGATCTGTCTCTCTCCCTATAGTATCCCGAAGGGTAAGTTTACTAATATCCAAAGGATTATTTCAGAATTTCTATGGGACTCTAAACCTTCAAGGAGGAAACATGCTGTTTTACGCCTCCCTCACCAGAAGGGTGGCATGAAGGTCCCTGATTTAATGTTATATTATGTTGCAGGGCAATTAGGGTGCATGGGACGCTGGGTCAGGCAATGTGGAAACGAGGCATACACCCCAACATGGCTGCGAATTGAACAACTCGTCCTGGAGGATATAAAACTTTCCCCAACTGCTCTATTATATGTAGACCCGGAGACATTGCCGGGTATAAGAAAGCAATCTCCGATATATAAATCAGTTAAGGCGTGGTGGGAGTGGTTATCTCCATGGCAAAAGAGAGCACAAAGAGGGGCTAGGGAGCAGCCAATAGTGGGAAATCCTAATTTTCGCTTGGGAAATCGGGTGCTGAGAGGTCAATGGGCATCATTGCTGTTGGATTCCAAAGTGTCGGACTATACGGCCATGGACGGAAGCTCCCTGCCAATACAATCTCGGAATGGGACTTCTTTAAAAGATTCAGATTACTAAGCTGCTACAAAAGTTCATCGAGAGCGTATAAGTGGGGGAAATAAGGTGTTTACGTGGGATCACTTAAAGGAATGGATCTTTACAACATCCCCTGTCTAAAGTGTATAAGGTCCTGTTAGATTATGCTTGCATAGACCCGAAGTAGGGTTACATATTGGGACAGAGCATTATCCCCGAGACCTGACTGGATAGAAGTGTGGAAGCATACGAAATATTTGCCTATACAAGTATATTACTATGCAATTCTTTATCTGTTCAAATATCTACTACACCCTGCTAAGTTGTGTTCTAGAAAACTCAGACAGACAGATTGGTGCTTTCGCTGTGGCATGGAGTCAGGAGACTTCCTACATGTACTGTGGTCGTGCTCTCAAATTCAGCCACTTTGGGCTCAAATCAAAGCAGAAATGGACCCGATATTAAATTATTCGAAGTACATTAGCCCTAAGATATGTATACTCGGGGACATGGGTAGGATACTGACGAGCCTAGCTAAGGGTCATGTGTCCCTTATATCAGCCGTGGTTAAAGCTTTTGTTCTAAGACACTGGAAAGGGGACAAAACCTATAGTTATGACCAATGGCTGGGGGACCTCCTACAAATCTTGGAGAGACTTAAGCAACATATGCGGGTGGAAGGGAAAAAGAAATTATTTGACAGTAA
Organism: Neoceratodus forsteri; assembly: GCA_016271365.2. Lineage (NCBI taxonomy): Eukaryota > Metazoa > Chordata > Ceratodontiformes > Ceratodontidae > Neoceratodus > Neoceratodus forsteri. The sequence goes on along the minus strand of CM028138.1, from coordinate 348,216,002 downwards.
ATGGGGGGCTTTAGAGGCAGTGTACTCAGCACAGGTGAAAGGTCCTGGGGTTCGGATCTGTCTGTCTGAAGAGGAGTAATTGGCTGAATTTATATAGGACAAAGTCTGAGGAGTTCATTATTGAATGCAATTTTGTGACTAGTACTAGAAAATTTCTATATCTGCTTTTACATAACTCTCATATAATATTGGATGTCTAAGTAATAAGAAAGGTTCTGTTTGGCTGGGCATATGGGATTCTCTCTCTTTCCTAGGGACATAGTTACTCAGAATGTCCGGAAGATGTGCACTTTGGGAATTTAGTAACAGTTAGATATTATAATCCGGACTATGGCTAAAACCTAGCAATTTACGAACCTGTATAGTGGATTTGAAGATACCTGAATGTAGAATGGAGTATTCAGTTCGGGGACATTTAAATGTAACTGTGATTGTATATAGTTGGGGGGGTGTACATAGTTTCCACATCCAGTTTAGGGATGTGGGCCTGGGGGTGTATCCTGGGATGTATGTGTGTCTGTCGTCGTGTTGGAAATAATGAGAAAATTTCAATAAAGAAGGTTAAAAAAAAAAATTGCATTTAAACTTCATTCTGAAGCTTTTTAAGGCTTGTTAGAGTGCGGTTCCCGGTTCTTATCGGTTCTAAAAAAAAAGGGATTTCATTACGGTTTTTTCCACGACCCGTGACACGGTTGGGAACCGATAAGGGTGTGTCTTGCCTGGCACTGCCATCAAAAGGGCAAGTTTTTGGTTAGGCTGGCATTATGTCTGAGAAACCCAAAGGAAAAACCGGGCCCACTGGTTTCAACACTGTAGTGTCTGTGGGAAGCCTTTGCCAAGGCTGACCCACACACCACATGTGTTTATTGTCTGGGGTTTGACCACCTCAATGCAGACTGCCAGATTTGCAAGAATTTCCCTGCAGCTACCTAGATAAGAGAGTTGGTAGGCTCAGGCGAGAGAGCAAAAAGTCCACTGACCGGATGCCAGCCCGGTTCGGTGCCAACCGAACCGGAGGGAGTGCCCTCTGACCAGGGCCAGACTTCCTCGAGCAAGCGTAAAGCTGACTCTGAGGAGCCAGTTCCAGCAAAGAGAACTAGAAAGTCAGCAGGTGTGGAGTCCAATCCTTCTCCAACTGCTGCAGAGATAGCCAGGGCAATACAGATTGTCCAGTCACTTTCCCAGGTTCCTCCGAACCGCCACTATCTGGCAAAGGTCAGTTCGGTCGGTTCCACGGTTCAAGAATATGATATAGAGGAGTTTTATGAACCAGAGGAGGGGAGGCGATTATGATCATGTGAATGTGACTTTGAAAGTCTGAATGTGCCCATTGAACGGACATCTCCCCAGACAGACCTTTAGGTGAATCTCCCCTAGGCTTGCTGAGTCCCTCTCTCATTTCTGTTTTATAAAAAGTTGCTGAAACCCTCCAGCTTCCTTTAGAGGAGGCTTTGGATGAGCAAGAAGAGCCTGACTTTGTAGAGATGATGGATATCCCAGAGTCCAGGAGATTGTCTATCCCTTTACATAAATCTTTAGGAAACAAACAATAAAAATTTTAAAGCTCCTAATTCTGTGCCTCCTGTGGATAAAAAGATGGACAGGAGGTACACTTTGTCAGGTCCTGATACAGAATTTCTTTCACAGCAATGCAGTCATGTTGGGGTAGTTCAGGCTGCAGCCTGTGATAAAGCTAATATTCCCCTGGCTTCACATCCTCCTGACAAGGATTCCAGGAAGATTGATGCCATGGCCAAAAAAACAATACATGGCAGCGTCTTTGGGACTCAGACAAGCAAACTATATGGCTTATGTTGCGAGATACCAAAAATCTAGATGGGATACTGTCATGGCCTTAGCCAAACAGGCCCCTGGCCAGCTTGCAAAGGAGCTGGAGCAGGTGGCTGCTGATGGTATTGAGGCATCTAAGGTGCAGTTCCATGCTGCAGTGGATTCTAATGATGTATCCTCTAGAGTCATGGCTACATCTGTGGCTTTCCGTAGATTGGCCTGGCTCAGGTGTACTACTTGTCACAGGATACCCAGTCTAAGGCTATGGATTTTCCTGTGGTGGAAATTCTCTGTTTGGGGAGCAGACAGTGAATTATATGAAGAAAATGGATGAATATAGAACCACTTATAGGAGTGCACAAGCCAAGGAACGGCAAGCCACTCCTCAGAGGCAGCCCCAGGGGTAGGGGCAGGCCTTTTCACAGGCCTTTTACGGACCCAGGCCTCCTCTTCAGCCTATGTTCAGAGGGGGTTCTTCAGAGGGAGAGGCAGACGGGGTACGAGCAGGCCTGCTCCCACCCCTCAGCCTAAAGCCCCTGCCAAACAGGCACCCTGATGGGATGCCCAGGGTCGGCTCTTCATTGCCTGTAGGGGGCAGGCTGGCTTACTTCGTCCAGGACTGGGAGTCTTTAACATCAGACAGGTGGGTCCTGGAAGTAGTGAGCCAGGGTCTGGTTCTCAGCTTCAAAATTTCAAAGATGAGAATCAGATCCTTTCCACCTGCAAACCCTTTAGAGACTCTTGCTTTGGAAACAGAAGTCTCAACCCTCCTGGCTCTCAGAGCTGTAGTAAGGGTTTCCCCTACACCAGGGCAAGGGTCTGTACTCCAGGTACTTCCTTACCCCAAAAAAGACAGGAGAGTGGCGGCCCATCCTGGACCTAAGATATCTGAACAAGCACCTTTTAAAACCAAAATTCAAAATGGTGACTCTGGGAATGATTTTACCCTCCCTAAGGCCAGGGGACTGGCTAGCTTCCCTGGACCTCAAGGATGCCTACTTCCATGTTCTTATCAGAAGCTCCCATCGAAAGTACCTCAGATTCGAACTGCCCTCAGGCCATTATCAGTTCAGAGCAATGCCCTTCGGCCTTACCTCTGCCCCAAGGGTATTCACAAAATGTCTGGCAGTAGCAGTTGCTCATCTAAGAAGGCAAAGATTGCCATCTTTCCTACCTGGACGACTGGCTCATTGTGGGTCAGTCTCCAGACCAGAGTCAAATCACACCTGCTAGTTACCCAGCAGCTGCTTACCTCTCTGGGCTTTCTTCTCAATCTTCCAAAGTCAGTTCTGGAACCTGTCCAGGTACTCACCTTTATAGGCGCAGAACTGGACACAAAGCAGGCTAGAGCCTTCCTTCCCCTAGAAAGGGTAAGGACCTTGGTGGCCCTGGCCTCGTCCTTCACTCTGCAGGGGTCTCGACCAGCAAGGCATTTCCTGCAGCTCCTAGGACACATGGCTGCTTCCACAGCTGTAGTGCAAGGAGCAAGATTTCAGATGAGGGACATTCGGTTCCATTTGAGAGCCTTCTGGTCTCAAAGAAGAGATCCCCTATCCAAGCTAATCCCAGTGACTCGAACCCTGATCCAGGCCCTTCAGTGGTGGCAGGATCAAAGCAATCTGAGGCAAGGGGTGCCCTTCATCCCTCTATCCCACTCCTTGACCCTTACTACAGATGCGTCCCTCTTGGGATGGGGAGCTCACATGGGCGACCTCTCCACCCAGGGGTTATGGTCCCCTCAGGAATCTCTGCTCCACATCAATCTGTTGGAACTCAGAGCTGTTTTTCTAGCACTTCAGTTTTTACTGCATCTGTTCAGAACAAGTGGTACAGGTCAGAACAGACAACACCACTACAATGTGGTACATCAACAAACAAGGGGCACTCTGTCTTGGCCTTGTGCACCGAGGCAATGAAGTTGTGGTCTCTGGCTTATTCCTGAACACTCCCTCATAGCAGTTCACCTCCCAGGCAAGGACAATGTCCTGGCAGATGCTCTCAGCAGGATTTCCAGGGCCATCACGAATGGTCACTGGATCCCCTAGTACTGGGGATAGTTTTTGCCAGATGGGGCACTCTTCAGATAGATCTTTTTGCAGCCCCAGACAATCAACTTCCACTTTTTTGTTGCAGGCCCCCAGTGTTGGGCTCAGTCCCCCTGGATGCCTTTCTCCTCGATTGGGAAGGGAAGTTTCTCTATGCCTCCCCTCTCCTGTTCAAGGTGCTACTCAAAATCAGGTCTCAGCCCTGCAAGATGATCCTGATTGCTCCAGACTGGGCCAGGCAGCCCTGGTACCCACTCCTTCTGTCCTTAGCAGTCCATCTTCCCCTGTGTCTCCCCAGGAACCACAATCTGTTAACCTGTGCTCAGGGGAGAGTCTGGTATCCGAATCTCAAATCCCTCAACCTCAAGGCCTGGCTCTTGAGGAGTTAGAGTTCGCTGATCTACAACTTTCTCAGGGTGTTCTCGAAATCTTGAAAGCTTCTAGGAAGCCTTCCGCCAGGGCTACCTATAACTCCAAGTGGAAAAGGTTTTCCATATGGTGTTCTGGGAAGCATATTTCCCTGGAATCTGCTGATTTACCCACTGTTTTGGACTATATGGTCCATCTTAATTCTTTGGGACTGAGACCAGCTACCCTGAAAGTGCATTTGGCAGCTGTCTCTGCTTTCATTCCAGCAGGGAAGCCCTCTTCTCTTTCTGCTCACCCTGCATTTTCTAAGTTTTTTAAGGGATTGCTTCATACCAATCCTCCATTCAGGGACCCTGCCCCTGCTTGGGATCTTAATGTTTGCATTGCTCAGCTGATGCAACCCCCCTTTGAGCCTGTGTCTTCAGCAGAGCTTAAGTATTTGACTTGGAAAACTGTATTTCTAGTAGCCATCACTTCTGCCAGGCGCATAAGTGAGTTACAGGCTTTATCAGTGGAGACTGACTTTATTTCCTTTCACAGGGATAAGGTAGTCCTCAGGACTAACAGGAAGTTTTTGCCTAAGGTGGTTTCGGTTCCACCTTAACCAATCTATTTCACTTCCAGTGTTCTTCACTGACCATTCCTCCTCTGGTGAGAGGAGGCTGCACAGCTTAGATGTTAAGAGGGCCTAAGTCATTACGCAGAGCGCACTAAGGTCACAGGTTTGACTCTCCAACTATTTCTCACTTATGGTGAGGTTGGGAAAGGAGACCTGCCACTAAGAGATCCATTGCCAGGTGGATTGTCTCTTGTATCCAATTTTGCTATCAAAAACTGGGTAAGGTTCCCCCTTCAGGCCTGAGGGCTCACTCTACCAGAGGTACGGCTGCATCTCTAGCTGTTGCCAGAGACATCCCTATCTTGGAGATATGTCAAGCAGCTACTTGGAAAACAGTACACACTTTCACCAAGCATTACTCCTGGATATCCAGGCCAAGAGGATGCTCGCCTTTGGCACAGCCGTGCTTCAGAGCCTATTCCTAAGTAGGTTCTGTCCCTCCTCCATGGAGGTACTGCTGTGTAGTCTGCATCAGTCATAATATAGCAAGACTTCATGTTGTTTGAAGAAAAAATTACTCACCTTAGTAATGTTGTTTCTTCTAATGGAGTCTTATTTATTATGATCCTCCCAACCTGCCCCTCTCAGAACTTCTACTTTGGGTATGGGGTGGGCAGTCCACTGTTGGCACTTATTGATGCCTTTTATGTTTTCCACCCTTCTTGTTGGGGTGTTTGGGTGTTGTGTTTTATTTATTTTATCTTATTGTTTCTGGTCCCTGACTTGAGTCTTGGTGTTGGGACCAGGAAAATGTGTGAATATTTTAGTAGCCAGTTGGCTAGTGTAGGTTACAGCTTCCACACAGAGCCTTAGTGAGTTTTGCTCATAAAGATCTGACGTTTGAGTGTGAAATTACCTTAACAGAGCTTCTCTAACCGAGCTCGCGCTCTAAGTTCCATGCACTGCATGGAAGTTAACTCTTTCAGCTCCGGAGCAGTTCTAATGGTGGGACAAACTGCATCAGTCATAATATAGCAAGACTCCATTAGAAAAAACAACATTACTAAGGTGAGTAATTTTTTCTTCTGGGCTGGGAGGGGTGGAGTTTGTCGCTTTCCTGCATCCCCCTTACTTCCCAGTTGCATGCAAGACACAATGAGGTCTCAAGTTCAACTTCCGCACCCCTCACAGCAGTGGTCTGGTTTTTGTCATATAGTCCATTGATGGGAGAGCTGGCAATGGAAAAGGTAGAAAATGGTGAATATAAATTGGTTTGGATTCTAACTTGCCGCTTGAGTCGTCCCACAATGATTTGAGTGTGTGTTGTACTGACTTACACTGTTTCATGTCTTCTTATTGCAGGACTGCAGTGTGCTAGCATTTGTGCTGGACCACCTCCTTCCTCACACCCAGAATGCTGAAGATAAGGACACTCCAGCATTGGCACGACTTTTCCTTGCTAGCTTGGCAGCAGCGGGAAGTGGCACTGATGCGCAGGTGTCTCTGGTCAATGAAGTGAAGGCGGCTCTGGGTAGGGCACTGGCTATGGCAGAGAGCGCAGAGAAACATGCAAGGTAAAGCTAACGACTGGTTTAGATGTCCATTGTGCACAATCTTCCTCCACTGCCCTGTGTTCTTACTGTGTGTTTGAGAGAACACCTTCGCCCATTGTCTGAACAGACTGATCTTCCCTTGTCAATCTTCACCATTCATTACTGCTTGGGTAGTGCGGTAGCACCAACTCCGGAATTTTTTTTGGTGGCTCTTAGGCGGTGCCACCAGTGTGATATGCGTCATGCGGGAGGCCGTTAGGTGTCGCAGACTCCCCTCCATCTCAGATCTTCCTGGACATAAGTCTCCACCACTCATTCACACTAATGGAATCAGCGCCCGGAGGTACTAGGACCCATCCGGGAGCAAACTTTTTTGCTGGAAGGTCGGCGCCTGAGATGGCGCCCGCGAGCCTCAGCTCGTGCGGTAATGAATATCTCGGCATCGACCTTCCAACCGCCTCAGTTCCTTTTTTCCTGCCGTCGAGTGCACTTCAGTGACGACGTAGCTCACCCGCCGGGAGTCAAAGTTCAAACTAGCAGCATAGTTTTCAGTTTTATTGTTTTGTAGTAATATCTCGAATAAGTATCGCTTAAGTTTATTCTCATTTGCAAAGAAGTCTCAGCCTACTTTGACGGAGTCGACCATGAGTGGGTCAGGTGATGGTAGGGAGACTTTGTATGAAAGCTGTTCAGTCAGCCGGGCTGGGTCCGGTCCGCGCCTTCTCCGGAAAAGGGGGGTCGACAACGGTCATTCAATGCCGAGGTGGGCGGTCCTAAGCATAAAATAAACTGTCGCATTCTCTGCACCGTTCGACCTCGAGAGCTCTTCTTGGCCCATAGGTCAAAAAAGAGAAGGCATCACTCGAGGTCGCCCTCTGATATGTCTGCGCGTAGACGGTCAGTTATTGAAGCTAGTTGCCGGTCTCCTCCTTTGGAGCCAGCTTCTGTTTCTGGTAGCCGATGTCTTCGACATTGGAGCCCTACCCCACTCTCTGGTAGGTCTTCAGATGAGCAGTTTCATCACTGGGCTGCTCTTATGGAGCAATGGGCTTGGAGGTTGGTCCGGCTGCCTGGCCTGGCCCAGTCACTCAGGGGCCTTTGGGCTTCTTGGGAGACCAGGTAGAGCGGTTGAGCCTCCCTGGTCGTGCGGCACAGTCTCTGGTGCCATCGACTCCGTGCTTAGGTCCCCCCAAATATGGCTGCGCGCAGGGGCCACGATGCCTCTATCTCCTGCTCTTCTTCCTCCCTTCTCCTGAAATCCCGTTTTTAGTCTTGGGTGTTTTCGGCGCCCTGGCGTCGATAAGCGCGCTTCGCGCGGGATGTCTGTCGTGTGCTGCCCTCAGTGCCGTGGTGCATAGCTTGCAGTACCATCTTGACGCCCGCGCCCTCTGTGCCGTGCAGCTTCTCTCGCCATCCTCGGTGCCGATGCGCTTCGCCGGTGCCGTGCGTCTCTGCGGCGCCGGGAGTCCTAAGGGCGTCGTCCATCTCTCAGGACTCCTCCCTTAACCCTTTTCCTTCCTCATTTCCATCTGATTCTCACTCCTTTCCTGACAGTGAGCCTGACCTAGACCTTAGGCTGGGTGATGAAGTGGAAGAAACAGGGTCTATTCCTGCAGCAGAGCCTGTGGTCGAGCACCTGTCTTTTAAGTCTCTGCTGAAAAACTTGATTTCCACCCTTTCTCTCCAAACTACAGACATCGATCCTGGGAAATTGCTAAGACTCCAGTATCTCCATGTTCCAGAGATCCCTACGGATTTGACTCCTCCGGTACAGCCATCCTTTGAAATGCTGTCTCAAATGGTATGGAGTAATCCTGCTCTCATTCCTTCGGTAGCTAAATCCATAGATAGAAAATGCTCGCCCCCAAGGACTGACCCATTTTGGCGTACCAAGCCTTTGCGGATCCTGTTGTAGTTTTGGCAGAGAATGATAAGGTTGTCCTTCCCCAAACTACTACAGCTCGACCTATTAACAAAGAATCTCGTAAGATAGACACTTCAGGTTAAGAGAGTCTTTGCTGCATCCACCCTGGGTATGTGTATTGCTAGCTACCATGGCTAGTTCTTTCAATATGAGTATATTCTTTGGCATTCACTCAAACGGATGGTTGAAGCTCTTCCGGAATCTGATACAAAGTCAGAACTTCTTCAAACCATTACCAGAGGTATCGAATCCAACAACCAGCAGGTTAAAGCGGCTATGGATGCTTTTGATACTGCTTCCAGAGTGTCGGCGGCCGGCATTTGTACCCTCAGTCATTCCTGGCTGCGCACTTCAGGTTTTACGAATGTCGCACAGCAGCAGGTAATGGCGTTGCCTTTTGATGGTGTGTATCTCTTCGGCCCTCAAGTAGAACAGGCTCTAGAAGCTACACAAAAGACTAGGTCAGCCATTAAGTTGGCTCACCCTACTCCTGTCCCCTCTCGAGGGGGTGTTAATAAACGCCAGTTCCATAACCGTCAGTCCTTTTGAGGCAGAGGAAGTTTTCATAAAAACCAAGCCCCCCAGCCTCAAAAGAAAACGCAACAGAAGGCGCAAGGACCCAAAGCGCCCAGCGCCACATTCTGAGTTGTTGGCCCAAGTTCCACCTCAGCTGCCCGAGGTGGACTCTTCCTCAGCGGTGGGAGGTCGTCTGACGCACTTCTACAATCAGTGGAAGTCCATAACCTCAGACAAATGGGTCTTCCGGATAATCCACGAGGGATATTCACTCAGTCTCATGGAGACCCCTCCGGATCGTCCCCCCAAACGACAGCCCAGGCTGTCAACACTTCAGTCAGACCTTCTCGCCTCCGAGATCCAGGGCCTTCTGCACAACAGGGCAGTAGAAGTAGTTCCACTGCACCAACGGAACACAGGGTTCTACTACCATTACTTTCTGGTTCCAAAGAAAACCGGGGGCATGCGCCCCATTTTGGACCTCAGAAAACTAAACAAATTTCTACCCAAGGAGAAATTCAGAATGATTTCACTAGAAACCTTGTTACCTTTGCTTCATCAGCACGACTGGCTAGCCTCCCTAGACATGCAGGATGCTTACCAGCACATTTCTATTCACCCGAAGCATCACAAATTCCTAAGGTTTGTGGCTCTGGGACAGCATTATCAGTTCAGAGTCCTGCCCTTTGGACTATCCTCGGTGCCACGAGTTTTTACAAAGTGTTGTGCAGTTCTCGCAGCGCATCTCAGAAAGATCGGAATTCAAGTGTTCCCTTATCTGGACAACTGGCTTCTGGCAAGTCCTTCCAGGTAGGGAACTCTGGACGCCGTAGCCACGGCTTCAGCCTATCTCACGTCCATGGGAGTCCTGCTAAACCTCAAAAAAATCGCAGCTGCAGCCCTCCCAGAGACTCCTCTTTATAGGAACTCTTCTGGACACCTCCTGTGCGAAGGCTTTTCTTCCAGAGGACAGAAGGAGCGATATCCTTCAGATGGCCCGTCACGTTGGAGAGACCAACGGTTCCAGCTCTCTTGATGCAATGGATGCTAGGTCTCATGGCATCCTCGGTGTTCACCGTATCCCTAGCACGCCTTCACACGAGAACTTCTCAGTGGATTCTCAGTACTCAGTGGTCCCCAACCACTCACCCGCAGTCCTTTCTCATCAAGGTGACAGAACCTCTAAAGAGGTCACTCACGTGGTGGTCGCAAGAGAACAATCTCCTAGAAGGGTATCCCTTTGCTCCTCTGGATCATCAGATTTCCATTACCACAGACGTGTCCCTGATGGGGTGGGGGGGCTCACTGTCAGGATCTCCACACTCAAGGTACGTGGACTCAGGTTGAGTCCCAGCTTCACATAAATGTCTTGGCAATGAGAGCCGTCCTTTATGCGGTCCGGCCACTGAAGGACATTCTCTGTCACAAGAGCATTCTCCTTCAGACGGACAACAAAGCGGTGATGTATTACATCAACAAACAAGGCAGCGCTCACTCTTACCCCTTATGCAGAGAAGTGATGAGAGTGTGGGAATATTGCTTACAGCACAAGTCTCTAATTCAAGTGGTACACCTGCCGGGAGTACAGAATGAACTGGCGGACCACCTTAGCAGAACAGACAGATCCTCACGAATGGTCTCTCAACTCAGCCGTAGTTCAGTCAATATTCGCAGAGTGGGGAACTCCAGACCTGGACTTTTTTGCATCCCCACTCAACACAAAACTGCCTCTCTTCTGCTCCAGAAATCCAGGGCCTGGCATTTTCTGTCAGGGTGCGTTCAGGCTGCAGTTGACAAAACACTTTTTAAACGCCTTTCCGCCTCTTCCTCTAATTCAGAGGGTACTTCTCAAGTTCGAATTCCAGGGGGACAGAATGATCCTCATTGCTCCCGTCTGGCCTCGACAAATGTGGTTTCCACTACTCAACAGTATGTCAGCAGCTCCGCCAAAACCACTCCCTCTTCAGACGAACCTCTTGACTCGGGGGGCCGGTTGTTCATCCCAACTTGAGGTCGCTTCACCTTCACGCTTGGCTCCTGAAGAGATGGAAGTGAATAGATTCAACGTCTCGCAGGGTTTCAGATATTCCTTTGGTTACGCGGAAGCCAGCCACTAGAAACACTTACACAGCCAAATGGAAGTGTTTTTCGCTCTGGTGTGCAAAATCCTCTTTAAATCCCTTTTTCTGCCCACCAGATAACATTTTGGAGTACCTCTTAGACCTCTCAAATTCAGGCCTGCAGTACTCTATAGTCAAAGTTCACCTTTGTGCCATTTCAGCTTATTATGAGCCGGTACTTTCCTTGTCACTGGCTCAGTTACCTGTGGTTAAGAGGTTTCTTAAGGGAATTCTGCATACCAGACCCCCTATAAGTTGTCCAGTCGCAGCCTGGGACATTAATCTACTAGACATGCTCACTCAGAAACCTTTCGAACCTCTGGCTACCTGTGAACTAAAGTTTCTGACCTGGAAAACAGCCTTCCTAATGGCCATTACCTCAGCCCGGAGGGTCTCTGAGATACATGCCTTGGTCACAGACCCTCCACGTACTGTGTTCCATAAAGACAAAATAGTCGTTAGACCCTATCCTAAATTCTTCTTAAGGTTGTTGTAGAATTTCATCTAAACCAACCTTTGGTCCTACCCTCTTACTTTGCGGACTTCCAAAATGAAGGAGAACGTTTTCTTCATTCCTTGGACGTCAAGAGAGCTTTGCTTTTCTATCTAGATAGTACAAATGACTTTCCGAAAGCTCAACAACTGTTATTCCTTCAGCGAGACCCGGCTGGGTCAACCTGTCGCTATCAGATGTATCTCAGCATGGCTAGTGGCATGCCTTCACCACTGTTATTCCATGGCGCAGATTAAGCCGGAGGGCAGTGTGTACGCTCACTCTACTAGGGCGGTAGCGGCATCTCTGGCAGAAATCCACAACGTTCCCATTGCAGATATTTGCAATGCGGCTACATGGAGCTCAGTGCATACTTTCCGTTAAACACTGTGCCCTGGATGTTCATGCCTGACAACATCTGTCCTTTGGCAGAACCATCCTTAATGGACTTCTGTCCTAAATCTGTGAGCTCTTGATCTCTCCTGCCGCCCTCTCAGGGGATTATTAGCTCGGTACTCTCCAGTTAGTGTGAATGGGTGGTGGAGACTTGTGTCCAGGAAGATATGGAAATTACGTACCTACCGTAATTCTTGATCTTCTTGGACGAGTCTCCACCACTCATTCACACGCCCACTCTCCATCCTCCGAGCTCACCTCTGTTGTTGGTCTTCACTCCCTCAAATCTTTAGGCTGTGAAGACCTCTTTGTTGACCCTTCTCATACGGGTCTTCCGGACTATCTTATGTCTGGTTTTTGTTTAGGCTATCCTTCTAGGTTAGTTAGGCTGCACCTCCTCGGAAAAAAAGGCGGTTGGAAGGTCAACGCCGAGATATTCATTACCGCACGAGCTGAGGCTCGCGGTGCCGCTCCAGCGGGCTCCATCTCTGGCGCCAACCTTTCAGCAAAAAAGTTTGCTCCCGATGGGTCCTGGTGCCTCTGGCGCTGATCCCATTAGTGTGAATGAGTGGTGGAGACTCATCCAAGAAGATCAAGAATTACGGTAGGTACGTAATTTCCATTTCTGCTTCTCCCGCCGTCGAGGCTGCACCTGCTACTCAGTTAGAATTCAGTACTAGGCCTAGTTGTCGTTATCGACAGTTTCAGACTCCTCCTTCCTGCTTTTCTCGACGTCGTCAGTGGTAAGACTGTTCTTTTTCTTCTCTTTATTCGATGACGCCGAGAGCTATGCTTGTTTTTGTCTTATTTTTTTTCGCATCATGTCAGGTTCGGGGGCAAAACGCAAGTCGAAGGCGGGCCGCGCCCCATGCATCGGTGCTCCTGTGGCCGGCATTTTTCCGTCGCAGACCGGCATGATGTTTGTCTCCGTCGCCTGGGACCCAACCACAGTATGGATGCGTGCGATGCCTGTTTCTCGATGGACCGTCAAGTCCTGGAAGTCCGCGCGTTCAAGATCGGCAAGGCTCCGCCGACTTTCGGGGGATGGCACCGCTCCAGGGATTCCCAGGTAAGGTCTCTAGACCTTTCCTCCGGGTCCCCTCTCAGGCCTATACGATCTGTAGAGGAGGAGGCCTCCTCATCTTCTCTTGCCGAAGAGGAGGCCTCTCTTGCAGGGTTGGAGGAATGCAGAGGTCCCTCCTCGGCAGTCACCTCCTTGGAGGTGCAGGCTCCCCCCAGTGTCAAGGCCCAGGTTTGCTGGGCCTGGCATCGGTGGACCCTCAACACCACCTTCCGGTGCAGTTTCGGATCCCGGCGCCATTCGCGGCGTCTGTGATTAAGACGGTGCCGTTCGCAGTACTTTGTTGGCTCTCGGTGGCCCGGTCGTTTCTTATAGCAGTGCCGACGGTGGTGCCGTGGGTCTGGCCGGCGCCATTGTGGATTCAGGGCCGGGTCTAAGCGTTGAGGGGGGTCCGGGGTCATCTGGCGCCACTCGCCTTGCAGTTTCACTGGAGACCCCTGGGTTGGCCAGTATTGTGGTCCAGCTGGTCTCTTCCTCCTCTGAGGAGGATGATTCAGATGTGGACCCATCCTGGTACCCTGACTGTTCGGAGTCAGGGTCTCCGGTGGGACGAGGAGCTAGGCGGCTCAGCGCACCTATTCCTCTGTCTCCGCTGCTGTCCTCCCCGAGACCTCCCAGGCTGGGGGTGGTCTGGGGTCCCTGGAGGGGGATAGAGCGGAGGTGGAGGGAGGGGCTCTTCCTCCTGGGGGGGTTGTGGCAGCTGCCGATCCCGGTGCTGCTGCACCCCCTCGGGGTGGGGGGTCGCTGGGGTCGAGGAGGGGGGCATTCTCGGAGTCCAGGGGTTCAAGAGACAGGGTTCAGGTGCCTCGGTCTTCACCTGCCACCCCTCTGGGGGGCGGGTAGGAGCTGCAGGGCCAGGCCTCGTCTTTCCCTCTCGAGCCCCTGGGACCCCTTTGGTGACATTGCTGTGTGCTGCCCTTCTGAACCCATGCAGCCCCAGGTTCGTCACAGGGGAGGATCCCCTACTAGGCTCTTCCAGGCTTTGCATCCCCAGGGTTTCGTTCTGCGACCTAGTTTGTTGTCCGGGATCCTGCCAGCTTGGGTTCCGTTCCCCGGATTTCAGAGCCTCAGCAGTGGACAGTTGCCTTGTCATAGGTGCCCCTCTCCCATTCCTCTGCAGCCACCCCCCCCCCCCAGGCCATGTCTGTCCTACGGGCCCGTTATCCTGGGAGACGTTCAGAGGTTCTGCGGCGACCTTCCCCTCATATGTTAGTTACATGCATGAGCGGGTGTTTCGCCTATCCCCACCACCGCAGGAGTCCTCTGGACATTCGAGCTCTCCATCATCCTCGTCTCCCTTCTTGGAGGGAGAGGAACCCACTGCTCATCTCTCCTCCGATTTCACTGAATATTAGCAGTCTCTTTTGAGGATGGTGAGGGATCTTCATATCTCCTTTGTTAGGCGAGACAATACCGAACGGGAGACACGTGAATTCAGTGCCCAGCATTTGGTGGTACTATACTGGCCTGTTCCCTTCCAGGGGGCATCTGTCTGTTCCTGGCGGTCGCCAGCCGCCCTTTCTCCAGCCCCGGCAGACTGCGAAAGAAGGTATTGTGCCCCATCGGAATCTCTAGGTACTCTCCCCAACCCACCTTCGGGATTGGCATACCTAGAAACTTCCTTCAGGCACACGACCGTCCACTGGACTCAGATTCTTTACAGTTTGACCGGTGGGGGCGAAGAGTGTTCTCTTCCTTTTGTGCAGTGTTATGCATTGCATCACATCAGGCTGACCATGCTGCCTATAGTAGGCATTTGTGGTTGATGCTTTCTCAAATCTTAGCATCATTGCCTGATACGGAGCAAACCAGACAAGCTATTGCTCTCTGCTATAGGCCTGGAGCTGGCAAGACACCAAGCAAGGGCATCTTATGATGCCAATGAGGTGGCTTCCAGGCTTGCAGGGACAACGATCTGTACTAGACGAACGGTATGGCTTTGTCTGTCTAGTTGTCACCCCTGGCCCGGCGTAGGGTGATTCGCTCCGCCTTCCGTGGGACCCGTCTCTTTTCCTCCAGAGCTAGAAGACTTCTGCAAGGGCTTCCTCCGTCTCCCCGTCCTCGGGGGACACCTCCTAGCGCTCTTCCACCATAGGCTTCTCGCTGATTAGTCCAGGGTCGTCTTCTGTTTCCCACCAACAGGAGGCTTCGGGGTCTTGCTCCCTCAGGGTTTCTTTATCTCCCCCACACGAAGCTGGTACTCACCCAGGCAGTAATGAATGGTGAAGATTGACAAGGGAAGATATGAAGATTACGTACCTACCGTAATTCTTGATCTTCTCTTCTGTCTTCACCATTCATTACTGATACCCACCCACCTTCCCCTCAGTGGCCTCCTACTGTGGCGTCTCCCACTCCCTTCTCGTTCCTCTCCTCTCCTTTGACCTTTATGCCAAAAAAAAACAAACAAAAAAAAAAAATCCTGGTTTCAGTTCTTCTATGGACGAATCTTTTTCCCACAAGGTAAAGGGGAACGAGTAGGACTTTTCTCCTATCCTGAGGGAACTCTTTCTGACTGCCCCTAAGGGTGACCTCTGGGCTTCTTTGCCACAATGTTCGGTTCCAGGTGAAGAGACCGTCCCTCTTGGCTCGGCCTCAAAATTAAGGTTCCCCCTGGCGGGCATTATTTAATTGTCAGCTTCTTCTGGTTGGTGCTTCTGCACTTCTTAACCTTGAACTGATGCCCTTGCCTTGCCTTCAGGCAGTCCGATCGAGTTCCCGCTCTATCCTTCATACAGAGCTGCCTTTTGTAGTGCTTAACCCCTACCCACACTCTTCGGTGTTAGCACTTAACAAGACTACCCTCCCCCCAATCCCAGTAGTTGGGCACTCTCTTTCCGGAACAGTTTTCTGTCCGGGCAGTCTGTAAGCTCTCAGCTAGAGTGTAGGGGGTTGGGATGATAAGATTATAGAGAACCTGCCCTTTGTGTCCAATCTATACAAGTGGTTCAGTTGAACCTTTTCTCACTCCTATTTGGAGGGATTCTTGCTCCCTTGATTTTTGGTTCCCAGCTTACAGCCCTCTCAACCAATATATCTATGGGCAGTGTTCTCCCCTCTCAACATCCCTTCTTTCTTCTCTTTCTTCTTCTTCCTTTCTCTTTATCTGTTCCTCCCTTAGAGCCGCCCCAGATGGGAGGCCCTGCGGTCCCTTAGGGTAGGTATTCTCCCTCTTCCATCTGTCCTCTACTTTTTTATTCCTTCTTCAGTTTATATCCTTTCCTTTTTCTATCCCTCAGCTTTCTTGCCTCGCTCTTCTCTTTTTTTCCTTTACCCTTTTTCTTGCCTCTCCGGCTACCAGAACTGAGTTGGAGGAGGAGTCTTCGGCACCTAACAGTTGCCCCTCACGCATGACGCAGCACATCACTGTCGTGGGTGGTGCCATTGGAGCAGACTCCAAAAAAAAAAATCTCCCATAGCAGGTGCGCGCCTCCGGCGCTACCCAATCAGTAATGAATGGTGAAGACACAAGAAAAGATCAAGGATTACGGTAGGTACGTAATTTTCAGTTCTTTTCCTAACCACTAATAGCTGGGCTATGTGGGCATCTCTGTATATTTATTCAAGTTTAACAAGGTCTCCAGCTGCTTTGAGCAGCCGTTTTTCTACTAGCCTTCTGATAGTGGTGTGTGTGTGTGCGCGTGCGTGCGTGCATGCATGCGCACGAGCAGGAACGTGCACACTGAGAAAGCTACCTGTATTCCTTCTATGTACTGGAAATGTTTACTTGGTAAAACATAGCAAAAGAAACACAATTTTTGTCAATATTTTCACACTATTTATGTATATCAGTTATTTGCTTCATATCTGTCTTCACATGAAAGAGATTTTAAAGTTATTTAATACAAGGCCGCAAGCAAGATCCTACACATTTTCTGACTGCAACACAGATAATGTTGTACTTAAGCAATTGTGGATCAGCTTGAAAGGTTTTGCCCATCATGTTAGCCAGCACTTCAATAAGTCTCTTGGTGGTGGAGGCTCTCACACTGGAGGAGGCAAGTGGTTCAGATCTTAGAAAAAGCAACTAACCGCCTTCTCCTGTGTTGCTGTCGGTATTCTGGCTCATGCTGGGTACATCGAAATGGCAGCCAGGTGAACCTTAAGGATGGCGTCTTGTAAGTAGATAACCCTGCAATGTCACATACACCAGTAACCACTCCACCCCATGAGGGTGGTAGCTTTGTGTTTAAAAAAAAAGTTTTATTAATGGTGGAATGATGATCGCTTAGTTCCGTAGCTACTTGTTGTTTGTTTTGGAATGGCACAGTTCTGTGTCATCTTCTTTGCCGTTTGGGTCTCATTTTCAGCTACCTCTCTACCTTTTAGCCAGATCTTGCATGCATACAGGACTGCTGTCATATACTCCTACTTCTCTTCCAGCCTGGCATTGCTTGCTGGCCAGTGGGTGGCCTTTTTTGGGGCTCTGGCTCCGTATCGGACTGCCTTTTATCTGTGCTACCTTAGGTGTGGGCCCCTCCTTCTTTTTCCCTTGAACTGTTGGTAGTCGGGATTTTATTTGGTTGTCTATTACCTTTTCTCTGTTCCTTTGGACTAACTGTTTAAAAGCTCCAGCTTGTTTTTCCTTCTTTTTGCTTCTCTCCTAGCGAACAGAACTGAGGTGGGTGAGGGAGCTGGATTCAGTTATAGGTAGGCATATGGCACCATGTGGGGCATGCATGCGCCATAGACTGCCTTTGTCTGGCCCCCTGTCCTACAGTTTGCTTCCACGAGGTCCTAGTACCTCTGGCCTAGACCCATCAGAAGTACTCAGTGGAAAAAATATTCTGGAAGATCACCAATTATCATATGTATGTAACTTTTATTTTTCCTCACAGCCTTTTCTCCTGAAAATATTAGATGTGATGGTAGGTAGGAATCATCTACAGACTAGTTGGTTTTGCTGTGAGGTTGTGAACCACCACCACTCCTCTCTGGGGATTGCTCTGCTACAGGACAGTCTCACACCCAGGAGGAAGGACAGTCCTTCTGAGTCACAAAAAAACTGTCCCGATCTTACTTCGAGAAACAGCTCTTGCAGCAGGTTACAGCATTAGGACTGAATCCAGCAAACACTAGGACCCCACAGAAAAATTCTAGCTAGCAGTATCCAGTGGGGGACCGCCCCCGACGTCGGCCCCTCCCCGTCATGCCTCACGTAGAAGGGGGCGGTCCCCCAGCATCCCCAGTTCTTTTCCTGATGTCGACTCGCCAGCATCGGCCTCACGGACGCCTGCACAGTCGAACGGCATGTGAAATCTTTTAATCAGACTTAATACTCCAGGTCTACTTCTCCTATCCCTTCTCTCAACGGACACCCCTCCAAGTGTGCCTGCGGCAAGCGGATCCCCTTTTCTGACCATCATTCTGCCTGCGTGAGATGTCTGGCCTTGGAACACAATACCCAGGCCTGTTCAGTTTGCCAACAGTTCAATAGCAGAACCCGGATCTGCCACTAAAAGGCCCTTCAGGGGTTCTTCTTGAGGAAAAACTGAAGAAAATGAAAAAAAGACCTTCCTCCAAAGGGGAATTTTCCCATAAGTCAGGAAAACACGGTGACAAACATTGGGACTCAGGTAGTTTGAGATCCCCCAGCCGGGCCTCCAAGTCTAGGGCCAGTTCCAGCTCTACACGGTCCAACAGATCGCCGTCCCGGGCCTGCTCCCAACCACCCCCCAGTTAAGGTAAGGTCTTCAGGGGGCTCTTCAGCCTCTGTACACCCGCTCAAGACTACTCGGGCACCCGACTCCGTCACCCGGCTGGATTCCTTAGACCAGCATAAGAAGTCTTCCTCCAAATCCAGTGGAACGTCAGACCGATGCCGGGACACCGACCTCGGGTCCGTCTACCAGCCTCCAAAGGCCCCGGAAAGGAAGGCCATGGAGCTGATGTCCCTTAGGCGGATGTCGGGAGTCGAAGGTGTCCGACCCAGCACCCGCTAAACGGACTACCGTACTGACACCTGCACCACCGACGCCGGTTGATACCGGACGCCAGGGGTCTTCTGGAGAAGAGGTCTCCGCGCGGCCGGATGACCAGACAGGCGGCACAGAGGATGCCGGCCTGCCCAAAGAGCCGTTGTCGGACCCGGTGGTTCCCCGGGACCAGATGCCAGCGACAGACCCACACTGATGCCAGGCCCATGAAACGTACAGGAGGTGAAAGACCTCTTCACCTTCTGGTGGGAGACCATAAAGAAAGATGTGGTGGTGGGAGACCATAAAGAAAGATGTGGTCCCCCAAAGCCTCTTCGCCCTCCACCACCTCCATCTCCTCCTCGGGGTTTTGAAGGTTCAAGACCCCGACCCCTAAGTAGCCCACTCCGCCTCCCAGGGGCAGATCTAGAGAGCGAAAGAGGCGTCCATCACGATCTCCCTCAGGGTCTCCAAGCCAAAAACAACTCAGGGGCAGACGACATTCACCGGGGATGACTCCAGACCGGATACGTCCGATACCTCCAGGTCTCCATCCCCCTTTAGTCCCCCATCACCAGACCCATGAGGCCTCCCAGGGTCACCACCGGATGATCCCTCTTTCTCAGAAATCATGATGCACATCCAGGAGAATATGGGATGGGAGACAGAAGACTTAGACTGCGAGAGACAGCGCCTTGCCCGTTACCTCAGGCAAAAGGATCCGAAGCCTGTGGTGGTGGTGCAAGCTCTGGTGGACACCTTTACGGACGTCACCAAGGCAGCTTGGAAGCGTCCTCATTCGGCACCGGCTGTTCCAAAAAAGACTGACAGCCTGTACAGAGCTCCTCTCGAGGACCTGTATTTGGCGCAACAACCCCTGACTGACTCCCTGGTCATTACTGCATCTCATGATCTGTCTCGGCAGCCTCAACATCTCAGTACCCAGCCTCTGGACCAGGAATCTAAGCAATTAGTCTATGGCAAGACGCATGTACGTGGCTGTTACATGTTCGATAATGTATTTGAACTACCTCACGCACATCATGCAGTTTCAAAATGCTCTTTGGGAACAGGGTCAAGACCTTATGAAGGATTTCCCGATGGCGATAAGAAGGATGAATTGCTCAACCTCCTTCATACTGGGTCCAACGTGGGGACCCAGTTTCTCCAAGCCGCTTACAATTCAGCGGATTCCACAGCTAGGGGAGCAGCCACAGGCGTTTGTCTCCAGAGACGCTCTTGGTTGAGAGTCTCTGGCTTTACTCGGACATCCAGAACATAGTCCTGGACGTCCCTTGTAATGGAGCTGGCCTGCTCGGTGAGAAATCTGAAAAGTTCATCACCAGGCTACAGGACGCCTTGAAGGCAGTCCGGACTGTACAGGCCCTGTACAGACCCAAATGTGGTTCCTTTCGTAGGAACCAGAACCGTTTTCACGGCCGGCAACTATGGCCACGTTCCAGCCTGCAACCCAGGAGCAACTTTGGTTGTAAAGGTCAAGCCAGGTTCCCCACAGGCCAGGGCCCAAAGCATCCCAAGGCCGCCCAGCCCATGGGCTACAATACCACCACAGCATGACTCCTTCCTGGCCCCCGCCCCTCCTCTGGAACAAAGGGTCGAGAAGGTCAGGGGTCGCATCCCTCATCAGCTTTTGGGATGGCAGAGGATAACCTCCAACTGGTGGATGTTACAGTTGGTAAATCGAGGACACTCTGTCGAGTTCCTCTACCACCCACCGTCCAGACCTCCCCTGCTCTCCCGCTGTTCAGGTCAGCATGCCCTGCTCATCCAGCAGGAGATCTTGACTGTCCTGGACAAGGAAGCCATAGAGTATGTTCCACCGAACCAGAGAAGAAAAGGTTGTTATTGTCACTTCTTCCTGGTTCCAAAGAAAACAGGCGACTTGCGCCCAATCTTAGATCTCAGCGACCTCAACACCTTTGTGTTGTACAAGCGCTTCCGCATGGTGACCCTGCCGGGTCTCATTCCCATGCTCAAAGAGGGCGCATGGCTGGCGTCGCTGGATATGCAGGACGCCTACCTGCACCTTCCGATTGCTCGAGCGCATCAAAAATTTCTGCGTTTCGAGTTTCTGGGACTCCACTACCAGTTCTGAGCTCTCCCTTTCGGACTGTCTTCGGCACCTTGGTATTCACGAAGTGTATGGCAGTTCTGGCAGCAGCTCTCAGGAGACTGGGCCACTACGTGTTTCCATACCTAGACGACTGGCTCCACATGGCACCCTCACGGGACGCCCTGATGTCCGCGATCCAGGATACCTGTTCCCTCTTGCAATCTCTGGGTTTCACCATCAGCCAGGAGAAATCGCACCTTGTCCCATCTCAGAACTTGCAGTTTATAGGGGCAGTTCTGAACACCACTCAAGGGAGGTCATTCCTTCCTTAGGGCAGGGCGGAACGCATTAGATCCCTCATAAGGGACATAATGGAAAAGAATACGGTACCTGCCCATACCATTCTTTGCCTGCTTGGGTACATGGCAGCTGCCATTGCAATAGTTCCCCTAGCTCGACTCCATAAGCGGGTCACCCAGTGGATGTTGTGGGCCCAATGGGAGCAGAAGCAAGATCATCTGCAACATCCAGTCCAGATCACGAATGCAGTCATCAGAGACTGGCACTGGTGGCTCGTCCCAGAGCATTTTTCGACGGGAGTCCCCTTCATTGCACCACCTCCTTCAGTGACTCTCTCCATGGATGCCTCGGGTCCAGATGGGGAGGTCACCTCAACGAGGTCAGGACTCAAGGCTCCTGGTCATCTCTAGAGTCTCACCTTCACATAAACACCCTAGAGGCGAGACCCGTCCTGTGCGCCTCTTATTCTGGTAGCGCCCTTTTGGCCCAGGCAGATTTGGTTCCCTCTCTTACATCAGCTGGCCCAGGAACCTCTGGTGCCTCTGCCATTCAGCTCTCACCTTCTGTCTCAGGAGGCAGGCTCCTTGGTCTATCTGGATCTTCGGTCGCTGAACCTGCATACCTGACTGCTAAGGACATAGCACTCCTGAGATGCAGGGTCTCTCGGGAAGTTGCAGATGTTCTGGTGGCAGCCAGAAAACCCTCCACTTATGCCATGAAGTGGCACAGATTTTGTATCTGGGCTCAAGCTTGTGGATTGACCCCACTGGATTGTTCGGAGAGGTCGGTTTTAGACCATCTCCTATCCCTTTACGAGACAGGTATTGCCTACTCCTCCATTAAAGTTCACCTATGCACCATTTCGGTGTACCGTTCACCGATTGGTCACAGGTCTCTAGCTCAACTAGAGGCTTCTAATGCCTTGTTGCGCAGCATCCTGCACATGAGACCTCCCATCAGAGAACCGGTTCCACCTTGGGATCTTCCTTTTGTTCTAGAGCAGCTTACACTACCTCCTTTTGAACCAGCTGCGGATTGCGAGCTGCGTCTCCTTTCTTGGAAGACTCTTTTTAGTTGCTGTTACTTCTGGCAGAATAATTTCTGAGCTTCATGCGCTTATGTGCAAGGATCCTTATTTATTTTTTCACAAGGACAAGGTGTCCTTAAGAACAAATCCTAAGTTGCTTCCCAAGGTGGTCTCGGCTGTCACACTCAACCAGGACATAGACCTTCCAGTGTATTACCCAAATCACTGTAACGGAGAGAAGCTCCGTTACACACCTTGGATGTGCATAGGAGTCTCAGATACTATCTGGCTGGAACCAGGGCCCATCGCAATTGGGACCAGCTCTTTGTTTCATACACCCAGAGGATGCAGGATGCTCCTGTCTCCAAACAGTCGCTTTCTAGATGACTGGTGAAATGTATCCTGTTCTGTTACCAGAAGCACAACAAACTTTTACCAGGACTGGTAAAAGGTCATTCTACGAGGGGGGTGACTACCTCCTTTGCTGTGCCCAAGAATGTCTCCACTTCAGCCATCTGTGCGGCAGCAACCTGGAGCGCTGTACACACCTTCATCAGGCATTACAGTCTGGATAGTGCCTCTAGACGCAGAGCAGGTTTTGGCTTGGCAGTCCTTCAAGGACTTTTGTCCTGAAATCTGACCAACATCTCTCCTATCCTCCTCCTGATATCAAAATTGTTCCCTTACTGCTTGGGAATCAGTCCTAGTGGTGTAACCTGCTGCAAGAGCTGTTTCTCGAAGTAAGATGGTACAGTTACATAAGAACTTAACGTAACAGTAGATCTTCGAAAACAGCTCTTGCAGCAGGTACGTTCCCGCCCACCTTCTCCTCTGGAGATTGTCTTCTGACTTAGTTTCTGGGCTACTGCGTCTTTGACGCCATCCTACTACAAATCTTCTTTTGGAAGTGGATCCTCAGTCTCCCCTTCAGATGTCTCCTTTGGGCCGGGAGTCTCCAGCGGGAGAACTGGGGATGCTTGGGGACCACCCCCTTTTATGTGATGCCTGACGTCGGGGAGGGTCCGACGTCGGGGGCGGTCCCCTGCTGGATACTGCTAGCTAGAACTTTTCAATGGGGTCCTGGCGCCTGCCGGCTTCAGTCCTAATGGTGTAACCTGCTGCAAGTGCTGTTCTCAAAGATCTACTGTTACGGTAAGTTCTTATGTAACTATACTGTCCTGGTTATACATTGCATCAAGACCTGTCCACCGTTCAAGCTCAGCCTCTTATCGTAGAAAACAGAAAGAGAAGAAAAGGCACCAGCCGAGCTCATGCTCTGACCATGGGGCACAGAGGCATTTGGTGCCTGTGGACCTGAAGTCTTTGTCATCATCCCCGACAACACCAGAGTCCCACCCCTCCCTTGGTGAGCAATCAATTGAGCTGTTGGCTCTCTGTGCAGGTCTTACAGAGCAGTTAATCTTCCTAGAATCAGTTTCCTCCTTAGAATCCCACTAATGGGTCTTGGCTAGAGTTTTAGGACCCCAACGGATCAAGAACTTCTCATGAGGAGGCTGGTGACATGAGTACACCCTGTGGGCATGTGTCCATAGCAGCCCCAGCCGCAGTAGTTCCATTTTTCCCCGCCATCGAGTGCACATCAGTATTGTTGCTGTCCTTGGCAGGGCCAGAACTTCAGTGTCTGTGCGATGATGGCATTAATTTTTTTGTTTTAAATGAAAATGCATTGTTTATTTTTGTGTACGTTAAATGTAGTTTACACAAAAACTCAGTATTCTCTCAGTCCTACCTTATGCAAATGATTGACCATGAAAGAAGGCAGGGAGGTAGAAGGTAGTGAGCCTGAAAAGTCAAGCTTCTCAGCCAACAGGGCTGTATCTGGGTAAGTGCTGTAGCATCGGGCAGTCCGGCACCCAGGAGGATGGACAGTTTTCTTGGAGTCGCAAAATAAATTGGCCACATTCTGCACACACTTAGCATCAGGATTTTTGCTCTCTTTGACCTCAACCTCTTAACACAGAAAAAAGGGGAAGAAGAAGAAAAAGCACCAGTCGATAGCATCTGGTGGTTCTGTCAGACACTTGACTCCTGTGGAACTGGATACCCCACCGTCGTCTGACAAACTCTGGGGATGCCTAGTGCTGCAGGGCTGTAGTCTGCATCCCGGTGTCCCTCTCTTTCCAATAGAAGGGACTTTGGTGGGCATTTCAGTTATTGGGTAGTTTTTTCTGGAGCAGTAGATAAGTTTTGTGGTGGCATTATTGTTGGTGCCGGCTCCTGATGCCGCCTTGTCTGTTAAGGAGCATCCTCGATCTGACTTCGAGGGGGAGCTCTTGCAGCAGGTAATACCATTAGGACTAATGCCACCAGGCGTTAGGACTCCATGGAAATCTTGTAGCTTGTGGTCTGTAGCAGGGGACCGCCCCCGATGTCTGCTCCACCTGACGTCAGACGTGGTATAAAGGGGGTCCCCCGCGCCATCCCAGTTCTTTTCCCGCCGTCTACCCGCTTAGTTCAGCTCCACGGACGCCTTTCAACACAGTTGACTGTTTTTCATAAAATTGAAGTAATACTGTGTTTTTCGATTATGCTTCGATGTCTGATTTCTCCGTGCATGTCATCGCCCTCTCCACAGCAACGCAAGTCCAAGTGTGCGTGCAGGAAACAGATTCTGGCCAAAGATGGCCACATGGCCTGCCTTATTGTCTAGGCCCCTACCACCAGCCTGCCGACTGCCGCAGATTCAACCAAAGACAAGGACCAGGAGAGCCAGCACCCTGAAAGCCCATCTCCTGGTACAGAAGGTGAAGGCCATGCAGTGAAATTCAGAGCACAGCTCTTCTCCTGACAAGGACTCCCCACCCAGAGACAAGTCGCCGGGAGGGAAACACCACCACCATAGGGAGAAGAATAGGGCCAGGTCTGAGTCCCACCCCACGTCGCCTTCGAAGACACCTTCTTCTTCTTCGACCTCCGGCTGGAGGTCGGGAGTCAAAAGCTGGCTCTTGCGACAGAGTCTTCTCAGAAGTCTAAAGCAGCTCCCACCTCTTGTCAGGGCAAACAGGGAGCTAGCTTCCTCAGGGCATTCGCCCGCTCATCCTTCTATGGCCCACAAGTCCTCTTCAGGGTCGACCCAGGAAGGCCATCCGCCTGCCAGTAAGTCAAAAGAAAAACCTGGCGATTTGTCAGAAAAGCGCAAGATCCCTGCCGACTCCATGGAGCATCAGGAGACCGTCTGCCAACAGACACCCTCTCCGCCTTCTACGGCCAAGGTGCACCCCCCCGCCACGGACAGGCACTTGCCGAGCTGGCCGCCCTCCCCAGTGTCCCGCATGCCGCCTGATATGAGGCGGTCGCCCAATGGGCCACCTCCTACTCTGGATGCCAGGTCCCCTGGAGACGCAGATCCCGGGCTTCTGGACAAGGACAAAAAAGTCTCTTCAGACCCAGCACCAGATCCTCAAGATCTGCAGACACCAGGTACAGCGAACCCGATGCCTACCCTAGCGGTTGTCCCAGTGGCGGATATCGGTTCACTCTTTACATCATGGTAGAATACCGTTAAGGAGGACCTCCTATACAGACCTCCAGTCCCAACTCCACTGCCAGTGGGACCTCCTCCAACACTGACCAGTCTGACTGGAGAGGAGGTAACCCACCCGGACCCCACAGGCAAATGCAGGAGGAGGCGTTCTTCCCCATCCCATCCTCCAGCAGATGCCACTCCTCACTGGACTTCTCCAGCGAATTGGAATTTGTCCCAACTTATCTTCCTGGACATAAGTCTCCACCACTCATTCACACTAATGGGATCTGCCCCGGAGGCACTAGGACCCAGTGGGAGCAATCTTTTTGCTGGAGGGCCGGCGTTAGAGATGGAGCCACAAGGAGCGGCACCGCGAGCCTCAGCTCGTCGCGGTAGCCAACTATCTCAGCGTCGACCCTCCAACCGTCTCAGTTCCTTTTCTCCCGCCGTCGAGTGCGCTTCAGTGACGACGACGCTCGCCCGCCGGGAGTCAGACTTCAAACTAGCAGCATAGTTTTCAGTTTTATTTTGTAGTAATATCTCGAATAAGTATTGCTTAAGTTTATTCTTATTTATAAATAAGTCTCAGCCTACTTTGATGGAGTCGACCATGAGCAGGTCAGGTGACGGTAGGGAGACTTTGTATGAAAGCTGTTCAGTCAGTCGGGCTGGGTCCGGTCCGCGCCTTCTCCGAGGGGGGTCTGACAACGGTCAAGTCCAATGCCCGAGGAGACGGCAGTCCCCTCGAAGCATAAAACAAACTGTCGATTCTCGCACCGCTCGGCCTCGAGCTCTTCTTCGCCCACAGGTCAAAAAAGAGAAGGCATCACTCGAGGTCGCCTTCTGATATGTCTGCGCGTAGACGGTCGGTTATTGGGGTTAGTTGCCGGTCTCCTCCTTCGGAGTCGCCTGCTTCTGTTTCCGGTAGCCAACGTCTTCGACATCGGAGCCCTACCCCGCCCTCTGGTAGGTCTTCAGATGAGCAGTTTCATCAGTGGGCCGCTCTTATGGAGCAATGGGCTCGGAGGTTGGTTCAGCTGCCTGGCTCGGTCACTTGGGGCCTTCGGGCTTCTTGGGAGACCAGGTAGGGCGGTTGAGCCTCCCTGGTCGCGCGGCACCGTCTTCAGTGCCGTCGACTCCGCGCTTAGGTGTCGCCCAACCCCCTCCACTTGGCTGCGGCACAGGGGGCCACACCGATGCCTTTATCTCCTGCTCTTCCTTCCTTCCTTCCTTTCCCCTCAAATCCTGTTTTTCGGAGTCTTGGGGTGTTTTCGGCGCCCTTGGTGTCAATGCTTGGCCTCGGCACGCAGCGTCTGTCTGCGCAGTGTGAGGCACCGCGTGGTGTTGCGGTGCCGTCTTTGGCGCCATGTGGCTTCTCAGCGCCGTCTTCGGCGCCGTTCTCAGTGCCGTGCGCTTCTTCGGTGCCGTGCGCCTCCGCGGCGCCGGGGGTTCTTAGGACGTCTTCCACTTTTCAGGACTCCTCCTTTAACTCTTTTCCTTCATCATTTTCCTCTGATTTTCACTCCTTTCCTGTCCATACAGTCCCTCGTGGACTGTCAGGAGATGACATTGAGCCTGACCCAGACCTTAGACTGGGTGATGAAGTGGATGAAACAGGATCTATTCCTGCTGCAGAGCCTGTGGTTGAGGACCTGTCCTTTAAGTCTCTGCTGAAAAACTTGATTTCCACTCTTTCTCTCCAAACTACAGACATTCGATCCTGGGAAATTGCTAAGACTCCAATACCTCCATGTTCCGGATATCCCTACGGATTTGACTCCTCCGGTTCAGCCCTCCTTTGAGACACTGTCTCAAATGGTATGGAACAATCCTGCTCTCATCCCTTCGGTGGCTAAATCCATAGATAGGAAATACTCAGCCCCCAAGGATCGACCCATTTTGGCGTCTCAAGCCTTTGCAGATCCTATTGTAGTATTGGCAGAGAATGATGAGGTCGTCCTTCCCCAAACTACTACAGCTCGACCTATTAACAAAGAATCTCATAAGATAGACACTTTAGGTAAGAGAGTCTTTGCTGCTTCAACCCTGGGTATGCATATCGCCAGCTACCAAGGCTATTTCTCTCAATATGAGTATATCCTTTGGCTCTCTCTCAAACAGATGGTGGAAGCTCTACCTGAATCGGATACAAAGCCAGAACTTCTTCAAACCATTACCAGCGAGCGGCGGCAGCTGGTATTTGTACCCGCCGTCATTCCTGGCTGCACACTTCAGGCTTCACGAATGACGCACAGCAGCAGGTAATGGCGTTGCCTTTTGATGGTGTGCATCTTTTTGGCCCTCAAGTAGAACAGGCTCTAGAAGCTACACAAAAGACTAGGTCAGCCATTAAGTTGGCTCGACCTCCTCCTGTCCCCTCTCGAGGGAGTGTTAATAAAAGCCAGTTTCATAACCGTCAGTCCTTTCGAGGCAAAGGAAGTTTTCATAAAAATCAAACTCCCCAGCCTCAAAAGAAAATGCAACAGAAGGCGCAAGTGCCCAGCACCACCTTATGAGTTGTTGGCCCAAGTCCCATCTCAACTGCCCGAGGTGGACTCTTCCTCAGCGGTAGGAGGTCGTCTGATGCACTTCTACAATCAATGGAAGTCCATAACCTCAGACAAATGGGTCCTCCGGATAATCCGCGAAGGGTATTCACTCAGTCTTGTGGAGACCCCTCCGGATCGTCCCCCCAAACGACAGCCCAGGCTGTCAACCCTTCAGTCAGGCCTTCTCGCCGCCGAGATTCAGGGCCTTCTGAACAACAGGGCAGTAGAAGTAGTGCCGCTGCATCAACGGAACACAGGGTTCTGCTCCCATTACTTTCTGGTTCCAAAGAAAACTGGGGGCATGCGCCCCATTTTGGACCTCAGAAAACTAAACAAATTTCTGTCCAAGGAGAAATTCAGAATTTCTCTAGGAACCTTGTTACCTTTGCTTCATCAACACGACTGGCTAGCCTCCCTAGACATGCAGGATGCTTACCAGCACATTTCTATTCACCCAAAGCATCACAAATTCCTGAGGTTTGTGGCTCTGGGACAGCATTATCAATTCAGAGTCCTGCCCTTTGGGCTGTCCTCGGCGCCGCGAGTTTTTACAAAGTGTTGTGCAGTTCTCGCAGTGCATCTCAGAAAGATCGGAATAGAGGTGTTCCCTTATCTGGACAATTGGCTTCTGGCAAGTCCTTCCAGGCAGGGAACTCTGGACGCCGTAGACATGGCTTCACGCTTTCTCACGTCCATGGGAGTCCTGCTAAACCTCAAAAAATCGCAGTTGCAGCCCTCCCAGAGGCTCCTTTTTATAGGAACTCTTCTGGACACCTCCTGTGCGGAGGCTTTTCTTCCAGAGGACAGAAGGAGCGATATCCTTCAGATGGCCCGTCACATCGGGGAGAACAACTCTGTTCCAGCTTTCTCGATGCAACGCATGCTAGGTCTCATGGCATCCTCGGTGTTCACTGTACCCCTAGCACGCCTTCACATGAGAACTTCTCAGTGGATGCTCAGTACTCAGTGGTCCCCAACCACTCACCCGCAGTCCTGTCCCATCAAGGTGACAGAACCTCTAAAGAGGTCGCTCACCTGGTGGTCGCAAGAGAACAATCTCCTAGAAGGGTATCCCTTTGCTCCTCTGGATCTTCAGATTTCCATTACCACAGACGCGTCCCTGATGGGGTGGGGAGCTCACTGTCAGCCTCTCCACACTCAAGGTACGTGGACTCAGGTCGAGTCCCAGCTTCACATAAATGTCTTGGAATTGAGAGCCGTCCTTTATGTGGTCCGGGCGTTGAAGGACATTCTGTGTCACAAGAACATTCTCCTTCAAACTGACAACAAAGCAGTGATGTATTACATCAACAAGCAGGGCGGTGCTCACTCTTACCCCTTATGCAGGGAAGCGATGAGAGTGTGGGAATGGTGCTTGGAGCACAAGGCTCTAATTCAAACGGTCTACCTGCCGGGAGTACAGAACGAACTGGCAGACCGTCTCAGCAGAACAGAGACAGATCCTCACGAATGGTCTCTTGACTCAACCATAGTTCAGTCACTATTCGAAGAGTGGGGAACTCCAGACCTGGACCTTTTTGCATCCCCACTCAACACAAAACTGCCTCTCTTCTGCTCCAGAAATCCAGGGCCTGGCATTTTCTGTCAGGATGCGTTCAGGCTGCAGTGGACAAAACGCTTTCTATACGCCTTTCCACCTCTTCCTCTAATTCAGAGGGTACTTTTCAAGTTCAAATCCCAGGGGGGACAAAATGATCCTCATTGCTCCCTTCTGGCCTCGACAGATGTGGTTTCCACTACTCAACAATATGTCGGCAGCTCCGCCTAAGCCACTCCCCCTTCAGACGAACCTCTTCACTCAGGGGCCTGTTGTTCATCCCAGCCTGAGGTCGCTTCACCTTCACGCTTGGCTCCTAAAGAGGTACAAGTGAACAGGTTCAATGTCTCTCGCAGGGTTTCAGATATTCTTCTGGCTGCGCGCAAGCCAGCCACTAGGAAAACTTACACAGACAAATGGAACCGTTTTTCGCTCTGGTGTGCAAAATCTTCTTTATATCCCTTTTCCTGCCCACCAGATAAAATTTTAGAGTACCTCTTAGACCTCTTAAATTCAGGTCTGCAGTACTCTACAGTCAAAGTTCACCTTTGTGCCATTTCAGCTTATCATGAGCCGGTACTTTCCTTGTCACTGGCTCAGTTACCTGTGGTTGAGGTTTCTTAAGGGAATTCTGCATACCAGACTTCCTACAAGACGTCCAGTCGCAGCCTGGGACATTAATCTTGTGCTGGACATGCTCACTCGGAAACCTTCGACACCCTCTGTGAGCTAAAATTTCTCACCTGGAAAACGACCTTCCTGGTAGCCATTACCTCAGCCCGCAGGGTCTCTGAGATACATGCCTTGGTCACAGACCCTCCGTATGCTGTGTTCCATAAAGACAGGGTAGTCCTTAGAACCCATCCTAAATTTCTTCCTAAGGTTGTTTCGGAATTCCATCTAAACCAACTTTTGGTCCTTCCCTCTTAACTTTGCAGACTTCCAAAATGAAGGAGAACGATCTCTTCATTCCTTGGACATTAAGAGAGCTTTGCGTTTCTATCTAGATAGAACAAAAGACTTTCGCAAAGCTCAACAACTGTTTGTTTCCTTCATCGAGACCCGGCTGGGTCAACCTCACTCTACTAAAGCAGTCGCGGCATCCCTGGCAGAAATCCTCAACGTGCCCATTGCAGATATTTGCAACGCGGCTACCTGGAGATCAGTGTATACTTTAGTTAAACACTGTGCACTGGATGTCCATGCCGGACGACATTCTTCCTTTGGCAGAACCATCCTTAATGGACTTCTGTCCTAAAAACTCTGAGCTCTTGGTCTCTCCTGCCGTCCTCTCGGGGGATTATTAGCTTGGTACTCTCCTATTAGTGTGAATGAGTGGTGGAGACTTATGTCCAGGAAGATATGAAAATTACGTACCTACCGTAATTCTTGATCTTCTTGGACGAGTCTCCACCACTCATTCACACACCCACCCTCCATCCCCCGAGCTCACCTCTGTTGTTGGTCTTCACTCCCTCAAATTCTTGGGCTGTGAAGACTTCTTTGTTGACCTTTCTTATACGGGTCATCCGAAATATCTTGTGTACGGTTTTTGGTTAGGCTATCCTTCTAGGTTAGTTACACTGCACCTCCTCGGAAAAAAAGGTACTGAGGCGGTTGGAGGGTCGACGCCGAGATAGTCATTACCGCTCGAGCTGAGGCTCGCGGTGCCACTCCTCGCGGCTCCATCTCTGGCGCCGGCCCTCCAGCAAAAAGTTTGCTCCCGCTGGGTCCTAGTGCCTCCGGCGCAGATCCCATTAGTGTGAATGAGTGGTGGAGACTCGTCCAAGAAGATCAAGAATTACGGTAGGTACGTAATTTTCATCTCTGGGCCCCAGGGACTCCTCAAGGTCGTCCCCTTCCCCCCCGATGACCCTTCATTTCTGGACATTATGCGGCACATCCAGTTCATTTACGAATGGGACACTGAGGAGCTGGACCCAGAGCGCAGACATCTGGCTAAATTCCTAGGGTCCAAAGAGCCCAAACTCCTGGTTATCCTGCCTCTTGTACAGCCATTCCAGGATGTTACTAGAATAACATGGCGCAAACCTTCGTCCACTTTTTTTGCGGTCCCGAAGAAGGCTGAGCGACTATACAAGCCCCCCAAGGCCGAGCCCTTTTTGGGGAAACACCCTAAAGCCAATTCTTTGGTGCTCACAGCTGCCCACTGCCGTGGTAGCCAGCCTAAGCACCTCAGCTCCCAACCACCAGATCCAGAATCCAAAAAACTGGATAGCTGGAGCAGGAAAGTTTACTCGTCAGCAACGGGATCTATCCATCCACTGAACTTCCTGCCCCATATGGTGACACATCAGCAGTCACTTTGGGAGAAAACCATGGAAATGGTTAAGACTCTGCCGGACTCGGACACTAAAGAGGAGATCCTGGCCTACATCCAGTCCGAACTGAATGTAGACAAGCATGTCCTTAGGTGCTCATACAATGCTGTGGACATGGCCTTCCGGGCAGCTGCTTCGGGAATTTTTCTGAGGAGGCATTCTTGGCTTAGGCTAACAGTATTCCGCCCAGACCTCCAGGATTCCATACTGTATTCACCCTTTCAGGGCCCAGTGTTATTTGACCGGGAGGTGGAAACCCTGGTCAAGGAACTTCAGGAGTTGGGCAAAGCTATAGCGGACATACACCGCATGTATAAGTCAAAGCCTCAATGGCCCCGCCATCATCCCATTTGTAAGAATCAGGGCCAAGGGGACAAACAACCCCAAGACTCGGGGTTCAAGAGGCGCAGTCACCCTGCCCCTCGGGGATCCCCAGTCCCCAAGCAGCTCAGATCTCCTAGGGCACAGGTCTCCAGCCCCTCCACAGCCTAACTCACGGCATCTCCCTCCCCTCTCTCGAGAGATACAAGGCGAGAAAGGAGGAGGAAGTTTCCTTTTACCTTGCCGAATGGTCCAACATAACCTTGGACCACTGGGTGCTAGAAACCATTCGCAGAGGTTATGCAATAGTTTCTTAGCATCCCACTGGACAATCCCCTCTCCCCCCAGCCCATGCCAAGCTTCTGGCAGACGCAATCCAGCTGCTGCTCGAGAAAAATGCCATCCAGTCAGTGCCTCAGGCCCAAAGGGGCACAGGTTTCTTCTCCCATTTCTTTCTAGTTCCAAAGAAAATGGGAGACCTTTACCCCATTCTGAACCTAAGCCAGCTCAATCTGTCATATTCAAGATTTCAGATGGTAACTGGCAAGCTTTCTTCCCTTATCCATCAAGGGGACTGGTTATGCTCCCTAGATATGTAGGGCGCCTATATGCATATCAAGGTCCTGTGTTCCCACAGGAGATTCCTCCGATTCTGGGATCGACATTACCAGTTTCGAGTTCTGCCCTTCGGCCCATCATCAGCCCCCAGGGTTTTTACCAAGTGTCTGGCAGTAGTGGCAGCGGCTCTCCGAAAGAGAGGCCACTTCGTGTGTCCCTACTTGGATGACTGGCTCATCTCAGCCCAGTCAGCAGACCAGCTGAGAGTCAGCCTACAGGAGACAAAAAGCTTGTTCCTCTCCCTGGGAATAACTATAAATTGGCTGACAGGGCAGATCGATTGATGGACCTGACGAGCAGAGTCCAGGCAGATTCTTCAGTCTCTGCAAGGGTCATTCTGCAGCTTCTGGGCCACATGGCTGAGGCCATCGCTACAGTCCCCCTCGCCAGATTGCACATGAGGGTCCTGCAGTAGCACCTCGAGTTCCAGTAGGATCAAGCGGTAGATGACTTGGATGAGCCGGTCGGAGTTTCAGCGGCAGTCCATCGCTCTCTCGAGTGGTGGTGCTACCCTCCACATTTAGAGTGAGGGGTCTCCTTTCAGAGACCACCCCCATCACAAACCCTAACAACTGACTCCTCATTGTCAGGTTGGGGGGCTTACCCAGGGGAACACAGGACTTTGGGGGGGGGGGGGCTGGTCTCCCACAGATCGCTGTCTAGACATCAGTGTTCTGGAAATGAGCTGTTCTGTACGTCCTCACGGCGCTTCGAGACCAAGTCTCTCCAGGTCCTCTCTTGGTGCAGTCAGACAACACGCCAGTTGTCTTCTGCATCAGCAAGCAAGGGGGCACTCAGTCTTTACCCCCTTTGCAGGGAGGCCATGAGAGTGTGAGACTGGGCAGTGGAACATCTTCTAGACCTCACGGCTGTACACCTACCAGGTATCCAGAATGTTCTCGCCTACAGTCTGTCGCTCTTGTTCTGTGACCCACGAGTGAGAATTGCTCCAGGAAGTCACATACGACCTCTTCGGTCGCTGGGACCGTCCAGATCTGGACCTCCTTGCATCCCCATACAATGGCAACCTGCCAAATTTCTGCTCGCTCGATCCAGGGTCTGGTGTTTTCTGGTGAGACGCATTGTCCCTCTCCTGGACAGGGAGGTTCCTGTACGCCTTTCCTCCCTTCCCTCTCATTCAGAGAGAGTACTACTTAAACTGCAGTTGGAGGAAGCCAGGATGATTCTGGTGGCTCCTCTTTGGCCCCGACAAATCTGGTACCCGCTGCTACAGCAACTGACCTTAGAACCTCCCATGCAGTTGTCACTCTCCACCCACTTGCTCTCTCAAGAACAGGGGATGCTCTTTTATCCTGCTTTGCAGTCTCTTCACCTGCATGCCTGGCTCCTGCAGTCTTAGCAGAGGAGAGATTAGGGGTGTCAGGCAGGGTGGCAGAAGTTCTCGTAGCGAGGAAACCCTCCATAAGGGCAACCTACACCATGAAGTGAAAGCGTTTCTGCCTCTGGGCAACGGCTTGTGCCCTTGATCCCCTGGATTGTCCGGTCAAGCACGTGCTAGATTATCTTCTCCACCTCTTGGACTTGGGACTCAGCTACTCATCCATTAAGATACATGTGCGCAGTTTCTGCATACCATGCACCATATGGGGAGAGAACTCTAGCACAGCTCAATGTGTGCAAGACCTTCCTTTGAGGGGTTCTTCATATCAGACCTCCCAGGACGGACTCGGTCCCTCTGGAATTGCTTTTTGTTCTTGAGAAGCTCACCCTACCTCCTTTCGAACCAGCCACGACCTGCTAGCTACACTTCCTCTCATGGAAAGCGTTATTTTTAGTTGCTATTATTTCCACTAGAAGGGTTTCCAAGCTTCAGGCCCTGATGTGTAAGGAGCCTTGTCTTGTTTTCCACAGGGACAGGGTGACCCAGCGTACAAATCCTAAGATCTTACTTCAAGAGGGTTCCTGCAGTAGGTCTTCATGTTTGAGGACTAGCCCGTGGTGTCCAGTTCCAGCGGCAAGCTTGTAATAGCAGTCAGCAGGGACCGCCACGGCGTCCGGTGGCGTGGCGTCAGCCGACTATAAAAGGAGCAGTCCCGCGCCGCCCACCAGTTCTTTCCTGCCGTCGCCTCAGTTCGTTCGGCTCACGAGTTAAAACAGCGCTCTCTCGCCCGTGCATCAGTCTAAGTTTATTTCTTCAGTCTCAGTTTTTCCTCACTTATTAGGCCGATTGTATGTCGACTAAAGTATAAAAAGTGCTCGATGCAGGCCACGTCCACACAGGGACTACCATTCCCGCTGCCTCTTGTGCTTAGGTCCCAAGCACAACTCAGACAGTGTGCCATCTGCCAGGCCTTCATTCAAGCCTCTAGGACCAGGCGCAAGTGGACCCTCGAGCCCACCTCCTTACCGGTTGGCGTCGATGAAAAAGACTCCAGGAATTGAGGAAAGGTGCGGTGCGGCCCCAGAAAAAGGACAAGAAGCATCTGGACACGAGTCCGTCGCCATTTGGGAGGCCTACTTCAAAAACTGAGAGTACTCCTTCAGATACTCCATCTGCCTCTTTCGGCAGGGCACCTTCCCTCCCTCCTGCTGAGGTGAGCGGGCAGCTGGGGGTAGCCTCTATCGAGGTTTCTATTGTGTCTCCTAGCACCGCCAATAAGTCACCCCTTGACCCCGTCGACTGGTGCATGGCATTGACTGATAAGCCTAGCGGTGGCCTTTCTGCTGCCACTAGCCTGGTTAGGTCAGATAAGTCGGACGGTAGATCCTCCGTCGCCTGCCCGGACCCTTCTCACTCATCGGGCTCCCGCGAGGCCCCACACGCCGGCCTGAGTGTGCTTTCGAGAGATCCTGCATCCCTCCGGGTCATACACCCCAGGGATTCACCACCCGATCCTGCATTGTCCCTGCCGACAGGATCATTGTCCGACCTCTTCTTTGGGGTCCCTCCCGAAATTACCCCCTTCGCCAGGTTTGCTGCCGCCTCCAGACAAGAGTCCGTCACCGGTTAAGGATCCTGTTATGAAGCCCCCTCCCTCTGGACCTTCGAGGGGCCTCCCGGATCCCACGCCACCCAGTGGCCCTCTGGTACCTCTCTCGGTAGGTCTAATTGAACCTCTTGATGGTCTTCCACAGCCACACTCCCAGACACTGCAGCTGGGTGGCCCATTGTTGGCTTCTCAGTACCAGACACCAGGCCACGTGCCTCCGACGCTGGGATAACCTGGGTATAACCCTTACGGCTATACTTCTGGATTGCCAGGCTTTCGGTACCCTTCTTGGCAATAGCTGCAGTACCCAGGCTACCAGCCGCCTCCTCCGCCTCCAGTGCCCGATCGGGAGACAATCTCCATGTGGTGGCAGGATGCCAGGACCTAGCTCATCACGGAGCTCAGGCAGTCAGTGGCAGACATCCCTCTTTCTGGGCCCCTCCCCCACCGATGCCTTCCAGCCGAGCAGCAAGTGCTCTACCAATAGGCTCATCTGTGGCTCTGAACCTTCCGGCTCAGACTGACTCCGAACCTTCGGACCCTCGGTGCCCAGTTGAGTTACCACCCAAAGAATCCCCAAAAATCTCCTCCAGAGGATCCCTCCTTTGGGGACCTTTTGCACACTATTCAGATAGCAGGAGGCTGGCCTTCCAAAGAATGGATCCCCAGCATAAGAGACTGGCGGAACATTTGGATTTAGCCACTACAGACCCTCTACCCATCCCCTCCGCCCCCGATGGGTCCTCACGAGAATCTGGTGACTGCTATCTGGCAGCAGCCATTCTTGATCCCTGCTGTCTCCAGAAAGGCAGACCATACCTACTATCCCCCGGAAGGGATTCAACATCTCACAACTCATCCCAAAGCTGACTGTATGGTGATTGCTGCCGCTCACGACTGGTTAGCGCAACCAAAGCATTTGAGTTCCTCGCCTCCTGTCAAGGAGACTTAGCATTTTTATCAGTTTGGATGGAAGATCTGTTCTTCTTCCTCTTGTGTCATCTGGTCCCTCAACTATGTTTCACATATGGTGGCATTCCAGAAGGCCTCTCTCTCAGAGCTGGAGAGGGACCTTCAGGAGGTCCAGGATGAGTCACTCCGTGACAGATTGCTGGACAAAGTCAGAATGGGCAAGTCTTATTGTCGTCAAGCTTTGCGTGCAACATACGACTCGGTGGCTAGTGTGGCAGCCAAGGGGATCTGTATCCATCGCCTTTCATGGCTTAGGATTGCAGGTCTGGCACAAGACGTCCAGTCCTCCCTTCTGGATTCCCCTTTTAGGGGTTCCGTCCTTTTTGGCAGTAACGCCAAAGATACAATTACCAGGCTGTAAGAGAGCGGACACTCTCTTCGGGACATATGCTTAATGTACCGGATGGGGCAGAAGAAGCAGCTTTTTCGTCACCAAAGGAGATGGTATAAAAACCAGGGTAAACGTCCAGGTAAGTGACGAGCCCCTGGTTCAGGAGCTCAAACCCCTCCAGGCCAAGTTCCGTAAACCAGCCTCCTGGGCAAAAGCTCCCCTCCTCTGTGTCCTGACTCCTTTCCCCTCCTTCCGCTACCTCCAGCAGTCATGGAGGAACTGGTAGGAGGGGGGGGTCTGGCCTCCACCTGGAGGGGTGCGGGTTAGTCACCGCAGAACCATGAGTGTTACTCATCCAGCGAGGTCACTCGATAGAATTTTCAGAGATCCCTGCCCCTCATCTTTCGGGACGGTCTTTTTATCCAAGGGATCAGATTCCCATAGTCTTCCAGGAGATTCAGGCCCTCCTGTCAAAAGCAGCCATAGAACCCGTCCCTCAAAACCAGCTAGGAAGGGGATTCTACTCCCACTTCTTCCTAGTTTCAAAGAAGACTGTCGATCTGAAACCTATCCTGGACCTCAGCATGCTCAGCCTCTTTGAGTACAAGAGGTATCGCATGCTGACCCTTCAGGGGCTTCTTCCCCTGCACCAAACAAATTATTGGCTGTGCTCCCTTGACATGCAGGATGCCTACCTGCATATCCCTATCCTCCTGGCCCACCACCGCTTCCTCTGCTTTACTTTACAGGAGGACCATTTTCAGTTCTGAGCACTCCCCTTCGGCCTTTCCTCGGCCCCCCAGGTGTTCAAGTGTTTAGCAGTGGTTTCAGCTTTTCTTCGCCGCCAGGGCATTTATGTGTTCCTATACCTGGATGATTGGCTCCTCGCTGCACCCTCTCCGAACAGCCTGAAAAAGTCTTTCTTTCACTCTGAGCTTGTTTGTTGTTCTGGGTACCATCTCAACAGCTTCAATTCATTGGAGAAGTACGAGACACGGTTTAGAGTAAGACTTTTCTGCCATTGGATCGAGCGGAGACCCTAGTTTCTCAAGCCACTCTCGTGGCCCAGGCTCGGTGGATCCCAGCACATGCTGTGCTTCGTCTCTTGGGATTGATGGCAGCGACCATTTCCACAGTCCCACTGGCCAGACTACACATGAGGGTCACCCTATGGTCTCTCAGAGTCCAATGGGATCAGAGGACGGACGACATGAACCAGAAGGTCATGATCTCCAACAGCTTACAGAGAGCTCTTTGCTAGTGGCAAGATCTTTCCAATCTGTTACAGGGAGCCCCTTTCCATTTCACTATCCCCCCACCCAGATACTTACCAAGGACGCCTCAGACTTGGGTTGGGAAGCCCACCTGGGGGTTCACAAGACACAAGGGTCTTGGTCCAACCAGGAGCTTCTGCTCCATATCAGCGTTCTGGAGACCAGAGCAGTTCTGTACACCCTCCAGGCATTCCAGTCCCTTCTATTACCGGGTTCACTTCTTATCCAGACGGACAACATGTCCACAGTCTGGTACATCAACAAACAGGGAGGAACTCTCATACCCTCTCTGCAGAGGAGCAATGAGGATTTGGTACTGGGCGATTCAGCACAGCCTTTCAAACAACATAAAGTCTTGCTGTTTTCTAACTATTGCAGTTAGGTCCTGCCTTTCAACTGCCCCGGAGAACAAAGAGTTAACTTTCCATGGCCAGCATGGAACGTTCAGTGTGAGCTTCGGTTGAAGCCTCTGTCTGCTGTTGTTAAACTCAACCGTCAGATTCTTTACTCACCACTGAACAGTCGCTCCGGAGATTTCTCCTTGCTCGGTTCAAAAAAGTCTGTTAAAGTGTCGTTTCTTCGATCGGTTTCTACCGAATTTCTTCTGCTGAACCTGTCTGTTTAAGTCTCTGTCTGTGGTACCATGAGTACTAGATAGGTTTTGCATTTAGTTTCTGTGTGGAACTTGTAAACATTGGATTAGTTCGGTTTGAACCGATCAGATTGGTTTTACAAAACTTTTGAACTTATTAGAGTGTGGTAACCGGTTCTGTATCAGTTCTAAAAAAAAAAAAACGGATTTAATTACGTTTTTTTCCAAGACCCGTAACACCGTCAGGAACTGATAGGGGTGTCTTGCCTGGCGGATTGCCGAAAATAGGGTAAGTTTTGGATAGGATTGGCCATGTCTGAGAAACCCAAGGAAAAAAACGGGCCCACTGGGTTTCAACACTGTAGTGTGTGTGTGTGTGTGTGTGTGTGTGGGAAGCCTTTGCTAAGGCTGATCCCCACACCACCTGTGTTTATTGTCTGGGGTTTGACCACCTCGATTCAGACTGCCAAATTTGTAAAAGTTTTCCCAAAGCTACCCTGGATAAGAGAGTAGGTAGACTGAGGTAAAGGGAGGCCGAGAAGTCCGCTGACCCGGATGGCCAGCCCGGTTCGGTTCCGACCGAACCAGGAGGAGTGCCCTCTGCCTAGGGCGAAACTTCTTCAGGCAAAAGGAGAGCTGATTCTGAGGAGTCGGTTCCGGTTAAAAGAAAGAGAAGGGAAAAGTCTTCTGTTTCGGGCTCACAAATTCTTTCTCCGACCACTGATGAAATAGCCAAAGCGATAAGGATAGTTCATTCGCCAAATTCGGTTCTGGTTGAACCAGCACCATCTGTCAGGGGCTCGGTTCGGTCGGTTCCCCCGGTTCCGGATTATACTTTAGAAGAATTTTATAAACCGGAGGAGGGAGAGTATGAGGATGATGATGGTGACTAAAAGTCTGGATGTGCCTATT
Organism: Neoceratodus forsteri; assembly: GCA_016271365.2. Taxonomy (NCBI): domain Eukaryota; kingdom Metazoa; phylum Chordata; order Ceratodontiformes; family Ceratodontidae; genus Neoceratodus; species Neoceratodus forsteri. The sequence goes on along the minus strand of CM028138.1, from coordinate 348,175,932 downwards.
GACCGGACATCTCCCCCAGACAGACCTTCAGGTGTTTCTCCTCCCAGGCTTTCTGAGTCCCCTTCCCACTTTGTTTTACAAGAAAGTGGCTGAAACCCTCCAGCTTCCAATGGAAGAAGCAGTAGAGGATCAGGAGGAGCCTGATTTTGTTGAGATGATGGACATCCCAGAATCCAGAAGATTGTCTATTCCCCTCCACAAATCTTTTGGGAAACAGACATTTAAAATTCTAAAGACTCCTAATTCCATACCTCCTGTGGACAGAAGAATGGACAAGAGGTATACCCTTTCAGGCTCGGACACGGAGTTCTTTTCCCAGCAATGCAGCCATGTTAGGGTAGTGCAGGCTGCTGCCTGTGATAAGGCAAATATTCCCTTGGCTTCACCCCCCCACCCCCCACCCCGATAAGGACTCCAGGAGGATTGATGCCATGGCAAAGAAGCAGTACATGGCAGCATCTTTGGGACTCAGGCAGGCTAACTATATGGCCTACACAGCTAGATACCAGAAGTCCAGGTGGGACACTGTGCTGGCTCTGGCTAAACAGGCCCCTGACCAGCTTGCCAAGGAGCTGGAGCAGGTGGCGGCAGATGGGATTGAGGCATCCAAGGTGCATTTTCATGCTGCTGTGGACTCCAGTAGATGTTTCATCTAGAGTCATGGCTACATCTGTGGTCCTTCGGAGGATGGCTTGGCTCAGATGTACTAGCCTATCACAGGATACCCAGGCTAAGGCCATGGATTTCCCTGTCATTGGTAATTCTCTGTTTGGGGAGCAGACAGAGAACTACATGAAGAAGATGGACGAGTACAGGACCACCTACAGGAGTGCTCAGGCCAAAGAAAGGCAAGCCACTCCTCAGAGACAGCATTCCAGGGGCAGGGGCAGGCCCTTTCAAAGGCCTTTCTACCAAGCCCAAGCCTCCTCTTCTGCTTATGCTCAGAGGGGTTTCTTCAGAGGGAGAGGCAGATGGGGAATGAACAGGCCTGCTTCCACCCCTCAGCCTAAAGCCCCTGCCAAGCAGACACCCTGATGGGTCTGCCTGGGCCGATTCTCCAGTACCTGTAGGGGGCAGGCTGGCTTACTTTGTCCAGGACTGGAAGTTTTTGACATCAGACAAGTGGGTCCTGGAAGTAGTAAGCAAGGGACTGGTTCTCAGCTTCAGAAAATTTCCCAAGATGAGAACCAGATCCTTTCCACTTGCAAATCCATCAGAGACCCTTGCCCTAGATGCAGAGGTTTCTTCCCTCCTGGCTCTCAGAGCCATATAAAGGGTTCCTGCCCTACACAGGGGTAAAGGATTGTACTCCAGGTACTTCCTAACCCCCAAAAAGACAGGAGAATGGCGGCCCATCCTGGATCTAAGATATCTGAACAAGCACCTTTAAAACCAAAATTCAAAATGGTGACTTGGGAATAATTCTGCTCTTCTAAGTCCAGGGGACTGGCTAGCCTCCCTGGACCTCAAAGATGCCTATTTTCACATTCCCATCAGGTGCTACCACAGAAAGTACCTCAGGTTCGAGTTGCCCTCAAGCCACTATCAATTCAGAGCAATGCCCTTTGGCCTAACATCAGCCCCAAGGGTGTTCACAAAGTGCCTGGCAGTAGTGGTTGCTTTCCTAAGGAGGAAAAAGATCTCCGTGGTTACATACTTGGACGACTGGCTCATAGTGGGTCAGTCTCCAGACCAAGTCAAGTCACATCAGCAACTAACTCAGCAAGTGTTCACTTCCTTAGGATTCCTCCTCTACCTTCCAAAGTCAGTTCTCGAGCTAGTACAGCTCCTCACCTTTATAGGGGCAGAGCTGGATACAATAACAGCAAAAGCCTTCCTTCCCCTGGGCAGGGCATGGACCCTTATAGAACTGGCCTCTTCATTCACCCTTCAGGTGTCTCGACCAGCAAGGCATTTCATGCAGCTACTGGGCCACATGGCAGCCTCTATAGCAGTGGTCCAGGGGGCAAGATTCCAGATGAGGGACATTCATTTCCACTTAAGAGCCTTCTGGTCCCAAAGAAAGGATTCCCTTACCAAACTAGTTCCAGTGACTCGAACCCTGATCCAGGCTTTGCAATGGTGGCAGGATCAGGACAATTTGAGACAGGGAGTTCCTTTTGTCACTCAGTCTCATTCAGTGATACTCACCACAGATGCCTTCCTGCTGGGCTGGGGAGCCCACTTGGGGGATCTTCCCACCCAAAGGCTGTGGTCACCTCAAGAATCTCTGCTTCACATCAGTCTCTTGTAACTCAGAGCAGTGTTTCTGGCACTGCAAGCCTTTTCCAAATCTGTACAGAACAAGGTGGTCCAGATCAGAACAGACAGTACCACCACAATGTGGTACATCAACAAGCAAGGAGGCACTTGGTCTACGGCCTTGTGCACAGAAGCAGTGAAGTTGTGGTCTCTGGCCTATTTCCTGCAAACCTCTCTGATAGCAGTTCACCTCCCAGGGAAGGACAATGTCCTAGCAGATGCTCTCAGCAGGATATACCAGGGCAATCACGAATGGACCCTAGATCCCCTAGTTTTTGAAAGCGATTGTCTCGAGATGGGGCACTCCACAGATAGATCTTTTTGCAGCCCCAGACAATCACCAACTTCCTCTCTTTTGTTGCAGACCCCCAGTCTTGGGCTCAGTCCCCCTGGATGCTCCAATTCTGAATTGGGAAGGGAAGTTCCTGTATGCTTCCCCCCTTCCCTCTCCTGTTCAAAGTGCTTGTCAAGATCAGGTCTCAACCATGCAAAGTGATTCTGATTGCTCTAGACTGGGCCAGACAGCCCTGGTACCCACTGTTGCTGTCCTTAGCAGTCCATCTTCCCCTGTCTCTTCCCAGGAATTACAACCTGTTGACGTCCTCTCAGGGGAGGATTTGGTATCCGAACCTCAAATCTCTCAATCTCAAGGCATGGCTCTTGAAGAGTTAGAGTTTGCTGATCTACACCTTTCTCCAGGGGTTCTGGACATCCTTAAGGCTTCTCGAAAGCCTTCCACCAGAAAGACTTACAACTCCAAATAGAAAAGGTTCACTATTTGGTGCTCTAATAAGCATATTTCTCCAGAATCTGCTGGGTTGCCTACAGTCCTGGGCTATGATTCATCTTAATGGCTTGGAACTTAGGCCGGCTACACTTAAAGTGCATCTGGCAGCTGTTTCTGCCTTCTTGTCAGTAGGCAAGCCCTCTCCTCTGTCAGCCCATCCAGTGTTTTGTAAGTTCTTCAAGGGATTGCTGCACACCAATCCCCCCTTTAGGGACCCTGCTCCTGCTTGGGACCTTAATGTTTGCATTGCTCAGCTTATACAACCACCCTTTGAGGAGGAGGAGGAGGAGGAGGAGGGGGAGGGGGAGAGGAGGAGGAGGATTTATAGAGCGCTTTTCATGCACAGTATCCCAAAGCGCTTTACAAGCAATGCTAGACTGGTAGTGAAGTGACTGAATGTGTGGTGGCGCCATATCGCACATCATCACCCACACACAGCCTAGAGAATTACATGAACCGTTTATGGAAGGGGAATGGCACAGGACACCAGGAATGTTCCCTGCTCTTGCGAAGAGTGCCCTGGGTTCTTTTACTTCCACCTGGACACCCACCAGGACAACACCAGGATGGGCAGAAGGGACCCTGGGTTTAACATCTCATCCGAAGGACGGCACACCCCAGCAGTACAGCACCCCCCAATACTGCACTCGGATGCCAGCAATTTTTAGGTGCAAGTCCAATCCTGGTGTGGGACGGGAACCCACGACCTTCTGGTCCAGAGGCGGATGTGCTACCAGCTGAGCCACGCTGACACTTTGAGCCTTTGTCCTTTGCAGAGCTTAAGTACTTGACTTGGAAAACTGTGTTTTTGGTAGCCATTATCTTTGCCAGGCATATCAGTGAATTGCAAGCCCTGTCAGTGGAGCCTGATTTCATCTCTTTCCATAGAGATAAAGTGGTCCTAAGAACTAACAGGACGTTTTTGCCTAAGGTGGTTTCAGATTTCCACCTTAATCAGTCTATGTCTCTCCCTGTTTTCTTCACTGACCATTCCTCCTCTGGAGAGAGGAGGCTGCACAGCTTGGATGTTAAAAGGGCCCTCAGCTACTACATAGAGCGCACCAAGGGTCACAGGTTTGAGTCCCTCCAATTGTTCCTCACATATGGAGAGGTCGGTAAGGGTAAACCTGCCACTAAAAGATCTATTGCCAGGTGAATTGTCTCTTGTATACAATTCTGCTATGAAAAACTAGGTAGAACACTCACCCTCAGGCCCGAGGGCTCATTCTACTAGAGGTACAGCTGCTTCCCTGGCTGCTGCCAAGGATATTCCTATCTTAGAAATTTGTCAGGCAGCCACCTGGAAAACAATCCATACATTCACCAAGCATTACTCTCTGGATATCCAGGCTAGGAGTGATGCTCGGTTTGGAACAGCAGTACTTCAGAGCCTGTTTCCAATGTAGGTTCTGTCCCTCCTCCATGGAGGTACTGCTTGGTAGTCTGCAATATTCAGAATACAGCAAGACTTCATGTTGTTTGAAGAAAAATTACTCACCTTAGTAATGTTTCTTCTAATGGAATCTTGCTGTATTCTCTGACCTCGTCTCCCTCTCAGAACCTGGTTTTTGGGATGTGGTTGGGCAGGAGCAGTGTTGGCACCCTAGAGGTGCCTCCTTTTTCACCCTCCTTTATTTTGGGTGTGTGTTGTGTTTTGTTTTTTGGGTTTCCTGACTTGAGTCTTTGCTTTGAAACCAAAACACCTTTTTTTTTTTTTTTTTTATTTTTTTAAATAAATTTAGTTGTCAGTTGGCTAGTGAGAGTCTTAGTTTCCACACAGAACTTCTAGTGAGTATTGCTCATAAAGATCTGACGGTTGGAGTTTAAACAACAGCAGACAGAGGCTTCAGCTGAGCTCGCGCTGAACGTTCCATGCTGGCCATGGAAAATTAACTCTTTGTTCTCCAGGGCAGTTGAAAGGCAGGACCTAACTGCATATGTCAGAATACAGCAAGACTCCGTTAGAAGAAACAACATTACTAAGGTGAGTAATTTTTTCTTTCTTGACAGCAGTCCACGTTCCAGGCGTAAGCAGTGTTCTGGTGGACAGTCTCGGTCGATCAGTAGCCAGGCACGAGTGGGAGTTAAAGCTAGAGGTGGTTGAAGATCTCTTTCTTCGATGTGATTGGCCAGAGATGGATCTGTTCGCCTCCCCATTCAATGCAAAACTACCCAACTTTTGCTCTGTCGTTCCAGGGCATGGTGCTTTTTTTGGCAAGACACACTGTCTCTTGGACAGGGAGATTTCTTTATGCTTTTCCTTCCTTTCCTCTCATTCAGAAGGTTCTGGTGAAACTTCAGGAGGAAGAAGCGCATTTGATTCTGATCGCTCCTCTCTGGCCACCCCAGATTTGGTTCCCTCTCTTACAAGATCTGGCACTAGAACTTCCGGTTCCCCTGCCGTTATCCCACGACCTTCTGACTCAGGAGCAGGGCACCCTGGTGCACCCGAGCCTTCAGTCTCTTCACCTTCATGTATGGCACCTGTGGACATAGCGGCTTCCCGCTATGGTGTTTCTTCACATGTTGCCTATATCCTGTCGGAAGCCAGAAAACCGTCTACCAGATCCACCTACGCCATGAAGTGGAAAAGATTCTCGATCTGGGCCCTAGCCTGGAACTGGGATCCCTTTTCGTGTTCGGCTGCTCAGGGTTGGAGTACCTTGCGCATTTATCAGAGATGAGCCTTGGGTATTCTTCTATTAAGGTCCATCGCTCTGCGGTGTTGGCCTACCACCTCCCGGTGGAGGGCAAACCTTTGGCTCAACTGAAGGTCACCAAAACTTTTTTGAAAGGCTTCCTCCACTTGAAACCTGTGGTCCAGAATCACCTGTCCCCCATTAGGACCTGAATTTTATGTTAGAAAAGCAGACCTTGCCTCCTTTTGAACCAGCCTCTAGCTTTGACTTGTGCTTCCTTTCTTGGAAAACTGTTTTTAGTTGCAGTAACTTCCGCCAGAGGGGTTTCAGAACTTCAGGTATTTACCTGTAAGGAACCCTATTTGATTTTACGTTGGGACAGAGTAGTCCTTCGGACAAACCCCTCTTTTCTTCCAAAGGTAGTCTCAAAAACCACTCTCAACAAGAGTGTTGAACTGCCGGTCTATTATCCACAGCATTCTAACAGGGGGAAATGCCTCCTGCACACTCTTGATGTGCACAGGATCCTGAGGTATTACACAAACTGGACAAAAGAGGTCCTCAAGACGAATCAGCTCTTCGTGGCCTTTGCTCCCCAGTGCCAGGGCAAGTCCATTTCCAAACAGACCATTTCTAGGTGGTTGGCTATCTGCATCCACTTATCTTACCAAAAACATGGGAAATCCCTTCTGGGGGCAGTTAAGGGTCACTCCACTAGGAGTGTTGCTACTTCTACCGCTTTTTTCAGAAATGTGTCCACTGCAGAGATCTGTGCAGCGGCCACGTGGTCGTCTGTCCACACCTTCACTAAGCTTTACAGTCTAGACATCGCCTCTAGGCGCAGAACTGGCTTTGGGCTTGTGGTTCTGCAAGGCCTCCTGTCGTAACTTGCAGTTGGTGATGTCTCCTCCTCCTGGATGTACCTCTGTATTATTTCTTTTGGGACTGCTTGGTATTCAGTCCTATATGTGAAGACCTATTGCAGGAAACCTCTCGAAGTAAGATATTGCAGTTACATAAGAACTTACCATAACAGTAGATTTTCGAGAGAGGTTCCTGCAGTAGGTCTAGTTTCCCACCCACCTTCCCCCTACTCCTGGAACGTTTCCTTCTTTTTCATCCTGCCTAGCCCTTGGGTCTAGAGAGGAACCATGGTTGTAGGAATCTTCACTCCTATTTTTTCTGTTTAACTTTTTCTAGGTCTCCGGTGGAAAAGAATTGAAGGGCGGGCATGGGACCGCCCCTTTTATAGTCGGGCTGACATCATGTCACCTGACGTCAGGGGCGGTCCCTGCTGATGATTGCTATCTACAAGTTTGCTGCTGGAACCGGACGCCAGGGGACGCAGTCCTATATGTGAAGACCTATTGCAGGAACCTCTCTCGAAGATCTACTATTATGATAAGTTCTTGCTTAACTGCAATTTCTGCTGAAGGTGGTGTCAGTGCTGACCTTGAACCAGGACATCAACCTTGCAGTTTATTACCCTGGGTTTGAAAATCAGGGTGAGGCCTTGTTGCATACCCTGGATGTACATAGAATCCTTCATTATTACCTCTACCGAACCAAAGCAATGAGGAAGACGGACCAGTTGTTAGTCTTTCACACAAAGAATGACAGGGGCTCCTGTATCCAAACAGTCACTAACCTGTTGGCTGGTGCACTGTATATCATTTTGTTACCAACAGCATAGTAAACCCCTACCGGGGCCCATCAAGGGTCACTCCACCAGGGCTGTGGCTACCTCGTTTGCCTCTTTGAGGAATGTTTCCTCGACAGATATCTGTGCTGCCGCAACCTGCAGCACAGTCCTTACTTTCATCAGGCATTACAGCTTAGACATTACTTCTAGGAGGAGAGCAGGTTTTGGACTGGCTGTCCTGCAGGGCCTACTCTCTTGAAGTTTTTCAGTCAGTGTGTTTTCTGTCTCCCCCTCCTGTCAGACCTGTGCTTATTCTTGGGTACTGCTTGGGACTCGATCCTAATAGTATTACTTGCTGCAAGAGCTCCCCCTTGAAGTCAGATAGTACAGTTACGCAAGAACTTACTGTAACAGTAGCTCTTCGAGAGGAGCTCTTGCAGCAGGTGACTTTTCCACCCTACATTTCCCAGATTTCTGTTTCTACCCTTTTTAGGGTTGGGAAGATCCTGCCCAGTTCTCCAATCTTTTCAGCCAGGTCTCCGGTGGGAGAATTGAGATGGCACCGGATACCTCCAGCTTTATACCATGTCGTGTCGGAGCAGACTAACTACAAGATTTTCGTGGGGTCCTAATGCCTGGCGGCATTAGTTCTAATGTTGCTACCTGCTGCAAGAGCTTCTCTGAAAGATCTACTGTTATGGTACGTTCTTGCGTAACTGTACTTTCTCTGCCATCTGGCTTAGGCATGTGACTGTTTTCGACTTCAGTCTCGGGGCTGTCCTGGGTTCCCCCAACACCTCCTCCACTTGTGGTGTTTGTCATTGACCTGTTTCTGGGGGGGGACATTTGCAGTTACGGTGCCACAGACCGCTTCCTTGAGACTGGTGAAATATTTGACCCCGTTGTCAGTGCTGTTTCCAGTGATGAGATTTGGTTTTTAGAGGCCTGCCTCTGTGCTGCTGTTGGTGCTGCCTTTAGTGCTGGGTCCGATCACTTCTGGGCCAAGCCCAGACCCGTCCTCTGCCACAGATGGTGCCATTCTAGAGATCCTACCCGGGTCTCGGTCTGTGTCCCCCTTGTTGCCCTTCCCCTTCATGCACGCACGCCCCAAGGACAGCGGGAGAGGAGTCCGATATGGACCTCCTCATCACCGATGGGGAGTATGAGGACCCATGCTACAATCTAGAGAACCCAGAGCCAGTTCCTGTTAACATACCTCAGGTGGATCTCTCCTTTCGTGCTGTCCTCAGAAACGGTTTAATGCCTTAAACTTTGAGCCCACAGCTATAGACCACACTTGGCACCTCCAACTGGGAATTCTAAAGTGCTTAACATCCCGGTCTTTAGTTTCTCCCATCTGGCCTTATAAACCCTCTCTGAGGTGGCTTGAAGGAGGCGTGCTACTGCGGCAGCTGTTCTGAAACAGGTGGACAGAAAATACGCAGTGCCTAAATCTAAACCCATGTGTATTACACTCAGCCAATAGCTGATGCCATTGTCATTTTGGCTCGAATTCTACTTGTTCCCATGATTTCTTGTATCTACTATTGTCTAAATACCCTTTGTTGTAATCTCCTGAGTCGTACCTGAAAATAGGCAGCTAATGCTGTCTAGTGTACCTACTCAGTTAACAAAAACTAAAATAATAATGACAAAGCCATAACTCCCAAGGAGATCATTGAGCACCACACTAACAAGGAGTTGTGTAAAGTAGACACCATGGGCTGACAGGCCTGACCTTAACTACCCTTGCCATGAGTATAGCTAGTTAGCAGGGCCATTCCTCTAAGTAAGAGCATTCCCCTCTGTTGAAAGCTAAAAGCCCTGACAGAGGCACTGCCAAACACAGAGGCTGAACAGGAAATGCCGTCAGCTATTAAGCAGTGTATTGATTCTAATGGCAACCAGCTTAAGAACTTTATGGAAGCCTTTGATGCAGCAACATGCTGTGTGGCTGCAGGTGTGTACGTTAGATGGCAGTCCTAGCTGCACACTGCTGGCTTCACCACAGATGTCCAACTACAGATCATAAATGTGCCTTTTGGCACCTGTCTGTTTGGACAGGATATGGAGCAGTCTGTTTGGGAGTTTAATGAAACCAGAAAGATTCTGAAGACCTCTAGGTTGATTCCCTACAACCCGCAGAGGACACAGCTATTCAAACACCAGGGAAATCTTACTGTATTCTGACTTATGCAGTATGGTTTCACCATTGGACTGCCCTGGAGCTGAAGTGGTTAATGGAACCTATGCAAATTATGGAATGCTAGGCTTGAGCTCTGTTTTCAGATCTCTGTCCCTGGTAAACAACTGTAAACCGTTAGATTCTTTACTCGGCTTGCCTCAGTAAGACGTTTCTAGAGAGGTCTCCATCGTTTGAAAAAACTATTTTCTTGGTTATTTTACTAGTAAAATTATTTTATTTGGTATTCTTTTCACTGTCTTTGGTTTTCAGGTAGTATTTGTTTAGATTTTTAGTGTTTAGGGTGAGTGTTCATATTTCCTTCCCGTTTCCTTAACCGAGAGAAACATCCCTCTGTTAATTGTGTCATTTATTTGTAATTTTAGTTAAAATTCTGTTCCGACTCTGTATAGTCGGTTAGATAGTTGAAATTTTCTCGGGGTAACTCCCGGTTCGGTGGGTCAGTTTCAACAGGGATAACTCTTGGTCTTATTATTTAAAAACCCTGAGTAACTCCTGATTTCCTGTGTTAAGATTTAACAACCAGAAAAAAAAAATCTTTTTTTTTTCCTTCTGGTATCTGGGTTATGTCACAGAAACCAAAAAAGAAAACAGGACCCACTGGTTTCCAGCACTGTACCGAGTGCTGGGAACTGTTTGCTAAAGCAGATCCTCATTTGGTGTGCTTATTCTGTCTGGGGCCTGACTACTTGCAGACAGATTGTGAAATGTGCTCTAATTTTCCTCAGTCTGCTTTTGATAGGAGATTGAAAAGACTGAAGGAAAAACTGGCTGAAAAGGCTGCTAACCCAGCCACCGAGTAGCCTGATGAACCGGAGGGGCTACCCTGTGACAGGGGCGATAGCTCTGCAAAAAAATATACCGCTAAAAAGGCTGCTGAACCGGCCGTTCTGGTAAAAAAGAAGTAAAAGCACCAGGAACCGCAACCGAAGCAAACCACGGTTCCTTCTGCTGAAGAGATTGCTAACGCGATCAGAATAATTCAGTCTCTACAGTCCCCGGTTGCAGTTGGGAAGCAACCGGTTACCTAAACTCCCGGTTCACTTTCAATGCACAGTTTAACCGACCAAGGTGGGGATCTCCTTGGGGATGATGATTTTGGGATGGAGCCTGATGATGACGATGATGAGGATTATGGGGCACCTATTGATCCTGACATTTCCCCTGATTCTCATAGGCCAGAATCCCTCAAAAAGGGAACTGAGGATTTTACCTCATATTTTGCTTTCAGAAGCAAGTGGTTCAGTCCCTCGATCTCCCATCCCAGGAAGATATAGAGGATGAGGAGGAAGAGGACTATAAAGAAATGATGTTCCACCATCAAAGAGGTTGCTCCTCCCTCTTCACAAATCCTTAAGAAAGCAGACTATGAATGTGCTACAAAACCCTACTTCTGTTCCACCCACAGACAGGAAGGCTGACAGAAAGTATTTGGTAGCCAAGACTGGGGCTGATTTTCTTTTTGGGCATCCCGGTCATGAAGGAATGGTACAGCCTGCAGCTTGTGACAAAGCTGACTTCCCTCTGGCCTCTCACCCCCCCCCCAGAAAAAGATTCTGGGAGAGTGGATTCCATCACAAAGAAAATTTTATTTAGGATCTTCCCTGTCTATAAGACAAGCTACTTATATGGCCTATATAGCCAGGTACCAAAAGAACATGTGATCCACAGTCCTGGAGATTGCCAAGGCAGCACCTCCTTCCACGGCTGCTGACCTGGATGAAGCTGCAGAAGGGGGCATTGAAGCCTCTAAAACAAAATTCAGGATGGCAGTGGATGTTAATGACACTGCATCCAGACAAATGGCATCTTCTGTATCCTTGAGGAGGTTTGCCTGGCTCAAGACTATAAACCTGACTCAGGATACTCTGAACATGTCAATGGATTTCCCTTGTGACCCGGTGTGTCTGTTTGGGGGAACAAACTGAGGCATACATGAAAAAAATGGATGAATATAAGGCTGCCTACAAAAGTGCAGCAGCTAAAGAGAGGGCTGCCAACCCCCAAAAGCACCATGCAAGGGGTGGCAGAGGTAGAACTCCTTACAGGCCTTTCTTTCAGCCTCAAGTTTTTCCCCAGTGCCAGTCCAGGGGATACATCAGGGGTAGGGGTAGGAGGGGTAATGGTTGCATTAGCCCCTCTGTTCAGCCTGTAGCTCAGTCCATGGAGACTCCCTGAGGGGACTTCTCAGGTTGCCTCTCCAATCCCAGTAGGGGGCAGGCTGGCTCATTACTTCCAGGAGTGGAAAAACATCACCACAGACAAGTGGGTCCTGGAAGTAGTGGGCCTGGGACTTGTTCTCGGCTTCAAGGCCTTGCCAAAGCTGAGGTCAAGAGCCTTCAGATCCTCCTCCCCCCTCAGAAACAGCCCTGCTGGAGAAGGAAGTTTCAAGTCTACTACTGTTAAATGCAATGGAATCAGTCCCTCTTTCCCAAAGATGGAAGGGATTGTATTCCAGGTACTTCCTCACAACAAAGAAAAGGGGAGTGGCGACCCATCCTGGACCTTGGATACCTAAACAAGCATCTGACAAAACCAAAATTCAAGAAGGTCACCCTGACTACCACACTCCCTCCCCTAAGGTAGGGGGATTAGTTAACATCCTTAGATCTCAAAGATGCCTACTTTCACATTCCAATCAAAAGGTCACACAGAAAGTACCTCATATTCAGGCTACTATCTGGTCATTACCAATTCAGGGCAGTGCCTTTCGGACTGACATCTGCTCCAAGGGTGTTCACAAAGTGTCTGGCTGTGGTAGTGGCACACCTGAGGCATCAAGGGGTGGCAGTGTTCCCCTACCTAGACGACTGGCTTATAGTAGGCCAGTCACACCAGCAAGTGAGGGAGGCTCTGTCAATAACACAAAACACTCTCTTCTTTCACGAGTTCTTAGTGAACCACAAAAAGTCTGTACTAGAACCAGTTCAGCTACTAAAGTTCATAGGGTCAGAACTGGACACAAAGAAGGGAATGCTTACCTACCCCAAGACAGGGTGGACAACCTTATCCAGATAGCCATTTCCTTCACACTTCATGTCTCCAGGCCAACAAGGCACTTCCTATAGTTATTAGGCCCATGGCAGCCTCCAGAGCTACCGTGTTAGCTTCTAGATGAGAGACATCCAGTTCCACCTAAGGGTACACTAGTCCCAAAAGAGGGACTCTCTTTCAAAACTAGACCCAGTGACAGCTACTCTTCTAGCCCTGCGGTGGTGGCAGGAAAGGAGCAACCTCAGACAGGGAGTACCCTTTCTGCAACAGGCACCTTGTTTGGTGCTAACCACAGATGCATCCCTGCTGGGGTGGGGAGCACATCTGGGGGACCACACTGCTCACGGTTTATGGACAAAGCAGGAATCTGTCCTGCATATCAACCTGTTGGAACTCGGGACAGTTTTTTTGGCTGTTCAGTCATTTACTGTTCAGATCAGAGGGAAGGTAGTACAGGTCAGAACAGACAACACAACCACCATGTACTACATAAACAAGGGGGCACAAGGTCAACCCCTCTGTGCACAGAGGCAATGAAAATTTGGACCTTGGCATACTCCCTAAACGTATCCCTCTCAGCTGTCCACCTGCCAGGAAAGGACAGAGTCTTGGCGGATGCTCTCAGCACAATAAATCAGAACCACCACGAGTGGTCACTGAACAAACAGGTCTTACAGACCATTTTCAGGAGATGGGGCATCCCAGAAGTGGATCGGTTTGCAGCCCCAGACAATCACCAGCTCCCTCAGTATTGCTTCAGGTCCCCTTTCAAGGGCACAATTCCTCTAGATGCAGTTCTGCTTGATTGGACAGGAAGGTTCCTGTATGCTTCTCCTCTCTTTCCTCTGTTACTAAAAGTACTAATCAAACTCTGGCTTCAACCAGCTTTAATGATCCTCATCGCCCCAGATTGGGCCAGACAACCTTGGTACGCCATGCTCCTGTCATTGTCAGTAACCAAACCAGTTTCCCTAGCAGGTACAACCTACGTCGTCCTCACAGGGCAGGATCATGTACCCCAACCTGTTGTCCCTCAGACTCAAAGCATGGCTCTTGAGGACTTAGAGTATGCAAACTTGCTTCTCTCAGACGGGAGTCATGGATATACTAAGAGTCTCCAGAAAGCCTTCGACCAAGAAAACCTACACCTCTAAATGGAAAAGATTTTCTTTTTGATGTCTGGGCAAGGGCTTGGACCACACCCAGGCTAGTCTCTCTATAGTCCTGGATTATATGCCCATTTGCATTCCACAGGTTTAACTATTTCCACCTTGAGAGTGCACCTGGCAGCTGTCTCAGCGTACTTATCAGCAGGTAAGGCATCTTCCTTGGCTTCAAGACCAGGGTTCAAGACATTTTTTTAAGGGGTTACTACATTTGCATCCACCCCCTTTTGAGCCCATATCCACAGCAGACCTCAAATATGTGACTTGGAAAACACTGCTCTTACTTCGAGAAACAGCTCTTGCAGCAGGTTACGCCATTAGGACTGAAGCCGGTAGGCACCAGGACCCCATGGAAAAATTCTAGATAACAGCATCTAGCGGGGGACCGCCACCCGACGTCGGCATCACATAAAAGGGGGCGGTCTCCCAGCATCACCAGTTCTTTTCCCGCCGTCGACTTGCCAGCATCAGCCTCACAGATGCCTGAACAGACTAACGATGCATGAAATCTTCAATCAAAAATTTTCTTTTTCCTACTTGACTCCATGTCTACTGCTCCTACTCCTTCTATCGAAGGACACCCCTCCAAGTGCACCTGCGGCAAGCAGATCCCGTTTTCCGACCGCCACACAGCCTGCATGAGGTGCCTGGGCCTGGAGCACGATACCCAGGCCTGTCCTGTTTGCCAACAATTCAACAGTAGGACCAGGATCCGCCGCCAGAAGGCCCTTCAGGGGTTCATTCTTGAGGAGAAGCTCAAAAAGATGGAGAAAGGACTTACCTCCAGGGGGAATCCTCCCATGAATCAGGGAAGCACCAGGACAAGCATCAGGACTCTGGTAGATAGAGATCCCCGAGCCGGCCCTCAGAGTCTAAGGCCAGCTTCACGCAGTCCGATCGATCGCCTTCCCTGGGCTCACTCTCAGCGCACCCCTCCCCCTTGTCAAGGTAAGGTCTTCACGGGGCTCCTTGGCCTCGCTGCACCCACTTAAGTCCAAGGATCCCCTGGCACCTGACTCCGCTGCCCGGCCTGGATCCTCAGACCGGCACAAGGCCAAGTCGTCCTCAAAATCTAGTGGGGCATCAGACCGACGCCGGCACCTCGACCACCGGTCAGTCTCCCAACCTCCGAAAGCACCGGAAAGGAAGACAACTGAGCTGATTTCCCTTAAACGGATGTCTGAGTCGAAGAGGACGACCGACCCAACACCCGCCAAACTGGTTAGAGAGCCGATGCCTGCACTACCGACTGACACCAGTCATCAGGGATCTTCCGGAGAAGAGGTCACTGTGCTGCCTGACCACCAGACAGGCGACACAGAGGACACCGGCTTGCCCAGGGAACTGTTGTCGAATCCGGTGGTTCCCCAGGATCCGACGCCCGACCCAGTCGACAGGCCTATGCCTGGCCCGTCGTCTGGTATGAACTTGCAGGAGGTCAAAGACCTGTTTACTTTTTGGTGGGATACCATTAAAAAGGATGTGGTGCCCACCAAGCCTCTTCCACCTCCACCTCCTCCTCCCCGAAGCACTAAAGGTGAAAGACCCCCGACCCCTAAGGAGCCAACTCCACCTCCCAGGGGCAGGTCTAGAGAGTGAAAGAGACTCCCATCACGGTCTCCCTCTGGGTCTCCTAGCCCTAAACGACCCAGAGGCAGACGACCCTGTCCAGGAGATGACTCCAGGCCGGAAACGTCCGACACTTCCAGGTCTCCATCTCCATTCAGTCCCCCATCACCCGACCCACGAGACCTCCCAGGTCACCACTGGATGATCCCTCATTCTCAGAAATCATGGGGTAGGAGACGGAGGACTTAAACCTCGAGAGACAGCACCTTGCCAGTTATCTCAGGCAAAAGGACCCGAAGCCTGTGGTAGTCCCACCGTTGGTGGACACCTTTACGGACATCACCAAGGCTGCTTGGAAGCGTCCACATTTGACTCTGGCAGTTCCTAAAAAGGCTGCCTGCCTCTACAGGGCTCCATTGGAGGACCTGTACTTGGCACAACCACCCCTGGCTGATTCTCTGGTCATAACAGCATCTCATGATCGGTCACAGCGGCCTCAACACCTGAGTACCCGGCTTCCGGACCAGGAATCTAAGCAGTTAGATTCAATGGGAAGACACATGTACGTGGCTGCTACATGTTCTGTAAGGTCTTTGAACTACCTGACGCACATGGTGCAGTTTCAGAATGCCCTTTGAGAACAGGGCCAAGACCTTATGAGTGATTTCCTGGATGGCGATAAGAAGGATGAATTGCTTAATCTCTTTCAGACTGGGTCAGACGTGGGGACCCAAGTTCTCCGAGCCACTTACGATTCAGCGGACTCGGTGGCCAGGAGAGCAGCCACAGACGTTTGTCTCCGGAGACACTCTTGGCTGAATCCCTCCGGCTTTACTCCAGACGTCCAAAAGAACATCTTGAATGTCCCTTACAATGGAGCAGTCCTGTTCAGTGAAGAATATGAAAGGGTGATCACTAGGCTACAGGACGCCCGGAAGGCAGTCAGGACTGTACAGGCCCAAATCTGGTTCCTTTCATAGGAACCAGAACCGTTGTCGCGGCCGGCGGCAAAGACAACAGCCACATTCCGGCCAGCAACCCATGGGCAACTTCATTCAAAAGGTCAAGCTAGGTTCCCCATGGACCAGGGCCAAAAATATCCTAAATCCACCCAGCCCACGGGGACAAATACCACCACAGCATGACTCCTTCCCGGCCCCGACCCCTCCTCTGGATCTAAAGGAAGAGAAGGTCGGGGGTCGCATCTCTCATCACCTTTCGGGATGGCAGAGGATAACCTCCAACCACTGAGTGTTGCAGCTGGTAAGTCGAGGGCACTCTATCGAGTTCCCCAACCACCCACCATCAAGACCTCCCCTGCTGTCCTGCTTTTCGGTTCAGCATGCCTTGCTTGTCCAGCAGGAGATCTCTGCACTCTGGACAAGGAGGCCATAGAGTATGTTCCACGGAACCAGAGAAGAAAAGGATATTATTTTCACTTCTTCCTGGTCCCAAAGAAGACAGGGGACTTGCACCTGATTTTAGACCTCTACGACCTCAATACATTTGTGTTGTACAAGCACTTCCACGTGGTGACCCTCCCAGGCCTCATTCCCATGCTCAAAGAGGGCGCATGGCTTGCGTCGCTGGACATGCTGGATGCTTACCTACATCTCCCGATCACTCGAACGCATCAAAAGTTTCTGCACTTCGAGTTTCTGGGACTCCACTACCAGTTCGGAGCTCTCCCCTCCGGACTGTTCTTGGCACCTCAGGTGTTCACGAAGTGTATGGCAGTTGTGGCAGCAGCTCTCAGGAGACAGAGCCACTACGTGTTTCCGTACCTAGACGACTGGCTCCTTAAGGCACCCTCACGAGAAGCCCTGATGTCCACGATCCAGGATACCCATTTCCTCTTCCCATCACTGGGCCTCACCATCAGTCAGTAGAAGTGGAACCTCTCCCATCTCAGAAATTGCAGTTTATGGAGGCAGTTCTAGATACCATTCAAGGGAGGGCATTCTTTCCTCAGGACAGGGCGGAACGCATCAGATCCCTCATAATGTACATAATGGAAAAGAAAGCCGTACCAGCCAGGACCGTTCTTTGCCTGCTCGGGCACATGGTGGTTGCCATTGCAATGGTTCCCCTAGCTCGACTCCACATGCAGGTCACCCAGTGGATGTTGTGGGCCCAATGGGACCTAAAACAAGATCAACTGCAGCATCCAGTCCGGATCACGAATGCCGTCATCCAAGACTGGCATTGGTGGCTCGTCCCAGAGCATCTGTCGACGGGAGTTCCCTTCGTAGCGCCTCCTCCAACAGTGACTCTTTCCCCGGACACCTCGGGGGTCTGGATGGGGAGCTCACCTCAACTGGGTCAGGACTCAAGGCTCCTGGTCATCTCTGGAATCTCACCTTCACGTAAACATTCTGGATATGAGAGCTGTCCTGTACGCCCTACAGGCCTTCCAGTCAGAGATTCCACCAGGTGTCCTCCTGTTACAAACAGACAATACCGTGGTGATGTACTATCTCAACAAACAAGGAGGCACTCATTCCTACCCCCTTTGCAGGGAGGCCAAAAGGGTATGGGATTGGGTGCTACAGCACGGCGCAGAAATCACTGCAGTACATGTTCCCGGAGTGAACAACACTATCGCGGACAGTCTAAGCTGATCACAGGCCAGAGTCCACAAATGGGAACTGCTTCAGGAAGTCACAGAGGATCTGTTTCACAGATGGAGGACACCAGAATTAGACCTCTTCGCATCCCCATCCAACGCAAAACTGCCCTCTTTCTGCTTGTTAGATCCAGGGCCTGGTGTTTTCTGGCGAGACGCGTTGTCCTTCTCTTGGACTGGCAGGTTCCCCTACGTTTTCCCGCCCTTCCCTTTGATCCAGAGGGTTCCATTGAAGCTCCAACAAGAGTGGGCATCTCTCATTATGGTAGTATCCTTTTGGCCCAGGCAGGTTTGGTTCCCTCTATTGCACCAGCTGGCCCAGGAACCTCCAGTGCCTCTGCCATTCAGCTCTCGTGTACTGTCCCAGGAGGCAGGCTCCTTGGTCCATCCGGATCTTCGGTCTCTGAACCTGCATGCCTGACTCCTAAGGACATAGCAGTCATGAGATATGGGGTCTCTCAGGACGTTGCAGATGTTTTGGTGGCGGTCAGAAAGCCTTCCACTCACGCCACCTACGCCATGAAGTGGTGTAGATTTTGCAATTTGGCTCAAGCTCATGGCTTGACCCCATTGAACTGCTCGGAGAGGTCAGTTTTAGATTACCTCCTATCCCTCTATGAGGCAGGGCTGGCCTACTCCATTAAGGTACACCTCTGTGTCATTTCAGCGTACTATTCACCGATAGGTCACAGGTCTCTAGCACAACTAGAGGCTTCCCGCGCTTTCTTACGTGGCATCCTACATTTGAGACCTCCCATCAAAGACCCGATTCCATCTTGGGATCTCCCCTTTTGTCCTGAAGCAGCTTACACTGCCCCCTTTTGAACCAGCCACGGATTGCGAGCTGCGTCTCCTCGCCTGGAAGACACTATTTTTAGTTGCCATTACTTCTGCCAGAAGAATTTCTGAGCTTCATGCACTTATGTGCAAAGATCCTTATTTGGTTTTTCACAAGGACAGGGTGTCCTTAAGGACAAATCCCAAGTTACTTTCCAGAGTGGTCTCAGCTGTCATGCTCAACCAGGACATTGACCTTCCGGTGTACTACCCCAGTCATTCTAACAGGGGAGAAGCCCTGTTACACACCCTTGACGTACATAGGAGCCTCAGGTACTATCTGGCTAGAACCAGATCCCATCGCAAGTCGGACCAACCGTTTGTTTCTTTCGCACGCTGGATGCAAGGCGCACCTGTATCTAAGCAGTCGCTCTCCAGATGGCTAGTGAAATTTCGTTCTGTTACCAGAAGAGCAACAAACCTTTACCAGGACATGTAAAAGGTCACTCCATGAGGGGAGTGGCTACCTCCTTCGCGGCGCTCACGAACATCTCTACATCAGCCATCTGTGCAGCAGCAACCTGGAGCACTGTACATACCTTCATCAGGCTTTACAGTGTGTATATTGCCTCTAGGCGCAGAGCAGGTTTCGGCTTCACGGTCCTTCAGGGACTTTTGTCCTGAAATCTGAATAACATTTCTCCTATCCTCCTCCCGATAAGGAAATAGTTCCCTAACTGCTTGAGAATCAGTCCTAATGGTGTTACCTGCTGCAAGAGCTGTTTCTCGAAGTAAGATAGTACAGTTACGTAAGAACTTACCGTAACAGTAGATCTTCGAGAACAGCTCTTGCAGCAGGTAGTTTCCCTCCCACCTTCCCTTCTGGAAGTTGTCTTCTGAACTAGTTTCTAGACCACAGTGCCTTTGACGCCATCCTATTGCAAACCTTACTTTGGAAGCGAATCCTCGGTCTCCCCTTCAGATGTCACCTTTAGGCCGGGAGTCTCTGACTGGAGAACTGGGGATGCTGGGGGACCGCCCCCTTTTATGTGATGCCTAACGTTGGGGGAGGGGCCAACGGGGGGGCAGTCCCCCGCTGGATACTGCTAGCTAGAATTTTTCCATTGGGGTCCTGGCCTGCCGACTTCAGTCCTATTTGTTTAACCTGCTGCAAGAGCTCATCTTACTTCAAGAGGGATTTTGCAGGTAATTACAATATAGGACTGAAGCTGGTACGCCAGGACCCTACTGAAAATTTCTAGTTAGCAGTCTCTGACGGGGTACCCGCCCCATGGCCAGGTAACCAACATCATGCGACGCCAGTATAAAGGAGTTAACCCCCACGCCGCCTTCCAGTTCTTTCCCGCCATTAGCTCGAGTAGTGCCTTGCGGTTAAGTTCACTGCTTCGCCGGTCCATCGTCGGTAGTTTTACCGTCTTTTTTCGATATTTCCTCGATCTTCGTCAGCATTTCCTTCAGCTGCCGTGTATGTCGTCCCCAACTCCTTCCGAGCACAAAAACAAGTGCAGTTCCTGCGGCGCCCAGCTCCCGCACAAGGACGGACACTCCCAGTGGCTTTTTTGCCTAGGTCTCAACCACCCCGTGGAGAAGTGCCAGCACTGCCTGCAGTTTAACGCGGCCACCCGAAAGCAGAGGCAGCAGTCCCTGGAGGCCCACGTTCTTAAACTGAAGATGTCCTCCACGGAAAAGCAGCTGAAAAAACTCAGGCAGGCCTTACTTCCCCTGAGGGTCATCGCAAGAAGCAGCTCTGGGACTGCTCTTCTACGGTTGCCATGACTCTGGCTGGGGTCGTGGTGCTGAAGGTTAATGTCCCCTCCGGGGGACCATTCTGTGACTGCCGGCTTGGAGGCTTCCAAGGCTGCTGCGACCCTCCTGTCGGGCTCGGGCTCTTCGGGAGCCTCCTGGTTAAAGGAGGCTGCTACTCCCAGTAAACCCACCACCGTGCAGCCTTTTGGTCCAAGCGGCGCTGGTAAGCCGAACATCGGCTCCTCCAGCGACCGCCCCGGTAGGGCTGATAAGATGCTTGACCCTTCGGGGCAGCGCACAGCCTGTAAAGTGCCCGCCAAGGCCGCTCCTCCATCGTGGCCTTCGTCGAGTGTAGGGTTCGATAAGTCGGACGCAGGCTCATCAGACGTCTGCCCTCCGGACGCCACACATGCTAGAGCCGATGCCGACCTTCGGCCCGTCCAACGCCTCCTTGCTGGATCCCGAGGACGTTAGCCCCACTTACCCAGGTGACACGGGGATGTTGGCACGCTGCCATCGGGTCTCCCTCCCACTGGGCCGGATGACGGCGCCGGGTGACATTGCCTTGCCGGTCGGCGTCTCTACACCGGGCCTGCCCGCTGGGCCATTACCGGGGACTTCTGCTCCTTCAGAGCCCCTGGTGCCTGGGTACCTGACTCCGTCATATCCGCCACCGTCATATCCAGGTCTGCAGTATCCAGTACCCAACTCTGGCTTTCCAGACGCCACAGTACCTTGTGCCCCAATACTCGACGTCGGGCTTCCCACCGTTTGGTTATAGATACGCCCTGTATGGATATCCCCAGTATCCGTACTCCCTTCCTCCTCCACCACCGCCCCCTCAGCCGCCAGTGGATCTGAAGGAGACTCTGGCTTCCTGGTGGGCTGAGTCATTTCTCCCCTCTGACAGGACGGATCGCCTTTGGTCATTGGCACGGAGGAATGCTTCAAACAACCAGGTCCCAGCCCGCACTGTACTGCAGTTGCTTGGTCACATGGCAGCTACCATCGTGACTGTCCCATTACCCGGCTTCACATGTGAGTCCTGCAGTGGCACCTCAAGGTGCAATGGGATCAGCGCACGGACAGTCTGGATCAACTGGGGCAGATCTCCAATGCAGTACGTCAGACCCTAGGGTGGTGGCTGACCCCATCCCGTCTAGAGACAGGAGCCCGTTTCCAGAAGCCCAGTCTTCAGCAAGTGCTGACCACAGATGCCTCAGAACTCAGATGGGTGCGCATTTCCGGGATAGCCAGACGAGAGGGACATGGACTGCTATGGAACAAGCCCTACACGTGAAAGTGTTGGAGATGAGAGCGGTCCTTTATGCCTTACAGGCATTTCAGATGGTCCTCCTCCCAGGCCCCTTACGGGTACAGACAAACATGTCTGTCTGTTACATCAAAAAGCAAGGGGGCACACATTCCTACCCCCTTTGCAGGGAGACCATGAGAGTATGGTACTGGGCAGTGGATCACAGTCTACAGCTCGTAGCAGCCCCACGTTCCAGGAGTCCAAAACACCTTGGTTGGAGAAGCTCAAGCCACTCACGGTCTCGGGCTCGTGAGTGGGAGCTGCTACAGGAGGTAGCAGACAACCTTTTGGAAAAATGGGGGCTCCCAGAGCTGGACCTCTTTGCGTCCCCCGCTCAACGCCAAACTCACAATTTCTGCTCGCTACATCCAGGGCCTGGTGTTTTCTAGCAAGATGCATTTTTCCCTTTCCTGGACAGGGAAGTTTCTCTGCACCTTTCCTCCATTCCCATTGCTTCAGAAGTTTCTGCTCAAGCTACAAGCGGAACAAGCAGACATGATCCTGATGGCACCATTCTGGCCTCACCAGATTTGGTTTCCATTGCTCCGGCAGCTGGCAGTAGAGCCACCAGTTCCTCTTCCCCGGTCCTCACACTTGCTTTACCAGGACATGGGGAAACTAGTGCACCTGGACCTTAAGCCATTGCACCTGCATTCTTGGCTCCTACAGACTTGGTCCAGAACAGGTTTGGAGCATCTTAGAGTGGCAGACGTTCTCATAGTGACTAGGAAGCCCTTGACCAGGGCCACCTATGCCATGAAATGGAAGCGCTTCAGCCTGTGGTCTGGATTCTTTCTTCTGCTCGGTGAACATTGTCCTGGAGTACATTCTCTCCTTGTCTGACTTGGGCCTGGCTTACTCATCCATAAAGGTGCACCTTTCGGCCATTTCAGTATATCATGTATCACTGGATGGCAGGACCCAGGCACAGCTGGACTTGTACCTTCCTGGGGAGTATTTTGCATATCAAATCTCCCATATGGGACCCTATTCCCCCATGTGATCTTTTATTTATGTTAGAAACACGTTTGCCTCCCTTTGATCCAGCTGCAAGTTACGAGCTACGCTTCCTGTCTTAGAAAGCATTATTTTTAGTTGCAGTAACTTCGGCTCTGAGGATTTCTGAGCTGCAGGCTTTGATGTGTAAAGAGCCCTGTTTAATTTTCCAGAGGGACAGGGTTTTCCTGCATACTAACACTAAATCAAATTTAATGTCCAAGTTCACTCTTAACCAGGACATTTATCTTCCTGTATACTACCCAGAGTACTCCAATTGAGGGGAGTCCCTTTTACATACTGTGGATGTTCACAGGATTGTGCATTTCTGTGTTGACCGTACTGTCTTTTCGGAAATCGGACTAGTTTGTGTCCTTTGCTCCAAGAATGCTAGGGGCCCCTGCGACTAAGCAGACGTCAAAATGGTTAGTCAGTGACATAGTCTTCTACAACAAGTACAACAAAACTTTACTGGGCCCAGTTAAGGGTCACTCCACTAGGAGTGTTGCTAATTAACTTGCATCTCTTCGCAATGTATCTGCTGCAAGTCTCTGTGCCTCAGCCACCTGAAGTTCTGTCCACACTTTCATAAGGCACTAGTTTAGACATTGCCTCCAGAAGGAGGGCAGACTTTGGCCTAGCCATCCTCCAGGGACTGCTCTCTTAAGAGCTCCTACAGATTTCATATCCTCCGCCCTTCTGGCCTGTATCTTTCTGTGTACTGCTTGGGATTCTGTCCTGCTTGTTATAGCCTGCTGCAAGAGCTCCCTCTCAAAGTGAGATAGTACAGTTATGTAAGAACGTACTGTAACAGCAGATTTTACTTCAAGTGGGAGCTCTTGCAGCAGGCTGTTACCATAAGGACTATGCCGCCAGGCACTAGGACCCCATGGAAACCTTCTAGCTAGCAGTCTTCAGCTGGGACCACCCCTAATGCCAGCTCCGCCCCAGTGTCGGCCAGTGGTACATAAGGGGGCAGTCCTCAGCCCCACCTCAGTTCTTTTCCCATCATCAACCTGTCTACTTCGGCTGTTCAGTCGCTTTCTAGAACTACACTAGTGTTTTCAGTAAATTTTATTATTTTCTCGAAGAAAAGTTTGCTTTTCATAGATTTTTGCATGTCTTCACCGTCGTCGGTTTCCTCTACTGAGAAGAGGACCAAGTGTGCCTGCAGTCAGCAGATTCTGGCCAGGGCCAAGCACGAGGCCTGCGTGTCTACTGCCTGTGGCCTGAGCATGACACCAAGGCCTATCCCATCTGTAGTGGCTTACCAGTCAGACTCTCATCTGGTGCCTTAAGGCACTGAAGGCACACATCCTGGAGCAGCAGCTGACTGTCATGCAGAGCTCACCAGCTGAGAAGTCTGCCTCTTCTTCTCATTCTTCCAAGCATAAGGAAGAGAAAAAGGATCCAGACCAGTGCAAGTCCTGTTAGAAGGACCAGGGTGAGTCTAAGGGTTGTCGCGCACTCTTTTCCCGTACCACAAAAAGACCTCCTCTAGCTCTAACTCCGAGGGCTCTGATCACTTCTCTGGACACTTTCATCATTCTTCTGGGCGGCAGGACTCTCCACTCCCACCAAAACTCCGACATTGGGGAGTGGAAAACAAGGCTCAGGCTTCTCTACCTTGGCCTTGGTTAACCTGCAGGCTAAGGCCACACCCATGTGGTCACCCTCTGCCTCAGGGGTCGGGACCACCTCTTCTACTAGTGTCGGGTTCTCTGCCCCGTTGCCGGTCTTGCCCGGGGCTCCGGGAAAGACCAAAGAGCACTGGGGTCGGAAGGTGGTCTCCAAACTGACCTCGGCCTCTTAAACGCCTACATCCAAGCTGACGGTCCACAAAGCCAACAGCTCCAGACCATCGATGGTCCAGGCAAAGGGACATACATCAGATAAGGTCTCTCTATACCTCACTAGTTCGCCGGACCAAGGGCCCTCTACACCCAACGACCAAGGGGACCAGTCTACCACTTCCCCCATGGATCATCCGGATCTCCCTTCTTTTCCTGTCGTTCCTCCAACACCGGGTGACCAAACACCTTGCTCCCTAGCAGGCGCCATGGTTCCCCAGTTTTCCGTGGTGGAACTAACAGATCTTTCATTTCTGGTGGAGCCATGTAAAACAAAATGTCCTTCCTCTGCAACCGGACATCACCCCAAATCCAGATTGGGAGGGGGGGGCGCAAACTGTCCTCACCCGCTCCAAAATCACAGTCCCACCAACTCCCATGGCAGGACTTTGCACCAGGAACAGCACTACCGATGTTGCTTCTGCTCACCGAATACTTGCCAACATCGCTCCTCCAGATGTAGGCGGTCTGATAGCCATCGTCAACACTCCACCAGCCGTCACCAATCCTCTAGTGGGTGGCATTCAGATGATGGGCACAGATCTTCCCCCAGATCTAGATCTGCTTCCCTTCCTTCTAGAGATCCCAGATTGGACTCTTAACACATCGGGTTCCTTATAGATAGACATGCCTCGCCAGAGGAGGAGGAGGAGGACACCCCTAGAGCATCTCCTGATGATCCTACCTTTATGAATGTCATGAGGCATATCCAGACCTCCAGTGGGTGGGAGATGGAGGATCTTCCTGGACTAAAAATCTCTACCACTCATTCACACTAATGAGGCTATGCCGGAAGCACTAGGACCCCACGGAAGCCAAAAATCTTCAGGAGGGCTGGCACTAGGATAGGACTGCGCATGCGCGGTGCCGTAAGACTAGCTCCAATCCTAGTCTCCAGCTGTCGAGTGCGCTTCGATGACTACGTCGCTCGCCTGCCAGGAGTCAAGTCTTCATCTATATGACAGCAGCTATAGCCATTTTGTATTCATTTAACTTACATGTTTTGTGTTCATTTTGTTATTTCAACTCATTTGCTCCCGGTGGCCATTTTGGGTCAAACCTAGCAATGGATGTTCGGACGCCATATGGTGTCTAAAAGAAAAAGAAGATGAAGAAATTCTCAGTTTGCCATCAATGGAGTCAACTTTAGACATTAGCGGTGACAGTAGGGAGACTTTGTTTGAAAGCTGTAATGGCAGTGGGGCTGTGTCCGGTCCGCCACCCTTTGCGGAGAGGTTGTCCGACCACAGGCAGTCTGGTGCTGGGGGGGGGGACAGTCCGCCGGAAGCACAAAAGTAGAGGCTCCACTTAACTGCTCGAGGTTGCCCTCTGGTACGTCTGTGTGGGGACAGCCACAATTTTCGACACCCGGTTCCCGTCTCTGTCCTCAGTGGGGTTCCAGTGAGCAGTTTCACCTCTGGGCTGCTCTTTTAGAGCACGGGGTATGGTGTCTGCACAGTTGTCCTGGCCAGTGGACCTGGTTCTGGGGCCTTGGAGCCGCTGGGCCACGGCCTGTTCGGTCAGGCCAAGATGTGCACGGTGCCAGTGCCATCGACGCAGACTCCTCTTGCCTACCCCCCCTCTCCTTTTTCTCCTGCAGGGGCCAGCACGGGTACCACTTTCCTTCTTCCCGTCTAGCAGTGATTCTGGCGTCATGTGTGGTGCTCGCGCTGTGTGTGGTGCACCAGATGTGGCGCCAATGCCACAGATGGCGCTGAACTCTTTGCTGATCCAGCTGGTAGCGTCTCCAGTGTTCCTGGTCTAGACCTGCCTTTTGGAGGTTATTCTGTGGTAGAAGCGGATCTGGATGAGTCTCTCCCTATTCTACTTTGTCAAAGATGCAGCAGATGACTCATTTTATGGGCTGGAATGCAAGCCTTCTGTATCAGTGTGATGGAAGATTTTCTTTCCAGTTCTTTTTTCTCTGGGATATGAGGTGCACCGTAACATTTCAGTCTTCATCTGTGGACCAAAGCAGACCTCTACGTCTTGAGTTCCTACATTCTTCAGTATGAGTACACCCTGTGGAACGCACTCGGTGCAGTGGTCGAAAGCCTCCCGGAATCTAATGCTCCATTGCTAGGTTGGGGCTTATAGCCCAATTAGCAGCTGAAAGCTTTTGTGGATGCCTGCAACTCTGTCTCTTGGTCAGCTGCTGCTGGCAGCAGGTGGTTAACGTCTCCTTGACAGTGCTGTTCTGTTCGGCCCTCATGTTAAATTCTGGGGACCACTCAGAACAATATGGCTGCCATTTCAACAGGCGGTGCCTGCTGCCTCTCAGAGGGATGAGACCTTTGACATTCTTATACAGGCAGTCCTTTCAAGGTAAAGGCCTGGGTGCCTTTATCAGGAACCAACCCAGTAGAGCACACAGGGCCCCAAAGTACCCTATACCAACCTCTGTGGATCCAGCCCAGGTCTCACCTCAGCTGTCTGAGGGGATGCCTTTTGGTGGTAGGAGGGGCGTCTAATTCAGTTGTACAGCCTGTGGAAGTTCGTTACTGCAGACATGTGGGTCATCGGGATTGTCCGAGAGGCATACTCTCCCAATTTTGTAGATTTCCCAGACCTTCCACCCAGATGGAAGCCCAGTCTGTCGGCCTCTCTGTCACACTCCTTTGCTTCTGAAATACAGACCTCTGCGAGAACTGGGTAGTAAAAGTTGTTCCACAGCGAAATGGAGCACACCTTCCTATTTCCATTGCTTCTGGTTCCAAGATAACAGGTGGCAAGTGCCATTTGTCGTCCTTGGAAGGTTAAACAAGTACCTGTTCAGGGAGGAGTTCACAAAAACCTCTGCGTTCAAATATTCACTTCCTGGACATTTGGCTCTTAGCTAGCCCATCCAGGCAAGAGACACAGGAGGCAGCTGCCACAGCTTCTCAGTTCTCTTCAGTGGGTTTTCCGATTCAGGGAAGGTTCCAGTTTCATCTTCCCAGCAGCTTCTTGAGGGCCCTCCTGGATACCTCCAGGACATAGTTTTTCATTCCAAAGGATGGGAGAAACGACATCTTCAAATGGCTTGTTAAATCATGGAAAACTATTGTTTCGGGCCCCTTTCGGTTGAGTGGATGCTGGGGGGGGTCCCCCCGCAGCAAGCAGTGATCTCCGACCACGCATCTGCAGTCCTCCATTCAAAATGACAGACCCTCAGACAAACTCTCTCGTGGGGACCTCACTGTCAAGACCTCCACACTCAGGAGTAGAGCCAGGAGGCACCTCATCTTTTCATAAATTTCTTAGAGATGAGAGCTATCTTATAAACAAAGTCCTGAAGGATTCCCTCTGCCACAAAGTGATCCTGGCTTCGGTTGGACGACAGAGCTGTGATGTATTGCATCAGCAAGCAGGGTGGGGCGCCCTACCACCCTCTCTGCAGGAAGGCTGTGAGGTTGTGACAGTGCGTCAGTTCAGATTTCGTGCAGTCAATTTTGGTGAGGGAGCAGTTCGGATCTGCTGCTTTTTGCTTCCCCTTTCAACGCAAAACTGCCTCTATCCTGCTTCAGAAATCCAGACCCTGATGTTTCCTGTCAGGATGTATTCACTGCAGTAGGCAAAAGATGCTCCCTGTATGTTTTCCTCCTCTTCCCTTAATTCAGAGGGTGCTGCTCAAGTTGTAGGCACGGGGGGGGGCAGGATGATTCTCATCGTCCTAGACTGACCTCGGCAGATATGATTGTATTGATCAACAGTCTGTCAGAAGTTCCCCTTCGGCATCTCCCTCTGCGAGCAAACCTCTGACACAAGGACTTTAATCCATCCTAACCTGTGTTCCCTTCATCTCCATGTCACGCTCATCAGGAAATGGAAGTGAGCAAGTTTTAGGTTTCCCAAACTATCACATACATCTTCTAAGCTGTGCATTGTCCTTCCTCCTCTTGATCGCAGATCTGCATTACTCAGCAGTGAAGGTACACCTCTGCGCGTTTTCGGTCTATCTTGAGCCAGTAGACAGCATGCCACTGGCTCTGTTACCATTAGTCAAGTTTTACT
Organism: Neoceratodus forsteri; assembly: GCA_016271365.2. NCBI lineage: Eukaryota > Metazoa > Chordata > Ceratodontiformes > Ceratodontidae > Neoceratodus > Neoceratodus forsteri. The sequence continues at coordinate 348,147,346 of CM028138.1, read as the reverse complement.
TCTCCCTACTTACTTCGTTAACTCCAGAATGAAGGAGAGAGCTCCCTTCATTTCTGTGGATGTTAAGAGTGTTCCGCGATTCTGCATCGACAGAATGAAGAGATACGCATCCAAGCAACTATTTTATTTTTCAGCATGCCTCGGCTGGATCAGCCTGTTGCCACGATATGTACTTTGGCTTGGCTAGTTGCATGTCTTCGACACTACTAATCCAAGGCACAGGTCAAGTTGGAAGCCGGGTTCACACCACTCTACCTGAGTGGTTACAGCTTTCCTAGCGGGGATTAGTAATGTACCCATTACAGACTTCTGCAAGATGGTGAGTTGGAGCTCAGTACATACGTTTGTAAAAGCACTATTTTCTAGGGACGTGGATATGTTCATCCACACTTCTTGGCACTGTCCCTTTCCCCTTTAAATCTGCTGGAAGGTCTTCAAGCTGGCTCTTCCCATCCACCCGGGTGGTATAACCCTTGGCTCCACCCCATGACACCAGATCTTCCTTTCCACTGGAAGATTCAGGTTGCCTCCTTCGTGCTCTCGCATTCTGTTGGCCCTGGCTTCTCAACCTTCGGTTATTCCAAAAATTCGACTTACTCGCGTTAGTGATTGTGACAGTTGCTTCTCAGTTATGGAACACAAGTCTTCCCCCAGATTTCACCAGTCCCCGTGCAGCCAGTTGACGTTGCGTACAGACCCGCATACCGCGTGCATCTACTGTCTTGGTGTCGGCCACAACGCCACGACCTGCGAGTTCTGCCTCACTTTTCAGCCTAACGTCCCCCGGCGGCCTCTCATGCCTTAAATTGGGCAGGCCCAAAAAACAGAACCCGCCAGTGAAATCAAAGGAGGCCCGGTGGGCAGTTTCTGCGGCCGCTGGGATCCGGCTGAGCAGTTGGAGTGCGTGCAGGCCTTCAAGGATGAAGCGACTTGCTCCACGGATTCTTCCTCTTGGGGCTTCTTCGTGCCACTCAACTTGGGCTCCACTTTCTCTGGTTCCTTCCGAGAGTTGTGCCACTCTCTTCCGACTAAGGGTGAGAGTCTTGCGGGCATGCACGTCTCTCGGTCCTGTAAGCGGGAGAGGGACCCGGGACCATCTGTGTCTCAATGGAGAGACTCTTGGGATCAGGAGAGATCCCAGGAGCCAGCCATTTCTACCTCTGTCGAGATTGCCTCTTCAGCCGTTGGCTTCTCGACTCTGCCGTCGGGCCAGTCAACCGAAGTTTCGATTGATGAAGTTGAGATTGTTCTTGATCCGATCAACACATTGTCCTCGACTCTGGTCGCCAACTCCCTCAGTCGGACTCCGGTCCTTTCCTTCCCCGATGAGGAGACCCAGCCCGCTGGGAATCCTACTGAGGAAGTGGTCCCCACCCTGAAGGTCTGGCCTACTGGCATCTCCCGGAGCACTCTGCCAGCTTGCCTGATCTCTATCGAGGTCTCGGACCCCCGACTGACAGGCTGAGGTGGCACACAAACACGCCAAAAAGAAGGCGACACCACCGGTTGTCCCCATCCTCCTTGGAAGATGAGAGGCTTCAGCGGAAACTCCGTCGATGCTACGAGGCCCTCATGTGGCAGCATCTGATTTTGTCCGGGCATGAGCCGACCCAGGCTCCTACCCCAGCCATTACTTGGCTTTTGCCTCCTAGGCCAAAACCAACTCCTTAGGAACTGATAGTCGGTTCTCACGCCCACGGAGCTGGCTTATCCCCTTCCGATTCAGCCTAAGCTGATCTCTCCACCAAATCTGGTGGAACCGCTGCCTAAGCAGCCCATGGGAGGGGCTCCTTCTAAGGAAGCTTGGCCGAACACTGGGCTCACCTGACATCTTTCAGTCATTCTCGCCCCCGACCGCCCTAGGTGGGTCAAGGGTGATCTGGGCGGTCGACTACTGTATCCGGATACTTCTGATTCGGATAACACTGGCCTCCATTCTCATCCTCGGGATGACTAGTTGGCTGGTGATTTAGCAACAGAGGAAGGCCCTTCGTCCTTTCAAGGCATTCTCCACTTCATCTCTGAGTCCACAGGGATGCCCCTTTAACCTATCCAGAAAAAGGCAGAGTACCCTTTCTCAGATATCCTCAAGAGAAGGGATTCACCGACGGAAGCCTTTCCTGTGGCTGAAGTCATCGTTGGCCCGGCCCTTGAACTTTGGCAGCACTCTGCCTCCTGTCCAGCTCCATCTCCCGGATGGCCCGCAAGTATGCGGTGCCCATGGGGTCCCTTTGCTGGGTTCAGAGAGCACCATTCGGCTGAGAGCCTTGTGACCACCTCTGTGTACAGGCAGTTATACTGATACCGACAGACCTCTGGAGGAGGAGTCCAAGAAATTGGATCACTTTGCTAGGAAGATCTATGCGGCCTCTTTCTTAGGCCGTCATCCTGTCACACTTCTTCCATGCCCTTTTGGGGTCCTTGGACGAAGTCCTCCCACACCTTCCCATGGACTTGCAGACCACAGTCAAGCAGGTCCGGGACCAAGGCCGTGCCGTTGATAAGCAGCAGCTCCAGACGGCCCTGGACATTGGGGACCCGTGCGCCTTTCGCTGGTAGCCGTGAGCGCCTCCCGTCAAGAGGGCTTGGAGGCCTCCTCCTTCTCAGTGGATACCCAGCACAAACTGTCTGATGTGCCTTTCTTGGGCACTGATCTTTTCGGCCCAGGTGTGGCAGGTCACCTTCAGCGCATCAAGCAGTCCAGTGCCACCTTGGATGCCACTTCTGCTCCCAAGAAGCAGCAGAAGAAGCCTTTTCGGCATTCTCCCCCTGCGGCCCAGCAGCAGCCCTCCTTTCAGGGAGGTCAGCAGCAGGCTCAGGCTTTGTGCCCCTGCCCCAAGCCCAGACCTACCTAGGCCTGTAAAGAAGGTCAGGGTTCAGGCCCTGGACCCTCTTCCTCCAAGCCTGCACAGTGACTGGGTAGGGGTTGCCACCCCTGTTCCCTTAACGCCAGCTCTGGGTCCTCTCATGGGGGGGGGGCAACTCCACCATTTCCTTGCTACCTAGTCCGCTGTTGCCATGGACAGGCGGGTCTTGGAAGTGGGTGGCCAGGGTCTGCCTCTGGAATTTGAGCAGTACCTTCCAAGCCGAGCCCGCACCCCACGGAGGAGAGAGTATCCGCCCACACTCAGTTGGCTCTCCGAGATGACATTGCTCAGTTCCTCCTCAAGGAGGCAGTACCTTGAGTGACTGATCCTCCACTAGACCCAGGGTTCGTTTCCAGGTACTTCCTGGTTCTGAAGCGGACAGGGGGCTGGCACCCCATTCTAGATCTGCACAACCTGAATCAGTATCTGAGGCCATGCACCTTCAGGATGGTAGCTCTGTCCCAGATCTCGCCACCCTGGAGCAAAACATGGAGTTCTGCTCACTGGATCTCCAGGACGCATTCTTTCACGTCCCAATCCGTCCGTCCCACCAGCAGTTCCTCTGCTTCAGAACAGAGGGAACCCTATACAAGTTTCGAGCCATGTCATTCGGCCCGTCATTGGCCCCATGGGTCTTCACCAAATGCATTGTAATGGTGGCAGCCCACCTCAGGCATCCGGGGGGGAATATACCCCTACCTTGACGATTTGCTCTTAACAGGTTCCACCCAGCAGGAGATGGAGAGGTCTAGATACCTAGCCCTCCAGACCAACTCTCAACTCTGCCTCCTGCTCAACGAGGCCAAGTCAGAATTCTTGCCTTCTCAGGTGATGTTTCTTCGGGGCAGAGTTTGACTTTCGCCGAGCCAGAACCCGGCTCCTGGGGGACAGGGTGGAGGTTCTCTCCTCCTTTGCCTGATCATTTCTGGTTGGGCAATTGCGCCCTGCCCGGGACTTTCTACACCGCTGTGGTCCGTTAAACCCGGTGACGTATGCGCCCCCTTCAATGGGAGCTGGCCGCCCAGTGGACACAGCGCCTAAGTCATTTCGACCAGCTGATCACTGTGACCCAGAAGATGTGGGACACTCTCCAGTGGTGGACCGTCCTAGACTGATTGCAGGAAGGGATCCCGTTTGTTCACCTGAGCCGACGGTCGTCCTCATGACCAGAGCCTCACTCATGGGCTGGGGAGCCCACATGGGGGACAACAGGGCCCACGGGTTCTGGACCCCCAAGGAGTCCCATTACCACATCAACCTGTTGGAGCTCAGAGCAGTCAGACTGGCCCTGCCTGTGTTCGCTCCTCAGCTCCGGAGGTCAAATGGTTCAAGTCTAGACGGACAGCACCATGACCATGTACTACCTCAACAAGCAGGGCAGCATGCACTCCTGGCTGCTGTGCAGGGAAGCGCTCCGCATCTGGACACTCGTAAGCCAACTGGAGGAGGATCTTCTAGCCATTCATGTGGCAGGAGCCTCGAATCAACTGACGGATGCTCTCAGCCACATAGACGAGACATCCCACAAGTGGTCTCTTCATCCAGCGGTAGCTCACAGCCTTTTCTCCCACTGGGGCAAACCGATGGTGGACCAGTTTGCCTCCAGGAAAAACACTAAGCTGAGGCTGTTTCACGCCCACCCCCTCAGCAGGGCTCGCTGAAGGGGGGGTGCCTTCTTGAGGCCGTGGACCCCAGGCCTCTTCTACACCCTCCCTCCAGTTCCCTTGATCCACAGGGTGCTCTTCAAGGTGAGGAGAGACAAGATGCAGGTGATCCTGGTAGCCCCAGACTGGCCACACCAGTTCTGGTATCCAGATCTCCTCAGCCTCAGCAACAGGCCTCCAAGGTGACTTCCAGTACGCCCGGACCTGATCTCAGTCAACCAGGGAAAGGTTCTGCACCCGGACCTTCAATCCCTGCACCTGACAGTCTGGTACCTGAGCGGCTAGAGTTCCAGGCTTTGGGTCTCTCTGAGGACGTACTCATGGTAGTTGAAGCATCCAGAAAGGAGTAGACCAGGAAGTGTTATGCCTTCAAGTAGAAAAGATTTTCCATTTGGTGTCAGGGCAAGGGCCTGGACCCTCTGTCCTTCCCAGTGGCTAACATTCTAGACTACCTTTGGTCACTCTCCAAAGGGGGTCTTCGGTCATTGACCCTTAAAATGCACCTGGCAGCCATCTCTGCTTACTGGACGCGGGCCGATCAGCAGACGGTGCAGGAGACAGTGGTCTGGCACTTTTTCAAAGTCTTGGGTCACATATCTACTCCGGTGCGTGAACCTCCACCTCCATGGGATCTTCTGCTGGTCTTGGCACAGCCCATGGGCAAGCCATTCGAACCGATGCTCAGGTGTGATATCTCTCACCTGTCGTGGAAGACCGCCTTCTTGGTGGCTGTCACATCAGCCAGAAGGATGGGAGAGCTCCAGGCGCTTTCCATCTAGTCTCCTTATCTGGTCTTCCACAGGGACAAGGTTGTCCTTCTCCCCCACCCGAAATTCCTTCCGAAGGTGGTGTCGGAGTTTCACCTTAACCAGGTGTTGACTCTGCGGTGTTCTACCCCAGTCACACCTCGGGTCCAATATAGGCTCCATACTTTGGACCCTAGAAGAGCACTCTTGTTACAAGGAGTGAACGGCTGAAGTTCGGGAGAGGTTCGCCAGCTGTTTGTCACCTACGCTGAAGCCGCACCTGGCAGACCTGCAGCCAAGCGGACGATAAGCAGGTGGGTCACCTCCTGCATAGATCTCTGCTATAAGTTGGCGGGCATGGAGCCTCCCAGAGGGATAGGAGCTCATTCTGCCTGCCATACCGCTGCATCGGTGGCTGCTTCCAGGGACGTCCCTATCCAGGAAATCTGCAGGGCTGCTACCTGGAAGTCGGCACACACCTTCATCACCCACTACCACATCAACCTTGAGTCACGCCGGGATGCTGGTTTTGGGACCTCGGTTCTCCAGTCATTATTCCCTAAGTAGGGGGTGTGCGCCTTGCCTCCCTCCTCCCGGAGAACTGCTAGGAGTCTGCCAGACAGTGTGGATGAACAACATACCCATGTCCCTCGAAACATAGGTTAGTCACCTGTAAAAGGAGTTCTAGGAATGGTATATGTTGTTCATCTACACGACTCACCCGACCTCCCCGGCTTCAACGCACAACCTGGCTTCCAGTGGGCTAGATCTGGTGTCATGGGGCGGAGCCGAGAGTTTTTCCTCCTGGGTGGGTGGGAGGAGCCAGCTTGTGGATGAACAACATATACCATTCCTAGATCTCCTGTTACAGGTGAGTAACCTGTATTTACCCACCACCCTCTGTGGCCTGTCTCCTAACCAGTTTCTTACCCAGTTTACCACCTTTGGACCCACTCCTAAGCTACCCCGCTTGTTTACTAGCATGCTGTGTGGAACGGTGTGGAAAACTATACTGAAATATAGGTAGGTCATGTCCAGTGCTCCACTTTCCTGATCTAATTACTTGGCCACCCAGTCAGCAAACTTTATCAATTTTGTTTGACTTTATTTAACCCCACCCACTGCGAACCCATACTGCCTCTGATCTTGTAACCCACTGGATTTAAGATATTCTGTAATCCTTTTCTTCAGCATCGACTCCCATTAAATTACCCACCAGCTATGTCAGGCTGACTGGCCTATAAATTCCAGCCTCTTCGCTGCTATCATTTTTGTGTAGTGGGACTAGTACTGCCCTCCTCCAGTTCTCCGGAACCACTCCTATTTCCAATGAGCTGTTAAATATAACTGTCAAAGGTGCAGTCAGTACCTCCTAAGCTCCCTCAATACATAAGCAATTAGCCACGACAGGGTGTGTGTTAAGACACTTTAACACACGATTAGGAGTCGTAGTGAGGCACGAGGCCACCAGCCGAGTGCGTCCAGCCTCCTAGCCGTGTGTTAGTGTCTAACGCACACCCTGGAGTGGCTTATTGTGCTTATGAAATGGTTATCTTTAGTGCAACTGCATTTGGTGGTATGCTAAATTTGCAGTTTAAAGTAGGAAAAAAACATGTATTTTTAAGTCACTTTTAATAATTCCTTCGCCTAAATGTCTTGTGTGGGGTTTTTTTTTTGGACAGAAAGAATGTTGTCCTGCTAAGGCTTCTGTACTTTAGGTCTGTTGTCATGGCAGTATTCACTTCCAATCCCCCAAATGCTGTGTGGAGACAAGTAGAGAAAAATAGTAAATGTGGCTTTTTTTTATATAAATATTTTTTTAATAAAAGTTAAAACTTCAAGAGCGGGCGGGCTGGTAGAGAGATCTCTGTTGTTCATTTTTTTTTTAAATAGATGAATGAGCGGGCAGGCTGGGAGACACATTGCAGCTGTTCATTTCTTTTTTTATTAAAATTAAAAGACGGACCTTAAAGAGTGAGTGGCCGGGCTGGTGGAGAGATTGGAGCTGTTTTGGTTTTTTTTTTTAGCATGACTGAGTGAGTTGTGAGAGAGAGATCGCAGCTGTTCGTTTCATGCTACATCCACGGATTTCACAGATTGAGGCAATGTGAACAGAAGGACAGATGTATTTATTGTATTTTTTTGTTGACAGACTGAAAATACAGCCTGGCATGTAACTCGCAGTTGGTGAAAAAAAGATGGCTGATTTTCAGTTTGCCAACATTCTAACTGGCATCTTTACTAGTATCAGTGCCCACAGGGTACTGCTGGTCCTTCTTCCTGTGCATAAGAAGGACTATCACACAGATATGCACCTATCAGGATGCCTAAATTCTGATGCCCATTTCATAACCTTGGATGTACCCCATCTGGCCCCATTGCTTTGTCCACTTTCAGATTAGCGAGTGTCTTCAGAACTCTGTCTCCCTTCTGAAAATGGACTGATGTCAACTAATGTCCACCTCCTTTCCTCCAAAGCTTCTGTTACTATTTTGTGGCCCTTTCCATCCCTTCTCCTTCCTCTGTCAACACTGAACTAATGTATTTGTTCAAGTTGTCTTCCTTTTCCTTGTCCCACTCTGCACAGTCCCCCTTCCCTTTTTAATCGTGCGATCACACCATTGGTCTTCCTTCTTTCACTTACATATATAAAACATGTCTTTTCCCCTTCATCACCACTTGAGCTGTTGTGTTTTCAGTTTGTGCCTTCACAGTCCTTACTGCGCTCCCTACTTTCCTCTGTTTCCCCTGATACAACTCCGTATCCTCCTCCCTCTGCATCTGCTTATACCTTCTGAATGCTACCTTTTTAGCCGTTGCCTTTTCTGCCACCTCTTTCCAAGAACCATAGCGGTCTCCCCCCTTGCCTTTGTTCACTTGCTTGACACAGATTTGTTGCCTTCCTGTGGCTTTTTTTAAGTCACCACTGTTCTCCACCCCACATTGATCACCCCCACCCCCGCTGCCGTCATCAGATCTTCCCTGATGTATTTGCCCATCTTTTTAAAATCAGCCCTCCTGAAGGCCGGGACCCTCACCCTTGTGATTCAGTTCTGCAGCCATCCTTTTATTAAACCAAACTTTACAGTGATTGCTGTTGCCAGGTGGTGTCCTACTTTGATGTCTGCAACATTGTCCCCGTTAGTGAGTGAGTTGCCTGCGGCACTACTGCGCCATTACTCAGGTTAAACTGGAAGGCCAGGTATGTGCTCACTGCACCACAGTAGTTGCCATGTCTGGCAGAAATTAGTTCTGTGCCTGTCGATAATATTTACAGAGCTGCATCTCTGAGCACAGTGCACACGTTTAAGCACTATGCCCTGAATGTCCATGCCAGGCAGAATGTCACCTTTGGCAGCACACCCTGAATGAATTATTCTCATGAGTAAGCCCTTTGCTCCTACTCCCTAGTCTGGAGGAATTTTGTCTGAGCTTGGTACTGTGGCACACTAGTGGGAATCAGTAGTGAAGATCAATTCTTGGACGATACACAAATGACGTACTCAGTGTAATTCTTTATCTTCTAGGAAGATCTTCACCATTGATTCACACTTCCGCCCACTATCCCCTGGGCTCACTCCAGTGTTTTATTGGTCTTTGCACTTGGTTTAGGCTGTGAAGACAGTGTTACTGGTTTGTTGACCTTTCTTACACTGGGTACCAAGGCCGTCTTATGACTTCAGGTTAAGTGCATAAGTACTTGTTAGGTTATGCTGCAGTTCCTCAGTAAAAAAAGATACTGAGGCGATCGAGGACCATTGTCGAGGTAAGCCTGCGCCTTTGAGCACAGTCTGTCGGAGCTGTGCATGCATGCAGCTTACCTCATCACCCACTCTTCTGAAAGGTTCTGACTCCTGCTATGCACTGGTGCCTCTGGCTCAGACCCACTAGTGTGAATCAGTGGTAAAGATATAGTTGAAGATCAAAAATTATGGTAAGTACGTAATTTTAATTTAGAGGTGTGTAAATTTCTTTTCTGTGTTGTCAGAGGCCACTGTCTCCTTGACCATGAAAGGCTCAGGTACTTGTGTGTGCGAGTGAGTTTGTTCCAAGTAGATAGTTTTCTCGCTCCGTTCACTGATGGTTCAAGAGCGTATGTGCATGTGTGCTTGCGCTGCTCTTGTGTTCTCCACATACACAGTTTACTCTCCTTGTATGGGAATAACTCCATGATCTTCCCTGTATCGATCTTCACCGTTCATCACTTTTGTGTACCAGCAGGAGGCGCATGACCCCGTAGGAAGCTTTGCTTAGAAAAAAGCTTAACTGCTTTAAGAGGGAGACGACATCAGGGACGCCGAAGCCCTCGAGGTCGGCGCATTGCATGGCGCTCGCAGGCTGGCCAGTAACCAGTGCCATCCCTTCCACTCCCTCAGTTCTGCTCTTCCCGCCATCGAGGTGCTTTGTGGGATAGCATTCCTCTCAACTGCGTCACATCGAAAAAGTCTGCATATTTCTCCATTCTGCTCCGTCGTTGCTCTTAACTTCCGATTTCCATACCCATCAGTTTGGCGTTGTGCATTTCCTTTTTATATACATTTTTTTTTGTTTGTTCACGGCCAAGTCATGAGGGGCTCGGGTCGAAAATCTTCGAAGTCAGGGACCTTCCCCAGTGCCCCTGCAGAGGTCGCTTCACTGTTATGGACCCGCATGAACAGTGCTTCCTCTGCCTGGGGCCAGATCACAACATGGACAGATGGGTGCCTGCTTCAGTATGGGCTTCCCGCACCCTAGAACTGTGTGCAGCAAGGTTGGGACAACCCCCAAAAAAAAAAAAAAAACCTTGGAGACGAGCAGTGCACACTGGCTGCTGAGGTAGGTATTTAGGCCTGGCCTCGAGCCTCCCCACCGTGGCTACATGCACTGGGGGAGAGTAGGCAGCTGAGGGCTTTGCATCCCGCTGAGCCCCAGCATCTGGGAGAGCGGTCGGGGGTGCAGTCGTCCTCGGGGGGCTGGCAGCAAGGTCACTCCAGGCCTGGTTTTCTTTTGGAGAACTGGCAGACCCAGTTATCGAGGCCTCAGCTACACACGGAGCCTACGCTGGACCTCCATTGGGGGCCTTGGCTCCAGGCCCCAGTTCCGGTGTCGGTGAGCGGGACCCTCCTCCTGCTGCCACGGAGTTCCTTCCTGACACCTTTCTCGGTGCTGGGACTGGCAGGGTGACGGGTCGCCTCACTGGGAGTCTCTATTGTCTCCCCCGCAGATTCGGGGAGTAACTCAGGGGCTTCAGAGTGGCAACCTGGCTCTTCGGAGCGGTCGCCCTCCAGACTTCGTTCGGGGTCTTGTAGAGAATGGGGACTGGACGTTGACACCGAGCTTGATGCCGCCCAGGTCTCTGTCAGTGTCGCGGTCAACACCGATGGGGACTCTAGTGCTGTTCTCGGTGCAGCCTGGGAGTGGCGCTGATATTTGTACCGGGACTGACGCCGTGCCTGCCGACAGTTCAGGCATTGGGGACAGCACTGTTCCCAGTGTCTGGGTTGGTGCCAGCTCCAGTGTCGGTCTCGCGGTGTTTGGCGCAGAGGTCAACACCGTGGATGGGTCTGGTGCCATTTCAGGCACTGCTGTTGGGGATGGTGCCATCTGTGGCATGTCCCTGGGGAAGGGCCCGAGCAGCCGCCAGCTCCCTCTTCCATGCCGCTTCGGAGTGGCGGCAATCAGAGGCCGACCTGGGTGCAGGTTTCTCCCAACCCCCTTCTTTTATGTCACTGACTGTTTGTCGACCTCACTCGATGTACAGGCCTGTCCTCCCCAGGAGGCTGGAGTCTGGCCTCCTCGCTCTGCCGGGGTGGAGCCAGAGTGTGGGCCCGCCACTCCTTCTCCTGGGGACGGAGTTCTGCGTAAAGTGGGGACAGGGGCCTCCCTGTTGGGCATGCTGGGCTCAGGTCTCCCTACCAGGGGTCTTCCCATTTAGGGTCCCCCCTTGCTGGCCTTGGGGCAGTTCAACAGCAAGGGGATCCTGGGCAGCACATTCCTCTCATGGTGGAGGGGGTCCCCCGTTCATGCTCCTGACCCTATCGGAGCGGATCAGGTCCCTCAGTACAACACTTCTCAGCCCAGATCCACTTTGCATCCTCTTCCCCTTCTCCCAGGTCTCTCTGGTCCCTTTGGGACTAGTAAAGGGCTGCGGCGGACTAGTTTCCACAATTCTGTAGGGCCACGGATGAGATGGTTTTCTCATTTCCAGATGCGGCTCAGTCATTCCCTATGCGGAGCCCCTCCACTGCGTCAGCTTCCTCCTTGGAGGAAGTGGGAACCTACTTTATACCACTTTGCAGATGCTGATTTGTCTAAATATCAGTGATTCCTGGTGACGATGATGGCGGAGCGCAATCTTACCACATCTCAAAGCCACAATACCGAGCATGCGACTCATGTATTCCTAGGAGAATACAGCCTGGAGTCTCTGGCCATTCCTCAGTGGCCACAACCCTTTTACGGAGGATTCGTACAATGCCTGGCAGTCACCCGCCTCTTCTTCACCTGCCCCAGCGGACTGCCAGTGTCAGTACTGTGCCCCCACTAGGTCTCCAGGGTCCTGCCCCACCCCATGGGTCTGGAGTGGCTGGACACCCCTTCTGGGTGCCTGTGCCTTTCAGGAGACTGTCCTCTGGATGCGGCCTCTGCAGAGTTTGATCGCTGGGACAGGAGGGTGTTTGCCCTAGCGCGTCTCCTGGTAGCTATAGCAGCACATCAGGCACACATGGAGACCTATGTAAGGCACCTGTGGGCCACAGTGGGTTCCTTCTTTGCAGCCTTTCCTGATTGCGAGGTGACCAGGCGAGCCATTCTCATCTCCACAAGGGGTCTGGAGCTAGCGAGACACCAGCGCAGTAGCTTTCTAACTGATGGGATCGGCAGGTTTGCACTAGGCGAATGGTACGGCTTCTCCTATCCCAGTTGTCACTCTTGGCCCAGCTTAGGGTGACTGCCACGCCTTTCCGAGTGGCTGAGTTTTTCTTAGAGAGCCAGGCGGGTACTGTCGAGGCACCCTCCTTCTACTGTGGGGCAGGAGACCCGTCCTGACTCACAGTAGGTGACAGGTCAAACTAGACCTGTTATGGGCCCTCCCCCCTTGTGTCTCCCCCAGAAGGGGCTGAAGGCAGTCCAGCCTTCAGGGAGGTAACGGACCACTTTGTGGTCCTGGTACTCATCCACCGATGATGAATAGTGAAGATTGATAAAGGGAAGCCATGTAAATTATGTACCTACCATAATTCTTGATCTTCCTGTATATCTTCACCATTCACTGCTTCCTGCCCTCCATCCCCTCATGGGCCTCAGCCTCTGAGCAGTGCCTCCTCTATGCTTGCCCTCCCTCCCCAGTTGAGGCCAATTGTGGGCTCAGTCCCACTGGTATCTCTGGGTTCCCTGCCACTTCCTGGAAGCAGCAGGGGTCCACCTTTGGGGAGGAGCAAGTAGGGGGCTCTGGCCCCTTTCCTTGGCTCCCTGGGGTTCCTTCTTGGGCAGTGCCAGGGTTGGCTCTGCTGTAGTACCCCTCCTCTGCAGGATACTCCTGGTCCTCTCTCAGGGTTGGGGCCCCTGGGACTCGGTATGTCTTGTTTTTTGCCCACTGCTAGAGTCCTAAGTCCTTAGACATCGAGATCAGGACGCCTACAGGGTCCTGTCTCAAGTCTCCTACTCGGTGGTGTGGGATACAGAATTTCCTTTTGCCCAGAGTCCTGGACTTTATCTAAGATTAGGAGAGAAAGTGGGGGGTTATCTCTTGAACCCCTCTTTTCCCCCCCCCCCAGCTATAAAATGGAGGGAGCATCAAGGCCTAGTGTTTCCCTAGTGGGCTGAAGCTATTGCCGGCAGTGTTTCCTCAACCCCCTTTTCTTGCAAGGGTAGTTTCCCTCTCCTAGATTTCAGTTCCCAGCCCTGGGCTAGGCTCTGAAGTTTAAAGGGAGGGGTTGGGGCAGAGTGCTGTGACTTCTCGTATAAGTGTCCGAGCCAAGCAAGATCAGTTGTTTTATCATCATCATCATCATCATCAAATCTTTATTTATTCAGGCGAACATCATTGAGCAAGGCTCATTTACAAGATGGACCTGATAAGGTCAAGGTTCAATAGTTGATACACAACAGATACATCATACACTTATATAAGACAGTTATACATACAGGGGAAAATAACGTTTATAAACACAGTGATGTACAGTAAATTCACATGATAAAAAACGGTTACAGGAAAGTTAAGCTAATATTTACAGTATGTACAGTATATACATATCCCAGTGGGGGGGCATGGCAGACACTCAACATAATGTAATACTAGGATGGTGAAGGTATTACTGGATGCCATAAGATGGGGTGTCTGTCTGGAAGGAATATGCCATATATGGTTTGGAAGGGAGATTTGTGAGATGAGTGGTAGTGGTTTTGGGCCTATAGAGGAATGGTGTGAGGAAGCGTTAATTTTTTTAGCTGCCCACTTGCTTCCTTCTCCTTCTCCTCCTCCTCCTTCCTCTACTTCCTGGGTTCTGCCAGAGGTTGGGGCCCGGTCTACACCCTTTTGGACCTTTTCCGGTTCATATCCTTTCCTTTTGCTATCCCTTTGGGCTGTCTTGCCCACCCTCCACCCTTATTTTTCTCTTATCCATTTCACTTTACATCGAGTAGAACTGAGAAAATGAAAGGGACGGCGTCGGTTACTGGCCAACCCGTGAACACCACGCAATGACTTTGCCTCGAGGGCGGCAACGTCCCCAATGTCAGCCCTCCCTCTTAAAGCAATTAAGCTTTTTTCTAAGCAAAGTTTCCTGCATGGTCCTGCTCCTCCGGCTGATACCCACCAGTGATAAATGGTGAAGATATACAAGATGATCAAGAATTACAGTAGGCATGTAATTTGCATTTTCTGAGTTTGTTCCATGTTGACAGTAGCTGCTCTCTCCATGCTTAAGAGTGACTTGGACGTATGCTTGTTTTTTGCAGGTTACAGGCAGTTATGTGCATTATTAGCACCATCATGGAGTCATGTCCGTCCACATCTAGCTTCTACAGCAATTCCACAGCAAAAACGCAGCACAATGGCATGAACAACATTATTCGACTCTTCTTGAAAAAGGGGCTGGTCAACGACCTAGCCAGAGTGCCCCACAGCCTTGACCTATCCAGGTATGAATGGCAAGGCCTGATTTGGTGCAGTATGGGGGGATATAGGACAGACAGACCACTCTACTGCGTTTTACTGCCACACACATAAGGTAACACAGTCTTGTCTCATTGCTGTAGGATTCTGAATGCCCTATTGTAAACAAGGTAATGTAGCCCACGCCAATGATATAATTTACTTGATCTCCTCTTCTTATCTAGCAGAGGTGATGCAGTCCTTTCTCCGTATTATAGGTTCCTGGATTGTGTTGTATTATGTCAGAGGTAACACTGCTCTGTCTCAGTTCTGTAGATTTCTGAGTATTGTGCTGTAATGTAGCTTAGGTTACACAGTTCTATCACAGTGCCAGACATGTCAACTGCCTCTGATTTTTCAGGGACATTCTCTGATTTGGCATTACAGATTTCTTCTGCTTCTCCCGAATTCCACATTCTAGAAGCATGGATATGGTTCACTTATCCACACTCTGTCAGTTCCACTGGAACTGTTATTGGCGAGAACATCTTTAAGCTAAACTGCTCCCACCACCCTGGTGACATATCCCCCCGACTTCTCCCGTGATGCCAGATCTTTCTGTTAGAAGAACATGTCCCCTCCTTAATGCTCCCACTTAGGATTTTCTGCACCATAGGCAAACTTCCCTTTTGATAAAAGTACAAGTTCTTCAATTTAGTTTAGTGGTTCTTTCAATTCTGTCTCTTGGCAAATGATGAAACACAAGAAACCAGGATTTAGATTCTGTTCCTGGCAGAAGATGCCGGTCACCGATTTCACATGACACATGCGTGTACTGCCTGGGCGGGCAGCACACTGTGGTTATGTGCGGCCTGTGCTTATCCATGCTTTCTGAGTCTTGAAAGGATAGGAAGCTCTGAAACTGGGTTGGGCCTTCAGAAAAGGATCCAAAGGACCACCCTAAGAGCCGCAAGAAGGCCTTGGCAGTGGCTAGGTTTGCAGAACAGTTCACAGCCCTTGAGGTTGAAATGGTGGCTGCCACGATGGGTGCTTGCACTGTCTCTGCACTATTCCCTGGAGGACAGCATTGGAGGGTCTTTCACACAACAACTGTGACTTGCCTGTCCCTCCAGACATTGGGGGAGAGCCCTGCCCTCTGTGGTTAAAAGTACAAGTGCCGCTTCTACTGGTTGTGGAACTGAGAGCGATTAATGTCCTCCTTATCCTTCGTTTGACTGATCGCTCAACAACCATTGAACACTGCTCGCCAAGGTAAGGTAAGCAGCGGCGGTAAAAGTTTGATGTTTTTAAGCGCTTTTCAAATCAAAGCCTACAATAAAATAGTTAAATACATATAAAACATACATATAGCATAACAAACAACAATAAAATATAATTTCAGTACAGTGCAATAACTACTCCCATATGCCTTTTGAAATAAATAGGTTTTCTGTTCTGACTTAAAGCTTCAGCGGTCAGGCAGCTTCAGTATCCGACGAGGTAGAAGTTCCACAGGGTGAGCAGCATAAGAAAACGCCGTACCCGGATGTTTTAAACGAACCCTGGGAACCTCTAGCAATCCTCGCCGGGTGGAGCCGGAGTGAGCGGGGGACGTTAGGGAACAAGCAGATCTTGAAGATATCGCGTCCCTGTTCGTAGGGCTTTATAGGTCAGTAAACCGACCTTAAAGGTGATCCGCCACTGAACCGACAGCCAGTGCAGTTCACGCAGCACAGCGAATATGATTCCTTATAGATGTCCCCGCAAAGCCTGGCTGCAGCATTCTGCACCAGCTGCAAGCGGCGGATATCAACCCCCGGCAGCCCTAGGTACAGGGCATTGCAGTAGTCAAGGCGAGAAGTAATAAAGGCATGGACTAATGTTGGGAGGTCAGCCGGAGGAACAAGGTGTTTCACCCGAGCAATATTCCTCAGATGGTAAAGAGGATTTGACGGCAGATGACACCTGGAATTTGCGCCAAACTGTCGCCAATAATAACGCCCAGGTTACGCACCGTCTGAGGTTGAGAGCTGGGCCCATCGATCCATATGCCCGAAGGAAGACCAGCCCTCTCCGCCTCACGACACCTGGGTCCACCACCAACACCTCAGTCTTATCCGGTTTAACTCAGCCAGCTGGCACTCATCCAATCACTGGTCTCGATAGACAGTTGTTAAGTTTAGAGACTGCATCTTCTCGTTCGGGGCTAAGGACAACATAGCTGGTGTCATCTGCATAGCAGTGAAAACCCAAGCCATATTGCCTAATAATGTCTCCCAATGGCAGCATGTAAGACAGCGAACAACATGGGTGCCAAAATGGAACCTGCGAATCCCCACAGGGCAAAGAGACGGCATCAGTGAATAAATTCCAGTGATAACCCCATGTCTCCGCTCTGTGAGAAAAGATTGAAACCATTGTAGAACCATACCAGACAGTCCACAATGGAACCGCAAGCTGCCCAGAAGCACACCATGGTCCACAGTGTCAAAGCTGCAGAGAGATCAAGAAGGACTAGAATAGTCATGCCTTTTGATCCCTCGCTATCAGGAGATCATTTAGAACCCGGACAAGAGCAGTCTCAGTACTATGTCTTTTCCTAAATCCCGATTGAAGAGTATCATAGACATTATGATTTGTAAGATGGTCGTCCAGTTGCAGTGCAACCACCTTTTCAATAACCTTATCCAAGAAGGGCAGGTTAGAGATAGGTCTGTAGTTAGCTGGACAGTCCGGATTCAATGAAGGTTTTTTTAGGAGTGGTCGAACGACCGCCTCCTTTAAGGGTTCAGGAAAGATCCCCTGCTCCAAAGATTTCCAGGACGATTTTAGCAATGGTCGGACAGATAATATCTTCAACCCAATAAAAGTGTGAGGGCCCGGATCCAAACTACAACTGGTTGGACGTACAGTCTGGACAATCTCATAATGTCCATGAATTCCGCCTACCAAAGTCAGACCAGGTGACACAGGTGTTTGCTTCCTCGCCGATCACTGAAGTTTCCTTGTAGAGAGCTTGGCCGAGATCCCTAATGTCAGTAATCTTATCAGCGAAAAATCGAGCAAGCTCATCACACTTTATTTGTGAAAATTTTCCAGACTGTAGACAGAGTGATTGCACAATCTGTCAACAGTCCGAAAGAGTTGAGCCGGTCGGTTTCTCGCAGCAGCAATCTCCCTGGACAGGAATTCTGACTTCTTACGGGATATTGCCGATTGATAGATAACATAATGATCCATCAATCTAAGTTTGTCGGCATCCAGGCAAGATTTCCGCCATGCTCTCTCTAGCCTTCGCCCCACTCTCCTCAGCTCCTTCAAAGACTCATCAAACCAGGGAGTCTTTGGGCGCTGAGTGAGTGGGCGAACACGAACAGGAGCAATTCGATCCAGGGCCCCGGTCACCGCCTTGTTATAGGCACTAACCATGTCCCCTGGACCCATGCTCTCATCCGAAACACCCGATAGGTCCAGTACCGCCATTAGGCCCTCTGGATTTACTCCCTTAAGGGCGTATACTGGACCATCTCCGTGGGACAGCCTATTAGGGGTGCCCCAAAACTGAATCTTATGGTGTGATGGTCTGTCCACGATTTGGTTCCACCTCCAAATGTGAAAAACATCCAAATCCAGTAGGAACACCAGGTCCAATGAGTGTCCACCTGTATGGGTAGCAGAGGTAACTACCTGTGACAGGCCCAACATAGACATAAGTTGGAGAAGTTCTTTCAAGTCACGAGTTCATCGTCGACCAGGCATTGAAGTCACCCAGAATTAGCCATCTAGGCGACTCCAGTGCCATGTCAACAATGAAGTCCGCGAACCCCTTCAGGAATTCACCACCATCACCGGGTGGACGGTAAATGAGGAGAATCCTGAGCTCTGCACCTGCTGCCAGGATACACTCAAAGGATCTGGTGTTACCCACTGGCACCTCCACAAGACTCGGCTCTGATCTAAAGAAGATGGGGGCAGGTTGAGGGCTCTTCAGCTCTGGCATCAAGGCAGTTGACCTTGGCACCATTTGGGCAGGCCTTCGAAATCTTTCTTGAGCCTGTTGACAGGTTGTTAGATGAGGCCAAGGCTTTAGTCTCGCAGTCCTCATTGCTTTCTGTCCTGACTCCGAGGACATTGACCAGTTGGTGCCCTGGTCGATCCTTCCAGGACAATCCTCCACCCAGGGTCGGGTCTTCGCCTGTGTTGCTAACTGTCAGTAGGTGCTTCATTTGTGACCAACAGGTAGACCTTTCTTGCCATCAGTTGGCCAGTCGACAGTCAAGGTTGAGTTTTAGGCATTCACACTGTCGATCCTACTCTACCAGGAGTAGTCGCTGTCAGCGTTCTTTACCTCCTCACTGTCACGTGAGGAGAGGCACAGACGCAAGATGCACCAGTGCTATGAGGAATTCTCTGGCAGCAGTGGACCATTGCAGGGCTCTACCCAAAGTCCTTCTGTCCATTGGCAGCCGCCAGTGGTTACCTGACTGTTTAATGTTCTGCAGATACTTCCCATACCTGCTTCTATGCCGATTAGGATAGTGCCGCCACCATGACAGCCACCAGTCTGTGCTCCGACCAAGGAGGCCGGCTGTTTGACCAGTGGTTTGCCAGGCTGCTTGTCGGTAAGGATTTCCAGGAGGTCTGTGGTGAAGAATGGCTAAGGGCCATTTGTGAAGTCATTGGACAGCTCGGATCAGTAATCCATGGCATCCTCAGAGACTCTGCTCTTCCACCATAGCTTGGTGAAGGAGCCTTCCATCGAATGTGGCTTATTTTCCTTTTGGTGGGCTGCTCTGACATCTCCGTCTAAATCAGTCCCACTTGAGCCAGTCGAAAGAGGGCTAAGTCCCCTCTCATAGATCTTTTGGACTGGGATAAATCTCCGGGGGTTGCCTTCCCGGTGGCTGAGGCCATCTTGGGGCTGGTTCTGGAGCTTTGGCAGCATCCTGCCCGGCACGATCAGTCCGCAAGTATGCGGTCCCTTTTAGGGTTTTCGGACCATCCGTTGGCTGATGGGCTGGTCACTGATTTGGTGTTCCATAAATCTGAACACACCAGGGGGACGTGGACAAACCTCAGGACAAGGAGTTCCATAAGACTGACCACACCGTAAAAAACGTCTGCGCTGCAGCCACTCTGGGTCTCCATCAGGCTGACACTGCTGTAATGGTGGCTAACTGTGTTCATTCCCTGATGGGTATTTTTGATGCTGTCCTTCCCACTTCCATCCAGGGCAGTGGTTGCTGGTGCAGCTCATCAGAGACCAAGGTTACTCACTACCTAAACACCAGCTCCAGACAGCATTGGGCCTAGCAGCAGCTGTCTTGGTGTGTTGCAGGGTTGGCTGCATTTGTCCACCTTCACGGTGGACACCCAGCAGAAGCTGGTCAATGTTCCTTTCCGGGGCACTGACCTCTTTGGTGCTGGGATGTGGGAGCATCTCACCTGGGTTAAGTCCATCGCCACCCTTGACTCTGTGACATCACCCCAGAAGGAAGAAAGAGAGAACATCTAAAAAAAAGAGGCTTTTCAGTACTGATCCTTGCAGGCACAGCCTCCTCAGCAGCAGCCCCAGTAGGGTCTGTTACAGACTTGGTGCCCCAAGCCAGTGTCCAAGGTTCAAGTTCCAGAAAAGGGCTGGTGAGGGGCAGGAGTAGTGGTGCCCCACTGGCAGCGGCTGCCAATATTCCTGCGAAAGCCGCCCAGTGATGGGTTGGATGAGTGTCATCCCTCCACCTGTCTTGTCCTTGACTGCTCGCCTGATCGGAGCCTGGCTACATAATTTCTTGCCCTATTGATCTGCTGTCATAGCGGACGAGTGGGGTGTTGGACGTAGTGGACAGAGGATTGTCTCTAAACTTCGAGTCTCTCCCATCCACACACCTTGAGACTTTGGGGCATCTCAGGATATTCTTTCCCTTCTCAGGGAAGACATCGCTTAGCTCCTTATCAGAGGGGAGCAGCCTGTGTTCCGGATGCCCTGGCCCATCAGGGTTACGAGTCCTGGTACTTGGTGGTCCTGAAACAGATTTTTGGGTGGGGCCCTATTGGGTTTTGCACAGTCTCAACCAGTTCATGCAGAAGCCAAGTTCTAAATGGTCACTCTGATCCAGATGATTCCACCCCTAAAGCAGAACATGCGTTTTTTCTCCCTGGATCTCCAGGATGTGTTCTTCCGCATTCCCATCGTGTGTCCCAGTGCTGGTACCTCCATTTACAAGCAGAAGGAATCCTCTACCAGTTCCAGGTCATGCTCTTTGGCCTCTTCTCTGCACCCAGGGTCTTCACCAAATGCATGGCAGTGACGGTGGCTCACCTGTTGTGCCTAGGGGTCAGAGTATTCTCCTGCCTGGATGGCTGACTGATAGACGGTCCATCCAGAGAGGCCGTGTTGAGATCCACAGACCTGCCGGGACTTTGGCCTGTTTGACAACCCTGATAAGTCCGAACTGGTACTAAAGCAGGTGATCAAGTTAATCGGAGCATAACTAGACTCCCTGCGGGCCAGGGTCCACCTCCCAGTGAACTGGGCACAGGATCTTACCTCCTTTGCCTGATCATTTCAGGTTGGGCTCTTGCAGCCTGCCCAAGATTTTCTTTAGCTGCTAGGGAATATGGCATCCTGCACCAGTGTGGTCCATTGGGCCTGCAGGCAGAAGCGCTACCTTCAGTGGAGGCTGAGTTGTCAGTGGTCCCAGCGCCTAGGCCACTTGGACCAGCTGGTCACAGTGACCAAGCTGATGTGAGACGTCATCCAGTGGTGGCTTGTTCCTGAACACCTGGAGGAAGGAATTCCATTTGTCCACCTGAAGCGGTTCATCAAAGCTGATGACAGACACTTCGTTGGTAGGGTGGGGAGCACACTTTGGGAGACCTAGACCAATAAACTAAACCACACAGTCTCTGGATTCTGGTTGCCCAGGGTGTCCTGTCACCACATAAACCTGCTGGAGTTCCGTGCAGTATGCTCTACTAGTCAGTGACCAGGTCGTTCAGGTCCACAACAGTGTTTTACCTAAAAACAGTGGGCGACACACACACACACACACACACACACACACACACACACACACACTGTACCTCTGTGTCAGGGGGCACTACACAGTCCGAGACACTGATAGGTGATGCCGTCGTGAGGCCTTGGATACGTCTTTCCTCCCTTTCCCCTTGATCCGTAGAGTACTGGTTAAAGTCAGGAAGGACAAGGTGCAAATAATTTTGATTGCTCCAGAGTGACCACATCAGTTCTGGTACCCAGATCTCCCCAGCCTCAGCAGCAGGTCTCCGGAGCTACTACCCCTCTACCCGTTCTGCTGATCAGGCTTCGGGGGCGGTCCTGCACCCACACCTTCAGTCCCTACACCTCATGGCCTGATTACTGAGTGACTAGAGTTCCAGGCCTTGGGTGTCTCCAAGGATTTCCTCTTCGTGGTGGAGGCCTAAAGGAAAGAGTCGACTCATAGGTGCTATGTCTTTCAATGGAATAGATTTCCCATTTGTTGTCTGGGCAAGGAGCTTAATCTTCTTGACTGCCCAGTGGCTAACATCCTGGGACCACCTCTGGTGCCTTTCCCAACTGGGACCAAGAACGACTACCTTTAAGGTGCACCTGGCAGCCTTCTCTGCTTTCTGGGCATGGGACGGTATGCTGACAGTGGTCCAGGAGGTGGTGGTCAGGTGCTTTTTTTTTTTTTTTTTCCAAGGGCCTCGACCACTTGTCTCCTTGGTGTGTGAACCACGTCCACCGTATGACTTACTACTGGTCTTGGCTGTGCTCGTGGGTAAGCCTTTTGAGCCAGTGCACCGATACGAGATATCACACCTGTTGTGGAAGATGGCCTTTGTGGTAGACATTGTCAACGAGAAGGCTTGAGTCTCCTTACCTGGTTTTCCACATTGACAGAGTCGTCCTTTGCCCCAACCAGAAATTGCTCTCGAAGATGGTATCGGAGTTTCACCTTAACCAGGTAATGAACTTACCACTATATTTTACCAAAACATCTTCAGAGGCTGACCGCAGACTTCATATCCTGGACCTGCAGAGAGCAGTGTCATACTATGCAGAGCGTACAGCTGGAGTTTGGGCACAAGCTTACCAGCTGCTTGGTACCTACGCTGAAGCCACGCCTGGCAGACCAGCAGCAAAGCGAACGATTGCTAGGTGGATCACAAACGGAAAATAATAAAAAGGAAATAGCAAGTGTGAAATGTTATTTGTTTACCTGGGTCAAAGAAAATGACCCCGACACTGAACTCAGATAAGTACATGTGCATCAGAGCCTTAGAGAAAGAATTATGTATACTAAGGGAAAGAATAAATGAAAGTACCAGCACAGAGCAACTAGAGGCATACATTGACAGCAGTTTTTAGTGCGGTAATAAACCAAAACACTGATTATAATATAAACAAGAATAACTCTGGGGAGTAATTAAATGATAAGGGAGATCCTAATGGTATGCATACTATAAAAAAAAAAAAAAAAGAATGGCACAAACTGGAGAGGAGGGGTTTGGCGGAAGAGCTGCAAATTGATGACAGTTTGGATTCGGCAGATATCTTGCAGGAGTGGACAGTAGTTGGCAGGAGAAAAAAAGAGCAAAAAGAGGGAGAAGGGCGAGAATTAAAAGTTACCACTAACAAATGCTTATCTGCCATTAACAGCATTTTTAGAGGAAAGAGAGACTGCTGTAAGTGCGTCATCACCAATCAAAACAGACAGTAGTAATGTGGACCAAGGGTTAGTTATGAATTGCGGAGCTGAGGAGAGAAATAAAGAAATGGAGATGGGAGGAGTATATTGCAGGAATGCTGTTGTGATTGGTGATTCAGTAATGTGCACGGATAGTGTAATATGTAGGGGGAAAGGACAGGATGACAACAGTCTCCTGTTAACCAGGTGCCAAAATCAGTGTTGTGAAACATATGATTGATGGCTTATGGCAAGGATCTGGGGATAGCCCAGAGGTCCTGCATTTAGGAACAAATGATACAGAAAACCGACATGATAATGACAAAGTCTGATTTGCCTGAGGTGGGACATTACTTGAGAAACAAAATTGTAAGTTACTGGTGTCTGGAATGTTACCGGTACCAAGGGCGAGGATTGCTAGAACAAGAGCAATAAAGAAGATACATCATTGGCTGCAAAACTGGGCAGCAGAGGAGTGTCACAAATTTGTACCCTGTTGGGAGGTGTTCAGTCAAAATGATCTGTATGAGAGAGCCAGACTCAATTTAAACTAACTGGGGGCAAGAAGACTGGGAAACAGATTAAACAAATATCTGGACAAGTATTTAAACTAATGTATTTATATAGTTTTTGTCAACGGGGTTAAGTGCACTAGACAAATCCTGCCTATTTTCAGGCACAACCCGGGGGAGAGGGATACAGATAATGCCAACTGACCTTGAACCAGATTAAGCTGTTAGTATTTTTAGTGAATTACCCAGGTGAATGGGGAGGGGTATCTGAAAATGTGACTGTCGAAATCCCACACGTAGGAGAACATGTAAAGACATTTTCAAAGGATGCCGCTAACATTAATGTTAAAAGTGAAAAAGGATGGAATTGTGTGTTAATGCAAGGAGCCTAAATAAATTTGGAGAGTTGGAGGAAATCGCCAAAATAGACTGTCCGACAGTAATTGGAGTAACAGAAACATGGTGGTCCAAGGAGGATACATGAGGAAAAGAATTAGAAGGATATACCTTATTTAGAAGGGAACGTGTTGATAAATTTGGAGGTGGGGTGGCTCTCTACATCACTTATAACCCATGGGCAGAGAAGGTAAACATGTAGCGCTGTCCTGAACATGAAACCATGTGGATTACAGTGGGAGTAAACAACCAGGATTACGTAATAATGGGTATCGGGTATAAACCACCAAACTAGCCAGATCATGTGGATAAATAACTTACAGGAGAAATGCAAATCCATATGGGGAATAAAATGTCATACTTGTGGGGGACATGAATCTGCTAGGAATCAGCTGGGATACTGGGGGGGGCAGGAGTGCCCAAGATAACAGTCTAGTGTATAACATGTAAAATAAAGTATGGGGTGGTATGTGTAACAAGAAGTTTACACATACCCGAGGGGTTAGATGCTAGGGTTTATGGGAGCACACACCACCCCATGTTTTATTTTATATAATTGCTGGATCTCCGCTTTTTGGCCGCAGCAATTATATAAAACAGTTTCGGTGCCGCCGCACTTCACTTTTTGTTCCGTCAACATTTTTTTTTTTTTTCGTTTTTGTAGGTTTCACTTTTTTTTAAATATTTACTTATGCCCCATGTGTAGAAAACTTCTTTTAGTAACTTGTCGCCGTGTTTCTTCGGCGGGTGCATTGCTGGCGAGTAGGAAGCAGTGCGTCAGAAAAGGAGACACTGCAGCGGGCACATGCGCAGAGGGAGGAGAACCGTGCCCGTGTTTGCTGTTATAAGCACTCTTTTATAACGGCAAATTACGACACAGTTTCTCTATAGCAAAAAGGGGAGACCCATTAATTATATAAGACATTTAAACATGGAGCAACATGTCAAGACCATTATGAGAGGAAAAAACTTTCTGGATGTCGTAAGTGATATGGGACAGTTGATACATAACTGTCATGTCATAGAGCCATTGGGGGACAGTGATCACCAGATGGTCACTTTTACTATAAAGAGTCATTTTTTTAAAGTAAAGGGCTGTACAAAAATTAAATGCTTGAAGTCTAATTCAAAAAAAAATGATGGATTAACTAAGTAAAATGGAGGTGGAAAGAAGAATTTGTAAATAAAAATGCAAGTGGAATGTGGGGCATCTGCATTGAGAGCATGTATGTACCAGAAATAAATAAGTATACTAAACAAGGTGCAAAACCAGTTTGGTTAAACAAGAAAGTGTACTGGACACAGTAAAGAGGAAAAGTTTTTTATAAATGTGCAAAGACCTCTGGGAACTGTCACCACTGGGATTAGTATACTAAGCATGCAAAGGAATGTAAAGAGTTAATAAAAGGGTTCAAATGAAAAAGAAAGATGATAAAGCTAAAAATTCCCATACCAACCCCAAAATGTTTTGGGCATATGTTAGAAGAAAGAAAGGAGAATGCAGAGCAGTGGGATCTCTGAAAGAAGGAAGAACATCCATTACAAATGACAAGGAAGTGGCTGATCTACTAAACAGTTATTTTGGTTCACTGTATCGGGTATCCCAGTTAAATACAGTAGACATGCAGAATGAGGACAGCGCATTAGAGATGACTGAAAAGGAGGTTTATGAAGTCTTGATATCACTAAAAATAAATCTGAGGGACCAGATGAATTGCATCCAGTATTAAGTGAAATGGCATCTGAACTGGTTGATCAGATAACGGAAAGTTTTCAGGAAATCTTTAGAGCGGGGTGAGGTCCCGGATGATTGGAGGAAAGCTGTTGTGCCAATTCACAAGAAAGCCAGCAAGGCATTGAAAGAAAACTGTAGGCCAGTTAGTCTCATGTTAGTGCTGGGAAACACAATGGATGCTATCCTGAGAAAACTTATAGATGACCATCTGAGTAAAATAGGGGTGTGGGACACAAATCAGCATGATTTTAGGAAGGGAAGATTGTGACAGACAAATCTGATCAGCATTTTTGAGGTCAGTCAAGTACTTAACAGGAGGCTAGTGGTTGTGGTATACCATGACTTTGCCAAGTCTTTTGATACGATGCCACATGCTGAGCTGATTAAAAGCCTTGAAGTACAGATGAAATCGTAAGATCATAATACAGTGGAGCCATGTTGTAAGCACACCCTAAATGCCAAGAAAAAATGTTCTTATAGCTAGGATGCTCTTATAAGAGGGCTTCATTGAAAACTGTGAAAATCCATGTAAAATCTGTGGTTAACATGATTAAGTTGGGCTCAGACTAGTTTTTAAAGGACTCAGTAGTACAGTATAGTTTTTTAAGAGCTCTTGCTCAAGCAGTTAAACAGTTGTAAAATTAATTTATTATGAAGAAATGCGTGCTACCTTTTTTATAGGGCACCTTCAAACAACATGAAGTCTTGCTATATTATGACACATGCAGTGAGTCCCAACCTTCGAACTGCTCCGGAGGTGAAAGAGTTAACTTTCCATGCCAGGCATGGAACGCTGAGCTCGAGCTCGGTTGAAAACTCTGTCTTTTGTTCTTCAAACTCAAACTGTCAGATTCTTTACTCCGCCTCACTGAACAGTCGCTCCGGAGATTTTCTCCTTCTGCTCGGTTCATTTTGTCGGTTAAAGTATTATTTTCTCGGTTTTTTGACCGCATTTAAACCGCAACCGGTCGGTTCAAGCTCTGTCTGTGGTATTGTAAGTACTAGATAACTTTTGCATTTAATACTTCTGTGTGGAACTTCTAAACAGTTATCGGTTCGGTTTGAACAGATCAGGTTGTTTTGAAATACATTAATCTGTCTTTTAGAGTGTCGTTACCGGTTCTTATCAGTTCTAAAAAAACGGATTTTATTACGTTTTCCCGCATCGTGACACGGTTGGGAACCGATAAGAGGGTCTTGCTCGGATTGCCATAAACGGCAAATTGGTTAGGACTGGCACTATGTCTGAGAAACCCAAAGGAAAAACCGGGCTCACTGGGTTTCAACACTGCAGTGTCTGTGGGGAAGCCTTTGCCAAGGCTGACCCCCACACCACCTGTGTTTGTCTGGGGTTTGACCACCTCAATGCAGACTGCCAGATTTGCAAAAATTTTCCTGCAGCTACCCTGGACAAGAGAGTTGGTAGGCTCAGGGAAAGGGAGGCCAAGAAGTCCATGACCCGATGGCCAGCCCGGTTCGGGTTCAACCGAGGGAGTGCCCTCTGACCAGGGCGACTTCCTCTGGCAAAGGAGAGCACCGCCGGAGTCGGTTCCAGCAAAAGGACAAGGAAATCAGCTGGTGTGGAGCCAAAACTTTCCTCTCCAACCGCTGAAGAAATAGCCAAGCGACTAAAATTGTCCAGTCGCTTTCCCCGGTTCCGACCGAACCGGCACCATCAGGGTAGCGTACAGTTCGGCCGGTTCCACCGGTTCAAGAGTATGAGTTTGAGGAATTTTATGAACCGGAGGAGGGGAAGAGGCGATGAGGAGAGGAATGGATTTGAAAGTCTGGATGTGCCCATTGAACCGGACATCTCCCCAGACAGACCTTCAGGAGTGCTCTCCTAGGCTTTCTGAGTCCCTTCTCATTTTATTTTCATAAAAAGTGGCTGAAACCCTCCAGCTCCCTATGGAGGAAGCTGTGGATGATCAAGAGGAACCTGACTATGTGGAAATGATGGATATCCCAGAGTCCGGGAGACTGTCTATTCCTTTGCATAAATCTTTTGGGAAACAGACAGTAAAAATTCTAAAAACTTCTCACACTATACCTCCTGTTGATAAGAGAATGGACAAGAGGTACACATTGTCAGGCTCTGATACGGAGTTCCTTACACAACAATGCAGCCATGTTGGGGTAGTGCAGGCTGCAGCCTGTGACAAGGCAAATATTCCCTTGGCCTCACCCCCGACAAGGACTCCAGGAGGATTGATGCCATGGCAAAGAAACAGTACATGGCATCATCCTTGGGACTCAGACAGGCAAATTATATGGCTTATGTTGCTAGATACCAGAAATCCAGATGGGATACTGTTATGACTCTAGCAAAACAGGTCCCTAGCCAGCTTGCCAAGGAGCTGGAGCAGGTGGCTGCTGATGGTATTGAGGCATCTAAGGTGCAATTCCATGCTGCAGTGGACTCTAATGATGTGTCAAGAGTCATGGCTACATCTGTGGCACTTCGCAGAATGGCTTGGCTCAGATGTACTAGCCTGTCACAGGATACCCAGACTAAGGCCATGGATTTTCCTGTTGTGGGTAATTCTTTGGTTTGGGAGCAGACAGAGAATTATATGAAGAAAATGGATGAGTATAGGACCACCTGTAGGAGTGCACAGGCCAAGGAAAGGTAGGCCACTCCTCAAAGGCAGCCTTCCAGGGGCAGGGGTAGGCCTTTTAACCAAACCCAGGCCTCCTCTTCAGCTTACGCCCAGAGGGGGTTCTTTAGAGGGAGAGGCAGATGGGGTACAAGCAGACCTGCTTCCACCCCTCAGCCTAAAGCCCCTGCCAAGCAGGCACCCTGATGGAGTGGCCAGGGCCGATTCTCCACTACCTGTAGGGGGCAGGCTGGCTTACTTTGTCCAGGACTGGAAGTCTCTCACATCAGACAAGTGAGTCCTGGAAGTAGTAAGCCAGGGACTGGTTCTCAGCTTCAAAAAATTTCCAAAGATGAGAACCAGATCCTTTCCACCTGCAAATCCATCAGAGGCACTTGCCCTAGAGGCAGAAGTCTCTACCCTCCTGGCTCTCAGAGCCGTGGAAAGGGTTCCACCCCTACACCAGGGCAAAGGATTGTACTCCAGGTACTTCCTTACCCCAAAAAAGACAGGAGAATGGCGGCCCATCCTGGATCTCAGATACTTAAACAAGCACCTTTTAAAACCAAAATTCAAAATGGTGACTCTGGGAATTATTCTGCCCTCTCTAAGGCCAGGGGACTGGCTAGCATCCCTGGACCTCAAGGATGCCTACTTCCATATTCTCATCAGAAGCTCCCCGAAAAAGTACCTCAGGCAGAGCTGCCCTCAGGCCATTACCAGTTCAGAGCAATGCCCTTTGGCCTCACCTCTGCTCCAAGGGTATTCACAAAATGCCTGGCAGTAGCAGTTGCCCACCTAAGAAGGCAAAAAATTGCCATCTTCCCTTACCTAGACGACTGGCTCATAGTAGGCCAGTCTCCAGACCAAGTCAAGTTACATCTTCCGATAACTCAGCAACTGCTTACCTCTCTAGGTTTCCTTC
Source organism: Neoceratodus forsteri (assembly GCA_016271365.2). NCBI lineage: Eukaryota > Metazoa > Chordata > Ceratodontiformes > Ceratodontidae > Neoceratodus > Neoceratodus forsteri. Next base: position 348,118,141 of record CM028138.1, on the reverse strand, counting down.
TGAATCTTCCAAAGTCAGTTCTAGAGCCTGTCCAGCTCCTCACCTTCATAGGCGCAGAACTGAACACAGAGGAAGCCAGAGCCTTCCTGCCTTTGGACAGGGCAAGGACCCTGGTCTCTCTGGCCTCCTCATTCACCCTGTGGGTCTCTCGACCAGCAAGGCATTTTCTACAGCACCTAGGGCACATGGCTGCTTCTACAGCAGTAGTGCAAGGAGCCAGATTTCAGATGAGGGACATCCAGTTCCATTTGAGAGCCTTTTGGTCTCAAAGAAAGGACCCGCTAACCAAATTGATCCCAGTGACTCGGAACCCTGATCCAAGCCCTACAATGGTGGCAGGATCAGAGCAATCTGAGACAGGGGGGTTCCCTTTGTCACTCAGTCTCACTCTTTAATCCTTACTACAGATGCATCCCTCTTGGGGTGGGGAGCTCACATGGGCGACCTCACTACCCAGGGACTGTGGTCCCCTCAGGAATCCCTGCTCCACATCAACCTGTTGGAGCTCAGAGCAGTTCTTCTAGCACTTCAAGCTTTTTCCAAATCTGTTCAGAACAAAGTTGTACAGGTCAGAACAGACAACACCACTACAATGTGGTACATCAACAAGCAAGGAGGCACTCGGTCTACAGTCTTGTGCACCGAAGCAATGAAGTTGTGGTCTCTGGCTTATTCCCTGAACACCTCCCTTACGGCAGTTCACCTCCCAGGCAAGGACAGTGTCCTGGCAGATGCTCTCAGCAGGATTTCCCAGGGCCATCAATGAATGGTCACTGGATCCCCTGTCCTGAGGTAATATTGCCAGGTGGGGCACCCCGCAGATAGATCTTTTGTAGCCCCAGACAATCACCAGTTTCCCTTTTTTGCTGCAGGCCCCCAGTGTTGGGCTCAGTCCCTCTGGATGCCTTAGTTCTCAATTGGGAAGGGAAGTTTCTCTGTGCTTCCCCCCCTTCCCTCTCCTGTTCAAAGTGTTAGTCAAAATCAGATCTCAATCCTGCAAAGTGATTCTGATTGCTCCAGATTGGGCCAGACAATCCTGGTATCCACTCCTACTGTCCTTAGCAGTCCATCTTCCCCTGCGTCTTCCCAGGAATCACAATCTGTTAACCTTTGCTCAGGGAAGGGTTTGGTACCCGAACCTCAAATCCCTCAATCTCAAGGCCTGGCTCTTGAAGAGTTAGAATTTGCTGATCTACACTTCTCCCAAGGTGTATTGGATATATTGAAGGCTTCTAGGAAGCCTTCCACCAGGGCTACTTACAATTCCAAATGGAAGAGGTTTTCCATATGGTGCTCTGGGAAGCACATTTCCCCAGAATCTGCTGATTTACCCACAGTCCTGGATTATATGGTCCATTTGAACACTTTGGGGCTCAGACCAGCTACCCTAAAGGTGTATTTGGCAGCTGTCTGCTTTCATTTCAGCAGGTAAACCCTCTTCTCTTTCAGCTCATCATGTATTCTCTAAGTTTTTTAAGGGATTGCTTCACACCAACCCTCCATTCAGGGACCCTGCCCCCTGCCTGGGATCTTAATGTTTGCATTGCTCAGCTTATGCAACCTCCCTTTGAGCCCTTGTCTTCAACAGACTTCAAGTATTTGACTTGGAAGACTGTTTCTGGTAGCCATCACTTCTGCCAGACACATAAGTGAATTACAAGCTTTGTCAGTGGAGCCTGATTTTATCTCCTTTCATAGAGACAAGGTGGTCCTCAGGACTAACAAGAAGTTTTTGCCTAAGGTGGTTTCAGATTTCCACCTTAATCAATCTATTTCTCTTCCAGTATACTTCACTGACCATTCCTCCTCTGGCGAGAGGAGGCTGCACAGCTTAGATGTGAAGAGAGCCCTTAGTTACTACATTGAGCGTAACAAGGGTCACAGGTTTGACTCCCTCCAACTGTTCCTCACTTATGGTGAGGTTGGTAAAGGGAAACCTGCCACTGAAAGATCCATTGCCAGGTGGATTGTCTCTTGTATGCAATTCTGTTATGAAAAGCTGGGTAAGGTTCCTCCCTCAGGCCTGAGGGCTCACTCTACTAGAGGTACAGCTGCTTCCCTGGCTACTGCCAGGGACATCCCCATTCTAGAGATTTGTCAAGCAGCTACCTGGAAAACAGTTCACACTTTTACCAAGCATTACTCTCTGGACACCCAGGCTAGGAGTGATGCTTGGTTTGGCACAGCTGTGCTTCAGAGCCTATTTCCTAAGTAGGTTCTTCCCTCCTCCATGGAGGTACTGCTGTGTAGTCTGCATATGTCATAATATAGCAAGACTTCATGTTGTTTGAAGAAAAAATTACTCACCTTAGTAATGTTGTTTCTTCTAATGGAGTCTTGCTATATTATGACTCCCTCTGCCTGCCCCTCTCAGAACCTCTGTTTTTGGGATGTGGGTGGGCAGTGCTGTGTTGGCACTTAGTAGATGCCCACCTTGTTTTTCACCCCTCTCTTTTCTGGGGTGACTGGGTGTTGTGTTTTTCGTTTTTTGGGTCTCCTGACTTGAGTCTTTGTTTTGGGACCAACAAATGTGTTTTTATACTTAGTAGCCAGTTGGCTAGTATAGGTTTACAGCTTCCACACAGGACCTTAGTGAGTTTAGCTCGTAAAGATCTGACAGTTTGAGTTTGAAGAACAACAGACAGAGTTTTCAACCGAGCTCGATCTCAGCGTTCCATGCCTGGCATGGAAAGTTAACTCTTTCACCTCCGGAGCAGTTGGAAGGTTGGGACTCACTGCATATGTCATAATATAGCAAGACTCCATTAGAAGAAACAACATTACTAAGGTGAGTAATTTTTTCTTTCACTCATCTGTTCACTGCTTAATGGCTATTAATGAGGAAACTAGATGATGTATCAGCCCAGGCTTAGTACACTCAGAGGTGATGGTGACCATCTACCACTACCTCTGGAAAAGACTGTTCTTATAACTGGGATGAATGTTCTTATAAAAAGGCTTTACTGCCATTGAAAATAATGGGCAAAAATCTGGACATCCAAAAAATGTTCTTATAAACGAGACGATCTTACTTGAGAAGAGCTCTTGCAGCAGGTAAAAACACAAAGGTACTGATGCGGCTGGCAGCTTCAGAGGGACCCATGACAAACTTCTTTCTAGCAGTACCTAGCAGGGGACCGCCCCTCGTGACATCGGCCCCACCCCAATGTCCCGCCTCAGTATATAAGAGGAGGCAGTCCCAGCGTGCTCCAGTTCTTTTCCCTCCATCGCATGCGATAGTTGGCTCTTTGGCCTCTTCTGTCACCAGTACCGACCACTATTACTGTTTTTCTCCATAATTACTCACAAATTTCCTGCATGTCTACTACACCTTTGGGGCACACAAACAAGTGCACCTGCGGACGTCTGATTCCCTCGAAGGATGGCCACGCAGCCTTTTTATTCTGCCTGGGCCAGGACCATGACACCGCTGCCTGCTCCCATTGTCAGGCCTTTAACAGCAAGACACGAATTCGGCGCCAAGTCTGTCCAGACCTTCCTCGCCCAGAAGCAACTTGCCGCCATGCAGAGGGACTTGTCCTTTGGGGAATCTCCCAATTGATCTTCTTCCAAGAAACATGATTCCTCCAAATCGAAGGAGAGACATAAAGAAAAGAGATCCAGAGGAACAGATAAGGGGAATAAAGGAGTATTTTACTACTATTTGTGACTGAAATACTCCCACTTTCTGATTTTCAAGAAGTGTTTTCCCACCATGCAAATTTACAATATGTGGTACACATGTACAAAGTTGGCAGTACCATGAGATGCTAGCAGCCATGGCAGTACACCGGAATACATAGAGGTGGGGACAGGAGTTGCTCTCTGGCTGGTTAGGACTGTTGCAACATGACAGTGTTAACAATGAGGTCACAGTATGACTCCACAGTGGTATTTGACAGTCGATGACTGCAGGCGTCCAGTAGGATTGAGACTTTGTTTAGATGTTGGGGGGTATGAGATGGGTCAGTGGATGACAGTACTACCATTTGGATGAAAATACCAGGTATAAGAAGGTAGTAAATAATTCTGAGTCCTAAAAATTATCTGGACCACTAGAGAGATCCCACTCCAGGTCCTGGTCCTCTGGATGTCACACAGCTTCCAGATCGGGTTCCTCTGGTCAGGACTTCTGCCTAGTGACCCTAAAGACCACCCTAGCCTCCAGTGGGGTGGCCTCTCCAAGAATACCGGGCAATCTCCTGCCCTCTAACTCTTAAAGATTAGGCCGCCTCCCACTGCCTTAGGGAGATCTTCGGATCCAGGTGAGGCCCACTCTTCCTCCCAGTCAGCCTCTGTCTCCAGTGCTGACTCCCGGGAGTGATCTAAATCTTCAAGCCTGTCACCGGGCAGGGCCTCTTCTCTCCTGCCTAAACAGTCTAAGTCTTCTGAAAAAGACGAACACCGTCAGACGCCCGCGTCTGACCGACGCCCGATGGAGAAGGTTCACAAGCCTCCGTCATAAGTCCTCCGGCACTTCCACCTCCAGTACAGTAGTGCCGCCTCTTGCTAGGACTCTGCCACTGCTGGCCAGACCCGATGGCACGGCGGATGACTTACCGTCGTCTGTGGAGTGGACATCGGCCTATAGGCCACCTTCTGAGCCCGACTGCCTCCAGACCCAGGACACTCCATCATCGCCCATTCGCCCCACCCTGACGCCGACCCTCCAACACTGGTACTGGCACCAGCGACCATCCACCAATGCCAGATCCGGCTCCACCGACTCCAGGTTCACCCAGGCTTAATATGAGTCAGGTGAAAGATCTTTTTTCCCCCGTTGGTGGGAGGTTATAAAACATGACCTGTTGCCTGTCAGATGTACTCCGGCTGCTCCTCAGCCTGAGCCTACCCTGAATCTGGATGGAGGAGCTGAGCCCCCACCCGCAGGGGATGAGATCCCACCTCCCTCTTCCGATGAAAGTAGGGGCAGGCTCCGTTCACCTCCTAGAAAGAAGCTGGACAAAAGGAGACACCGCAGATCTTGCAGCTCTAGAGCCTCCAGCTCTCGGGACAGGCACCGAAGCAAGAGGAGGAGACATCGCCCTTCTTCTTCTCCTTCATCAGTCTCTGGTATCCCAACAGATTCCTCCTTTTCCTCCTTGGTAGAAGACCCACCTTTGGGAGAGCCTGAAGACCAGCCGAAATCACCTTTTGACGATCACTCGTTTATGGAGGTCATGCAACTCATCCAATCAGACATGGGTTGGAACACGGAGGCCCTCAACCCGGAGTGCTCAAGGCTTGCCAAGTATCTCCTGCAAAAGGATCCCAAGTCCATGGTTATCCCACCTTTGGTGGACACTTTTGCAGAAGTGACTCAAGCCACTTGGCGGCACCCCCATTCTTCCTTATCTGTCCCCAAAAAGGCTAATTGCTTTTACCGGGCTCCTAAGGAACATCCTTTTCTTGCTGAGCAGCCTGCCGCAGATTCGGTGGTCATCTCAGTGGCTCATGATCGTTTGTAGAGGTCCAAACACCTGAGCACCCAGCCTCTGGACAGGGAGTCCAAGCAGCTGGATTCAGTGGGTAGAAAGGTGCACACGTCTGCCACTTGCAGCATCAGGAGTTTGAACTTCCTGACTCACATGGTCCAGTTTTAGAATGCTCCTTGGGAACAGGGACTGGACATACTGCAAGCTGTGCCAGATTGCCTTGAGAAGGCAGAACATGCTAAATTACTCCAGTCCGGATCAGACGTGGCTACGCACGTGCTACGCTTTGCATACAAATCTTTGGATGCATTAGCAAGGATGGCTGCTACAGGCATTTGTCTCCGGCACCACTCCTGTCTCCAGGTTCGTGCCAGATGTGCAGTCCAGCATTCTGGATGTGGCCTTTAAAGACTGTACTCTTCTGTGAAGAGACTGAGAAGATCAACTCTAAGCTTAAAGACTCTGGTAAGGCTGTCCATACCGTGCAGTCTATATGTACCGCCCGAAACGGGGACAGTTTCGTGTGTCCCGTTTTCGTGGTCGAGGGGGTCATCAGTCTCAGCAGCACCACTTTTAGAACCAGCCTCAGCAGGGAGGCTTTGGTAATCGAGGTGGAGCCAGGGGTTCCTTGGCCTCTACCTCCCGACAGGCTAAACCAGCCCAAGTCACCTTCTGTCCCCCTCCAACCGCCTGACTATCCAGGCAACCCATCTCTCCACAATGGTTTGTCGGGAGAGGAAGTGGGAGGTCGCTTCTCTCTATATATGCAGAAGCCTGGAGACAAGTGACCTACGACCAGTGGGTTCTTGAGCTCTGAGATCACGGGCACTCTTTCGAGTTTGTGGATCTTCCTCCGGACAGACACCCCCCCCCCACACACACACACACACACACACACACATCCCGTCTTCCTAGGGGGAGATAGAGACCTCATTCTCCAGGAGAGTCGAGCTCTGATCTCCAAAAGGGCAATAGAACCTGTCCCTCCCTCCAAGAGGGGCTCCGAGTTCTATTCTCACTTCTTCCTGGTCCCGAAGAAGTTGGGAGATTTAAGGCCGATTCTTGACTTCAGCGACTTAAACCTCTGGGTCGTCTACAGACGCTTCAAGATGGTTACCCTTGAAAACCTTCTCCCCATGGACAACCCAGGAGACTGGTTAGCGTCCCTGGATATGCAGGATGTTCATCTTCACATTCGGGTCACCAGGCGCCACTGGAGATACCTGAGGTTCGTTTTTCAGGTAGAACATTTTCAATTCAGAGTTCTCCGCTACAGCCTCTACTCTACCCCCAAGGGTCTTTACAAAGTGCCTGGCGATGGTAGCCGCAGCAATTCGCAGGAGGGGTAATTTCATGTTCCCTTACCTGGACGACTGGCTCCTTCTGGCTCCCTTCAGGGATCATCTCCAGGATACCATCTAGGACACCTGCACCCTTTGCAGCCACCTGGGGGTGATGATTAATCCTTCAAAGTCGTCTCTTGTTCCCACACAGACTTTGCAGTTCATAGGGGCGCTGCTGGACACTGTCCAGGGAAGAGCCTTCTTGTCTCAGGACAGAGCAGAGCACATACAGGCTCTGGCCAGACAACTCTATTCAGCCTCCTCGGCGCCCGCCTGGCTCCTGCTTCACCTGTTAGGCCATATGGCAGCTGCCATTGTCTCCATCCCATTCGCCAGGCTGCAGATGCAGACCATCCAGTGGACCCTCTGGATTCAATGGGACCAAAGTCGGGACAACTTGGATGTGCCCGTCACCATTACGGGATCGGTTCGCCAGGAACTCCTTTTGTGGATGTCGTCTCTGACCCTACTGGAGGGCACTCCCTTCCGGATGGATGTTCCCGGACAGATTCTGTCCACGGATGCTTCCAACACAGGATGGGGAGTGCACTTAGGAAGTCACAGGACTCCAGGATCTTGGTCTCTGGTAGAGCAGTCCCTGCACATCAGTATCCTGGAATTGAAAGCCGTTCTGTAGGCTCTACAGGTGCTGGACTCTGTGATCTTACCAGGTCACCATCTCGTCCAGATGGACAACACGGCGGTGGTCTTCTTCCTCAACATGCAGGGAGGTACTCACTCTTATCCTCTTTGCCGAGAGGCCATGATAGTGTGGGAATGGGTCACAGCCCATCAGGTGACCATCTCCGCAGTTCACGTTCCAGGGTCCAGAACAATCTCACAGATGCTCTCAGCAGATCAAGGTCACAGCCTCACGAATGGTCCCTCCTTCAGTCCGTGGTGGACTACCTGTTTGTCAGGTGGGGGATGCCAGAACTGGATCTTTTTGCATCCGATCCAACGCAAAACTGCCCAGTTTCTGCTTGCGTGATCCCAAGCCTGGTGCTTTTTGTCAAGATGCATTGTCCCTCTCTTGGAGGCGGAGGTTTCTGTGTGCCTTCATCCCCCTTTCCATTGATCCAGAGTCCTCCTCAAGGCGCAATCTGGGACTACACTGATCTTGGTTGTGCCACTGTGGCCGCTCCAGATCTAGTTTCTGTTGCTTCAGCAGCTAGCGTGGGCGCTGCCCATATTGCTGCCACTCTCAACCCACCTTCTGTCTCAGGGCGACGGGTATCTTGTTCATGTGAATTTGCGTTCCCTGCACCTTTATGCCTGGCTCCTCAAGATCTAGTTAAGCTCAGATTTGGAGTCTCGGACAAGGTGGCTGAAGTCCTGGTGGAGGCTAGAAAGCCCTCCATGAGAGCAACTTATGCTATGAAGTGGAAGTGGTTGTCGCTGGTCCACAGGTAGACAACTGAAGCCACTGGTCTGTCCGGTCAACACATTGCTAGAATATCTGCTCTCTATCAGTCAGGCCTGTTACTCCTCCATCAAAGTATACCTGGCTGCCCTTTCCGCCCATCATATCTCTGTCCAGGACAGAACGGTAGCTCAATTGGAGGTGTCCAAATCTTTCCTCAGGGGCATTCTTCATACAAGACCCCCCATTCGGGATCCTGTTCCCCCTTGGGACCTTTGGTTTGTGTTGAAAAAGCTTACCCTCCCTTCTTTTGAACCCGCCACGGATTGTGAGCAGAGTTTTCTCTCCTGGAAAATGTTATTTTTAGTTGCTGCCACCTCGGCCAGGAGGATTTCTGAGCTTCAAGGCCTCGAGTGTAAGGAGCCTTATTTGTTTTTTCACAGTGACAGGGTGTCTTTGCTTTCTAATCCTAAGTTTCTGCTGAAGGTAGTGTTGGAAATGACACCAAACCAGGAAGCTCATCTCCGTTTACTATCCCAGTTATGTCAACAAAGGAGAGGTGCTGCTCCACACATTGGATGTTCATTGCATCTTGCATTTTTATCTGTCTAGGACCAAGGGGTTCCTTTCTTTTGCCACTCGTTCCTTAGGATGCCCGGTTTACAAGCAAACCCTTTCACTGTGGTTGGTGCACTGCATCACCTTCTACTATCAGAAACATGGCAGACCCCTTTCGGGCCCGATCAAGGGGCACTCTACAAGGGCTGTTGCTGAATCCGTTGCTGCTCTCAAGACAGTTTCCACCTCAGATATTTGTGCAGCGGCCACATGGCATTCTGTCCATACCCTTGTTAAGCACTACAGCCTGGATATTTCCCCTCGGTGCAGAGCAGGCTATGGCCTTGCGGTCCTGCAGGGTCTGACCTCCTGAGGGGTCTCATTCTGTGTCATTCCTTTCCTCTCCTACCTCCCCAGGTGGTTGTATTTAGTTTATACTGCTAGGAACTAAGTCCTATGTGTTTTTACGTGCTGCAAGAGCTTCTTCTCAAAGTAAGATGGTACAGTTACTCAAGAACTTACCGTAACAGTAGATCTTCAAGAGAAGCTTTTGCAGCAGATATAATCTCCCCCACCCCAACCCCGAGGTCTACTTCGCTGCATGAGACATGACTTTAGGTTGCCTGTTGCATGAGGAAGCGCCCTTTTTCATCTGCACCTTTCTTGTGAACTGCTAGTGTTTTCCGATGGTACAAGAACTGGAGCATGCTGGGACCGCCTCCTCTTACGTACTAGGTGGGACATCTGGGTGGAGCCGCTGTCTGCAAGGGGCAGTCCCCACTAGGTACTGCTAGAAAAAAGTTTGCCGTGGGGTCCTTCCACCGGCCAGTGTCAGTCCTGTCTGTGTTTACCTGCTGCGGGAGCTTCTCTCGAAGATCTGCTGTTACAGTAAGTTCTTACGTAACTGTACTTTCATATATCCAGTGTTCTTATAAGTGGGCACCACTGTATAGATCAAAGAGTTGCTTACGGATAGACCTCAAACAGAATAAAAGAAGTTGATTCTGGCAATTGGGGAGTAACCAGTGGGGTGCCTCAAGGATCCGTGTTGGGGCCCACATTGTTCAGCATAAATGTTTCTAGTAGGAAAGTTACCAAAGGTGGGTGGATCAGCAGGTTCATTGATGTCACCAAAATAGGTCATAGCGTTGAAACAAATCAACAAGTAGACCAATTACAGTAAGTATTGAATGAGCTCTGTGAGTGGTTTATAGAAAACAAAATGCGTTTCATTTGGGAGAAATGCGTTGATCTTATCAAATTAATCTTCACCGTTCATTACTAATGGGTCCTACCGGAGGTCAGGACCCTGCACGGAAATAAGAGAGCACTGTCTCCTTAAAAGATTTTTATGTGGATGGAGACGATGTCGGGACCAGCCCATAGTTCTGTTTTTTCCACCATCGAGGAAGGATCCTACGCGGGAATATCTGCAAGCAACTGCGTCACTGTCTAGGCCTCAGTTCTCAGTGCTGTGAGTACGGTGCGAGAGGTTTTTTTCTTTTTTATTTCCAAGGTGTACCTTTTCCTTAGTTTGTTTTCGCCACAGCAACGATATGTTGGGGTTAGAGCAAGGCCATTCTAAAGCAAAGCGGTCCAGAGTTGCCCCTATGCATCTGTGCCTATGTGGCAATTCCATTATGATCACAGATCCCCACAGTCGTTGCTTTTCTTGCCTGGGTCCCCGCCATCCGATGGACAAGTGTGACCCCTGTTTTTGGATCTCCATACCTTGGTGGTTCCAGCAGCGCACTTGGGTAGGGAACCCCCGACTTTCGGCGTGCGTCAGCGGGCTCGGGACACCAAGGCAAAAACTTTGAGATCCACCCCTGAGCCCCACCCCAGGGCCTGTACAGCCCAGCGGGGCAGGGACCCCTCTGCTCCTCTTGCTGGGGCACAGGGATCCCGCTAGGGGTTGGTGGGGAGGTGGTCTTTCTTCTGTGAGGCGACTGGTCACCCCTTATAGACTCAGTGGAGGAGGAGGAGCGGATGACCCATCAGGTGGAGTCAGAGCTGTATGAAGGCTCTCCTCGGGAGGGCCCCTCAAGACCATGCTTCTTGATGACTTCGGTGCTCAGCGCTGCTTCCGGTGCAGATCTGCGGAGCAGGGGGACTAGTGTGTCTGAGCCTTCCCCTGATGCCACTCAGGGGGTCCAGGGTTTCAGGTGTAGCCAGGTTAGAAGTGACCCTTGTCTCCTCCCCTGTCTTGGGGGATAGTGATGAGTGACCCCGATTGGGCCCCTTGCTCTTCGGACTCTGCTCGGACATCTCCAAGGCCACTGGAGTTCCCGGCGCCAGCTTCCCATCCAGATGGCAGTGCTGTCGACGGTGTCTCTGCCCTGGACCTTTCCAGAACCTCCCCTGGTTCTCCGGTTCCGTAATGTGGTGGTACCATGTCCGGACACAATGCTGGGGTCGGAGCCAGGTTGGTGGTCAGTGCCTCGATCGGTGCCACCTCTTCTGGCAACACTGAGGCCAACATAAACTCTTCCTCAGCTACTACCGGGTTCTCCTCCTCTCTTGGCTCTACCTCGTTAGTCGACTCCAGTCTTTCAGCGGCCGGGGGTCCGGCCAATGAGCAGGATGCTTGGAAGGATCCTCTAACCTCTTCGGGGGTGAGAGGTTCTTTCCCTTCAAGGGAGGCAAGCACGGATTCCTCCACTGGGCCTTCTAAGAGAGACCGATCTTCTTCCCAGGAGAAGGGGGCTGGTGGGCTGGTCTGTAGACGATGACCTGTGCGTCCTAAGGCTGCTGGGTGTTGTCATGGACTGTCCAGTATGGCCGCTGTCCCGGGAGGGAGTTCTGCAGAGGATGAGGGCAGGAGTCTCCCAAGTGGCGCTGCACAGCTCCAGCCTCACCTTCCGGGGATCATCCCCAAGGGCTGTCCCCCAGCCCGCTTCTTAGGGGTTGGGCGAGCTGGGGTTCAGGTTTTTCCAGTTCTTCTCCTTATCAGGGCACATCTGGACAAACCGAGTGCTCTGGCGGAGGTACTCCCTGGTCTAGCCAGGCTATGCCTCCTCTGTCTCTGCTTCCCCTACCCCCTTTCTGGGGTTTCTTAGTCCTGAAGGCCCCCTGTCTTGGGAACTATTCGGGGTGGTGGCAGCACTGTTTCCCCGTTACTTCAGGGCCATTTCTGAGGTCATTTCAGACCGCCTCCTTCAGTGCCGCCCTAGCTCTGAATTCTGCGCCCGGCTTCCTCAGTGCAGGAGGACGACACTTCATGCCATTTTCCTCTGTGGGGGACTTTTCGGCCTATCAGCGTTTCCATATCTCCCACCCTGTCAGACAGAACCTGGATTGTGCAATGCTGTCTTTCTTAGAGGAGTACAGCGCTGACAATTTGGTCATCCCTCCTTGGCCATGGCCATTACAGGAGACTTCCCACGCCATCTGGCTGTGACCCTCTGCCCCTTCTCCTGCTCCTAGGGACTGTTTGCTCAGATACTGCACAGCAGTGGGGTCTCCGGGTGCCATACCTCTGCCATCTTCAGGTCTGGGGTTCCTGGACACCACCTCTGGGCATCATCGCCTTAGTCGAGACCACCCCGTGACTCAGCCGAGATCAACCAATGGGGAGAAGGGTGCTTTTTTTTTCTCGTCACGTCTACTTTTGTGAACATGGGCTCATCAGGCACACCAGGTGACCTATTCTAGGCATATCTGTTCTTTGCTAAGGCAAGTCTTAGCAGTGCTGCCGGATGGTGAGGAAACCAACCAAGCTGTTCGCCTAACCATTGAAGGCCTGGATCTAGCAAGACATCTCTCTAGGGCTGTCTACGATGCTAACGAGGTGGCTTCCAGGCTGGTAGGATATTCAGTCTGCATTAGGTGGTCTGCGTGGCTTCGCCTTCCAGGTTGTCACTCCTGGCCCGGCATAGGGTGATATCCTTACCTTACCAGGGGGCCCACTTCTTTTCCCTCAGGGCACAGTGAGTTCTTCAGGGGCACCCTTCACTTCCCGGATCCCAGGAGCGTTCGCCAGCCCTGTCAAGCCCTTGGGCATAGCCTAGCCAGGTCTGGTTCAGCCCCCTCCTCTCGTGTCTTTTTTTTTTCTCCCCCACATTACGATGGGAGAATCTCTATTTTCGAGTTCACTGTCTTGGTACTAGGACCCATTAGTAATGAATGGTGAAGATTAATTTGGGTAAGATATACAAATTACGTACTTATGATCTTCCCAAATACCTTCACCATTCATTACTTCCACCCTCCACCCTATGATCAGATACTTGAGTGGCCCAGCCCCTTTCCTTCCCTCCCGTCCGCCCTAGCTGGAGGGGATTGGACCATCGGGGCTCGGGCCTGGGCGAATCCTGTGTTGAGTCTGGATGTTTCCACCTCTGGTTGTCAGCGAGGTTGCTCCAGTTTATGTGACACCTCTAGGTTGACTCCCTTAAGGGTTTTTCTCATTTGAGCAGACCTCCAGCCCTTAGCATCTGCTTCCTGGAGCGATCCTCTTCAGGTACTTAATTCTGCTGGGAAATTTCAGAAGGAGAATGGACACTCCCAACTAGGAGGGAAGATATGGATGAAAACAAGGTAAGGAACAAGTTTGTCAATATGAGAGATGAGGTTCTCTTGTGTTTTTAAAAAAAAAAAAGAAAAAGGGCTTCTTTTCTCTCAGTATGGTCAGATTCCCCAGGCCTCTGGCTCTTCTACCCTTACAACTCTTTCCCCACCCCACCCCCTTCATACAGTTTGGATGCGTGAGCCCTGGTTTAATCCTTTTCCACTTGTGGAATCTAGTTCTCTGGGTTCCCTGAGGAGATAGACATGCAGGCTGTGGGGCTGGGGTGAGGTGGGCCAGTTTCTCTTCCTCCGTCTTCTTCCTTCTCTCCTGTCTCTCAGTAGTTTTTACCTTGCCCAGGGCTGCCCAGTGATCTTCCTGGACATAAAGTATCCGCCACTCATTCACACTAATGGGAGTACGCTGGAGGTGCTAGGACCCAGCAGGAGCAAACTTTTCAGGAGGGCGGCAAGAGATGGAGCCAGGAGGAAGTGGCACCACGAGCCCTGCTGTTATGTAATGACTCCTCTGGCACACCTCCAAGCGCCAGTTCCCATTTTCCCGCCATCGAAAGTGTGCTTCAGTGACAGACGCCACCTGCCGGGAGTTGAACTTCACTAGCAGCAACAGTTCAGTTTGTTTTGTAGAATTATTTAGAATCCGTACCGATTACATAATTAATTGTACAATAGAAGTCTTCAGCCCTCCATTGACTGAGTCGACCATGAGCTGGGCAGGTGATGGTAGGGAGACTTCCTATGAAAGCTGTTCAGTCAGCCTGGCCGGGTCCGGTCCGCCGCCCTCCCCAGAGGGGGGTCTGACAACAGACAGTCCAATGCTCAGAGATGGGCGGTCACCCAGAAAGCATAAAGGGAAACGGTCCCCTTATCGGTGCCATTTGATCTCGAGTTCTTCTTCGACACACGTCGAAGAAGAAATGGCATCACTCGAGGTCACCCTCTGGTATGTCTGCATGTAGACAGTCGGTTATTAGGGCCAGCCGCCGGTCTCCACCTCTGTCAGAGTTTCCGGTTTCTGTCTCTGGTAGCTGACCTCCTTGACACTGGGGCCCCTCCCCACCTATTGGAGCAGTCTGCAATGAGCAGTTTCACCAGCAGGCTGCTCTTATGGAGCAGTGGGCTCGGAGGTTGGTCCAGTTGCCCAGGCCGGTTAGTCCGACCCCGGGGCCCTTGGGCCAGTCAGTTTCGAATGGACAGGTAGGGCATTTGGGCCTTCCTAGTTGCGTGCACCTGCTTCGGTGCCGTCGACTCTGCGCGCTGGTGTTTATCCCCCTCACATGGCTGCGGTGCAGGGGTCTATACTGATGCATCTATCTCCTGCCCTTTTTTCCTCAAATCGCAGTTTTCAGACACTTGGGACACTTGGCGGTGCCGTGGGCCCTCTCTGCGCCGTCCGTGGCGCTGTGGGCCCTGTTGGCACCGTGCACAGCGCTGGGGGCTTTCAGTGCTGTGCGGGTGCCGAGGGCTATCAGCGCGTCTCACGGCTTGCTACTCGGCTGGTGTCATCCTTGTTCTCTGTGCCATTTTCCTCTACGGCACCGGTGACAGGTACGGCGCCGGCCGGTCTTCGGGGCTTCTCGAGTCCGATTCATTCTTCTTCTGTTCTTCCTCCTGATTTTCACTTCTTTCCTGTCTATACAGTCCTCCCTGGACTGTCAGGAAATTATTTTGAACCTGACTCAGATCTTCGTCTGGGTGGTGATGTTGGTGACACTGCCCTGGGAGCAGGGATCAATCCTTCTGCAGAGCCTGTGGTTGAAGACCTTTCCTTTAAGTCTCTGCTCAAAAATTTAAATTCTAGTCTTTATCTCCAGACTACAGAAATCGATGCTGGGAGGCTTTTGCGACTCCAGTATCTTCATGTCCCGGAGATCCCTATGGATTTATCCCCTCCGGTACAGCCCTATTTCGAGACCCTTTCACAGTTGGTGTGGAAGAATCCTGCTCTTATTTCTTCTGTGGCCAAGTCCATAGATAGGAAATATGCCCCTCCCAAGGATCGCCCCATCTTGGCCTCACAAGCCTTTGCTGATGCCATAGTGGTCCTGGCAGAGAATAAGGCTGTCCTCCCTCAGGAATCTACAGCCCGTCCTATAAACAAAGAATCTCGCAAGATGGACACCTTAGGTAAGAGAGTCTTTGTTGCCTCAACCCTGGGTGTGCTCATTGCCAGTTACCAGGGCTATGTTTCTCAATATGAGTGTGTACTTTGGCATTCCCTCACAGAAATGGTAGAAGCTCTGCCCGAATCGGAAGTCAACTCAGAGCTACTCCAGACCATAACTAGGGGTATTGAATGCAATAACCAACAGGTTAAAGCTGCAATGGACACCTATGATACTGCCTCCAGGATGGCGGCAGCTGGCGTCTGCACCCGCCACCACTCTTGGCTATGTACTATGGGCTTCACGAATGATGCCCAGCAGCAGGTCATGGTTTTACCTTTATGTATCTGTTTGTGCCTCAGGTGGAGCAAGCTCTAGTTGCCACACAGAAGACTAGGTCTGCCATTAAGATGGCTAGACCTGCTCCCGTCCCCTCCTGAGGGGGTACAAGCGTCAATTTCACAACCATCAGTTCTTTCAGGGCAGAGGAGGTTTTAACAAAAAACACATCCTTCAGCCACAAAAGAAAGCGCAGCAGAAGGCACAAGGAGTGCCCAGTGCCACCTTCTGACTTTCTGGCCCAGGTCCCACCTCAGCTGTCCGAGTGGGACTCCTCCTCAGCAGTGGGAGGATGTCTTGACTCAGTTCTACAACCAGTGGAAATCTATAACATCAGACAAATGGGTCCTCTGGATCATCCGCGAGGGGTACTCGCTCAATCTTTCGGAAACCCCTCTGGATCACCCCCCCCAAAACTACAGCCCAGGCTGTCGGCAGTACATTCAGACCTTCTTGCTTCCGAGGTACAAGGTCTTCTGAACAACAGGGCAGTAGAAGTAGTTCCTCTGGATCAACAAAACACAGGATTCTACTCATTGCTTTCTGGTCCCGAAGAAAACCGGAGGCATGTGCCCCATTTTGGATCTCAGAAAGTTAAACAAGTTCTTTCACAAGGAGAAGTTCAAGATGATATCACTAGGTACGCTACTACCTTTGCTTCATTGACACGATTGGCTAACCTCCCTGGACATGCAGGATGCCTACCAGCACATTCTCATACACCCAAAGCACCACAGATACCTAAGGTTTGTGGCATTGGGTCAACACTATCAGTTCAGAGTCCTACCCTTTGGTCTATCCTTGGCGCCTCAAGTTTTTACAGTGTTGTGCAATTCTCGTTGTGCACCTCAGGAAAATCGGAATACAAGTGTTCCCATATCTGGACCATTGGCTCCTAGCAAGTCCCTTCAGGCAACAGACTCTGGAGGCCGTGGCCAAGGCCTCAGTCTTCCTCACCTCCATAGAAGTCCTGCTGAATCTCACCAAGTCGCAGTTGCACCCCTCCCAGAAGCTTCTCTTCATAGGAACTCTTCTGGACACCTCCTGTGCGAAGGCTCTTCTTCCAGAGGACAGAAGGAGCGATATCTTACAGATGGCCCGCTATATCAGAGAAAACACATCAGTTCGAGCTATCTCCATGCAACGGATGCTGGGCCTCATGGCATCCTCAGTGTTCACTGTACCCTTAGCTCGTCTCCACATGAGAACCTCTCTGTGGATGCTTAGTACTCAGTGGTCCCCAACCACTCACACTCAGTCTTTTCTCATCAAGGTGACGGAGTCTCTGAAGAGGTCACTCACCTGGTGGTCGCAGGAGGACAATCTTCTGGAAGGTTATCCCTTTGCCCCTCTAGATCATCAGATCTCCATTACCACGGACGCATCTTTGATGGGTTGGGGAGCCCACTGCCAGGATCTTCACACCCAGGGTATGTGGACTCAGGACAAATCCCAACTTCACATAAACGTCCTGGAGATGAGAGTAGTTCTCTGTGCAGTCCGAGCCTTGAAGGACTTACTCTGTCACAAGAACATTCTCCTTCAGACGGACAAAAAAGCAGTGATATACTACATCAACAGACAGGGCAGTGCACACTCTTACCCATTATGCAGGGAAGCTATGAGAGTGTGGGAGTGGTGCCTGGAACACAAGGCTCTGATTCAGGCAGTTTACCTGCCAGAAGTACAAAACGAGCTGGCAGACTATCTCAGCAGAATGGAGACTGATCCTCACGAGTGGTCTCTCGACTTAACCGTCGTTCAGTCACTCTTCAAAGAGTGGGAAAATCCAGATCTGGACCTTTTTACGTCCCCACTCAACGCAAAACTGACTCTCTTCTGCTCCAGAAATCCAGGACCTGGCATTTTCTGTCGGGTTGCGTTCAGGCTGCGGTGGACAAGACGCTTTCTATATGCCTTTCCTCCTCTTCCCCTAATTCAGAGGGTACTTCTCAAATTGGAGTCTCTGGGGGGAGGGAGGGGGCAGAATGATTTTTATTGATCCTTCTGGCCTCGGCAGATATGGCTCCCGCTGCTCAATAGTCTGTCAAAACCCCCCCAAAGACGCTTCTCCTTCAGATGAACCTTCTGACCCAGGGTCCCATGGTCCATCCTAATCCAAGGTCGCTTCACCTTCACGCTTGGCTTCTGAAGAGTTGGAGGTGAAAAGGTTCAGTGTTTCTCGTAGGGTTTCAGATATTCTTTTGGCTGCATGTAAGCCGGCCACTAGAAAAACCTACACAGCCAAATGGAAGTGTTTATCTGGTGTGCAAAATCCTCTTGGAACCCTTTTTCCTGCCCACTGAATAAAGTCTTGGAGTACCTTTCAGACCTCTCAAATACAGGTCTGCAGTACTCCACAGTCAAAGTTCATCTTTGTGCCATTTCGACATATCATGAGCCGGTACTTTCCATGTCACTGGCTCAGGTACCTGTAGTTAAGAGGTTTCTTAGGGGTATTCTGCATACCAGACCTCCTATCAGACGTCCAGTCGTAGCCTGGGACATTAACCTTGTGCTAGACATGCTCACTCGTAAACCTTTCGAGCCTCTAGTTACTTGAGATTTGAAATTCTTCACTTGGAAAATGGCCTTCCTGGTGGCCATCACTTCGGCCTGTAGAGTTTCTGAAATACATGCAGTGGTCACAGACCCCCCCTGTACACTGTATTTCACAAGGACAAAGTAGTTCTTAGGATTCATCCTAAGTGTCTCCTTAAGGTTTTCTCGGAATTCTATCTAAACCAACCTTTAATCCTTCCTACCTACTTTGCTAACTTCCAGAATGAAGGGGAGCGAACCTTTCACTCACTGGATGTTAAGAGAGCGTTGCGATTCTGTCTAGATGTAACAAAAGGAATTTGCAAGGCTCAACAACTGTTTGTTTCTTTCAATGAGGCCCAGCCAAGTCAACCTGTTGCTATTAGATGCATTTCAGCGTGACTGGTAGCGTGCCTTCGCCACTGCTTTTCTGTGGCACAGGTCAAGCTGGAAGGCAGAGTCTACGCTCACTCTACCAGAACAGTCGCAGCATCTGTGGTGGAAATCCAAAACATGCTAATTGCAGATATTTGCAGTGCGGCTACCTGGAGCTCGATGCATACTTTCGTAAAGTACTACACCTTGGATGTCCATGCAGATGACCTCTGTCGTTTGGCAGGAGCATTCTTAATGGACTTCTGTTCTAAGTACGTGAGCTCTTTATCTCCTGCCGCCCGTCTCGGGGGATTATTTAGCTCGGTACTTTCCCATTAGTGTGAATGAGTGGTGGAGACTTTATGTCCAGGGAGATATGGAAATTACGTACCTACTGTAATTCTTGTCCTTCTTGGATAAAGTCTTCACTCATTGACACGCCCACCCACCATCCCCCGAGCTCACTTATCTGTTTATGGTCTTCACTCCTTCAATGGCTGGTCTGTGAAGACTTTATTGTTGACCCTTCTTACACGGGTCATTCTGACTATCTTGTGTCCGATTTTTAGGCTAGTCCTTTTATGTTTATTACGCTGCACCTCCTCAGGGAAAAAAGGTACTGAGGTGGTTGAAGGGTCGACGCTGAGATAGTCATTACCACATGTGCCAGGGCTCACGGTGCCGCTTCCTTGCAGCTCCACCTCGGTGCTGGCCCTCCTGAAAATGTTTGCTCCCGCTGGGTCCTAGCGCCTCTGGCGTACTCCTGTTAGTGTGAATGAGTGGTGGAGACTTCATCCAAGAAGATAAAGAATTACGGTAGGTGCGTAATTTCCATTTCTGAACATCCCCATCTGTCCTTAGTTTTCTCTCTGACCTAACCCTCCGGCTTTATTTTATGTCCCCCCACCCTTACCTATCTTTCTGGCCCTCTGAACCCCCCCCCCCTTCTTCCTGTTCCTCACCTAACAGACAGGACTGAGGGTTGGGAGGAGTCTGCATTGGTTACTGTACAACCCGCAATCGCCATGTTGAACGCTGGCCTCTAGGGCGGCGCTGTCCTGACGTCTTCTCCACCCACACAAATTTTTTAAAGAGGTGATGCTCCTTTTTTATTTCCATGCAGGGTCCTGGCCTCTGGTAGGACCCATTAGTAATGAATGTTGAAGATATTCGGGAAGATCACAATTACAGTAAGTATGTAATTTGTATTTATGCACTTAGGGAAGCGGAACAGTAAAGCAATATACGGATTGAGTGATCACATACTAAAAACAACTGAAAGTAAAAAAAGATCTTAGGGTGATAGTATCTAATGACTTAAAATTTGACAGACAGTGTGATGAGACAGTAGCAAAGTGCAATAGGATCATGGGATATATAAAAATAAACTTTACAAGCAGGAGTAGGGAGGGTGATACTGCCCATACAGATCCCTGGTGAGAGTGCACATGAAATATTGTGGTCAGTTTTGGGCATCACAGAATGTAGGAAATATTGCTAAGCTTGAAAGGATTCAAAGGAGAGCTACAAAACTAATTGAGACTTGAAAGGGAAAGACTCGAATACCTAGTTCTAGGAGCGTGGATATGTTGTTCATCCACACTCTTTGGCATGTCCCTTTCCTCTTTAAATCTTGCTGGAAGTCTTCATAGCTGGCTCCTCCCACCCACCCGGGTGGTAAATACCTCGGCTCCGCCCTATGGTGCCAGATGTTCCTTTCCGCTGGAAGAGTCTGGTTCCCTCGTGCTAACTCTAGCCATTGTAGGCCCTGGATTCGCATTGTCTGTTTTTACCGAATTTATCTCTCAAAGTTATCAGAGTTTTCGATTCCGATAATAGCGCATCGGATATGGAGAACAAGTCGTCCCTCGGCTTTCGCCGGTGTACGTGCGGCCAGAAAATGTCGCGCACACCGATCCCAACCTTACCTGTGTGTACTGCCTAGGTGTCTGTCATGACACCACCAACTGAACTTTTTTGCTTGGCTTTCTATCCCAACGTTCTTGACGACCACATGGCGCGCCTTAAGCTGTGGAGACGGGAGAAAAGGAACCCGCTGGTCAAATCAAAAGAAGCAAGGTGGGCAGTTGCCGCGGGATCCGCCGAGCAGATGAAGGCCTTCGAAGAAGAAGCTGCCCAAGCTTCGGCCAGCCGAAGTATCTCTGTGCCTCTCAGCCTCGGTTCTTCCTTTACAGGTTTCTTCAGGGAGATGTGCCAGTCTCTCCCCACCAGGGTGAGACGCCCTCAGGCTCACACCCCTCCCACCCTTCGAAGAGGGACAAGGATCCATCGTCTTCGAAAAGGAGACGTTCCTGGGACCGAGAGAGGTCCAAGTCCCAGGACACTGCGCTCTTGACTTCGATCGAAATCGCTTCCTCGACTGCTGGCTTCACGGATCTTCCGTCTGGCCAGGCAGAGCCTGAGGAATCGGCTGATCCGGCCGAGATTGTTCTCAAGCCGATCGAGCCGATTTCGCCGACTCCAGTCGACGATTCTTTAGAGAGGACCCCAGTCCTTTCTTTCCTCGATGACGAGACACTTCCTTCGGGTGTCCCCATCAAGGGATTTGATCCAGAGCCTCGATTTTCACCGAGCCTGGTTTCTCCCGATCCTGGTCGACTGTCAGTCTTGATCGAGGACTCTGTCTCCTTCTTCGGTGGGAAAACTGAAGAAAGACCACAGACATTCAAAAAAGATGCGCCGCCACAGGTTCTCATCCTCCTCGGACGAGAAGAGGCTTCGACGGAACTCCGTCGACGCTATGAGAAGCTTATGTGACAACAGCTGATTTTGGCCGGGCAGAAGCCGGCTACGCCGTCCACCCCAGCCATTACTTGGCCTGCGCCTCAAGGGCCGACACCGACCCCTTCGGACCCAAAATCTTCAGTTCCTCCACCTGTGGGGCCCGCCGTTATTCCTAAGCCCTTACCAGTCTCTCCACCCATTAGGGTGGAACCACCGCCTAAACAGCCTATCTCAGGGTCTTCCTCGAAAGGGGGCCGTCCAGACACCGGGCTTCCTCGACACCTGTCCATCATGGTTACCCCTGACTGCCGTCGGCGTATCGAGGGGGACATAGGCGGGAGACCGCTGTATCCAGACTCTTCAGATTCGGATGCCACCAGTGTGCACTCCCGTCCAGGTGATGAGGAGTCATTCTCGGCAGGCCTGGAAGAAGGTCCTTCCTCCTTTCAAGGCATCCTCCGCTTCATTTCCGATTCCACCAGAATGCCCTTGGAGTCTGTCCAGAAAAAGGTGGAGTACCCCCTTAGGGATATCTTTAAGAGGGGGGATACCCCAACGGAGGCCTTCCCAGTGGCTGAAGCCATTATTGGTCCAGCCCTTGAGCTTTTGAAGTGTCCAGCCTCCTGCCCAGCACAGTCTGCCCGTATGGCCCGTAAGGTTGCTGTGCCTATGGGATCCCTACCAGGATTCACGGAACATCCCTCAGCTGAGAGCCTGGTGACTGCTTCTGTCTTTAGACGTACTGATGGCTTGGCCGATGCCAACTGACCTCTGGACAAGGAGTCCAAGAACATGGACCACTCTGCCTGTAAGGTCTATGCGGCTTCTTCCTTGGGCCTTCATCAGGCCAGTTCGGCTGTAATCACGGCACACTTCTTCCATGCCCTCCTAGGGTCACTGGATGAAGTACTTCCTCATCTCCCCGTGGACATGCAGACCACGGTCAAGCAAGTCTGTGATCAGGGCCGTGCTGTCGCTAAACAGCAGCTCCTGACGGCCCTGGACATCGGGAATTCTTGTGCCACTCTTTAGCAGCCGCAGTGACCACCCACCACAGGGCTTGGCTGCGGTTATTCTCCTTTCCGCCGATTACCCAGCACAAGTTAGCTGATATGCCTTTCCTTGGTACCGACTTGTTCAGCCCAGGAGTGGCAGGCCACCTTCCGCATATTGAACAGTCCAGTGCCACCTTGGACACCACTTCTGCTAAGGGTTCCTCGGGCAAGAACCGGCAAAAGAGGAAACCATTTCGGCAGTCCTTCCCTGCGGTCAGGCAGCCCTCCTATCAAGGAGGTCAGCAGCACCAACAGCAGCAGGCTCAATCTTGGCACCCTCGCTGGTCCAGGAGCTTCCTCCTCCTCTAAGCCTTCTCAGTGACTGGTTGGGGGTTGCCACCCCTACTCCCGTCACGCCTGCCCTGGGTCCTCCCGTGGGGGGTTGGCTCCGCCACTTTCTTTCCGCCTGGTCCGATATCACTAGAAGTGGTCGGGCAGGGACTGCCTCTGGAATTCAATCAGTACCCTCCCAGCCGAGCCCACTCCCCTGGGGGAAAGGATCTCAGCTTGCACTCAGTCGGCTCTTCGAGACGACATAGCTCAGCCCCTCCACAAGGAGGCGGGAGCTCCAGTGCCAGATCTCTCCTACAGACCCAGGCTTCGTATCTAGGTACTTCCTGATGCGGGGTTGGCGCCCCATCCTAGATCTCCACGACCTGAATCAGTATCTCAGGTTTCGCAACCTTCGCATGGTATCTCTGAACCAGATCATACCATCCCTGGAGCAAAACATGTGGTTCTGTTCACTGGATCTGCAGGACGCGGTTCTTTCATATCCCAATCCGTCCGTCCCATCAGCGGTTCCTCCAGTTCAGGGTCGAAGGGACCCTGTACGAGTTCCAAGCCATGCCGTTTGGCCTGTCATCGGCCCCTCTGGTCTTCACCAAGTGCATTGCATTGCAGTAGCGGCGGCCCATCTTCAGCGTCGAGGAGTTCAGATTTACCCTTACCTCGACGACTGGCTTTTGGCAGGTTCCTCCCTTCAGGAAGTGGAGAGATCCAGGGATCTGGCTCTCCGAACCTGCTCACAGCTGGGCCTCCTAATCAACGAGACCAAGTCGAAACTCGTGCCCTCGCAGGTGATGGGCTTCATCAGGGCAGAGCTCGACTCTTGTCAAGCCAGAGCACGGCTCCCGGTGGACAGGGTGGAGGTTCTCTCCTCCTTTGCCCAATCATTTCTGGTTGGGCACTTGCGCCCTGCCCGGAACTTTCTGCGCCCTCTGGGCTACATGGCGGCGTGCTCCTTAGTGGTCCGTTGGGCCAGATGGCACATGCGCCTCCTTCAGTGGGAACTGGCCACCCAGTGGACTCAGCGCCATGGTCATTTTGACCAGCTGATCACTGTAACTCAGAAGATGTGGTACGCTCTCCAGTGGTGGACCGCCCCAGACTGATGGTTGTCCTCACGACCGATGCCTCTCTCATGGGCAGGGGAGCCCACATTGGGGACAGCAGGGCCCACGGGTTCTGGACCCCCGAGGAGTCACAATGCTACATCAACCTGCTGGAGCTCAGAGCAGTCAGACTGGCACTGTCAGCTTTTGCTCCTCAGCTCCAGGGTCAAGTGGTTCAAGTCCAGACGGGCAATACCACAACCATGTACTACCTCAGCAAACAGGGCAGCACGCACTCCTGTCTGCTGTGCAAGGAGGTGCTCCGAATCTGGACCCTCCTGAGCCGGTTGGAGGTGGACCTCCTTGCCATTCATGTGGCAGGAGTTTCAAACCAGCTGGTGGATGCTCTCAGCCGTATAGGCCAGACATGCCACGAGTGGTCACTCCATCCAGAGGTAGCTTACAATCTGTTCTCCCATTGGGGCAAACCGATGGTGGACCTGTTTGCCTCCAGGGAAAACACCAAGCTGAGGCTGTATCATGCCTGCCCCTTCAGGGTTCACTGCAGGGGGGATGCCTTCTCGAGGCCGTGGACCCCAGGCCTCCTCTTCGCCTTCCCTCCATTTCCCCTTGATCCACAAGGTGTAACTAAAGATGAGGAGGGACAAGGCGAAGGTGATCCTGGTAGTCCCAGACTGGCTACGCCAATTCTGGTATCCAGATCTCCTCAGCCTCAGCTGCAGGCCCTCGGAGCGGCTTTGCACATGCCCAGACTTGATATCTGTCAGTGAGTGGAAGGTCTTCCATCCGGACCTTCAGTCCCTGCACCTGACAGCGTGGTTCCTAAGCGGCTAGAGTTCTAGGCTTTTGGTCTTTGAGTATGTCTACACTGTGGTGGAGGCATCTCGAAAGGAATCGACCAGGAAATGTTATGCCTTCACATGGAAAAGATTTTCCTTTTGATGTCAGGGTAAGAGGCTGGACCCCTTATCCTGTCCTGTGGCTAGCATTCTTGACTACCTTTGGTCTCTCTCTCCAAAGGGAGTCTCCGGTCATCAACCCTTAGGGTGCACCTGGCAGCCATCTCTGCTTACCGGGCACGGGCAGGTAAGTTGACATTGGCAGAGGAGACGGTGCTTGGGTGCTTTTTCAAAGGCCTGGATCACGTATTCCCTCCGGTGCGTGAACCTCCACCTCCATGGGATCTCTTGCTGGTTTTGGCAAAGCTCATGGGCAAGCCATTTGAACCCATGCACAAGTGCGAGCTCTCACACTTGTGGAAGACTGCCTTCCTGGTGGCTATCACGTCAGCCAGAAGGACAGGAGCTCTAGGCACTTTCAGTGGACTCCCCTTATCTGGTCTTTCACAGGGACAGAGTTGTCCTGCGCCCCCCACCCGATATTCCTTCTGAAGGTGGTTTCAGAGTTTCACCTTAACCAGGTGTTGACTCTGCTGGTATACTACCCTAACTACACCTTGGACGCCGACTACAGGCTCCATACTTTGGACCCGAGACGGTTTCTCCTATTGTAAGGAGAGGACGGCGGAAATTCGTGGAGAGGTTTGCCAGCTGTTTGTCACCTACGCCGAAGCCACTTCTGGTAGACCTGCAGCCAAACGGACCATAGCAAGATGGATCACATCATGCATATGTCTGTGCTATGAGTTGGCGGGTAAGGAGCCTCCTAAAGGGTTAAGGGCTCACTCTACCCGCCATACTGCTGCTTTGGTGGCTACTTCCAGGGACATTCCTATCCAAGAAATCTGTCTGGCTGCTACCTGGAAGTCGGAAAACACCTTCATTACCCACTACCACATTGACCTGGAGTCACGCCGGGATGCTGGTTTTGGGGCCTCGGTTCTCCAATCTCTATTTCCCAAGTAGGGGGTGTGCGCCTTGCCTCTCTCCTCCTGGAGAACTGCTTGGAGTCTGCCAAAGAGTGTGGATGAACAACATATCCACGCTCCTAGAAGAACAGGTTACTCGCCTATAACAGTAGTTCTAGGAGTGGTATATGTTGTTCATCCACACGCACCCACCTGACCTCCCCGGCTTTAGGCGCACAACCTTGCTTCCAGCGGGCTAAGATCTGGCCTCACGGGGTGGAGCCGAGGTATTTACCAACCGGGTGGGTGGGAGGAGCCAGCTTGAAGACTTCCGCAAGATTTAAAGAGGAAAGGGACATGCCAAAGAGTGTGGATGAACAACATATACCACTCCTAGAACTACTGTTACAGGTGAGTAACCTGTTCTTCTGTTTTCTCTGAAAATGAGAAGGATTTGGGGGGGGGGGGCTTAATTTCAGTTTTTAAAATAATATCAAATCGGGATATGAGAGAGTGTTTAAGTATGACATTTAAACAAAATGGCAGGGTCACCAGAGGAAACAAGCTTCAGTTACATAGATACATAGACAGTGTCGGCAGATAAGGGCCTGTGGCCCACCCAGTCTGCCCATTTGATCTTGTAAGTTCAGTGTGTGTTTTCCTAGCAGTCTGTTGCCCCTTACCCCTGACCTCCAGAATTCCTTCATGTCTATCCCATGCATTCTTAAATCCCGTGATTGTTTCAGCCCCCACCACTTTCTCTGGCAGGGTGTTCCACTTGTCCACTACCCGTTCTGTGAAGAAATTCTTCCTCACGTTTCCTTTGAATCGTCCTCCCTCCAACTTCATCCCATGCCCTCTAGTCCTGAAACGTATTTTTCGCTTAAAAATAGTGTATTCCTGCACCCTGTTCCTCCCTGTATGATACTTGTATGTATGTATCTATCATATCCCCTCTCTCCCTCCTCTCCTCCAGGGAGTACATGTTCAGTTCCTTTAACCTGTCCTCATAGGACTTGTGATGCAATCCGTGCACCATCTTTGTTGCCCTCCTCTGAACCTTCTCTGCCCTATGTCCCTACGTAGGTAAGGTCTCCAGAACTGTACACTGTACTCCAGGTGGGGCCTCGCTAGTGTCTTGTAGTGGAATTATGACCTCCCTTTTCCTGCTGGTGATGCCTCTGCCTGTGCATCCCAGCATCCTATTTGCTTTACCTGCTGCTTTGTCACACTGTTTCCCTACCTTGAGGTCATCAGAGATGATGACCCCAAGATCCCTTTCCTGCTTGGTGCATGCTATATCCTCACCCCCAAACTGATATATTGTGCCAGGGTTTTTGTGCCCCATATGCATTATCTTGCACTTCTTTGCATTGAATTTCAACTGCCAAACCCTTACCATTCTTCAGGTTTCTGCAGGTCCCTTCTCATTCTGTCTACACCCTCTGGTGTGTCTACTCTGTTACAGAGCTTTGTGTCATCAGCAAACAGTGAAATTCTGCCTTCTAGGTCCTGCGCAATGTCACCGATGAAGATGTTGAATAGGACCGGTCCCAGCACTGATCCCTGTGGTACCCCACTGGTCACTATTCCTTCTGTGGAGTGACAGCCATTTACCACCACCCTCTGTGTCCTGCCACCCAGCCAGTTACCTACCCACCACACTACTGTCCTGCCCACACTCATATTCCCCAGTTTGTGTAATAGTTTTCTGTGTGGCACAGTGTCAAAGGCCTTGCTGAAGACCAGATAGGCCATGTCCACTACCCTCCCCTGTTCCACCTCCCTAGTCACCCAGTCAAAAAATTCAACGAGGTTGGTCTGACATGACCTCCCTGGTGAAACCATGCTGTCTTGGGTCCTGTAGTCCATTGACAACCAGATGTTCCACCAATCTCTCCTTCAGTAGTGCTTCCATGATCTTCCCACTACCGATGTGAGGCTGACTGGTCTGTAGTTCCCCGCTTCCTCTTTGTTCCTACTTTGTATAAAGGGACTACATCTGCTGTCCTCCAGTCTTTGGGTACCTCCCTGTTTCCAGTGATCGGCTAAATAGGATAGCCAGAGGTTCAGCCACCACATCTCTTAGTTCTTTAAGGACCCTGGGGTGCACCCCATCTGGCCCCATTGCTTTCTCAACTGTTATTACTTCCAGTTCCTTCAGGACCCTTTCTCGTGTAAAGGGACTTGTGTCCATTTCTGCACCATTCTCACCCCTTGTACTCCCTTCAGACCCATTACCCTCCTCGTCCTCAGTAAAGACTGAGCAGAAATGCCTGTTCACTACGTCAGCTTTACTGTTGTCATCCTCCACGGCGTCCCCATCCTCCCCTTAAGTCTCACTATCCTCCCTTTGCCTTTCTTTTTTCACTTATGTACCTGTAAAAGGTTTTGTCCTCTACCCACTGATTTTGCAATGTGTTCTTCTGTCTGAGCTGGCTTCCCTACTGACCTCCTGCCTCCCTTTGCTTCTCCTGGTACTTCTCCTTATCCCCTTCTGCCTGTGTTCTTTTGTATTGCCTGAATGCAATCTTTTGGCTTTCACTTTCTTTGCTATCTCTTTGGAAAACCATAATGGTCTCCTCTTCCTTTTCCTCTTGCTAACCTG
Organism: Neoceratodus forsteri; assembly: GCA_016271365.2. Taxonomy (NCBI): domain Eukaryota; kingdom Metazoa; phylum Chordata; order Ceratodontiformes; family Ceratodontidae; genus Neoceratodus; species Neoceratodus forsteri. The sequence goes on along the minus strand of CM028138.1, from coordinate 348,089,985 downwards.
CGTAATGCATGATTCTGTTGCTCTTGTAATCCCCATTTTAAATACTGCCCACTGTTCCTCAACCCCTGATTCCTGCCCCATTCCACTTAATGCCTCTTTCAAGTATCTCCCCATTTTCCCAAAGTCTGCCCCCCTAAAATCCAGGATACGTGTTTTTGTGTGGTTTGGTTCTGCTCGTTCTGTGATTTCAAACCACAATGACTGGTGGTCACTGTTCCCCAGGTGCTCCCCCACTGTTACCCCCATCACAGTGTCCCTGTTTGTAAGCACAAGGTCCAGTATTGCCTTCTGCCGAGTTGGTTCCATGACAAGTTGCTTGAGGAAGGCACCCTGAAGGGAGTCCAGGATAAATCTGCTCCTAGTTGATGCTGCTGCTGGGATGCTCCAGTCCATGTCTGGAATATTGAAGTCTCCAACAAGTACTACTTTACCCTTGTCTGCCATCCTTTGGATGGCTAGCATCAGCTGCTTATCTGTTTCTTCCTCCTCCTGGGCTGGTGGTCTATAGACCACATCTGTGCGGATGGCTGGCCCAATTTTCCTTTCTAGCTTAATCCACAGTATCTCTCCCCCATTTTGTTCCTCCTGGATCTGTGTGGCCCTTATGTCATTTTTCACATACAGTGCCACTCCTCCTCCCTTTCTGCCTGCCCTGTCTCTTCTGAATATGTTGTAGCCAGGTATGGCCATCTCCCAGTCGTGGTTATCATTACACCAGGTTTCAGTGATGGCCACAATGTCCAGGTCCTACTGCACCATGACAGCCTCCAGATCTTCCATCTTGTTGCTAAGGCTCCTGGCATTTGCACACATGGCTTTCCATGATTTGACCTCCCTAGACTGTTTCACTGTTCTACTCCAACTCCTTCCTTGGTTGTCCTTTATCCCTGGTTCTCCTTGCTGTATGCCCTTTTGCTGAATTTTGCCCCTTTTCTGCCTATCCACCTCTTGGGCGCTAATCTCCATCTTTTGCACACTGCTTTGTAGAGATAGCCACTCCTCTGGTTCACTGGTTCCACTGCTAGCTGTGGGGAGTGAGCAAGTAGGTACCCTCCTTGCTGGCCTGCCACCCCCCTTTGCTAGTTTAAATGCTTGTCAATGTAGCATTTAAACTTCTTATTGAGTGCTTGGATTCCCCTCCACGATGGATGCAGGCCATCAGGCTTGAACAAACCTTCATCCTTCCAGGTGGGTCCCAAGTCACAAATGAATCCAAACCCTTGCTCACAGCACCAGTTCTTCAACCATGCGTTAAAGTTCCTGGTGCATGCATCCTATCTCTCCTTGCCTCTCACAGGTAGTACTTCTGAAAGTGACAGAAGTAGCTACTTGTGAGACCCTTCCCCTCCCCAATTTCCTAAACTCTTCCTGAACTTCCTTTGGGTCCCCATTTGCCAGGTCATTAGTACCTAGGTGGATAATGACATCCAGCTCACCCTCCCGTCTTGTCTTCCCAGTGATCCCCAGGATCTTCCTTTCCATCCCTCCATGCCGTGGCACCTGGTAGGCACCTCACCTCCCTGTCCTCTTCTCCTGTGTTCCTAGCTGGATCCCTCTTATGATGGAGTCCCCAACCAGGATTCGCTTCCTCCTCGTCTGGGGTCCACTGCTTTCCCCGCTGAGGTAACCTCCTTAGCTAACCTCCACATCCTTTCCTTCCACTTCTCTGCGTACCTCTATTTGGTTGTCCCCGTTTGCCAGTGTGGCATATGAGTTCTTAAGTGGAATAGGATCTGGGATGTGCCTCAGCCTGACCGCTCTAACCCTCCCTGAGCCCACTGTCATCCAAGTGCTCCTTGTTCTCGGCATCCTTTGAGGCAGTTGCCTTGAACTAGGTGGTCTCTGGATAGGGTGATGGTACTCCTGACCCAGTTTACTTCCGCTCTGAGTCTGGCTACCTCATCCCGCAGTCCAGAGAGATGCATGCAGATAGGGCAGCACCTCAGTGTCCAGAAGGTCTGCCTGAATATGGCTGCCCCACAACCACTGCATTGCACCACTGCCCACATTATACTGCTATTCCACTACTTGTCTGCTACTGAAGCTTTTCTAGTTCCCTTTTTATTAATTTACTGTCCTAAAAATCCTGCCACTGATCCTCAGATACTTTTCTTTAAAAAAAAGAAACCAATAAATGAGTCAAAACACTTGTCGTGCTGAGGGTGAACTTCTTCCCCCTTATACCCCTCCTACTCCACACCCTTACTATACCCTGTGTTTAGCTCCTGTCAATCAGATTTAACAGGGCATATAATTAAGAGTTGGGGGAGGGGGTGAAAATTTGCAGCAATTAAAGACAGCAAAGAAGTACACCACTGCTACGTTTTAAATTTTCAACTGCCCAAAAACAATTCTAAGTAAAGACAACAAAGAAAGTACATTATCACTAAAAGCCCACAATCTAAGTTTAAAACAAAAATAGCAGTTACCAGTTACTGTAAAGCACTGAATTGAATATGTTTCCTTCCCCTTCTGGCTTCTTCTGAGAAAAAAAGTTAAATTGCAAACATTTTGAAACAACCAAAAGGAAACATTGGTTTACTCGGGGTAGTCCAGTACTGAAATTCATTACCAGAGAAAGTAGTAAGCAGTGAAAATCTTAAGTTATTCAAAAGCAGACTAGATTCCTATCTAAGTAAGGGACGATTCATTGTCACCATCCACTGAGCAAGCGGCGCCATACCTCTCGACCTTTCTTCACTAAAATGTGTGACAAGATGTGTGACAAATGAGTAAAATGTGGGACATATCAAACACGGCACTGCAAGCTCAGAACACTGTGGCTATCAGTGCACTAGTGTTCATAATGTTTGCTGATAATTGAACAGAATAGATAATTAAGAATTTCTGCTTTAAAACCTCTCTGAGAAATGTGGAATATCACTATCTCGATATGGGACAAAGGATTTCTGAGGGTTAAAATGAGTGACTTACCTCGTAATGTATGACAGTTGAGAGGTATGAGCAGCGCACAGGCTAGATGGGCTCTTGCCCCCACCTGTCTGTACATCTTATGAATCAATTTCTGCTAGAGATTGGCTCGATGGGCTCCTTCTGTCAGACATACTGCTGCCTCAATGGCTGTTTCCAGGGATGACACTATACAGGAGATTTTTAGGGCTGCTACCTGGAAGTCGGCGCACACCTTCATTTTTCACTAGCGCATCAACCCTGAGTCATGCTCGGATGCTGGTTTTGGGACCTCAATTCTTCAGTCTGTTAGTCATGTAGGTGTGCACCTTGCTGCTGCCCCTCCAATGGAGAACTGCTGGGAGTCTAACAGACTGGATTAGTGAACCATGTCCATGCTCCTAGAAGAATTGATTTCTCACCTGCAACCATAGATCTTCCACAGAATGGTCTCTTGCAGTAAATCATTACTTCTGGGAGTTCCCGATAGGTGGCGCTCTAGCACGGCAGTCTCTTCTAGCAGTATCTACATCAGGGACCACCCACAGAACCTCACTTCTGGGCTGTTACTAAAGTGGGTGGTCCCTGGTAGTCTCCGTTAATTTTCCCGCCGGCGTCACCTCTGACAGCAGCTTACTCTTCTGCCAGCAGTCTACGACACGGATTGAATCCATAGCTTGGGGTGCCTGGGCTTCATACACTTCACCATATTCCTATACTCAAACAAGAGTTTTAAGGATGGATGACTCAGTGAGCTGTATTAACAGGCTCTGACAACACTGAGTCCTTTCAAGAAGCATCGAAACAGAAGGTATTCCTTCACTACAAGTCCTGCCTGACCGCCTTGTAACGGTCGTACATGCTAACCATATATTATCAAGAAGACTTTCTTTGTTGATGGGAGACAAATACCCGTCGACGGCAGGCATTTCTACATCATCTTCATCACGAAACAGAGGCTCACTCTGTTTTCGTTGACGGATGCATAATCCCCATCGACAGAGGCCTCCTACATACTTCTCATCGATGGGAGGTTCGTTCCCTGTCGACGGAGGCTTCCTATATACTTCTCATCGACGGGAGGTTCATACCCTGTCGACGGAGGCCTCCTGCATGATTCCCGTTGACGGATACTTCATCCGTCGATGGGGGCCTCCTACATGATTGTCATCGATAGACCACTCATGCCCCATCAGAGGGGCCTTCTACATACTTCTTGTCGACGGGAGGTCCATTTCCCGTTGACGGAGACCTCCTCCAAGACTGTCAACTGTTTCTTCATATAAAAATAAGCTTCTCTCATTGTCTGGTGTAACACCCCCCCCTCCCACCAATCAACGAGGCACATTATCTTCGTCTGTTGTCGATGAGACACATTCCGTCGACGGGACATGCTCCCCTTCTTTCATAGTCGACTGCTACTGACCCACCATCGATGGAGCATGATTTCTACTAATCATCATAGACTGCTTTCATTCCATTGTCTACAGGGCATGGTATTCCTTCTACACCATTGACTGGGATGATCCCATCATCAGTTGTCAACATTCCACTGTCCACAGACCGTGCCTTGCTATATGTGTATACGTGTGTATTCAGTCAACTGAACATTAACATGGTCACATATTCTCATCAATAGAGTGTACCCCTTCGGATGTCTCTTGGCTGCCTCCTCTATCAGAGAGGGTACAGGGCTTTTTCATATCCATTTACGGGGGGGGGGGGGAACAGTCGACACCAGTGTATACAACTATGAGACTATTTATCAATAAAATATATGGCATACCCCTACTTATCAAAGGGTCTTTTTTTCGTTGACATCAACTTCATATTTTACTACAATCAACATATTTGATTCTTTGGCGTCCGCTGCTCAGGACCCAGAACTGACTAAGAAGGCATCATACTATCGCCTGTGCCTTTCGGATAACCTCATCAGTATTATAGAGGCACACCTCAGGGCGGAGGGTAACATGTTTATCATGTGCATATGTACATATTTAATAGAGGTATTACTGTTACAGGCCATTACGGTCACTTAATCAGGATGCCTCTCGGCCTGTTGTGTGCCGGACCCTCATGTGCCTCCCACGAACAAAGCCTACTACACTTTCCTCTCTCGATATTTATTCAAATTAAGATACGGCATTGTCGACACTTCGGCTAGTGCCTCTGCAGTTGGTATTCTTATGCATTCAGGTATGGCTCCGACTTAAGGGCTAACACCTGATATTCATCAAGAAGTGGCTAATGCCCCTTTTTTTTTTGCGACCATCTCTTTGGCCCAGCGGCACAAACAATACTGGATAACCTACAAGCCTCAGGCAGACAACTAAAAGCAGTACAATATATGTACCAGAAACCATGCCCTCAGTATAATTATTCATACAAAACTAGAAATTACTATAACCAAAAAAGGAAACCTCAGAGGCAAAGAACGAATGACAAGGGACGCATCTAAACCGACCTGTGACTGCCTTTTAGGACAGTCGGATGCGCCTCTCTGTCATGTAAAACTACACTACGCCCCAGTCTCCTCTTTCAGGCCTTGGAGACTTTTTTCCCCCTGGGGGCTTCGATTCAAACTTATACTGAGGCCTTTCCCATGAGGCTTTATTCATCTAGCCACTTTTGAGGTATCGGTGTTACAGGCCATTACGGCCATTTCAGCAGGATGCCCCTTGGCCTGTTGTGCACCAGACCCTCATGTCCCTCCCATGAACAGAGCCTGCTGATACTCACATGCCGAAAAACCATTGATATATTCTCATAATATTATAATATAGATCATAATATTCTTACCAACCTTTCACTGCTACATGCAGTCTTCACCTGGCCATAGATAAAGGCCACAGAAACAATGGTGAGTACATATATATTATAAACTTTATAAACTCTACAAGACTTCTGAATTTCTGATCCGCGCTACTTGGTAAAAAAAAAAATAAATAAATAAAAAAAAACTTGATTTTTCCCAGATTAACGTGTTTGGAATCTCAAAGGTGAGATCTAGTGGCTCATAATTGCAATTATCCAGATCATTATTTAAACTTCTGTTCACCAGACAGCATAATTAAAGGGCCCACTATACTAACATTTCAGAGTTGCACCTAAAACGGCAGGCCTTGACATACTTGGGGACCCCCTTGCAAATGAGACTACTAAAGCACGATGGAACTGACTACGTCACTCTGTTGCATTCCATGTCTTTACGCTAAAACGGGTACAGTATTAACTACAACAGTACTATAGACTATTAAGAGTCACTGGATTTCATTATGAAATACGTTGTTTCATCTCATAACATCTTTGTTTGCTACTTATGTAGCTTGTTTATTCCAAAAATGGATGCATTTTCTTGATGCCTTGCCAGACATGGCAATATACTATATTACGCTGCTACATTGTAGCAGTACAAAATAACATTGTATTATTTAAGTTACTGTTCAAAACCCAGTAGGTTTTGACATACTGTCTTTTCCAGTGCATGCCACTGAAAACCTACCAATTACTCTCATCAGTATGGCTGAATTTCTCCTGAGTTATTACAGTATCTGATATGCCATACCCTGATTGGGTTTACATCTGCTTAACTCATCTGACGATGCCCAGTAATAGCCAGTCTGGCTTGTTTTTCAGCCATAAAACTAGAACGAATACTATAATGGAGGACTTACAGATAGAATACAAAAATTCCCTTTATATGCTGATATACTAATCTCCGCACCTATCGGTCCTAGGACCACAGTATATGTATGGCAGAATGCCATATCTGGCCACCCCACTGCCACATAACTGCTTGGGAATCTCCCATAAGTAATGACTTACTGCAAAAGACCATTCCATGGAAGATAGATCAGTTACGCTAAGACTTTTGTTGTAACAGTAGATCTTCTAGGAATGTCTCTTGCAGTAAGTAGCTTCTCTCCCCCCGACCCCCTGCCATTCTGCAACAGGGAAAAACGATGTAGGGTCGGGAGGCTTTGGTACCTCTGTTCTCCTCGGACCCTCGCCTTTATGAGCTGAAACCTGCAGGGAACGGAGACTACCAGGGACCACCCACTTTATAGGCACGGCCCAGGAAGTAAGGTCGTGTGGGTGGTCCCTGATGTGGATACTGCTAGAAGAGACTGCCGTGCTAGAGCGCCACCTATCGGGAACTCCCAGAAGTAATGACTTACTGCATGAGACATTCCTAGAAGACCTACTGTTATGACAAAAGTCTTTGCATAACTGATCTTTCTAGGAGTGGTATATGGGTCACTGTCATCGAGGCACTAGCCAGGAAGCATAGGAAAACCAGGAGCTGTTGTAGAATTTGCAAAAAGCATTTATTTGTACTAGCAGTAACTTAAAAAAAAAAACTTGTTCTGTATAACTATTTACAAAGGCAGAATAAATCGAGAAGATCCATCAGAGTTTTCCTTTAATCTCTGTGTCTCTTGCAAGAAATTGCAACTTTGTTTTTATAAGTATTTGAAATCCCCCTTCTTAACAAGGATCCTGTTTTGTAACTAAAGTGTTCTTGTATATTTTAGGCAGGCGCAGGCAGGAACACGATGACCCAGAACTGAGGCCCCTTTTCTACAGCTTCTGCAAGAGGCTTAAAAATTGCATTTCAGGTTAACCCCTTGAGTTGCCAATAGTTATCTGCAATCATCTTAAACTATAATCATATACATTTCAACAGTAACACTATATAATTTCTAAACAAAGGGATCCAAATATCAGTTACATTTCCACATAATGATTTGCATGTATTTCTATACCAGCAGATATGCATGGGAGGAAAAAGACAGAAACATCAAGTGAAGACTAAGAGACAGTGAGAGGCAGAGAATTGCCAGACCATCGGGGTGATCAAGTCCCAGGTCTCATGAGAAAATTTGGTTGCGCAACCAGACAGACAAGAGACAGAAAAGGAGAGAACAGAACAGATCCCTGCATTCAAACTCTCCATAACAACTGGGACAGAGTCCTATTCAACCCAGTCACATCCACACAACTAACCCAGCCTCCCCTGGCAAGAGCACCTGATCCTGCTTGCTGCATGCAAAATCTGATATCACGGTGGGTTGGGGGTGTACTACCCAGGTGTTGGGAGAAGCTTATTAGAGATGTTCCAGCCAATACCATCATTTCAGTGGCACTGCCAGAGTGTGGATGTGAATCATATACCACTCCCTGAACTACGGTTACAGGTGAGTAACGGAGGCGCTAGGATCCAGCGGGAGCAAAAAATCTTCAGGAGGGCCAGTGCCGAAATAGGACTGTGCATGTGCAGCACCACAAGACTGGCTCGCATCACATAGGCTACTCTCTGCGTCGACCCTCCCACTGCCTCAGTTCCTTCTTTCCCCGCCATTGAGTGCACTTCAGTTCGATGTCGCTTGCCAGTAGGAGTTAAGTCTTCAGGTCTATACGACTGCAGCATTTTCGTTCAGTTCATTTAGCTTAGTTTATTTTATTGTTTAAAAAAATTTAACTGTCTGTCTTTCCTTCAACAGAGTCCTACATGGACAGTGTCAGTGATGGTAGGGAGACTTCGCTTGAAAGTTGTTATGGCAGTGGGGCTGTGTCTGGTCCGCTGCACTTTTCGAAGTGGGGCTCCGACCACAGGCAGACCAGTGCTCGGGAGGGAGGACAGTCCTTCCGCAAGCACAAAAAGAAGCGCTCCCATTCTGATCCAGGTCGGGGACCTGGCACTGCTCAGCCTTGAGCTCTTCGTCCCGACGGTCTAAGAAGAAAAGGTACCACTAGAGATTGCCCTCTGATACGTTTATGCTGGGGTCATTGGTGGCTGAGCGTTGGGCCGGACTCCGGTTGGGTCCCCGGCGGTCTCCTCTCCTCACAACTGCAATTCTGTGCTCTGGAGCCCCTCGTTGTCCTCCATTAGGGCTCTTGGTGAGCAGTTCCATCATTGGGCGGCTCTGGACCTGGATCCTTCGGGATTTAGAGCCGCTGAGCAGGGGCTGGGGTGTTCGGGACAAGAAGCACTGGATCCATCTGCGGCACTAGTGTTCTCCTCATGCCTGCCCCCAACTGTTGTCCACGCAGGGGCCGGCACAACTTCATCTCCCCTCTCTTGTAGGTCTGTCAGGACTTCTTGATGGACGGTGCAGGCACCGGCCCTGGCACAGACGTCAAGGGCCTTGATGCCGATGTTGGCCTTATTGATTCCTCATTTTTCCTGGCCTATACCTATACCTGTTCCTGGTGGCCCGTCTGGCATGGAGGGAGACCTTGATGAGTCTGATCCGGACATGCTCCTATCTGACAACGATGTGGACGACTCGGTTTTTGGACTGGAGAGCAAGCCTTCAGTCTCTGCCAAATCCCTTGTGGAAGATCTTTCTTTCCAGTCTCTACTCAAGAATATGGGATCAGCCTTGGCTTTACAAACCTCTGGTGAACCCAGGTAAGCTGTTGCGGTTACAATTTCTGCATGTCCCTGAAATCTCAGTGGATTTAACTCCTCCGATTCCCCCTTCTTTCAAAACCCTCTCGGAGATGATTTGGGATGAGATGTCTATAATTCCCTTGGTATCTAAAGTTATCAGTAGGAAATACACCCGTCCAAGGATATGCCTTTTTCAGATGCTTTAGTTGTGCTCACTGAGAATGACAACGTTGTCCTTCCTTAGGAGTTTTTCGCTCGACCTGTCAATAAGGAGTCTCGCAAGATCAACACTGTGGGTAAGCGGACCTTCGTGGCTGCAACCTTGGGTATGCGTATTGCTATGTACCGAGGTCATTTCTCATAGTATGAGTATACTCTGTGGAACTCACTTGAAGCATTGAGCCGAGAAGCTCCTGGAGTCTGATGTCACCTTGGGGCTACTACAGACCATAACCAGAGGCATAGAATCCAATAACCAGCAGCTGAAGGCAGCAGTGGATGCCTGTGATACTGCTTCTAGGGCTGCAACCACATAGATTTGTATACGGTGTCACTTCCGGCTCAGGACATCAGGTTTTCCTGCTCATGTCCAGCAGGGGGTTATAAATGTCCCATTCGACTATGCCTACCTCTTTGGCTATCAAGTAGACCAAGCGCTAGAGGCCACAGAGAAGACTAGGACTGCCCTGAAAACAGCCAGGCTGGCACCACCGCCCCTCAGAAAATTGGGAACCACCGACAGTTTCACAGCCGACAGTCCTTTAGCGGTAAAGGTCGAAGAACTGGTAACAAAGGCACAGCTCCCCAACCTCAAAAGAATGCACAGCAAAAGGAGCAGGGCCCAAAGGCGCCTATCACCAGTCTTTGAGAATTCGTCCCAGGTCCCACTTCTGTTGCCTAAGGGGACTACTCAGCAGTGGGAGGTCATCTGTCTCTTTTTTACGAGCAGTGGAAGCAAGTCACGTCAGACAAGTGGGTCCTTAGAACTGTCAGGGAGGGCTACTCCCTCAATCTTGTCGACACCCCTCCAGACCTTCCACCAAAACAGCAGTCCAACCTGTCCGCTGCTCAGACCATCTTGTTGCCGAAATCCAGGGCCTCTTAAAGAACAGGGCAATAGAAGTCGTTCCCCTCACAGACAGGAACACTGGATTCTACTCCCACTACTTTCTGGTTCCAAAAAAAACAGGCGGGATGCGCCAGATTCTCGTCCTCAGAACGTTAAACAAGTATCTTCAGGGAGAAATTCAAGATGGTCTCCCTGGGAACACGACTTCCACTGATTCATCAGTTCGACTGACTAATGTCCCTTGACATGCGGGACGCTTAGCAGCATGTCCCAGTGCACCCGGGTCACCACAGATGCCTCCGATTTGTGGTTCTGGATCAGCATTACCAGTTCAGAGTGTTGCCCTTTGGGCTGTCTTCGGCTTCTTGAGTCTTTACAAAGTCCTTCACAGTGCTCACTGCGCATACCAGAAAGCTAGGTATTCAAGTCTTTTCCTATCTGGATGACTGGCTCCTAGCAAGCACCTCCAAAGAAAGGACAAAGAAGGCAGTGGCCAAAGTCTCCCAGTTCCTCACATCCATGGGAGTCCTCTTGAACCTAGAGAAGTCTCAACTCCAGCCTTCTCAGCAGCTCCTCCTCATAGGAGCTCTACTGGATACCACCCAGGTAAGAGCCTTCCTCCCAGAGGACAGGATGGACTTTATTCTCCAGATGGCCCACTTTATCAGGGAGAACATGTCCGTTCAAGCCATTGCGATGCAGCAGATGTTGGGCCTCGTGGCATTGTCTGTTTTCACGGTACCCCTGGCACGATTGCACATGAAGACCTGTCAGTGGATGCTCACTGCGCAGTGGTCTCCAACCACGCAGCCGCAGTCCTTTCACATAAGGGTGACAGCCTCTGGCATGGTCTCTTCTGTGGTGGAAGCAGGAAACCAACCTGCAACAGGGTCTTCCCTTTGCCTCGCCAGAGCCGCAGATCACTGTCACCACGGATGCTTCTCTGGCGAGATTGGGGAAGGGAGGCCTCACTGTCGGGACCTGTACACTCTGGGAGTGTGGAGCTTGGACGAGTCTTACCTTCTTATAAATGTTCTGGAGATGAGGGCAGTCCTGTACGCTGTCCGAGCCAAGAGGGATGCTCTGTCGGAAAGTAATTCCACTTCAGACAGACAACAAGGCTGTAATGTGTTACATCACCAAGCAGGGGGGAGCGCACTCCTACCCCTTATGCAGTGAGGTGATGAGAGTATGGGAATCGTGTCTCGAATGAGGCATCCATCCAGGCAGTTTACCTCCCGAGAGTCCAGAACGACCTAGCAGATCACCTCAGCTAAATGGAGGCAGATCCTCATGAATGGTCGCTCGTGGCAGACGTGCAGTTGCTATTCAACGAGTGGGGCACTCCGGACCTTGACCTTTTTGTGTCCCCACACAACACAGAACTGCCTCAGTTCTGCTCCAGAAATCCAGAACCTGGTGTTTTCTGTCAGGCTGCATTCAGCCTGTGTTGGACAAGTCGCTTTTTGTATGCACTTCCTCCTCTTCTGTTGGTTCAGAGGGTGCTCCTCAAATTGGAGGCACAAGGGGGCAAGATGATTATAATCGCTCCATACTAGCCTCGACAGATATGGTTCCTGCTAATCAACAGATTGTCAGAGGTTCCTCCGAAGCAACTGCCTCTATGAACAGACCGCCTGAGACAGGGACCCCTGGTCCATCCCATCCTGTGCTTACTCCATCTCCATGCCTGGTTCCTAAGGAGATAGAAGAGAGTAGATTCAGGGTTTCCCAGAGGATCTTGGAAATCCTGTTAACGGTTCATAAACCTTCCACTAGGAAGACTTGCACAGCAAAGTGGGAATGTTTCTCGATTTGGTGTGCGAAGTCTGTCCTGGATCCTTTCTGTCGCCCAGCAAACAAGGTGTTGGAGTACCTTCTAGACTTGTTGAATGCAGAGCTGAATATTCCACAGTAAAGGTGCACCTCTGCGTGACTTCCATCTACCATGAGCCAGTGTATAATTTGGCACTGGCTCAGCTTCCTTTGATGAAAATGTTCCTTAAAAGCGTCCTTCATGCTGGCTCAGTGGCGCTGAAGGTTGAGACGCTGGACGCCACACCTCGCGCTGCACTGGCGACCTGGGTTTTCGGAAACTGACTCTGGTCGGCTGGGGGAGGGAGAATGGAGCATCCCCGCAGATGCTGTCCTCCCTCGGGGTGGGATGCCAGGGGTGCTGTCTAGCACCCGATGTCCTAAGGGAGCCGCTGGATGCACAGACTCCTGAGGGGCACGGCGGCTTCATATCTCGGAGCCGGGGAGGGGGGACGCTGTTAGGCGCTTGAGAAGGAGCGTGCATCAGCACGTCGACTCTCCGCACAGGTGTCTCGGGGTTGGGCTACAGGGAACAATCAGAAGCTTGGAGGAAAATGCCCTCCAGCCCCCTAGATGAAGTTCTCTGGAGCCACCTTCAGCATCGGCTGACCAATGGGCAGATCCCACTGTGCAAGCTCACTGCAGAGGACAAGAGGAGAGGTAAGGGGGGGAGATCTCTCCTCGCTCCGCCCGGGGGGTAATCCAGGACATCTAATGGGTCCTGATAGCAGCGAGGCACTTTAGGGGCAGACCCAGATGGCCGGGATGGATGTGGAGGGTGTCACTTCTTCAGCTCGGAAGGAGAGGGGGCTGAGGGTACGTAAGGCGTGCAAAAATAAGTAAGAAAAAAAAGGCATCCTTCACACCAGACCCCCGATCAGAAGACCGATGGCCACATGGGATATTAACCTCGTGCTAGACATGCTCACTCTCAAGTCGTTTGAACCTCTAGCCACTTGTGATTTAAAGTTTCTGACCTGGAAGACTGTCTTCCTGTTGGCCATTACTTCCACTCGTAGGGTCCCAGAGATCCAGGCCTTGGTCACAGACCCTCCACACACAGTGTTCCACAAGGATAAGGGTGATCTTCCTGGACATAAGTCTCCACCACTCATTCACACTAGTGGGATTGGCGCCGGAGGCACTAAGACCCATCGGGAGCAAACTTTTTGCTGGAGGGTCGGCGCGAGAGACGGCGCCACGAGACACGGCGCCGCGAGCAGCGGCTCGAGCGGTAATGACCATCTCGGCGACGACCCTCCAACCCGCTCAGTTCTTTTTTCCCCACCGTCAGTGCGCTTCAGTGACGACATCAGCTCGCCAGTCGGAGTCAAACTTCAAACTAGCGCATAGTTTTCAGTTTGTTTTTTGTAACATTATCACGATAGTAGTATCGCTAGTTTTATTCTATTTTAGTAAAATTTTCTAATATTTAAATTTAACTTACTTGAAGAAGTCTCGGCCTTGGACGGAGTCGACCATGACAGGTCAGGTGACGGTAGGGAGACTTCGATGAAAGCTGTTCAGTCAGCCGGGCTGGGTCGGTCAGCCTCCTTCTCCTCAGCGGGTTCCGACTACGGTCAGTCCGATGCCCGGGGGATGGCGGTCCCCGCCCGGCATAAAATAAGCAGTCGCATTCTAAGCGCCCGTTCGACTCGAGCTCTTCTTGACCCGGTCAAAAGAGAAGGCATCACTCGAAGTCGCCCTCTGGTATATGTCTCTGGCGTCGGCGGTCGGTTATCGTTGCTAGTTGCGGTCTCCTTCTTGAGTCGCCAGCTTCCGATGTCGTCGTCCTAGACGCCGGAGCCTCCCGCCTATAGGTAGGGCTCCAGATGAGCAGTTTCATCAGTGACGCATCTTATGGGCGATGGGCTCGGAGGTTGGTTCTTCTGCCTGGCTCGGTTGCTCGGGCCTCGGGCTCCTCCGGCCGATCAGGTAGGGCGGTTGGACCTTCCTAGTCGCGCGGCGCCTTCTTCGGTGCTAGCGACTCCGTGCATAGGTGTTTCCCCTCCTCACATGGCTGCGGCGCAGGGGGCCTCACCGATGCCCTTATCTCCTGGTATTTTTCCTTCTCTTGTTTTCCAGGTTCCCGGGGCTTTTCCGGCGCCTTCTGCAGGGTCTGTGGCCGTGTCGGCGCCGTTTTCGGGGCCGCCGGAGCTTGCGGCGCCGTTGGCGGCGCCGCGTGGTCTCTCGGCGCCGTTGGTGGCGCCGCGTTGTCTGTGGCGCGCGGTGGTGCCCGTTGGATCAAGGCGGCGCCCGTTGCGGCGTTGTCTGCGATGCCGTTAAGCGGGCGTCGTCCAGCAGCGCCGTTAACGGCGTCGTCCGTGTCGTTGGCGCGCTGTGCGGCGTCCGGCCGCGCGGCGTTCGCGAGGCGCGTGCTTCTTCGCGCCGTACGCCTACGGTGCCGTCTTCAGCCCGTTTGCCATCTAAGGCGCGGCAGCCCTCGAGGACTCTCCTTGTTTTCTGCCATTTCCTCCTCTCTAATTTTCCTCCTTTCCTGTCCAAACAGTCCTTTCTGGACCATCAGGAGATGATGTTGAGCCTGACCAGACCTTGGTTGGGTGATGAAGTGGAGGAAACAGGATCTTTCTTTGCTACAGAGCCTGTGGTCGAGGACCTGTCCTTTAAGTCTCTGTTGAAGAACCTGGGATCCTCTTTCTCTCCAGACTACAGACATCGATCCTGGGAAGATATTAAGACTCAGTATCTTCATGCCTGGAGATCCCTACAGGTTTGACTCCTCGATTCAGCCTTCCTTGAGGCGCTGTCTCAAATGGTATGGAATAACCCTGCTCTTATTCCCTCAGTGGCTAAATCCATTGATAAAGTATTCAGCTCCCAAGGATCGTCCCATTTTGGCATCCCAAGCCTTTGCGGATCCTATTGTAGTCCTGGCAGAGAATGACAAGGTCGTTCTTCCTCAAACTACTACAGCTCGACCTATTAACAAGAGTCTCGTAAGATTGATACATTAGGTAAGAGTCTTTGCTGCCTCCACTCTAAGTATGCGTGTGCCAGTTATCAAGGCTATTTTTCTCAGTATGAGTATATCCTGTGGCACTCTATGAAAAGAATGGTTGAAGCTCTTCCAGATTCGGATTCCAAGTCAGAGCTTCTTCTGACCGTTATTAGAGTATTGAGTCAATAACCAACAGGTCAAAGCCGCCATGGATGCTTTCGACACTGCTTCTCGCTCAGCAGCAGCGAGGATTTGTATGGCCATTCCTGGCTGCGTACTTCTGGCTTCACGAATGATGCTCAGCAGCAGGTGATGGCGCTGCCTTTGATGGCTCCTTTCTTTTGGCCCTCAGGTGGAGCAAGCCTTAGAGGCCACTCAGAAGACTAGATCGGCCATTAAGTTGGCCAGACCTCCGCCTGCCCCTCTCGGGGGCATGTGAACAGGCGTCAGTTTCATAGTAGTCAGTCCTTTCGAGGCAGAGGCAGGAAGCTTCCATAAAAGCCAACCTGCCCAACCTCAAAGAAAGGCGTGGCAGAGCGCGGGACCTAAAGCTCCCAGCGCTACCTTATAGTCGTTGGCCCAAGTTCCATCCACTCTGCCCGAGTGGAACTTTCTCCTCCGGTGGGAGGTCGTCTGATGTCTTCTACAACCAGGGAAGTCCATAACCTCAGACAAATGGGTTCTTCGGATAATTCAGAGGGTTACTCTCTCAATTTCTTGGAACCCCGAATTGTCCTCCCATCGACAACCCAGGTTGTCGGCCTCTCAATCAGACCTCCTCACGCGGAGATCCAGGGCCTTCTGAACAACAGGGCAATAGAACTGGTGCCCCGCATCTACGAAACACAGGTTCTACTCCCATTACTTTCTGGTTCCAAAGAAATCGGGGGATCGCTCCATTCTAGACCTCAGAAAGTTAAACAAATTCCTCCCCAGGAGAAATTCAAGATGATTTCCCTAGGTACCCTGTTACCTTGCTGCATCACCGACTGGCTGGCCTCTCTGGATATGCAGGATGCTTACCAGCATATCCCGTCCACCCGACCCACTAAATTCCTCAGGTTTGTAGCTTTGGGTCAGCATTATCAGTTCAGAGTCCTGCCCTTTGGGCTATCCTCGGCGCTGTGAGATTTTTACAAAGTGTTGTGCAGTTCTCGTGGCGCATCTCAGGAAAGTGCGGACTCAGTGTTTTCCCTACCTGGACGATTGGCTTCTAGCAAGCCCTTCGGCCAAGGGACTTTGGAAGCCGTGCAAGCGACTTCTCGTCTTCTCACGTCCATGGGAGTTCTGCTGATTGAAAAATCTCAACTGCAACCCTCCCAGAGCTCCTTTTCATAGGGAGCTTCTAGACACCTCTTCAGCGAAGGCTTTCCTTCCAGAGGACAGAAGACTCGACATCCCTTGATGGCCCGTTACATCAGGAGAACCAATCGGTTACAGCTCTCTATACAGCGCATGTTGGAGTCTCATGGCGTCCTCGGTCTTCACTGTCCTCTGGCCCGACTGCACATGAGAACCACCCAATGGATGCTCTCCACTCAGTGGTCCCGACCTCTCACCCCAGTCTTATCCCATCAAGGTGGCGGCCCCTTGAGGTCTCTCTCACCTGGTGGTCTCAAGAGAGCAATCTCCTGGAAGGATTCCCTTTGCTCCCCGGATCATCAGATCTCCATCACCACAGATGCATCGCTAATGGGATGGGAGCTCACTGTCTCTCCTCCACACTCAAGGTGTATGGACTCAGTTGAAACTCATCTCCACATAAATGTCCTGGAGATGAGAGCGGTCCTCATGCAATCCGAGCTCTGAAGGATGTCCTTTGTCACAAGAACATTCTCCTTCAACGGACAACAAAGCAGTGATGTATTACATCAACAAGCAAGGCGGTGCTCATTCTTATCCTTTGCAGGGAAGCAATGAGGGTGGGAGTGGTGCTTGGAGCACAAGTCTCTGATTCAAGCGGTTTATCTGCCAGGTATACAAAGCGACCTAGCAGATCACCTCAGCAGAAGGCAGACCCTCACAGTGGTCTCTCGATCCAGCCGTGGCTCGGTCCCTGTTCAAAGAGTGGGGACTCCAGACCTGGACCTTTTGCATCCCCACTCAGCATAAAACTGCCTCTCTTCTGCTCCAGAAATCCAGGGCCTGGCATTTTCTGTCAGGATGCGTTCAGGCTGCGGTGGACAAAGCGCTTTCTTCGCCTTTCCACCACTTCCTCTAATCCAGAGAGTACTCCTCAAGTTCGAGTCTCAGGGACCAAGATGATTCTCATTGCTCCTTCCTGGCCTCGGCAACTATGGTTTCCTCTACTCAACAGTATGTTGGCAGCCTCTCGAGACCACTTCCTTTGCAAATCAGTCTTTTGACTCAGGGTTCGTTGGTCCATCCCAACCTGAAATCACTTCACCTTCATGCTTGGCTCCTGAAGAGATAGAAGTGAATCGGTTCAACGCTCTCGTAGAGTCTCAGACATCCTTCTGGCTGCTCGGAAGCCAGCCACCCGAAAACGTCGCTTCCAAATGGAAGCGTTTTCTCTCTAGTGCAAAATCCTCTTGGAATCCCTTTTCCTGTCCTCCTGGCAAGGTTCTGGAGTATCTTTTGGACCTATCAAACTTAGGTCTTCAATACTCCACAGTTAAAGTTCACCTTAGTGCCATCTCAGCGTTCCATGAGCGGTTTCTTCCTTAACTCTGGCTCAGTTACCTATGGTGAAGAGATTTCTTAAGGGGATTCTCCATACCAGACCCCCTGTTAAGCGTCCAGTTGCAGCCTGGGACATTAACCTGGTGCTGGACATGCTCACTCGGAAGCCTTTCGAACCCTTAGCTACCTGTGAGTTAAAATTTCTTACCTGGAAGACTGCCTTCCTGGTGGCCATTACCTCAGCCATGAGGGTCTCTGAGATACATGCCCTGATTCTGGACCCTCCGTATACTGTATTCCATAAGGACAAGGTAGTTCTCCATTACTCATCCTAAATTTCTTCCCAAGGTTGTGTCAGAATTCCATCTGAACCAACCTCTGGTACTTCCGCTTCCGCTAATTTCCAAAATGAAGGGAACGAGCTCTTCATTCCTTGGATGTTAAGAGAGCCTTGCGGTTCTATTTAGATAGAACCAAGGATGTTCGCAAGACTCAGCAACTGTTCGTTTCTTTCAGCGACACCCGGCTGGGTCAACCTGTCGCTATTAGATGTATCTCTTCATGGTTAGTGGCATGCCTTCGTCATTGCTATTCCATGGCTCAAGTTAAATTAGAAGGTAGAGTGTACGCTCACTCTACTAGGGCGGTCGCGGCATCCCTAGCGGAAATTCGCAATGTTCCAATTGCAGATATATGCAACGCCGCTACCTGGAGCTCAGTGCATACTTTCGTTAAGCACTATGCACTGGATGTTCATGCCAGGCGACATTCCGCATTCGGCAGAACTATCCTTAATGGGCTTCTATCTTAGACGCGTGAGCTCTGGCTCTCCTGCCGCCCTTTTGGGGGATTATCAGCTTGGTACTCTCCCACTAGTGTGAATGAGTGGTGGAGACTTATGTCCAGGAAGATAGGAAAATTACGTACCTACCGTAATTCTTGATCTTCTTGGACGAGTCTCCACCACTCATTCTACCTCCCTCCCTCCATCCGAGCTCACCGCTGTATTGGTCTTCACTCCCTCAAATCTTTAGGCGTGAGGACTTCTTTGCTGACCCTTCTTACACGGGTCATACGGACTATCTTATGTCCGTTTTTATTAGGTTTACCCTTTTGGGTGAATTCTGCACCTCCTTGGTAAAAAGTACTGAAAGGCGGTTGGAGGGGTCGCCGAGATGGTCATTACCGCCGAGCAGCTTTCGCGCGGCGCTGTCTCGCGGGCGCCGTCACCGACCCTCCAGCAAAAGTTTGCTCCCATGGGTCTTAGTGCCTCCAGCCAGTCCCACTAGTGTGAATGAGTGGTGGAGACTCGTCCAAGAAGATCAAGAATTACGGTAGGTACGTAATTTTCCTTTCTGTGCACCCGCCCTAAGTTGCTTCCAAAGGTGGTTTTGGAATTTCATCTTAACAAACCATTGGCGCTTCCAGCCTTCACCAACTTACAGAACGAGGAGGAATGCACCCTTCACTCTCTGGATGTAAAAAGAGCTTTGCGGTTCTACACTGACAGAACTAAGGAGATCCACCAATCTAAACAGCTCTTCGTGTTCTTCAGTGCGGCCTTGCTGGGTCAGCCTGTCTCCATCCGATGCATTTCTGCATGGCTAGTAGCCTGTCTTCAACACTGCTACTCAATGGCGCACAGGGCCAGATTAATGCAACCTGGGGCCCTAGGCCCAGGAGAAGTCTGAGGCCCCCCTCATCGCACCAGTGCCCCTTCACTGTGACCACATTCCTGGCTTGGTCATTGCATATCAGTTACTGAAATTATTAAAACGTATTTTCTTGCTGTCCTTAAAAAGTGGCATAATTTAAAACCTAAATAACCTAACTATAATGTTTCAAAATGAATTAAACTAATAATACTGTATCAGTATTACAAAAACATAGGTCCTAGTTTTGATCATTTAGAGAAAATAATTTAATTGGCCTGGTACAAATATAGTTTTGCATATGAAACATCTTGATTTGCACTGCTGACCCCCACCCAACAGACGCATGTGCAATTGCAGTGTGTGTGTGTGTGTTACCATTTTGTTCTGTCAGGTAGTATGAACCAGGATTTGGGAGTTTCTGCTGGGTAGGATAGGGCCCATCTCTGAAAAAGCATAGGTCCTGGGTGGTGTAGGAGTTAAACTGGTGGTATACTAAAGTAGTCGTGATGAATTATAGGGATTATGTTGCAAAGTGAGTGACTGTTAGAAGAAATAATTTCAGGGATCAAATATTTATGTTACTGTTAATAAGCCAGGATCAAAAAACGGCAAGATTTATTGATGGGATGCTGGAAATATATTCTGTGATTCAACCTGAAAACAGAACTACATCAGTGCCAGAACTTCAAAATGAGTGGGATGAGTGAATAAAAAAGGAGTACAAATTTTAACAGTACAATTAAAACACATTGTAGATTTTTGATTTTAGGAGTGAGATTAGAGAGTTCCTGACACAGCTGAGACAACTTTGGAAAAATGTAACATTCGGGCAATGATGTAGCTTATGTTTTGTATTTTATTACTAAGGATGTTTGCAAGAATACAGTATCTCTGCCCTTTTTAGCTTGGCTACCTGTCTACACCTGACATCATAATTGTGACATTAAAATATGTTGCTGTGAAGATATTTGTGTTATAAATAGGGGATTGTGATGCAACATGTTATGTATAGAGAAGCAGTCAGAGTAGATATAATTCTCTAGTCCAGGAGATCTCACACTTTGTCATAGTGAGCCTCCCCGAAGCCTTGGAAAAGATCTTGAGCCTCTCCATAATACAGAAATAATTTTGGGTCTCCCCATAGTTAGAGCAACTATCATACTTTGCACATTACAGGAAGAATACAATGAAGTGCATGTGAGTAGTTGAGTTTATTTTCATTTTATTGAACCTATTATTCTCCCTCTCTATAACGCCCCTCCCCAGGTCAGTCTACCTGCTCCACACTTCTGACTTTTGGACTCTATTTACCCCTTGTTGCAACACCTCCATGAGTCAGATTGCTTTCTTTGTCAGTTTTACCCTGCTCTTAAACACCTTCTCATGGACCATTTTGCTCCCTCCTGCTCTTGCTCATAGTATTTCTCTGCTTAGCCTTTGTATTTGTGCTTTTCTGCAGCCAGTATAAAGGGTCAGTTGTTACCTTGTTCCTATTCATTTGCATTATTTTGAATTTTGTTTTGCACAGTTTTCCAAGATTTGTGTGTTCCCCAAGTCATACCAGGAAACAAAAGTGCTTGTTGAGCGTGTCTTTCCTGGTAACCATTTTGTACATAAATTCGCATGCTATTATTCGCTTTCACTTTGCTGCATCCTTTCACACGAAGCATCCAAAACGTGTCATTAAAATACAGTACATTTTAAGGCTTGCTTGAGCCTCCCCTGGGAGGCTGGCTTCACCATTTGAGAAACCCTGCTATAGTCTGACAGTTTCTATATTCTGTATCATAATCTCAAGGTTTTGCTCTGTAAATATTATATTTGTCATGTATTAATTGAACATTATTTACCCCATGTTATTTATGTGCTAGTACTGTATGTATTTTGCCTGCCCTTTATCTGTATATTTTCCTGATATATGTCC
The DNA here is from genome assembly GCA_016271365.2 of Neoceratodus forsteri. Classification (NCBI taxonomy): domain Eukaryota; kingdom Metazoa; phylum Chordata; order Ceratodontiformes; family Ceratodontidae; genus Neoceratodus; species Neoceratodus forsteri. The sequence goes on along the minus strand of CM028138.1, from coordinate 348,068,610 downwards.
TCAGGACCTCATTGTGAATGAGCCTGCTCATTGGAGTTATTCCTGCAAGAAACTTGAACTAGTCTACTAGAGAGATATCTTGTTTTCAGCGATAAAGAAAACTGAGAATTAATTACTTAAACATATGAGTTAATAAAGAAAATGGGATGGCGATGAATATAAATCTTACTTTTTTTTTTTTTTTTTTTCAAGTTTTCCTAATTCTCTCGGGGGCTCTTTAAATATAAAGCATACATATTGAATTGCACTGTTAGTCTTTTATATGTAAGAGTAAAACTTGATAAGTGGAGATTGAGTGGGAGAAAGAGATGAGCAAAGGAAATGGGCATGTTCACACCTTACAGGTCAGCCTGGCCATGGGCCCCTGAAGCAATCAGCTGCACTTAACACCTAATTAGTTATGTGAGAATCATGTCACAGTTCAGGCCCTGCCCAGGATACCTGGCATTTGAGTCCTTTACAAAAAAAATGCATCTCAGGTAGAAGAAAATGATATATAGTAAATATATGTTGGAGATTGCTGTAGGCTCCCTGGCAGGCAGGGCCCCAAGGCACATGCCTATGGTGCCTATGCCTTAATCCAGCCCTGATGGCACAGGTCAAGCTGGAAGCCTGGGTTTACGCACACTCTACTAGAGCGGGTGCGGCTTCCCTGAGATTCGTAACGTACTCTTTGTAGACATCTGCAGAGCAGCTACTTGGAGTTCAGTGCACATCTTTGTAAAGCACTATGCTGTCGACGTTCATGCCAGACAACACGCGTCCTTCAGCAGATAAGTCCTTAATGGACTTCAGTCTTGAGCGAGCTCAATCTCCTGCCGCCCTGCTTGGGTTTTTGGTTTTTAGCTTGGTACTCTCCCACTAGTGTGAATGAATGGTAAAGACTTTTAATCCAGGAAGATATGGAAATTAGGTACTTACCGTAATTCTTGATCTTCTTGGACGGTATCTTCACCATTCATTCACACGCCAACCCACCATCCCCCGAGCTCATTCATTCTGTTTTTGGTCTTCACTCCCTTGTTGGTTGGGCTGTGAAGACTTTATGTAGACTCTTTTTACATGGGTCATCCGGGCCATGTTATGCTTGAATTAGGTTAGGTTTTCCTAGGTTAGTTTAGTTTATGCTGCACCTCCTCTGTCAAAAAGGTACTGAGGCAGTTGGAGGGTCGATGCCGAGATAGTCTATACAGCGCGAGCCAGTCTCGCAGTGCCACGTATGCATGGTCCTATCTCAACGCCGGCCCTTCTGAAGATTTTTTATTCCCACCAAGTCCTAATGCCTCTGGTGTAGTCCCATTAGTGTGAATGAATGAGGAAGACTTTGTCCAAGAAGATAAAGAATTATGGTAGATATGTAATTTCTATTTGCTGTCGCAGATCCTCCGGAACTACCAATGTTTGTCTCCAGGGTCTTCCTGGTACCAAAACGGATGTGGGGCTGGCGACCCATTCTAAAGCTGAACAACCTGAACAAGTTTCTCAAGTCACACACCTTCAGAACGGTAACTGTCTCAGATCATACCATCTCTAGAGCAAAACATGTAGTTTTGCTCCCTGGGTCTTCAGGATACGTTCTTTCATGTCCCGATCCATCAGTCTCACCAAAGATTCCTCCACTTTTGAGCCAAGTTAGCATCTATGAATTCCAGGCCATGCCATTTGGCCTGTCAACGCCCCCAGGTCTTCACCAAGTGCATCGCATTTGTGCAGCTTTCCTGAGACACCGAGGCATCTGGGTTTACCTCTACCTGGACAACTGGCTGATAGTGGGTCCCTCCAGGCAGGAGATGGAGCGGTTCAGGGACCTGGTCCTAGACCTGCATTGAACTTGGCCTCCTGGTCAGCAAGGCCAAGTTGGAACTCATACCCTTGCAGGTGATCAGTTTCATTGTGGCAGAGCTCAACTCTTGCAGAGCCAGAGCTCGGCTCCCGGCGGACAGGGCGGAGGCTCTCTCCTCCTTTGCCCGGGACTTCCTGCGCCTGCACCAGCATGGTCCATTGGGCCCACTGGAGAATGCGCTCCCCGCAGTAGGAGCTAGCCAGCCAGTGTTCTCAGTGCTAGGGTCACTTCAACCTGCTGGTCACTGTGACCCAGTGGATGTGGGACACCATCCATTGGTGGTTGGTCCTAGCACAACTGCAGGAAGGGATCCCGTTTGCCCAGAGCCGATGGTCATTGTGACGACCGATGCCTCTCTCGTGCTGCGATGACCACCTGGGGACACCCGAGGAGTCCCAATGCCACATCAGCCGGCTGGATCTCTGGGCAGTTCGGCTGGCGCTGACTGCATTCGCGCCGCACATTCGGGGTCGGGTGTTCCAAGTCCACACGGACAACACCATAACCGTGTACTGCCTCAACAAACAGGGCAGGATGCACTCCCTGCCCTTGTATAATGAAGTTCTCCATGTCTGGACCTTCGTGTGCAGCCTGAAGATGAACTTCCTAGACATCCATGTGGCAGGAGCCTCCAATCAGCTGACTGACGCCCTCAGCCATGTGGGCAGTACATCTCACTTGTGGTCTCTCCACCCAGAGGTAGTTCACAGTCCGTTCTCCCAGTGGGGCACTCCTCAGGTGGACCTGTTTGCCTCCAGGGAGAATGCAAAGCTGAGGCTGTTTTGACCCCGGCCCCTTCAGTGGGGAACGCTGAAGGGGGTTGCCTTCTCGAGACCTCTTACATGCCTTCCCTCCGATTCCCTTGATCCACAAGGAGCTCATCAAGGCCAGGAGGGACAAGGCACAGGTGATCCTGGTGGCTCCGGACTGGTCACGGCAGTTGTGGTACCCCAATCTCCTCAGCCTCCGCAGCAGGCTCCTCCTATGCTCTGACCTGCTTTCCATAAATTGGGAAGGTACTCCACCCAGACCTTCAATCCCTGCACCTGACCACTTGGTTCCTGAGCAGCTAGAGTTCCAGGCCTTGGGTGTCTCTGAAGATGTTCACCGTTGTGCAGGCATCATAGGAGTCGACCAGAAAGTGCTATCCCTTCAAATGGAAGATACTCTCCATTTGGCGACAGTGCAAGAGGTTGGACCCTTTGTCTTGTCTACTGGCTAGCATGCTTGATCATCTTTAGTCCCTCTGTTGGGCCTTCAGTCGACGACCCTTAAGGTGCACCTGGCAGCCATCTCTGTTTACCGGGCACGAGCTGGTCAGCAGTTGGTAGCGCAGGAGAAGGTGGTCTGGCACTTCAATGGCCTTGACCACATTTCCTCTCCGATGCACGAACCACCACCACCGTGGGACTTGTTGCTGGTTTTGACAAAGCTTATGGGCAAGCCATTCGAACTGATCAACAGGTGTGACCTCTCTCACGTGTCATGGAAAACCTCCTTCTTGGTGGCTACCACATCAGCCAGAAGGATCTGTGAGTTCCAGGTGCTTTTGGTCTTCCACAGGGATGAGGTTGCCCTTCGCCCCAACCCAAAGTTCCTCCCGAAGCTTGTGTCTGAGTTTCACCTTAAACAGGTGATTAATCTCCCAGTGTACTTCACCAATCACACCTCAGAGGCCGAGCAGAGACTCCATACTCCGGACCTGAGGGGAGCGCTCACTTATTACAAAGAGAGCTCTGCTGGAATTCGGGGAAGAGGTTCGCCAGCTGTTTGTCACCTGCGCTGAAGCTGCACCTGGCAGACCTGCAGACAAGTGGACGATTGGCAGGTGGAGCACATCCTGCATTGATCTCTGCTATAGGTTGGCGGGTAGGGAGCCTCCCGGAGGGCTAAGTGCTCATTCCACCTGCCATTCTGCTGTGTTGGTGGCTGCTTCCAGGGACGTCCCTATCCAGGAAATCTGCAGGGCTGCGACCTGGAAGTCAGCACACACCTTCATTTTCGATTACCACACTGACTTAGAGTCATGCTGGGATGCTGGTTTTGGGGCCTCAGTTCTCCAATCTCTGTTCCCTAAGTAGAGGGTGTGCTGCTTGCCTCCCTTCTCCTGGAGAACTGCTAGGAGTCTGCTAGAAAGTTTGGCTAGAACATCATAACACGTCCCTAGAAATGCAGGTCACTTACCTGTAACAGTAGATATTCCACGGGGATAATCTCTTGCAGCAGGCAATACACTTGGGTCGTCGCCAGAGGGCTCTGTGGTGCACGTCAACTCTCTTCTAGCAGTCTTTTCCAGGGGCCGCCCACACACGACATCTTCTGTTTCCTGTATGAGTGGGCGGTCCCTGGTATCCTCAATTCATTTTCCCTCCGTCTTCATCTCGCACGCAGCAACTAGTGCAGAGGGCAGCAGTCATTGACGAGAACTTGCGCTAGAAGCAGAATTTCCATTTTACTTACTACATTGACGAATGTCTACAAAATCTACAAGCAAGTCGGTGCTATTTCGCTCCTGTCTTTGTGGTAGAAAATTCTACCATTTCGACAATCACACTATTTGTGTTCAGTGTTTTGGGACCCACACGTGACACCATCTCCATCACGACAGCTGCAAGAGATAGAATCCTACCTTATGGAGCAGAAATTGTCTCTGTTAGACAACCAGGGGGCCTATGCCATGGCCCCCCCACTGCTTCCCAAAAGAACTACAAGCGAGATAAGGAGAAGCCTTCCTCATCTTCTTTGGGCAAACGCTCGTCAGCGGCCACTGTCTCAGCAGCTCCACCATCGATGGGGGTTTTCAGCCTCTCGTCAACGGCGCTTCCCGGTGCTCTTTCAGCAGTTCATGATGAATCCTATGTTGGTTCCGTCGACGACGTCCTCTTTTTAAGCATTCTAATTCTTCCCTGGCTGCGCTGTCAATGATGGGTCATTCTTATGGGGAAGCCTAATGCCTTTACAATTCATACTGTTCCTCCTCCTTCACAAACGTTGTCTCACAGGGGCTAGGTGGACAGGGATCGGGATCCTGGGCTTTACCCCCGTGAGGCTAGACCTGCTTATACCTCACATCCTATTTCCTCCACAATTCCCCTGGTTTCTCAGAAACCTCCTACCCCCCCCCGCCCCTTCCTCAGTGGACGTAGCTACAGTGGTACAGCAGGATCTACAAACCATTCAGCATACTCTGTCTCCCCCTCGTAGGGAGCAGAGTTATTCTTCCCATTCTACTTTGCCAGAACGTTTCCAGGGTGACAGGCACCCTTCCCTAACCTGGTCACCCCCCTTATACGAAGATGATTTGTCAGATAAGGCTGAATTCCTGGCAGATTTCACCCGAGATTTGGAGGATGTGGACTTACCGGACTTGGACTCCTGTCCCCAGTCCCCTCTTTCTACTGTTTCCTCGTTAAATTAGGACCTGTCCCGGCAGGCGGCTGCCTCTCCTCCAGATAACCCATCTTTCCATGAGATGGTCCAAATCTAAAAAATCATGGGATTTTCAACTACTGAACATGATAAAGAAAGGATATGGCAGACTGTCTAGAACTGCCAGAGGAGCCTGTAATAGTGGTACCCACACTAATACATACCTACCAAAACACCATGCTGGCGCCATGGAACCAGTCTCCGGCTGTACCTGCCATTCCTAGGAATGCAGATCGCCTTTACCAGGGTCCTCTTGATCATCTCTTTCTTTCCACTACCTCCTGAAGCAGACTCGGTAGTGATTACTGCAGCTCATGAACGTTCTAAACGAATGAAGTGCCTGAGCTCCTTACCTCCTGATAAGGAATCCCGTAGGATTGATTACCAAAAGAAAAAGGTGATCTTCCCTTTGTAAATCTTCACCATTCATTACTGCTGGGTGTAATCCAGAGGTGCACACCCACTGCAGGCCTTTTGGGGGTCGACCAGTGGCACCTGCGTGGCTGATGCACTGCAGCGGAGCATGCTGGTTGAGGTCGTTGAGCACCGTAGATGACTCCTCTTTCATCCCAGTTCTGTTTCTCCCGCCATAGAGGTCGCACTTGCTGCACGAGTTATGAACAATTTTCAAATACACCACTAGGCCTTCATCTTTCGCCGCCATTTTTCTCCTTCATCTCTGTTCTCTCATCCCAACGCCATTGGAAGTCCAGTACAACCATTCTTTTTACTTTTATCGTCGGCGCCTGGATCTTTTACTTAGTTTGTTTTAATTTCTCATGTCAGGTTCTGGGACAAAAAGAAAATCTAAAGTGGGCCGTACCCCCATGCGTCAGGGCCCCTGTGGCTTGCATTTTTCTGTTTTGGACCAGCATGATGTTTGCTAGCGATGCCTGGGACCCAGTCACGATAGGGACCATTGCGATGCCTGCTTCTCTATGGACCGCCATGTTCTTGTGATTCATGCGTTTAAAGTCGGAAGGGCCCCACCGACTTTCTGAGGGCAGCATCGCTCGCTGGTCGCCAATGCCAGGACTCTTAACCCTTCCTCCGGGTCTCTTCCCGGGTCTGTACGGCCCGACGAGGAGGAGGCCTCCTCCAATTCTAGCCTTGCCAAGGAGGAGGCCTCTTTTGCGGTACCGAAGGAGCAGCACAATTCCCTGCGGAGTCGGATTGCTGGCACAGCCTCGGCAGTCACCTCAACAAAGGTGCAGGCAGACCCTCTGCACCGCCTCCCGGTGCTGTCAGGATCGGGGTGGGTTCATGGTGCCGATCGGGTGGCGCTGCTGGCGGTGCTGTGCCCCAAGCGATGCCGCTGCCAGGGCCCTCCCGGGTCGCTAGACTGAAGGTCTGCCTGGTCACTTCCTCTTCGGAGGAAGATGACTCGCAGGCCGATCTGGACTGTCACCTTGACTCTTCGAAGTCAGAGTTCCTTGGAATGTGGTACCAGGCGGCCCTATCCCAGAGTCTGTTGTTTTGGCAGATCCTTCGGCTGAGGGTGGCCGTGGATCCGTTGGGGATGACTTCCCAGGAGCTCAGGGTGGGGTATCTGCCCCTGGAGAGGCCAGGGCAGCTGCCATTGCTGGGGCCGCCCGGGCCCTTCAAGGGGGACACTGGGGCCCCCTCTTCTGCGATCTCCGGGGGTGGGGGCCTGTGGGTTTGGGGCACTCGACTTCACTGGGGTCAAGGAAGAGGGCAGCCTCAGAGTCTAATGGGTTGAGGGGCCAAGGCGCGGCTACCTCCTTCTGCTGTCTTGCGGGGGGGGGGAGTTGCAGCACTGAACCCCACCTTTCCCTCAAGGTCTCAGAGGCTTCCTTGGTTGGCAGCGTGGAGGGTTGCCCTTCTGGACACATGTAACCCCAGTCACATCACAAGAGAGATTCTTCCTTAGGGCTCTTCCAGAGTTTGCCATCTCAGACACAGCTTTCGCAACCCTGTGTGGTCCCAGGGTCCCCCAGTTCGGCGGGACCAATCTCTGGGTCTCCGATCCCTGACACAGGCCATGCACTATCTGTTCGGTGCCCATCACCCATCCTTCTGCAGACACCTTCTCCTCTCCCGGGCCATGTGGGTCCCACGGGGCCTTTAACCTGGGAGGTGTTCAGAGCCACCGCGGCGGCCTTTCCCTCTTATGTCAGGGCCATGGACGAATGGGTCTTCTCCCCCACCGCAGGAGTCCTCTGAACATTCAAGCTCCTCTTCTTTCTCGTCTTGCTGTTCCGAAGGAGAGGAACATTCTGTCCATCTATCCTCTGATGCGGATTTCATTGAATATTAGTGGTTCCTTTCGAGGCTGGTTCAGGAGCTTTGCATTTCTTATGTGCTGCAAAGCAATACTGAGCGGGAGATGTGCTCATTCCTAAGTGAATTCAGCGCCCACCACCTGGTGGTGACCTCCTGGCCTGTTCCTTTCCAGGAAGCGTCTATCCGCACCTGGCAGTTTCCGGCCACCCCTTCTCCAACCCCAGCGGACTGCAGGAGACGGTGTTGCGCTCCCCAGGAGTCTCTAGGTTCCCTACCTCACCCACCATCGGGGCTGGCGTCCTAGACACTCCTCCTGGAAGCTGGCGCCTGGCGCCGCGACTGACTCCCGATCAGTTCGCAGAATTTGACCGGTGGGGACACAGAGTTTTCTTTTCACTTTCAATGCGTTAATGTTGCATAAATTCTCATCAGGCCACCACACTGCCCATAACAGACACCCCAATGGTCTAAAGCCAGCCCAGATCTAGCATCTTTGCCTGATACGGAGCAATCTAGACAGGTCATTGCCCACTCTACTCAAGGTCTGGAGCTTGCAAGGCACCAGGCAAGGGCGTCTTGCGACGCCAGTGAGGTAGCATCCAGACTACCAGGGACAGTGATATGCATTAGGTGGACGGTGTTGCTTCATCGATCCAGATTTTCACTCATTGCCCAGCATAGGGTGATCTCTGCCGCTTTCAAGGGAACCCGTCTTTTTTTGTTTCCCCTCAGAGCAAGAATAGGTCTTCAGGGGCACCTCCTGTCTCTTTCCCCCCGGCCACTGGGGACACCTCCTCGTCCTGAACAGCCTTACACCTTAATGGTCTGGTATGGCTTTAGGGTCTCCCCCTCCTGTGCCTCCCCTGCAGGAGGCTGAGGGATCTGTTCCCTCAGGGCAGTGCCAGTTCCCTCTGGGGGCTTAGTCTCGCCCAGCAGTAATGAATGGTGATGACTGAAAAGGGAAGATATGAAAATTACGTACCTACCGTAATTATTGATCTTCTCTTGTATCTTCACCATTCATTACTGATTCTCACCCTCCATCCCCTCATGCGCTTCAGTTCTTGGGTTTCGTCTCCACCCTGCTCACCTTCCCCCTCCTAGAGGCCAGTTGGCAGACTTCCCCTGGTACCTCAAGGCTCTTTGTTCCTTCTCTAAAAAAAGTCATGGAGCATTCACCATGGAGGACGGTGAGTAGGGTCTTCACCCTAGCCTCTGAGGGAACTCCCTCGGATTCTCTTCACGGTACTCTAGGGTGTCCCCAGCTTGGGGCTTGAATAATCCTCTGGCTTATTTCACCATCTGGCTGTCATTTCTTCAGTTCAGTCCTAACAGTCCATGGGAATTTCCTCCCTGTCTTTTCCTATGGCACGGATGTCCCGTGGTTCTCTTCTCCTGAAGTGGAAACTACGTCTGTACTTCCGTGGGGAAAACTTCTGCCAGTTTTCTATCCCTACACCTAAATCGGGTCTCACTCCTCCGAGCAGGACTGATTACCCTCCAAGGGATGGTCTGAGAGACCTAGGCTTAGGATTTTCATAACGGTTATGGATAAAGGGTGTGAGGAAAGGTCTGCTTTCGCCAAGTCTGTCAAGACCATTAATCCCCTTCAGATCTGGGTTCAGTAACTTCTTAACTGGCGGGATCCTTGCTTCATTGTTTTCAATCCCGTAAGGGTTTTGAAACTCTCAAGCCAGTGGTCCTCCAGTTTATTGTGTCAGACAGTCCCCCCAATCTTTTGCTTACTTCTCTTCTGTCTTTCCTCTTTCTGTCCTTTACCTTCTCTTTCCCAAGACCACCCAAGGATTGAGGCCCTATGGCCACTTAGGGTAGGGTTCTCCTTTCTGTCCTCTAATCAGCTTATACCTTTTCCAGTTCATATCCTTTCCCTTGTCTATTCCTCGGCTCTCTTGCCTTACTCCCTTTCTCTAGAACCTGTTCCTACCTCTCCGGCTCGACAGAACTGGGATGGATGAGGAGTCTACGGTGCCTAACGGCCAACCCGCGTGCTCCAAGCAGTGCATCGGCCATGTGGGCGGCGCAGACTCCTCTCAAAAAAAAAAAAAAGCTCCCATGGCAGGTGCGCACCTCCGGCTTACACCCATCGGTAATGAATGGTGAAGATGCAAAAGAAGTTCAAGAATTACGGTAGGTACGTAATTTTCGTTTCCAAGCAGGTGCCATGACTTTCAGAATTTTAAACTATATGGGACACATGGTCATGTACCAGTGTAAACTCTGGTCCTCTGCTGCAGAGCTAGTCCGTAAACTTCCTCCCTTTCAGGGGGAGGATCAGTTGTTGGCTACAGTATCCACTGGCAGTTCATCTTCTGGCACCTACTCCATTCTGGTTATGAGGCAATCGATACTTCGGCCCGCATGTCAGCAGTGGGGATTTCCCTCAGACGGCATGCTTGGCGTCTCAGGGATTCACGACAGATATACAATATAAAGTGGTTAATGCCCCCCTTTCATGGGTTAAAGCTTTCTGGTCCGGGTACCCAAACACTGCTAGATGATCTCTAGTCTTCAGGACAGACCCTTCGTACAGTGCGTGGCATGTACCGTACCTCACAACCATCTTACCATCCCCAACCCTCCTTTCATGCAAAGAGAGGTAAATATAGAGGCTCATACAGAGGCGGATCCCGTGGTCATTCCCAGCCTTCTTACAGGACCACCTCTTCTACCGCCAAGGACTCCCACTCCCACCCTCTGGGTGGAGCGAGACGGCCAGCCCTCCTCCCAGTGACCAACAGGGGAATTGCCTGGGCTTCCTCGACCAGGCCTTGGTAGCTGTGGGCTGTCACTTTGCCCTCCATTTAGAGGCCTTGCAGGCGATCACGTCGGACAAGTGGGTACTCCAGATCATTCAGATGGTTCACACACACTGGAATTTACCTCCATGCCTCCCCCTCATCTCCCCTGCTCTGTCCATTACCTTCCCGACCACATACCTGTTCTGCAGGAGGAATTCCAGGCTCTTCTGATCAAGAAGACTGTCTATCCAGTCCCTCCACTAGAGTACTGACAGGGGTTTTACTCTCATTTCTTGGTACCAAAACGCACTGGAGATCTCTGACCTCAGACAACTGAATCTACACATTCGGTACAAAAGGTTCTGGATGGTCACCTTAACATCTATAATGCTGATGTTAAAACAAGGGGATTGGCTATGTACATTAGACACACAAGATGCCTACCTACATATTCCTGTCCACCCCACCCACCACCGGTTCCTTTGCTTTTACCTGCTAGGACAACATTACAATTTCCGGGCACTCCTGTTTGGTCTCTCATCTGCCCTGAGAGTGTTTACCAAGTGCCTAGCGATAGTGGCGGCAGCCCTATAACGGGACTGACACTTCGTCTTCCTGTATCTGGATGACTGGCTCATGAAAGCAGAGTCCAGAACCTCTTTGCTTTCCTCTCTACAAGCAACCCTTGCTCTGTTTCGCTCCCTAGGGATTATGGTCAACTGGCCGAAGTCCAACCTGACCCCTACCTAGTCACTCCAATATCTAGGAGCAGTCCTAGATAACGCCTCTGCCAAGGCCTACCTCCCTGCTGACTGGCAAGACAAGCTTCTATCTTTGGCTTCCCAGATAGAAACTCAACAAGTTATCACAGCCAGATATCTTTTCTAGGACACATGGCCACTGCCATCCCCACAGTAGCATTTGCCCGTCTGTATATGAGACCAGTCCAGTGGGCTCTTCAAAACCAATGGTGTCAAAAAACCAGAGACTTCAAAGACAGTCAGTCATTCCCACTCTGTGTTCAGCCCTCTCCTGGTGAACACAATGCACCAACCTCTATCAAGGCATTCCTTACCAGTCTTCCCCTCCCCAGCAGACATTGACCACGGATGCTTCTCAATTCCTACAAAACACAGGGCAGGTGGCCCCAATCCTCCATTTATTCCCACATAAATCTCCTGTAAATGAGGGTGGTCCACCTTGCCCTTCAGACTTTTCAGCCCCACCTTTCCCCAGGACCACAGCTGATTCAATCAGATAACGCCTGATTGGTATATTACCTCAACAGACAAGGAGGTACGAGGTCGCGTACTCTCTGCAGAGAGACCATGGCGGTGTGGCAGGAAGCCATACAACATCATCTTTTGTTGACAGTCGTCCATCTACCAGGATGCCACAGTACCCTGGCCGACGTTCTCAGTCATCAGTCCTCCACGCACGAATGGACACTTCATCATGAAGTTCTTCAGAGAATCTTTCACTTGTGGGGGAACCCCGCACCTCGACCTTTTTGCCTCCCCCTCCAATCACAGTCTCCCCAGATACTATTCCATTATCCCGAGCAAAAAGGGACCGTTTATAGATGCCCTATCCCAGCCATGGACAGGACTTTTCTTGTATGCTTCCTCCTCCCCACTCCTGCAATGGACTTTACTGAAACTACTACTTGAACCTGTCACCATGGTCCTCATAGCCCCTCTGTGGCCTCGGCAGGTGTGGTTTCCCATACTTCAACAGTTCAGTTGTGGAACCCATACCATTACCAGTCAGATCAGACCTGTTGACTCAGAATCTGGGAAACCTCCTTTATCCCAACCTGAGATCACTACACCTTCACCCTTGGCTCCTGAGGACGCGTTCATAGCCTGTCTCCTCACCTCTGGCCAATATTTTATTAGCCTTACGTAAGTCAGTGACCAGGGAAACTTAAAATGCCAAATGGAAATGCTTTTCCATTTGGGCTGCTTCCCGGTTGTTGGCTTCATACTCATGTCCACCGACTACTGTCCTGAATTATCTGGCCTCACGCGGTTGAGCTGTTCCTTTGTAAAGGTCCATTTGGCCTCTGTTTTGGCATTCCATGAACCTCTGGATGGAAGATAACTATCAACATCATCTAGCCAAAATGTTTCCAAGGAATGTCACATCAAACCTCCCATTGGACGACACACTCCCCTGTGGAATCTGAATTTTCTGTTGGAAAAACTAACCCTTGAACCTTTTGAACCAGTGGCCTCTTGTGACCTCCATTTTCTTTCTTGGAAGACATTATTTTTAGTGGCCATCATTTCAGCTTGACGTGTATCCGAGCTTCATGCCCTCATGTGTAAAGAGCCTTACTTAATTTTTCACAAAGACAGAGTGGCACTTCAAATGAATCCCCCCTCCTTAGCTTAGGTGGTCTCCAAACACACCTTAAATCAGTTCATAGAGTTGCCAGTCTATTACCCTGAACACTCCTGTCAGAGAACACATCATACATATACCTTAGATGTCCACCGGACACTTCGATATTATACTAATCGTACCAAATAAATTAGAAAGACCTCTCAACTTTTTGTTACCTTCGCCTCAACCAGGGAAGGTCTCCTGGTCACTAACCGGAAACACTCCACTTGGCTAGCACACTGCATCACCTTTTATTATATAAAAAAAAAATAACAAACCATTACCTGGACCTGTCCAGGCACATTCTACCAGAGCAATGGCCACCACAGCTGCCTGCTTCAAGGGAGCTTTTTTTGCAGATCTCTGCAATGCAGCCACATGGTCCACAATACATAGCTTCATGAAGCATTACAACCTAGACGTTGCTTCACGCTTTGGGACGGCTTTTGACCGGGCTGCCCAACAAGGCCATTTATCATGACTCCACCCTTCTTGGGTTTACTGCTTGGGAATCATCCCAAGTGTATTACCTGCTGCAGGAGATTATCCCCGTAGAAGATAGTACAGTTACTTACCTACCGTAACAGTAGATCTTTGAGGGGTATCTCTTGCAGCAGGTACGATCCCTCACTCCATCACCTTCCTTCTCTAGGAGAACAACTTCTGATCCAAGTTATTTATGGGAAGAGATACCTATGGTACCTCGGATCTCCCTCGGTCCTCGTTTAGCGAGCTGAATCCAGTGGGGGAACTAAGGATACCAGGGACCCGTCAACTCTTACATAGGAAACAGGAAGATGATATGTGTGGGCGGTCTCTGGAAAAGACTGCTAGAAGACGGCTACTGTGCACCACAGTGCCCTCTGGTGATGACCCAAGTGTATTACTTGCTGCAAGAGATGCCCTTTCAAAGAGCTACCTGTTATGGTAGGTACATAACTATACTTTCTAGGAGTGGTGTATGATGTTCGTCCACACTGACCCACACGACCTCCCCAGCTTTGGTGCACGCACTTTGCTTCCAGTGGCAAGATCTGGCATCATGAGGCGGAGCTGAGGGAGTTACCATCCAGGTAGGCGGGAGGAGCCAGCTTGAAGGCTTTCCAGCACATCTTAAAGGGAAAGGACACTGCCAGAAAGTGTGGATGAATATCATATACCACTCCTAGAGCTACTGTTACAGGTGAGTAACCTGCGTTATTGCTAGTGGAATAGTGATTTGAATAATAAAATCCTACCAGACAATAGTTTCAGTCTAGTTCTCAGTCAGAAAATGCTTTTATCACTAAACCACTTATTGTAAAAGCTTCATGAGCTGATACTGCCCTTTTTTCAATAGACATTTTTATTGTTTCCAAATGCAGTATACAAATACTATGGCCGGGATATTCAAAAGGTGTTGTGCATGGCAAACAGTGTTCGCCATCATCGCAACCCACTGATCACGCCCGGCGCGATATTCAAAGGGGATGTTGCGCCGTGCAGATCCCGACAGACTGGGCGGATCATCAGTAACGCATGCGGTGCAAGTGCAGGTGGCGTGTTCTCATACTATTCCACACATCCCGATAGACAGCCTGGGATGTGTGGGCGGATAGCTGGTGCAACCCTACTTGCGCCGCTTACTGGTGTAAAGTTGAGCCAAGAAATAGCAGGGCGGCCACCCACAGGTGGGCTGCCGTAGATAGCAGGCGCAACACAGCAGCCGCCAGCTGTGGGTGGCCTCCGGAGCTAGGGTTCATCGGCTCACATCTACCCCGATTAAGGGCATTGTAATAGATATGATATCCCTGATGGTCCAGTGGACGCTTCCAGACTAATCGCAGGCATACGTGTAAAAATAAATAAATAAATAAATAAAATAAAATGAAAACATTTTAATTTATCCCTGGTGGTCCAGCGGTACCCCCCTCCCCATCCCACCTGCCCACTGAGCCCCGACACTCTGCTCTCCCCTCCAAAGTCAGCGGCGGCATATCTGGACAGTAGCACGGCATAGTCTGCGTACACATTGGCCTGCCGCTATGGACCAATGGGCATATAGCTGTACTGTATGCTGTCAGTCGACGGGCGGGGGGTAGCAGGGTGGCGGGGCTCAGTGGGGAGGGTGGTACCGCTGGACCACCAGAGATAATTTAAAATGTTTATTTTTATACTTACGCCCGTGATCGGGCTGGAAGCAGTCCACTGGACCACCAGGGATATTGGACATGTGTTTTATTACACATATGCCCGCGATCGGGCATTGGGGCACTGTGCCGCGATGTGCAGGGGGCATCTGCCCCCGATGGCTGCAGCTTGGCAGGGCGCTAGTCACCGAGGATCGGCGCCCCTGCATGCAAGTAGGGCCATAATGATATGCTAATGATCCCAGTTGCGCCTTGCATGCATTATGGCTCATTTGCATATCCACCGCTGAATAGCGCGGTTCCTGCGCCTAGCACAACCGTACTTGCGCTGGTACAGTATCACTGCGCGATGCTCAATGCGGGAGACCACGTTACCATATTCAACGGTGCTGAGCCATGGCGCAGCACTGTTGAATATCGTCCAGCACACTCCCTGGCGCATCCCAGTTGCGCTGCACCCAGGCTTGCGCCCCTGCCTGGCGCACTCTGAATATCCCACCCCATGAGAATAGACGTTCAAAGTATTCCTTATAAGTACGTAAGAGAAAATTAAAAAACACTTCTCAAGTTCACAGCATGCCTACTAATGATCTAACACTGCTTTACTGTGTACGAAGCACTTACCAGAAATTTTCCAGTTCATAAAACTCTAGATTTGATGTTAACATTTACTCTATTGAAAGTTGCTGTAGTGTCACGAAAGACTTGGATTTTTCCTTTTATAATATAACAGAAAAAAATATAAGCGTTTAGAGTTAAAAACAGTGTGGATCTCAGTTTATAAAGGTTTCCGATTTGATTTTTTTATTCTCTGTTTTTATTAATATTGTTCATTTTTTCTCCCCACAGCCTTGTCTCAGCCCCAACATGGCGAACACAGTAAATGCAGCATTGAAGCCCCTGGAGACCCTGTCCCGCATTGTTAACCAGCCCAGCAGCCTCTTCAGCAGCAAGAGTGCCTCCAGTAAAAACAAGTCTGAGCAGGACTCCCATGGAAATGGCCAGGACTCCAACAGCAATCAGCAAGATTCTGGTAAATACTCCCTCCACCCCCCAGTCAACACAACAGAAGATGCTGCTGTTGCCCCCTGAGAGGGGACATGATATTGGGTTTTCGAGTACTAAACAGGATAGACCAGGTGAATTACAAAGAGAATGAGTGCAGGTAGGCCTACAGTGCATACCCTCAAATTGAAGAGGACTAGAAGGGGAAACATTAGAAAGTATCACTTCACAAAGAGGGTTTCTAGCTAGGAATAGCTTACATCATTGAGGTTCTGGAACCTAGTAGTGTTGAGCCTTTCAAAGAAGGACTAGACAGATTCCTGAATGAGAAATAGATTGAACATTACAGAGAATGAGTAAGTTTAACATAACAGCTGATAAACTTGGATGTGTGGAAACTGGATACTGTCCCTATTGTGCTGCAAGAGTGGTGGATAAGATGTACTCTAAGTCCCTTTAATCCTTATAATCTTTCAGGAATCAAGCTTATCCATGGTGTCCTGCTTATGGGTCTGAAACAGAAGGTGCTAGGACCCCGCATGATCCAGAACTTTTGGAGGCTGGTGATGCAGATGTGCCCCATGTGCATGCTGCCTGCTTATGCCCTCCGGTATACAGTGGCACCCGCCCCAGCAACTGTAGTTAATTCTTTCATAGCGTCAAAGTGCAGCATTTTTCCTTGCTCTCCTATCCGAGCCATAAGTTAAACAGAATCTTCCAGGACCCACTCTTCACAGTTGATTCACACCAGTGGGTCCTGAGTCAGAAGCACTAGGACCCTGCGAGAGCCAGAACTTTTCAGGAGGGCTGGCGCCGAGGTAGACTGCATGCATGCACGGAACTGCGAAACTAGCTCACGCTGCTTTACTTACCTTGCCACCTGCCCTCAACCACTTCAGTTCCTTTTTTCCCACCATCACGTGCACTTCAGTGATGACATCGCTCACTCACCGGGAGTCAGAACTTCATGTCTGTATGGCAGCAGCATTCAGGTCTTCTCAGTTTTAGTGTTTAAAGCTAGTGTTTGCTATTTTTCTATCTGGTTAGTAACTTTTCAAATAAAAGAAAAGTTTTTTCCGTCAGTTTCTCTCAGCCCTACCAAGCAGTGATAGAGGACCATGGACGACTGTGACAGTAGGGAGTCTCTTCAGGAGGCATGATGCTCTGGCAACGGGGCTGTGTCTGTTCCACTTACCTTAGCAGGGGAGGGTTCTGACAGTCGGTCCCGTGTTCGAGAGGGAGGACAACCCTCCCATAAACGCAAAAAGAAGCAGGCCTGATCCCAGTCAGGGACTTTTCACTGCTCGACTTTGACTTCATTCTCTTTCCATCAGAAGGGGAAGAAACAGTACCGCTCGAGGTTGCCCTTGGTTGAGTAGGTCTGCCACAAAATTCTTGGCATCTGGGAGCAGGAGGCCTTTCCTGGCGCTGTCTGTGTCTGACAGATCTTCCTGGACATAAGTCTCCACCACTCATTCACACTAGTGGGATTGGCGCGGGCCTTTAAGACCATCGGGAGCAAACTTTTGCTGGAGGGTCGTAGCCAGAGAGCGGTAGCGAGACGCAGGCCTGAAACAGCGGCTCGGCCGGTAATGAACCATCTGGCGACGGCCTCAACCGCCTCAGTTCCTTTTTTCCCCCGTCGAGTGCGCTTCAGTGACGGCGTCGCTCGCCTGTCGAGTCAAACTTCAAACCAGCATAGTTTTCCAGTTTGTTTTGTAACATTATCACGATAGTAGTATCGCTTAGTTTTATTCTATTTTGGTAAATTTTTCTAATATTTAAATTTAACTTGCCGAAGAAGTCTCGGCCTACTGGGCGGAGTCGACCATGAGCAGGTCAGGTGACGGTAGGGAGACTTCGGTATGAAAGCTGT
The DNA here is from genome assembly GCA_016271365.2 of Neoceratodus forsteri. NCBI lineage: Eukaryota > Metazoa > Chordata > Ceratodontiformes > Ceratodontidae > Neoceratodus > Neoceratodus forsteri. The sequence continues at coordinate 348,050,937 of CM028138.1, read as the reverse complement.
TCAGTCAGCCGGGCTGGGTCCGATCAGCCTCCTTCTCCTCAGCGGGGTTCCGACTACGGTCAGTCCGATGCCGGGGATGGGCGGTCCCCGCGGCATAAAAATAAGCGTCGCATTCGGCGCCGTTCGGCCTCGAGCTCTTCTTGACCCACAGGTCAAAGAGAGGCATCACCGAGGTCGCCCTCTAGATATATCTGGCGCGTCGGCGGTCGGATTATCGTTGCTGGTGCGGTCTCCTTCTTGAGTCGCCAACTTCCGATAATCGTCGTCCTCGACATCGGAGCCCCTCCCCGCCTATAGGTAGGGCTCCAGATGAGCAGTTTCATCAGTGGGCCGCTCTTATGGAGCGATGGGCTCGGAGGTTGGTTCTTCTGCCTGGCTCGGTTACGGACCCTCGGTCTCCTCCGGCGATCAGGTAAGGCGGTTGGACCTTCCTGGTCGTAGCGGCGCCTTCTTCCGGTGCTAGCGACTCCGTGCTTAGTGTTTCCCCTCACATGGCTGCGGCGCAGGGGCCTCACCGATGCCCTTATCTCCTGGTATTTTTCCTTCTCTTGTTTTCCAGGTTCCCGGGCTTTTCAGGCGCCTTCTGCAGGGTCTGGCGTGCCGGCAATTTCAGGCTTGCAGGCGCGTTGGCGCGCGCGTGGTCTCTGGCGCCGTTGGTGGCGCGCGTTGTCGCGTCCCGCCCGGTGGTGCCGTTGGATCGGGCGGCGCCATTCGGCGGCAAGTCTGCGATGCCGTTCGCGGCGTCGTCCGCCAGCGCCGTTGGCGGCGTCGTCGTGGCGCCGTTGGCGGCGCTGTGCGGCAGCGGTAAATCCTGGCGCCGCCGGCGTTCGCGAGAAACGCGTGCACTCTTGGCGCCGTGCGCCTCCTCGATGCCGTCTTCAGCCCGTTTTACCGTCTCGGCGCCGGCAGTATCAGGGACTCTCCTTGTTTTCTGCCATTTCCTCCTCTCTAATTTTCCACTCCTTTCCTGTCCAGACAGTCCTTTCTGGACCATCAGGAGATGATGTTGAGCCTGACCCAGACCTTGGTTGGGTGATGAAGTGGAGGAAAAGGATCTTTCTTTGCTACAGAGCCTGTGGTGAGGACCTGTCCTAAGTCTCTGTTGAAGAACCTGGGATCCACTCTTTCTCTCCAGACCACAGACATCGATCCTGGGAAGATATTAAGACTCCAGTATCTTCATGCCGGAGATCCCTACGGATTTGACTCCTCCGATTCAGCCTTCAGCGGGGCGCTGTCTCAAATGGTATGGAATAACCCTGCTCTTATTCCCTCAGTGGCTAAATCCATTGATAAGAAGTATTCAGCTCCCAAGGACCGTCCCATTTTGGCATCCCAAGCCTTTGCGGATCTCTATTGTAGTCCTGGCAGAGAATGACAAGAATCGTTCTTCCTCAACTACTACAGCTCGACCTATTAACAAAGAGTCTAGTAAGATTGATACATTAGGTAAGAGAGTCTTTGCTGCCTCTCTAAGTATGCGTATGCCAGTTATCAAGGCTATTTTTCTCAGTATGAGTATATCCTGTGGCACTCTATGAAAAAGAATGGTTTGAAGCTCTTCCAGATTCGATTCAAGTCAGAGCTTCTTCTGACCGTTATTAGAGGTATTGGGTCCAATAACCAACAGGTCAAAGCCGCCATGGATGCTTTCGACACTGCTTCTCGCCCAGCAGCCCTGGGATTTGTACTGGCGCCATTCCTGGCCGCGTACTTCTGGCTTCAATGGATGATGCTCAGCAGCAGGTGATGGCGCTGCCTTTTGATGGCTCCTTTCTTTTTGGCCCTCAGGTGGAGCAAGCCTTAGAGGCCACTCAGAAGACTAGATCGGCCATTAAGTTGGCCAGACCTCCGCCTGCCCCCTCTCGGGGCATGTGAACAGACGTCAGTTTCATAGTCGTCCAGTCCTTTCGAGGCAGAGGCAGGAAGCTTCCATAAAAGCCAACCTGCCCAACCTCAAAGAAGAGCGCGCAGAGCGTGAGGGACCTAAAGCTCCCAGCGCTACCTTATGAGTCGCTGGCCCAAGTTCCATCCACTCTGCCCGAGGTGGAACTTTCTCCAGTGGAGGTGCGTCTGATGTACTTCTACAACCAGTGAAGTCCATAACCTCAGACAAATGGGTTCCTCGGATAATTCGCGAGAGTTACTCTCTCAATTTCTTGGAACCCCCGGTGTCCTCCCATACGACCCAGGTTGTCGGCCTCTCAATCAGATCTCCTCACCGCGGAGATCCAGGGCCTTCTGAACAACAGGGCAATAGAACTGGTGCCCCCAACATCACGAAACACAGGGTTCTACTCCCATTACTTTCTGGTTCCAAAGAAATCTGGGGATCGCCCCATTCTAGACCTCAGAAAGTTAAACAAATTCCTCCCAGGGAGAAATTCAAGATGATTTCCTAGGTACCCTGTTACCCTTGCTGCATCAGCACGACTGGCTGGCCTCTCTGGATATGCAGGATGCTTACCAGCATATCCCGTCCACCGACCCACCGCCAAATTCCTCAGGTTTGTGGCTTTGGGTCAGCATTATCAGTTCAAGTCCTGCCCTTTGGGCTATCCTCAGCGCCCTTGAGTTTTACAAAGTGTTGTGCAGTTCTCGCGGCGCATCTCAGGAAAGTCGGACTCCAGTGTTTCCTACCTAGACTGATTGGCTTCTAGCAAGCCCTTCCCGGCCAAGGGACTTTAAGGCCGTGCAAGCGACTTCTGCGTCTTCTCACGTCCATGGGAGTTCTGCTGAATTTGAAAAATCTCAGCTACAACCCTCCCAGAGGCTCCTTTTCATAGGGGCCTTCTAGACACCTCTTCAGCGAAGCTTTCCTTCCAGGACAGAAGGACTCGACATCCTTACGTGGCCCGTTACATCAGGAGAACCAATCGGTTACAGCTCTCTCGATACAGCGCATGTTGGAGTCTCATGACGTCCTCGGTCTTCACTGTCCCTCTGGCCCGACTGCACATGAGAACCACCCAGTGGATGCTCTCCACTCAGTGGTCCCCGACCTCACCCCAGTCTTATCCCATCAAGGTGGCCAGGCCCCTTGAAGGTCTCTCACCTGGTGGTCTCAGAGACAATCTCCTGGAAGGATTCCCTTTGCTCCCCGGATCATCAGATCTCCATCACCACAGATGCATCGCTAATGGGATGGGGAGCTCACTGTCTCTCCCTCCACACTCAAGGTGTATGGACTCGATTGAAACTCATCTCACATAAATGTCCTGGAGATGAGGCGGTCCTCTATGCAATCCGAGCTCTGAAGGATGTCCTTTGTCACAAGAACATTTCTCCTTCAAGCGGACAACAAAGCAGTGATGTATTACATCAACAAGGCGGTGCTCATTCTTATCCCTTTGCAGGGAAGCAATGAGGGTGTGGGAGTAGTGCTTGGAGGCACAAGTCTCTGATTCAAGCGGTTTATCTGCCAGGTATACAAACGACCTAGAAGATCACCTCAGCAAACGGAGGCAGACCCTCACGAGTGGTCTCTCGATCCAGCCATAGCTCGGTCCCTGTTCAAAGAGGGGGACTCCAGACCTGGACCTTTTGCATCCCACTCAGCAAAACTGCCTCTCTTCTGCTCCAGAAATCCAGGGCCTGGCATTTTCTGTCAGGATGCGTTCAGGCTGCGGTGGACAAAAGCGCTTTCTTTCGCCTTTCCACCACTTCTCTAATCCAGAGTACTCCTCAAGTTCAGTCTCAGGGGACCAAGATGATTCTCATTGCTCCTTCCTGGCCTCGGCAACCTGGTTTCCTCTACTCAACAGTATGTTAGCAGCCTCTCGAGACCACTTCCTTTACAAATCAGTCTTCTGACTCAGGGTTAGATTGGTCCATCCCAACCTGAAATCACTTCACCTTCATGCTTGGCTCTGAAGAGATAGAAGTGAATCGGTTCAACGTCTCGTAGAAGTCTCAGACATCCTTCTGGCTGCTAGGAAGCCAGCCACCAGCGTACGCTTCCAAATGGAAACGTTTTCTCTGGTGTACAAAATCCTCTTGAGATCCCTTTTCCTGTCCTCTACATGAGTTCTGGAGTATCTTTTGGACCTATCAAACTTGGGTCTTCAATACTCCACAGTTAAAGTTCACCTTAGTGCCATCTCAGCGTTCCATGAGCGGTTTCTTCTATAACTCTGGCTCAGTTACCTATGGTGAAGAGATTTCTTAAGGATTCTCCATACCAGACCCCTGTTAAGCGTCCAGTTGCAGCCTGGGACATTATTACCTGGTGCTGGACATGCTCACTCGAGCCTTTGAACCTTAGCTACCTGTGAGTTAAAATTTCTTACCTGGAAGACTGCCTTCCTGGTGGCCATTACCTCAGCCCGCAGGGTCTCTGAGATACATGCACTGGTTACGGACCCTCCGTATACTGTATTCCATAAGGACAAGGTAGTTCTCCGTACTCATCCTAAATTTCTTCCCAGGTTGTGTCAGAATTCCATCTGAACCAACCTCTAATACTCCAGCTTATAAGCTAATTTCCAAAATGAAGGGGCGAGCTCTTCATTCCTTGGATGTTAAAGAGCCTTGCGGTTCTATTTAGATAGAACCAAGGATGTTCATAAAGACTCAGCAACTGTTCGTTTCTTTCAGCGACACCCGGCTGGGTCAACCTGTCGCTATTAGATGTATCTCTTCATGGTTAGTGGCATGCCTTCGTCATTGCTATTCCATGGCTCAAGTTAAATTAGAAGGTAGAGTGTACGCTCACTCTACTAGAAGTGATCATGGCATCCCTAGCGGAAATTCGCAATGATTCAATTGCAGATATATACAACGCCCGCTACCTGGAGCTCAGATGCATCACTTAGTTGACTATGCACTGGATGTTCATGCGCAGGGCCGGCATTCGCGTCGGCAGAACTATCCTTAATGGGCTTCTATCTTGGGTAGCGTGAGCTCTGGCTTCCTGCCGCCGCCCTTTGGGGGATTATCAGCTTGGTACTCTCCCACTAGTGTGAATGAGTGGTGGAGACTTATGTCCAGGAAGATAGGAAAATTACGTACCTACCGTAATTCTTGATCTTCTTGGGCAGTCTCTCCACTCATTCTCTCCCTCCCTCCATCCCCGAGCTCACCGCTGTATTGGTCTTCACTCCCTCAAATCTTTGGGCCGTGAGGACTTCTTTGCTGACCCTTCTTACACGGGTCATACGGACTATCTTATGTCCGTTTTTAATATTGAGTTTACCCTTTTACGTTAGTTGCGCTGCACCTCGGTAGTAAAAAGGTGACTGAGGCGGTTGGAGAGTCGTCGCCGAGATGGTCATTACCGCTGAAAGGCTGTCATGGCCGTGTCTCGCGCCTGCTGTCTCTCGCTACGACCCTCCAGCAAAAGTTTGCTCGATGGTCTTAGGTGCCTCCGGCGCCTAATCCCACTAGTGTGAATGAGTGGTGGAGACTCGTCCAAGAAGATCAAGAATTACGGTAGGTACGTAATTTTCCTTTTCTGCTCGTGGGCGTTTGAGGTCTCTGACCTGTAGTCCCTCCCTGTCTTCCTATGGGGACTTGGGTGGGCAGTTTCATCATTGGGCAGCTCCTGTGCAGCAGTGGTACAGCGTCTGGCTCATTTGCCCCTTCTTGTGGAGCCAGCCTCACACCCTTCAGGGCCCGGGGGCATTGGACCTGCAGTCAGGTTTCTCCAGCCAGGTAGAGCATTTGGCTTCGACAATAGCCTCCAGGTCCTTGCCGGTGACCACACTGCCAATGCCTGTTCCACTGGCCGCACTCCTTGCAGTGTCAGTATCTTGGGATCGCCCAGCTACCTCCGCCGCGTTCACTCCTGTGCCGACTGGACCTTGATGCCGTGGGTGATGCCAGGATCAAGCCCATTAGAGCCTGTTCTGGTGCCATGCCCTTTGCCACCCAACACTGCCCTGGCACCGAGAGCGCCCTCAGTGCCAGGCCCAGTTTATTTGGTGACTCCACCTCCAGCACTGGCTTCCTTTTTGCTAGCACTGATGCCGACTCCCCTTTCACCGGCGCCAGAACCGTTGCCACCTCCTCCTTTGCTGTCTCCCGCTCTGCCAGTGTCGCCTGTCTTTCAGACTTCTAGAGTTGTTAAGCAATTTTTTTTTTTTTTAAACTTATGTTTATTAAGTAAAGTCAATATGGCATACAGGAGAATACAAGATAAAGTACATTGTCACCAGTGAATAAACTTAGCTTGGTTTGAGTTTCCTGTCTAACACTAGTAACTGTCTAAAAAGCAAATCACTGAAGTCAATAATAACTTTAACAAATCACACTATTTTAGATCGAGGGAAAGCTTCTAGCCTATTGGAGCGCACCTTTCCCCTTCGCAAGACACTCTTATTCTGTGAAGAGCGTCTCACGTGCAGATGCCCTGGAGTTGGGCACTTTCTGGGAGCAGTTAGTTTGTTTTTTAAATATATTATTGCATGCTCTCGATCAATAATAAACAGAATAATAGATAGGATCTGGTGTATTACAAGGCAGTAATTTCATCTCGAGGTTCTTGTGTTACCAGAACCTCGAGATGGAATTTCTGACTTGAAACACCAGAAACTGTTTTTTGTAAAATATAGATGCGAGGAATTTTCAAGTTCTTACTTGTGCTGCTGCGGTCTGCAGATTTCCATCAGACTCAGAGTGTTGTTCCTCGCTCCTCATTTGCACCCCCAGCTCCCGATCCATTCCTGATTTTTCTCTGTGGAAAAAAAACACAAAATGGTTTATACAGTAGTTGGTCTGGTAATCCCAATGATAGTATTACAGGGACCGGAAGTATAGTATTATTGGTACGGAAGTATAGTATTACGAGGACTGGAAATATACTATTACGGGACTAATATATTACAAGGATTTTTTTATATGTTTTTGGGGTATTATTTTAAGAATCCATATATTACATATTAATACATCCCCCTGTCGCCACTCATTGCTGTATTAGTGGTTTCACTTGCCTTCATCTTGAGCCGGAACAGCTAAGCTTTGCTTCACTGTTCTCACTCCAGCCGAGGCATCATGCTAAACCACTCTTTTAAAGCAATGAGTGGTTTTGTGGGATGTATTAACATACAAGTCAATACATACTAAGTGCTGAGAGACCTGCCCTTTGAAACCAATTCACAATAACTACTCTATTGTCTAAGCATGGTGCACCCATTTCTATACCTATGCCAAGTCAAGGGTTTGAATGTTAGTCTGCTGAAGGGTAGCATGTATGTTAGGGGTATGAGAGAAACATTATTTCTAGGATCATGGATATGTTATACACACTGTTTTGCATGTCCCTTCCTTTAAGATTCTTGCTGGAAGGTCTAAAAGCTGGCTCCTCCATGCAAGCTGGTGGTATATGCCTTGGCTCCTTGACACCAGATCTTCCTTTCTGCTGAAAAATTCAAGTTCTCTCCTTATCGCTCACACACATTACTGTAGGTCCTGGCAACTAAATCTCTGGATTTACCAAACCTAAAACTTGTACAAGTTTCTTCTGATCGCTTCGCGATCTCAACCGTGATGGAGGACAAGTCCTTGCCTGGTTTCCGCCACTGCCCATGCGGGCAAAAGATGTCTCGCACCGACCCACATGCCTCGTGCATTTATTGCCTGGTGTCGGCCATGACACCCAGGTGTGCGAAATGTGTTGTGCTTTTCATCCAAATGTTTTGGACGATCGTCTCACACGACTGCAACTGGGCAGACTGGAAAAACGGAATCCGCCAGTCAAATCCAAGGAAGCCCGTTGGGCGGTGTCCACGGCTGCGGGGTCCGCCAAGCAGCTCGAACAGATGAAGATCTTTAAAGAGGAGGCGGCTCGGGCCACTGATTGGTCCTCTTCCATGTCCATCTTCGTCCCACTCAGTTTGGGCTCCACTTTCTCAGGCTCCTTTCAGGAGTTGTGCCAGTCCCTTCCCACCAAGGGAGATGGTCCCTCAGGCACTCGCGTCTCTTGATCCTGTAAAAAAGGCAAGGAGCGGGACTTCCAGTGACGTCAGGGTCTGCATGAAAGCCTGAATCTTCCTGGACATAAAGTCTCCACCACTCATTCACACTAGTGGGGAACTGCGCCAGAGGCACTAGGACCCAGCGGGAGCAAACTTTTTTGCTAGAGGGTCGGCGCCAGAGATGGAGCCGCTAGGAGCGGCACTGCTAGCCCCGACTCGTGCGGTAATGACTATCTCGGCGTTGACCCTCCAACCGCCTCAGTTCCTTTTTTCCCACCATCGAGTGCACTTCAGTGACAACGTCGCTCGCCCTCCGGGAGTCAAACTTCAAACTAGCAACTTAGTTTTTCAGTTTTATTGTTTTGTAGTAATATTTCGAATAAGTATCACTTAGTTTATTTATTCTTGTTTAAAGAAGAAGTCTCAGCCTACATTGACTGTCGACCATGAGCGGGTCAGGTGATGGTAGGGAGACTTGGTATGAAAGCTGTTCAGTCAGCCGGCTGGGTCCAGTCTGCCGCCTTCTCCGGGGATCGGAGGATCTGACAACAGACAATCCAGTGCTCAAGGGGGGGGGTCCCTCGAAAGCATAAAAGTAAATGGTGCACACTCTGCACCGCTCGCCTCGAGCTCCTCTTCGCCCACAGAGTTAAGAAAGAGAAGGCATCACTTGGAGGTCGCTCTCTGATATGTCTGCGCAGAATGTCAGTTATTGGGGCTAGTTGCCAGTTTCCTGCTTCAGGGTCACCGGTTTCTGTTTCTGGTAGCAGACATCTTGACCATCGGAGCCCTACCCCACCCTCTGCTAGGTCTTCAGATGAGCAGTTTCATCCAGTGGACTGCTGTTATGGAGCAGTGGGCTCTGAGGTTGGTCTAGCTGCTGGCCAGGTCACTCAGGGGCCTTCAGGCTTATTGGGAGATTGGGTAGAGCGGTTGAACCTCTCTAGTCGCGCGGTGCCGTCGACTCGGTGCTTAGGTGCCCCCAACAGGACTGCGGTGCAGGGGGCCACATCGATGCCTCTTTCTCCTGGTTTTCATCCTTCCTTCTCCTCAGATCCTGTTTTTTGGAGTCTTGGGATGTTTTCGACGCCCTCGGCGTGGATAGCACGCTCAGCGCCGACGCATCTGTCTGCGCCATTGATTTACTCAGCGCAGTGCGATTCTTCGGCACCGTCCTTGTTGCCATGCAGCCTCTCGGCGTCATCTTCTGCGCCATGTGGCTCCTCTGCGCCGACACCTGTTAGGGCGTCATCCAGCCTTCAGGACTCCTTCTCTTTTAATCCTTTTCCTTCCTCATTTCCTTCCTTTTTTCCTTCTGAATTTCACTCCTTTCCTCTCCATACAGTCCCTCCTGGACTGTCAGAAGATGACATTGAGCCTGACCCAGACCTTAGGCTGGGTGACGTGGAAGGAACAGGATCTATTCCTGATGCAGAGCCTGTGGTCAAGGACCTGTCTTTTAAGTCTTTGCTGAAAAACTTGAATTCCACTCTTTCTCTCCAAACTACAGATATCGATCCTGGGAAACTGTTAAGACTCCAATACCTCCATGTTCTGGAGATCCCTATGGATTTGACTCCTCCGGTACAGCCCTTCTTTGAGACGCTGCCTCAAATGGTATGGAATAATCCTGCTCTCATTCCTTCGGTGGCTAAGTCCATAGATAGGAAATATGCTGCTCCCAAGGATCGACCCATTTTCGCATCCCAAGCCTTTGCGGATTCTGTTGTAGTCTTGGCAGAGAATGGTAGAGTCGTCCTTCCCCAGACTACTACAGCTCGACCTATTAACAAAGAATCTCATAAGATAGACACTTTGGGTAAGAGAGTCTTTGCTGCTTCCACCCTAGGTATGCGTATTGCCATCTGCCAAGGCTATTTCTCTCAATATGAGTATATCCTTTGGCATTCGCTTAAACAAATGGTTGAAGCTCTACCAGAGTCTGATACTAATTCAGAGCTTCTTCAAACCATAACCAGTAGTATGGAGTCCAACAACCAGCAGGTTAAAGCAGCTATGGATGCCTTCGATACTGCCTCCCGAGCGTCGGCAGCGAGCATTTGTACCTGCCGCCATTCCTGGCTGCGCACTTCAGGTTTCACGAATGATGCACAACAGCAGGTAATGGCGTTTCCTTTTGATGGTGTGTACCTCTTTGGCCCTCAAGTAGAACAAGCTTTAGAGGCCACACAAAAGACTAGGTCAGCCATTAAATTGGCTCGACCTCCTCCCGCTCCCTCTCGAGGGGGTGTTAACAAACACCAGTTTCATAACCATCAGTCCTTTCGAGGCAAAGGCAGGGGAGGTTTTAGTAAAAACCAAACCCCCTCAGCCTCAAAAGAAAATGCAGCAGAAGGCGCAAGGACCCAAAGCGCCTAGTGCGCCGTCTGAGTTGTTGGCCCAAGTCCCACCTCAGCTGCCCGAGGAGGACTCTTCCTCAGCAGTGGGAGGTCGTCTGACTCACTTCTACAATCAATGGAAGTCCATAACCTCGGACAAATGGGTCCTCTGGATAATCCCCGAGGGGTATTCCCTCAATCTTTTGGACACCCCTCCGGATCATCCCCCCAGACGACAGCCCAGGCTGTCAGTTCTTCAGTCAGAACTTCTCACCTCCGAGATACAAGGCCTTCTGAACAACAGGGCAGTGGAAGTAGATCTTACTTCGAGACACAGCTCTTGCAGCAGGTTACACCATTAGGACTGAAGCCGGCGGCGTCAGGACCACCGGAAAAATTCTAGCTAGCTATCTTCAGCGGGGACCGCCCGACGTCTGTCCGCCTCCGGCGTCAGGCGTAGTACATAAGAGGCGGTCCCCCAGATTCCCCAGATTCTTTCCGCTATCGACTTGCATGTCTCGACTCTTCGTTCCAGCTTCTAGCGGCAGCGTTATAAAGTTTTCCTATGGGAAATTCGTTTTCTTCATTCAGTTTTCTCTGATGTCCTCTCCAGCCTCCGGTCACTCCCGAGATGCGCCTGTGGAAGCAGATCCCATTCAAAGATCCGCACTGCCTGTGTCCGGTGCCTAGGCCCAGACCACGACACCGGTCCTGCACCTTTGCCAGAGTTTCAACAGCAGAACCGGATCCGTGCAGAAGGCCCTGCAGGCATTCCTGCTCGAGGAACAACTCAAGACCATGGCTTCCAAGGGGGATTCTTCGCAGAAGGCCCGCAAGCATGCTGAGAAGCATGGAGAGAAGGCCCCTTCCAGGTCCCCGTCTAGGGCCTCCGACTCGCGCAGCTCCGGCTCCAGGTCCGACCGCTCTCCTTCCCGGGCCAGCTCTCAGTCTCCCCCCGCTGCGGTGAGAAATTCTTCAGGCTCCTCTTCTCAGACCAAGACTCCCAGGCCTTCCTTGTCCTCCAAGGCCCTGGCTAAGTCGGGGGATCGTCACCATCACCACAAGTCGGGTTCCCGCCATTCTGAACCCGACGTCCGGTCCACTTCCTTGCCTCCTCCTCCCCAATGGAAGACCAAGGAGCTCACCTCACTTAAGAGGCCGTTGGACCCGACGCCGGTTCGCCCGACGTCGGCCTCTCGCCACAGGTCCCCAGAGCCATCGTCCATCAGGAGACCATCGCCGGCCAGGTCAACTCATCACCGGACACCGGTAGGGGGACCGGCGCCCGCTCCAATCGAGAAGAGGACCCCGACGCCTCCGACCGACGTCGGTCAGGAGACCATCACTGAGGAGGAGTTGACTCAGCCCGTGGACCAGATGGGCGACCCCGGCCCTGTTGAGACTCCCAGGGAACCCTCCCCGCAACCCGAGCCCCCTGTGGAGCCGACGCCGGGACCCGACCACCGACGCCCGGTCCATCGTCGGGCCTTTCTTTTTCAGAGGTGAAGGAGCTTTTCACTTACTGGTGGGATACCATCAAAAAGGACATGGTTCCCACTCCGCCTCCGCTTCCACCTCCTCCTCCTCCTACGGTTACTCCTCTGGTTCCTGCACCCCCCTCTCCATCTGGGTCTGCAGGCCGGTTACCTCCTCCCCGGGAGCCCAGGACCCCTCCAAGGGAGACCAGACAAAGGAGACCTCCGTCCAGATCCTCTTCTAGGTCACCCACCCCTAAGAGACAGAGAAGCGCCCGCCGTTCGCCTTCAACAGGAGACACGGGATCAGAGTTTTCAACATCCAGATCCCCATCTCTCTCTCCATCCCTTCTCCGGACCCACGTGAGCTTCCAAAGTCTCCTCGGATGACCCTTCATTCTCGGATATCATGAGACACATCCAAGAGAACATGGGATGGGATCTGGAAGATTAGAACCCGAAAACTCGCCTTGAAATATCTTGACAGAAGGACCCCAAGCCTATGGTGGTGCCACCCTTAGTAGACACTTTCGTGGAGCGTTACCAAGGCAGCGTGGGCGTCACATTCACTCCCAGCGATGCCGAAGAAAGCTGACCTCCTGTACAAGGCTCCAAGGAAGACCAGTGCTTGCTCCAGCATCCTCAGGCCGACTCTCTGGTCATAACAGCCTCACATGACCGGTCCCAGAGCCGCAACATTTGAGCACCCTGCCACGGACCCAGAGTCCAAGCAGCTGGGACGCCATGGGTGGCGCGAGTATGCTTCCGCTACCTGCGCCATCAGATCCCTAATTATTTGACCCACATGGTGCAGTTCCAAAATGCCCTGTGGGAGCAGGGAATCTGGGCACTGGCTGAAAATTGCCAGAAGGTGAGCAGAGGAGAGGATGTTGCAGCTCCTCCATACAGATTCGGACGTGGGAACCAATCAATCATAATCAATCAATCAAAGTCTTTATTTATTCAATGAGCATCATTAGGCATAAGCTCATTTACAAGATGGACCTGATTGGTCTTAACAATATAAGGTTACAGTTTACACAAAAGACATGGTACTGATTGAACATAAATACAAAATTTATAGAACGAAACAGGTATACAAATATTTACATATGTACAAAGCAAAATTGAATTTGACCTAGATTATATTGAAAGGAAAAACAAACAGTACTGGAGAGGATAAAGCTAGGGTAATGGGACTTAGAGGATCATTTTGTACAAAGTAGGTTGGAGAACAAGCTAGAAAAACAGAAAATGGGGTGATGTATAAAAGGGGTAGGGAAAAGAGGGTGTGGAGAGGACTAGGCCTTATGGAAGCAATTCATGATTCTAGGAAAGAGACTAGTGTACAGTTTTTGAAGGATGTTAATGGAATGAGGGTCTCAATTTCAAAGGTCTTTTGAAGAGAGTTCCAGATAAGTGCTAAGGAGAATAGCTGATTGCAGCCCTTCCATACAGGTGCAGGTATCGAATCTTCAGCATGATGAGTTTATTGATCCTTAGATGTAAGGCCTGGATGTGATCTAGTTGAAACAGTCTGAGATGTAGGAAGGGAGTTTGTTTGTCAGAAGCTTTGTAGATCAGACAGCAGCATTTTGTTTCTTCTATGGTGTAGGGATGTCCAACTGACTGCATTGTAGAGAGACAATGATGGGTGCTGGAGGGAAGATCTATAATGAATCTAATAGCTCTATGATACAGGGTGTCCAATTTATTTAAATGGGTGAGGAACAGTGACCATAAAGGAAGTCAAGCGTAATCAATGAGGGATAGGAATGATGCCAGGATTAACCTTTGTTTGGAATCTCTGGTCAGGTAGTGTTTGATCCTATAAAATAGGCCGAGTCTTTGTCTAAGCTTTTTCAGGAGCTCTTCAATGTGGCTAGTATAGTCCAGTTTATTGTCAATCCAGACTCAAGATATTTAGATTTGTCCACATATTCCAGATTTTCACCAAGGTTAGTAGATAATTGTGGGAGGGTGAATGATGGGACAGCAGAAGAGAAGCTCTTGGTGGCAAAGAACATAGCTTTCGTTTTCTTGGCATTTAGTACTAGTTTCTTTTCTAGTAAATTGTGCTGTGGAGGGAGAACTCAGACTGTAAAGCTCACAGGCTTTTGATGGCGAGGATTACTGACATATAGTACAGTATCATTTGCAAAGAGGTGAATATTAGATTGTGAGAGATTGGAGTCAATATTGTTGATGTAAATGGCAAGAGGACGGGGCCCAGGATGGAACATCAGGTACACCTCTTAGGAGTGGTTTAGAGGCAGATAGGTCACCTTCATTTTTTACCAGTTGTATTCTTCCCGACAGATAGCAGCAATAGAACTGGTGCCCCCAAGATTCAAGCAACACAGGGTTCTACTCCCATTACTTTCTGGTTCCAAAGAAACTGGGGATGCCCCATTCTAGACCTCAGAAAGTTAAACAAATTCCTCCCCAGGGAGAAATTCAAGATGATTTCTAGCATCCTGTTACCCTTGCTGCATCAGCACGCACTGGCTGGCCTCTCTGGATATGCAGGATGCTTACCAGCATATCCCGTCCACCCCACCCACCGCCAAATTCCTCAGGTTTGTGGCTTTGGGTCAGCATTATCAGTTCAGAGTCCTGCCCTTTGGGCTATCCTCGGCCTTGAAGCTTTACAAAGTGTTGTGCAGTTCTCGCGGCGCATCTCAGGAAAGTCGGACTCCAGTGTTTCCTATAGACTGATTGGCTTCTAGCAAGCCCTTCCCGGCCAAGGGACTTTAAGGCCGTGCAAGCGACTTCTCGTCTTCTCACGTCCCATGTGGGAGTTCTGCTGAATTTGAAAAAATCTCAACTGCAACCCTCCCAGAGGCTCCTTTTCATAGGGACGCTTCTAGACACCTCTTCAGCGAGCTTTCCTTCCAGAGGACAGAAGACTCGACATCCTTACTATGGCCCGTTACATCAGGGAGAACCAATCGGTTACAGCTCTCTCGATGCAACGCATGTTGGGTCTCATGGCGTCCTCGGTCTTCACTGTCCCTCTGGCCCGACTGCACATGAGAACCACCCAGTGGATGCTCTCCACTCAGTGGTCCCCGACCTCTCACCCCCAGTCTTATCCCATCAAGGTGACGGAGCCCCTTGAGGTCTCTCACCTGGTGGTCTCAAGAGAGCAATCTCCTGGAAGGATTCCCTTGCTCCCCGGATCATCAGATCTCCATCACCACAGATGCATCAGCTAATGGGATGGGGAGCTCACTGTCTCTCCTCCACACTCAAGGTGTATGGACTCCGGTTCAAAACTCATCTCCACATAAATGTCCTGGAGATGAGGGCGGTCCTCTATGCAATCCGAGCTCTGAAGGATGTCCTTTGTCACAAGAACATTCTCCTTCAAGCGGACAACAAAGCAGTGATGTATTACATCAACAACAAAGGCGGTGCTCATTCTTATCCCTTTGCAGGGAAGCAATGAGGGTGGGGAGTGGTGCTTGGAGCACAAGTCTCTGATTCAAGCGGTTTATCTGCCAGGTATACAAAGCGACTCTAGCAGATCACCTCAGCAGAACGGAGGCAGACCCTCACGAGTGGTCTCCGATCCAGCCATAGCTCGGTCCCTGTTCAAAGAGTGGGACTCCAGACCTGGACCTTTTGCATCCCCACTCAACGCAAAACTGCTCTCTTCTGCTCCAGAAATCCAGGGCTGCGCATTTTCTGTCAGGATGCGTTCAGGCTGCGTGGACAAAAGCGCTTCTTTCGCCTTTCCACCACTTCCTCTAATCCAGAGTACTCTCTCAAGTTCGAGTCTCAGGGGACCAAGATGATTCTCATTGCTCCTTCCTGGCCCTCGCAACTATGGTTTCCTCTACTCAACAGTATGTTGGCAGCCTCTCGAGACCACTTCCTTTGCAAATCAGTCTTCTGACTCAGGGTTAGATTGGTCCATCCTAACCTGAAATCACTTCACCTTCATGCTTGGCTCCTGAAGAGATAGAAGTGAATCGGTTCAACGTCTCGTAGAGAGTCTCAGACATCCTTCTGGCTGTAGGAAGCCAGCCACCAGACGACGCTTCAAATGAAACGTTTTCTCTGGTGTGCAAAATCCTCTTGAATCCTTTTCCTGTCCTCCTTATAAGGTTCTGGAGTATCTTTTGGACCTATCAAACTTAGGTCTTCAATACTCCACAGTTAAAGTTCACCTTAGTGCCATCTCACGGGCTCCATGAGCGGTTTCTTCCTTAACTCTGGCTCAGTTACCTATGGTGAAGAGATTTCTTAAGGATTCTCCATACCAGACCCCTGTTAAGCGTCCAGTTGCAGCCTGGGACATTAACCTGGTGCTGGACATGTGTGCTCACTCGGAAGCCTTTGAACCCTTAGCTACCTGTGAGTTAAAATTTCTTACCTGGAAGACTGCCTCTCCTGGTGGCTATTACCTCAGCCCGCAGGGTCTCTGAGATACATGCACTGGTTACGGACCCTCCGTATACTGTATTCCATAAGGACAAGGTAGTTCTCCGTACTCATCCTAAATTTCTTCCCAGGTTGTGTCAGAATTCCATCTGAACCAACCTCTGGTACTCCAGCTTACTTCGCTAATTTCCAAAATGAAGGGGAACGAGCTTTTCATTCCTTGGATGTTAAGAGAGGCTTTGCGGTTCTATTTAGATAGAACCAAGGATGATCTTGCAAGACTCAGCAACTGTTCGTTTCTTTCAGCGACACCGGCTGGGTCAACCTGTCGCTATTAGATGTATCTCTTCATGGTTAATTGGCATGCCTTCGTCATTGCTATTCCATGGCTCAAGTTAAATTAGAAGGTAAAGTATCGCTCACTCTACTAGAGATGTCATGACATCCTAGCGGAAATTCGCCAATATTCAATTACAGATATATACAACGCCCGCTACCTGGAGCTCAATGCATCACTTTGATTAAGCACTATGCACTGGATGTTCATGCAAGCTGGCATTCCGCGTCGTCAGAACTATCCTTAATGGCTTCTATCTTGGGTAGCGTGAGCTCTGGCTTTCCTGCCGCCTCCCTTTGGGATTATCAGCTTGGTATTTCCCACCAGTGTGAATGAGTGGTGGAGACTTATGTCCAGGAAGATAGGAAAATTACGTACCTACCGTAATTCTTGATCTTCTTGGACAGTCTCCACCACTCATTCCACGCCCACCCTCCATCCCCCGAGCTCACCGCTGTATTGGTCTTCACTCCCTCAAATCTTTAGGCCTTGAGGACTTCTTTGCTGACCCTTCTTACACGGGTCATACGGACTATCTTATGTCCGTTTTTTAATGTTGGGTTTACCCTTTTACGTTAGTTGCGCTGCACCTCGCCTGTAAAAAGGTACTGAGGCGGTTGGAGAGTCGTCGCCGAGATGGTCATTACCGCTGAAAGGCTGTCATGCGCCGTGTCTCGCGCCGCTGCCTCGCGTACGACCCTCCAGCAAAAGTTTGTTCTTTATGGTCTTAGGTGCCTCCGGCGCCTAATCCCACTTAGTGTGAATGAGTGGTGGAGACTCGTCCAAGAAGATCAAGAATTACGGTAGGTACGTAATTTTCCTTTTCTGTTCGAGGCGTTTGGAGGTCTCTGACCCAGTCCCTCCTGTCTTCCTATGGGGACTTGGGTGGGCAGTTTCATCATTGGGCAGCTCCTGTGCAGCAGTGGTACAGCGCCTGGCTCATTTGCCCCTTCTTGTGGAGCCAGCCTCACACCCTTCAGGGCCCGGGGGCATTGGACCTGCAGTCAGGTTTCTCCAGCCAGGTAGAGCATTTGGCTTCGACAGTAGCCTCCAGGTCCTTGCCGGTGACCACACTGCCAATGCCTGTTCCACTGGCCGCACTCCCTTGCAGTGTCAGTATCTTGGGATCGGCCCAGCTACCTCCGCACGTTCACTCCTGTGCCGACTGGACCTTCGATGCCGTGGGTGATGCCAGGATCAAGCCCATTAGAGCCTGTTCTGGTGCCATGCCCTTTGCCACACCCAACACTGCCCTGGCACCGAGAGCGCCCTCAGTGCCAGGCCCAGTTTATTTGGTGACTCCACCTCCAGCACTGGCTTCCTTTTTGCTAGCACTGATGCCGACTCCCCTTTCACCGGCGCCAGAACCGTTGCCACCTCCTCCTTTGCTGTCTCCCGCTCTGCCAGTGTCGCCTGTCTTTCAGACTTCTAGAGTTGTTAAGCAATTTTTTTTTTTTTAAACTTATGTTTATTAAGTAAAGTCAATATGGCATACAGGAGAATACAAGATAAAGTACATTGTCACCAGTGAATAAACTTAGCTTGGTTTGAGTTTCCTGTCTAACACTAGTAACTGTCTAAAAAGCAAATCACTGAAGTCAATAATAACTTTAACAAATCACACTATTTTAGATCGAAAGCTTCTAGCCTATTGGAGCGCCTTTTCTTTCGCCTTAGAACACTCTTATTCTGTGAAGAGTGCCTCACGTGCAGATGCCCTGGAGTTGGGCACTTTCTGGGGAGCAGTTAGTTTGTTTTAAATATATTATTGCATGCTCTCGATCAATAATAAACAGAATAATAGATAGGATCTGGTGTATTACAAGGCAGTAATTTCATCTCGAGGTTCTTGTATTTACCAGAACCTCGAGATGGGTCTATGAAACACTCAGAAACTGTTTTTGTAAAATATAGATGCGAGAATTTTCAAGTTCTTACTTGTGCTGCTTTCGTGCAGATTTCCATCAGACTCAGAGTGTTGTTCCTCGCTCCTCATTTGCACCCCCAGCTCCCGATCCATTCCTGATTTTTCTCTGTGGAAAAAAAAAAACACAAAATGGTTTATACAGTAGTTGGTCTGGTAATCCCAATGATAGTATTACAGGGACCGGAAGTATAGTATTATTGGTACGGAAGTATAGTATTACGAGGACTGGAAATATACTATTACGGGACTAATATATTACAAGGATTTTTTTATATGTTTTTGGGGTATTATTTTAAGAATCCATATATTACATATTAATACATCCCCCTGTCGCCACTCATTGCTGTATTAGTGGTTTCACTTGCCTTCATCTTGAGCCGGAACAGCTAAGCTTTGCTTCACTGTTCTCACTCCAGCCGAAGGCATGCGAAACCACTCTTTTAAAGCAATGAGTGGCTTTGTGGGATGTATTAACATACAAGTCAATACATACTAAGTGCTGAGAGACCTGCCCTTTGAAACCAATTCACAATAACTACTCTATTGTCTAAGCATGGTGCACCCATTTCTATACCTATGCCAAGTCAAGGGTTTGAATGTTAGTCTGCTGAAGGGTAGCATGTATGTTAGGGTATGACGAGAGAAACATTATTTCTAGGATCATGGATATGTTTTATACACACTGTTTTGCATGTCCCTTCCCTTTAAGATTCTTGCTGGAAGGTCTAAAAGCTGGCTCCTCCCATGCAAGCTGGTGGTATATGCCTTGGCTCCGCCCCTTGACACCAGATCTTCCTTTCTGCTGAAAAATTCAAGTTCTCTCCTTATCGCTCACACATTACTGTAGGTCCTGGCAACTAAATCTCTGGATTTACCAAACCTAAAACTTGTACAAGTTTCTTCTGATCGCTTCGCGATCTCAACCGTGATGGAGGACAAGTCCTTGCCTGGTTTCCGCCACTGCCCATGCGGGCAAAAGATGTCTCGCACCGACCCACATGCCTCGTGCATTTATTGCCTGGTGTCGGCCATGACACCCAGGTGTGCGAAATGTGTTGTGCTTTTCATCCAAATGTTTTGGACGATCGTCTCACACGACTGCAACTGGGCAGACTGGAAAAACGGAATCCGCCAGTCAAATCCAAGGAAGCCCGTTGGGCGGTGTCCACGGCTGCGGGGTCCGCCAAGCAGCTCGAACAGATGAAGATCTTTAAAGAGGAGGCGGCTCGGGCCACTGATTGGTCCTCTTCCATGTCCATCTTCGTCCCACTCAGTTTGGGCTCCACTTTTCAGGCTCCTTTCAGGAGTTGTGCCAGTCCCTTCCCACCAAGGGAGATGGTCCCTCAGGCACTCGCGCCTCTTGATCCTGTAAAAAGGCAAGGAGCGGGACTTCCAGTGACGTCCAGGGTCTGCATGAAAGCCTGAATCTTCCTGGACATAAAGTCTCCACCACTCATTCACACTAGTGGGGAACTGCGCCAGAGGCACTAGGACCCAGCGGGAGCAAACTTTTTGCTAGAGGGTGGCGCCAGAGATGGAGCCGCTTAGGAGCGCACTGCTAGCCCCGACTGTGCGGTATCGACTATCTCGGCGTTGACCCTCCAAACCTGCCTCCTTTTTCCCACCATCGAGTGCACTTCAGTGACAACGCCGCTCCTGGGAGTCAAACTTCAAACTAGCAACTTAGTTTTTCAGTTTTATTGTTTTGTAGTAATATTTCAATAAGTATCACTTAGTTTATTTATTCTTGTTTAAAGAAGAAGTCTCAGCCTACATTGACGGTGTCGACCATGAGCGGGTCAGGTGATGGTAGGGAGACTTGGTATGAAAGCTGTTCAGTCAGCCGGCTGGGTCCAGTCTGCCGCCTTCTCCGGGGATCGGGGATCTGACAACAGACAATCCAGTGCTCAAGGGGGGTGGGCGGTCCCCTCGAAAGCATAAAAGTAAATGGTCGCACACTCTGCACCGTTCGGCCTCGAGCTCCTCTTCGGCCCACAGGTTAAGAAAGAGAAGGCATCACTTGAGGTCGCTCTCTGATATGTCTGCGCGCAGAATGTCAGTTATTGGGGCTAGTTGCCAGTCTCCTGCTTCAGGGTCACCGGTTTCTGTTTCTGGTAGCAGACATCTTCGACATCGGAGCCCTACCCCACCCTCTGCTAGGTCTTCAGATGAGCAGTTTCATCAGTGGACTGCTGTTATGGAGCAGTGGGCTCTGAGGTTGGTCTAGCTGCTGGCCAGGTCACTCAGGGGCCTTCAGGCTTATTGGGAGATTGGGTAGAGCGGTTGAACCTCTCTAGTCGCGCGGTGCCGTCGACTCGGTGCTTAGGTGCCCCCAACAGGACTCGTGCAGGGGCCACATCGATGCCTCTTTCTCCTGGTTTTCATCCTTCCTTCTCCTCAGATCCTGTTTTTGAGTCTTGGATGTTTCGGCCCTCGGCGTGAGCAGACTCCAGCGCGCGCATCTGTCTGCGCCATTGATTTACTCAGCGCAGTGCGATTCTTGCACCGTCCTTGTTGCCATGCAGCCTCTCGGCGTCATCTTCTGCGCCATGTGGCTCCTCTGCGCCGACACCTGTTAGGCGTCATCCAGCCTTCAGGACTCCTTCTCTTTTAATCCTTTTCCTTCCTCATTTCCTTCCTTTTTTCCTTCTGAATTTCACTCCTTTCCTCTCCATACAGTCCCTCCTGGACTGTCAGAAGATGACATTGAGCCTGACCCAGACCTTAGGCTGGGTGACGTGGAAGGAACAGGATCTATTCCTGATGCAGAGCCTGTGGTCAAGGACCTGTCTTTTAAGTCTTTGCTGAAAAACTTGAATTCCACTCTTTCTCTCAAACTACAGATATCGATCCTGGGAAACTGTTAAGACTCCAATACCTCCATGTTCTGGAGATCCCTATGGATTTGACTCCTCCGGTACAGCCCTTCTTTGAGACGCTGCCTCAAATGGTATGGAATAATCCTGCTCTCATTCCTTCGGTGGCTAAGTCCATAGATAGGAAATATGCTGCTCCCAAGGATCGACCCATTTTCGCATCCCAAGCCTTTGCGGATTCTGTTGTAGTCTTGGCAGAGAATGGTAGGGTCGTCCTTCCCCAGACTACTACAGCTCGACCTATTAACAAAGAATCTCATAAGATAGACACTTTGGGTAAGAGAGTCTTGCTGCTTCCACCCTAGGTATGCGATTGCCATCTGCCAAGGCTATTTCTCTCAATATGAGTATATCCTTTGGCATTCGCTAAACAAATGGTTGAAGCTCTACCAGAGTCTGATACTAATTCAGAGCTTCTTCAAACCATAACCAGTAGTATGGAGTCCAACAACCAGCAGGTTAAAGCAGCTATGGATGCCTTGATACTGCCTCCGGCGTGCAGCGCATTTGTATGCCCGCCATTCCTGGCTGCGCACTTCAGGTTTCACGAATGATGCACAACAGCAGGTAATGGCGTTGCCTTTTGATGGTGTGTACCTCTTTGGCCCTCAAGTAGAACAAGCTTTAGAGGCCACACAAAAGACTAGGTCAGCCATTAAATTGGCTCGACCTCCTCCCGCTCCCTCTCGAGGGGGTGTTAACAAACACCAGTTTCATAACCATCAGTCCTTTCGAGGCAAAGGCAGGGGAGGTTTTAGTAAAAACCAAACCCCCTCAGCCTCAAAAGAAAATGCAGCAGAAGGCGCAAGGACCCAAAGCGCCTAGTGCGCCGTCTGAGTTGTTGGCCCAAGTCCCACCTCAGCTGCCCGAGGAGGACTCTTCCTCAGCAGTGGGAGGTCGTCTGACTCACTTCTACAATCAATGGAAGTCCATAACCTCGGACAAATGGGTCCTCTGGATAATCCACGAGGGGTATTCCCTCAATCTTTTGGACACCCCTCCGGATCATCCCCCCAGACGACAGCCCAGGCTGTCAGTTCTTCAGTCAGAACTTCTCACCTCCGAGATACAAGGCCTTCTGAACAACAGGGCAGTGGAAGTAGATCTTACTTCGAGACACAGCTCTTGCAGCAGGTTACACCATTAGGACTGAAGCCGGCAGGGCGTCAGGACCACCGAGAAAAATTCTAGCTAGCTATCTTCAGCGGGGACCGCCCTGACGTCTGTCCGCCTCCGGCGTCAGGCGTAGTACATAAGGGGCGGTCCTTAGATTCTGATTCTTTCCGCTGTCGACTTGCATGTCTCGACCCTTCCGGTTCAGCTTCTAGCGTGGCGCTGCAGTAAAGTGCTTTCCTATGGGAAATTGTTTTTCATTCAGTTTTTTCTTGATGTCCTCTCCGACCTCCGGTCACTCCTCGAAGTGCGCCTGTGGGAAGCAGATCCCATTCAAAGATCCGCACTCGGCCTGTGTCCGGTGCCTAGGCCCAGACCACGACACCCGGTCCTGCACCTTTTGCCAGAGTTTCAACAGCAGAACCCGGATCCGTCGCCAGAAGGCCCTGCAGGCATTCCTGCTCGAGGAACAACTCAAGACCATGGCTTCCAAGGGGGATTCTTCGCAGAAGGCCCGCAAGCATGCTGAGAAGCATAGGGAGAAGGCCCCTTCCAGGTCCCCGTCTAGGGCCTCCGACTCGCGCAGCTCCGGCTCCAGGTCCGACCGCTCTCCTTCCCGGGCCAGCTCTCAGTCTCCCCCCGCTGCGGTGAGAAATTCTTCAGGCTCCTCTTCTCAGACCAAGACTCCCAGGCCTTCCTTGTCCTCCAAGGCCCTGGCTAAGTCGGGGGATCGTCACCATCACCACAAGTCGGGTTCCCGCCATTCTGAACCCGACGTCCGTCCACTTCCTTGCCTCCTCCTCCCCAATGGAAGACCAAGGAGCTCACCTCACTTAAGAGGCCGTTGGACCCGACGCCGGTTCGCCCGACGCCGGCCCCTCGCCACAGGTCCCCAGAGCCATCGCCCATCAGAGAACCATCGCCGCCAGGTCAACTCATCACTGGACACCGTAGGGGACCGCGCCCGCTCCAATCGAGAAGAGGACCCCGGCCTCCGACCGGCCGGGTCAGGAGACCATCACTGAGGAGGAGTTGACTCAGCCTGTGGACCAGATGGGCGCACCCGCCCTGTTGAGACTCCCAGGGAACCCTCCCCGCAACCCGAGCCCCCTGTGGAGCCGACGCCGTGACCCGACCACCGACGCCCGGTCCATCGTCGGGCCTTTCTTTTTCAGAGGTGAAGGAGCTTTTCACTTACTGGTGGGATACCATCAAAAAGGACATGGTTCCCACTCCGCCTCCGCTTCCACCTCCTCCTCCTCCTACACCGGTTACTCCTCTGGTTCCTGCACCCCCCTCTCCATCTGGGTCTGCAGGCCGGTTACCTCCTCCCCGGGGGCCCAGGACCCCTTCAAGGGGGAGACCAGACAAAAGGAGACCTCCGTCCAGATCCTCTTCTAGGTCACCCACCCCTAAGAGACCCAGAGGCCCGCCGTTCGCCTTCAACGGAGGACACGGGATCAGAGTTTTCAACATCCAGGTCCCCATCTCCTCTCTCCATCCCTTCTCCGGACCCACGTGAGCTTCCAAAGTCTCCTCCGGATGACCCTTCATTCTCGGATATCATGAGACACATCCAAGAGAACATGGGATGGGATGCGGAAGAGTTAGACCCCGAAAGGCTACGCCTTGCGAAGTATCTTCGGCAGAAGGACCCCAAGCCTGTGGTGGTGCCACCCTTGAACACTTTCGTGGACGCTACCAAGGCAGCGTGGAAGCGCCCATTCACTCCCAGCGATGCCGAAGAAAGCTGACCTCCTGTACAAGGCTCCAAGGAAGACCAGTACTGGCTCAGCATCCTCAGGCCGACTCTCTGGTCATAACAGCCTCCACATGACCCGGTCCCAGAGACCGCAACATTTGAGCACCCTGCCACGGACCCAGAGTCCAAGCAGCTGGACGCCATGGGTAGGCGACGAGCAAGCTTCCGCTACCTGCGCCATCAGATCCCTGAATTATTTGACCCACATGGTGCAGTTCCAAAATGCCCTGTGGGAGCAGGGTCTGGACGCGGCTGAGAAATTGCCAGAAGGTGAGCAGAAGGAGGAGATGTTGCAGCTCCTCCATACGGATTCGGACGTGGGAACCAATCAATCAATCAATCAAAGTCTTTATTTATTCAGGCGAGCATCATTGAGCATAGCTCATTTACAAGATGGACCTGATTGGTCTTAACAATATAAGGTTACAGTTTTACACAAAAGACATGGTATTGATTGAACATAAATACAAAGATTTATGAACAAAACAGGTATACAAATATTTATATATGTACAAGGCAAAATTGACATTTGACCTAGATTATATTGAAAGGAAAGAAACAAACAGTACTGGAGGATAAAGCTAGGTAATGGGACTTGGGAGATCATTTTGTACAAAGTAGGTTGGAGAACAAGCTAGAAAACAGAAAATGGGGTAGTAAAAGGTAGGGGAAAGAGGGGGTGTGAGAGGACTAGGCCTTATGGAAGCAATTGCATGATTCTGGGAAGAGACTAGTGTACAGTTTTTGAAGGATGTTAATGGAATGAGGGTCTCCAATTTCAAGGTCTTTTGAAGAGTTCCAGATAAGTGCTAGGAATAGCTGATTGCAGCCCTTCCATACGGGTGCAGGTATTCTAATCTTCAGCATGATGAGTTTATTGATCCTTAGGGTGTAAGGCCTGGATGTGATCTGGTTGAAACAGTCTGAGATGTAGGAAGGAGTTTGTTTGTCAGAGCTTTGTAGATCCAGACAGCAGCATTTTGTTTCTTCTATGGTGTAGGGATGTCCAACTGACTGCATTGTAGAGAGAGCAATGATGGGTGCTGGAGGGAAGATCTGTAATGAATCTAATAGCTCTATGATACAGGGTGTCCAATTTATTTAAATGGGTGAGGGAACAGTGACCATAAAGGAAGTCAGCGTAATCAATGAGGGATAGGAATGATGCCAGGATTAACCTTTGTTTGGAATCTCTGGTCAGGTAGTGTTTGATCCTATAAAATAGGCCAAGTCTTTGTCTAAGCTTTTTCAGGAGCTCTTCAATGTGGCTAGTATAGTCCAGTTTATTGTCAATCCAGACTCCAAGATATTTGAATTTGTCCACATATTCCAGATTTTCACCAAGGTTAGTAGATAATTGTGGGAGGGTGAATGATGGGACAGCAGAAGAGAAGCTCTTGGTGGCAAAGAACATAGCTTTCGTTTTCTTGGCATTTAGTACTAGTTTCTTTTCTAGTAAATTGTGCTGTGGGAGGGAGAACTCAGACTGTAAAAGCTCACAGGCTTTTGATGGCGAGGGATTACTGACATATAGTACAGTATCATTTGCAAAGAGGTGAATATTAGATTGTGAGAGATTGGAGTCAATATTGTTGATGTAAATGGCAAAGAGGACGGGGCCCAGGATGGAACCTTGCGGTACACCTCTTAGGAGTGGTTTAGAGGTAGATAGGTCACCTTCATTTTTTACCAGTTGTATTCTTCCGGACAGATAGCATCTGAACCATTTAAGAGAGAGTGAGTCAAGGCCTATGGAGTTCAGAGAGGAGATTAGTAATTCGTGGTCCACAGTGTCAAAGGCTTTGCTTAGATCCAGAAACACAGCACAGGTGTTACTCTCTTTGTCTAAGGCAGTCTGCCAGTCATTTGTGACTTTTGCTAAGGCAGAGATGGTGCTGTGCATAGATCTAAACCCAGATTGAGCTGGGTTAAGGAGATTATTGGTGTCAAGGTAGGCACTTAACTGGATGTTCACTAACTTTTCAAGCATTTTGGACAGTACTGGTAAGATGGAAATGGGCCTATAATTGTTGAGGTCCATGGGATCACCTGCCTTAAGTAGTGGAAACACTTGAGCTGTCTTCCATAGTGAGGGAATAGAACCAGTGGCTAGGGACAGATTGAAAAGGTGAGTGAGGGGGGCAGCTAAGGCGTGCAATGCTACTTTTAGAAAGTAGGGATCCAGGAACCCAGGTGCTACGAGCAGCGTCGACTCCATGGATCCTCGCTGAGCAGCAGCTTCAGGCGTATGCCTGAGACACTCTTGGCTCCGTGTCTCCGGTTTTACCCCGGACGTCCAGAAAAACATCATGGACGCCCCATTCGAGTGAGAAGTTTTATTTGGTAAACCCTCCGAGAAGATAATTACCAAACTCCAAGAGGCCGGGAAAGCGGTGAGGTCGGTTCAGGCCATGTACCGACCCAAGCTTAGTTCCTTTCGTAGGAACCAAAGCCGATTTCGTGGACGGACGCAGAGACAACAGTCCCGACCCGTTCCACAACAGAGGGGCTCCGGTTTCCGTAGAGCCCAGGGAAAACAACCCGCAGGTCGAGGCCAGCGCACTCCGAAGCCGGCCCAGCCAGCGGGCCCCTCAGCCGCCACAGCCTGACTCCTTTCCGGCCCCCGCCCCTCAGGATCAATGGGATTTCATGGTCGGGGGTCGCATTGCGAATTTCCTGCCGGGATGGCAGTCTATAACCACCAACAGGTGGGTTCTCCAGATGGTCGGAAGAGGCCACTTTATAGAATTCGTGGAAGAGCCACCCTCGAGGCCTCCTCTGCTCTCCCGATACTCGGGTCAGCACAAGTCATTGATCAGACAAGAAGTACTCGCGCTCCTGCAAAAGGGAGCGATAGAGTACGTCCCAGAGAACCAGAGAGGACACGGATACTATTCCCACTTCTTCCTGGTTCCAAAGAAGACAGGGGACCTCCGTCCGATTCTGGACCTCAGCGACCTCAATTTGTCGGTCGCCTACAAAAGATTCCGCATGGTAACTCTTCCGGGTCTTATTCCCATGCTGAAGCAGGACGCCTTTTTAACGTCTCTAGACATGCAGGACGCTCACCTGCACATCCCTATAGCTCAAGCGCACAGGAGGTTCCTGCGCTTCGAGTTTCTCAGCCATCATCTTCAGTTCCGAGCCCTTCCATTCGGGCTGTCATCGGCACCCAGGGTCTTTACCAAGTGCATGGCAGTCATGGCAGCGCCTCTAAGGAGACAGGGCCATTATGTGTTCCCTGCATCTGGACGATTGGTTTTCATGCGCCCAGAGTATGCTGTTACGGGCGATCCAGGGTACCCAGGACCTGTTTCGATCTCTGGGTGTCCTAATCAACCACGAGAAGTCTCTCCTGGTACCATCGCAGAAGCTGCAGTTCATAGGCACAGTACTGGACACCGTTCAAGGAAGAGCATTTCTTCCAGATGACAGAGCGGAGCGCATCAGATCCCTCATCAGGGAGCTTTCGCTGAACAAGACCATCCCAGCCAGGTTGGTCCTTCGCTTGCTCGGACACATGGCTGCGGCCATTCCTACCGTCCCTTTCGCAAGGCTCCACATGCGGGTAACCCAGTGAATGCTCAAGGTGCAATGGGACCAAAGGCAAGACCACATGCAGCATCCGGTCAGAATCACGAGTACCGTGATTCGAGACTGGCAGTGGTGGTTAGACCCAGGGAAACTCTACGGGCGTCCTGTTTATAGCGCCGTCCCCGGAGGTAATCCTCACCACAAACGCCTCAGGTCTAGGGTGGGGAGCACACCTGGACGGGGTGAAGTCCCATGGAACGTGGACCCCTCTCAGGAGGCCCATCTCCATATCAACGTCCTAGAGATGAGGGTGGTCCTTTGTGCCCTGCAGGCTTTTCAGTCAGTGATCCCGCCGAGTACTCTCCTGCTTCAGACAGACAACACGGCGGTGATATATTACCTCAACAAACAAGGAGGCGCACACTCTTACCCCCTTTGCAGGGAGGCCATGAGGGTGTGGGATTGGGTAATCCGACACGGCGCGAACCTGATCACAGTACATGTTCCTGGGGGTGGACAACACAATTGCAGACTGCCTGAGTCGCTCCCAGGCCAGAGTCCATGAGTGGGATCTTCTTCAGGAGGTAGCAGAGGATCTGTTCCTTCGATGGGGAACTCCAGAATTGGACTTGTTCGCTTCCCCATCCAACACAAAACTGCCCAATTTTTGCTCGCTAGATCCAGGGCCTGGTGTTTTCTGGTGAGACGCGTTGTCCCTCTCCTGGGTGGACAGATTCCTCTACGCTTTCCTTCCCTTCCCGTTGATCCTGAGAGTTCTTCTCAAACTGCGCAGGGAGCCGGTCTACTTCCCTAATTATGCTAATAGAGGAGAGGCGCTGCTTCACACCCTGGATGTTCACCGCAGCTTAAGGTACCACCTGAGCAGAACCAAGCAGCTTCGTAAATCGGAGCAACTTTTTGTTTCCTTAACTGAAAGGATGATGGGCCAACCAGTATCCAAACAGTCCCTGTCTCGCTGGCTTGTCCAGTGTATCTCATACTGTTATATCGTCAAACAAAAAACCCTCCCGGGATCAGTCCGGGGCCATTCCACGAGGGGAGTGGCCACCTCCTTTACAGCACTTCGAAACGTCTCCACTTCTGCCATTTGTGCTGCAGCCACTTGGAGCTCTGTACATACCTTCATCAGGCATTATAGCCTGGACATCGCTTCACAGCGAAGAGCCAGCTTCGGCCTGGCTGTGCTACAGGGTCTCCTGTCCTAGATTCAGGACCTGGAATGTACTTTCTAGTTTCCTCCTCCCAGAATGTTTGCAAGCGCTACTGCTTGGGCATCGGTCCTAATGGTGTAACCTGCTGCAAGAGCTGTGTCTCGAAGTAAGATAGTACAGTTACGTAAGAACTTACCGTAACAGTAGATCTTCGAGAACAGCTCTTGCAGCAGGTACCTTCCCGCCCACCTTCCCCCTTGAAGGAGGCATGGCTTAAGCCTTTTTAACAGGGAATTTTACCCTTTTATCTTCTGACGGTGGATCCTCGGTCTCCCATTTCGATGTCAGCCCGCGGCCGGAAGTCTCCGGCGGGAGAACTGGGGAATCTGGCGGACACTTCTTGTATGTACTCATACAGCGGAGGATGGTCCCCGCTGAAGATAGCTAGCTAGAATTTTTCCGTGGGTTCCTGACGCCTGCCGGCTTCAATCCTAATGGTGTAACCTGCTGCAAGAGCTGTTCTCGAAGATCTACTGTTACGGTAAGTTCTTACGTAACTGTACTTTCCACTGGATCAACGGAACACAGGGTTCTGCTCCCATTACTTTCTGGTTCCAAAGAAAACTGGGTGCATGCGCCCCATTTTGGACCTCAGAAAATTAAACAAATTCCTACCAAAGAGAAATTCAAAATGATATCGCTAGGAACCCTGTTACCTTTGCTTCATCAACACAACTGGTTAGCCTCCCTGTACATGCAGGATGCTTACCAGCACATTCCTGTTCACCCGAAGCATTACAAATACCGAAGGTTCGTAGCTTTGGGCCAGCATTATCAGTTCAGAGTCCTGCATTTTCTGTCATAATGCATTCAGGCTGCGGTGGACAAATCTTTCTATACGCTTTTCTGCCTCTTCCTTTTATTCAGGGAGTACTTCTCAAGTTCGAGTCCCAGGGGAACAAAATGATCCTCATTGCTCCCTTCTGGCCCCGACAGATATGGTTTCCACTACTCAACAGTATGTCGGAAACTCCTCCGAAACCGCTTCCCCTTCAGACGAACCTTCTGACTCAGGGGCCTGTGGTCCACCCCAATCTGAGGTCACTTCACCTTCACGCTTGGCTCCTGAAGAGATAGAAGTGAACAGGTTCAACGTCTCTCATAGGGTTTCAGATATTCTTCTGGCTGCACGCAAGCCAGCCACTAGGAAAACTTACACAGCCAAATGGAAGCGTTTTTCGCTCTGGTGTGCAAAATACTCTTTGAATCCTTTTTCCCTGCCCACCAGATAAAGTTCTAGAGTACCTTTTAGACCTCTCAAATTCAGGTCTGCAATACTCTACAGTTAAAGTGCACCTTTGTGACATTTCAGCTTTTCATGAGCCAGTACTTTCCTTGTCACTGGCTCAGTTACCTGTGTTTAAGAGGTTTCTTAAGGGAATTCTGCATGCCAAACCTCCTATAAGATATCCAGTCGCAGCCTGGGACATTAATCTGGTGCTAGACATGCTCACTCGGAAACCCTTCGCGCCTCTAGCTACCTGTGAGCTGAAATTTCTCACCTGGAAGATGGCCTTCCTAGTGGCCATTACTTCAGCTCGCAGGGTCTCCGAGGTGCATGCCTTGGTCACAGACCTTCTGTATACTGTGTTTCATAAAGACAAAGTAGTTCTTAGAACCCATCCTAAGTTTCTCCCTAAGGTTGTTTCAGAATTCCAGCTAAACCAACCTTTGGTCCTTCCTTCCTACTTTGCAAACTCCAAAATGAAAGGAGAGCGTTCTCTTCATTCCTTGGATGTCAAAAGAGCTTTGCGTTTCTATCTAGATAGAACAAAAGACTTTCACAAAGCTCAACAACTGTTTGTTTCCTTCGGTCGCTATCAGATGTATTTCAGCATGGCTGGTGGCATGCCTTCGCTACCGTTATTCAATGGCGCAGGTTAAGCTGGAGGGCAGAGTATACGCTTACTCTACTAGAGCGGTCGCAGCATCCCTAGCAGAAATCCACAGCGTGCCCATTGCAGATATTTGCAATGCGGCTACCTGGAGCTCAGTGCATACTTTCGTCAAAGACTATGTCCTGGATGTCCATGCCAGACAACATCTTTCTTTTGGCAGAACCATCCTTAATGGACTTCTGTTCTAAAACTGTGAGCTCTTGGTCTCTCCTGCCGCCCTCTTGGGGGATTATTAGCTCGGTACTCTCCCATTAGTGTGAATGAGTGGTGGAGACTTTATGTCCAGGAAGATATGGAAATTACGTACCTACCGTAATTCTTGATCTTCTTGGACGAGTCTTCACCACTCATTCACGCCCACCCTCCATCCCCTAAGCTCACCTTTGTTGTTGGTCTTCACTCCCTCAATCTTAGGCTGTGAAGACTTCTTTTTTGACCCTTCTTATACGGGTCATGCGCGGACTATCTTGTATCCGGTTTTGGTTGACTATCCTTCTAGGTTAGTTATGCTGCACCTCCTTGGGGAAAAAAAAAGGTACTGAGGCGGATGGAGGGTTGACGCCGGTGATAATCATTACCAAGACGAAGGCTCGCGGTGCCGCCTCCTCCTCACGGCTCCATCTCTGGCGCCGCACCTCTAGCAAAAGTTTGCTCCCGCTGGGTCCTAATGCCTCCGGCGCAGTTCCCCATTAGTGTGAATGAGTGGTGGAGACTCGTCCAAGAAGATCAAGAATTACGGTAGGTACGCAATTTCCATTTTTGCTGCACTCAGTCCCCGGTGCTATAATCAGTTATAATCAGTCAGGTCTGCCCATATAAATGTGCATTTTGGTGAATCAACATAATCAGCAAGTCTTGGAGCAATGGCAGATGTGAAGATGTCGACAAAAAATGCGTCCTCCAAAAAAAATAAAGGCAATACACCCCAGAGGCCTAGAGACCACAGTCCAGTGAGCTTGATTGCATCAGTCCAGACGGCGTGCTCGGGAGACGACGAAGAAGAATATGGCCTAGATAGGGGGCAGCAACAGCTGGGAAGGGCTGACTCACGAGCAATAATGCACATGTTGCATAGGATAGATACCAAAGTAACTGGTATAAAACAAGCTCTCCATAAACTGGGAAGATGTACTACGGACACCAAGGGACACCTAGAAAATCTACAAATGTCACATATGGCTCTCAAGAGATCCCTGATTTATTTGTACAGAAGGGAAAGGGACCTCACGAATAAAGCAGAAGACTCGGAAGCAAGATCTAGAAGAAACAACATACGAGTGTTTGGGGTCCCAGAGGGCTCCGAACAGGCAGATACTGCAGCATTCGTGTCAGTCTGGCTACAGAAAGAACTAGACCTATCTGCAGATTCAGAGCTGGGGATCGAGAGGGCGCACAGGGCCCAAGTCCCGAAACCTCCAC
The DNA here is from genome assembly GCA_016271365.2 of Neoceratodus forsteri. Taxonomy (NCBI): domain Eukaryota; kingdom Metazoa; phylum Chordata; order Ceratodontiformes; family Ceratodontidae; genus Neoceratodus; species Neoceratodus forsteri. The sequence continues at coordinate 348,018,723 of CM028138.1, read as the reverse complement.
CTGAAGCACCTCCAAGGTCAATAATTATAAAATTCCTGAGTTATGCGGTAAAGGACTGAGTGCTTAAAATGGCATGGGCCAGAAAAAATCTGAATTTAGATGGTCATAGAGTGTATGTGGACCAGGATTACCCACCGATGCTGCTAGCCAAAAGGAAAAAAGTACTACAAGTAGTCAAGTTGATGAAGGGTAAAGGTCTCAAGGCACAGATTAGATACCCAGCGCGCCTCTGGATCCAGACGAAAAATGTCATCAAAACGTTTGATAATCTACTTGCGGCAGTTCCATTTCTGAAGTCAATAGACTTACCAATCCCAGATATGAGAGAAGAGGAGGCAGAGGCTCAAATTGAGGGTCTCCTGTGGTGGATGGTTCCAGCTTCTGTATCAGCGGGCAAGCGCAAACCCAAGGACCTGAATTCATTCCACGAAGAACTTTCCAAATGGCTGAAGACAGCAGAACCAAATACCTGATGTCGTACTGAGGCAAGGATTGATATGATCGAGATGGGGTACCCTTGGAGAGACGCTATTGAATTGAATATTAAAACTAATTGAACATTGTCCAGTAAGGGGCAGATAGCGGAGGATAAGTATCAGGTCTTAGATCCCAGAGAGTAATTGTTAATAAGGGGGGAACCTAGGAGCGGGGTTTGTTTTCCAGGGGAGGGAAAAGAAGTGATACCGGTCCGGCATTATCTTGGTTCCTACGCACAACTAGTTTTTTAATGTGCGAGGAATCAGTCGAGCTGTGCTGAACTGCAGAAAAAGAAAAGGAGCCTTTTCCCGATCACTTAAGCTGAGGGGCAAGAATCCTTTCTGTGATCCTATAAACTAGTAATGCGGGCTAAATTGAAGAGCAAAATGTTAGAGGACGATAGAGAAACATTAAATATATATGACTGGAGTCCCATCTTAATGGCAGGCCTAGATAGATGAACACTACAGGAAGGTTATAATAGATATATGAAGCAGTATTGAATAGGGCACAAATAAAATGTGGTAGAGGAAAGGGGGTAGTATAAAGGTAGTTGAAAAAACTAAAGAGAATAGAAGGGTGAGTCTTTAGTATTAAGGATCGAGGAGCAGACTAAATCTTATGGGTTGATCTTCGGGAAAAGGTACACGGGTGCAAGACAATAGTGATTTGGGGGGGGTAATCATACCTTAACTCAGTGGGGAAAACATTACAAAGAAGGGTAATCTTCTTTAAAGATAATCAGTTATATGTGAAACAAAGAGCTGGTTAATCAGATTTCTTTTATGGTGGATGGATCGCTGGAGACGGGAGCAGCGAAAATCCCGGGAGTCCACAACTAATTGAGGGAGAAGTAAGTCCATCGGATGAGCACTCCTTACCCTGATATGGGTGTATCCTCACTTCCACTAGTGGAGCTGCAGACTCCACACTGCCAGAAAACCTTTGTCTTCTACATTTAGTTTTTTTTTTCTGACTATTGTTACAAAATATGTTGTATATGCTCCACCCTCGGGTTGGTTGAGAGGGGAGGAGTGCTTAAACAATATCAGAAGAGTTTGTATGTTGATTGTTCAGTGTTCTGGATTGTTTGTTAATGTGCTGTTTTTTTGGTACTTGGTGCAAATGCATAATGTGTAAAGGGGGATACTACGAATAGAAGGTAAGAAAAGGTGGAGGAAGTCTCAACAGAATAAAAATGAGAAGTTTAAAAATAGGAACGTGGAATGTGAAGGGTATAAACAGTGTAACGAAAAGGGCCAGAATGTTACAAGAGATTCATAAAGTCAAATGTGACATAGTATGTCTTCAGGAAACCAGGTTGTCTGATGTGGAGCATATGAAATTAAGATGCTCTTGGGTGGGTAGGGTAGTTGAAGACTCTTAATCCGCAGGCCAAAAAAGCTAGGGTTGCGATATTGATCAAAAGGGGAATACCTTTCTCAGTTACTAGTACTTTCTCTGAGGCCTCCGGAAGGTTAGTAATGATCACAGGCCAATTCCAGGGCAAGACACTGCATATTCTATCGGTTTATGCTTCAGCACCCCCCACAGGGGAATTTATAAGAAGGGTATTTCAAGTAATAGCTAAATTATCGGAGGGACAGGTAATATGTGCAGGAGATTGGAACTGTGTAGAGGATGGGTTGTTAGACTGTGCGCCACCATGCAAGAGGGGTCATGGGACATGCTCTAAATTACTGTCCACATTGAGGGGGGAAACTGGGTTAATCGACCCGTGGAGACTGTTTAACCCCTCAGGTAAAGAATATACCTTTTTCTCACCTGCCAACAACTCATATTCTAGGTTAGACAGATTATATCTACAGAGGAAGTGGGTACATGTAGTTAAGGATATAAGCTTTTACCCTATGGCCCTCTCAGACCACTCTCTGGTGGTATATCATTTGCAGTGGGGGAACCCCAACACAAAAGGGATATGGAGGCTTAATCTCAGCTTATTAAATGACAAAGTATTTGTCGATAAAACCAGAGAGGTTATTAAAAACTTTTTACAAGATAATGACAAACCAGGAATACAATTAAAATATATATATATATATATGGGATTGTTTAAAAGCGGTTATCAGAGGCCATGCAATATCCTACGTGTCCTACAAAAAAAAAGCAGCATAGGGAAGCTTATCTTGAGGCGGAGGAGGCTTTAAGGCAATTGGAAAAGGAGCATAAAGCAACCAGAAGAGTGGATTTGCAACTTAAAATAAAACAAGCGAGAGAACAGATTAATACCTTGTCGTTACGGCGGGTGGAGAATACATTACGGTTTACACGGCAAAAGTACTCTGAGGGAGGGGAAAAGGCAGGTTGCCTTTTAGCTATGCGCCTTAAGAAACAAGAAGCAGAAAAACATATAATTAAAATAAATAAAAGCTCCAACTCTATGAATCCAGCAGTTCTTCTAGAAGAAATTCTACAGGAATTTACAAAATGTTACACTGAGTTGTATAGAGAGGAAAATAATTCAGACCAAATAGGGTCAATGGAGACCTTCTTTAAAGAGCTGAAACTTCCCTCTTTGACTGCAGATATTAGTGAGCAGTTAGAGGCCCCTTTTTCAATTACACAAATAAATGCAGCTTTGGTATCATTCAAAATGGTAAGACACCAGGACCTGATTGTCTTCCAGTTGACTTTTATAGAAAGTTTGCTAAGGAATTGACCCCAATTCTGACTAGGGTATGTAATATAGCCCATGAGAAGGGTCAGATGCCTGAATCATGGCGCAGAGCCCTGATAACAGTTCTCCCCAAACCAGACAGAGACCCAGCCATGTGCTCGAATTATCGCTTGATATCATTGCTTAATGTAGATGCCAAGATTTTTACTAAGGCCATCAGTATAAGATTACAGTCCCTAATTTGCGATTTGATACACCCGGACCAAACTGGGTTTATGCCGGGGCCGCATATATAAGACGATATTCATTTGCTCTTGAATACTATAGCTGAGGCCGAGAAGCTTCCAAAGAAAACACTACAAGCAGTAATATCCATTGATGCCGAAAAGGCATTTGACAGGCTAAACTGGGTGTACTTGCAAAGAGTATTGGTTGGTTTTGGACCCTGCTTTAGAGCTTGGATAGCTAATTTATATGACAATCCGAAGGCGTAGATTAAGGCGAATGGCATGGTTTCGGGCCCCTTTGAGATAGGTAGAGGCACACGACAAGGGTGCCCCCTATCACCATTACTATTCGCATTAAGTATTGAACCCCTTGCAGCATACTTTAGACAAGCGCCAGACTTTCATGTGATTAGACTGGGTTGGGAAGATATTCGCATACCATTATATGCAGATGATACTCCAATATATATATATATATATATGATCCAGTAAAAGAAGTACAGAAGATAGTAAATGAGCTCAAAATGTTTGGTTCCTTTTCAGGATACAAAGTAAATGAGCTAAAAACAGAGTTACTGCCCATTGGTAGATCTAGAGACCCACTTCCACTACTTCCAAATGGCCTGAAATAGGCCTCAAGTGGGTTAAGGTATTTAGGTGTTTGGATACCCAGAAATCTAGATTTACTATATAAAAAAACATCATTATAGATTATTCTTAGAAGCTCAGAAAGGTTGTAAGAGATGGCGGGAACTGTCTCTAACTTGGATGGGCAAAATTGAAACTGTCCGCATGAATCTACTACCAAGATTTTTATTTTTATGTACAGTTCTTCCAGTAAGGCCTCCAGAACAATTTTGGAAATTAATACACAATATGATATCCAAATTCATTTGGAATGGTAGAAGACCAAGGATCAAATGGTCAATATTAGTGACCTCAAAAGAAAAAGGTGGTTTAGCTCTACCCGAATTTAAAAGGTATTTTTGGGCAGCCCAATTACAAAACTGTATCCACGCCGGAGTTTCTACCTTATTCATGTAAGAGATTTTTTTTGGGGGGGGGGAGACGTATCTCTCATGGAGGACATATTGATGATGGATTAGCAACATATTCAAAAATTCCATTATAGTAATGTCTGGGCTCATAACCTTATTCGGACATGGACAGAGATATGTAGAAAGTATAAACTTCCTATGAAACAGTCTTTTGATACTCCTTTAAGAGGATGCCTAGATTTTTTTGCCATTTAAATTGGAAGGGGGGGGGGCTAAGACAATGGGAAAGGCTAGGCCTAACTATAGTAGGACATTTCTTTAGGGAGGGATCGTTAAAATCATTTCAAGATATAGCCCAGGAATTTAGTCTGCCCCAAAGGGAATATTTTAGATTCCTACGATTTAAATACTATTTGCTTAGTGAAGCGGACAAAATTCATTTGCAACCAAATGAGAATCTGATCTCGCAACTACTGGTTGATATGGCAGTCTCAACACAGTCTAGAGGGAGAGTAGCTCAGATTGTGCACTTACTCTCAAAATTACAAATAGAATCCACAAACATGGTTAAAACAAAATGGTATAGAGAAACTGGAGCAGAAATAACTGAAGATGAATGGGGCCAGATTTGGAGGGGGATCTTTACGACCACAGCATCTCCTGCTTGGAGGGATTTTAGGTGGAGAGTGGTGCAGCGCCACTTTAGAACTCCGGTTATAACCCAACATTTTAGGGAACATTACTCAAATTTGTGTTGGAGGGGATGTGGAGGAGTGGGTGATCATACCCATATTTTTTGGTCGTGCCCTAAATTACAGTCATACTGGGTGGAGATTACTAAAGAAGGTGGTCGTATCTTAGATACAGTGTTACCATTTACACCTTTACCTGTGTATTGGGGCTGCCACCAGTGAGTATGAAAACTAAAGCAACCATATACCTGTTTAACATCCTAATAACGGCTGGATTGAAAGCGATAACTCAAAGGTGGTTGACACCACAGATCCCAGATAAAAAGACCTGGTGGGATAATATTGACAAACTGATGGAGATGGCGCATTTGACAGCAAAGCTAAGGCTCCAGAAAGAAATATACACTACCGGTCAAAAGTTTTAGAACACCCCTATTTTCCAGTATTTATTAAAATTTAAGCAATTCAAGTCCAGTGAATAACCTGAAATGGTACAAAGGTTAAGCGGTAAACTACTAGAGGTTAAAAAAAAAAAAGGTTAGCAAAAACTGCTTTAGAGAAATTGCAAAGAAAGCCAAGGTGTCGGTGAGTACAGTTTCCTACACCATCAAAAGGCACTTGGAAACTGGAGGAAACTGACAGGAAGAGGTCTGGCAGACCCAAAGCCACAACAGAATCAGAAGACAAGTTTCTGAGAGTCAACAGCTTGCGTGATAGGCCGCTCACAGGACAACAGCACAGAGTGACTGGCACCCTGAACTAAAAGGGCTACCACAGCATTTTGCAGCACCATGCAATACCCTCTGGTCTACGCCTAGTTGGTCAGAGGTTCATCCTACAGCAAGATAATGACCCAAAACATACCTCCAGGCTATGTAAGAACTACCTTCGAGGAAAAGAACAAGACGGTAGGCTTCAAATCATGGAATGGCCAGCACAGTCTCCAGACTTAAACCCCATCGAGCTGGTTTGGGATGAACTGACAGAAGGGTGAAAGCAAAGCAACCTACAAGTGCAACACATTTGTGGGAACTTCTGCAACAGTGTTGGGAAGAACTTCCTGAACAATATTTGATGTCCATTGTAGAAGAATGCCATGAGTGTGTTCATGTTCAGTATTTCTGCAAAAGGTGGCTACTTTGATTGAGTCAAAAATTTAGATTAAATTTTGTTAAACAAAATGATTCTGTGATTTCTTTTTTATCTCCAATTGTTTATTTGTTCTATGCTTTAATTTCAGAGTACATTGAGACATTAACATGTGTAAATTTCAGTAAAAAATGGAAAAATTGGGGTGTTCTAAAACTTTTGACCAGTAGTGTATATGGCTAGATGGCTCCTTTATTTCCACTATTTAGCCGAGAGGGACCAAAGAAATGTAGTAGAGATTATGGCCGAACAAGGGATTCTAGGGTAAGAGGCTGTGGGGAGAGAGTGGATGTGATTTTTTTTGGGGGGAGGGGGGGATTGCATATGGTAATTGATAAAGAATTTCAAAGTTGCACGCCAAAGGTTTATATCCACTCAGATGTGTAATCTTAAACATAAGGGCCTCATTTGAGAAGGAAAGAATATAGGGAGCCACAAATCCAAATACAATTACACTAAATAATTTTGGAATACACCTTTCACACATTCCTCAGCAAGACAGGAATGGTGATTGAAATAAAAGGGAGAGCCTTAGTCTAGCCATGTATCTCAAACAATTAAGTATTATTTATTAAACCCCTCATAAATGAATGCACTTTCACATATTGCAGTGCTAGAAATGTGTCTTAAGGAGCAAACCGATGGCGTATGAACTGTAGATGGATTTTAATTGCACCAGTTTTATTTATTTGTTTGTTTGTATATGATTTCTGTGTGTTTAATGTACTATAATGTAATGAAAAAGTTAAAAAATAATTACAAAAAAAAAAGGCAAGGAGCCTAAGGAAACTTTGTCTCGCCAACTACGTTCCTTGAACCTTGAGAGATCTCAGTCCCAGGAATCTGTTGTCTCTACTTCGGTCGAGGTTGTGTCCTCGGCCGCTGGCTTCACTGTACCCCCATCAGTCCAGCCTGCTCAGACATAGGATGACAATCCAGTTGAGATTATTCTCGACCCGTCGTCGCTTGAAGAGGCAGACAACTCCTTATTCAGGACCCCGGTCCCTGTCCAGGAAGAGCTGCGGTTCTCCCTGGCTCCTTCCAAACAACCCCAACAGTCCAAGTTCAGGTGTTTGGTCCCATCGACCAACAGGCTAAAGAAGGCGCAGAAGCACTCCAAGAAGCCTCTCCACTGCCACTCTTCCTCATCATCCTTGGATGAGGAGAGGCTTGGACGGAAAAACTGTAGATGCTACGAGGATTTAATGTGGCAACAGCTACTTATGTCCGGCCAGAAGTCGGGCCCTGCTTCTACCCCTTGGCTGCTGCCTCCTAGGCCAACGCCTACTCCTCAGGAGCTGGTCCGCACCGTTCCTCTGCCCGTGGAGTCAGTGAAGACCATTCCGGGGGGCGGCCAAAACCGGTGTCTCCACCGATTGTGGTGGAGCCACCACCAAAGTGGCCTTTCTCAGGGGCTCCTTCTAAAGAGTCTCGGCCTTTTCCGGGCTTACCACGTAGGTTGTTCATCACCCTCAGGCCTGATAGTCCCAGGCGGGTTCAGGGTGACTCTGGTGGCAGGCTGATTTATCCAGACCTTTCAGAGTCCGAGCACTCTGACCTACATTCTCGCCTCTTGAACAAGGAGTCCGTCGGTAGTCTTTCTACAGAGGAAGGCCCTTCCTCCTTCATGGGCATCTTCCGCCTCGTCTCCGAATCCACGGCGATGCCTTTAGAACCCGTTCAGAAACAGGCTGAATACCCCCTCACTGATATCCTCAAACGAGGGGATTCACTGACGGAGGCCTTCCCACTGGCTGAGGCCATTGTTGGCCCAGCTTTGTAGCTGTCTCAGTACCCTGCCTATTGCCCTGTGCCTTCAGTCCACATGGCCCGCAAGTATGCAGTGCCCATTGGGTCCCTTTTGGGATTCACAGAATATCCCTCGGACAAGGGACTGGTGACTGGGTCTGTGTTCAGGTTTTGATCAGCTGGTCATGGTGACCCAGAAGATGTGGGACACCCTAGCATTTGCAGGAAGTGATCCCGTTTGTCCATCCCAAGCCAATGGTCATCCTCACGACAGATGCCTCTCTCACAGGCTGGGGTGCCCATATGGGGAATCTGAGTCCACGGGCTCTGGACCCCCCAAGGAATCTTGACGTCATATCAGCCTGCTGGTCTTCCAAGCAGTCAGACTGGCACTGTCAGCATTCGCTCCACTCTTTCGGTGTCAGGTGCTGCAAGTCCAGACGCACAATACCATGACCATGTACTATCTCAACAAGCAGGGCGGCACGCAATACCAACCTCTGTGCAGGGAAGCACTCCGCATCTGGACCCTCATGTGCCGACTAGAGGCAGATCTCTTAGCCATCCATGTGGCAGAAGCCTTGAACCAACTGGTGGACACACTCAGCCGTGTGGGCAAGACGTCCCACGAGTGGTCTCTCCATGAAGTACTGGTAGTACTCAACCTGTTCTCCCACTGGGGCAAGCCTCAGGTGGATCTGTTGCCTCCAGGGAGAACACGATGCTGAGGCTGGTCATGCCCACCCCCCTCAGCAGGGCTCGCTGCAGGTGGATGCCTTCTAGAGGCCATGGACCCCAGCCCTCTTTCATGCCTTCTGTCTACATCCATTGGTTCACACAGTCCTCCTCAAGGTCAGGAGGGACAAGGCAAGGATGATCCTGGTAGCCCTAGACTGGCCCCACCAGTTCTGGCATCCAGATCTCCTCAGCCTCAGCTCCAGGCCCTCGAAGCGTCTTCCAGTATGCCCAGACCTGATATCAGTCAGTCACGGGAAGGTATTCCATCAGGACCTTCAGTCCTTGTACTTGACAGCCTGGTTCCTGAGCAGCTCAAGTTCCAGGCTTTGGGTCTCTCTGAGGATGTACTCAGTCTTGGAAGCATCCAGAAAGGAGTCGACCAGGAGGTGCTATGCCTTCAAGTGGAAAAGGTTTTCTATTTGGTATCAGGGCAAGGGTTTGGACCCTTTGTCCTGTCCGGTGGCTAGTATTGTCGAATACCTTTGGTCTGTGTCCAAAGGGGGTCTGTGGTCCATGACCCTTAAGGTGCACCTGGAAGCCATCTCTGCTTACCGGCGCAGGCCGGTCAGCAGACGGTGGCACAAGAGAAGGTGGTCTGGTGCTTCTTTAAAGGCCTTGACCATATTTGTCCTCTAGTGCGTGAACCACCACTGTGGGTCTACTGCTGGTACTGGCAAAGTTCATGGGCAGGCCATTCGAACCGATGCACAGGTGTGAGATGTCACATCTGTCGTGGGAGACCACCTTCTTGGTGGCTGTTACGTCAGCCAGAAGGACTGGGGAGTTAGAGGTGCTCTGTTGAGTCTCCTTACCTGGTCTTCCACAGGGACAAGTTTGTCCTGCGCCACCACCTGAAATTCCTTCCGAGGGTGGTGTCTGAGTTTCACCTTAACTAGATGTTTACTCTGCCGGTGTACTACCCCAGTTACACCTCGGAGGCCAAGTACAGGCTCCATACCTTGGACCTGAGATGAGTGCTCTTTTATAAGGAGCGAACGGCAGAAGTTCGGGGCGAGGTTCGCCAGCTGTTTGTCACCTTCGCTGAAGCCACACCTGGCAGATCTGCAGCCAAGCGAATGATTGGCAGATGGATTACATCATGCATTGATCTCTGCTATAGGTTGGCGGGCAAGGAGCCTTCCATAGGGATAAGAGCTCACTCTACCTGCCATACTGCTGCCTCTGTGGCTACTTCCAGGGACTTCCCTATCCAGGAAATCTGCAGGGTTGCTACCTGGAAGACGGCAAACACCTTTATCACCCATTACCACATTAACCTAGAGTTACGCCAGGATGCTGGTTTTGGGGCCTCAGTTCTCCAATCTCTGTTCCCCAAGTAGGTACGGGGTGGGGGTGCGCCTTGCCTCCCTCCTCCCGGAGAACTGCTAGGAGTCTGCCAAACAGTGTGGATAGAACAACATAGCCATTATCCTAGAAGAACAGGTTACTCACCTGTAGCAGTAGTTCTAGGAGTGGTATATGTTCATCCACATGAACCCACCCGACCTCCCCAGCTTCGACATACAACCTTAGCTACCAGTGGGCAAGATCTGGCGTTCAGAGGCAGAGCCGAGGCATGTACCACCTGGGTGGGTGGGAGGAGCCAGCTTTTAGACTTTCCGGCAAAAATCTTAAAAGGAAAGGACATGCCAAACAGTGTATATGAACAACATATACCACTCTTAGAACTACTGTTATAGGTGAGTAACCTGTTTTTTTCAGAGTTACACCCACTCTAGGCAAGGAACAGGGAAAGGGCAGCTTCAGGCTGCAGATTGAATTAATAATAGATCCTGGAGGCTGTAGTTCATATTCTGTGCCCCAGTATGTTGGAGGCACACATCTGGTGCCAGGGTTGCCAAAGCTCTAAAATTTTGGGTAGTCTAAGTCTGTGCACTGCTGTGATGCACACCACTTTTTTTTTAAATTCTGAGACTTTCCTTTTCCATTGGTAAAGTATAGGGAGTTTGGGTCAGGCAGTAGACATTTAAGCACCACTATATGCAGAATTTGACCCAGTTAGATTCTATTTTTAGGTCCTCAAAGAAGGACCAGGAATCCTAAAATGAAATTGGTAAACGTGAAAGGGAACTTGCAAACTAGAATTCTCTGCATGGAATCATGAATAGCCTGCCAGAAGGGAATTATTACTGGACAATTCAAGACCATATAAAAATGAGAGCCAATCCCTTCACACCACCTCCAGCAAGCATCTGTGTGCAAGTATGCAGCCCCAAAATGTTTTGTAACTATGGGAGTTTGGAAATACCTCACCAGTATTTTCCAGTTGAATTCCCTCCACATATGGGAAGCAGTGACCGCCCAAGCCCTCTGCAACCTATGATCTTACTTCGAGAGGATTCCTGCAGTCTGTCTTCACAAGTAGGACTGTGCAACTGGCGTCAGGACTGCACGGCAGACTTATAGCTAGCAATGATCAGCAGGGGACCACCTCCAGCGTCAGGTGATATGACGTCTGTGTGACTATAAATGGGGGCGGTTCCCCGTCCGCCCTCCAGTTCTTTCCCTCCGTCGACCTGAATCGTCAGACCTCGCGGTGAAACAGCTTCAGTCGCCCACCATTTTTTCTCATAGTTACCGTTCGTTTTTCATCTGTCAGCATTGCATGTCTTCACATTGGCCCAAGGAAAAGTGCTCCAAGTGTGGTGTGCAGAGCCCTCACGGGGACAACCACTCCTGCTGCGTCCTCTGCCTGGGCTCTAAGCACAAGGTCACAGATTGCCAAATCTGCCAGGCCTTCAACCAGGCCACGCACACCCGTCGCCAGTGGTCTCTCAGTGCCCACTTATTAAAACGACTGACATCGATGGAAAAAGAGCTCCAGGAGTTGCAAGAACGATCATCTTCGCCTGCCCCAGAGAAAAGGAGAAGTAGAAACGCAAGGAGCGGAGTAATTCCCCCTCAAAAAGCCACTAGACGGCAGATGCCACATCGGGTGGGGCCGCCACCCCGGTGAGTACCCCCACGCTCCATGTGACGGGGGTACAAAACTGTCTCGCAGGCACTCTGTCGGAACTCCAGCGAGTGCTCACGAGTGGGAATTAAAGCAGGAAGTATTAGACAGTGTGTTCACCCAGTGGGGCACGCCGCAGATAGATCTGCTTGCCTCCCCCAGCAACGCAAAGCTTCCCACCTTCTGCTCACTCGCGCCTGGGTGAGACGTCTTTTGGGAGGACGCGCTCTCTCTGTCTTGGAAGGGCAGATTTGTCTATGCCTTCCCTCCGATTCCTTTGATCACGAGAGTTCTGAACAAACTTCGGGCGGAAGGAATGCACATGATTCTCATAGCTCCCTTCTGGCCAAGGCAAGTCTGGTTCTGTCTACTGCAACTGCGGTCGGAAGAGACCCCTTTTTCTTTTCTGCTCTCCCAGAATTTGCTGAGCCAGGATCCGGGTACCCTAGTGCATCCTGGGCTCAGATCCCTCCACCTTCATGCTTGGCTCCTTCAGACATAGTTGCTGCTCACTTCGGCATTTTCCCAGAGGTAGTCGATATCCTGGTGGAGACCAGAAAGCCTTCCACCAGGTCTACATATGCCATGAAGTGGAAATGGTTCACTATTTGGGCAACTTTCAAAGAATTGGAACCCTTTTCCAGCTCGTTGGCCAGGATCGTGGACTACCTAAGGCACCTCTTTGACATGGGTCTCAGCTACTCCTCTCTCAGAGTACACTTGTTGGCCAATTCAGTATACCATCTCCCTGTGGGAGATAGGTCGGTGGCTTAACAGGAAGTCTCCAAGACCTTCCTCAAAGGGGTTCTTCATCTGACGGTATACCCACACCGGGCCTGACACCCGCAGGGCCAACACTTCCACCATTTGGCCCTCCAGCAGGACCTCTGCCAGGTCCCTCTGCTCAGTCAGAACACCTGGCGCCCTGGTACCCGACACCGGGCTACCTTCCATCTGGTTACGGATACTCTTTAATGGTACTCACACCAGAATTCCCCACCCTCCGCCTGGGCCGCAGATCTGAAGGAGACCTTGGCCTCCTGGTTAGCTAAGGCCACGGCTGGGCTTATCATGAGGCCGAGTAGTCTCCCAACGTGGACCAATACCTGATCCCCTGCGTGGGAGACAGAACTCTCTCTCCCCCGGACACCAGAGGAGAGCCCTCCAGTGCCCGTGGTAGGGAGGATTCGTGCCCCCGGAAACTCCCCAATGGGGTCGTCCCTCCCCTTACTAGGGAGGAATCTTCTTCCTCTTCATCAGAAACTTCTGACTGTGACTCCGAGTCTGGCCACTCTGATCCCAAAGGTGAACCCCACACTCTGGAACGCCCCAGGCCGAGGGATCCTCCGAAGTCCCCTCCGCAGGACGCTTCTTTTTGGGAGTTGAGGAAAATCCAGGAAGTACATCAGTGATGATCAGTGGAGCCAGACCCACAGCGTAAAAAATTCGCCCATCTGGATCTGCCCAAGACTGCTCCTTTGCTGATCCTACCCTAGATAGAGCTTCACGCAGATCTTTTTTCCACCATTTGGAAGCAACCTTCTGTGTTAGACCCACTTCCGAGGAAGGCGGACAGGCTATGCCAGGCTACTGAGGGTGTAGACTTTCTTAGCCTTCACCCCAAGGTGGATTCGGTTGTCATCAGCACCGCTCATGGCCAGTCCGCCAATCCTAAACACCTCAGCTCGTCTCTGCCTGATAAGGATTCCCAGCTTCTGGACCAGTACGGGAAGATCTAATCTTACTTGGAGAGGGTTCCTGCAGTAGGTCTTCCCATGTAGGGCTGCGCCCCTTGCGTCAGGTTCCAACGGAAAACTTGTAGATAGCAGTCATCAGAGGGGACCGCCCCCGACGTCGGGCGATGTGATGTCAGCCAGACTGTAAAAGGGGCGGTCCTGCACCCACCCTCCAGTTCTTTCCCACTGTCGCCTCAGTTCGTTTGGCAACAAGTAGAACAGCGATCTAACGCCCGCACGCCCGCGCTTCAAAGTTTGGTTTTTTTTGCCTCATATACCATTTTTCTCGCATATTTTTAGTTGATTGTTGTCGTCTCAACCAAGGAAGTGCTCGAAGTGCGGAGCCCAAATCCCGCACGGGGACAACCATTCCCACTGCCTCTTGTGCCTAGGCCCCAAACACAACTCCAAGGAGTGTACCATCTGCCAGGCCTTCAACCAGGACCAGGTGCAAGCAGACCCTCGAGGCCCACCTCCTTACGGCCCACCTCCTTACCCAACGATTGGCGTTGATGGAAAAGGAGCTTTAGGAGTTACGGGAAAGGTCGTTGTCGCCGGCCCCGAGGAAAAAAAGTAAGTAGACGCGCCAGGACAGAAGTCCATCGCCACGCAGGAGGCCTCCAAAAACTGGGAGTACTACTTCTGGTACCCCGTCCGCCTCTTTGGGCCGGGCACCTTCTCCCCCTCCTGCCGAGATGAGCGGGCAGCGGGGGGTCACCTCTCTTGAGGTTTCTGTCCAGTCTCCTCTCAGCCTGGCCAGTAAGTCACCCCTCGACTCTGTCGAAGGGTGCACGGCTCCGGCCAGTAAGCCTGGCGGTCAGACGGCGGATCCTCTGTCGCCCGTCCAGACCCTTCCACTCTCCCGTGGGGCTCCAGTTAGGCTCCTGACGTCGGACAGGATGAGCTGCAGAGTGACTCTTCATCCCACCGGGTAGCACCAGAGATTCGCCACCCAATCCTGTTTTCTCTCTTCCGTCAGGATCGCTTATTGACTTGTCATTGGGGTCCCTCCTGGAACTCCCCCACCCCCCCTTCTCCAGGTCTTTTGCCACCTCCGGACAGAAGTCCGTTGCCAGCTTGGGATCTGTCCATGGAGCCTCTTCCTTCGGGACCTTTGGGGGCCCTCCCGGATCCTACGCCACCTTGTGGCCCTTTGGCAACTCCCCCGGTGGGTCCAGCTCCTTCTGGCAGTTTTCCAGGGCCAGACCCCTATGCGTTGCCGCCGGGGGGCCCGCCATTGGCTCCTCAGTATCTGACGCCAGGCCACATGCCCTTGACGCCGGGATACCCTGGGTACCTCCATTATTCTCCAGGATTGCCAGGTTTTCAGTACTCTTCATGTCAATATCCGCAGTACTCAGCCTACCCGAGATTTCAGCCTCCTGCTCCTCCACCACCTCCAGTACCAGACGACGAGTCGGCCCCTTCATGGTGGCAGGATGCCAGATCCCAGCTCCTCATGGAGATCAGGCAGTCTGTGGGGGACATTCCCCTGCCTAGGGCCCCCCCCCCTCCACCACCTCTCTCTGGTAGGGCTTCAGGTGCTCTTAATGTAGGCTCACCTGGGGTAGACCCTAACATCCCCAATGTTTCTGAGCCCTCAGACACGGACTCTGATTCCAAACCTTCTGACCCTCAGTCTCCAAGGAGTCCCCAAAATCTCCTCCAGAGGATCCCTCCTTTGGGGACCTGTTATGTACCATTTAAGCAGCAGGAGGCTGGCCTTCGAAAGAGGTGGATCCCCAGTGTAGGAGACTGGTGGAACACCTGTCTCTAGCTACCACGGATCCCCTCCCCATCCCTCCTTGGATAGACCCTCATGAAGGTCTGGTAACCACGGTATGGCAGCAGCCGTCGTCAATCCCAGCGGTCTGCAGAAAGGCGGATCGTACTTCTTATCCCCCGGAAGGAGTTCAGCACCTCAACACTCATCTTAAGGCTGACTCTATGGTGATCACTGCCGCTCATGACCGGTCAGCCCAACCAAAACACTTGAGCTCCTCTCCTCCGGACAAGGACTCTTGCCAGTTGGACCAGTTTGGCCACAAGATTTATTCCTCTTCCTCTTGTGCCATTCGGTCCATCAACTATGTCTTGCACATGGTTGCATTCCAGAAGGCGTCTCTCTCAGAGCTGGAGAGAGACCTTCTGGAGGTCCAGGATAAGACACTATAGAAAAAAACCTGTGGACAAGGTCAGAATGGGAAAGTCCTCTTGCTGTCATGCATTGCGTGCAACATATGACTCTGTGGACTCAGTGGCTAGAGCGGCAGCCACGGGGATCTGCTTTTCGCCGCCTTTCTTGGCTTAGAATAGCAGGTCTGGTACAAGACGTCCAGTCTTCCCTTCTGGACGCCCCTTTTAAGGGTTCCGTCCTTTTTGGCAGCGACGCCAAAGATATTACCGGGCTGTAGGAGAGCGGACGCTCCCTTCTGGACGTACACTCTATGTACCGGACAGGGGAGAAAAAGCTGCCTTTTCGTCGCCAAAAGAGATGGAATAAAAACCAGGGTAAACGACGTGCCCTGGGTTCAGGAGCCCAAACTCCCCAGGCCAAGTTCCCCAAGACAGCTGCGGGGGCAAAAGTTCCCCTCGGCATCCTGACTCTTTTTCCCTCCTTCCGCTACCTCCGTTAGTCAAGGAGGAACCGGTGGGAGGGAGGGAGGTTCGGCCTCCACCTGGAGGGGTGGATGTTTGTCACCGCAGAATCTTGGGTGTTACAACTCATCCAGCGGGGGTCACTCGATAGAGTTTTCAGAGATTCCAGACCCTCATCCACCAGGACGGTCTTTCTATCCACAGGATCAGATCCCCATTGTCTCCCAAGATATCCAGGCCCTTCTGTTAAAAGTGGCCATAGAACCTGTCCCTCAAAGGCAGATAGGAAGGGATTTTACTCCCACTTATTCCTACTTGCAAAAAAGACTGGCGATCTGAGACCGATCCTGGACCTCCGCACACTCAACCTCTTTGTTGAGTACAAGAGGTTTTGCATGTTGACTCTTTAGGGGCTTCTCCCCCTGCTCCATCCAAGTTCTTGGCTGTGCTCCCTGGATATGCAGGATGCCTACCTGCACATCCTTATCCTCCCGGCCCATCACCACTTTCTCCGTTTTACTTTCCTGGAGACCCATTTTCAATTTCGGGCACTTCCCTTTGGCCTTTCCTCGGCCCCTCGGGTGTTCACAAAGTGTTTAGCGGTGGCTGCGGCCTTTCTTTGCCACCAGGGCATTTACACTTTCCCATAATTGGACTACTGGCTCCTCACAGCGCCCTCTCCGTACAGCCTGAAAGAGGCTCTCTTTCACTCTGAGCTTGTTTTCTTTTCTGGGTGTCACAGTCAACCTGCCCAAATCCCAGCTAGTACCATCTCAGCTGCTCCAGTTTATTGGAGCAGAACTAGACACAGTTCCGAGCAAGGCTTTTCTGCCATCGGATCGAGCCAAGACTCTAGTTGCTCAAGCCACTCTCGTGGCCCAGGCTGTGTGGATCCCAGTACATGCTGTGCTTCGTCTCTTGGGACTGATGGCAGCGGCCATTTCCACAGTGCCCCTGGCCAGACTTCACATGAGGGTCACCCAGTGGTATCTACGAGTCCAATGGGATCGGAGGACGGACGACATGAACCAGAAAGTCATAATCTCCAGCAGCCTTCAGAGGGATCTTTGCTGTTGGCACAATCTCTCCAATCTTTCAAGGGGGAATCCTTTCCACTCCCCTGTGCCTACCCAAATCCTCACCACAGATGCCTCAGACTTGGGATGGGGAGCCCATCTGGGGGTTCACTAGACACCGGGATCTTTGGTCCGACCAGGAGCTTGTACTCCACATCTATGTCCTGGAGACCAGAGCGGTTCTTTATGCACACCAGGCGTTCCAGTCACTTCTGGTACCGGGACCACTTCTTGTCCAGACTGACAACATGTCCACTGTCTGGTACATCAACAAACAGGGAGGAACTTGCTCTTACCCTCTTTGCAGAGAAGGAATGAGGGTCTGGTACTGGGCAATTCAGCACAGCCTTTTCTTGACAGCAGTTCACGTTCCAGGCATAAGCAACGTTCTGGCGGACAGTCTCAGTCAATCAGTAGCCAAGGCTCATGAGTGGGAGCTAAAGCTAGAGGTGGTCGAAGACCTCTTCCTTCGTTGAGGATTCCCAGAGATAGATCTGTCTGCCTCCCCATTCAACGCAAAACTACCCAGCTTTTGGTTGATCGTTCCCAGGCGTGGTGCTTTTTGGCAAGACGCACTGTCTCTCTCTTGGACAAGGAGGTTTCTTTGATTTTCCTCCCTTTCCTCTCATTCAGAAGGTTCTGATGAAACTTCAGCAGGAAGGAGCGCATTTGATTCTAAATGCTCCTCTCTGGCCATGCCAGATTTGGTATCCTCTCTTGCAACAACTCGCATTGGAACCTCCTTTTCCCCTGCCGTTTTCCCATGACCTTCTGACTCAGGAGCAGGGCACCCTAGTGCACCCGAGTCTTCAGTCTCTCCACCTTCATGCGTGGCACCTGTGGACATAGCGGTTTCTCGCTGCGGTGTCTCCTCACAGGTTGCCCATATCTTGGTAGAAGCCAGAAATCCTCTACCAGATCCACTTGCGCTATTAGGTGGAAGAGATTCTCGATCTGGGCCCTAGCAAGACACTGGGACCCCTTTTCCTGCTCGGCAGCCCAGGTGTTAGAGTACCTCACACATTTATCAGAGACTGGCCTTAGTTACTCTTCCATTAAGGTCCATCTCTCTCTGCGGTGTCTGCCTACCACCTCCCGGTGGAGGGCAAAACCGTTGCTCAACTGGAGGTTGCCAAAACTTTTCTGAAAGGCATCCTCCACCTAAAACCTCCGATCCGGAATCCCTGTCCCCCCGGGACCTGAATTTTATACTAGAGAAGCTGACCTTACCTCCGTTTGAACCCTCATCTAGCTGTGACATGTGCTTCCTTTCCTGGAAGACTTTGTTCCTAGTCACATTTACTTCTGCCAGAAAGGTTTCTGAACTTCAGGCATTTGTCTGCAAGGAGCCCTATTTGATTTTTCATAGGGACAGAGTAGTTCTTTGGACTAATCCTTCTTTCCTTCCTAAGGTGGTTTCAGAAACCACTCTTAAATCAAAATATAGAACTGCCTTTCTACTATCTCCAGCGTTCTAACGGGGGAATACCTGTTGCACATACTGGATGTGCACAGGATCCTCAGATACTACACAAACTGGTCTAAAGAGGTTCGAAAATTCAATCAGCTCTTTGTAGCCTTTGTTCCCCATTGCCGGGGCAAGGCTATTTCCAAGCAGAACATCTCTAGATGGTTAGCTAACTGCATCCATTTCACTTACCAAAAACATGGGAAGTCCCTTCCGGGGGCAGTTAACTGTCACTCCACCAGGAGTGTTGCCACTTCACACTGCCTTTTTCAGGAATGTGTCTACTGCAGAGATCTGTACAGCAGCCACATGGTCGTCTGTTCAAATCAAATCAACTTCATTTTTATAGCACCTTTCAAAGCCAAGGCGTTTTACATAAAACACATACATACTGATAAAAATTTTTTAAAACAGCATTAAAATGTAACAGCCATAATTAAACAAATGCTAAACTAAATAAATATGTTTTCAAACCGGTTTTAAAACTGTCGATGGTTGGGCATTCTCTCAACCAACGAGGTAGAGAATTCCACAGGGTTGGTGCCGAAAAAGCAACTGGTGCCTTCACTAAGTATTACAATTTGGACGTTGCCTTTAAACGCAGAACTGGCTTTGGCCTTGCAGTTCTTCAAGGCCTCCAGTCATAAGTTCCTGTTGGCGACTTCTGCTACTGGATGTACCTTCGTATGATTTCTTTTGGGACTGCTTGGTATTCAGTCAAGACCTACTGCAGGAACCCTCTTGAAGTAAGATATTGCAGTTACGTAAGAACTTACCATAACAGTAGCTCTTCGAGAGATGTTCCTGCAGTAGGTCTAGTTTCCCACCCACCTTCCCCCTACTCCTGGAATGTTTCCTTTATTTTCATTCTGCCTAGCCCTTGGGTCTAGAGAGGAAGCATGGTCCTGGGAGTTTTTTTGCTCCTTTCTCTATTTACCTTTGTCTAGGTCTCCAGTGGAAAAGAACTGGAGGGTGGGTGCGGGAACGCCCCTTTTATAGTCGGGCTGACATTATGTCGCCTGACGTCAGGGGCGGTCCCCGCTGATGATTGGTATCTACAAGTTTGCTGTTGGAACCTGACACCAGGGGGCGCAGTCCTACATGTGAAGACATACTACAGGAACCTCTCTCGAAGATCTACTGTTACGGTAAGTTCTTACATAACTGCAGTTTCCTTCCTAAGGTGTCACAATTTGCCCTTAATCAGGACATCAGCCTTCTGGTTTATTTTCTGGAGCATACTTATCGAGAGTAGGCTCTCCTTCACACTCTGGATGTTCATAGAGTGCTTAGGTACTACATTAATCATGCTTGGACTCTCAGAAGATCTGACCAACTTTTTGTTTCTTTTGCCCCGAGAACCCTGGGGGCACCTGTGGCAAAGCAGGCTCTGTCCAGATAGCTAGTCCCTTGCATCACCTTCTGCTACAGTAAGTTCAACAAATCCTTACCTCGTTCAGTTAGGGGTCACTCCACCAGGGGGTTTTCTGCCTCTTTTGCAGCATCTCGGAACTTTTCTGCTGCAGACATCTGCACAGTAGCTACTTGTAGCTCGGTGCACACCTTTGTGAAGCACTACAGTCTGGACATTGCTTCCTGTCAGAAAGCTGGGTTTGGGTTAGCAGTACTTCAAGGTCTGTTGTCTTGAAGCCCCTCCCACTTCTCAGGTTTCCACCTCCCAGTCAGTTTTAGTACTGCTTGGTACTCGGTCCTTATCGTGTAGTCTGCTTCATGAGCTCCCACTCGAAGTAAGATAGTACAGTTATGTAAGAACTTACCGTAACAGTAGATCTTCGAGAGGAGCTCTTGCAGCAGGTGTTATTTCCCTTCCTCCTTCCCCCTGGTCCTTTTCTTCTTTCTTTCCTTAACCCTAGGTGGGGTATTCCACTAACCTCGGTTCTCTATGATTTGTGAACCAGGTCTCCAGTAGTAGTAGAACTGGGGTGTGGCCAGGGACCATCCCGTTTATATAATTGGTGGATGTTGGAGGCGGTCTAACGTCAGGGGGCCGGTCCCCACTGGGTACTGCTAGCTAATAATTTTTCCGTAGGGTCCTAGTCCCTATGGTGTTGCCTGCTGCAAGAGCTTATCTCGAAAATCTACTGTTACCCTAAGTTCTTGCATAACTGTACTATACTATTCCATTATCCCGAACAGAAAGGGACTATCTATAGATGCCCTGTCCCAACTGTGGACATGACTCTCTTTATAGGCTCCCCCCCCGGTCCCACTCCTGCAACAAACTTTACTGAAACTACAATTCAAACCTGCCACCATGATTTTCATAGCTCCTCTGTGGCCTAAGCAAGTGTGGTTTCCCCTGCTTCAACAGTTCTCAGTGGTACACCCCATCCCGTTGCCAGTCAGGCCAGAACTGTCGACTCAGGAACAGGGAACGCTTCTTCACCCCAACCTGAAGTCGCTACACCTTCATGCTTGGCTCCTGAGGACACTTTCATAGCTCGCCTTCAAGTCTCCTCACCAGTAGCCAACATTCTTTTGGCCTCTCTCAAACCATCTACCAGGAAAACCTATAATGCCAAATAGAAACTGTTTTCCATATGGACCACCTCCCGGTCTTTGGACCCTTATTCATGTCCATTGATTAAGGTATTGGACTACTTGGTTTTGCTTGCCTCGACAATGTTGAGCTGCTCCTCTATTAAGGTCCATCTGGCCTCTATTTCAGCCTTTCATGAACCTTTATAAGGGAGATTACTTTATCAGCATCACCTTGCCAAGATGTTTCTAAGAGGTATGTTATACCTCAAACCACCTATTAGATGGCCCACCCCTCCTTAGGATTTGAATTTCCTGTTGAAAAAGCTAAACCTCGACCCCTTCGAGCCTGCGGAATACTTACGATCTTCGCTTCCTAGCCTGGAATGCCCTATTTCTAGTGGCTGTCATTTCAACTCTACTGATTTCTGAGCTTCATGCCTTAATGTGTAGAGAACCTTACTTTTGATCATCCATAAAGAGAGAGTGGCTCTTCGTACCAATCCCTCCTTTTTACCCAAGGTGGTCTCGGAACACACCTTAAATCAGTCTGTAGAACTGCCTGTCTACTTCCCTGAGCATTTTAATTCAGGAGAATGTCTACTACACACTTTAGATGTTCATCGCATCTTAAGATATTGTATCAATCGTACCAAACTTTTCAGGAAGACTTCAACTTTTTGTGACCTTTGCATCAACCAGGGAATGCTTTCCATTCGCTAAACAGACCCTCTCCAACTGGTTGGCACATTGTATAACCTTTTGTTATAAGAAGTATAACAGACCATTACCAGGACCTGTCCAAGCCCATTCTACCCGAGCCATGGCTACTACAGCGGCCTGCTTTAAAGGGGCATCTATCACAGATATCTGCAGTGCAGCTACGTGATCCACAATACATACCTGCACGAGCACTACAGTTTAGACGTTGCTTCTCGCCATAGGATGGCCTTTGGCTGTACTGTCCTACAAGGCCTTCTATCATAACTTTTCTGCCCTTCCTGGATTTACTGTTTGGGAGTCATTCCAAGTGTATTATCTGCTGCAAGAGATTATCCCTGTGGAAGATGGTACAGTTTCATACTTACCGTAACAGTAGATCTTCGAGGGATATCTCTTGCAGCAGGTATGATCTCACCCTCCATCCCCCTCCTTCTTTAAGACAACAACTTCTGAACCAAATATACATACATGGGGGATACCTATGGTACCTCGGCTCTCCCTCGGTCCTTGCTTAGCGAGCTGAATCCAGCAGGGAGCAAGAGATACCCCTCGAAGATCTACTGTTACGTTATGTACGTAACTGTATTTCCAGGAGTGGTATACTGTGCACAGCCACACAACCCATCCGACCTCCCCTGGCAAGTGGCACAAGGATCCCTGCTTACAGCATGCCAGGTCTGACGTTGCGGAGCAGAGCTAAGGAGTTTACTACCTTTGTGGGTGGAAGGAGCTTAGCTTAAAGATGTGCAGCAAGTTTAACTCTTGAAAGGAAGTCTGGCGAAAGTGTGGACGCATGCCATATACCACTCCTAGAACTACAGATCTTCAAGGGTCTCTCTTTCATCAAGCCACACCTATGGAACTGCAGCCGCCAGGCACTGGGACCACATGGAAACTTTTGCAAGTAGTCTGCTAGGGGCCGCCCAGGACGATGTCCTACATCGGCAGTTCCCATATAAACATGGGTGGCCCCTTCCCTTCTCAGTTCTTTTCCCGACGTACCTTCCGCAGATATGCCACTGCTACAGTCGACTGCTACTCAGTGTTTTTGAATATTTCTCTCCCTAGTTTGCTATCACTTTTCATAAGTGATAATGATCATCGTGTAAAGAACCTGCAAAGCTCTTTAGATACTGTGAATGGAATGAAGATTTACTTGGGTGACTTGCACAATGTCTGTGTGTGCTGCCTCGGCTCACCCCATAGCATTAAGGCCTTTGAGATTTGCCTCAAATTCAAAACTGCTACCCGGCAACACCGAAAGAAAGTCCTGGAAACCCACCTTGTGAAAAAGTAGGTTGCTAGGATGGAGAAGGAGGTCCAGGAGAAGAGCTCTGTTGCATTGCCAGCCCGTTCCTCAGGCTCCCACTCTTCTAAGTCCCTGGAAAAAACCTCTGGGCAACAAAAGCAGTGGGAGTGGGAGAGAAGCAAGGAGAAATCCTCCCTGCTATGCTCTTGGTCACCCCTTCACACCACAGTGACCATCTCAGCAATGTCAACCACCTTGCCAATGATGCCGCCAGCCCCCCAGACTTCTGACTGTACCAGGACAGGCTGTCAGCCCCGCCAGGCCTGTTGCAGCTGACTAGGGACCATTGACATTGGGAATGGCACCTCCCTCATCAACATCACAGGGTGCACCTGTAGTCCAAGCAAGCGCCAACATGCAAGCTGTGGTCTCATCCTTTGCAGAGATGCTGCAGCCCCTGCTACCTCCTCCTTCTCCAGTAACAGGAGCAGCATCAGCAGAGCATCCCAGACAAACCCGAGCATTGACTACCTCTTCCGTTCCCTCCTTGAGGCCTACAGAAACAATCGATGAGGATCAGGAATATAACCATGACCTCATAATGCAAGAGGAAGAATATGTGGAGAGCTCGTATGAAGGGTCTAGCTCTACCATCTCCACAGGGAGTGAGGACTCCATTGTGTACACCCCAAGGTCCCCTCCCGAAGACCCCTCATTCATCTCCATGATACAGCAACTCCAGTTTGCCATGGGGTTTGAATCTGAAGAGCAGGACATCACCAAAAGGAATTTGGTGGAGTTGTTAGAACTACCTGACTCTCCACTCATTATTATTCCTCCTCTGTTGCCTGCTGTAGAGGATGCACCCTGACTACCTGGCACAGACCAAATATGATTCCTGCCATTCCTTGGAAGGCAGATAAAATGTACCAGGCCCTCTCAGGAAATCCCTTTTTTGCAGTCCAATCTGAGGCTGACTCCATTGTGATAAGTGCAGCCCATGATAGGTCTAAAGTGCCTAAACATCTCAGTTCTTTATCTTCTGACAAGAAGTCCAGGAGATTGGATGTCCACCTCGGGCCTGAGAATTGCAAATTATCAGGCCCACATGGTAAAATACCAGAATACCCTTTGGAGGAAGGCCAAGGCAGTGGCCCAAGCCCTACCAGAGGGTACCCTCTATGCAGGAGCTACCAAAGGCCCTCCAGGCAGGGGCAGATGTAGGTAAATATCTGTTAAGGTCTACCTATGACATTTCTGATGCTTCTGCATGAGCAGCAGCTTCTAGTGTCCGCTTGAGAAGACATTCTTAGTTGGTGGCAGGATTTACCAGTGATGTGCAGCAGTCCATCCTAAATGCCCCATTCAGAGGATACAAGCTATTTGGAGGAGACATACAGGATATCCTCTCATACCTACATGCTTCAGGCAGGGCTTTAAAATCAGTACACTCCCTCTGCTATACACAGCCAAGAAGTAGGCAGAGGATGCCCTTTCATCCGGTCAGCAACAGACATCGTTAAGGAGTCAGGCAACAAAGTAAAAGCAGATGAGGATCAGCTTTGCCTGCCCCAGGACCCGCTCCAGGTGCCCACTCAAAAGCCCATAGAGGTGGGAGTGCGGCTGCAGCCGCAGGACCTACATCTCCATGACTCATTCGTAGACCCCCATCCACCAGTACCTTCAGAGATGGTAGTATGGGGTTGCCTTTCCATCCACTTGGACCTGTGGAGGAAGGTCACATCAGATGCTTGGGCCATGCTCCGCAACTTCTGGAGTTACCTGCAGGCCATCCACCAACCCCTTCGGCCTGTCCTCCAGAACACACAGTTGTGCTGCTTGAGAAAGTACATACCCTGATGCAGAAAAGGGCTATAGAACCAGTTCCTCGAGAGCAAAAGAAAAGGGGGTTCTATTTTCACTTCTTCCTACTCCCCAAATGTACAAGGGATCTGAGGCCCATTCTGGACTTATGAAATCTGAACCTCTGCATTCCGTACAAGAAGTTCAGAATGGTCACTCTACAAGGAAGGGACTGGATCTATTCCCTAGACATGCAAGGTGCTTACCTATATATCAAGATCTGGCCCCCCTCACAGGAAGTACCTCGGGTTCCTTTTCCAGGGGGAACCTTACCTTTTTAGAGTATTGCCCTTTGGATTTTCATCTGCACCACAGGTCTTTGCCAAATGCTTAACAGTAGTGGCAGCAGCCCTCAGTAGAGAAGGGCTATATGTCTTCCCCTATCTGGATGACTGGCTGCTCAAAGCTAATTCCAAAGAGCAGCTTTACCCGACCCCAGCACACATCAGGTAGCTGTTTGATGTCCTGTGAATCACGGTAAGTGTGCCTAAATTGGTCCTGACCCCTTGTCAGCACCTGCAGTACATAGTGACAGTTTTGGACACAGCCCAAAGCTTATCCTTTCTGCCTCAGGACAGGGTCGAACGCCTGATTGCACAGGCCCAGATGGTATACAACAACAGGTATTTCACGACCAGGACATTTCTAAGACCATTGGGCCTGATGGCAGCAGCCATTGTTACGGTACCACTGGCTAGATTGCATATATGGATTCCCCCAATGGACATCATTTGCTGAAGGGATTTCCTTTCCTGATGCCCTCCCCCACAACCAATCAAATCCTTACTATAGATACCTCTGGGATGGGCTGCAGGGCACATCGGGGAGCCTCATCAGACACAGGGAACGTGAACGAAAGTGGTGAGCACTCTCGACACAAATGTCCTAGAAATCAGGGCTGTTCTGTACAGTCTACAAGCCTTCCAGACCCATCTGTGTCCGGGACATCTGCTGGTGAAAACAGACATCAGTGTGGTGCATAACATAAACAAGCAAGGGGGCACTTGCTTCTACCCTCTATGCAGGGAAGCTGTAAGGGTTTGGTATTGGGCTCTAGAACACAGTCTAGAACTGTCAACAGTTCACGTTCCAGGCATCCCAAATGTTTTGGCAGACAGGCTAAGTAGGTCACAGTCCAGAATGCACGACTGGAAACTGTTGACCTCAGTAGCAGAAGACCTATTCGACAGGTGGCGTCTTATAGAGAGTTGGATCTTTTTGTGTCCACCACACAACACAAAACTGCCACTTTTCTGCTCGCTCGTTCCAGGGCCTGGAGTTTTCTGGTGAGATGCCTTGTCCCTCTCTTGGAAGGGGAGGTTTCTTTACGCCTTTCTTCCTTTTCCTCTAATCCAGTGGGTGTTTAATCAAGCTCCAAATGGAAGGAGCAACTCTTGATACTTAATGCTCGCCTTTGCCTTCGTCAGATCTGGTTCCCCTTACTATAGCAATTGGCAGTGGAACCAACAGTGTCTTTGCCTCTGTGCAAGGTCTTACCGTCACAGGAACAGGGAACCCTGGTCCATCTGGACCTCGGGTCACTCCATTTCCATGGATGGCTTCTGAAGACATAGCCATTGCTAGGTTTGGGATGTCTCAAAAGGTTGCTGATGTTCTGGTGGCTGCCAGAAAATCTTCCACCAGCGCCACTTATTCCATGAAGTGGAAGCGGTTTGCTTTGTAGGCCACTTCTCATCCACTGGATCCTTTTACAAGTCTGGTAAATCAGGTCCTGGAGTATTTGCTGTGCTTGTCAGACGCAGGATTGCAATACTCAGTTGTATCAGAGTGCACTTGTCTGCCAATTCAGCTTTCCATGTGGCTATAGATGGTCGTAGGGTTGCTCAGCTAGAAGTGGCCCGTACGTTTTTGAGAGGCATTCTACACTTTAAGCCTCTTATCTGCAATCCAGTCCTGGCTTGAGACCTGAATTTTGTGTTAGAGAAGCTTACGTTGGCTCCTTTTGAGGGAATTGCAACTTGTGTCCTACACTTCCATTCTTGGAAAGTGTTATTTTTAGTTGCTGTTCCTTCTCCGAGAAGGATTTCAGAGCTTAAGGCTCTAATGTGTAAGCCCCCTATTTTGGCTTTTCA
The DNA here is from genome assembly GCA_016271365.2 of Neoceratodus forsteri. Lineage (NCBI taxonomy): Eukaryota > Metazoa > Chordata > Ceratodontiformes > Ceratodontidae > Neoceratodus > Neoceratodus forsteri. The sequence goes on along the minus strand of CM028138.1, from coordinate 347,991,776 downwards.
TAAAGACAGGGTGTCTTTACGTACCAATCCTAAGGTGGTTTCTGAGTTTACTTTAAATCAAGCCATACACCTGCCAGTTTATTTTCCTGATCATGCTAATCCAAGGGAAGCATTGCTCCATACTTCAGATGTACATGGAACAAACCAGTGCTACATCAGTGCACAAAGGATTGCAGGAAGTCCTCTCAGTTCTGTTTTCTTCACCTCTCGGAAAGAGGGTGCATCTGTTTCTAAGCAGTGCCTGTCTAGATCAATAGTTCTTAGTCTTTGACACAGTGAGCCTCCCCAAATCCATGGAAAAGATTTTGAGCCTCCCCCAAAAACTGAAATAATCTTGGGCCTCCCCAAAGAAAAATAACATACTGTACTTGAGCAGTACACCATGAATAAATTGAAACCCCTTTGAGTACTTGGCTCAAATTCAGTTCTTTGTCTTATACTGACATGGAACCTTTGAAAAAGAGCTCGTGTGCTCAAAGGTGTTCTGAATAACAAATAAATAAATACATATTATTATTCAGCTTATTGTAACCCCCATTCAACAGGCCAGCCTACTTGCTCTGCTATTTTCATTCTTGAACCATTGTTGCCCCTTGTTGCAGTGCCTTCATGAATCAGACTACTTCCTCCCTTTCCTCTCTATATGAAATAAGGTATCTACATACTTTTCCTCTCCCCCTCCTTCCCTGCTCTTAAGCAACTTCTCGGGATTACTTTGCTCTTTCCTGCTATTGCTCTTAGCACTTCAATGCTCAACCCTTGTATTTGGGCTGTTCTGTAATCAGTCTACAAATTGCTCAATTACCACCACTCATTATTAGTTTATTGTTCATATCTGTTTGCACTATTGTTCATTGTGTATTTCTTCATTGTTTTGCAGTTACCTTTTGAAATGTATTCACTCCCTACCCTTCTCGGGGTACACCTGAAATGAGCCTTCTCTTGTCACCTATTAGTAAATAAATTCATAAAATTCACCTACTACTACTATCCTCTTTCAGTTTGCTTCATCTCTTCACACAAAATATATAAAACTCAAAATTTAAATACAGTATTTTTTTCAGACTTGCTTGAGCCTCCCCTGGAACAGGTTGGGGCCTCCCCAGGGAGGCTGGCCTCAACATTTGAGAACCCTTGGTCTAGATGATTGGCCAACTGTGTTACTTTTTGTTACAGGAAGTATGGTAAAGAACTTCATGGTGGTGTTCGTGGTCATTCCACCAGAGGCATGAGTACTTCTGTTGTCTGTTTCAAGAACGAGTCATCTGCAGAGATTTGTGCAGCTGCTACCTGGAGTTCTATCCATACCTTCACTAAACACTACAGTCTGGACGTTGCCTCTCGAAAAGGGGCAGGTTTTGGCCTAGCTGTACTTCAGGGCAACCTTTCATAAGCCTATTGGCTCCAGCCACCCAGACTGTTATATTGCCAGCACTGCTTGGTACTCGTTTCATAGGTGTGGCCTGATGAGAGATCTCCTCAAAGAAGATTGAACAATTACGTACTTACAGTAATAGTAGCTCTTTGAGAGAATCTCTTTCTTCAGGCCATGCCATCCCACCCTCCGTATCCCTGAGACGTAGAGATGTATAAACTCCTCTCTCTTTCTCCAGGATGGTCTACCTGCTATTTCCAGCCTCGCCTGGTAGCTGAAACCATAAGCTCTCTCCTGGTTCCCTAGAGGGAGGTCGTCTGAGCATGATATCTGGTGGGGAACTGAGGGAGGGAAGGGGCCGCCCACGTTTATATGGGAAGTGCTGATGTAGGATGTTGTCATGGGCAATCACTAGCGGACTGCTTGCAAACAGTTTCCGTGTGGTACTAGTGCCTGGTGGTTTTGTTCCATAGGTGTGGCCTGATGAAAGAGATTTTAAGATCTGCTGTTATGTAAGTACGTAATTGTTCTTTACAGGTGAGTAACCCTCGTATTTTTGTACTGCAGCCAGCTCATGTAGCCATATGTGTCCTTTACTGTGCAGTCCAGCTCTGATTTGTATCACCTTTTTAAGTCCTTGGCATCTTCCTGTTGGCCTCCCTTTCTGACTTGCACTGTTAAAAATTAATCTGAGCGGTTACTGTAAAACTAGTTTGATTCAAGATGCAACTTGGTACTGCAGAACCTCCCTCTCCCAAGGGGTTATCTGTATGTCATGAGATCACATTGTATGGGTTAACCAGTTGAATGTTGCTGTATCTCCCCACAAATACCAGACCCATGGATTGCATTGTATGATGTGTAGAATCATGCCTCTTGTATGGTTGTACTCATTTCAGGTGACACAGGGGAAGTTGAGACACAGGAGGAAGAACATGATGCAAGCCAGGTTGGTGTGCCAGACTCCGATATCATGGATGGAGAAACTGAGACAGATGCTGTGGTTATAGCTGGACAGCCGGAAGTGCTCAATGCTCAGGAGATGCAGGTAGTTTTTCTACCGGGGGGGGGTTCTCTGTAGATGTGAAGATTAGCGATTGTGTGCGTGTTTTTTATTTTTTTTTATAGTATTTTAAAATATGGATGTCACTCGTAATAATATATTATAGTAATAATACTCCTGAATAATATAAATTATAAAATGGGTAGGGAAAATCCTGTATTTTGACTGGTTGGTAGCCGTGCATTAAAAGTGTCTAATGCATGGCTGGCAACAAGTTTAGGTAACCACAGCCACAGGTAAAAAAAAAGTATTAAGCCAAATAGAGGCCGGCCCAGTGGCACTGAGGGTTGAGGCGCTAGATGCCACACCTCACTCCATGCCAGTGACCTGGGTTCCAGTACAGGCTCGGGTGGTGGGGAGCTGATCGAGCTGCCGGGTGGCAACTCTTATCCTCGGAAGGGATCTGAGGGGCTCCTCGGAGTTTGGCTGTCTCTTGGTGGAGACCAGGTGGCAGCGTTGTGTTCAAGGAGCCCTGGCACTAGGCCAGAGAAGGGCAGACGGGGCTGTTAACCAGAGCTGCAGAGTGCATGAGCGTCACCATGCGCTACTGCTTCTGGGGCCTCAGGATAAAAGGGTGAAAATGGGGAAATGCGAGGATCGTGGTAGGATGATGTCTTTGGGTCGGCTGTGGGACGCACTTAGCACTACAAGTTCCCGAAAGACCCTGGGATCCAGCGAAGTTGGTCAACGTAGGGCAGCGGTCTGCCGAGATGCATAAAGAAATTGTATAAAAAAAAAATTCAAATAGAATGTTCTTTTTTTTTTTTTTTTAACAGTTTTTATTTATTGGTGCACAACATGGATCACGTATCCAGTATTGGAATACAGCTAGAAAATTGACATTATCTATTCTGAAGGTTACAGAGACATATAGTCGTGGCCAAAAACATTGGCGCCCTTGCAGTTTTTTCTAATAATGCACCATTCCTTCCAGAAAATTGTTGAAATTAAAAAATATTTTGGTATCCACGTATGTATTTCTTTGGTTTGCAGTGGAGTAAAACACAAAAAGCAGAAAAATTTACTAAGTCTTAGCTTATTCCACACAGAAATCCTTAAATGGCCCAGACAAAATTATTGGCACCTTTTAGAAGTAGTTAGAAATAATTAGATTTCAAGCAGGTGATTCTCCTTAACTTTGGAATTGAACTCACCTGTGGTGAGTTGCAGGTGCCTGCAATATAAAAATCACTCATTCAACTAGTTTGAATAGAGAAAAGGACTCATTCTCCTGTTTTGTGTCACTGTGTGTACTGCAGTGAGCATGGAGAAAAGAAAGACAGCCAGAGAATTGTGTGAGGAGGTCAGACAGAAGATTGTAGCCAAGCATGAACAATCTCAAGGCTACAAATCAATCTCCAGAGACCTTGATGTTCCTGTTTCCACCGTACGTAATGTTATCAGGATGTTTAAGGCCCATGGCACTGTAGCCAACCTCCCTGGACGTGGCCGCAAGAGAAAACTTGACCGAAGATTGCAGCGCAGGATTGTTCGAATGGTGGAGAAAGCACCTCCAACAACTGCCAAACGGATTCAAGTTGACCTTCAGACACATGGTACACAGTTTCAACTCGCACCATCCGTCACCAACTCAATGAAAGGGGGTTATATGGTAGGAGCGCAGAGGACCCCACTGCTGAGAGAGAGACATAAGAAAGCCTGACTGGGGTTTGCCAAAACACACCTGAACAAGCCAAAATCCTTCTGGGAGAATGTCCTGTGGACAGATGAGACCAAATTAAAGCTTTTTGGTAAAGCACATCATCTCTATGTTTACAGAAAACAAAATGAAGCCTTCAAAGGAAAGAACACCTTCCCCTACAGTCAAACATGGAAGAGGTTCAGTGATGTTTTGGTGTTACTGTGCTGCCTCTGGCACTAGGTGCCTTGAATGTGTGCATGGCATCATGAAATCTGGAGATTACCAGGCCATTTTGGATCGCAATGTTGAACCCAGTGTCAGAAAGCTGGGTCTCCGTCAAAGGTCATGGGTCTTCCAGCAGGACAATGACCCCAAACACACTTCAAAAAAGCACCCAGGAATGGTTCAAGACAAGACGCTGGACTGTTCTGAAGTGGCCAGCAATGAGTCCAGATCTAAATCCCATTGAAAACCTGTGGAGAGATCTGAAAACGGCAGTTGGGAGAAGGCACCCTTCAAATCTGGGAGAACTGGAGCAGTTTGCACAAGAAGAGTGGGCCAAACTGCCAGTAGAGAGGTGCAGGAAGCTCGTCCATGGCTATAGGAAGTGGTTGATTGCAGTTATTTTGACCAAAGGATGTGCTACCAAATATTAAGTCTAGGGTGTCAGTAATTTTGTCAATGCTATTTCTTTTCATTTTCTGATTTAAAAGGATATATTAAATTCTGAATCAAAAACAAAGATTTTGTAATAAACAGAGAAATAAAGAATTATGGATACCAAATACTGTACTGTTGTTAATTTCAACTTATGTTTAGAGGAAATTGTGAGTTATTTGAAAAAGTACAAGGGCGACAGTATTTTTGGCCATGACTGTATGTTGTATAAAAATTAGGTCAATAATTAAGCACCAAAGTATTGACATACTTATGATACTTCCATAGAACAAAATTGTTTTTGCTAAGGTTTACCACAACTGAAACAAAACAAACAAGAGGATGGAGATCTTCCCCCATTTCATTCCCTTCTTTCATCCCCCCGCCCCTTCCCACACCACAGGAAGAACTCTAAGGAATAAAATCAGTGTCTGTCTGGGCCATATACCATATCCGATTTTGCAGTCTTATATTAAAAATCCCCATCTTATGAAGACTAGCCATCACGTTTTCTAGTACATAAATATCAATAACTATCTGTCTCCAATCTGTTATTGACAGAACGGTTGGAGACATCCAGCGCTGGGTTATAACCTTCTTTGAGGCCAAAATGTATTAGGGTAATAAGATTTTATACCATGAAGGTTGGTTCCCTGGCATAATCATTAGCACCACCATTTCAGCCGATGATTCCGCTGAATCTCCTAGATATTCCCATAGTTCCTCCTGCATAGTGCACCAAAAAGGGGTTTATAAGGGGCTTAACTAAAAATGTCCCAGATCTGCTACCTGACATTTGCAACACCTCCAGCAAATCCCGTAACTTTGAGGCATATAGTTTATAGGGGCTGCAGATGATCGGAAATATCGGTAACGGCACTTCCAGGCATATTCCCGCCAGACTAAGGAAAGAGTAATTTTCATTGCGGCGAGTGTTGTTTTCAGCCAAGATTCCAGTGGCACCTCAAGATCCAGATCCCTATTCCATCCTTCCAAAACCAACTCAGTAAATTCTCCCAATGCATCTCTAAGAACTCTATTCAAGTGACCTATTAAATGGTTCCAAGTGTTACCATTGATGCATTCTATTAATATGGACATTAAAAGTGGTTTTGGGTTAGGGAGTTGCACCAAGTCAGAACGCAGTTGTTGGAGGTAGTTTCGCACTTGTAAATATTTATAATGATCTTTATTTGGGATCCCAAAATCCCTTTGTAAGGCCTTGAAAGAGCTTATACCTGTTGGGGTTAAAAAATGGTATATAAAATGTTATCCTGATTGACACCAGAATGTTCATTTCTAGGGACGTGGATATGTTCTAGCCACACTAACTGGCATTGTCATTTCCCCTTTAAATCTTGCCTGAAGTCTTCACGCTGGCTCCTCCCACCCACCCAGGTGGTATAACTCTCGGCTCCACCCCATGACGCTAGGTCTTCCTTTCCACTGGAAGAAGCAGGTTCTCTCCTTACTGCTTCCAACCCCAGTAATCAGGATATTCATAACTTTGTGCAGTGAGCCTGGAGGGATGGACTGCCCGGAGAGATGAGCATCTTTCAGATACTGCCTCTACCAACTGTAGTGTTCTAATCCCTTTAGATTTTTCCTCTCCGCCTGAAAGTCTGGTCGCTCGGAGTCTCTGTCGCTCTCTTTCACGTGAAGAAAGATAGAAAAATCATCAAAAACCATAAGTATATTTAATTTCTTTTACTGCCTCTACTGATTGTCAGTTTAGATCTAGTTTATTATTAAAAGTAGTTTTTTTTGTTTGTTTGTTTTTTTGGTTCCTCGCGGTTCGACATAACCATGAGGGATCAGAGTTAGTTTTGGTTATTTTGGGTTCTCTGACTAAAGAACCTATATTGTTTTCGCTAAATTTTGGTCCTTACAAACTTTATTTGTAATCTGTTACAGAACCGGTTCATATTTCATCTCCCTGCTTGGTTCCTCCGGTTATGGAACCGACCGCAAAAAAGAAAGTCTGTTTAAATAACCGCAACAGTCTCTGTTATTTAGCGGTTGGTGTTTTCCTCTTTGCTTTTCACTGTGGCAGAGAAACCTAAGAGGAGAACTGGGGAGCCCGGGTTTAAAGTGTGGAGATGTGTTTGCTAAGGCAGACAAGCACACCTTATGTGTAGCTTGTCTGGGTTTTGAACGTCTGGACATGGAATGTGAAATATGTAAAACTTTTCCTGATAAAACTGTGGAAAAGCGCCTTGAATGGCTCAATAAGAAGTTTCCTAGGGGTCCCTCAGTCTCTGACCAGCTAACACCCCAGTCTGTTGTGGCTGAACCCACAAGTGCTACTACCCCTGCCCCTGATACAGGCGAAAAAGGGGCAAAAAGAGGAAAAGAACTGGCTGACTCTCCAGTTCTCTCAAAGAAGGCAAAGAAACTTAAACATGCAGAACCCTCTCTGTTAACCCAGGGACTTATGCACAGGTGTCTGCAATGCCTTCAGCTCAAGAGATAGCTCAGGCATTCAAAATTATTCAGGCTCTGCAGAGCATCATTCCTCAGCCTCCTGCCCCTTCACAGGGTCCCCAGGTTGCTAGTACTGTGTTGCCCTCTGTACCAGAGCAACTATTTTTTGAAGAGGATGATGAGCCTTATGAGGAGGACGAACCTATCCCTCCAGAGGTGTCCCCTGAGCAGGATTTTGGCTCACCTCCCAGGGTGTCTGAGAATTTTTCCTCCCACTTTTCCTTTGTAAGGAAAATGGCAGAAGCCCTAGACATCGTCACAACAGAGCAAGTGGAGGATGAGGAAGAAATTGAGTACCTGAGTATGATGGGTTTAACACCCACAAAGGCCCTCCTCCTCCTCCCAGTATATTCATTTTTTAAGAAGGATGCACTGAAGCTCCTGCAGACTCCTAATTCTATTCCTCCCATCGACAGGAGAATAGACAAAAAGTACCAGTTGGATAGGGAGGGAGCAGACTTCCTCTTCTACCATCCAGACCACCAAGGGGTAATACAACAGGCAGCCTGTGATAAAGCTAAGGTCCCTCTGTCCTCACACCCACCAGACAAGAACTCCAGAAAATTGGACAGTATGGCCAAGAAAGGCCATTTGTCAGCCTCACGAGACAGGCTGCTTTCCAGGCTTTTGCTGCCCCGTATCAGAAATCCCTGTGGCAGTCGGTACTGGCAATGTCCATGAAAGCCACCTCACCCTTATCAGATGACCTGGCTGAAGCTGCCAGGTTTGGGCTAGAGGCGACTAAGTACCAGTTCCAGATGGCTGCTGATTCGAATGACACTGCAGCCAGATGGATGGCTAACACAGTGGCTCAGAGGAGGTTTGCTTGGCTTAGGGCTACAAACCTCACTCAGGATACCCGATTGAAGGCCCTGGATTTTCCATTAGAGGGAAATTCTCTTTTTGGGGAGTCCACGGTGGCCTATGTGAAAAAGGTGGATGAATTTAAGGCTACTTAATAGAAGCAACTCTGCCAGAGACTGAGCTTCTTCATCCACCAGGCCCTGTGGAAGGGGCAGAGGTCGGTCTTTCATGACAAGACCTTTTTTCCAGCCAGTAGCCATGCCCCAATACCAGCAGTACCCCCAACAGGGCTTCTAGGGTAGGGGTAGAAGGGGCTGTAGGTGAGGGTCCCAGGTACAACCTCAGCCCCAGCCCAAACAGAACCCCTGAGATGCAGGCCACCTTCTCCCTACCTGTTGGAAGCAAACTGTCCCATTTCCTCCACCTTTGGTCAGCCATCACCACAGACAAGTGGGTGTTGTAGGTAGTGGGCAAAGGTTTGTCTCTGGACTTCAGATTTCTTCCTCTAAAAAATTCCAGGGTTTTCATCTCTCCTCCCCTAGCACAAACTTCACTGCTAGAGGCAGAGGTTCAAAAGCTGCTACAGCTCAGAGCAGTGGAACCAGTTCCTGCAACCCTGAGAGGAAGAGGGTTTTTACTCCAGATGCTTCCTAACAACAAAGAAAAATGGGGAGTGGCGGACAATTTTGGATCTCAGAGCTGTAAACAAGCACCTGAAAAAAAACAAAGTTCAAAATGGTAACTTTGGCTCGGATTCTGCCAACAATCCAAAAAGGGGACTGGCTGGCATCTCTGGACTTACAAGACTCCTATTTTCACATCCTCATAAAAGAATCTTTCAGGAAATACCTCGGATTCAGACCCACCATTATCAGTTTGCAGTCCTACCCTTCGGCCTTTCCTTGGCACCAAGGGAATTTACAAAATGCCTGGCAGCTGTGGTGGCATTTCTTTGAAGACAGGGAGTGACTGTTTTCCCATATCTGGATGACTGGCTGGTGGTGGTGGGCAAATCACCAGAACAAGTCAGAACTTCTCTAAATCTCACACAGGATCTTTTGGAGTCCTTGGGTTTCATAATAAACCAGAAGAAATCTATCTTGATCCCTGCACAGACTTTACAGTTCATAGGGGCAGAGATCAGTACTTTACAGGCCAGGGCCTTTTTGCTACTGGACAGGTTGCAAAACCTTCAGGCCACAGCAAATTCCTTCAAGTTGAACAGGGAAAAAACAGCCAGGCAATTCCTGCAGCTCTTGGGTCATATGGCTGCATCCACAGGCACATTGCAGGGTTCCAGGTTTCACATGAGACATCCAGTTTCATCTCAGGAATCCTTGGTGTCAGAAAAAATACCCCTTTTCAAAACTCATTCCAGTCACAGGACACTGTTACAAGCCCTTTGGTGGTGGAAAAAGGAATCCAACCTAAGGCAAGGAGCCCCTTTTCAGAAGGAGGATCCTTCACTAGTCCTCACTACAGGTGCATCCCTTCTGGGCTGGGGCGCCCATCTGGGGGAGCACACAACTCGGGGTACCTGGACAGAAGTAGAGTCCCTCCAGCATATAAACTTACTGGAACTCAGAACAGTGGGGCTGTCACTAAAAGTTTTCTCTACACTGGTGATGGGCAAGGTGGTACAGGTCAGAACAGACAATACCACAACTATGTACTACATAAACAAGCAAGGAGGCACCAGATCAGGCCCCCTGTGCACAGAAGCCATGAAAATTTGGACTCTGGCGTATTCCCTAAAGGTGTCCCTGCAAGCAATCCATCTGCCAGGAATGGACAATACCTTGGCAGACACTGAGTGAAATCAATCAGTCCCATCACGAATGGACACTGAACAAGCAGGTGGTACAGTTAATTTTCAGGAGGTGGGGCGTTCCAGAGATAGACTTGTTCGCATCCCACCAGAACCACCAGTTGCCTCAGTATTGCTGCAGACCACCGGCCCAGGGCACAATCCCTCTGGATGCCCTGGTGCTGGATTGGTCGGGCAAGCTCCTTTATGCCTTTCCCATTTTCTCTGGTCTTCAGAGTACTACTGAAGCTCAAATCCCTCTCAGCTTCTCTGATCTTGATAGCTCCAGATTGACCCAGGCAGCCATGGTACTCTCGTCTGCTCTCCATGTCAGTGAGCAAACCAATAAGTTTGCTTCTCAGGCACAATCTCCTGACCTCCAATCAAGGAACATTGTTGTACCCAAATCTCAAGTCCCTCCACCTCAAGGCATGGCTTTTGAGGAATTAGAGTATGCAGACTTAAACCTTTCTGAAGCTGTATTAACTATCTTGAAAGGTTATAGGAAGCCCTCCACTAAGAAAACATATTCTTCTAAGTGGAAGAGATTTTCCTTTTGGTGCTCTGGTAGAGATTTCGACCCAAATGATGCAGGAGTCTCAGTGGTGTTGGATTATCTGACTCATTTACATTTGCAAGGTCTACAAACCAGATCTTATCTGTGTCAGTCTTCACCATTCATCACAGATGGGTACTGGCGGAGATCAGGACCCATGGAAGCTTTTTTTTTTAAGGTAGGCAGAGCCCGACACAGCATCGGCGCGCCCCCAGCCGAACGACGCCTGCGTGGCGCTCAAGCGTTGGCCGTTAGGCTGTGCCAACTCCGCCTGCTCACCAGTTCTTCGCCTCCGCCGTCGAGGTCGCCTCTGGGAAGCTTTCACTGTAATTTAGGCCTTTCAGCCTGCACAAAAAAATTGACGTCAGTCCGTCGGTCGTCTACGGTTCTGGGTTCGCCTCCCTCGACGTCACCGTAAGATCTTTCCTTTTATTTCAAATTGTGCGACGTAGAGTCTGTTTTGTGGTGTTTTTTTTTTTCTCCGTAGGTCATGTCTCAGTCAGAGGGCAAAAGTCTTCTAAATGGTCGGCCCCATGCGGCGAAAATATTCCTTCACCCACGACCAACCCGACGGTGTCTCGCGTGTCTTAGCCCGCTTCCGACATGGATTCGTCTGACGCCCTGCTTCTCCATGGACGCGGCGTCCTCGAACAGCGTCGTTGAAAGTGAGGCGAGCTCCGCCCGATTTGTAGGTTCGGACTCATCGGCTGCCGCCTTCTTGGCCCCTTCCTCCGGGTCCCCTCCCGGTTCTATACGGACCGAGGAGGAGGGAGCCTCGGCTACTTGTAGCCTGGCCATTGCCGAGGCTGCTCCTGCGGCACAGGAGGCCTGCCCCTGCTTCCTCCCGGAGCGGGCGGAGGCGCTGCCACGGCAGTCGCCTTCGGGTGAAGGCTCCCCGTGACGCCTCCCGCGCTTGAAGGCCCGGTTGGCCTATCCTCGACGCTGTCGGTCGGTGCTGTCGGAGCCTTCTCGCGCCTGGGACCCTGTCGGGCGCCCGACCATCGCTGGTGCCGTGGGCCCTGTCGACGCTGCTCATGTGCCGCGGGACAGGATCCCGCGCCTTTTTTCGCCATGTCCGCCTTGCCGAGGGTTGAGCACGGCGCCAGGTCTGCGTGGCTCGGGCGCCTAGGGTCTTCGCTGTCTGTGCTGCCCCGCGCCGGCCCATGCTCTCGGTGCCGTGTTCCGCGCCAAGTCCGCCTCGGGCCGCCGGCACTGCTTCAGTCCTCGGTGCCTCCGCGCGCCCGAGGCCTGGCGTGTCGGGCGGCGCGCCGAGGTTGCTGCTAGGCTGCTGTCGGCGCCTGCCTCTGTCCCTGGTACTGCCCCGGTGCTAGTGGACTTGACGGCGCCTCGCTGCCTGGCCCTGGCTCGGACCTTGGCCCGAGCTGCCCTGGCGCCTTCTGCGAGCCACGCCTGCGGAGTTGCGGAGGGCACGGGTGCCGCCTCGGGCACAGCTCTGTCTGCCGGGCCCTCTGGCAAAGTTGGTTTCGCCCGCCCTCCTACTGTTTGGCTCAGAGCCACGGACTCTACCTCTTCGGAGTCGGGCTCGGAGTCAGACGGGCAGTCACACCCTTCGGGGTTGTCTGCGGAGGAGGGCACTCCCGTGGTCTCGTCGACGAGTCGTAGCCAGCCCCCTGCTGAGGAGAGTCAGGTGGCCCCCGAGGCTAGGGTCAGTGGTGCTGACCATCAGGCAATGGTGCGTGCCACCATTGCTCTGCAACCTGGCCTTGGGGGTTTCATCGACCCCTCGGTGGTGGTACCCCCTCCAGTGGTGCGTCTTGATCGCCCAACTTTGGGGCCCATCGAGAAGCCTGCAGGAGGGGAGGGTGCTGTTCCCTGGGTCTCCCCTTCGGAGGCAGCCCAGAGATGCCAGCTACCTAGGCTGGCCCTCTCGAGGAGGAGGACCTCTCGACTCTGAGGGGTCGAGGGTGGGGCCCATGGCCGCCTTCTCTGGGGTCCACCTGGCCCTGGGCGGTCAAGTGCGGATTTCACCCTTCCCTTCCGGTTCATTGAGGGGTCCCATTCTTTGAGGCAGGGACCGCTCCTTCTGACTTTACTGCCCCGGTCATCTCACTGGGGGGATTCTTCTGGGCTCAGCCAAGGCAGTACCAACGTGGTTGTACAGCTGTCGGCTGTGCAGTCTTCCGGGGCACCCTCCTCGGGTGCTCATGGTCCGCCTCCCAGCCCTGGCGGAGGTCAGCCGACTTCCTTTCTCTGCTCTGCCCCATCCCTCTGCCATATTCTCCAGCGCTCCCAGGCATTCTTGGTCCTAGCGGCCCTCTCACCTGGGAGCAGTTCAGGGCGGTGGCTGCTCGGTTCCCTGCCTACGTTAGGGCTATGGACAGCCAGGTTTTTCAACCTCCCCTGTGCAGCCACCCTCAGAACGTATGGTGACCTCCAGCTCCTCATCCCCCTCTTCTGGGGGAGAGGAACCCTCTGTCCACATCTCTCCGGCTGCTGATCTCTTCGAGTACCAGCGCTTCTTTGTGAGGATGCCGGAGGACTTGCACCTTCTCCCTCTTCTGTTAGCAATCCTGAGCATGTGGCGCACGCCTTTCTAGGTGATTTTTGGCAAGGCCACCCTTGTGGTGCCGCCTGGCCTGCTCCCCTTCGGGAGGCGTCCTGCTGCTTCTGGCAGAGGCCCCTCCTCGGAGTTCCTGCCCCTAGGGACCTCAGCCAGAGGTATTGCGCCTCCCCAGAGTCTCCAGGTTCTATGCCTCATCCGCAGTCCGCTTGACGATCTGACACCCTGATGGGCTTCGCGCCTCCACCGTGACCGGCCCCGGATCAAGACTCCTCGGATTTTGATTTTTGGGGAGGAGGACGCCTACTCGCACGGTTGCTCTTTCTATTTCCGCCACCAGGCCCACTATGCAGCCTACAAAGGTCTGTCCTGTGGTCAGATCTCAGCTGCTTTGCTGACTCGGAGCAAACCAGATGTGTCATCGCGCCTCTGCACATGGGCTCGAGCTAGCAAGGCACCAAGCGAGGGCATCTTATGACGCCAACAAGGTAGCTACCAGGGTCGAGGGACAGCGATCTGCACCAGGAGATCGCGTTACTTTTCTCTGTTGTCACCTCTGGCCCGGTATAGGGTGATTTGCCCGCCCACCAGGTAACCTACCTTCTCCTGTAGAGCGAGATGGCGCTTGTCGGGCAGCTCTTCTCTGGGGGACCCTGCCCCACTCTCTCACTCTCGGCCTCCTCAGGCCCGGAAGGTTCTCCTTAGTGTGTCACCCACTGAGGGTAAGAGACTCTGTCCCTTAGGGTGTATGAATCAACTTCTTCGGGAGGTTGGTACTCACATTCAGATGAATGGTGAAGATTGACACAGATAAGATATGAAATTATGTACCTACTGTAATTTTGATCTTTCTGTGTATCTTCACCATTCATCACAACCCCGCCAGCCATCCCCTGGGGCCTCAGTCTCTGGGCCCCTCCCTCTGTGGCTCCTCTCTTTGGAGCGGGTCAAAGTAGGGACACACAGGGGTATTTTCTTTTAAAGGTGCAGCTCGAGCGGCACTCCTTCTACTACATGTCTCCACCCGATGGGGTGGAGTTGCAGGTTGCCTCCTCCTGTTCTCCTTCTGGTTTCCATCCAACTGTTTAAAAAAAAAAAATCTTTTTTTCACCAAACATCTTTCCTGAGAGAGTATTAAATCCCTGTACCCTGTCCTTCTTCCAGAATAGCCGACTCTGCTTCTGGGGTATTGCCAGTTATTCTGTGCCTTGAATTCTGGCAGAGAGCTTTGCTACTCCTTGCAGTTCCTATACAATCTGGTGACGGACAAGGGTCTCTGATCCTTGTTACCTCTCACTCTCTCCTAAATTGTCTCCCCTCCCTTCCCTCTTTTCTTCCGCTTCCAGAGATTGGGACCCCTACCCAATCCCCTTAGTCTCATCTCTTCTCTGCTGTCCTCTCCATCGTTATTTCTCCTTTTAGTTCAGTTTTTCCTTTCCTTTTTCTGTCCCTTGGACTCTCTTGTCCCACCCTCCATCCCTTCCTCTTACCTCTCCGGTGACTCAGAACTGGTAGGCAGGTGGAGTCGACACAGCCCTAACGGCCAACCCCGCAACTCCCACGCAGTACATGACCCTCGGGTAGGCGCTAATGCTGTGTCGGCCCCTACCCTATAAAAAAAAAAAAAAAAAAAGCTCCTGGGTCCTGATCTCCGCCAATACCCATCTGTGATGAATGGTGAAGATACACAGAAAGATCAGAATTCCGGTAGGTATGTAATTTTCATTTCTCTAAGGGTTCATCTTGCAGCAGTGTCTGCATATCTTTCTGCTAGGGCAAAAGTGTCAGTAGCATCAGATCCCATTTTCAGAAGATTTTTTAAAGGCCTGATACATTTGCATCCTCCTCACAGGGTACCATTGCCCGCTTGGGAGCTTAATATATGTATAGCCAGATTAATGAGGGCTCCTTTTGAGCCCATGGCTATAGCCCATTTAAAGTATGTTACCTGGAAAACAGTTTTTCTTGTAGTAATTTCCTCAGCAAGAAGAATCAGCCAGCTTCAGGCTCTCCGTGTTGACCAGGACTACATCTCCTTTCACACAGATAAGGTAGTCCTCAGAACAAACAGACAGTTCCTTCCCACAGTCGTTTCAGACTTTTATCTGAGCCAATCAGTCACTCTGCCTGTCTTTTTCACAGACCATACGAGCTCTGGTGAAAGGAGACTCCACAGTCTAGATGTGAAAAGAGCTGTCATCTGTGACATGACTGCTACTAAGGGCCATCGGCAAGACAAAAAACAACTTTTTCCTTACATATGGGGATGTCAGAATGGGCAAACCAGCCTCAAAAAGATCAATTTCTCAATGGATTGTCCAGTGTATTCAATTCTGCTACACTAAAGTAGGTAGGGAGTCCCCAGCTGGGCTGAGGGCATGCTCGACAAGAGGAACAGCTGCCAGTCTTGCAGCTGCTAGGGAGGTTCCATTATTGGATATTTGTAAAGCAGCTACCTGGAAATCAGTACACACCTTTACAAAGCATTACAACGTGGATGTTTTGTCCAGAAGTGATGCCAGGTTTGGCACGGCAGTCCTGCAAAGTCTGTTTCCAAAATAAGTTCTGTGCCCACCTCCAGGGGTACTGCTTGGTAGTCTGCACAAAGTTATGAATATCCTGAGCATTACTGGGGTTAGAAGAAAAAATTACTTACCATAGTAATCTTCTTTCTTCCCAGTGATGCTCAGATATTCATAACTCCCTCCCATCTTCCCCTTCCAGTACTTCATCCTCTGCACTCCGCATGCTAGTGCCACATAGCCATACCCTTCTGGGTACACGTCTCTATACCGAATAGATTTAAACAGTTTTTCTGACTCTCTTAATCGTTTTCTCATGCTGTTTGATGAACACCATTGTTTATTTGATATAGTTCCTCCTTAAGAGGTTTTTGGGTTAATTCTATTTATTAGGGTAACCCTTAAAAAAAAAAAAAAAAAAATTAGCTGTTGGATTTTTTCCTAATGCCTGACTTCCAGGCTTCTTACAAATCTAAAGGGGTTAGAACACTACAGCTGGTAGAGGCAGTATTTGAAAGATGCTCACGTGCAAAGAATTCCATCATTTGCATGTGTTCCATCTCTCTGGGCAGTCCATCCCTCCAGGCTCACTGCACAAAGTTATGAATATCTGAGCATCACTTGGAAGAAAGAAGATTACTATGGTAAGTAATTTTTTCTTCCGCACTGAGTAGTCACAGGCACAAAAATCTTCGAATTTACTTCCAAAACTTAAACTCATCAGAGCTTCAGCTCTATCTTTGATCACGACCGCAATGGAAGAAAAGTCCTCACCCAAATTTCGCCTGTGCCCATGTGGGCAGAAGATGTTGCGTACCAACCCATACACTATGTGCGTTTACTGCCTGGGCCACGAGCACGATCCCCAGGCTTGTGATATCTGCCGGTCGTTTCACACGTAGGGCATCAAGGACCGCCTCGCCCACCTGAAGTTGGGCTGCCTGGAAAAATGACATCCACCAGTCAAATCCAAGGATGCCCATTGGGTGATCTCTGTGGCTGCGGGTTCCACCGAGACGCAGGAGCAGCTTAAGGCCTTAGAGGAGGAGGTGGCTCAGGCCGCTGCACAGTCGTCCTCAGCTTTGGCCTTTGTTCCGTTCAAGTTGGGCTCCACTTACTCAGGCTCTTTCAGGGAGCTGTGCCAGTCTCTCCCTACCAAGGAAGAGGGGCCGTTCGGGTTCGCGCAGCTCTCGCTCTCACAAGGAGTCCAGGAAAGAGAAGACGACTCATCGTCAACATTCTTGGGGCTGGGAACTTTCTCTGTCAAAGGAATCTCAGGGTTTTGACCACGGTTGGAACCGTAGCCTTTGCCGCTAGCTTCACGGTGCCCGTGTCAGGCCAGCCAGTCCAGACGCCGGCCAATGATGCGGACAAGATTTTTCTCTACCCAGTCGACCAGTTGTCGTCTGAAGAGGCCAACAATTTCTTATTCAGGTCTCCGGTCTTGCCGGTGACCACAGTAGAGTCGGTCCAGCCCGCTGAGCCAGACCCTCCGGTCACCTGCCTAGAACAGGAGGAGCCACGGCATCCCTGGTGGCTGAGGTCTAGGTCTTCCTCTTCCTCTGGGTCGAGCAGGTCATGCCAACATCAGCGATCTTGCTCTTGGCACCATGGGAAGCTGCACTACTGTTAATTTTCTTCATCCTCGGGTACGGAGAGGCGCTATGAAGACCTGATGTGGCAACAGTTGGTGTTGTCCGGTCAGAAACCGACCCTGGCTCCCACACTGGCCATCACTTGGCTGTCACCTGACGAGTTGACACCGATTTTCCCCTGGCGGGGACAGTCGACACAGTTTCTCCTCCTGTGGAGCCGGTACAGACCACCCCGGTTTGGCCGAAGTTGTCCTCTCCACTGATCGTGGTGTAGCCGCTGACCGGAGCTCCAATCAAGGAGTCTCAGCCCCATCTGCCGTCTGTCATGCTTAACACCTGACAGCCCACGGCAGGTTCCAGACTGACTCTGGTGATAGGCCACTCTATGCAGACTCCTCAGAGTGTGAGGATTCCTCACTGCACTCCTGTCCGAGCGACATGGAGTTGGTGGAGGACCTTTCGATGGAGAAAGGACCCACGTTCTTCATGGGCATCTTCCATCTCCTCTGAGTCCACTGGGATGAAATTGGAGCCCATATAGAAGCAGGCTCGCTACGCCCTCACAAAGATTCTGGATATAGGGGACTCTCCGGAGGCTTTCCCAGTGGCTGAGGCCGTTGTCAGCCCTGCTCTGGAGCTCTGGCAGTGCGCCACCTCCTGCCCTCGGCCTGGATAGCTCGCAAATATGCGGTGCCCACCGGTACCCTCTGGGTTCACTGAGCACCCTTCGGGCAAAGGGTTGGTGGCAGAGTCCATGTTTCAGCGCATGGACAATTCAGGGGATGTCGACAGACCACCGGATAATGAGTCCAAGAAATTGTATCACTCTGCAAAAATGGTCTGTGCTGCCTCCTCGCTTGGCCTCTGCATTGCAAGCTTGGACGTCATGATGGCACACTTCTCCCATGCCCTTCTGGGCTCTGTAAATGAGGTGATTCCTCCTCCTTCCTGCGGACCTCCAGACTACAGTCAAGCAGGTCCAGGACCAGGGTCGAGCTGTGGCCAAACAGCAACTTCAGATGGCTCTGAATATTGAGATTCCTTTGCACTTTCTGTGGTAGCCGCTGTTGCCATGCGCCGTAGGTCTTGGCTGCGGATCTCTACCTTTACGTCCAATACTGAGCACAAGCTGACTGACGTCCCATTCCTGTGCACTGACCTGTTTGGGCCCGGTGTGGAGGGCCACCTCCAGCGTATCAAGAAGTCCAGTACCACCTTGGACTCCGTGACATCCACCCAGCAGGATCCCAAGTGCTCCAGGCAGCAGAAGCATAAGCCCTGTTGGCCCTCCACTCCTGCTGCGAAACCAGCCCAGCATCAGTCTGGCCAACATGCTCAGTCTTGGCTACCAAGGCCCAAGTCCATGGCCTCAGTGGTCTGAATGACCAAAGGGAAAGGACCCGGTGGCTCCTGAACCAGATCCTCCTCCTCCAAGCCTGCTCCATGATGGGAACGGGTGCCACTGTCATGCCGTCACACCTCCCCTGGGTCCTGTGGGGGGCCAGCATTGCCACTTTTTCTGCCTGGTCCATTCAGCACGGACGGTGGGTTCCAGAAGTGGTCGGTCAGGGTCTGCCTCTAGAGTTCAAGCAGTACCCTCCCAGCCAAGGCCATGCTCCATGGGAGGACTTGGTATCCGCAGACAGTCGGTCGGCTCTTTAAGCTGACAAAGCCCAACTTCTCCGAAGGGAAGTCATGGTCAGAGCTGCGGATCCTCCAGAACACCCAGGGTTTGTCTCAAGGCACTTTTTGGAGCTAGAGCGGACGGGAGGGCTGGCGCCCCATTCTAGCAATGCACGACCTGAACATATTTCTTGGGTCTCGCACCATCAGGATCGTAACTCTGTCCCAGATCATACCACCTCTGGAGCAAGACATGTGGTTTTGCTCTCTGGATCTTCAGGACACGTTCTTTCACGTCCCGCTCCGTCCGTCCCACTGAAGTTTCCACCTCTTCAAAGCCAAGGGAACCCTCTACAAGTTCCAGGCCATGCCTTTGGGGCTCTCCTCGGCACACAGGATCTTCACCAAATGCATAGCAGTTATGGCAGCTTACATGAGGCACCGAGGGGTCAGAGTGTACCCCTACCTAGACAACTGACTGATAGCAGTCCCTCCAAGTAGGATGTGGAGCGGTCCAGAGACCTGGCCCTCCCGACCTGCATCAGCATTGGCCTCCTGATCAGCGAGGCCAAGTCGGAACTTGTTCCTTCGCAGGTGATCAGCTTCATCAGGGCAGAGCTAGACTCTTGCCGAGCCAGAGCATGGCTCCCAGCGGACAGGGGGGAGGGTCTCTCCTTCTTTGCCTGATAATTTCTGGTTGAGCAATTGCGCCCGCCCAGGACTTCCTGTGCCTTCTGGGTTACATGGCGGCCTGCACCACCGTGGTCCGATGGTCCCGTTGACATATGCGCTCCCTGCAATGGGAGCTGGCCAGCCAGTGGTCTTAGCGCAAAGGTCGCTTCGACCAGCTGGTCATCGTGACCCAGAGGATGTGGGACACCCTCCAGTGGTGGTTGGTTCCAGAGCATCTGCAGAAAGTGATCCCATTTGTCCGCCCCAAGCAGACTGTCATCCTGATGACTGATGTCACTCTCACCTGCTGGGGTGCCCATCTGGGGGAACACAGAGTCCAGGGGCTCTGGACCCCCGAGGAGTCCCACTCTGCCTGCTGGAGCTCCGAGCATTCAGGCTGGCACTGACTGCCTTCGCTCTGTTTTTTCCGGGTCAATTGTTTCAAGTTCAGACGGACAACACCATGACCATGTACTACCTCAACAAAGAAGGCAAAACGCACTCCGTGCCCATGTGCAAGGAAGTTCTCCACGTTTGGACTTTCGTGCGCAGCCTGGAGGCAGATCTCCTAGCCATCCATGTGGCAGGAGCCTGCAGTCAGTTGGCACATGCCCTCTGCTGGGCGAGGCATCTCACGAGTGATGTCTCCATCCGGAGGTAGTTCACAGTCTGTTCTACCAGTGGGGCATCCCTCGGGTGGACCTGTTTGTCTCCAGGTGAGAACACATAGCTGAGTCTGTATTGTGCCCGCCCCTCTCAGCAGGGAATGCTTCAGGGGGATGCCTTCTCGAGGCCATGGACCCCAGGCCTCTTCTGTGCCTTCCCTCCACTTCCTTTGATCCACAAGCTGCTACTCAAGGTCAGTAAGGACAAGGCACAGGTAATCCTGATGGCTCTAGATGGCCCGCCTAGTTCTGGTACTCTGATCTCCTCATCCTCAGCAACAGGCTCCCGAGGCGTCTTACCTCACGCCCAGACCTGCTCTTAGTCAGGGGAAGGTACTCCACTTGGACCTTCAATCCCTGCACCTGACAGCCTGGTTTCTGAGCAGCTAGAGTTCCAGGCTTTGGGTCTCTCCAAAGATGTCCTCACTGTTGTTGAGGCATCTAGTAAAGAATCGACCAGAAAATGCTATGCCTTCAAATTGAAAATATTCTCCATTTGGTGTTGGGGCAAGGGTTTGGACCCTTCGACCTGTCCAGTGGCTAGCATTTTGAACTACCTGTGTTCTCTCTCTCTCTCCCAAGGGGGACTTCGGTCGACGACCCTTAACGTGTACCTGGAAGTCATCTCTGCTTACCGGGCTCGGGCCAGTCAGCAGTCGGCACAGGAGAAGGTGGTCTAGCAGTTCTTCAAAGACCTAGATCACATTTTCCCTCCAGTGCGTGAACCACCACCACCACTGTGGGACTTGTTGCTTGTTTTGGCAAAGCTCATGGGCAAGCCATTCGAACTGATGCACAGGTGTGACATGGCTCACCTGTCGTGGAAGATCACCTTCCTGGTGGCTGTCACGTCAGCCAGAAGGATCAGTGAGCTCCAGGTGCTTTTGGTGGAGTCTCCTTACCTGGTCTTCCACAGGTGGTCCTGCGCCCCCAACCCGAAGTTCCTCCCAAAGGTTATGTTGGAGTTTCACCTGAACCAGGTGATGCCTCTTCTGGTCTTCTTCCCAAATTACACCTCGGAAGCCGAACACTGGCTCCATACTCTGGACCTGAGGTGAGCACTCGCTTACTGTAAAGAGCGCATATCTGGAGTTCAGGAAGAGGTTCGCCAGCTGTTTGTCACCTACGCTGAAACCGCACCTGGCAAAGTTGCAGCCAAGCAGAAGATTGGCAGGTAGATCACTTCCTGCATTGATATCTGCTATAGGTTGGTGGGTAGGGAGCCTCCCGGAGGGCTTAGGACTCATTCCACCTGCCATACCACTGCGTTAGTGGCTGTTTCTAGGGACGTCCCTATCCAGGAAATCTGCAGGGCTGCTACCTGGAAGTCAGCACACACCTTAATTTCCCATTACCACATTGACCTAGAGTCGCGCCGGAATGCTGGTTTTGAGGCCTCATTTTTCCCATCCTTATTTCCTAAATAGAAGGTGTGTGCCTTGCCTCCCGTCTCCCGGAGAACTGCTAGGAGTCTGCCATTTAGTATATTTTTTTTTTTTTTTAAATTGAATATGCCTTATTGAATAAACATTTCTTTTCAACCAATACATATTCATTACAACAAATAAAACACTGTATATTGAACCTGTACAAATCAAGTAATCTAATTACTAAACTATTAGCTAACTACCCCCCCACTCTACCCTACCCTCAAATTATTCCCTTTGAACCCCCCAACCCCCTCCCCACCAGAGCCATATCAATAGACTTGTGCTAGCTGTTGATTGAGTGAATACAATGGAAAAACAAACAAAAAAAATTCAGTTGAAACCACTTAAGTCAAAGGGCGATGTAGTAATTGAACCAAGGGATGGGGACCATGACACTCAGTTTAATGTGCAGGAGTGATTGACCATAAAGTATGGAATTTCTCCCACTTTGTATTATAATGGAGAAGAGCATTTCTAAGACTAGCATTAGTTTTTTCAATTCTTGGGTTGTATAGTAGGTCATTGAACCTTTTTGATAGGTAATAATCTGTTGGTCTTTCCAGTGCCTTAATACTAAGCACTTGACCGTAAGTGAAATTAAATTAATATAGTATCTCCTATCTTCCCTTGTCAATCTTCACCATTCATTACTACTTGGGTTAAGCCGGACGGCACCCTTATGGAGTTTTTTTTTTTGAGTCGGCTCCAACAGGTGCGCCACACATCTGACGTACTGCGTCATGTACTTAGGCGGCCGTTAGGTGCCGTAGACCTCCTCTATCTCAGTTCTGTTTCTCCTGCCTGCCGAGGGCTGCACTCTGCTGCGCCGTAGCATATAGTGTTTTCGGTTCTTCAAGACTGCTTTCTCTCAGAAGGTTTTCACGATTCACTGACACCGCATACACCGTAAGACTGTTCCTTTTGTTTCTATCTACGGCACTTAGTGCTTTATTGCTTTTTCCTTGTTTAGTTCGCATCATGTCCGGTTCGGGAGCAAGGCGTAGTCAAGGCGGGCAGCGCCTTGTGCGTCTGTGCTCCTGTGGCGGCATTTCTCCGTCTCGGACCGGCATGATGTCTGTCTCCGTTGCCTGGGACCCAACCACGACATGGACGCGGGCGACGCTTGTTTCTCCATGGACCGTCGTCCTCAAGTCCGTGCTCAAGCTCAGCAAGGCCTCACGACCTTCGGGGATGGCGCGCCAGGACTCCCAGGTAAGATCTCTAGGCTCTCCCCGGGTCCCTCTGGCCTATACGGTCCGCGGAGGAGGAGGCTTCCTCCTCTTCTCTTGCCCAAGAGGAAACTGCTCGTGGGTGTCGGGGAACGCTGGGAGTCCATCCGGGCCGCGACGGGGACACCGCCTCGGCAGTCACCTCCTCAGAGGTGCAGGCTCCCCCAGTGTCGAGGCCCACGCCTGCTGGGCCTGGCACCGGTGGACCCTAGACGCCACCCTCCAGCCCGTTTGGATCCAGCGCCAGTGATCGAGATGGTGCCGTGTGGCGCCGCTCTGGCCTCGGCGCTGCTCCCGCGGGCGCCTGTTGCTCCTGACCGGGCGCGCCTGTGGCCTAACTGGCGAGCAGGGAGCTAGGACTGGGCCGAAGATATGCGGGTGGGCTAGGTCACCTGCCGGCCCCAGCACCAGCGCCGTTCGCGGCGCCGTTCCTCCAGGGACCCCTGGGGTTGCCAGCATCAAGGTTCTGCTGGTCTCGGCCTCTTCGGAGGTCGATGATTCGGACGAGGACCCATCCTGGCACCCTGACTCTTCGGGGTCGGGGTCCCCGGTGGCACAGTGTGCTAGGCGGCACAGCAGGCCCCTCCCGCTGTCCCCACTCCCGTCCTCCCCTGAGGGCCCTTGGGCTAGGGGTGGCCCCAGGTCCCTTGGGGGTGATGTAGTGGGGTCTGGGACAGCTACCCTCCGGGGTGCTGCTGACCCTCGGGTGGGGGAACGCTGAGTCGAGGAGGAGGGCTCGCGAGTCCAAGGGGCGGGGACGGGTCGTCAGAGCTCTGCCACCACCGTGGGGGTGGCTAGAGCGTCAGCCCCAACCCCGCCTCTTCCTCTTGGGCCCTGGGGTTCCCTCCAGTGGTGTTGCTGTGGACTGCCCTTCTGGATCCATGCAGTCCCGGGTTCGTCACAGGGGAGGATCCCCCGGCTCTTCCAGGCATCGCATCCCCAGGGTCTCGTCTTGCGGCCTGGTTTGTTGTCCGGGATGCCACCAGCTCGGGCTCCGTTTCCCGAATTTCAGAGCCCTAGCAGAGGTCAGTTGCCTCTTCGCAGGTGCCCTTCTCCAGTACCTCTGCTGCCACCCCCGCTCTTCCAGGCCATGTCGGTCCTACGGGTCCGTTATCCTGGGAGCAGTTCAGAGGTTCTGTGGCGGCCTTCCCCTCATACGTTAGACATATGCATGAGCGGGTCTTTCGACTCTCCCCACCGCCGCAGGAATCTTCTGGACATTCGAGCTCTCCATCATCCTCGTCTTCCTCCTCTGAGGGAGAGGAACCCCTTGCTCACCTTTCTTCCGACACTGATTTCACTGAATATCAGCGATTCCTTTCGAGGATGGCGAGGGATCTTCGAATCTCTTACATTAGGCGAGACAATACTGAGCGGGAGACGCATGAATTACTTGGAGAATTCAGTGCCCAGCACCTGGTGGTACCTTCCTGGCCTATCCCCTTCCAGGAGGCATCTATCCGTTCCTGGCAGTCGCCAGCCGCCCTTTCTCCAGCCCCGGCAGACTGTCGTCGTAGGTATTGTGCCCCCTCTGAATCCCTGGGTACCCTTCCCAACCCGTCCTCGGGTTTGGTCTACCTAGAGACTCCTTCCGGGCGTCGCCGCCAGGCGCACGACCATCCACCGGATTCCGAATCCCTACAATTCGACCAGTGGGGGCGAAGAGTGTTCTCTTCTTCTCGTGCAGTGGCTTGCATTGCATCACATCAGGCTCACCACGCTGCCTACAATCGGCATCTGTGGTCGATGCTCTCCCAGCTTTTAGCATCAATGCCTGATATGGAGCACACCAGACAGGCTATTGCCCTCTCTGCTATAGGCCTGGAGCTGGCAAGACACTGCCAAGGGCGCCTTATGACGCCAATGAGGTGGCTTCTAGGCTTATGGGACAGCGATCTGCATTAGGTGGACAGCATGGCTTCGCCTATCAAGGTTGTCACCCCAGCGTAGGGTGATGCGCCTCCGCTTTCTGGGGACCCGTCTTTTTCCTCCAGAGCTAGGAGACTTCTGCAGGGGCTTCCTCCGTCTTCCCGTCCTCGGGGCACCTCCTAGCTCTTCTCCCACTTAGGCTTCTCTCTGTATTAGCCAGGGTCTTCCCCTTCTGTTTCTCACCAACAGGAGGCTGGGGGTCTTGTTCCCTCAGAGTTCTACCCCCCCCTTTTTTAAGGGGGAGGGGGCTTGGTACTCACCCAAGCAGTAATGAATGGTGAAGATTGACAAGGGAAGATGTGAAAATTACGTACCTACCGTAATTCTTGATCTTCTCTTGTATCTTCATCATTCATTACTGATACCCACCCACCTTCCCCTCAGTGGCCTCCTTCTGTGGCGCCTCCTCGCCTGCTCCTCTTCCTTCCCTTGGCCTTATGCAACAAAAAACTTTCTGTTTTTCCATTCTTAGTGAATGGATCCCTTTTTCCTCAAGGTAAAGAGGAACTAGCACGTTGTTGTCTCTTTAATTCTGAGGGAACTTTTCTGACCGCCCTTAGGGTGCGATTCCTAAATACCTTCTTTAGGTTATGCAGTTTCCCAGCTTAAGAGGCCATGTTCTGACGCGGCCTCGGCAAAATTTAGAATCTCCTTGCTGGTATTATTTTGACCTCTTCCAGCTGCTGATTGAACTTCTCAGCTCTGAGCGTCTGCTTGCCTTGCCTTAGGGAGTCTGATTGAGTTCCACTCTATCTTTCATACAAACTGCCTTTGTGAAGGCATAGTCTTTCCCATAAACTGCTGTGTTAGTACTTAACAAGGTGCTAAGGGACTTAGTCTCCTTCCTGGGTGGGCGCTCTTCCCGGAACAGGTTCTGCCCGGGCAGTCTAAGAGCCCTCAGCTAGGATGTAGGGACTTGGCATGTTGAGAGTTCAGCGATGTCGCTATCATTCGAATCTGTTCAGGTGGTTCGGTTGAACCTCCCCTCAGTCCTAGCAACTGGGATTCTTGCTCCCTTGTTAGTCTCGAGCCTATAAGCCTCTCAACCAATGCTCGATGGGCACTGTTCTCCCTCTCAACATGCCTCTTTTCTTCTTCTTCTTCTTCTACTTTCCCTTTCCTTCTCTCTGTAGAGCCCCCCTGGAAAGGAGGCCCTGAGGTCCCTTAGGGTAGGAATTCTCTCTCCTCTGTCTATTCTCTACCGGCTTATTCCTTTTTCAGTTTATATCCTTTCCTTTTTCTATCCCACGGCTCTCTTGCCTCGCTTTCCTTTTTTCTTACCCTTTATTTTCGCCTCTCCGGCTAACAGAACTGAGAGAGAGGAAGAGTCTGCAGCACCTAACGGCCGCCCCTCGCGCATGATGCAGTACGTCGCACTCGAGGGCGGCGCTGTTGGAGCCGACTCCAAAAAAAAAAAAAAACTCCCGTGGCGGTGCGCGCCTCCAGCTTAACCCAAGCAGTAATGAATGGTGAAGATACAAGAGAAGATCAAGAATTACGGTAGGTACGTAATTTTCATTTCTTTCACATCCGCTGTTGAGTAATCACCGAGCAAACAAATTTGTGGAGTAAATACATTTTGTAGACCCAGTAAGGGATCTGCCTTAGCCTTAATTAGAGACCATAAGGGAGCTACCAAAGGACAATCCCAGAAGATGTGGAGCAAGGACTCTTGCATCTGGCCACACCTGAAACATGTATCATCTGGAAGTTTCCCCATACCATGTAATTTAACAGGCGTTGGGTACATGGCATGCAGTAGATAGTATTGAGTTAATCGAAGCCTGTCATTTGCACAGTAGGTATAAATTCCCTGCCATAAAGGTTCCCAGTCAGTATGAGTATTGGGAAAGGATCCCATCCAATATTGGGATTTATCCACATGCTCAGGGTACATCTTCTTGTATAAAGCAGCTACGAGACAGGAAACAGCATGTGGTTGCCAAGCAATTGCTTGGAGTTCCAAGAAGGTGTCCCCAAGATGATTGTCTCACAAATTTTACCCAAACCATGTGATTAACACGTCTAATTTGATAGACAAAGGAGGAGTACTTCGGTGGTATATGGAACAACTCCCAAATATCTGGGACCGAGCATACTTTCCCCTGCACCACTAGGTCCATGACCCAAGTATGAAAGGGAATTTCCAGTTTGTTGAGGAGGAGAGGATCTTTTCCCAGTTTAAAATTGGGGTTGCCAAACAATGGCTGAGAGATATATTTGATATGTATAACCCCCAGAGACCTGCACAGCTGATTATGAAATTTAACTGAGGTGAATATGGGGGTTAAAAGTAAAGGGATTGGCAGCTTCTGAGGAAGTACATACCAAAGACTAGAGGGAGTCAACCTGGAGCATTCAATCATATTCCTTTCAATTTGGAGCCACAGAGGAATATATGGGGTTGATTTTGATGACAAAGGGGGCTTTACCCAGCATAGGTACTTGGCCATATGACTCACCAAATAGTAGTGGTAAAAGTTGGGGAGCTTTAGACCACCTGTGGACTTCGGGGCACATAGATGGGCATAAGATCTCCTTGGGGGTTTCCCCTGCCAAAAGGGAATTTATTAATCATTCTTTGGATTTTACGGAACCAAGTTAAGAGGAGATAAATGGTCAACATATTGAGGGGGTAAAACAATCTGGGCAAAATATTCATTTTGAAAACATTAATTCTTCCTTGGAGGGAAAGGTAAAGGGGAGACCATCTAATTAGATCTTGTTGGATGGTTACGAGAAGGCTGTCCAAATTGAGCTGCTTCATAAGGAAGCTTGAGAGCGCTAATATAATTCCTAGGTATTTAAGCCTAGTGGTCCAGGCCAAATTAAGGGTAACTTTGTCTTCTTTGTATACTTGGGAGTTTAGAGGCATAACCTCAGTTTTATTTAGATTCAGCTTGTAACTGGAAAACTGGCTGAAATTCTCAATTATTTCTAGTGCAGCCGGGATAGACCTGGTTGGCTCAGTGACATGTAACAGGATGTCATCCGCATATACTAACGTTTTAAGTTCAACTGGACCAATTGTAATACCAGCTAGTTGCAAAGAGGATTGTAGCCTATGAAGCAATGGCTCCAAGTATAAATTAAATAATAGGGACGATAATGGGCAGCACTGTCGTGTACCTAAGAGCAGTGGGAAGTTCCGTGAAAAAAACCCATTGCAATAAATCTTAGCACTAGGTTTGGAGTAAAAGTGCTTAATCCAGGAGATGAATTCAAGGAGGAACAAAACTGGGTCATAGTCTCAAATAGGAAGAGCCAACTAACTCTGTCGAACGCCTTCTCCGCTTCCAGGGAAACAAGGGCCATAGGCAGATCCGCTCCCTTGGAAGTAGAGAAAACGTGAGACAGTTTACGGAAATTATCCGAAGTGTTCCTACCACTGACAAACCCAATCTGCTCGGGACTGATCAGGTCCTCCCAAACCTTAGTAATTCGGGAAGCTAGTATTTTAGCCAAAATCGTAATGTCGTAGTTCATCAAGGATATTGGCCTGTAGCTTGCCACTTTATCCTTAGGTTTACCAGGTTTTGGTAGGACAGTAATAGTTGCTTCTAACAAAGTGGGGTCAGTAATGCCTTGGGCACAAATGTAATTAAATAAAGATTGGAGAATAGGAGTAAGCTCTTTTTCAAAGGTTCGGTTAAAATTTGATGGGTAACCATCTGGCCCCAGAGCAGTGGTAATTTCTAATGCTGATATTGGTGAGGTAAGCAAGGTTTGCTGGTCAATCCTCAGAGAAGGAAAGTGGAGTCTGTGTGGGTAATCCCTTATGTCCAGTGATGTAGGGCTGTTGTCCGGAAGCATGTACAACTGCCTGTAGAATGACTCAAATTCCTCTACTATACCCTTAGGGGCTGTTACTGGGCTTCCACCATCTGGGGGGGGAGAGGGAGGTGACCAGTCTAGACTCCTGTTGTTGGCGCAACTTGAGGCCCAAGAGATGTCCAGCCTTATCTCCTTGGTCTATATATACAGCATGCGTCTTGAACAGAGCAAATTCAGCCCGTTCCCTAAGGGTATCTGCATATTGGTCCTTAAGGATTGCAAGACGATGCATATGCTCTGTTGAGGGACAGGTAGCGACCAGTAATTCGAGCTGCTGGATGGATTGTAGTAGAAATTTCACAGAAGCCTTCCTCTTCCGTTTCCGAGTAGCAGCTACCCTAACAAATTCTCCCCTCAAAAAGCATTTCAGGGAACACCAAATTTGGTCATAAGCTAGGATAGAATTATTATTGTTGTCCATGAACTGGGTAATCAATGTTTTAATGGTGCCAACTATTTCTTCAGAAGACATGTGAATATTTAGTTTCCATGAGGTAACTTTCCGAGTCCCTTGAGGTATATTACCTTCAAACCATACTGGAGAGTGGTCTGAAATCACTCTGGAGGAAATGCCACAACCAGTGGAACCTGTCAGCATGGCCTGGTTCACAAAAAAGAAATCATACGGGAACAGGATTTGTGGTAAGCAGAGTAAAAGGTAAATTCCTGCAGTTTGGGGAAGAGGAGACGCCAGGGATCACAGAGCCCCAGCCCCTCCATCATCCCTCATGTAAAGATCTTTGTGCGGGAGTTAAACTGTGCCCTCTCTGAGTGGATCTGTGAAGCGATAAATTGTATGTGAGGTTCCAGTCCCTTGCTAGGATTATGGGTAGTTGTTTAAAAGGGGCTAATAGGAGGGCTAGATTTGAGAAACATTCAGGAGAAGGGCAGTTAGGGCCATACACACTACCCAGGATCATTTCTCTGTGATCAAGAAGTCCTCTTAAAAATAGGAACCTACCTAGTGGGTCTCCAATTTCCTGTAAACACTGAAACTGAGTCCCTCTAGAAATTAAAATTGCAACTCCTCTCTGTGCAGAGGAGTTACCAGCTGCATAGACACTCCCAATTGGTTCTCTACGAAGAGGGTATTCTCTGTAGATTTTAGGTGCGTCTCTTGCAACAATGCAACCCCCACACGCAGTAGAGCAAGATGTTTTAATATTTGATGTAGTTTCAACCTTCACGTGCCCCTTTAACATTCCATGAGATAATTTTCATAGTGAGGTTGATGGATATAGTAATTCAGGAAAATATGCAATGGGGCTAAATACGCTACAGTTAAACTCAAGCTAGCAGAATAATCCTTTGATTGGCTGCCTACCTTCCCACCCCTGTATGCAAAGAAAAATTCTAAAATTCCAGTCAAAATCAGACAAATATTTCCTCCCCTTAACATTATCCCCCTATTAGGCATAAGAAAACCTAGACTAAGTGTACCCTTGTAGTAAGACAAAGTTAGTAAAACCCCCAGTCCTGACAAGTGAACCACAAAAATCTTGCCCGGTACAGTGAGTATCATGCTGCCCTTGAGTTCCCTTCCACCCCCCTCCTCCTTATTTAACCTTTACTATGCATATTAATTAAACCTATAAGAACCCCATTTAACCATACCCTTCTAATTACCTATTTTAAAATATCGACATTATAGAAATAAGTTCTCTACCTATGTAAAAGGTTGAAAACATTCACCAGGTCGAATAGAGAACAATGACAGAAATGCAATAGGGCTTCCTATCTGGAAACCCAAAATAAGGGCTAATGAAAATATTGGAGTTGCCAACTGTAGTCATAACTCCCCTGAATTTTCCTTAGTAAGTCTAACTCTACGCTGGCTATGGAGAGTGTATATGCTATTAAGCAGATATACAAACAGAAAAAAATTGCAAAACTCAGATAGCCACTTTGTGATCTGTTGGGCAAGGATAAATAATGCAGTCAAATAACAAAACAAGGCATCTAAACTGTCCCCAACAGTCCAAAGCATGTCCAATACAATTATTGAATACTTCTAAAAATGCCAGGCATCACACCAGAAAAAGTGTTGATAATTATAACTGCGATAGCAAAGCCAACCACTAGATGGGAGTGTTCACTGCAAAATGAAATGGATATGGATCACTTAATTAGATCTGGATACCACTTCCTGCAAGCTTCCCTGGCAGAATCCACCATTTCAGATGACTGCCACTGTCCATCCCGATTTATTTGTAACGTAGCAAGATAGTGAACCCTATATTTAATGCCAGCTGACACTAATTTAGAGACCAGGGGGTGGAGAGCTGATCGTTTCAGCCTAACAGAAAATGGCAGGTCCTGCGCCACGCGGATTTTCTTGCCAGCCCATTGAAGCTCTGCCACATCCTTTAAGCGATTTAAGAACATGTTGCTTGTCCAGGAAATTCAACATCCTGAAGATGAAGGGGCGTGGAGGTGATCCAACAGGAGGCATGATGTGAAGAGATCTATGGGCTGTCTCAATTATGTAAATGGGGCCATTAGGTGATGGCCCCACTAGCTTATCGCACAAATTTTGGGCAGACAGGATAGCCCGAGAGCCTTCTTCCCCTTCGGGAAGACGGAGCATCACTAAATTATTTTGTCTCGAACGCCCCTCAAGATCTTTGAGATGATCCTCCTTTTTTTTCAGCCTTTGGCGGATCGCAGCCACTTCTGAATCCAGCCTGCCTCTCCAATCTAATGAAGATATACGGGCTTCGTTGTCCCTGGTATGCATACTGAGCTGATCGAGAGATACTTTTAGAGATTTAAACTGGGAAGCGATCGCGATAAGGGTCTCTTTCATCGGAGTCGGCTCCTCTAGAAACCTATCTTCTGTGAGAGCAACAGGCTGTGTGGCTGCAGGGGAAGATTCAGGACCGCCCACTATAGCTCTTTTTGTGGCATTTTCTTTAGTAGGAGTCGATGGAGGAGTGTGTCGGGGAAGTGGCGTCTTCATCTCTGCGTCCATTACGACGGACAAATCACGGGTTAATAAATCGCTCCAGGCAATCAGAAGTCAAAGAGAAGTAGTAATTTCAGTACAAATGTAGGAGTAGTGGCGGCTAAGTGGTAGCAGGTAGAGAAAGGGTAGGGGAGCCGATCAGAAGTTCATCTCAGTACGCAGCCATCGCACTGGAAGTCCAGGAGTCTGCCATTTAGCGTGGATAGAACAACATATCCATGTCCCTAGAAACACAGATTACCGACCTGTAACAGTAGATCTTCCACGGAGTGGTCTCTTGCAGTAGTTAATCTACTTGGATTGTTGCCAGAGGTAACTGTGGTGCAAGGCAACCTCGCTAGCAGTCTCTTACCAGGGGCCACCCGCACATGACATCAGCTTCCTGTTTCCTGTATACATGTGGGCAGTCCCTGGTATACTCCGTTCATTTTCCTGTTGTCTTCAGCTCAAGCAACTTCTGTACAGCAGTCATCAACAAGAATTTGAGCTACAAAACGAATGTCTAAAGAATCTTCAATCAAACGAGCATTATTTCATTACTGCCGGTGTGGTAGGAAAATATACCGCTTTGATAACCATACCTATTGTGCAAGATGTCTGGGACCCACACACGACACCAGTTCTTGCAATTTTTGTCAGGAATTTAATCCGCCAACTCGACGACGGTTGCTGGAAATTCAGCATTTGTTGGTGGAGCAGAAAATGTCTCTTGGAGAATCGGGGGTCTCGTACCAAAGGCTCCCCTTCCACTGATTCTCTTCCTGGGCAGAAGGAGGAAAAACCCTTCTCACGCTTCCTGCTTAAGCGCTCATCGACGACCCCTATTTCGGGTGTCCCTCCGTCGTCTACGCGCACTCACACCACATCCTCGTCAACGGGGGCTCATACCCTCTCATCGATGGCACTTTCTAGCGCTTTAAATGCAGTACAACATACTACTGCTCCATCGACGGGGGCTCCTTTCCCGTCGACGGCACTTGGAAATCTACATGAAAATAATCCTCTTTCCCTGCGAGCCCGTCGACGAGACCCCGCATTCCTCAGGGGAAGCCAACGGCTTATGCCTTACTTATTGCCCCTCCACCTTCCCAGGTGGCTACTTGCAGGGGGTCAGGTGGACAGAGATCGGAACCCAGGCTTTTACCACCTGAGGTGAGACCTGCCCAGGCTACGCATCCAATCCCCTCCATCATCCCCCTTATATCTCAACAGCCCCCCCCCCCTTTCTCGGAAGGAACTGGACATTTCTAACATAGTACAGCACGTCTTGCATGTCATGTGGCACTCCCAGCCCTCTGACCCAGGAGAGCAGGATAATCTTCCCTGACCTCCTACTTCTCTCACTAAGAGGTTCCATAGTGACAGGGACTCATTACCACCCTGGACTTCTCCTCCTCATATGGAAAACTACCTTTAAGATTAACCAGAATTACCAGCTGACTTCCCTGGTGATCTGGAAGATGAAGAGTTTCCAGGAGCTGGATTTTCCAAATCCTTATTCTCCTTTTTCAGAAATCTCTTCTTTGGATGAGGACCTGCCTAGACAATCCGCGGCTTCTCCTCCTGATGACCCTACATTCTACGAAATGATGGTTCAAATACAAAAAGTCGTGGGATTCTCGACTACAGAACATAAACAACGTAAGGGATATTGCAGAATATCTTGAATTACCATAGGAGCTGATCTTGGTAGTTCCCCCAACTAATCCAAGCCTACCAAAATGCCATGCTGGTTGCCTGGCATCAGCCTTCAACTGTTACAGCTGTTCCCCTTAAGGCGGATTGCATTTATCAAGCTCCTTTGGTCCATTCTTTTCTTTCCACTATCCTAGAAGCAGATTCTGTAGTCATTACTGCCGCTCATGATGGTACCAAATGACCTAAGTACATGAGCTCATAACCCCCTGATAAGGAATCTCGAAGTCTTGACTATCTGGGGAAAAAGGTATTTTTCTTAGGTACCATGACTATCAGAATCCTAAATTACATGGGTTATATGATTAAATATCAGAGTACCCTTTGGTCCTCTGCCATTGATATTATCAATGATCTCCCTCCCTCACAAGAAAGGGAAACATTATCAGCTACAGTGTCAACTAGCAACTCTTATCTCCTGTCACCTACTCAGGTCGGGATATGATGCCATGGATACCTCTGCCCAACTGTCAACTTCTTGCATTTCTTTGCACCGTCATGCCTGGCTCCGCGTTTCAGGTTTCACACCTGATGTGCAACATAAAGTAGTGAATGCCCCTTTTAATGGGTCCAAGCTACTCGGGCCAGGTACTTAAACCTACTAGATGACCTACAGGCATTAGGCAGGACCCTGCATACAGTTCGTGGCATGTACCATACTCCGCATACAACTTACCATACTCGGTCCTCTCTTTATTCCAAAAGAGGTGGAAAACACAATGATGCTACAAAAGGTGGCTTCAGAGGTCGTACTCAGTCCACAAGAGGCAACACCTCTGCTGCCCGTGGCTCCCGTCCCCACCCTCATGGGGCGGCTGGGCAGCCCATTTCCCAGCCCAGTGACCTAGGTTTTTTTTTGCCCTCCTCTTCGACCAGGCCTCAGTCTGTGGGCAATCATTTTGCCCTCCCTCTGGAGGCCTGGCAAACAATCACTTCAGACTAATGGGTACTCCTGATTATATAGAGGGGTCATACTCTGCAATTTGCCTCCAAACCCCACCCCCACCCCCTTTCCTGGGAAGATCCATTATCCATCAGATCATATAACCATTCTTTTTTTTTTTTTTTTTTTTAAGAACTCTATTTCTATCACCACCACACCTAGGCATCTTTTGGGGGTGTTCACGCGACTGCCTCCTCTACTCCCAGTCTGAACCCTGCATTACACGGAGGGACTCCCCCAACCACCCAGGCAGATCTAGCCCCCAGGGGCAGGCCCGTCCTCCCGTGACGGCCTTTCTGGGATTAGAGAGGTCTTACCTGGGTGTCGGGTTGACCGTTGAGTCCTCCAAGCGTAGAACTGACAGTGGGATGTGGGCGCCATCCCTGGAACCCCCTTCATCTCCGCAAGTGTGGCAGCGTATTTCCTTGTTTTTGCCCCCCAGACGCAGGACGTGCAATGCTGCCCTGCCCGTGGCGTGGATGCTCCCACTCACGTCCAGAAGGCAGCCACCTGGCGTCTTCCACTGCATTCAGCCCCAGGCATTGCAGTGCCTCTGGTCTCCACCGGGGGCCTGTGCGATGCCAGGCTGACCCTGGATCCCTCCCTGAGAGAGGTGAGCAGTCCTCTGGATGCTCAGTCCTCTCTCCCCAGGCGGCCTGGGCTCGTTCCCGAAGCCGGGTCGCTGGCGTGAGGTGTGGCATCCAGTGCCTCAACCCTCAGTGCCACCAGGCCAGCTTGTTATACCCATTCTTCAGGAGGAATTGAGGACTCTTCTGGTTAAACGGACTGTTTCTCTAGTAACCCCCTTAGAACACCAAATGGGATTTTACTCCCACTTCTTTCTGATACCCAAACTAACTGGAGACCTCAGACCGATACTGGACCACAGAAAACTGAATCTTTTCATCCAGTACAAACGTTTTCCCATGATAACTTTAAATTCCATCATGCCAATACTGAAACAGGGAGATTGGCTTTGTACCCTAGATATGAAGGATGCCTGCTTGCATATTCCCATCCACCCTGCCCATCACAAATTTCTGCGCTTCCACTTACTGGGACAAAACTACCAATTTCCAGTACTCCCATTCGGCCTTTCTTCGGTCCCAATGGTGTTCACCAAATGCCTGGCGGTAGTCGCAGCAACTTTACGAAGAAAAATATATTTTATCTTCCCATATCTAGACAACTGGCTAGTCAAAGCAGACTCCAGAAGGCCTCTGCTTGCTTCCCTAGAAGCTACCCTGAAAATGCTTCACACTCTAGGGGTCACAGTCAATTGGCGAAAGTCCACTCTGACTGTCTCTCCAATACTTGGAGCTGTCCTAGATACCATCTCAGCCAGAGTTTACCTTCCAGACGCCCGGCAGAACACACTTTTGTCTCTGGCATCATGAGTACAGACTCAGAAAGTAGTTAAGCCAGACAAATATGCTGTGCCTTCTGGGTCACATGGCCGCTGCCATCCCTACAGTGGCATTTGCCCATCTTCATATGAGACCAGTTCAGTGGGCCCTCCAGAATCGGTGGTGTCAAACAGGACAGTTCGAACACAAGATCAGAGTCGCTCCCTTTCTGAAGTCAGCCCTGACTTGGCGGACAATCGGAACCAATTTATGTCAAGGAATGCCTTTTCAGTCCCTCCCACGCAAACGTTAACCATGGATGCTTTCCTGGATAGATGGGGCAAACACTTTGGTCCGTACTGGACGCAAGGCAAGTGGACCACGTCCCTCCCTCAGTCTCACATCAGTCTGTAAGAGATGAAGGCAGTCCGCTTGGCCCTTCAGGCATTGCAATCCTACTTGACTTCAGGACCATTGCTGATCCAATCAGACAACACTGCAGTGGTATTTTACCTTGGCAAGCAAGGGGGTACGAAATCCCATACTCTACATAGAAACATAGAATTTGATGGCAGATGAGGACAGCTTGGCCCACCTAGTCTACCCATTTGCATGGAGACCCGTGCAGTCTGGTAAGAAGCCATCCGGCAACACCTAACACTAACAGCTGTCCACTTACCGGGATGTTTCAATTTGCTGGCCGACCAGCTAAGTCTCCAGTCCTCCACGCACTAATGGACACTTCACGAAGAAGTACTCCAAAAAATCTTCAACCTCTGGGGGACTCCACAGATAGATCTGTTTGCCTTCTCTGTCAAATACTGTCTTGCCAACTATTTTTCAATTATCTCGAGCAAAAGGGGACAGTCTATAAATGCCCTGTCCCAACCCTGGACAGGACTCTTCTTATATATCCCCCCGGGTCCTTCTCGTGCAACAGCCTTTACTGAAACTACAACTAGAACCCACCACAATGATCCTCATAGCTCCCCTGTGGCCTCGACAAATCTGGTGCTCTTTTCAACAACTACCATTGCCAATCAAGACCGTACCGCTTGACTTTGTGTCTTGGGGCCCTCCTGCACCCCAACCTGAAGGCTCTACGCCAGAGGCGCTAGGACCCAGCGGTAGCAAACTTTTTGCAGGAGGGCCAACGCCAGAGATGGAGCCGTGAGGAGCGGCGCCGTGAGCCTGTGCTCGTGTGGCAATGACTATCTTGCCGTTGACCCTCCAACCGCCTCAGTTCCTTTTTTCCCCGCCGTCGAGTGCACTTCAGTGAAGACATTGCTCGCCTGCCAGGAGTCAAACTTCAAACTAGCAGCATCGTTTTCAGTTTATTATTTTGTAGCATTTCTCAATAAAGTACCGCTCTGATAATTTATTACCAAAGAAAGAGTCTCAGCCTACTTGTGGTCGTTAGCGAGCAGGTCAGGTGGCGGTAGGAGACTTCATATGAAACTTGTTCAGTCAGCGGGCTGGGTCCGGTCCGCCGCCTTCTCCGGGGGGTGTCTGACAGACGGTCAATGCCCGAGGAATGGGCAGTCCCCTAAACATTAAAGAAAGCAGTCGCATTCTCAGCACCATTTGGCCTCGAGCTCTTCTTCGGCCCATAGTTCAAAAAAGAGAAGGCATCACTCGAGGTCGCCCTCTGATATGTCTGCGTGTCATTGGGGTCAGTTGCTGGTCTCCTCATTTGGAGTCGCCGGTTCCTCGTTCTGGTCACTGGCCTCTTTGACATCGGAGCCCTTCCCCGCCTTCTGGTAGGGCTTCTGATGAGCAGTTTCATCAGTGGGCTTCTCTGATGAAACAGTGGGCTCGTAGGTTGGTCCAGCTGCCTGGCCTGGTCACTCTGGAGCCTTCAGGCTCTTCGAGGGATCGGGCAGGGCGATTGAGTCCCCCTAGTCGCGCGGTGCCCTCTCTGGTGCCGTCGACTCCCGCTTAGGTGTCCCCCCATAGCTGCGGCACAGGGGGCCACACCGATGCCTCTATCTCCTGGTATTCTTCCTTCCTTTCCCTCAAATCCGAACTTCAGGGGCCCTGGGTTGTTTTCGTTGGTGGGTCAAGCCGATGCTGATTCCGGTGTGTCTGCTTCGCGCGCTTTTGGGCGCCATTGAGTTTCTTGGCACCGCGTGGCCTTTCAGCGCCGTGTTCCTCTTCGGCACCTTCTGCTTTGTCAGTACCATGCGGCCTTTCGGCA
Source organism: Neoceratodus forsteri (assembly GCA_016271365.2). Taxonomy (NCBI): domain Eukaryota; kingdom Metazoa; phylum Chordata; order Ceratodontiformes; family Ceratodontidae; genus Neoceratodus; species Neoceratodus forsteri. Next base: position 347,954,222 of record CM028138.1, on the reverse strand, counting down.
CCGTGCACTTTTTCGGCGCAGAGGCCTTGCTTTTCATCTGCCAATCTTCAGGGCTTCTCATCTCCGAATTCTTTTCCTTCCTCTTTTCCTGCTGATTTTCATTCATTTCCTGTCCATGCAGTCCCTCCTGGACTGTCGGGAGATTATATTGAGCCTGACCCAGATCATAGACTGAGTGATGATGTGGAAGGAGCAGGACCTAATCCTGTTGCAGAGCCTGTGGTTGGGGACCTGTCATTTAAGTCTCTGCTGAAAAATTTGAATTCCACTCTTTCTCTCCAGACTATGGACATCGATCCTGGGAAGCTTTTAAAACTCCAGTACCTTCATGTTCCGGACATCCCTATGGATTTAACTCCCCCGGTACAACCCTCCTTTGAGACGCTTTCTCAGATGGTATGGAACAATCCTGCTCTCATTCCTTCTGTGGCTAAGTCCATAGATAGGAAGTATGCTGCTCCCAAGGATCGACCTATTTTGGCCTCCCAGGCCTTTGCAGATCCTGTTGTAGTCTTGGCAGAGAATGATAAGGTCGTCCTTCCTCAGACTACTGCAGCTCGACCTATAAACAAAGAATCTCGTAAGATAGATACTTTAGGTAAGAGAGTCTTTGCTGCATCCACCCTGGATATGCGTATCGTCAGCTACCAGGACTATTTCTCTCAATATGAGTATATTCTTTGGCATTCGCTCAAACAAATGGCTGAAGCTGTTCCAGAGTCTGACACTAATGCAGAACTTCTTCAAGCCATAACCAGGGGTATCGAGTCCAACAACCAGCAGGTTAAAGCAGCTATGGACGCCTTCGATACTGCCTCCAGAGCAGCGGCGGCAGGCATTTGTACCCGCCACTATTCCTGGCTGCGAACTTCAGGTTTTACGAATGATGCCCAGCAACGGGTCATGGTGTTGCCTTTTGATGGTGTGTACTTCTTCAGCCCTCAAGTAGAACAGGCTCTAGAGGCCACACAAAAGACTAGGTCAGCCATTAAATTGGCTCGACCTCCTCCCGGCCCCTCTCGAGGGGGTGTTAACAAACGCCAGTTTCATAACTGTCAGTCTTTTCGAGGCAAAAGTAGGGGAGGTTTTAATAAAAACCAAGCCCCTCTGCCTCAAAAGAAAATGCAACAGAAGGCACAAGGACCCAAAGTGCCTAGTACCGCCTTCTGAGTTGCTGGCCCAAGTCCCACCTCAGCTGCCCGAGGGGGACCCTTCCTCAGCGGTGGGAGGTCATCTGACTCAATTCTACAACCGGTGGAAGTCCATAACATCTGACAAATGGGTCCTTCGGATAATCCGCGAGGGGTATTCCCTCAGTCTTTCAGAGACCCCTCCGGATTGTCCCCACAAACAGCAGCCCAGGCTGTCAGTACTTCAGTCAGAACTTCTTGCCTCTGAGATACAAGGCCTTCTGAACAACAGGGCAGTGGAAGTAGTTCCGCTGGATCAACGGACGCAGGGTTCTGCTCTCATTACTTTCTGGTTCCAGAGAAAACCGGGGACATGTGCCCCATTTTGGACCTCAGAAAATTAAACAAATTTCTTCCCAAAGAGAAATTCAGAATGATATCGCTTAGAACCCTGTTAGCTTTGCTCATCAACACGACTGGTTAGCCTCCCTGGACATGCAGGATGCTTACCAACATATTCCTATTAACCCAAGCCATCACAAATACTTAAGGTTTGTGGCTTTGGGCCAGCATTATCAGTTCAGAGTCCTGCCCTTTGGGCTGTCCTCGGCGCCACAAGTTTTTACAAGCGTTGTGCAGTACTCGCAGCGCATCTCAGAAAAATCGGAATGCAAGTGTTCCCATATCTGGACAACTGGCTTCTAGCAAGCCCTTCCAGGCAAGGAACTCTCGATGCCGTTGCCATGGCCTCAGACTTTCTCACGTCCATGAGAGTCCTACTGAATCTCAAGAAATCACAGCTGCAGCTCTCCCAGAAGCTCCTTTTCATAGGAACTCTTCTGACACCTCCTGTGCGAAAGCTCTTCTACCAGAGGACAGAAAGGGCGATATCCTGCAGATGGCCCGATGCATCAGAGAGTACAGCTCGGTTCTAGCTATCTCGATGCAGCGGACACTAGATCTCATGGCATCCTCTGTGTTCACTGTACCACTAGCACTCCTGCACATGAGAACCTCTCAGTGGAGGCTCAGTACTCAGTGGTCCCCAACTACTCACCGTCAGTCCTTTCTCATCAAGGTGTCTGAACCTCTGAAGAAGTCACTCACCTGGTGGTCACAAGAGGACAATCTTCTGGAAGGGTATCCCTTTGCTCCCCTGGATAATCAGATTTCCATTACCACAGACGCATCCCTGATGGGGTGGGGAGCTCACTGTCAGACTCTCCACACTCAAGGTACGTGGACTCAGGAAGAGTCCCAGCTTCACATAAATGTCCTAGAAATGAGAGACGTCCTTTATGCAGTCCGGGCTTGGAAGGACATTCTCTGTCACAAGAACATTCTCCTTCAGACGGACAATAAAGCAGTGATGTATTACATCAACAAACAGGGCAGTGCTCACTCTTACCCCTTATGCAGGGAAGCGATGAGTATGGGAATGGTGCTTGGAACACAAGGCTCTAATTGAAGCGGTCTACATGCCGGGAGTGCAGAACGAACTGGCAGACTGTCTCAGCAGAACAGAGACAGATCCTCACGAATGATCTCTCGACTTAACCTTAGTTCAGTCACTATTCGCAGAGTGGGGAACTCCAGACCTGGACCTTTCTGCATCCCCACTCAACACAAAACTGCCTCTCTTCTGCTCCAGAAATCCAGGGCCTGGCATTTTCTGTCCGGTTGCCTTCAGGCTGCAGTGGACAAAACGCTTTCTATACGCCTTTCCGCCTCTTCCTCTAATTCAGAAGGTACTTCTCAAGTTCGAGTCCCAGGGGGACAAAATGATCCTCATTGCTCCCTTCTGGCCTCGACAAATATGATTTCCGATACTCAACAGTAGCAAAATCCTCTTTGAATCCTTTTTCCTGCCCACCAAATAAAGTTCTAGGGTATCTCTTAGACTTCTCAAATTCAGGTCTGCAATACTCTACAGTCAAAGTTCACCTTTGTGCCATTTCAGCTTATCGTGAGCCAGTGCTTTCCTTGTCACTGGCCCAGTTACCGGTGGTTGAGGTTTCTTAAAGGAATTCTGCATACCAGACCTCCTATCAGATGTCCAGTTACAGCCTGGAACATTAATCTTGTACTAGACATTCTCACTCAAACTTTTCGAGCCTCTAGCTACCTGTGAGTTGAAATTTCTCACTTGGAAAATGGCCTTCCTGGTGGCCATTACCTCGGCCCGAAGAGTCTCTGAGATGCATACATTGGTCACAGACCCTCTGTATACTGTGTTTCGAAAAGACAAAGTAGTTCTTAGGACCCATCCTAAGTTTCTCCCTATGGTTGTTTCAGAATTCCATCTAAACCAACCTTTGGTCCTTCCTACTTACTTTGCGAACTTCCAAAATGAAGGGGAGCATTCTCTTCATTCTTTGGATGTCAAAAGGGCTTTGCGTTTCTATTTGGATAGAAAAAAAGAATTTCGCAAAGCTCAGCAACTGTTTGTTTCTTTCAGCGAGACCCAGTTGGGTCAGTCTGTCGCTATCAGATGCATTTCTGCATGGCTGGTAGCATGCCTTCGCCACTGTTATTCCATGGCGCAGGTTAAGCTGGAAGGCAGAGTGTATGCTCACTCTATCAGAGTGGTCGCGGCGTCCCTGGCGGAAATCCGCAACATGCCCATTGCAGATATTTTCAATGCGGCTACCTGGAGCTCAGTGCATACTTTCGTCAAACACTGTGCCCTGGATGTCCATGCCAGTCGACATATTTCGTTTGGCAGCACCATCCTTAATGGACTTCTGTCCTAAATTTGTGAGCTCTTGGTCTGTCCTCAATTTGTGAGCTCTTGGTCTCTCCTGCCGCCCTCTCGGAGGATTATTAGCTCGGTACTCTCCCATTAGTGTGAATGAGTGGTGGAGGCTTTATGTCCAGGATAATATGGAAATTACGTACCTACCATAATTCTTGATCTTCTTGGATGAAGTCTCCACCACTCATTCACACGCCCACCCACCATCCCCCGAGCTCACCTCTGTTATTCGTCTTCACTCCCTCAATCTTAGGCTGTGAAGACTTCTTTCTTGACCCTTATACTGATCTTTCAGACTATCTTATGTTCGGTTTATGGTTAGGCTAGCCTTCTAGGTTAGTTATGCTACACCTCCTCCGGGGGAAAAAAGGGTACCGAGGCGGTTGGAGGGTCGACACAGAGATAGTCATTGCCGCACGAGCAGAGGCTCGCAGCTCCATCTCTGGCACCGCCCTCCTGCAAAAAGTTTGCTCCTGCTGGGTCCTAACGCCTCCAACGTAGATCCCATTAGTGTGAATGAGTGGTGAGACTTCATCCAGTAAGATCAAGAATTACGGTAGGTATGTAATTTCCATTTCTTAACTTAACTGTACTTTGTAGGAATGGTATATGTTAATCCACATGGACCCACCTGACCTCCCCTGGCTCAGGCGCACAACACTGCTCCCAGCGGGCAAAATATCTGCATCATGGGGCAGAGCCAAGGGTTATACCACCCAGGTGGGTGGGAGGAGCCAGCTTGAAGACCTTCGGCAAGATTTAAAGGGGAAAGAACAATGCCAGTTAGTGTGGATATGCAACAGTCCTAGAACTACTGTTACAGATGAGTAACCTGTTTTTTTTTTTTTTTTTTTTTTTGTTTTTGTTTTTTTTTTTTTTTTTTTGAATTTTTTTTTTTTTTTTTTTTGCCCCAGCCACGAAATTGCCCAGTACCCTGTAAACCTCCCATAGTTTGTGGTGGCAGTTCATACCTTATATTTCAGTATCAACGTGACTGAAATCCAGTTTCTTATATTTGGTGACCCTCTATCATCCTTTCCCAAAGCTATGGAGCCACCAACAGAGTCAGTTAAATAGCAGCTGTCTTGAAAGAAACCATGCTGGTCCCTTCTTTGATATGTTTCGCTTTTAACTGTTTCCGGTATTCCCGCTGACATGCAACTAGATACCACACTGCTCGGTTATTTTCCTGGTATGTGTTCATAACTGTAGAATGGTCTTGCTCCAATACAAAAAAAAAAAAATACATGAAAAAAAGTTAAAATTAAAACATCCCTTTCTCGGTGTGCATGTCTACAGTCCTCTTGCGCCCCCCAAATACTGCTGGTATGCTTCAGTCATGATCAAAATTTTAAAAAGAATAAAGCAGTTCCTTCCCATATAATGTTTTCACTAAGAACTACATTGGAGAGGGGTTCCATGGCAAACAGTTTGACTTATTAAAAAACAAATAAAGCTACGGATACCACAGTAGGACAGAACTCCCAGAGGTCATGCAGGTGGAGGAGCTATTTTATGTAAAGTTCCAACAAAAATTGTACTTTTTTATTATTATTTTTAGTTTATACATGCATAGAAAAAAAGTTTCCCGGTTTATAAGCACAATAAGACACTGGGGGGTGTATTAGACATTTCTAAAGCCCAGCCAACTCTACCTGCGGCGTTGTCCCTCAGTATGCCCCCAGCCATGCCACAGAAATGTCTAATGCACACCCTCTCGTCTCTTGTTGCTGACATATACAATGGGCATTAGAAATCCCTAACTCTGATTGGTTGAGAAAGCACTTTACCTGTGAGTAACTCTGGCAACTCCCGCATAAAGTACCAGCCAGACGATCAGAGCCACCTCAAAACAAAATCCCTACACTAGACACATTTATAGTTTCATTATCGCTCTTAGCTCACCTCCAGTATGAAAATCTGCAGCAGTCACAAAGGCTCTGTGACTGAATTTACTGTTAATTTTAAGCTTGGACACCAAATTGAGCAAATAATCATCTCATAGTCACAAGAAACTAACAGTCTAGTCTCAATTTACTTACCTAACTCTACAGATAAGCCGGAACTCCAATCGCTCAGCCTCTGCCAGAAACTCTGACCCACAACAATGAAAAGTTTGAAAATGTTTTATCTTTACTGACTCATTCACTTAGCAAACATTAAAATGGATATACTAATACACACTGCATTTCACAAGCTCTGCATATACAGTTATGTATAAACAAAAAAGAACTACTTTTCAGCATAGGGACATAGGGATAATTAGCTTTTCGGCATTTAAAAAAAAAAAATGTAAACCTGTTTTGATCTTTGATCCTTCTTTTACCTACAAGAACATTGCATAATCTCAGTAATCCACTCCAGGGTGTGGGTTGTTGCTTTATTTACCCACTTCTGGTGTGACACAGCCCAGGAGGAAGAAACAGATAAGGAGCTGATGCTAGCCATCCAAAGGATGGCAGATAAGGGGGAGGTAGTACTAGTTGGAGACTTCAATATTCCAGACGTGGACTGGAGCATCCCAGCAGCAGCATCAACTAGGAGTAGATTTATCCTGGACTCCCTTCAGGGTGCCTTCCTCAAGCAACTGGTTATGGAACCAACTCAGCAGAAAGCAACACTGGACCTTGTGCTCACAAACAGGGACAGTGTGATGGGGGCAACAGTGAGGGAGCACCTGGGGAACAGTGACCACCAGTCATTGTGGTTTGAAATCACAGAAAGAGCAGAACCAAACCACAAAAAACACGTATCCTGGATTTTAGGGGGGCAGACTTTGGGAAAATGGGGAGATACTTGAAAGAGGCATTAAGGGGAATGGGGCAGGAATCAAGGGTTGAGGAACAGTGGGCAGTATTTAAAATGGGGATTACAAGAGCAACAGAATTATGCATTATGCAGGTTAGCAAGAGGAAAAGGAAGAGGAGACCATTATGGTTTTCAAAGAGGTAGCAAAGAAAGTGAAAGCTAAAAGATTGCATTTGAGCAATACAAAAAGACACAGGCAGAAGGGATAGGCAGACGTACCAGGAGAAGCAAAGGGAGGCAGGAGGTCAGTAAGGGAAGCCAAAGCTCAGACAGAAGAACAAATTGCAAAATCAGTGGGTAGAGGGACAAAACCTTTACAGGTACATAGTGAAAAAGAAAGGCAAAGGAGAGATAGTGAGACTGAAGGGGAGGATGGGGCCCACGTGGGGATGACAACAGTAAAGCTGACATATTGAACAGGTATTTCTGCTCAGTCTTTACTGAGGAAGAGGAGGGTAATGGGTCCGAAGGGAGTACAAGGGGTGAGAATGGTGCAGAAATGGACACAAGTCCCTTTACACGAGAGAGGGTCCTGAAGGAACTGGAAGTAATAAGAGTTGATAAAGCAATGGGGCCAGATGGGGTGCACCCCATGGTCCTTAAAGAACTAAGAGAGGTGGTGGCTGAACCTCTGGCTATCCTGTTTAGCCGATCACTGGAAACAGGGGAGGTACCCAAAGACTGGAGGGCAGCAGATGTAGTCCCCTTATACAAAAGTGGGAAAAAAGAGGAAGCGGGGAACTACAGACCAGTCAGCCTCACCTCGGTAGTGGGGAAGATCATGGAAGCACTACTGAAGGAGAGATTGGTGAAACATCTGGTTGTCAGTGGACTACAGGACCCAAGGCAGCACGGTTTCACTAGGGGAGGTCCATGCTCGAACAACCTCCTTGAATTTTTTGACTGGGTGACTAGGAGGTGGATCAGGGAGGGCAGTGGACATGGCCTATCTGGACTTCAGCAAGGCCTTTGACACTGTGCCACATAGAAGACTATTACACAAACTGGGAATATGGGTGTGGCAGGACAGTAGTGTGGTGGGTAGGTAACTGGCTGGGCTGCAGGATACAGAGGGTGGTGGAAATGGTTGTCACCCACAGAGGGAAGAGTGACCAGTGGGGTACCACAGGGATCAGTGCCGGACCGGTCCTATTCAACATCTTCATCAGTGACATTGCACAGGACCTAGAAGGCAGAATTCCACTGTTCGCTGATGACACAAAGCTCTGTAACAGAGTAGACACACCAGGGTGTAGACAGAATGAGAAGGGACCTGCAGAAACTTGAAGAATGGTCAGGGTTTTGGCAGTTGAAATTCAGTGCAAAAGTACAAGATAATGCATATAGAACAAATACCTGGCACAATATCAGTTGGGGTGAGGATATAGTATGCACCAAGCAGGAAAGGGATCTTGGGATTATCATCTCTGATGACCTCAAGGTAGGAAACAGTGTGACAAGGCAGCAGGTAAAGCAAATAGGATGCTGGGATGCATAGGCAGGGGCATCACCAGCAGGAAAAGGGAGGTCATAATTCCACTATATAAGACACTAGTGAGGCCCCACCTGGAGTACAGTGTACAGTTCTGGAGACCTTACCTACGTAAGGACATAGACAGGGTAGAGAAGGTTCAGAGGAGGGCAACAAAGATGGTACATGGATTGCTTCACAAATCCTATGAGGACAGGTTGAAGGAACTGAATGTGTACTTCCTGGAGGAGAGGAGGGAGAGAGGGGATGTGATAGAGACATACAGGTATCTTACAGGGAGGAACAGGGTGCAGGAATACACTATTTTTAAGCGAACAAGATGTTCCAGGACTAGAGGGCATGGGATGAAGTTGGAGGGAGGACAATTCAGAGGAAACGTGAGGAAGAATTTCTTCACAGAACGGGTGGTGGACAAGTGGAACACCCTGCCAGAGGAAGTGGGGGCTGAAACAATCACGGGATTTAAGAATGCATGGGATAGACATAAAGGAATTCTGGAGGTCAAGGGTAAGGGGCAACATACTTCTAGGAAAACATAAACTGAACTTACAAGCTCAAATGGGCAGACTTGGTGGGCAATAGGCCCTTATCTGCTGACACTGTCTAAGTATCTATGATTTTCATCACTCCGCCAGAAAGTTTATAAATGAGATACAAGTCTACCATCCTTTTTTGTACCCTTTGTTAAAAAAAGAAAGTTTCCAGGTTAGTCATTTGTCTTTGACAATATAGATCTTGTCTTGGTGAAGATAACAGACCCCTTATTTAAGAGGCTAAGCTGCCTAAAGGCAGAGAGAAGTGATACAGACTTTTTGGTTTTGTCTGCAGGTGGAGAATGAGCTGGAGGACTTGATTGATGAGCTGTTGGAGAGAGATGTAGGGACGGTAAACAGCACTATTATTGGTAAGGATTTCACCATTATAACCAGTCACATGCAAAGATACAATAAGGGGTTTCACCACTACCTGATGTCTGGGCACACACTCCCACGTAAACAGTTTCACCATCATAATTGCACACATGGGCGGGCACCCACACACAGGGTTTCACCACCTTTAGATTGAAATGGCTTTCTTCTCTCTTTCTCTCTGTCTCTGTGTCTCTCTCTGGGCAGTAAGCCGAAGTGGAGAGGATGAATCCCAGGAAGATGTGTTGATGGATGAAGCACCGTCCAACCTCAGCCAGGCCTCTACGCTGCAGGCCAACAGAGAAGGTGACTGGCTGTTTCTTGTTGCTGTTTGTCTCTGCTGCTGCATTGTGTCCAAATACCCCACCTATACTGCTCCATGATTTGGTTGTCCAGTACATGACCTATTGCCATTGGCCAAAGCCAAGTCAACGATGCAATAGTAAATAAGGAGCAGTGCTGCGGGAGCACAATGCTGGGCTAACAGTGCACAGGGCACTGGGTTCTTATAGTTATTGCAGTGGAGAAGGGTTTGAGGGCACAGGGTTCTGCTGTTTAGTGTTGTGGAGAAGGGATCGAGGATGCTGGGCATAGGATTTTGCCGTTAGGTTCTGTAGAGATGAGATCGGGGGTGCAGGGCACTGAGTTCTTCTGTTAGGTACTACAGAGGAGGGATGGAGTGTGCAGGGCACTGGGTTCTGGTTCTGCTCTTTGGTACTACTTATAAAGGGACAAAAGGTGCAGGTCACTGGGTTTACTGTTAGGTGCAACTGAGGGATTAGGGATCTTTCTAGAGTCTGTCTTCTCCATGGAGCCACTCCATATGGTCTTCGGGCCAGAGGTACTAAGCACGCCTGAGAGATGGACCTTTTGCTGCCGACGGCACCAGTGCTCATCCCAGACGCTTCCGCAGCAATATATATAACGCCAAGAGCCCCAACTGCCTCATTTCATTGTTTCTGCTGTGGAAGTGCAGTGCTTTCCTTATCTGGAACGAGCATCATGTAGTTTCTGTCTTCCAAGAATCAGTCTTCTCCACAGAGCTTCACTCTTTGGAGTATGAGTCAGAGGCAGCAGGACCCACAGAGAGAGAGAGAGCTTTGAAACTGGTTATACTGACACACAACGTCATGATGCTTGAGCATGCATGTGACACTGTACATAGGCATGAACTGTCATTTTCTTTTTTCCCTCTCATCGAGTACGCAACTCCATTGCTATTTCAGTCTTCAGTTGCTTAGACCTTGTCATACTTTCTGACCATTTCGTACCTTGCCCAGAAAGTCATCTCCATTCCATCTCTGACCATGTAGCAGGATCATCAAGTGAATTTTTATGCAAATCTTATCTCCTCCATTTCTTTTCATGGACCACACGGTGTCATCTTGTTCTTATTATTGTCCAGTGGTGGTTGCATCTCTGCGCCATCGCACACAGTGCTTGTGGGTCAACCCCATGATGTTCAACTACCATCATCATTCATGCATGCCACAGGCAGGTTTTGAAGACATGAAACAGGACGGCCATTGGGTTCTCATCTTCCCACTCCTTTTTGTCTCCTTCCAGATGGTGGACATACGAGATCACCAGTTCTTCTCTGTTGGCAGTCTCCACTGTACTACCTCTGCTCCAGTTCCTGGTACCTCAATCAGCACGTCTAATGTTATTGACACAGGCAGTGTATAGGCTGTGTCCCCATGGCTTCTTGAGTGGCGAGCAATTTTCTGCTTGATTGGAGGTTGTAGTTTAGTGTTTCAAAGACTTGACCCCAGGTTAAAGTCCTTAACTCAACCCCCATCTTCCCCTTTATAATATGTCCTCATCTCTGTCCACCTCTGAAGCTGGGGCACGATCAAGATACGTTCCTTCTCCTCCCACAGAAGAAGGCTTGTTGTTCCATCATTTTGGGTAAGGGGGGATAGGGGATGAGAGATGCCGTTCACTGGCAGAAAATCTTGATCCATAATCAAAGCTGTGTTGAGTTTTTGTTTTCAGCTATTGGATTCTTTCTGCTTAGCCACAGTAATGCAGTCCAATGAGTGTGTGCAAATTCCTAAAAAAGCTCATTGGGCTATTGCTTTAGTTCCTCCTTCTCTCTTGTGCTCTTGCTCTTCCGAGCCTTAGTACTTACTTTCCTCTAGATGTGTGAGGTTGACCCTTGGCTGCTCTGCTCCAGTGTTGTTTTTCCCCCTCCTACAATTTGTTTGTTTCACCAGTTTTCGGTGTTTTGCCTTGTGCTACCTTGTCTCAGTTTTGCCACATTGTACATCTCTAGGGATTTCTTGTACTGGTACTTCACCATTTGGCTTAAGACTTTGAAGAGATGTTAGACCAAGCACCCAGATTACAACAATATAATTGCTGCAACTAGAAGATGTTGACAATGGATCCTCACATCTGTTTTTTTTTTCTGGCTGGGTCCCTGTTACTGCAAGACAACTGTCTGCTTCATCACTCAGTGCTGCCCAAGTCTTTGGCTTTTCATGAACTCTGATTCTCTGAACCTTCGGATGAACACAGCAGAACAGGTAAGTCGAGCAAGGGTCAAGCCCACTCCGGAGCTCCGCTGTGGTAGCTTTCTCTGCACCTGTGCTGCAGTCCCAGTCCTAGCCAAGAGCTCCCAACAAGTTGGTCTTGATCAAGCTCAGTCCACGCTTGACAGAGTTTGAGGAGGTGGTGAACCCCAAACCTTCCAGACACACTTGTGTTCGTGGGTCATCACACTGCTGGACTTGTACAATCGGTCATCAAGGTCTGTATCCAGTTAAGCCTTCATAGTCCATCAATGAGATCTGGTTGGTCGATCCACTCGAGGTCCCACAGCCAGTCCCACCTGTCAGGGTTCTCATCACTGGACACACACCCTCTCTGGAGTATCTTCATTTGGTGCAGTCTTCCAGGTGAACCTCCTTGGGGTCCATGTCAGGCAGTGAGTCTCAGCTTAAAGAGTCTGGGACTGGATCTTGGGGTGAGTCTGTTTATTCGTAAGAGTTGAGGGACTTGTCGAAGGGCTGTTCTCTTCTCTTCTCTTTGCTGGACTACCCCTCACACTCCTTGGGCAAAGAAATGGCAGAGGGTTCTCTCCCATTCTTCAAGCTTATGTCAGTCAAGGATGTGCTTTCGCTTGTTGAGGTTGTCACAGCCTCCTCCTGAAAGGTACAGGCTGAAGAAGAGGTTTCGAGAGGAAAGGATGAGCATCAAAGCTGAAAAGATCAACATCTTTCATGTTCAGGAGGCAGTATAGTGTAGTGGTTAAGGGCACTGAGCTGCAAACCTGGAGACCAGGATTTGGGTCTCATCAGCCCCCACTTGCATACTGTGTGACCCTAAGCAAATCACTTTACTTCCTTGTGCTCACAGGTCACACCTGGAAACAAGCTCCGGCTTAGTGTGCCTTTCCTGGTTAAATAGTTTGCTTATAGAGTGAACTTAATAGTATACTGGAGACGCTGATGAATGTCCTCCAGAAGGTGGCTGAATTCTGGAGATCAAGGTCTCAGCCACCGAAGACCCATAAGGCTTTGGAAGTAGTCCACACACTGACACTACCACTGTTTGACTCCGGTTCTTACTGGGTCTAATGGCACTATCACGGTTACCCTGTTACCCCCCAGTAAAATCCATGGTGTCTTAACTGCAGCTGCCTCCACACACCCTTGAATGTTTTCCCATTAGCATAGTAAAACTGAGAGATGATAGAAACTTGTATGCTAGACTATGCAACTGTAATATGGGTTATGAAGAAAATGTATTTAGTGATATTGTCACGTAAATGGTACAGTGGTATTATTAAATATTGGCTTAAGGAACATAGGCACCCTTAGATTTACCTAGTGATTTACTAGTTGCAGTGCTTCTTAATACTGAAAATTCTTTAATAATTGGTAGGTTAGCTAGATTTTTTAACATGGCTGGCAAGATTAGAGATAGGATACAAAAAAGCTGTGTTTGTAGAATTTGGTTCTACCATCTTAAGTGCCAGTTTTATTTATTTTTGCTAAATATATGGAGTATTTCTGTGTTGCATCACGTTGTCAGTGAGGAGGTGATAGTTAACACTTACGGATAATGTGCCCAAAAGCTGTGACCTTAGCACAGACCCCCAGGAACATGGTACATTGCATCTGCAGTAGCTATCCCAGTTTCTGCTGTACCGCAAGAGGAGTAGGCAGCATGAATTGAGTCATCTGCAAGGTTTGAAATTCTACCCCTAGTTTTTCTCAGAGGAAATGTGTAACCTTAAGGCAGGTTGGAGAACTCTGTTAACAGTGGGCCACCTAAATTTACAAATCCCTGCCGGTTAAGCTGAGGCATTCAGATTGACTGACCTGCTTGCTGACTACCATTTTTTAGTGCCTACAGTGCCTAAAATGGTGCCAAATGCCGTTAGTAGGGTGTCTTATGCTACTGGTCTGCTTTTATGTCCAGCTTGGTGCCTCAGGTAAGTAATGGAATTTCTGTATTTTTGCAAGGAATTAGCCAGATAGGTCAGCCAGGCTGTATAGGGTTATTGTGTTTTATTTTCTCTTCTGTTTTCTATTGTATTTCCTTTCTAGACTTTTCCCTTCTCAGAGTCCCCCCGCCTCTTTATTGTGAGACTGGTATTGTGTCTGCTATATTTTTTTTGGGGGGAGAGCGGATTTATTCACAGAAACAAGTTCGCTGATGTAGGCAGTGGAGCTGGTCTAGTGACCAAGCCTTGGTGCGTAGCACTCTCATATGTTTATTTTCCTACTTATTTTCTATGGAGATTTTTTTTTCATATGATTTGCCATTTGGGTTCTTGTAACTGCTGTTCTAGGGATGTGGATATAGTGAACTTATCTACACTTAGTCTTCCTTTCCCTTTAAATTCAGCCAGAACGTCTTCAAGTTAAGCTCCTCCCTCCCACCCAAGTGGTGTACTCCTCTGCTCCACACCATGACGTCAGATCTTCCTTTCCACTGGAAGAGTCTGGTCTCCTCTTTTTGCAGCTCCGTGCACAGTGTAGGCCTATTCTGAAGTGCGCCTCAGAGAATCTAGTTCAACGTTCGGTGTGTACTTCTCAGTTTCCACTTCGTCACTAGACACTACTTTGGATCAGCAAGAAGCCATGTTGAGTTCAGGGTTCAAGCATTGCAACCTGAACCCGCACATGTCATGCATTTACTGCCTTGGGGCAGAGCACAGCGTTGCCGCCTGCAGTTTTTGCAAAACCCTCTTGCTGTCATCCATTGAGGACCGCTACGTGCATTGTCTTCTCGACCAGCCAAACGGGACCCTCCAGTTTGCTTTAAAGATGCCCGCAAGGCTGTATCCACGGTGGCGGGCTCAGCATTCCAGCTTGTGGTAGTGAAAGAGGCGACGGCCAAAGCTGCAGTGGAAGCTTTGTCAGCATCAGCACTTTTCCCGGTTGGGGCCAGCGTTGGGGCATAGTTCACTGGAACGTTCCAGGAGATGTGTAAATCCCTCCAGACCTTTGAGGATGGCCAGTCCCACCACAGTATTAAGAAGAAAGGAAAAATCCTACCATCTTTTGTGGGACAGGGAAGAAGCACGCTCTTCCTGCTCCCTCGATTCCATCAATCGCTTAATGGCCCTCAAGTGCTCTGCGTCAGTAGAGCCTGTTTTGGTCGAGAGCCAGGCCGCTAGCTCCCTGGTAACCCTGTTGGGCTTGTTGTCCATGAGACAGCCTGACCAGGTGGTCAAAATTTTTCTTGACCCACTTGTCCAGTTCTCTGAAGGGGTGGAGGATGACTCGGTCTACAGGACTCCGGTCCTTTCAGCTCTCTCTCAGAAGGATCAGGAGCAGCTGGCGGAACCAGCTGTCTCCTCTCAAGAGCTGTCTCCTTCCAGTGTCCAGCAGCAACCAGTCCATGTTATCTACAAAACTCCTCCACCTGCCTCTCCTCGCTATTGATGATCCAGTCATGGGTTGAGATCCCGGTCAAAGGATTCCTTGCACTCCCGATCGCTATCTTTTGCCAGGTGGCACCACAGGTGCTTCTGTTTCTTCTCATTGTCTGATGAGAAGAAGCTCTTTCGCAGGTTGCGTTGGCGCTATGAGGAGTCAATGTGGCAGCGGTTGGTAATTGTGTTGGATAGGCCCCTACCCTCTACTCCGGCGATACTGTGGTTGTTTTCCCCCCGGCATGTTCTGGTCTTGCCAAGATCGGTGTCATTGACACCTGTCTTTCCCCCAGTTCAGGTGGAATCACCATTATGACAACTGTTGCAGGGAGCCTCTGTCAAAGATTCACATTCGGCTACCTGCCTATCAGGCTGCTTGTCCATGGAGATTATCCACTCGGACAAGTCCCAGGAGGTGCATGGCGAGAAGTCACAAAGGACTATGTTCGAAGAACCTTCAGACTACGATGGGTCCTCCATGCAGTCCTCAAGGGCCCTTGGCTTCGACCGTGAGTCATCCAAAGAGCTGACCACTGACCATGGGCCAGTGTCTTTTGCGTCTATCCTCATGTTGATTTGAGTCCATGGAGGTCCTCTTAGATCCAGTTCAGAAGTGGGCTAAATACCACCTCACTGAAGTTCTGGACAGGGATGATTCCCTGGGGGTTGCCTTCCCCTGTGGCCAGTGCCATCCAGGGACCATCTCTGGAGCTTTGGCAGCATCCAGTCTCCTGTGTGGCACCCTCTGCTTGTATGGTGTGCAAGCGTGCAGTCCCTACTGGCTCCTTGTCCTATTTCTCGGTCCACCCTTTAGCCGAATGGTTGGTGGCCAGCTCAGTTGTCCGGAAAACCAGAAATGTTGGGGATGTGGACAAGCCCCCCCCCCCCAAAATAAGAAGCCCAAAAAGCTGGACCACGCATCAAAGAAGGTGTATGCTTTGTTCCCCATGGGTCTCAGGCGAGTTGCACCTTGATGATGGCCAACTTCGGTCACTCCCTGATGGGACTTCTCAACCATGTCCTCCCTCACCATTCTGCTGATCTGCAGATGGTGGATATGATGGTCAGAGACCAGGTCAAGCACTAGCTAAACAGCAGCTCCAGACAGCCTTGATAGCGTGCAGGTGATGCCCTCTCTGAATTGCCGCCGTGGCCTTGAAACTCCACATGCCTTACCCCTTTACCTTGTTTCCTCTCGGGGGCCGGCACAGGTACAGCTTTCCTCTCCCCTTTCATGTCTTGCTTGGGTTCGCCGATGACACCGCAACCTTCGGCAAAGTTGGCAGCGGCAGGAGCCTCGGTGCCTTGGCCTGCACCTGCTTCATCTTCTGTGCTGTATGTGGTGCTGGGAGCCTCGTGCAATGTCCGTGTCACTGCCATGTGCGGCGCTGGTGTCTGGGCCTGTGCGCATCATTGGCGATGCGGGTAGCGCCCGGCTCTTTAACTCCAGTCCGGGTTTCGGCATCTCCCATGTTTCCCTGGCCTAGACCTGCCTTTGGGGGTCTTTCTGGGGTACAAGAGGAACTTGAGTCTGACCTTGAACTGCTTTTATCTGAAGACGCAGCGGATGACTCATTTTATGGGCTGGAAAGCAAGCCTTCTGTATCGGCTGAACCCTTGGTGGAAGACCTTTCTTTCCAGCCTCTTCTCAGGAATATGGGGTCTACCTTAACTCTACAGACTTATTCTGTGGACCCAGGCAAACTTTTACATCTTGAGTTCCTCCACCTCCCTAATATTCCTGTGAATCTTTACCCTGCTGGTGCCCCCTACTTTGAGACTGTCTCAAGTAGTACAGGACAGGCTGGCACGAATCCTTTCTGTGGCCAAGTCCATTGAGAGGAAGTATGCTCTCCCCACCCAAAAAACAGACCTATCCTGGCATCTCCACCTTTTGCTCTTGTGGTGCTTGCCGAGAACAATAAAGCTGTCCTCCCTCAGTAGTCCACAGCACAGCCTATAAATAAAGAATCTTGCAAGAGTGACACTTTGGAGAAAATGAGCATTCGCAGCAGCAACCTTGGGTATGCGTATTGTTAGTTACCAGGGCCATTACTCTCAGTACGAGTACACTCTGTGAAACACACTGAAATCAATGAAAGAAAACATTCCGGAGTCTGATGTTAACATAGAGCTTCCCCAGACCATTAACAGGGGCATAGAGTCCAATAATCTACAACCGAAAGCTCTGTAGATGCCTATGATACTTCCTCTAGGGCAGCTACTGCTGGGATCTGTATAAGACTGCACTACTGGCTCAGAACATCAGGCTCCTCGACCAGTGCTCAGCAGAAAGTGATGAACGTCCACTTTGATGGTGCTTATCTGTTCAGCCTTCTGGTTGAGCAAGCGCTGGAGGCCGCTCAGAAAACCAGAACTGCCATTAAAACAGCCAGACTGGCTCCTGCAGACCCTCAAAGGGGTGGGAACCATCAACATTTTCATAATAGGCAGTCTCTTCCGGGTAAAGGCCGGGGAGCCTTTAACAAGAACCAAACTCCTCAGCCGCAAAAGAAAATGCAACAAAAGGCACAGGGCCCAAAAATGTACAGTGCCACCCTCTGAAGATCCGGTCCAGGTCTCATGTCAGCTGCCCGAGGTGGACAGCTCTGCAGCAGTAGGAGGGCATGTGACTCAGTTTTACAACTAGTGGAAGTCCATTACAGTGGACAAACTGTGTCCTCAGGATTGTCTGAGAGGGATACTCTGTTTCGCAGAGATCCCCCTAGACTTTCCACCCAAGCGACAGCACAGCCTGTCCACCACTCAGTCAGACCTTCTCACTGTCGAGATACAGGCCTCTTCTATGCCTTCCCTCGATCCACAAGGTGCTACTCATGGTCAGGAGGGACAAGGCACAGGTGATGCTGGTGGCTCTGGACTGGCCCTGCCGGTTTTGGGTACCCCGATCTCCTCAGCCACAGGCTCCCAACGCATCTTCCCTTATGCCCGGACCTGCTCTCAATCAATCAAGGGAAGGTACTCCACCCGGACCTTCAATCCCTGCACCTGGCAGTCTGGTTCCTGAGCGGCTGGAGTTCCAGGCTTTGGGTCTCTCCAAAGATGTTCTCACTGTAGTTGAGGCATCTAGGAAGAAAGCAACCAGGAAGTGCTATGCCTTCAAGTGGAAGAGAGTCTCCATTTGTTGACAGCGTTTTGGAGTACCTGTGGTCTCTCTTCCCCCCCCCCCAAGGGGGGACTTCAGTTGACGACCCTTAAGGTGCACCTGGCAGCCATCTCTGCTTACCAGGTGCAGGCCGGTCAGCAGTTGGTGGCACAGGAGAAGGTGGTCTGGCACTTTTTCAAAGGCCTAGATCACATTTCCCCTCTGGTGCATGAACCACCACCACCGTGGGACTTGTTGCTGGTTTTGGCAAAGTTCATGGGCAAGCCATTTGAACCGATGCACAGGTGTGACATGTCTCACCTGTCGTGGAAGACAACCTTCCTGGTGGCTATCACGTCAGCCAGAAGGATCAGTGAGCTCCAGGGGCTTTTGCTGGATTATCCTTACCTGATCTTCCACAGGGACAAGGTGATGACTCTTCTGGTCTCTTTCCCGAGTCGCATCTCAGAGACAAAACACAGGCTCCATACTCCTGAGGCAAGCGCTCACTTACTATAAAGAGCATATGGCTGGAGTTCGGGGAGAGGTTCACCAGCTGTTTGTCACCTACGCTGAAACCGCGCCTGGCAGACCTGCAGCCAAGTGGATGATCTCTGCTATAGGTTGGCGGGTAGTGAGCCTCGCGGAGGGATTAGGTCTCGTTCCACCCGCCATCCTGCTGCATCAGTGGCTGCTTCTGTGGACGTCCCTATCCAGGAAATCTGCAGGGCTGCTACCTGGAAATCAGCACGCACATTGATTTGCCATTACCACATCAACCTAGAATCACGGTTTTGGGGCCTCAGTTCTCCAATCCTTATTTCCTAACAAGTGGTGTGCGCCTTGCCTCCTTCCTCCCAGAGAACTGCTAGGAGTCTGCCAGTTAGTGTGGATAGAACAACATATCCACGTCCCTAGAAACACAGGTTACTCACTTGTATCAGTAGATCTTACTTCGAGAGGGCTCTTGCAGTAGGTAATTACATATGGGACTGAAACCGGCAGGTGTCGGGACCCTTCGGAAAAATTTCTAGCTGGCAGTCTCTGGCGGGGGACCGCCCCACGTCAGGTGACCAATGTCATGCGACGTCAGTATAAAAGGGTGGTTGCCGACGCCCGCCTTCCAGTTCTTTCGTGCCATCGACTTGTGAAAGTGCCTCGCGGTTAAGATCCTTCACTTGCCAGTCTTGCGTCGGTCTAGTTTACCGAGTTTTTTTGTTAGTTTTTCCCTACTTCAACGACCATGTATGTCGTCCCTGACGCCCCCTGATTTGCATAAAAACAAGTGCAATTTGTGCGGATCCCAGCTACCACATAAGGACAGTCACTCCCTGTGCCTCTTCTGCCTGGGCCTGGAACACCCGTGGAGAAGTGCCGGCACTGCCAGCAATTCAGCGCCGCCACCTGTAAATGGAAGCAGCAGTCTCTGGAGGCCCACGATTTGAAGAAGATGGCCTCCATGAAGAAGGAGCTGCAGAAGCTTAGGCAGGCCTCCACTTCGCCCAAGGGACACCAGAAAAAGAGAGAAGCACCGGGACTGGGACTCCACCTCCACAGCTTCCACGACTCCGGCCGGAGTCGCCATTCTCCAAGTAACTTCCCCTCCGGGTGACCGACCCTCAATGGCCATCTTGGCGGTGTCCAAGACGGCGGCGACCCTCCCGTCGGGGCCCCCTCTGGTGCCTCCTGGACAAAGGAGACGGCCGCTCCTGGGAAGGCTGCTGCCACGCGGCCCTCTGGTTCGAGCAGGTCTGGTAAGCCAGACACCGGTACTACCGACGTCCGCTCGAACAGGGACGGTAAGACACCCACTCCTTTGGGATGCATGGTCCCTCTTACGCCCGTCAAGGTCTCTTCCCCTATGCAACCCTCATTGAGCATCAGTTCCCATAAGTTGGACGCCGGCTCCTCCGACGCCTGCCCGGATCCTGCTGGTAAGCCAGACGTCGGCTCCCCTGACGAACGCCCAGCGAAAGAGCCTGTGTCAGACCCCTTACATAAGTCCGACGTCCCATGCTCGCCGCAGCGCTTGCTGCTGCTTACTGAGGTTCCCGCATCTCCCCTGTTGGACCCCGGGGATTTTAACCTTCCATCCCCGGGCAACACGGAGGATTTAGGCTCGCTGGTGTTGAGACTCTCCTGTAGGGCTGGACCCCCTGATGCCGGACCCTCTGACACTGGCCTACCCAACGCCGGATGACATCCCTTTGCCGGATGCCATTGCAACGCTGGGCCCGACGCGCACAGGGCCACCTGTTCCTGGCGTGCCCACTGGGCCTTTCTCAGGGCCGTCTGCTCCGTCACAGCCCCTGGTTCCCGGGTAGCTGATCCCGCTTAATCCAGTGCTGACCTACCCAGGACCGCAGTACCCGGCGCCTCTTTATCCAACGCCGCAGTACCCGGCGCCTCAATACCTGATGCCGGGCTTCCTGCCGTCGGGTTACAGATACTTGCCCTGTGGATACCTTCACTATCCATATCCCCCTCCTCCTCCTCCTCCACCACTCGCACACCCGCCGGTGGATTTGAAGGAGACTCTAGCTGCGTGGTGGGCTGAGGCCAAGGCTGAGCTCACCAGGGAGGTGGAGAGCCATCTGCCGGCTCCAGACCCTGCACAGGATCCCCTACGCCGGAGACGATAGACTCCCTTCCCCTTACCCGACACCAGAGGTGAACCCTCAAGTGCCAGGGGTGGGGAGGATACGCTTCCCGAAAGTCTTCCTAAGGGGACCGTTCCTCCCTCGCGTTGGGAGGAGTCTTCATCCTCTTCTTTGGAGACCTCTGGATCAGACTCGAGGGGATGCTCCAATCCTGGTGACCAGGCACGTACTTCAGACGGACCCATGCCAAGAATTCCTCTGAAGTCTCCTCCGGAAGATCCCACCTTTCTAGAGTTGCTCAGAAAGATCCAGGAGGTTCACCAGTGGCAATCTCTGGAGCCAGATCCACAGCGAAAGAAGCTCGCTACTCACTTGGATCTGACCAGAACCGCTCCAACATTGATTCCACCCTGGATCAAGCCTCACGCGGACCTTGTTTCCACTATTTGGAAGTAACTGTCCATGTTACCCCCCTTCCGAGGAAGGCGGATGGGCCATACCAGGCTCCTGAGGGTGTGGATTCTTTGAATACACACCCCAACGCCGACTCAGTTGTGATTAGCGCCGCTCACAGCCGGTCGGCCAATCCAAAACATTTCAGCTTGTCTCCACCCAACAAGAAATCCGCTTTTGGAACAGTATGGGAAGATGGTGTATGCTTTTTCCACCCTGGGGATTAGGGCCCTGAACTATGTTGCACATATGGGGGACTACCAGAAGACTATCCTCAGTCAGGTGGAATCCAAATTAGACACTCCCCTCCTGAGTCTCAGACAAAACTGGAAGTGTCTGATCTTGTCCGGTCTGCTCGTTTGGCCAGACTGCACATGCTCCATGCCACATAACAATGCAGTGGACGCAGCTGGTCAGAGTTCAGCTTTCGCCGTAGACTCTTCAGCGTCATGTCTGATCTTACTTCGAGATACAGCTCTTGCAGCAGGTTACACCATTAGAACTTTGGGACTGAAACAGTCAGGCGTCAGGACCCCATGGAAATTTTCTAGCTAGTAGTCAACAACGGGGACCGCCTCCGACGTCGGTCCCGGCCCCGACGTCAGGCGTAGTACATAAGGAGGCGGTCCCGCCACAATCCCCAGTTCTTTTTTCCCGCTGTCGACTGCAGCATCGGCCTCACGGGTCTCTCTCTAGCACGCTGATTTACTCAAGGAATCTCCAAAGTTTTTCTAACTCTTTCTTACTGGACTTGCCTGATGTCCTCTCCAAACACCTCTGTGGAGGGTCATCCATCTGTCAGCTCATGCAAGCAGATCCCTTTTAAGGATCCTCACTCTGCCTGTGTGCGCTGCCTGGGCCCAGACCACGACACCCAAGCCTGCTCCTTCTGCCAGGGCTTCAACAGACGAACTAGGATCCGCCGCTAGATGGCCCTTCAGGCTTTTCTTCTTGAGGAATGACTCAAAGCGATGGATGAAGACCCTTCCTCCAAGGGGGAGTCGTCGGGGAAGTCCCACAGACATCGCAAAAAGCACCGGGAGAAGGCAAGACCCAGATCCCCTTCCAGGGCCTCGGACTCCCGCAGCTCCGGCTCCAGGTCTGACCACCCCCCCTCTATGGCTCGCTCTCGGCCTCCCCCGGTTCTCGTCAGATCAGCTAGTGGTTCCTCCTCTCTGCAGCCTGTCAAGACCTCCAGGCCTGTGTCTTCGTCCACTCCGTCCAAGGCCTCGTCCAGGTCTGGGGAGCACCATAAGTCTTCCTCCCGTCGTCAGGTCTGTCTCCCAACCGCCGCCACCCCAGTGTAAGACTAAGGAGCTGACCTCTCCTGAAGTGGACGCCGGACTCGGACGTCGCGCCAAACCCATAGGCACTCCGGAACTGCTACCAGACGTCACCCCTGGGCCGGGTCAGGCATTCGTCTCTCGAGGACGCCGGCTGGGGAACCGACGTCAGCTACTACAGAGGGAAGGACCACCTCACCGCCTTCCGACGTCGGTCGGAAGGCATCGGAGGAGGAGGACACTACCCAGCCCGAAGACCAGGCGGGCGACTCCGGGACCGTCGAGCTCGCACGGGAACCCTCCCCGGACCGGGAGATCCCCGGGGACCCGATGCCCGTCCCCGGCGACAGGCCACCGGCACCCGGCCAGTCATCGGGCCTCAACTTGACAGAAGTGAAGGAGCTTCTTCTCCTTCTGGTGGGACACCATCAAGAAGGATGTGGTCACCACACAACCTCCTCCTATGCCGGCTATCCCTTCAACGCCTGCGCCCCCACCATCACCCAGGGGGTCAGCAGGACGGGCATCGACCCCCCCCAAGGAGCCAGCATCCCCCTCCTAGGGGCAGATCTTCGGAGAGGAGAAGGCCTACTTCAAGATCCACCTCAGGGTCCCCTAGCCCCAAGAGACCCAGACAGCGTCGGTATACACCGTCCGTGGAGGACTCCAGATCTGACACCTCGGTGTGCTCCAGATCCCCTTCTCCAATCAGCGTCCTTCTTCCAGACCCATGCGACCTTCCTAGGTCTCAACCCCACCCCACCCCGGATGACCCCTCGTTCGTGGAGAACATGGGGTGGGACGCTGAAGAGCTTGACCCTGAGAGATTACGCCTTGCCCGCTACCTTTGGCAAAAAGACCTCAAGCCTGTGGTAGTGCCACCCTTGGTGGACACCTTCGTGGACGTCACCAAGGCAGCGTGGAAGCGTCCACATTCGGCTTCGGCGGTGCCGAAGAAGGCTGACCACCTGTACAAGGCCCCAAGGGAGGACCAGTACCTGGCGAACCATCCTCTGGCCGACTCCGTGGTCATTACGGCCTCACATGACCGGTCTCAAAAACCGCAGCACTTGAGCACACAGCCACCGGACCCGGAGTCCAGACAGCTGGATCTCCTGGGCAGGTGCACATACGCTGCAGCGACTTGTTATTAGGGGTTGTTAATTATCACCCACATGGTTCAGTTCTGAGAACGATTGGGGAGCAGGGACAGGACTTGGCTGAAAACTGCCAGATGGTGGCCAAAGGAGGAGCGGCTGCAACTCCTCCGTCGTGGTGTTGGATGTGGGGACCAGGTGCTTAGAGCCGTGATCTACCTCTCGGACTCTTCGGCCAGAGCTGCAGGCTCAGGCATGTGTCCGGAGACGCTCGTGGGTCTGTGGGTCCGGGTTTACCCGGACGTCCAGAAGAATATCATGGACGCTTTATCATGGCAAAGTTCTTTTGTTAGCCTCGGAAAAGGTGATCACCAAACTGCAGGAAGCCGGGAAGGTGGTTAGATCTGTGCAAGCTATGTACAGGTCTCGACTTAATTCCTTTCGCAGGAACCAGAGTCTTTTTCGTAGCCGGACCCAAGGGCAACAACCACGTTCCGGCCAGCAACAGAGGGGCTCCTTCACCCGAGAAGCCCAGGCTAAGACATCCTCAGGCAGAGGCCAACGAGCCACAAAGTTGGCCCAACCTGCAGGACCCAATGCTGCCACAGAATGACTCCTTCCCGGCCTCCGCCCCTCCTCTGGATCAATGGGAAATGAAGATCGGGGGTCGCATCGCAGGCCACTTGCCAGGGTGACGGTCGATCACCACCGACAGGTGAGTGCTACAGTTGGTCGAAAAAGGCCATTATATAGAATTTGTAGACAACCCGCCCACAAGGCCTCCTCTGCTTTCCCGTTACTCGGGTCAGCATGTCCTGCTCATACAGCAGGAAGTGCTCGCACTTCTAGAGGAGGAAGCTTTGGAGCACGTTCCAAGGAACCAGAGAGGAGCAGGTTACTATTCGCACTTCTTCCTGGTTCCAAAGAAAACAGGGGACCTCCGTCCAGTTTTGGACCTCAGCGGCCTCAATCTGTCGGTCATCTACAAACGCTTCCGCATGGTGACCCTTCCGGGTTTAATCCCCATGCTGAAGAAGGACGCTTTCTTGGCGTCCCTGGACATGCAGGACGCCTACCTGCACATCACTATCGCTCAAGCGCACAGGAGGTTCCTGTGCTTAGAGTTTCTCGGCTGCCATTATCGGTTCCGAGCGCTTCCCTTCGGGCTGTCATCAGCACCTCGGGTATTTACCAAGTGCATGGCAGTCGTGGCAGCGTCTCTGAGGAGACAGGGCCACTATGTGTTCCCGTACCTGGACGACTGGCATTGCTGATGGCCATTCAGCGTACCCAGACCCTTTTTCAGTCTCTGGGCATCCTCATCAACTATGAGAAGTCTCTCCTGGTATTGTCACAGAAACTGCAGTTTATAGGGGCAGTTCTGGACACCGTCAAGGGAAAAGCTTTTCTTCCCGAGGACAGAGCGGAACGCATTCGGTCCCTCATAAGGGATCTGTCAGCGAAGAAAATCGTCCTGGCCAGACTGGTCCTTCGCCTGCTCGGACACATGGCTGCGGCCATTCCAACAGTCCCGGTGGCAAGACTCCACATGCGGGTAACCCAGTGGATGTTAAGGGTGCAGTGGGACCAAAGGCAAGACCATCTGCAGCAACCGGTCCGAATCATGAAGGCTGTGGTTCAGGACTGGCAATGGTGGCTAGATCCGGGAACCCTCTCAGTGGGGTTCCTTCACAGCGCCGTCCCCGACGGTAACTCTCTCCACAGACGCCTCGGAGCGCACTTGAACGGGGTGAGGTCCCAGGGCACATGGACAATCCAGGAATCCCATCTCCATATCAGCATATTGGAGATGAGGGCGGTCCTTTATGCCCCGCAAGCCTTCCAGTCGGAGATCCCACCGAGCACTCTCCTGTTGCAAACAGACAATACTGCGGTGATGTATTACCTCAACAAACAAGGAGGCACACACTCCTACCCCCTTTGCAGGGAGGCCATGAGAGTGTAGGAATGGGTAATACGACAACACGGCGCAAACCTTATTGCAGTTCACGTCCCCGGGGTGGACAATATCGTCTCAGACAGCCTGAGTCGTTCCCGGGCCAGAGTCCACGAGTGGGAACTTCTACAGGAGGTGGCAGAGGATCTTTTCCACCGATGGGGCACTCCAGAATTAGATCTATTCGCGTCCCCATCCAATGCAAAACTGCCCAGTTTTTGCTCGCTAGATCCAGGGCCTGGTGTTTTGTGGCGAGACGCATTGTCCCTCTCCTGGGCGGGCAGATTCCTCTATGCCTTCCCTCCTTTCCCGTTGATCCAGAGTTCTTCTCAAACTTTGCAGGGAGCACGTGACACTTATCTTGGTAGCGCCTTTCTGGCCCAGGCAAATCTGGTTCCCGCTTCTGCATCAGCTATCCTGGGAACCTCCGCTTCCCTTGCCAATCAGCTCCCACTTGTTGTCTCAGGAGGAGGGTTCACTAGTCCATCTGGACTTATTCACTGAACCTACATGCCTGGCTCCTAGAGACATTGCCATGATGCGACACGGGGTCTCGCAAGAGGTGGCGGAAGTACTTTCTGCCACTAGAAAACCGGCAACATACGCCATGAAGTGGCGCAGATTTTGCTTGTGGGCGCAAACGCGCGGGGTCTCGCCCTTAGACTGCCCTGAGAAGCTGGTTCTGAAGTACCTGCTTTCACTTTTCTATTCTAGACTGGTTTACTCCTCGATCAAAGTGCATCTTTGTGCAATTTCGGCTTATCATGCCCCCTTAGGCCATCGTATGGTGGCTCAGTTGGACACTGCTCGTGCCTTTTTAAAGGGGGTCCTCCACCTTAGGCCACCTATCAAGGATCCGGTTCCTCCTTGGGACTTGCCCTTCGTCCTGGAGCAGCTGACGCTGCCACCCTTTGAACCAGCCGCGGATTGCGAGCTACGTTTTCTGTCGTGGAAAATGTTGTTCTTAGTTGCAGTTACTTCGGCGAGAAGAATCTCCGAATTACATGCTCTCATGTGCAAAGAGCCCTATTTAATTTTCCACCAGGATAGGGTATCCCTGAGGACAAATCCTAAGTTTCTGCCTAAGGTGGTTTCAACCCTTACCCTTAATCAGGATATCGACTTACCAGTGTACTTTCCCAAATACACCAATCGAGGAGAAGCACTGCTTCACACCCTGGATGTTCACAGGTGTCTCAGATCTTATCTGACTAGAACCAAACAGTACTGGGAAGCGGATCAGCTGTTTGTCTCCTTTGCTGAGAGGATGAAAGGAGCCCCTGTTTCTAAACAGTCCCTTTCACGTTGGCTCATTCAGTGTATTTCTTTCTGTTATGACAAGCACAACAAACCCTTGCCAGGCGTGGTCAAGGGTCATTCTACCAGAGGAGTGGCCACCTCCTTTGCAGCGCTGAAGAATGTTTCCACTTCAGCTATTTGCGCTGTAGCTACCTGGAGCTCGGTGCATACCTTCATTAGGCATTACAGCCTGGACATCGCTTCAAGGCGAAGGACAGGCTTCGGCCTAGCCATCCTCCAGGGACTTCTGTCCTAGGCTCGAGCAGGGTTGTAATCTCTGCCTTTCCTACTCCCGATGGCATAAGATTGTCGCTATTGCTTGGGAATCAGTCCTAATGGTGTAACCTGCTGCAGAGCTGTATCTCAAGTAAGATAGTACAGTTACGTAAGAATCCACGTAACAGTAGATCTTCGAGAACAACTCTTGCAGCAGGTACCTTCCCGCCCACCATTCCCCCTTGGAGGAGGTAGGTTATAACTTAACATCCATCTTTCGGGATGGAACGATTTGTTTTTAGTCTTGGCCATCTGATGACGGATCCTCGGTCTCCTCTTCTGACGTCGTCCAGCGTTCGGGAGTCTCCGGCGGGAGAACTGGGGATTGTGGCGGGACTGCCTCCTTGTGTTCTACGCCTGACAACGGGGGCGGGACCGACGTCGGAGGCGGTCCCCGCTGAAGACTGCTAGCTAAAAAATATCCGTGGGGTCCTGATGCCTGACTTCTTCAGTCCCAAAGTTCTAATGGTGTAACCTGCTGCAAGAGCTGTTCTCGAAGATCTACTGTTATGGTAAGTTCTTACGTAACTGTACTTTTCCGGGTGTCAGGTTTGATCCCTGAAGTGCAGTCGCTATTCAGGATCCGCTCTTCAGGGGTTAGGTGCTGTTCGGTGGGGATGTCGAGGACACCATCACCGACCTGCAAGAGAAGGGCACTGCACTTAGGTCCGTTGACTCCCTGTACAGGTCCCCTCAGGGACAGCGTCGCTCTTTTCGCAGATGTTCTCGATTTAAAGCGAAACCTCAGGGCAAGCGGGCCAACAGACATCGAGGCCCCTCTGGCAGCCAAGCCTCCCTTGCCCAAAAAGGCTGCGGGAGCCTCGGCCACTGCGTTGCCCCACACCACCAGACTCCTTTCCTCTCCCACAGCCTCTGGCCCCGGAGAGGAACCAGTAGGAGGGGGGTTCTCCTTCCTTCTACTGGATTGGGAGAGGATTACATTAGATGCTTGGGTGCTCCAGCTGATAGCAGCAGGACACTCGATCGAGTTTCTTCAGGCACCACCCAGAAAACCACCCCCCAGGTCGTCGTACTTGGAACATCTTCCTCTGGTCCTGGAAGAAATCTCCTCCCTTCTCTTGAAGGTGGCGATGGAGCAAGTCCCCACTCACCTTTGGGGGACAGGTTACTATTCCCATTTCTTCCTAGTTCCAAAGAATATTGGAGACGAAAGGCCTGTTTTAGACCTCAGCTCCCTGAACATGTTCGTGGAGCACAAACGCTTCAGAATGCTCTCCCTGCAGAGCCTTCTGCCGCTTTTTTGGCAAGTACGGTGGCTGTGTGCTTTGGATATGCAGGATGGCTACCTGCACATCCCCGTCTGCCATTTCCACCACAAATTCCTCTGGTTTTCGTTTCAGGGGAACCACTACCAATTCAAGACCCTCCCATTTGGTCTTTCCTTGGCTCCCCGTGTGTTTACCACATGTCTTTCGGTGATAGCGGCCCACCTGCATACCCAGGGAGTGCAGGTATTCCTGTACCTGGATAACTGGCTGCTGGTGGCCCCGTCCAGGGAGGAATTCCTACGCTCTATTTCCCTTACCCTGCAGGTTTTCTCCAGCCTGGCTGTCACCATCAACCAGACCAAGTCCCATCTGGTTCCTTGCCAAAGATTCCAGTTCATCTCAGCGATCCTGGACACATCCATCGGCAAGGCCTTTCTGCCTCCAGACAGGGTGGACACCCTCCAGGCTCACGCAAGTCTGGTGTCCAGTCACAGAAGGGTCGGTGCCATGTCAGTCCTTCGCCTCCTCGGGCTCATGGTGGCTGCTATTCAGACAGTCCCTTATGCTCTGCTCCATATGAGAATCTCTTAATGGATGTTCTGGTCTCCGATCCCATGGTCAGGGATTTGCAGTGGTGGATGATGCAAGAGAACCTTTGCCGGGGAGTTCCTTTCTGTGTCGAACCCCCCTCCCAAAGTTTAACAGATGCCTCCGGAGAGGGCTGGGGAGCCCATCTAGGGTCTCACAGGACTCTGGGCTCCTGGTCCAGACTGTAGCAGACTCTTCATATCAGTGTGCTCGATTTCAGAGCCGTCTAGTATGCTGTCATGCTCTGAACTCTTGAATTCTTCCCGGTCATCTAGCAGTCCAGGTGGACAACATGTGCGTAGTCTGGTACATCAACAAGCAGGGAGGGACTCTCTTCTACCTTCTTTGCAGGAAAACAATGAGAGTATGGAGTTCGGCTGTTCAGCACAACCTCCACCTGACGGCAGTTCATATTCCGGGAGTAGTAAACACGCTGGCAGACCATCTCTAGTCAGTCGTCAGCCAAAGCCCATGAATGGGAACTGGATCTAGAGGTAGTAGACGATATCTTCCTGCGCTGGGGAGACCTGTTCACGTCTCCTCAAAACTTCCTGCCTTCTGCTCGCTAGCTCCAGGGCGAGGCATCTTCTGGTGGGACACTCTGTCTCTGGACTGGAGGGATAGATTCGTCTGTGCCTTCCCTCCAGTTCCCTTAATTCCGAGGGTCTTACACAGACTCAATTCAGAAGGAGCCGAAATGATCCTCGATGCTCCATTCTGGCCCAGGCAAGTTTGGTTCTCTCTTCTGCAACAGTTTTCAGAGGAACCTTTGCTTCCTCTTCTGTCACAGCACTTGCTGACCCAGGTTCATCCAGGTCTCGAATCCCTTCAGTCGCATGCGTGGCCATGCCGGAGGCGGTTGATAAGTCGCCAACCCCTCGGGGCGAGTGCACAGCCCTCTTCCGCTGACCAAGGCTTCCTCGTCTAGCGACATACCTCGGCGTAGGTCCGCTAAGTCAGGCGTCAGCTCCTCCGGCGTCCGCCCGGACCCCGCTGATAAGTCGCTGACTTCCGCACAGCGGCTGAGCCGACACCGGACCCTCCCACTTTCGCCGTTCCCGGCTCCCTGCAGCCTTCACTGCCCTCCAGGAACCCTGGGTCTTCTCATCCTGACCTCGGGGATTTTTCCCCTCCGTCCCAGGGCGATGCCGAGGTTCCTGCTGCGCCCCCGTCAGACCGTCCGCCTGCTGGGCCAAGCGACCTGACGTCGGCTCCCTGGCCGCCGGCGCCGACGCTGGTCTTGCCAGCCCCGGGTGACATCCCGCTCCCGGATGTTGCTCCAATGCCGGGCCCTCCGCCCACTGGGCCTTCTGCTCCAGACCCACTGTAGGCCCTCCGGCCGGGCCGTCTGCTCCGGCAGACCGCTTGGTTCCCTGGTATCCGACGCCGTCTTATCTGGCTCCGCAGTATCTGACACCCCAGTAGCCGGTGCCTCAATACCCGACGCCGGGCTTCCCGCCGTCGGGTTATGGATACGCACCTTACGGGTATAATCCATACCCGTATCCCCCTCCAACTCCACCTCCCCCTCAGCTGCTGGTGGACTTGAAGGAGACTCTGGCCTTCTGGTAGGCTGAAGCCAAGGCTCGGCTCACCAGAGAGGTGGAGAGTCATCTCCCGACGACTGTGCCGGTTCCGTTTCCCATACGTCCGTGATGACGGACTCCCTCCCCACCTCCGGACACCAGGGCCGAACCCTCTGGTTCCAGGGTGGGGCAGGACACGCTTCATCGAAGGCTTCCCAGGGGGTCCATTCCTCCCCCACGCCAGGAGAGGGAGTCTTCCTCAACATCATCATCTTCCTCCTCGGACGACTTCGACTGTTGTTCCAAGCCGGATGACGAACCACGCCTCCCGTCTAAGCCCAGGCCAAGGACCCCTCCGAAGTCCCCTCCAGAGGATCCTTCTTTTACGGAGTTGCTGTGCAAAATCCAGGAGGTTTATAAGTGGTATTCCTTGGAGCCGGATCCCCAGCGTAAGAAACTCGCTGAGCATCTGGATCTGCTCGTGACAGCTCCCACCTTGGTGCCACCCTGGATTGAGCCTCATGCCAATCTTGTTTCCACTATTTGGAAGCAGCTGTCAGCTTTAGCCCCACTTCCTCGGAAGTCGAACAAGCTATATCAGGCTCCCGAGGGTGTTGACTTTTTAGATTCTCACCCTCGAGCTGATTCGGTCACGATTAGCGCTGCAAATGGCCGGACAGCTAATGCGAAACATCTTGGCTCGTCTCCACCTGGCAAAGAATCCCATCTTCTGGACCAGTACGGGAAGAAGATCTATGCTGCTTCCACTCTGGGTATTGGGGCCCTAAATTATATTGGTCACATGGGGGATTACCAGAAGGCGATTCTTAGTGTGGTAGAATCCAAATTGGACTCCTTTCCGGACTCTCAAGTCAAACAGGAAGTGGCTGACCTCATCCGCTCTGCACGTTCGGCCAGTCTGCACATGCTTCGTGCTACACTGCTGGTAGGAGCTCCTCTTTTGCCGTAGGCTTACGGTATCAAGCCTGGCTCTGTGTGTCAGGGTTGGTCCCGGAAGAGCAGTCCGCTATTCAGGAAGCGCCCTTCCGGGGTTCGGTGCTGTTTGGTGGTGATGTCAAGGACATTATCACCTATCTGCAGGAGAAGGGGACTGCACTGAAGTCTGTGGACTCCAGGTATCATCCCCACCAAACGCAGTGCCATCCCTTTCGCAGACGGAATTGGCCAAAGGTGAAACCCCAGGGAAAGCGGGCCGCTAAACGCCGGGCCCCTCCAGTTGCCAAGCCCCCTCCGCCCAAAAAAGCAGCGGGTGCTTCAGCCGCGACGCTGCCCCACACCACCTGACTCCTTTCCTCTCCCACAGCCCCTGGGCCTTCCGGAGTAAACAGTAGGAGGGAGGTTTTCCCTCCACCTCCCAGTTTGGGAGAGGATAACTTCAGATTCCTGGGTGCTTCAGCTGATCGCAGAAGGACACTCGGTGTTTCTCCAGAAACCTCCTCGTCACCCTCCCCCAAAGTCGTCGTACTCTCGGGAACATCTTCTGGTCCAGGAAGAGATTTCAGCACTTTTGCTGAAGGAGGCGATAGAGCCCATCCCCCTTTCTCTTCAGGGAATGGGTTACTATTCACACTTCTTCCTGGTCCCGAAGAATACAGGAGATTTAAGGCTGATTCTCGACCTCAGTTCCCTGAACTTATTCGTGGCGTACAAGAGGTTCAGGATGCTCTCCCTGCAAGGCCTCGTGCCCCTCCTTTGCTGGGACAGTGGCTGCGTGCTCTGGATATGCAGGATGCTTACGTGCACATCCCTATCTGCCCTTCTCACCGCAGACACCTCTGTTTTGCTTTCAGGGGACCACTACAGTTCAAGGCCTTCCATTTGGGTCTTCCTCTGCACCGGGTGTTCACCAAATACCTTTCGGTGGTAGCGGCCTACCTGTGCACCCCAGGAGTGCAGGTTTTCCCATAGCTGGATGATTGACTCCTAGCGCCTCCGTCCAGGGAGGATCTCCAGCACTTCCTTTCCCTTACCCAGGGGGTGTTTTTCTCCCTGGACATCACCATCAACCACTCAATCCCGTCCCAGAGGCTCCAGTTTATCGGGGCGATCCTAGACATGACCTCTGGCAGGGCCTTCCTACCACCGGACAGGGTGGCCACACTCCAGGCTCAGGTCAGCCTGTTGTCTGACCGCAGGCGGGTCAGTGCCATGTCCGTTCTTCCAGTCCCAACAGTCCCTCGCGTTCGGCTCCAAATGAGGATCTCGGGGGACGCTTCGGTCTCAGTGGGATCAGTTGGTGGACAACCTGGACCAGCTTGTCCTAGTCTCCTCCCCCATGGTTCGGGACTTGCAGTGGTGGATGGTTCAGGAGAACCTTTGTCGGGGAGTTCCCTTCTGTCTTCCCCCCCACAACCTCCACAAACTCTGACCACAGATGCCTCGGGCGAAGGTTGGGGAGCCCATCTCGGACCTCACAGGACACAGGGCTCCTGGTCCAAGCTAGAGAAAACGCTTCACATCAGTGTGCTCGAGCTTCTGGCAGTGCTTTATGCTCTTCAAGCTCTGCATCTCCTTCCTGGCCACTTAGCCGTACAGACGGACAATATGTGTGTGGTATGGTACATCAACAAACAAGGAGGAACTTGTTCCTACCCTCTTTGCAGGGAATCGATGTGAGTTTGGGATTGGGCAGTACAGCACAACCTCCACCTCACAACAATTCACGTCCCAGGGGTCGAGAACACCTTAGCGGATAAACTCAGTTGCTCGTCTGCTCAAGCTCACGAGTGGGAACTGGATCAGGGGGGTCTTAGACAATATCTTCCTACGTTGGGGAACACCACAGGTGGACCTGTTCACCTCAGCCCTAAACACAAAGTTTCTCAACTTCTGCTCGCTCGCTCCAGAGTGCGTCATTTTTTGGAGAGACGCTCTATCTCTAGATTGGAAGGACAAATCGTCTATGCCCCCAATCCCTTTGATTCCAAGAGTCTTACAGAAACTCTGTTCAGAAGGAGCTCGAATGATACTGATCGGTCCTTTCTGGCCCAGGCAAGTTTGGTTCTCTCTTCTGCAACAGTACTCTGAGGAACCTCCTCTTCCTCTGTCGTGACTTTTACTGACCCAGGATCAGGGGACCCTGGTCCGTCCAGGTCTCAAGTCCCTTCAACTGCACGCATGGCTCCTGCAGACGTAGCTCAGGCCCGAGTTGGGGTTTTACCCCGAGTGGCTGAGATTTTGGTGGAGGCTAGAAAACCCTCCACTAGGTCTACCTATGCCATGAAATGGAAATGTTACACAATCTGGACCGCTTCAAAAGATTTTGAACCTTTCTCATGCTCTGTTGAGCGACTGCTGGATTACCTGCACCACCTCTTTGATATGGGTCTCAGTCACTCATCCTTGAAGGTACACATGGCGGCCATTTCGGCTACCATGTCCCTTTTGCAGGCTGGACGTTTGCTCAGCTGGAGGTCTCTAAGACTTTCTTTGGAGGGGTTCTCCACTTGAGACCCCCTATCTGGGTTCCTGCCCCTCCTTGGGATTTGAATTTCATCCTCGAGAAGCTTACTCTGCCTCCTTTAAAACCAGCAGCCTCAACAGACATGAAGTTCCTCTCATGGAAGAGTCTCTTTCTAGTGGCCATTACTTCTGCTCGGAGGATTTCCGAGCTCCAGGCCCTGATGTGTAAAATCCATATTTGATTTTTCACAAGAAACGTGTGGCTCTGCGCACCAACCCTAAGTTTCTCCCCAAGGTGGTAGCAGAATCTACTTTGAACCAGTCCATAGAGTTGCCTGCTTTCTTTACGCAGCACTCCAATCAAGGGGAGTATCTCTTACACACTCTGGACGTTCACCGAATTCTGAGATTCTACACTAACAGAACAAAAGATCTCAGAAAGACTGATCAACTGTTTGTCTCTCTTGCCCACAAAAGAGAAGGCAATGCTGTTTCTAAGCAATGCCTGTCCAAATGTTTGGCTCATTGTATCACTTTCTGTTATGACAAGTACAAGAAGACCCTCCCGGGTTAAGTGAGAGGCCACTCCACCAGAGGAGTCGGTGGCTTGTTTCAAGAATGTGGCAGCAGCGGACATCCATGCTGCCACCACTTGGACTTCTGTCCATACCTTTACAAAACATTACAGTTTGGATATTGCCTCTCACCGTAGAGCAGGCTTCGGGCTTGCTGTTCTGCAAGGCCTCCTTTCCTAAGACCTTCACAGCTAAAGAACATACTTTGAGTGGCTTTCCTCCTCCCATTTTGCTTCTTGTTCCAGACTGCTTGGGACTCGGTCGTATATGTAATTACCTACTGCAAGAGCCCTCTCAAAGTAAGATAGTACAGTTACGCAAGAACTTACCGCAATAGTAGATCTTCTAGAGAGGCTCTTGCAGTAGGTAATACCTTCCTACCCTCCATCTCCCTAAGCTTTTTTAGCTCCTTTTCCAGGTTGGGAAATATCAGCTTCTCTCTCGTCTTACCCTTTTGGGCCTTTGACGGGAAAGAACTGGAAGGGTTGTCGGGGACCGCTTGTATACTGAGCGTCTCATGAGCGTGGTCACCTGATGTGGGGCAGTCACCTGCCAGAGACTGCTAGCTAGAAATTTTTCCGTGGGGTCTTGATGCCTGCCAGCATCAGTCCTATATGTAATTACCTACTGCAAGAGCCCCTCTCGAAGATCTACTGTTACGGTAAGTTCTTACATAACTGTACCATCTT
Organism: Neoceratodus forsteri; assembly: GCA_016271365.2. Taxonomy (NCBI): domain Eukaryota; kingdom Metazoa; phylum Chordata; order Ceratodontiformes; family Ceratodontidae; genus Neoceratodus; species Neoceratodus forsteri. The sequence continues at coordinate 347,919,138 of CM028138.1, read as the reverse complement.
CCACGGGGTGATCTCTTGCAGCAGGTAACACACTAGGGTTATAGCCAGAGGGCACTCTTCTGCATGGAGGCTTTCCCAGCAGGCTTTGCCTAGGGGCCACCCACAGAGTGACCTCATTATTGTGTTACTGTATGAGTGGACAGCCCCAGGCATCTTCGGTTCATTTTTTTTTTTTTTTTTGCGTCTTCAGCCAGCACAGCAGCAGTTTATTTCCAGTGCATGCAGTTCTTCATCAGTGAGACCTCAGCCTAGGAACGGCATTTTCTCATCGTTCCTACCTTAATCAATGATTATCCTTTTTTCATCAACAAAATCTTGCTTTGTCGTCGACCATGTTTGTCACTGTGAACTATTTTTTATTTTTCCTTTCAGCAAGGCTTGGAGCAATACTCCTTGTCTTTTCTCTGGTTTGCTCTTATCGACGACCACTTCTGGTGTCCACCATTGATGGGGCATCATCATCTAGATGTGGAGCAGTACTCCTCATCTTCCTCAAGATTACCCTCGTCGACGGCCACTACCAGTGCCCACCATCAGCGTGGCATCATAATCATCTAGATGTGGAGCAATACTCCTCGTCTTCCTCAGAGTTGCTCTTGTCGACGGCCTCTATCAGTGTCGACCGTTGACAAGGCATCATAGTCCTTTAGATGTGGAGCAATACTCCTCATCTTCCTTAAGGTTGTTCTCGTCGACGGCCACTGTTTTCCAGTGTCCACCGTCGATGGGACACGGTTACACCAACTAGATGTGGAGCAGTACTCATCTTCTTCATGGTTGCTCTTGTCAACAGCCACTGCTCACCGTCAACGGGCACCATACCATCATCTGGCTGGGGAGCAATACTTCTCATCTTCCTCAAAGATTGCTCTCATTGAGGGCCACTGTTACCAGTGCACACAGTCGACGGGGCACCTTATCATTTTTGATGTGGAGCAATACTCCTTATCTTCCTTAAGGTTGCTGTCATCGACGGACACTTTTTCAGTGTCCACCGTCAATGGGACACCCATTATATCAGCTCAGTGCAGAGCGATACTTCTCATCTTACTTATTCTTACTCTCATTGACAGCCACTGTTATCAGTACACACCATAGAGATACCTTCTTCGTCGACACACTATCAGCTAAATTATTTGCACTCATCGACCCTACTATTTCACGTACACCATCGATAGTGCTCCATATCATCAGTGTACTGCGGAGTGATATTCCACATCCTTCACTGACTTGCTCTCGTCGGTGGCTCCTGTTACCAGCGCACACAGTCGATGGTTCCCCTCAGGCTGACTTCGACATCAACGGTGTTTCCATAGACGTCACCGTTGCTTGCTGTAAATCTCATATATAATTTACCAGGATGGAATGTCATACTCTTTGTCCTCCGGATTACACTAGTCGATGGCCACTACCACCAGTGTACGCCATCGTCATTGCACCTTAAGATGCCTTCATCAGTTCGGCATTGCCGGGCCATCGAGTACTACTACTCGCTCTCCCGGGTGTCACTTTCGTCAGTGACCACTGCTGTCAGTGTACGCCATTACCAGCACCCCTTTCAGCAGTTGTCTCAGCTGATTAGCAGATCCATCGAAGGTTCCTCCTTTTAGGACTCTCCTCTGCATCTGTTTTGCTGCCGACGAGGGCTACGGGCTCTGCCCTGGTGGATAAAAGCTTTGCCCTTATCACCATTTCTCCTTTTTTAACCGGCTATCCATAAAAGCACAGCTGACCGCTACTGGGATCCTGGTTTATACACCCCAGACTCTGGGCCTCTGCGTATGCAGAGACTTGGATCATCTTTGATTCCTATAAGACAGGCAACCCCTGTCACCATGTCTTCCTCTGTACGTGTGGTTTCTGTCACTCAGACAGTTGTTTACAGGTCATAAGTACTCAGACCTCCAGTCCCAGGGAATCTTTTCACCGTCACACTCACCTATTTCCCCTCCGGCACAATTCCATTCAGAGCAGGACTGTCCTCTTAATATATCTCCTTATCTTAAGGAGATAGATTCTTTTTCTGGAGGATAACTCTGAAGAAATGTTGGGAGAGCATTCTCCTTACAATGCCAGTCATCAGCCTCTTTCCGAGGCCGCCTCCTTTACTTTATTACTGAGACGCTGCTCACCAATGCAGTCATCCCTGCCTAGAACCATCCTTCAAAGGTCATGCCATACCAAGACGGGCAAATCACCTATACCAAGTTCCAGTGGACCATCCCTACTTTACAAACACCCCTGTTGCAGGTTCTGTGGCTGTCCCTGCCACTTATGATCACACTAACAAGCCTAGATTACTTAGCCCACCGTCTGCCCTACCTTGCCGAACACTGTATACCACGCTGAACCGATGAATCTTTGGATTCTGAAATTATAAGAGACATATGGTGACATACCAATGCATACTTTAGCCACAACTCTTGTCAACAGACTCCCGTCTTTCCCATGACCCGGAACCGTTGTTGGCTACTGTTGCCACTGGTATTTTTATCTCACAGCACGCCCTCAGATCAGGGTATGATGCCGGGAGATACTTCAACCCTGACCTCGACCACACACATATTACTATCAGACAACATGCATGTCTTAGACTATTCAATTTTTTTATTTTTTTTTCCCCCATCTGTGCAACATTAAAAAAAAATTATGACTGCACCTTTTAATGGCTCTAACTTTGTGATCCTGCCACCCAGCCGATTCTGGATATCGTCCGAATGTCTGGTTGCTGACTCAGAACAGTCCACGACCGGTATCACTCTGCTCAGCTATCAACTCAATGCCACTACCGCCTCTGTCATTCCAGTGTTAATGATAGTAAGCGGGGACCTTACAGAGCCACCAGTCGAGGCCACGCTACATCTCGGCATGCCTCTCCTGCCTCTGCCCCATCCTACTTCCTCCTTCGGTTTCAGTTGCTGGATCAGTGCTATCAGTTCTGAACCTTGCATTTCGGATTTTCATCTGCCCCAAGGCTGTTTACCACCTGTCTTGCAGTAGTGCCTGCGGCAATCTGGGATCATACCCACTACATCTTTCCATACCGGGACGACTGGCTTTTCATGGCAGACTCGTAGGCCTCTCCTTTCTCCCTACGAGCCCCTGTCACTCGATTTAAAGCCTAGAGGATTATGGTAACTTGGCCTTCCTCCCTCCCGATCCCCACCCACCATCTCCAATATGTAGGAGTGGTCTTGGACACCGCTGTAAGGTGGGGCCTACTTTACTTCCCAGAGGACAGTCAAACTTAATTTATGTCCCTGGCCATTCAAACTCTAGAGGCACAATATGTTTCAGTAAGGCAACAGCTATTTAAGACATATGGCAATGGCCATCTCAAAGACCAGTACCCACGCAACACTATGCATACAGCTTTGACCAAAACATACTACAAACTCAGTGGCATCAAACCTCAAGGCTTGAGTTTGGGTCCTTCTATACCTCTGCACTGCCTTTCATTGATGAGCCTACCAAACCCCACATCTTTCAGGGTGCCCCTTTCAATCCCTGCCACCATCACAAACATTAATTACTGAGATTTTCCTGATGGCTGGATGCACATATAGGTCCATTCAAAACTCAAGGACGAGTCTCGGGCTGTGCCTCATTCCATGTAAATTTATTCTACATGAGAAAAATGTGGCTTGTCCTGTGGCACCTTCCGTCCATTCCCAAAAAACGGGGACTTCCTATAGCTGCCCTGTTCCGTCCTTGGACAGAACTCTATTTATATCACCCCTCCCTTACCCCCTTCTGCACAGTACGCTAATTTAAATTCTGCCTAGGACCGGCCCCGATGGTTCTTATTGCTCCCTGTAGCCTGGGCAGGTTTGGCTTCCATTATTAAAACTCTTAACGGCAGCAAACCCACTGCTGTTACTCATCAGACCGGATCTATGTCATAACGGCGAAAGCCTAAAGGTGATTGCCATTATGCAGAAGGTAAAATTGGCGATTTATTTTGGTCTGACATGACGCGGCACAGCAAAGAGCGGCGGGGCTTAGTTTTTAATGTTTCTGTGGGGAGCTTGTCCAACCCCCACTAAAGTATTCTCAACTCAAGAGTGCGTGTCGGGTTGGGGCGAAAACAAATGTTTTTGTTTTGTTTTGTTCAAAGGTTCTGGCGGTGCAGCATGATAACGTGGCGCGGACCCCAATGATGCCTGACTGGCCTTGGCAGCCCACCCACCATGCACACAGAGTCGGCATGGCAACCGACTGCGGCACCACCACCCACATACCTCATTATGCGTGCCCGCCACCACATGCATACATATAGCGACGGGATGATACGATAGTCTCCCCCCAATCTGGCCACCATATCCCCTTGGAGCCATTCTTGCTATATGCTGGGGAGCGGGTCACTGTTATTGTCGGCGCCCTCTCCCCAGCACCCTCATCACGGGCTACCATCAGACAAGATCTGATGCAGGGAGGTTACTCCACCCCACTTTGGATTCCTTCCACCTCCACGAGTGGCTCCTGCAGAGATTTTTTATATCTCATTTCCAGATCATCTTGCAAATGATGAACATTCTGCTGGCATCTCACAAACTTTCTACCAGATGAACCTACAACTTAAAATGGTGGTGTTTTTTTCCATATGGGCTTCTTCAGCCCATGGTCCCTTTTTTCATGTCCAGTGCTACAAGTCTTGGAATGTTTTTCCTCGCTCACAGCTACGTGCCTGAGCTCCTCCTCCATTTGGATTCACCTGACCTCCATCCAGGCCTTTCATGAACCACTTGAAGACCACCTGATTTACCAACATCACTTAACAATGTCTTCTCGGGAGGGGGGGGGGCACTAGGCAAAGACTGCTATGAAAGCTTGCCATGCAGAAGAGTGCCCTCTGGCTATAACCCTAGAGTACTTCCTGCTGCAAGAGATACCCCTCAAAGATTTACTGTTATGGTAAGTTCTTACGTAATTATACTTTCTAGGAGTGGAATATGTTCATCTACACGGACCCACCCGACCTCCCCTGGCTCAGGTGCACAACAGTGCTTCTAGCGTGCTATGATCCGGTGTCATGGGGCGGAGCTGAGGGTTATACCACCCAAGTGGGTTGGAGGAGCCAGCTTGAAGACTTCTGGCAAGATTTAAAGGGGAAAGGACAACCCCAGTTAGTGTGGATGAACAACATATACCACTCCAGAACTACTGTTACAAGTGAGTAAGCTGTGTTTCTTGACCTCTGAAACATGACGGATGGAAAAGAATTCTGATTGATTTCTTTGGTGTCTCTGCTTCCCTTCCTGAAACCTCAGGATTTGTTAGGTTCCCTGGATATGCAGGATGCATACTATCACATACTGTTGCATCCCAGCCACCAGAGGTGCATCTGATTCATTGTGTTGGGGCAGAATTACCAGTTCAGAGTGATGCCTTTTGGGCTCTCCTTAATGCCTCGATTCTTTACAAAGTGCTTTACAGTATTCGCAGTACACCTCAGAAAACTAGGACGCTAGGTTTACCCTTACCTAGACGATTGGCTGATACCCATTCCATCCAGGCATGAGACAGAACAGGCAGTGGCCATAGTCATTTCCTTACCTCCAGGGGGGTTCTACAAACTCTAGCTACGTCTCAGTCCCAACCCTCACAGCTGCTGCTCATAGGGGCTCTTCTGGATGCGACCAAAGCCTGGACCTTCCTTCCCGAAAGCAGAATGCAGGCAATCCTGCAGATGGCATGCTACATAATGGAAAGCAAATCTGTGCAAGCCCACCCTGTACAACGCATGCTGGGTCTGATAGCCTGCTTGATGTACAGTGCCACTGGGATGATTAACACATGAGAATGACACTGTGGATGCTTAGTGGTCACAAGCATCACATCCTCTGACCTACCCCTGGTTCTGTCGCTCACATGGCGGTCAGTGGAGGACATTCTCCTCCAGGGCTTTCCCTTCTCCCAACTGGAACCTAAGTTGATTCTCCCCATGGATGCCTGTTTTGTTGTGGGGCACTCCCTGCTAGAGCCTCCAAACACAAGGTGTCCGGAATCTGTCGGAGACTCATGTCCACATCAGCGTTTAGAAGATTCGAGCTGTGCTGTATGACATGCGAACCCTAGTGGATTTCGTTTGCCAATAAAACAATCCTTCTCCAGACAGACAAGTCTGTGATGTATTACATCAGCAGTCAGGGAGGAGTACAGTTTTACCCTGTCTTCAGGGGAGTAATGAAAGTGTGGGAATGGTGCCTGGATAAGGAATCCTGCTCCAGGCTATTTTGGAATGGTGCCTGATAAGGGATCCTGCCCCAAGCCATTTACCTGCCAGTAGTTCAGAAAAATCTAGTCAGATGAGCTCAGCCTACCAGAGGCTGATCATCACAAGTGTTCGCTGGTTTCAGATGTGATATCACTAATCAACGACTGGGGTACCCCAGATGTGGACCTTTTTGTGTCCCCACTAAGTTCCAAACTGGTCGATTGTGCTCCAGAAATCTAGGACATGGCTGACGTTTGTCAGGATGCATTCTGCAATGCAAAATCTATTTCTGCATGCATTCCCTCCAGTCCCCCTAGTGCAGAGGGTATTGCTAAAACTGGAGATGCACAGGGCAAGATGTTACTGGTGGCCCCCTGCTGGCCTCTACAAATATGGTTTCCTCTGTTGATCAGTCAGTCAGCAAACTGGGGATCCTTCCACTCAGGACGGATTTACTGACTCTGGGTTGCCTGGACCTTCCCAGTCTGCACTTCTTTCACCTTCAGGCCAGGCTTCTGAAGAGATAGAAGTGAACAGGTAGAAGGTATTTCAGAGGGCCTCCTTTTTTTTTTTTTTTTGTTAATATAGTTTTTATTAAAAAGATTTTAACCTTAACAGGGTACAGGGTAATGGCAGTCACACATTCATCATATTACATAAAACTAGTCATGTACATAGTCAAGGCAGTAAGATAGCAGGTCAAAGAAAAAATCCATATAAAGATCATAAATATTAATACTTCAATGTGGGCCTGGAAAAATCAAGCAGGGAAAACAGTACAGATTTTTATATTTTCATTCAGAAAGAGAGATTCCCCACGAGCCCCCTCCCATATGATTCACTCCCCAGCTCCACTCGGCGTGGTTTAACACAACCTCTGGACGTGGTGAGATAAGTAGAATCAAGGTACAAAGCTAGGGTCCTTTTCCCATGATGTACAGGATCCATCTGGTCCATTTCTGTGAACATAATTCAGAACGGTCATTCAAGTGATAGGATATTCTCTTTGCCCTATAAATACGGGTCACTGTTTCTCTCCAGTCAGGTATCGTGGGAACCTGAGGTGAAAGCCAGTGCCTAGTGAGGGCTTTCTTGACTGCCATGAGGGTCATTCCCAAAAGATAACATGTATGGGGATCCCTGAGTTCTTTGGGGGGAGGACTGTTTGCATAATAAGATCTGCAGTTAGGGTAATTGGTTGCCCAAATAGGTCAGCCATCTTCTACTGTAGGGAGACCAGGAAGGGTTGTATGATGGGGTAAAACCAAAATACATGGGCGTGATGTGCCAATGGGCACCACATAGGCGCCAGCAATCAGCTGATGTAGTAGTGGAGTAGTGAGCTGTTATAGCAGGGATTCGGAAATATCTAATCATTAACTGCCAGGAGAAGAGCCTCCAGTAATATGAGTAGGTGAGTTTGGAGGATAGAAGCTAGCCCTTGTCCCATTGTTGTGTGGTGATGCCTAGGCTGAGATCTTACTTTAAGAGGGCTCTTGCAGTAGGTAATTACATATAAGACTGATTTCGGCAGGCGGCAGGACCCCACGGAAAAATTTCTAGCTAGCAGTCTGGCGAGGGACCGCCCCCATGTCAGGTGACCTGCATCAGGAGACGTTGCTATAAAGGGGTGGTCCCTCACTCCCGCCTTGCAGTTCTTTCCCGCCGTTGGCTTATGTCAGCGCCTCGCGGAAAAGTTCCCTGCTTGTCAGGCTCTTTCGTCAGTATTTTAACCGAGTAGTTTCGATTTTTTTTTTTTTTTTTTTTTTTTCCTGTCATTCGTCGCTGTATGTCATCCCCTACACCCTCCGAGCACTAAAGCAAGTGCGACTCATGCGGCGCCTAACTCCGGCACAAGGACGGCAATTCCCTGCACCTTTTTTGCCTAGGCCCCGACCATCCAGTGGAGAAGTGTGAGCACTGCCTTAGTTTTAACGCGGCCACCTGGAGAAGGTGGCAGCAGTCCCTGGAGGCCCATATTTTGAAAAAGAAAATGAGCTCCATGGAGAAAAAATTGAAAAAGCTTCAGCAGGCGTCAACCTGAAGGCCATCGCAAGAAAAAGGACAAAGAAAGCACCCGGGACAAGGGCTCCTCCTCCCACGCGACTTCTCGAATTAAGCGTGCTAAAATGACGTTCTCCCCACCCCCACCCCGAAGTAACCGCGCCACGATGGCGCTTTAGAGGCTTCAAAGGCGGCGTCAGCCGCCCGTCTGGCCATCGAAGCGCCTCCGAACTTTGGAAGCCTCCGCTTCGGTAAAGCCGTGGTTTGTGACCTGCTGATGCGGCGGCTCGATAAGCTGGGCGTTGGCTCCTCCGCCGCATGGAAGGTCGATGAAAGTCGCCCAACCCTTCCAGGGGCGTGGCGGCCCATTCCGCCCGACCAGGCCGCCCCTCCATCACGACCTGTCTCCGGCGATGGGTCCGTTAAGTCTGATGCTGGCCCCTCCGGCGCCTGCCCGGATCCCGCTGCTAAGCCGCACGTCGGTTCGCCTGACGTCCGCACAGTGGATAAGCAGATGTTGGACCCCCCACGTCCGTCGTTCCCAGCTCCCCACAGCCTTTGCTGCCCTCCGGAGACCATGAGTCTCCTCGGCCCTTCCCAGAGGATCCCCCCAATCCCTGGGCGATGCTGGGATTCCTGTTCCACCCCCATCAGACCGTCCACCTGCTGGTCCGACCGATCTGACGTCTGCTCCCCGGACGCCGACTCCGGGTGACATCCCTCTCCTGGATGCAGCCCCGACGCCTGGCCCTCCGCCCCCCAGGCCTTCTGCTCCAGAACGCCGTGGGGCCTCCGACCGGGCTGTCTGCTCTGGCAGCCCCTCGATTCCCGGGTATCCAATGCCGTCATATCTGGGACCGCAGTATCCAGTGCCTCAGTACCCGGCACCGACCTATCCGACGCCACAGTACCTGGTGCCTCAATACCTGACGCCGGGCTTCCCACCGTCGGGTTATGGATACGCGCCTTATGGGTATATTCCATATCCGTATTCCCCTCCTCCACCCCCAAGCAGCCGGTGGACCTGCAGGAGACTCTGGCCTCCTGGTGGGCTGAGCCCAAGGCTCAGCTCACCAGAGAGGTGGAGAGTTGTCTGCCGGTGCCGGTTCCCATACGTCCACAACGACAAACTCCCCTTCCCACCTCCAGACACCAGGGCTAAACCCTCTGGGTCCAGAGAGGGGCAGGATATGCTTCCCAAGGGGTCTGGTCCTCACCTTTGGGAGAGGGAGTCTTCCTCATCATCATCTTCCTCGGATGCTTCCGAGGGTTGTTCCGAGCAAGATGACGAGCCACGCTGTCCGTCCAACCCCGGCCAAGGGCTCCTCCGAAGTCTCCTCCAGAGGATCCTTCCTTCATGGAGTTACTACGAAAGATCCAGGAAGTACATAAGTGGCAATCCTTGGAGCCAGACCCCCCGCGAAAAAAACTCACTGAGCATCTGGATCTGCCCGTGACAGCTCCCACCTTGGTGCCACCCTGGATCGAGCCTCATGCCGACCTTATTAGCACTATATGGAAACAGCCATCGGCCTTAGCCCCACTTCCTAGGAAGTCAAACAGGCTATACCAGGCTCCCAAAGGTGTTGACTATTTAGACTCCCACCCTCGAGCTGACTCGGTTGTGATTAGTGCCGCTCATGGCTGGTCAGCTCAACCCAAACACATTAGCTCGTCTCCACCTGACAAGGAATCCCGCCTTCTGGACCAGTATGGCAAGAAGATTTTTGCTTCTTCCACTCTGGGTAATAGGGCCCTGAACTATGTCTGCCACATGGGGGATTACCAGAAGGCGATTCTCAGTGAGGTGGAATCTAAATTGGACTCCCGGACTCTCAGGTCAAGCAGGAAGTGGCTGAACTTGTCCGCTCTGCACGATCGGCCAGTCGGCACATCCTTGGTGTGACCTATGATGCAGTGGACACTGCTGGTAGGAGCTCAGCTTTCGCCATAGGCCTACGGCGTCATGCTTGGCTCCGAGTGTCAGGGTTGGTCCCGGAAGTGCAGTCCGCCATCCAGGAAGCGCCCTTCCGGGGTTCGGTGCTGTTTGGTGGTGATGTCAAGGACATCATCACCGACCTGCAGGAGAACAGGACGGCACTAAAGTCTGTGGACTCGATGTACCATCCCCATCAATCGCAGCTCCGTCCCTTTCGCAGACTGAATCAGCCCAAAGCGAGACCACAGGGAAAGAGGGCCACTAAACGTCGGGGCCCCCAACCCAAAAAAGCAGCGGGAGCTTCAGCTGCAGTGCTGTCACACACCACCTGACTCCTTCCCTCTCCCACAACCTCCGGGCTTCCCAGAGGAACTGGTAGGAGGGACGTTTTCCCTCCCGGGCCTGGAGAGGATAACATCAGATTCATGGGTGCTCCAGCTAATCGCAGAAGGACACTCAATAGAGTTTCTACAGAAACCATCTCACCACCCTCCCCCAAGGTCATCGTACTCTCGGGAACATCATCTTCTGGTTCAGGAAGAAATTTCAGCACTTTTTCTGAAAGAGACAATAGAACCTGTCCCCCTTTCCCTGCAGGGAACGGCTTACTATTCCCACTTCTTCCTGGTCCCGAGGAAGACAGGAGATGTAAGACCTATTCTAGATCTCAGTTCCTTGAACATTTTTGTGGAGTACAAGAAGTTGAGGATGCTGTCACTGCAGAGCCTTCTGCCCCTCCTCCGTTCGGGCCAGTGGCTGTGCGCTCTGGATATGCAGGACGCTTACCTGCACATATCTATCCGCCCATCTCACCGCAGATATCTCCGTTTTGCTTTCCAAGGGGACCACTACCAGTTCAAGGCACTTCCATTTGGCCTGTCCTCGGCTCCCTGAGTATTTACCAAATGCCTTGCGGTGGTGGCGGCCTACCTGCCTACCCAGGGGGTACAGGTTTTCCCGTACCTGGACGATTGGCTCCTGTAATTCCTTATCACGTCGAGGGCTAATCAATTGCGGATCTGGCAGGTTATGCTTATCAATACTATGGCCAGTGCCTGGCCCATTGTAGCCCATGGAATAGGGAGGGAACCTAAGTGGGGGGAGTCAGTTCGCCCATGTCCCTCCCACCCCCCTTGTCATCACCGGGAGGGGGGGCAAGCCAAGATACCCACTAGGGGTGTAGCATTCCAAAAACACGGGACCCCATTCCCCCGGGGAATCCAGGGGGCAGGGGACCCGCACAGCAACTGACTGGCTCTGCATCCCAAGGAGGTGGTCATCTGCCCTTAAAGGGGGAGGGGTGGGGAAAGATTATCATTAAGCATTTACACTGTGCTCAGTAGATGCCACCGACCTGTCTCAAGTTCTCATTTTTGCCAAGGCCACGAGGAGGCCAAAGGAAAAGCCAACCCGTACTCCCCCCCACCCTCACGACTGTTAAGGTCTTCACCCCTCGACTCCTTTCTCCCACCCCCAAGCAGCATCGCCCCCAAAACAGGAAGAGACTATGGAGCTCTTCGGTACGAGAGAAGTCCCATGTAGATGTCTCTGTAGTATGGGCAAGGGGGTACTCTGGGGAAGGGCAGCAGGCCTGGGTGTCACTGGGGGAAACCGAAGTAGCAGGGGAGAGCTTGGCCAGCTTACCTGTAAAGAGAGAAATAGGAGTGGTAAGTTATTTCATATGTCTTTTTCATTTTACTGCAGAGGTAGAGGATTCACGTTCCTGCCGAGCCACCGATTGTCTCCTCAGTCCTTCCACGGTTTGTTGTATCGCTGACACTCCCTCCTTTCAGCACTGTTCCCTTTGTGGCATTCTGTTCCATGCTTGCTGTGCCAATTTGGCTGCTAAGGAAGTGCTGGTCGATTTCTGGCCCACTGCAGCTTCGAAGCCAAGCTTGGAGAATTCATGAGCAGCTTCCTCCGCGCTTTCAAAAGATTTGGGGCCCTCAGCAAAGTGTGCCACTAGTTTTGAAGGGTAGGGGGTTCTAAATTTGATCCCAGCCTCCTTTTGCTTCCTCAGGATAGGGGCTGCCTGGATTGGTAGTAGTTCAGGTGAATGTTAAAGATCCCATGGCATTTCTTGAAAAGAGTAGGATAATTTTTTTATTAAAATTAAAACAAAATATATACCAATCAGTATTCCATCATACAAAGAAAAAATACAAAAATAAAAATAAGTATTAATTCATACAATAATCCTAAAACATAAAGAAAAACATTTTAACCCACCCTCTCCCCCTCCCCACTATAAGAGATGGGGAATTTTTTATTAAATCGTATCAAAATATATATACAGATCAGTATTATGTCATACAGTATCATTGAGAGAAAAAAAAATCAAACATAAATCAGTACTGATTCAGACCTAAACCCCAAACATAAGGAAAACATTGTAAAGAATATAAACAATTTAATTTACTCCTTCCCCTTTTTCCCCCAAATCAAAATCAGTCATTTAGATGTCAGTCATATGCTGCCCAAGAAAACAAAATAGGAAAAAAATGTAAAACATAAAATAAGTATTAATTCATACAATATTCCTACAAAAGGAAGAAAGAGGGAAAAAATTAAGAGACCCTCACCCCCTCCCTGCTCTAAGCATGTGGGAGTTTAAATATTAAATCTTATCAGTTCTGTACCTAATGTGTGGAGCAACTCTACAAATTGTAATAGCAAATGAAGTTTAAGTCAGATGTGGAAAAAGGGGGAAAAAACCTTTAAAGGATAAAATTAATAAAAAATCTAAAGTAGACCACCATAACTGAAATTGCAACCTGTCCAATCTTCTGAACTCTTCCTCTTTCCATCGTTGTAAATCAGTGCTAAACATTAAAAACAAATCTTGACTTAATGTTACTTGCTGCTGTAATGCTAGTCAACATAGACTAATCCATAGCCAATAAGCTAAATAGACACACAACACCCTTAAAATGCTGTCGTTCAAAGCAGGTGTTGTCACTGGTATAATACCAAAAAACAACAGTGACGGATCTGGGGGTATTACCAAACCATTTTTCCATCTGTCTTTTACTACACCCCAGAACTGAATGACATAAGGACATGTGTAATATAAATGGTTTATAGTTTAAATTTTTTCTTGACAACCTTCCCTAGGACAGTATCTGTCAGTAATGGGCTTGTGCCTGTGGTTGCTTCTAACATTAATCTTAGAGTGAAGTCCCAACCAGTATCCCACATATGCACCGGAATTCTAGCATCACTAATATATTGAGTAATATAAGTGTGATCTGTCTGTGTAAAGCTTGAAAAAGGATGCTCTATAAAATTAAGACCTCCTCATACAACAGCCGACAAGGTAAATAAAGAACTGTCTTAAAACTAATTCCCCACTTTATAATATAATCAACGCACTAATCCAGCTGCTTAACTAAACGAGATTTTGTTTATTTTTTGCCAAAATGATTCTCCTTCCATTCTGACAACACCCCCTGAATTAAACTCGTACTCTTCACTCCCCATCCTCGGGTAAACCCCTTCATAATGGGAAGCAAATTAGCATAAAGAAAAATAGTAAAAAAAAAAAAAGGGATTTATCATATGCACACCTCCTTTCCCCATTTCTAAATATAAAATATTCCTTTTAACTGCATTCAGTCTACTACTCCAAAAACACAAAAAGAAACAGCCCATCAAGGGTACCTCTATTTGCTTCGGGATGTAAAATACCGAACTAATGTACAAAAACACTGGAATCAGTATTGTACGTATTAAAAAAAAAAAAAATCCTCCTTTTTTTTGACAGTTTCCACCGATTCCATTTACCTACCAGTTCCTTTCCCTTATCAAGTGCTTTTCCCCAATTATAACTTGCCATACCCACCCCCCCCCAAAATAATAAATACCCACAATTTTTATAGGTTCAACCGCTACAGGGATGTCTTCTAGAACCTCATAGGTATCTCCTAACCCTTGTAAATATAAACATTTCGATTTAGATGTATTAAGATGTGCTCCAGTAGCTACACCCACCCCTTGCAATAAATGGTTTGCTCTCTCAAATGACTGTTTATCTTTTATTATAAGGCACAAGTCATCTGCATAGGCAAGGATTTTATTCTCTGACATGACTTCCTGTCAACCCAAAAATCAAAGGAGAACGTTGTAAAATTCTAAGAACTGGGTCTATCATAAATACATAAAGAAGGAGGCTTAGGGGGCAACCCTGTTGAACTCCACGCCTTATACGACATTTCAAACCTTTATAACCATTTTCATAAGAGCATACATAAGCAAGATTATAACATAGCTGAATCCAAGCAATAAACTTCTCTGGTAATCCATACGCAGCCAAACAGTGCCATAACAAAGAGTGTGAAACACGATCGAAGGCCTTTGCCTGATCTAAACTAATCAGGAAGACTACATCATGCTGTCCCCAGCGTTTTCTACCAGTTCTCTAAGGAGAAGTAAAACATCCGTAATTTTCCAACCTGGCACTGAACCATATTGCATTGGACTGGTAAGTTGCCCCATTATCCGGGCCAATCTGTTTCCCAATAACTTTGCAAACAATTTGAAATCCGTATTTAGCAACGAAATAGGCCTCCAATTATTTATATCCGCCGAGTCCCCCAATTTAAAAAGAAAAATCATGAGCCCTTCCTACATTGAAGTAGGTAAAAACACCTCCTCAAGAAAGAAATTATAAACTACCAACAATTCTACTGGAATAGTATCCCATAAGAGTTTATATATTTCACCTGGTAAACCATCTGATCCTGGTGAGATACCATTTGAAAGGCTGTGAATAGCCGCGGTCATTTCTGTTCTGTAAATGGTTTTATCAACAGTTGTGCATCATTCGAATCTAATGTCAGGACGTCTGCTGCCTGCAATAACTGGTGTGTATAATTAGACTCTGCTATTGGTGTCCCAAACAAACCTTCTACATGAGATTGTACTATATCCATTATTTCTTGATTACCCGTAGCCAAATGACCATCAGGGGAACGTAATTTAAAAATTGCCTTTTCTCCCTCCTTTTTTGGCTACTTATAAAGGGGTTAACGTCTACCGCCTTTCCTTGTGTCCCATAGATTTGTTTCTTCTGCAGAGATTTAAGCCTATTATATTGGAAATTTCTCATTTCATTTTTAATCTCATCAATCTCTTCATGTAAATCAATTTCTTCTACACACTGTCTGGAAAGTAATAGTCCCAATTCTCCCCTTAAATGTAAATAATTCTTGTAAGATGATGCAGCCACCGCCTTCCCTTGATGCTTTAAAAAACTAGTCATAATCTTTTAAATCTGTCCACCAATCCTCTAAATTATCACAGAGAAAAAAAAGTGGAAGCTTTATCTATAAGTAGCGTTTTAAAACGTTGTAATATAATTGGATCCTTCAGTAGGGAACTGTTTAATCTCCAGAAACATTTGCCTGTCCGTCTGGGAGGAGGAGTAGCTATATATACACCTACGAGGACATGATCAGACATTTCCATTGGCAAAGAAAACGTTTTTGCTACCGAAGTGACTGCTTAATAAAAATAAAATCAATTCGTGAAGATAAACATCCCTTAAAAGAGGTAGACAATGACCCTTTTTTCCCGCGCTCATGTATGTCCTTTAGCCCTGCACAGTGGATTATCTGTGTGAGAAAATTTTTATCGCAGTACTGTTTGGTACCCTGTTTATTCTGTTGTAAATTTATACTGAAATCCCCTCCCAAAAAAATGTCTACTAGTGTGTAGATAAGGCTGAACTTTCTGTCACAATTCTATCCGTAATGCTTTCGTCTGAGGTCCATAGATATTTAAAAGTCTGCAAAAAAAGGAATTAACCTGAACATCCATCAAAAATGCTCGCCCTGGTTCTATGTCTACCAGACATTGTACTTCTGCTTCAGGGGAAAAGCAGTACCCTAGCCACAACACACATCCTCCCCTATCGACCAATAAGACTTGCCCCAACACCAATCTTTCTTTGCCTGGGCTATGTCTATTAGAGTATGTAATCTCGTATCCTTTAAAAAAAATTATATCAAAGTCCAGTTGTTGTAGAATACCAAAAATGGTAGTCTTTTTATAATCTAACTTAATACTGTTGACATTGATGCTTGCTATCTTTAAATGATATTGCTCAAGGAGGGAGTTTAAATACCTTAGTGCTTGATCTTGTCATTCTCTTTTCCATTGCTACTATTTTTTTTTTCCCTTGGAGCCCCGTATCCACAGGAGGTGGAACCGATCGTAAGTCTGGTAATTCCCTTCCTTCTAATGGCGTTTCCATGTCGACTTGGTCTCCCCACGTTAGAAGGACTGAATACCTGTTTGAGAGTAGCAAAGGGGACAGAGGAGCAAGTATACTCACTGACCTAGAAATTGGTTCTAACTGTAACGGCAACATGGGTGTGAGGTGAACAGAATCTGGAGGTATAGTCTGTTCAGGTAAAATTTCTGGATGAATTACCTCGGCATCTAAAGACTGATTCTCATTATCAGGTTGCGGTAATTCAGATACAGTACCCGGGAATTGTGAAACCCTTTTCCAAATCATCCCTTTATCAGTATTGTACAAAGGGGGGGCACCCAGAACCTAGGTCTTTTTCCTTTTGATTTCTAGCTACTAATCTACTACCAGCAGAGTTGCCACGACCCCTACCCTGTCGTCTAGGAGGAAATGGGGGAACCCTATCAGTGCTGGAAGAATTTTTGCTAGTGTGCCTGGCCTGTGAAAGGAAACATTCATGTTCTGAACTCTTCTGAGTTTGTGTGCTCAAGGACATTCTTAAATGCATGGTCCTCATCCCACAAAGATTACAAACTGGAGGGCTATACATTGCATTGCTGAGTGCCCCAGTATACCACACTGAAAAACATTTAACATTGTCACAATCTGTATTTAATGTGACAGGGACCCACATCTGTAACAAACTTTTGGCTGATCCGGATAGAATAATATGCCTCTATCCCAACCTAAAAAAAGAACTTGGTAAATGTTGAATCCCTTGATCAGTTTAAGTTGGTATTCTGAAATTCCACCCCCCCCCCCGTCCAAAACCATTGTCATCCATAATGGGCATGGGGTATTCAAAGATTGTGCATCGTTCTCAACCAGAAGACAATATTCACAACATCCTCGCCTCATTCAAAAAATAACTGTTATTGTCTTAATTGTGGGCTTGGTGATAGGAATAGCAATAAACTCAGTCCAACAGTCTGTATCTTTCACTTCATAGTACAGTTTCCATTTATCCAAAAGATTGATGGAACAAAACTGATGTTGTATACCCTATCACCTGGTGCATGGAAAATGCATAGATTTCGTAGGAGAAACCCCATTGAATCTTTTACCAGTGATCTTCCTTGTCAATCTTCACCATTCATTACTGCTTTAGTTGAGCGATGCACACCATTCTGAGGTTTTTCTTTTTAAGTTGGCTCTACGCGCCGCCCTCGAGGCGACGCACCGCGTCATGTGCGAGGGCGGCCGCTAGGAGCGCACTCCTCCTCCATCTCAGTTCTGTTTCTCCGGCCGTCGAGGTTGCACCTGCTGCGTAGCTGTATAGTGTTCGTTCTTCGGACCTCGTCCCCACTCCTCATCTCGTGGTCTCAGACATCCACTGACGTCCGTATACCGTAAGACCGTTCCTTTTTATTTCTATCTATGGCGCCGATTTTTTTTTCCTACTTTTTTTCCTCAGTTCGCATCATGTCCGGTTCTGGGCAAGGCGTAGAGTGAAAGCCGAGCTCCTGTGGCGGCATTTTCCATCGGACTGGCATGATGTCTGTCTCCGTTGCCTGGGACCCAACCATTTACATGGACGCGTGCGGCGACGCTTGTTTCTTCATGGACGTGGCGTGTCCTCAAGTCCGGGCGTTGCCTGCTTCCGGGTAAGGCCTCGGCCGACTGGGACGGCGCTGCCCAGGGATTCCCAGGTAAGGTCTCTCAGGGCCCTTCTCGGTCCCCTCCCTGGCCTATACGGTCCGCTGGAGGAGGGAGCTCTCTCTTCTCTTGTCAAGAGGAAGCTCTCGGGGTGTCGGGGAACGTCGGTCCCTCTCGGGCCGTGGACGGTGACACCGCCGGCAGCTACCTCCTCGAGGTGCAGGCTCCCCAGTGTCAAGGCCCATGATTTCTGGGCCGCACCGTGGACCTCACGCCGCCTCGGGCGCCGCTTTGATCCGCTGGCGCCGGTGATCGAGACGCGCCAGAAGGCGCCGCCTGCCTGGAGCCTGTTCTCCGGCGGCGCTGGTCAGGTCTCCAACGCCGAGCCGCGCCAGGCCTGGCTGGTGCCACAGGGGAGGTAGGGGCGGGCCCGCTGTCGCAGGTGGGTGGGGTCGTCTGCACCGCCTGGCACCGCACTGCTCGCTGGTGCCATGGCTGCCCGGGATTCCCGGAGTTGCCAGCATTGAGGTTCTTGCTGGTCTCGTCGCCTTTGAGGCCAATGACTCGGATGTGGACTTATCCTGGCACCCTGACTGAGTCAGGGGTCCCCGGGCACAAGGTGCCAGGCGGCGCAGCGGGCCTTTCCACTGTCCCCTCTCCGTCCCCCTGAGGGCTCTCGGCTGGGGATGGCCCTGGGTCCCAGGGGGTGATGTGGTCGGACTGAGGAGGAGGCCCCTCCTAGGGGACCTGTGACAGCAGCCCTCCCGGTGCTGTTGCCTCCTCTGGGGAGTGGGGGACGCTGCAGTCGAGGAGGAGGGCTCTTTAGTCCGAGGGGTTGAGGGCAGGGGGAGGGGCCCGGTCTCTGTCCGCGCCTCTGGTGGGGTGGCTAGGGCGTGCGCATGACCCCGCCCTTCCCTCCTGGGCTCTGGGTGCCCTCTGGTGGCGTTGCTGTGGACTGCCCTTCTGGATCCATGCAGTCCCGGGTTCGTCACAGGGGAGGTTCTCCCCCTGGGCTCTTCCAGGCATCGCTTTCTCAGGGTTCTGTCTTGCGGCCTGGTTTGTTGTCCGGGATCCCGCCAGCTCGGGCTCCGTTCCCCGGATTTCAGAGTCCTGGCAGAGGTCAGTTGCCTCTTCGTAGGTGCCCTTCTCCAGTACCTCTGCATCCACCCCCCGCGCTTCCAGGCCATGTCGGTCCTACGGGTCCGTTATCCTGGGAGCAGTTCAGGGGTTCTGCCGCGGCCTTCCCCTCATACGTTAGATGTATGCATGAGCGGGTCTTTCGACTCTCCCCACCGCCGCAGGAATCCTCTGGACATTCGAGCTCTCCATCATCCTCGTCTTCCTCCTCTGAGGGAGAGGAACCCCTTGCTCATCTTTCTTCCGACGCTGATTTCACTGAATATCAGCGATTCCTCTCGAGGATGGTGAGGGACCTTCGAATCTCTTATGTAAGGAGAGACAATACCGAACGGGAGACGCGTGAATTCCTTGGAGAATTCAGTGCCCAGCACCTGGTGGTACCTTCCTGGCCTATCCCCTTCCAGGAGGCGTCTATCCGTTCCTGGCAGTCGCCAGCCGCCCTTTCTCCAGCCCCGGCTGACTGCCGTCATAGGTATTGTGCCCCTCGGAATCCCTGGGTACTCTTCCCAACCCGCCTCGGGTTTGGTGTACCTAGAGACTCCTTCCGGCGCCACTGCTGGCGACGACGCCCACCAGATTCGGATTCTCTACAGTTCGACCGTGGGGCGAAGAGTGTTCTCTTCTTCTCGTGCGGTGGCTTGTATTGCATCACATCAGGCTCACCACGCTGCCTACAGTCGGCATCTGTGGTCGATGCTCTCCCAGCTCCTAGCATCAATGCCTGATACGGAGCAAACCAGACAGGCTATTGCCCTCTCCGCTATAGGCCTGGAGCTGGCAAGACACCAAGCAAGGGCATCTTATGACGCCAATGAGGTGGCTTCCAGGCTTGCGGGGACAGCGATCTGCATTAGGCGGACGGCATGGCTTCTTCTATCAAGGTTGTCACCCCTGGCCCGGCGTAGGGTGATGCGCTCCGCTTTCCGGGGGACCCGCCTTTTTCCTCCAGAGCTAGGAGACTTTTGCAGGGCTTCCTCCGATCTCCCGTCCTCGGGAGGCACCTCCTAGCTCTTCTCCCACATAGGCTTCTCTCTGTACTGTGGGTCTTCCCTTCTGTTTCTCACCAACAGGAGGCTGGGGGTCTTGTTCCTCAGGTTCTACCCCCTCTTTTTAAGGGGAGGGGCTGGTACTCTCTCAGCAGTAATGAATGGTGAAGATTGACAAGGAAGATATGAAATTACGCACTACCGTAATTCTTGATCTCTCTTGTATCTTCACCATTCATTACTGATACCCACCTTCCCCTCAGTGGCCTCCTTCTGTGGTGTCTCCCCTCCGCCTCGTTCCTCTTACTCCCTTGGCCTTTATGCCAAAAAAAAAAATTTTTGTTTTTCCCATTCTTGGTGAATGGATCCTAGGGATTACTTCACTCTAAGATTGATTGGCGTTTTGCTCATAAAAGTGCTGAGTCGTTGGGGAGATGATGGCTCTTGCCTTACTTCGTGTTGGGCGCGGCACTTCTAGGATCCTGTGTAAATACTGTCTGTACAGTTAATATAGTCCCCAAAAAAAAAACTGCTAATCAATTATTAAAACCCTGGACCCCCTTTTTCCTCAAGGTAAAGAGGAACGAGATGGTTACAAATTTTTAATTCTGAGGGAACTCTTTCTGACTGCCCTACTGGTATAATTCCTTGCCTCCTCAGGTCATGTTGTTCCACAGCCTGGTGGCCATGCCCTGTCTCAGCACCTTCAACTTAGGATCCTTGGCAGGCATTATTTTCAAAAGCTTTTACAGCTGCTGGCTGACCTTTGTCAGCTTCAAGCTCTGTCTGCCTTTGTCATAGCAAGTCTGATTGAGTCCCTCTCTATTTTTCTACAAACTGCCTTCTAGAAGGCTTAGTTTTCCCATACTCTTCATGGTAGCACTTATCAAGGTGCTAGGAACTTAGTCCTCTTCCTGGATGGGCGCTTCGAACAGGTTCTACTCAGTCAGTCCAGGAGCCCTCAACTAGGATGAAGAGATTTGGCATGTTGAGAGTCCAGAGACTCTGCCCTCTCTTGGTCTGTTTAGCAGGTTCGGTGAACCTCTCTCAGTCCTACCTCAACGGGATTCTTGCTCCTCATTAATTTCAGCCTATAAGCTCTCAACCAATAATGCTCGACTGGCACTGTTGTTCTTCCTCAACATGCCACTCTTTCTTTCTTCTTCCTTCATTCCTCTCTTTCTCCTTCCCTCTCTCTCTGTTCCTCCCCAAGAGCCACCTCGAAAGGAGGCCCTGCGGTCCCTTAGGGTAGGAATTCTCTCTCCTCTGTCTATTCTCCATCGGCTTATTCCTTTTTTGTTTATTTCTTCCTTTTCTATCCCTTGGCTCTCTTGCCTCGCTTTTTTCTCACACTTTATTTTGCCTCTCGCTAACAGAACTGAGATGGAGGAGGAGTTCATGGTCTAACGCCGCCCGCCGTGCATGACGCAGCGCGGCTTTGAGGACGGGCGCCAGAGTGCCACCAAAAAAAAAAAAATCTCCTCAGAAGGGTGTGCGTCCGCTTAACCCAAGCAGTAATGAATGGTGAAGATACAAGAGAAGATCAAGAATTACGGTAGGTGATTAATTTTCATTTTTCCCACCCATAATCAATCGGGGAATGTTAACCCTTTATATCTTAGTCTCACCAGGAACGACATTTGCCGCTTCAACCGGTTTATGGAATAGGCCAGCATATGAACCTGGCCGGTGGTCCTCAGGAGGAGGAGGAACATACTGAACTGGTGGAGTCGCAGGCTTGTTCAAAGGAGAAGCAGGCTCACATAGGGAATGTGTGGGTGAGTTTGTTGGTGGCCCCTGCCCTAAAGCCTCAGTATGTTCTCTTACCTTTCCTGGCAGAGTTTCAAGAGAGGGCTCTGTCTCATAGGATCCAGCTTTAGAACTGAAAATTTCCTTCTCGATCAAGACAGGTTGAATAAGGTGCTCTGCGTCTGTCGCAGTGCCCTGAATGCTAGCCTCCTCTTCGTCCCGCGCAACTGTATCTGCACAGGGAACCATAGGCAATGCCTGGTCTTGAGTTAGTCTCAGGCATGGTTGTAGCAAAGCTGAATCGTCTTGAGGCACAAAAGCCATATTATCAAGGGATCCAGGAATCTGTATGTTGGGGTCAGGGATCCATTTTATCCCATTATAAAACCAGCCCGCCTGTTGTAAAGCATCTTCAGGGTGCCAGTTTTCTGGGGTAGCAGGCTTCTGTCCTAACATCATTTCAGAAACCTCAGCCTGTTCCCCACAGCTGTGATGTCCTTCACTTGAACCAGGTGTCTGAATTACCGGTAAACGTTTACCTTGTCGTTGTAGGGGACTAACACCAGTCCGTTTTCTCTTCTTTCTTTCTTCATCTAATTTTGATTGACTTGGGTGAAATTCCTGCTCTGCAGCTGAAATCGTGTCCAAGAGCTGTCTCTTTTTCTCTTCCATGTCAAGCTGGAGCTTTCTTTCCTCATTTTGAAAAGTAAAATCCTCGTCCATTGGTTCTGTAAGTGCTTCTGATTGAGAAGAAAATTCTTCCTCAGCCTGCTTTAATTCTCCACCATCATTTCCTTCAGTATCCCCTGTAAGTATTGCTGCAGCTCCTGTAGTCCAACCTGTCTCTTCACTCTCCTGGTGACTACTGAAACCCTCCATGCTTGCCAGCAAAGGGTCCCCCTACTGGAGAGTAGGGGAATTTCCCCGGTGTCCTGGCCAAATTTCCCTCATTCGGTAAAAATACCACCAACAGCTTAATCTGGTTCAAGGTCAGTAGCATTCATCTGTATCCCCCTCCCCCAGGTCGTGCCTGAAAATGGACAGGATTTGTCTAGTGCACTTACCCGGTCAACAAAAACTAAATAAAATTGTCCACATAAATGCGGTGATCCTGATAGATTAAGCTCCATTGCTGCCAAGATTTGTGGAGGACCATTTCTTTCTCCTAGTAGCGCAGGAAACCAACCAAAATCGAGCACAGGCGATTAGGTGTCTGAAGGCCTAATGTGCAGTGGACATGATCCATCTCGAGAGAGCAGTCTTCTGGTAAGTCCAGTTTGGATTTAAAGAATTTTTGCAAAACTGAATAGGGTTGCTTCCCTCGGGGCCTTCGGGGAAAATGCGACCCTCAAATTTTTTCTCCAGCTCCGAGCCTCTGCATCATCGACCTTTTTCCTGTAAGTCCTTCTCCGCCTGGTGCAGTTGAATAATGGCACACGCTGTACAGTCCATGCGAGTGTCGGTGCTTGTGGTCTGTTCCTCCAGGCTTTCCAGCCTTTCTTCGATTTTTCCCCATGTCTGTTCTCAGAGCGACAAAGGTGGATTGGGTCTCTTTTCTAAAATCATGGAGCTCCTGCACTACCACATCCATCTGTCTGGCTGTGTTGGGAGTGCCAGACAGGTTGGCCTTTGGGGGATCGCTGTGGCTGAAATCGGAGAGCTGTCGCTCTCTGAATGGATTCCGTCTGGATCGAGGGAGTCTGATGGCAATTTTTGGTTTTCTGGTTTCTGTCGGGGCATCCTCACTGAGCTCGGTAGTGGATTAGCCTAAAATTAGGTTAAGGTATGTTGAAATTGTTGAATTTGAGCCCTGGAGGGAACGGAGCCAAGAGCGCAAGCGGCTTCCACTGGCATGATGTCACTGGAAGTCCCCCTCCCTTTTTTTTTCTTTTTTTTTTTAATCACAACATTGTTACCACCTCTGCAGACCTGGCAGGGGCCACGACACCCACCCCCACTCTGGAGGGGTATGTCCTTCAGCCCAATGGGGCCATAATTGGTCCTGTCAGAACTCTGTATTTTTCCTCTGTTTTTCTCCCCTACGCCCATGCAATAGATGCAGCAGCTATCTCCACCTCCACAGAGGCAGCTAAGCACTCTGGGCGAGGACCAACCTCTCTTGTTGTGCTGGCATGCTGCACAAACACTCTTCTCCCAGGAAGGAGAGCAGTCCTCTTGGACACTCAATCCTTGTCTCCTCGAACGACCCAAGTCCGTTCCCAAACCCAGTGTGGCGTCCAGTGCCTCAGCGCCACTGGGTTGGCTTTCAGAAGATCTCTGAAATACTTTTGGCTGCATGTAAACCTTCCAGTAGAAAGACTTACACAGTCAAGTGGAAACTTGTTTTCCATCTCGTGCTCAAAAACCTGCATGGACCTCTTTGGGTGCCTACCTGACAAGGAACTGGAGTACTTGCTACAGCTTTCTGATGCTGGCTTGCAGTATTCCTCAGTCAAGGTCCACTTGTGTGCTATTTCTGCATACCATGAGCCTGTCGGTACCCTTTATCTGGTACAGCTGAAACTCTGCAGGAGGTTTTTTTATGGGCATCTTATACACAAGGGGCTGGATTTTCAAAATGCCGAGTTTTCCACCATCCCTGGGTGCGCCAGTGATGTGGCACACCAGGCTTGCAGCAGTCTAATGGAATTTTCCATCCACTACAGTAGTTGATGCAGGTTAGGCGGTCTTTTGTTCTAGCGTGCATCAATCCTGGGGCCCGTTTTATGGATACTCGCCTGAGATTTGGCTCGGCTGCCTGTAGATCAGAAGCCTTCTCGCTTCACATCCTACCTTTGAAAATCGGGTGCAGTTGCAGCAAAGGGATTGACCAGTGGCAGTTTTCAAGGTGTTGTGACACAGTGCTTGACGGAAGCTTTGCACCAGCCTTTGAAAATCTGGGCCACGAGTCTGCCCAGTGGCATGGTGGGTTGAGGCATCCATGCCTCCCCACAGCCACACCAGTGACTCGTGGTCCGAAACGGACTCAGTTGCTCAGGGGCTGACAGGGAGAGGAGTGATCGAGCATTCGCAAGACTGCTCTCCTTACTCAGGGAAGGGGGATTGCGTGGCTTGCTGCTTGCCTGACTCCCAACGGTAGGTGGGTGCCAGAACATGTACGCCACCAAGTCGGGAGGGACCCCCCGTTCAGAGGCGTTTGGCCGTCTCTGTGGAAGCAGATCTTGGTCACTCCACCCATTGCACGTCCGTGGGCCCGGAGAGAGAAAAAGGTGCAAAACCCCACTCAGCGGCTATAGGAAGACTGAACCCTCTCAGGCCCCACACCTGGTGGCTGGGCACTACCACTACCCTGTGGCAGAGGATGCTGGTAAAGGTAGATTCCAGGGTAGCCAGGGTGATGAGGCTGAAGGTCTGTCCTAGAAGAGGTCGGGGACGAGCAGGAGTATAAAGAATAAAAAATTCTGGCCTAAAGCCAGCCTTCCATCAAGAGCCTGGTGGCTGCCTGGGACATCAGCCTTGTGCTGGATGTGCTCACCTGCAAGCCCTTTGAGCCCCTTCAGACACGCGAGTTGAAGTTTTTAACTTGGAAAGCAGCTTTTCTAGGGGCCATCACCTCCGCCCACAGAGCGTCTGAAGCACCTGCTTCTCCCTGGACCCGTCATGTCACCGAACAATGCGCGTGGAAAGTTGGATGAGCATCGTCGACTTTCAAAGGACAGGAGCGCACTCTTAAGGGCCAAGTCACGGTCTCGCGGTCTTTCCTCCGGGTCCCCTCCCAGTTCTGTATGGACCGCGGAAGAGATGGGGCTTCTGCTCCTAGTAGCCTCGCTGTTGCAGAAGCCCCTTCCGCGGTGCCGGAGGCCCAGTCCATCCACTCTAAGGGTCGGGTGGGAGGCACCACATTGGCATTTGCCCCTTCAGGGGTGAAGGCTCCCCCGATGTCGTCTTCTCAGGCTGGGAAGCCTGGGTTGGCGCCGTTCGTGGTGCTGATGGTGCTGAGGGTGATTCTACGGCATTATTCTCGACTGTTTCTTGCCTCGGCGCCATTCGTGGCACCGAGACTGAGCATGGCGCCGTGTCCAGCTCTGGTGCCGCTTGCATCGCCGAGCGAGGACATGGCGCCGTGGGTCGGGGTGGTGCTGTGACATTCTCCAGCTCCGATACTGCTGCCGCCCTCAACACCGTGTCTTCTTCGCGCACCATTCGCGGTGCAGTTGTGGCTTCGGCGCCAACTGTGGTGCAATCCCTTGGACTGGTACCCCATTTGATCGGGATGGCAGCGGGCGTCCACGTTCCGTCTGGCATAGGACTCTGTTTCTACCTCCTCTGAGGTGGAATCGGACTCTTGAGTCAGATAGGCAGTCTGACTCTTTGGAGTTGGCTGCTCACGTGTACACCCTGGTAGTGTCCTCAATGGACCGGAACCAGCGTGCCCCCCCCCCGAGGAGCGGACAGTTGCTCCTGGGTCCAGGGTCGGGGTGCTGACCAGCGGGCAGTGGTGCAGGCCACCATTGCTCTGCAGCCTGGCTTCGGAGGGTTTTCTGACCCTTCAATGGTGGTACCCCCACAGGTGGTGTGCCTGGATCACCCAACTTTGGGGCCGATCGGGGCACCCACAGGAGGGGAGGTTGCTGCTCTACTACATGACTACTGCAGCTCCCTTTACTTGGGGCTTCCTGGGGTTGATATCCGCCACTTGCAGCTGGTGCAGAACGCTGCTGCTCGATTGTTGACAGGAGTGTCTAGGAGCTCGCACATCACCCCTGTGCTGCGCGATGTGCTCTGGCTGCCAATTCAGTGGCAGATCACCTTTAAGGTAGATTTGTTGACCTACAAAGCCATACACGGACTTGGTCCCGACTACTTGAAAGAGCTTCTGATTCCCTACACCCCTGTGCGACAGCTCTGCACAGCTGATGAGGGGTTGCTGGAGATTCCACGTGTTACTTTGAAATATTTTGGGGCCCGTGCCTTTGTGTTTGCGGCCTCTACTCTCTGGAATTCTCTGCCCCATCAGCTTCGGGAGTTCAGGACCGTGGGGAGCTTAAAGCAGGCACTTAAGACTTTCTTGAGGAGTCAGGCATTTCAAGAACTCTTATGGTTTTACTAATGGTATATTTAAAGTGCATTATTTTATAATTCTGTTTTAATATTGTAAGGCGCCTTGATACTTGAAAGGCACTTAATAAATAAAAGTTGTTATTATTATAGACCCTTTGGGGACTGACCAGAGTTGTCAGCTGCCTAGGCTGGCATTTTTGAGGGAGAAGGGCTCTATCGGACTCCATGGGGTAGGAGTTTAACACGGCGTCCTTTTTCTGGGACCCACCCGTGTTCCGTAAGGGAGTCGTAGTGCGGACCTCCGCCCTTCCTTTTCAGTCTCCTTGAGAGGGCCCTGTTCTTTGGAGGTAGGGGACCGTCCTTTTGGAGTTCCACGGCCCCGGTCACCAGACGGGGGAATCTTCAGGGCACAGCCTAGGCAGTTCCAGTATGGTTGGCCAGCTGTCGGCTGTTGTTTTCTGGAGCTCCCTCTTCCCCTTGGGGCTCCAGGTGCGCTCTCTGGCCCAGGCAGAGGACAGCCGATTACTGTTGTCGGCTCTGCCCCTACTCCTCTGCCACCTTCTCCTGCTCTCCCAGGCATTCTTGGTCCTAGTGGACCTCTCTCTCTCTTGGGAGCAGTTCAG
This sequence comes from Neoceratodus forsteri, assembly GCA_016271365.2. NCBI lineage: Eukaryota > Metazoa > Chordata > Ceratodontiformes > Ceratodontidae > Neoceratodus > Neoceratodus forsteri. The sequence continues at coordinate 347,891,609 of CM028138.1, read as the reverse complement.
AGCTATGTCTGCTAATTTTCCCTCTTATATTAGGGCCATGGACAGGCAGGTTTTCCAACCTCCCCTTAAGCAGCCAGTCGCTGAATCTTTGAGGTCCTCTGCTTCTTCATTCTCCTCTTTGGGAGGAGAGGAATCATCTTTCCGCATCTCCCCTGCTGCTGATCTCGCGGAGTATCAGCGTTTCTTCGTGAGGATGTTGGAGGACCTACATATCACCCTACCCATTCAGCACAATCCAGAGCACTCAACACGCGCCTTCCTAGGCGATTTTAGTGCAGATACTCTTGAGTTGCCCCCCTGGCCTGCTCCCTTTCGGGAGGCATCGTTGTGCTTCTGGCAAACACCCTTTTCCAGAGTCCCAGCCCCTAGGGATCTGAGCCAGAGGTATTGTGCCTCCTGGAGTCTCCAGGTCATATGCCTCATCCTCAGTCAGGATTGACACAGCTGGATACTCCGTACGGGCTTCACCCCCCACCATGACCGGCCCCTGGCTCAAGATTCTATGGATTTTGACTTCCGGGGGAGGAGGACTTTCTACTCTGCACGGTTACTTCTTTCAATTTCAGCCCATCAGGCCCACTGTGCTATCTATGATAAGTTCCTATGGTCCAGGCTAGGTAAAGTCCTAGCCTCGATGCCTGATATGGAGGTAACCAGACAAGCCACTGCACACTCTGCATGTGGCCTGGAGTTAGTAAGGCACCAATCGAGGGCTTCTTCCAACACTAAAGAGGTAGCTTCCAGGGTCGAAGAGACAGCGAGCTGCACTAGGCGGACGGCATGGCTGCGTCTCTCCCGGTTGTCTCTCTTGGCCCAGCGTGGGGTGATTTCCTCCGCTTACCAGAGAGCCAATCTTTTCTCTCGTAGGGTGAGGCAGCGTCTCTCGGGGCAACCTCCTACCCCCTTCAGGTGGTCCCTGTCTCACTCTTCCCAGTCTTGCGCCTCTCCAGACCCATGAATGTTTTCTCTCTGTGTGCCACCTACTGAGAGCTAAGGGACTTGGTCTTTAAGGGTTCAGGGCCCCCTTTTGGGGGGGGGGGCTCGGCACTCACCCAGAGGTGATTAATGGTGAAGACTGACAGAGATGAGATATGAAAAATCTTACTTCGAGAAACAGCTCTTGAAGCAGGTTACACCATTAGGACTGAAGCCGGCAGGCGCCAGGACCCCACGGAAACTTTCTAGCTAGCAGTATACAGCGGGGACCACCTCCGATGTTGGTCCCGCCCGACGTCCAGCATAGTATATAAGGAGGCGGTCCCCCAAAATCCCCAGTTCTTTTTCCGCCGTCGACTCGCCAGCATCGCCCTCTCGGTCTCTACCTGGTGCAAGACGACTTGGAACTTCAAGAGTTTCTCCAAACTAATGTCCTCTCCAAATCCTTCACTTGAGGGACACCTTTCCAAGTGTGCCTGCGGAAAACAGATCCCTTTTAAGGATCCTCATTCCTCCTGTGTGTGGTGCTTAGGCCCGGACCGCGACACCAAGGCCTACACTTTCTGCCAAGGGTTCAACAGCCGCACTAGGATCTGCTGTCAGAAGGCACTTCAGGCTTACCTGCTGGAAGAAAGACTTAGTAGGACGGACCAAGAACCTTCCTCCAGGGGCGATTCATCTTCCAAAGCCCATAAACACCAGAACAAAGCAAGGTCCAGATCCCCGAACCGGGCCTTGGACTCCCGTAGCTCAGGCTCCACCAGGTCGGACCGCTGTCCCTCCAGGGCTCGTTCTCAGCCCCCTCCGGTCAAAGTCTGAGCCTCAGGCGGCTCTTCGACTCTCCAGCCCATCAAGACTTCAAGGCCCTTGGCTTCTTCCACTCCCTCTCGGGCCTCTTTCAAGTCTTCCGAATACCATAAGTCTTCCTCATCGACCTGACGTCGGGACCCCGGATCCAGAAGACTAAAGACCTGACGTCCCTAAAGTGGACATCGGACCCGACGTCTGGCAAGCACCTGAAGTCGGCCAAGCATACAAAGTCGGCCAGGCGTTCGCTGGAGTCGCGGACGCCAGCCAGACGCCAGCTGGGCATTCCCGGACCCGAAGACATCGGCCAGCGACGGCGTCGACCGCGATTCACCGGATCCGAAAGCATCTTCAGTCACCAGTGGACACTGGTCACAGGGATTCAACGGAGGAGGACACGAGACTGCCCGAAGAATAGGCAGGTGACACTGAGGATGCTGGGCTTCCAGGGGAAACTTCGCCCACCCCGGAGAGACACCCGCGGACCCGACACACGACCCCGGTGACAGACTACCGGCACCAGGCCCGTCGTCGGGCATGAACCTGCAAGAAGTAAAGGACCTCTTTACTTTCTGGTGGGACACCATCCGAAAGGATGTGGTCCCTGTGAAACCTCCTCCTCCTTCTACTCCTTCACCTCCTATGCTCCCTCCTCCACCACAGGGGCCAGCAGGACGAACACCAACCCCTAAGGAGCAGACTCCACCTCCCAGGGGTAGATCCAAGGATCGGAGAAGGCCTCCCTCAAGATCTCCATCAGGGTCTCCCAGCCCCAAGCGACCCAGCCGTCGTCTGTATACTCCGTTAGGTGAGGACTCCAGATCCGATACCCCGGATTACTCCAGATCTCCTTCTGCACTCAGCATTCCATCACCTGACCCACTTGACCTGTCCAGGTCTCCTCCAGATGATCCCTCTTTTTCTGAGATCATGAGGCACATCGAATACAACATGGGATGGGATGCTGAAAACCTCGATCCCGGAAGACAGCGCCTTGCCCGTTAGCTTCGGCAGAAAGACCCAAAGCCTGTGGTAGTGCCACCCTTGGTGGACACCTTCACAGACGTCACCAAGGCTGCATGGAAGCGTCCACACTCCACTCCTGCGGTGCCAAAGAAAGCTGACCATCTGTACAAGGCCCCGAGAGAGGACCAGTACTTGGATCAACAACCTCTGGCAGACTCCCTGGTCATTATGGTCTCACATGACCAGTCCCAAAGACTGCAACATATGAGCACACAGCCCCCGGACCAGGAACCCAAACAACTGGATGCCCTGGGGAGATGCATATATGCGGCTGCTACATGCTCCATCAGGTCCCTGAACTGCCTAACCCACATAGTACAGTTTCAGAACGCCCTATGGGAACAGGGCCAGGACCTGGTCAATAAACTTCCGGATGGCGATCAGAAGGCAGAGCTCCTAAACCTTCTCCACACAGGGTCTGATGTGGGTACCCAAGTACTACGAGCCGCATACGATTCTGCGGACTCATCCGCCAGAGCTGTAGCTTTAGGCGTCTGTCTCCAGCGACACTCTTGGCCCCGTGTCTCCGGCTTCACCCTGGACGTACAGAACAACATTCTTGATGTCCCCTACAATGGCGAAGTACTCTTTGGTGAACCCTTGGAGAAGGTTATCACCAAACTCCAGGATGTTGGGAAGGCAGTCGGGTCTGTACAGGCTATGTACAGATCCAGGCCTGGTTCCTTTCATAGGAACCAGAGCAGTTTTTCGCAGCCGGCTACAAAGGCAGCAGCCACGTTATGGCCAGCAACAAAAGGGCACTTTTCAGCAGAAAGCCCAGGCTAAGTCATCCCCAGGCAGGGACCAGTGCTGCCACAGCATGACTCCTTCCTGGCCCCTGCCCCTCCTCTGGATCAACGGGCACAAAAGGTCGGGGGTCGCATCACTCGCCACTTTTTAGGGTGGCAGTCGATTACCACCGACCGGTGGGTTCTCCAATTGGTTAAGAAAGGTCACTTCATATAGAATTTCTCGACCACCCACTGGCAAGACCTCCCCTGCTTTCCCATTACTCTGGTCAGCACACCCTTCTCATACAGCAGGAGGTGCTCGTGCTTCTGGGATAAGAAGCGATAGAGCACGTACCACGGAACCAGAGGAGTGCAGGGTATTATTCTCACTTCTTTCTGGTTCCCAAGAAAACGGGACCTCCGTCCGATACTGGACCTCAGTGACCTCAGCGAGTCGGTCCTGTACAAACGCTTCTGCATGGTGACTCTCCCAGGTCTGATTCCCATGCTCAAGCAAGGGCACCTTTCTAGCATCCTTGGACATGCAGGATGCTTACCTGCATATACCCATTGCTGAAGCGCACTGGAAGTTTCTGCACTTCGAGTTCTAGGGCTACCATTATCAGTTCCGAGCCCTTCCCTTCGGACTGTCATCGGCACGTCTGGTATTCATGAAGTGTATGGCGGTCGTAGCGGCGACTCTTGAGGAGAGAAGGCCACTACGTGTTCCCCTACCTGGATGACTGGCTTCTCATGGCGCCCTCTCGGGAGGCCTTGATGTCTGCCATACATTATACTCAGTCTCTGTTCGAGACGGTGGGCATCATGAACAATCAAGAGAAGTCACACCTGGTTCCGTCACAGACTCTGCAGTTCATAGGCGCAGTTCTGGACACTGTCCAGGGGAAAGCTTTTCTTCCCCAGGGCAGAGCGGAACACAACAGATCCCTCATCAGGGACATTTTGGCAAAGAAGACCGTTCCTGCCAGATTGGTCCTTTGCCTGCTCGGACACATGGCTGCGGCTATTGCAACAGTCCCGCCTGCTCGTCTCCACATGCGGGTCACCCAGTGGATGTTACGGGTCCAATGGGATCAAAAGCAGGACCATCTGCAGCTCCCAATCCAGATCATGAAGGCCGTAATCCAGGATTGGCAATGGTGGCTAGATCCAAAGAATCTATTGGCGGGAGTCCTCTTCATTGTACCATCTCCGATTGTGACACTCTCCACAGACGCCTCAGGGCTCGGATGGGGTGCACACCTCGACGGTGTCCGGTCTCTGCCTGTGGACAGCCCGAGAGACTCATCTCCACATAAATATCCTGGAAATGAAAGCAGTTCTTTACGCCCTGCAGGCCTTCCAGTTGGAGATTCCACCGGGTACTCTTCTGTTACAGACAATTCCACGGAGATGTATTACCTCAACAAACAAGGAGGCACCCATTCCTACCCGCTTTGCAGGGAGGTCATGAGGGTGTGGGATTGGGTTTTGCAACACGGCACAAACCTCATTGCTGTTCATGTCCCAGGAGTGGACAACGTCATTGCAGACGGCCTGAGCCACTCTTAGGCCAAAGTCCATGAGTAGGATCTACTCCAAGAGGTAGTAGAGGATCTGTTCCGCAGATGGGTACACCAGAGTTGGACCTTTTCGTGTCCCCATCCAACTCAAAACTGCCCAATTTTTGCTCGCTAGATCCAGGGCCTGGTGTTTTCTAGTGAGACGTGTTGTCCCTCTTCTGGGCGGGCAGATTCCTCTATGCCTCCCACCCCCCTTTCCGTTGATCCAGAGGGTCCTTCTGAAACTTCGCAGAGAGCAAGCGACGCTGATACTTATCGCGCCGTTCTGTCCCAGGCAGATCTGGTTCCCTCTACTGCATCAGCTATCCCGGAAACCTCCAGTGCCTCTGCCAATCAGCTCTCATTTGTTGTCTCAGGAAGCGGGCTCCTTGGTCCATCCGGACCTTCGTTCGCTGAGCCTGCACGCTTGGCTCCTAGAGACATAGCCATTTTGTGACACGGGGTCTCGCAAGAGGTAGCTAACATTCTGTGGCTGCAAGAAAACCGATCACTCATGCTACTTATGCCATGAAATGGCACCGTTTTTGCCTATAGGCTCAAGCGCGAGAGTTTTCGCCTCTAGATTGTCCAGAAAAGTCGGTCTTGGACTACCTCCTTTCTCTCTTTCAGACAGGCTTGGCCTATTCCTTGATCAAAGTACACCTTTGTGCCATCTCAACCTATCACACTCCTATAGGCCAACGTCCCATAACTCAGTTGGACATGGCATGTGCTATCCTGAGAAGTGTCCTTCACCTTAGACCTCCAATTAAGGATCCTATTCCTCCATGGGATTTACCCTTTGTCCTGGAGCAGTTTACGCTGCCACCTTTTGAACCAGCCGCGGGTTGCAGAACTCGTCTCCTTACATAGAGGTATTGTTTTAGTTGCGTTACTTTGGACAGAAGAATTTCGGAGCTTCATGCACTGACGTGCAAAGAACCTTATTTGGTTTTCCACCAAAACAGGGTATCCTTACGGGCCAATCCGAAGTTTCTGCTTAAGGTGGTCTCAGCTCTCACTCTTAGTCAGGATATCGATCTACCTGTGTACTTCCCTAAATATTCGAATCGAGGAGAGGCCCTGTTGCACACATTAGATGTGCATAGGTGTCTTCGATACTTCCTGAACAGGACCAAACACCGCCGAAAATCTGATCAGCTTTTTGCCTCCATCGCCCATAGGATGCTGGGAGCCCCTGTTTCCAAACAGTCGCTGTCCAGGTGGCTTAAACATTGTATCACGTTCTGTTACCAGAAGCGCAACAAACCCTTACCAGGCGCGGTTAAGGGTAATTCCACAAGGGGGGTGGCTACCTCCTTTGCAGCGTTAAAGAACGTGTCCACCTCAGCTATCTGTGCAGCAGCGACTTGGAGCACTATGCACACCTTTATCAGGCATTATAGCCTGGATTTTGCATCAAGGCAAAGAGCAGGTTTTGGTCTAGCAGTCCTTCAAGGACTTCTGTCCTAGGCATAGGTTTCTCTAAAGTATTTCTGCCTTCCCTCCTCCCGATGGTGTGGGATTTCCACTATTGCTTGAGAATCACTCCTAATGGTATAACCTGCTGCAAGAGCTGTTTCTCGAAATAAGATAGTGCAGTTACGTAAGAACTTACCGTAACAGTAGATCTTCAAGAACAGCTCTTGCAGCAGGTACTTTCCCTCCCACCATCCCCACTGGAGGTAGATTTTTTGGTTCCAATATCCTTCTCCTAGGATCAGGTGTTTTCAATTCTAATCTGATTGCCATTTGATGACGGATCCTCAGTCTCCTCTTCTGATGTCATCCAGCGGCCGGGGAGTCTCCGGCAGGAGAACTGGGGATTGTGGGGGACCACCTCCTTATATACTCTGCCTGACGTTGGGGGCGGGACCGACGTCGGAGGCGGTCCCCGCTGAATACTGCTAGCTAGAAAATTTCCGTGGGGTCCTGGCGCCTGCTAGCTTCTGTAATAATGGTGTAACCTGCTGCAAGAGCTGTTCTCAAAGATCTACTGTTACAGTAAATTCTTATGTACCTGTACTTTACGTACCTACCATGATTCTGGTCTTTCTCTGTATCTTCACCATTCATCACAATCCCACCCCCTGGGGCCTCAGTCTCTGGGTCCCCTTCCCGCTCTCTGCCCCCCTTTCTGTTGGTCAGGAGTGGGGTGCCCTTGGGCACATAGGGGGATGTTTTCCATCCTAAGTGGTAGAGTGGTCAGGATAGGAGGCACTTCTTTCCTCAGTGCCTCGGCTCCACCTCTGTGGGGTGGGGGTTGGTAGTTGCCCTCTCTTCTGATCTTCCTGGACGTAGTCTTTACCACTCATTCACACTAATGGGATCTAGGACCCAGCGGGAGCAAACGTTTCGAGAGGGTCGGCGCCAGAGATGGAGCCGCGAGGAAGTGGCACCACGAGCCATGGCTCGTGCAGTAAAGACAACCTTGGCGTCGACCCTCCAACTACCTCAGTTCTTTTTTTCCCCCACCGTCGAGTGCAATTCAGTGACGACATCGCTCGCCCACCGGGAGTCGAACTTCAAACTAGCAGCATAGTTTTCAGTTTATTGTTTTGTAATTTATCTTTGAAAGTACCAAGTAGATTTTAATTAAATTCATTGATTAATAAAGAAGTCTTCAGCCCTCCATTGATGGAGTTGACCGTGAGTGGGTTAGGTGACGGTAGGGAGACTTCGTATGAAAGCTGTTAAGTCTTCCGGGCTGGGTCCAGTCCGCCGCCCTCCCCGGAGAGTGGGTCTGAAAATGGATGTTCCAGTACTCAGGGAGATGGGCAGTCCCTCCAAAAGCATAAAAGGAAACTGTCCCATTAGCGGCACTGTTCGGCCTCGAGTTCTTCTTCGATGCACAAGTCGAGAAAGAGAAGACATCACTCGAGTTCGCCGTCTTGTATGTCTGTGTGTCGACGGTCAGTCTTTGGGGCTAGGCACTGGTCTCCTCCCCTCTCAGAATCGACGGTTTCTGGCTCCAGTGCCCGACCTCTTAGACATCGGAGCCCGTCCCCGCCTATTGGACGGACCTCCGATGAGCAGTTTCACCAGTGGGCTGCTCTTATGGAGCAGTGGGCTCGGAGGTTGGTCCAGCTGCCTGAGCCGGTCACTCCAGGGCCTTCGGGCCGCTCGAGAGACCGGGTAGGGCGGTTGGACCTTTTCATTTATTTACGAGTTTAACCAGGAAGGCATACTGAGCAGTGTTGCTCGATTCCAGATGCAACCTGGGGGTCAAGACCCAAGACAATGGTACATACATTTGGTACAGAATTAACACCACAATAAATGTCCATCCGCTGTACAGACAGTCGGCAAATATTTACAAACAGGCAGAAGATTGATACAGGACTAATTTAGATGGTTACAACAGAGTACAGAGATACAATGATTGTACATAATTTTGATATTAGTGTAGCAAGAGCAGCAGGAGGAGAAGTGGGAGGTGAGTAGGCGATTGCGATGGTTTGGGTTGGGGGAGAGTCTTATATCAGCTGGCAGTGCGTTCCAAAGCTGGGGGATGCAGAAGTTGAAAGCGATCTGGCCGTTGGTTATGCGCATAAAGGGGACGTGGAGGAGTCTGGGGTCAGAACTTCTGAGGGAGTAAGCAGGGGTGGGTTGTTGTGAGAGGGAAGAGGCCAGGTGGGGGGGTAGGGAATGGGACCAAAATTTGGCTGCGAACCTAGCACTTTGGATAAGATTCGGTCTTGGAGGGACGGCAGGACTAGGGAGCTATATAAGGTGCAGTGGTGGGTTGTTGGACAGTCGAGGATAAACCGACAAAAAGAGTGGAATAGGGTGTCAAGGCTGGCCAGCATGGAGGAGGGAGCGATAATATAGACTATATCGCCGTAGTCGAGTACTGGGAGGATCATCTTTTGGACAATAGCATTTCTAGCTGATGAAGGAAGGCAGCTTTTGTTTCTGTATAGGGTACTGAGTTTAGGGAGAAGTTTCCTGTGTATGGAGTCTATATGAGTGGCGAAATCAAGGTGTGGGTTGAGCCAAATGCCTAAATTTCTGAAGCTGGTGCATTGTTCCAGGTGGGTCCCATCCAGGGTTTTGAAAGGGTGGCAGGGGGCTTGGAGGAAGAGTCTTTGCCGAGAGCCGAAGGTTAGTGACATTGTTTTTTTAGAGTTTAGGAATAGTGGTTTGACCTGAACCATTCCTGGATGGACTTGAAATTCTGCTGAAGGAGGTTTGCCACTGTGCTTATGGAGGGGCCTGTGGCATACAGTACTGTCGTCTGCATACATTTGTATGGATGCGGAACGACAGGCTGATGGGAGGTCGTTTAGGAATATGGAGAAGAGCAGTGGGCCCAGGACTGAACCTTGGGGGGATGCCAGCGGTAACTGGGAGGGGGTTAGAGACATGTGAGGCGACTTTTACAGACTGTCTGCCCACCAGGTAGTCATGGAACCATGTGGTGGTTGGTTTGGAGAGCCCGGCATCAGTTGGTTTGGAAAGGAGCAGAGTATGTGAGACAGTGTCGAAAGCCTTGGCTAAATCTATAAAGATGGCAGAGGTAATGTGGCCTTTGTCCATGGCAGTGAGTATGTCACCAGTGACTCGTAGCAGGGAGGTGATGGTTGAGTGAGATTTGCGAAAGCCGGATTGGAAGGCAGTGAAAAAGGAGGTGGCATCCAGATGGGGAGATAGCTGGGCGAGGACTAGATGTTTCTGTATTTTTGCCAGGCTCAGGAGTAGGGAGATGGGGCGGTAGTTGCCTGGGAAGGAGGGATCACCCCCTTTCGGTAGGGGAATAACAGTAGCCTGTTTCCATTTGGCGGGAAGCTTGCCCAACGTGAAAGAGTTGCGCAGCGCTTTTTGGTACCGTCAACTCCGTGCTCAGGTGTTTTCACCCCTCACATGGCTGCGGCGCAGGGGCCCACACCGATACCTCTGTCTCCTGTTAATTTTCCTCCTTTTCCTTCAAGTCGCAGTTTTTGGAACCTTGGGACACACTCTGAGCCGTCTATGGCATCAGGGGTGCTGTATGTGGCACCAAGGGCTCTATCGGCGCCGTCCATGGTTCCGAGGGCTCTGTCGTGCCGTCCACAGCACCGGGGGCTCTGTCGGCGCCATGCACTGGGCTAATTCCGATGGCGCCGACTTCCTTGGGTTCAGCGCCATGTTCTTCCTCTGCGGCCAGTGCTTGGTGTGGCGCTGTCCAGCCTCCAGGGCTTTTCGACTCAGATTCTTTCCTCTTCTAATTTCCATTCTGATTTTCACTCCTTTCCTGTCCATACAGTCCCCCCTGGACTGTCAGGAGATGACTTTGAGCCTGTCGCAGATCTTCATCTGGGTGATGATGTTGAAGGAGCAGGAGTTAATCCTGCTGCAGAGCCTGTGGTCGAAGACCTTTCATTTAAGTCTCTGCTGAAAAATTTAAATTCCACTCTTTCTCTACAGACTACAGAAATCGATTCTGGGAAGCTTTTTAAGACTCCAATACCTACATGTCCCGGAGATCCCTATGGATTTAACTCCTCTGGTACAACCATCTTTCAAAACCCTTTCTCAGATGGTATGGAACAATCCTGCTCTCATCCCTTCCATGGCCAAGTCCATAGACAGGAAGTACGCTGCTCCCAAAGATCACCCCATATTGACCTCACAAGCTTTTGCTGATCCCATTGTAGTCATGGCAGAGAATGACAAGGCCATCCTCCCTCAGACATCCTCAGCCCGGTCTATCAATAAAGAAGCTCGTAAGATAGACACCTTGGGTAAGAGTCTTTGCTGCCTCCACCCTGGGTATGCATAATGCCAGCTACCAGTTATTTTCTCAACATGAATATGTCCTTTGGCATTCACTTAAGCAAGTGGTTGAAGCTCTGCCTAAGTTGGAAACTAATTCAGAGCTACTTCACACCATAACCAGGGGCATAGAGTCCAATAACCAACAGGTTAAAGCTGCAATGGACACTTTCAATACTGCTTCTCGAGCAGCGATGGCGGGCATTTGTACCCATCACCACTCCTGGCTACATACTTCGGGCTTCACGAATGATGCCCAGCAGCAAGTCATGGCTTTACCCTTCCAACGGTATGTATCTGTTCGGACCCCAGGTAGACCAAGCTCTGGAAGCCACACAGAAGACTAGGTCAGCCATTAAAATAGCTCGACCTGCACCCGCCCCTCGGGGGCAGTAAATGTCAATTTCATAAGTCAGTCCTTTCGGGGCAAAGGCGAGGGGCAGCTTTAACAAAAGCCACACCCCACAGCCACAAAACAGAACGCAGCAGAAGGCATAAGCCCCCAAAGTGCCCAGTGCCACCTTCTGAGTTCTCGGCCCAGGTCCCACCTCAAGTGCCCAAGGGGGACTCTTCCTCAGCAGTGGGAGGATGTCTGAATCAGTTCTACGACCGGTGGAAGTCTATAACATCAGACAAATGGGTCCTCCGGGTAATCCGCGAGGGGTATTCACTCAATCTTTCAGAACCCCCAATCATCCCCCAAACGACAGCCCAGACTGTCAACAGTACAGTCAGACTTTCTTGCTTCTGAAGTGCAAGGCCTCCTGAACAACAGAGCAGTAGAAGTAGTTCTGCCGGACCAACAAAACACAGGTTTCTACTCCCATTACTTTCTAGTTCCAAAGAAAACTGGAGGCATGCGCCCCATTCTGAATCTCAGAAAGTTAAACCAATTACTTCACAAGGAAAAGTTCAAGATATCTCTAGATACCCTTCTACCTTTGACTCATCAACACGATTGGCTAGCCTCCTTGGACATGCAGGATGCCTACCAACACATTCTTATACACCTAAAGCACCACAAATACCTGAGGTTTGTAGTGTTGGGTCAACACTATCAGCACATCTCAGAAAGATCGGAATACAGGTGTTCCCATATCTGGACGACTGGCTTCTAGCAAGTCCTTCCAGGCAAGGAACTCTCGATGCCGTATCCACTGCCTCAGACTTTCTCACGTCTTTGGGAGTTCTGCTAAATCTCAAGAAGTCGCAGTTGCAGCCCTCCCAGAAGCTCCTTTTTATAGGAACTCTTCTGAGCACCTCCTGTGCGAAAGCTTTTCTTCCAGAGGACAGAAGGAGCGATATCCTGCAGATGGTCAGGTACATCAGAGAAAACAGCTTGGTTCAAGCTATCTCGATGCAACGGATGCTGGGTCTCATGGCATCCTCGGTGTTCACTGTACCCCTAGCTCATCTCCACATGAGAACCTCTCAGTGGATGCTCAGTACTCAGTGGTCCCCAACCATTCACCATCAATTCTTTCCCGTCAAGGTGACAGAACCTCTGAAAAGGTCGCTCACCTGGTGGTTTCAGGAGGACAACCTTCTGAAAGGGTATCCCTTTGCTCCCCTGGATCACCAGATCTCCATTACTCACATCCCCTGGAAGCGTCCCTGATGGGGTGGGGAGCTCACTGTCAGAATCTCCACACCCAAGGTACGTGGACTCAGGACAAGTCCCAGCTTCATATAAATGTCCTAGAAATGAGGGCCGTCCTTTATGCAGGCTTTGAAGGACTTTCTCTGTCACAAGAACATTCTCCTTCAAACGGACAACAAAGCAGTGATGTATTACATCAACAAGCAGGGCGGTGCACACTCTTACCCCTTACGCAGAGAAGCGATGAGAGTGTGGGAATGGTGCTTCGAGTACAAGGTTCTAATCCAGGCGGTCTACCTGCCAGGAGTGCAGAATGAACTGGCAGACCGTCCGACAAATCCTCACAGATGGTCCTCGACTCAACAGTAGCTCAGTCACTTTTGCGAGTGGGGAACTCCAGATCTGGACCTTTTGCATCCCCACTCAACACAAAACTGCTCTCTTCTGCTCCAGAATTCCGGGCCTGGCATTTTCTGTTAGGATGCGTTCAGGCTGCAGTGGACAAAATGCTTCTATCGCCTTTCCTCCTTTTCCTCTCATTCAGAGGACTTAGCAAGTGGTTGAAGCTCTGCCTAAGTGAAACTAATTCAGAGCTACTTCACACCATAACCAGGGGCATAGAGTCCAATAACCAACAGGTTAAAGCTGCAATGGACACTTTCAATACTGCTTCTCGAGCAGCGATGGCGGGCATTTGTACCCATCACCACTCCTGGCTACATACTTCGGGCTTCACGAATGATGCCCAGCAGCAAGTCATGGCTTTACCCTTCCAACGGTATGTATCTGTTCGGACCCCAGGTAGACCAAGCTCTGGAAGCCACACAGAAGACTAGGTCAGCCATTAAAATAGTCGACTGCACCCACTGGGGTGCCAGTAAATGTCAATTTACAAGTCAGTCCTTTCGGGGCAAAGGCGAGGGCAGCTTTAACAAAGCCACACCCACAGCCACAAACAGAGCAGCAGAAGGCATAAGCCCCCAAAGTGCCCAGTGCCACCTTCTGAGTTCTCTGCCCAGGTCCACTCTCAAGTGCCCAGGGGACTCTTCCTCAGCAGTGGGAGGATGTCTGAATCAGTTCTCGACCGGTGGAAGTCTATAACATCAGACAAATGGGTCCTCCGGGTAATCCAGAGTATTATTCACTCAATCTTTCAGAACCCCCAATCATCCCCCAAAGCGACAGCCCAGACTGTCAACAGTACAGTCAGACTTTCTTGCTTCTGAAGTGCAAGGCCTCCTGAACAACAGAGCAGTAGAAGTAGTTCTGCGGACCAACAAAACACAGGTTTCTACTCATTACTTTAGTTCCAAAGAAAACTGGAGGCATGCCCCATTCTGAATCTCAGAAAGTTAAACCAATTACTTCACAAGGAAAAGTTCAAGATATCTCTAGATACCCTTCTACCTTTGACTCATCAACACGATTGGCTAGCCTCCTTGGACATGCAGGATGCCTACCAGCACTTCTTATACACCTAAAGCACCACAAATACTTGAGGTTTGTAGTGTTGGGTCAACACTATCAGCACATCTCAGAAAGATCGGAATACAGGTGTTCCCATATCTGGACGACTGGCTTCTAGCAAGTCCTTCCAGGCAAGGAACTCTCGATGCCGTATCCACTGCCTCAGACTTTCTCACGTCTTTGGGAGTTCTGCTAAATCTCAAGAGTCGGTTGCAGCCCTCCCAGAAGCTCCTTTTATAGGAACTCTTCTGAGCACCTCCTGTGCAGCTTTTCTTCAGAGGACAGAAGGAGCGTATCCTGCAGATGGTCAGGTACATCAGAGAAAACAGCTTGGTTCAAGCTATCTCGATGCAACGGATGCTGGGTCTCATGGCATCCTCGGTGTTCACTGTACCCTAGCTCATCTCCACATGAGAACCTCTCAGTGGATGCTCAGTACTCAGTGGTCCCCAACCATTCACCATCAATTCTTTTCCGTCAAGGTGAGAACCTCTGAAAAGGTCGCTCACCTGGTGGTTTCAGGAGGACAACCTTCTGAAAGGGTATCCCTTTGCTCCCCTGGATCACCAGATCTCCATTACCACGGAAGCGTCCCTGATGGGGTGGGGAGCTCACTGTCAGAATCTCCACACCCAAGGTACGTGGACTCAGGACAAGTCCCAGCTTCATATAAATGTCCTAGAAATGAGGGCCGTCCTTTATGCAGGCTTTGAAGGACTTTCTCTGTCACAAGAACATTCTCCTTCAAACGGACAACAAAGCAGTGATGTATTACATCAACAAGCAGGGCGGTGCACACTCTTACCCCTTACGCAGAGAAGCGATGAGAGTGTGGGAATGGTGCTTCGAGTACAAGGTTCTAATCCAGGCGGTCTACCTGCCAGGAGTGCAGAATGAACTGGCAGACCGTCCGACAAATCCTCACAGATGGTCCCTCGACTCAACAGTAGCTCAGTCACTTTTCGCTGAGTGGGGAACTCCAGATCTGGACCTTTTTGCATCCCCACTCAACACAAAACTGCCTCTCTTCTGCTCCAGAATTCCGGGGCCTGGCATTTTCTGTTAGGATGCGTTCAGGCTGCAGTGGACAAAATGCTTTCTATACGCCTTTCCTCCTTTTCCTCTCATTCAGAGGGTACGTCTCAAGTTCGAGTCCCAGGGGGACAAAATTATCCTCATTGCTCCCTTCTGGCCTCGACAGATATGGTTTCCGTTACTCAGTAGTATGTCTGAAACCCCTCCGAAAGCGCTTCCCCTTCAGACGAACCTTCTGACTCAGGGGCCTGTGGTCCATCCCAGTATGAGGTTGCTTCACCTTCATGCTTGGCTCCTGAAGAGATAGAAGTGAACAGGTTCAATGTCTCTTGCAGAGTTTCAGATATTCTTTTGGCTACGCGCAATTGAGCAACCCGAGAAAAACTTACACGCCAAATGGAGGCGTTTCTCTCTGGTGTGCAAATCCTCTTGAAACCTTTTCCTGCCCACCAAATAAAGTTCTAGAGTACCTTTTAGACCTCTCAAATTCAGGTCTACAATACTCTACAGTCAAAGTTCACCATTGTGCCATTTCAGCTGATCATGAGCCAGTACTTTCCTTGTCACTGGCTCAGTTACCTGTAGTTAAGAGCTTTCTTAAGGGAATTCTGCATATCAGATGTCCTGTCACAGCCTGGGACATTAATCTTGTACTAGACGTGCTCACTCAAAAGCCTTTCGAGCCTCTAGTTACCTGTGAGCTGAAATTTCTCACTTGGAAAATTGCCTTCCTGGTGGCCATTATCTCGGCCCGCAAGGTCTCTGAAATACATGCCTTGGTCACAGACCCTCCGTATACTGTGTTTCGTAAGGACAAAGTAGTTCTTAGGACCCATTCTAAGTTTCTCCCTAAGGTTGTTTCAGAATTCCATCTAAACCAACCTTTAGTCCTTCCTACTTACTTCGCAAACTTCCAAAATGAAGAAGAGCGTACCCTTCATTCTTTAGATCTTAAAAGAGCTCTGCATTTCTATTTAGATAGAACAAAACAAATTTACAGAGCTCAACAACTGTTAGTGTCCTTCAGCTAGACCTGGCTGGGTCAACCTGTTGCTGTCAGATGGATTTCTGCATGGCTGGTGGCATGCCTTCGTCATTGCTATTCCATGGTGCAGGTTAAGCTGGAGGGCAAAGTGTACGCTCACTCTACTAGAACAGTCGCGGCATCCCTGGTGGAAATCTGCACCGTGCCCATTGCAGACATTTGCAATGCGGCTACCTGGAGTTCAGTGCATACTTTCGTCAAGCAATTATGCCCTGGATGTCCATGCCAGGCTACATCTTTCATTCGGCAGGACCACCCTCAACGGACTTCTGTCCTAAATTGTGAGCTCTTGGTCTCTCCTGCTGCCCTCTCGGGATTATTGGCTCTGTACTCTCTCATCAGTGTGAATGAGTGGTGGAGACTTTATGTCCAGGAAGATATGGAAATTGTGTACCTACTGTAATTCTTGATCTTTTTGGACGAAGTCTCCACCACTCATTCACACGCCCACCCGTCATCCCCCGAGCTCACCTCTGTTGTTGGTCTTCACTCCCTCAATCTTTAGGCTGTGAAGACTTCTTTGACCCTTCTTATACGGGTGGTCTGGACTATCTTATGTCTGGTTTTTGTTAGGCTATCCTTCTAGGTTAGTTACGCTTTACCTCCTCGGGGGTGAGGGCAGTGGAGGTCGGCCAGGATGGTCATTGCCATACGGAGGCGAGGGCTTACTTGGTGCTCCTCGACTCCATCTCTGGCGCCGACCCTCTTGCAAAAAAGTTTGCTCCCGCAGGGTCCTAGCGCCTCCTGCGTAGATCCCAGCAGTGTGAATGAGTGGTAGAGACTTTGTCCAAGAAGATCAAGAATTACAGTAGGTACGTAATTTCCATTTCTTAGGACTCATCGTAAGTTTCTTCCCAAGGTTGTGTCAGAATTTCATATAAAACAACCTTTAGTCCTGCCTACCCCCAGGTCCCTTTCCATTTTTGTTGTTAGTACCTCTCCTCTCCCTCCCAATTGTGTACTCTTCCCCTGGCTTTTTGTTTCCCAGGTGCATTACTTTGCACTGAATCGTAAGCTGCCATACTTTTGACCATTCCTCCAACCTTGTCAGGTCCCTTTCCACCACCACCACACCCTCCCCCTTGTGTGTAGACCCTGTTGCAGATCTTTGTGTCTGCAAAGAGGCATACTTTTCCTTCCAGTCCCTCTGCAGTGTCACTTATAAAGACATTAAAATGGACTGGCCCCAGTTCTGAACCCTGCAGTACCCCGCTAGTAACCCCCCTTTCTTCGGAGTGGACTCTGTTTACTATTATTCTCTCTGTCCTGTTGTCCAGCCAGTTTTTTTACCCAGGCTGTCACCCTGGGACCCATTCCCAGGCTGGCTAACTTGTTTATTAATCTTTTGTGTGGGACTGTGTCAGATGCACAAGTGCTAGTTAGATTATGCTGCACCTCGGTAAAAAATGCTCTGAGGTGGTTGGTGCCAACGTAAGCCATGCAGCATGAGTCAGTCTTGTGGTTCCGCACGTGTCCATAGCTTACCTTGGTGCCAGCCCAGCTGAGACCAAGTAGTGTGAATCAGTGGTGAAGATACTCCTAGGAGATCAGAAATTAAGGTGAGTACAGTCTTTTTATGTACAGATGAAATTTTTTTTTTTTTTTTTGGACACTGCAGCCGTAAACAATACAAGTATACCACTTCCTTTCAATAATGGTGTACCGGAAAACCAGAATGCATGCCAAAGGGCTCTCAGCAAAGTCAGACCATGGTGCTCTGTGTACTCCTTCCCTGCTGTATGGCACTGACATGACCTGACTGCAGTTCAGCCTGAAGCAACTCATCTCGCCCATTTCCTGAACTGCTCTTTCTCTATTCTATGTGGCAACACAGGAAGGATAGAACTATAAAAAACAATAGAACACATTTTGTAAAATATAAACCATTTAAATTTTTTTTTTTTTTACGTTGCATATTTGGAATAATCTACTCTAGGATGCGAGTTATGCTGAGATTTACCCACTTCTGTGTCTGCATCGACCTCAAGTCACGTTCTGTGGCCTGATGAAGAAACTGCACCATGCTTGGGTAGATTACAGCATATCCTACACCGTGCTGTGGTTTATTGCTTAACTATCCACGTTCTGGCAGTTCCACTGAAAGTGATTTATCAGATGTTTTTTTTTTTTAGCAAAGCTCTTCTCACCACCCAGTCAGTATATCCTCCAGCTCCGTCCAGTGACATTAGATTTCACTTCCGCTGGAAGGGGCAGGTCTCCTTCTTCGCAGCTTTGCCACATTGAAGACTACCATTGTGCATTTGGTGGTTTTCTTCTTCAAAAGTTTGATCCTCGACTGTTATTTTGCACCTTTGCTTTGACTCTACCTCTGTCAAAGGAGGATGGAATTTAAGGAAGCTGAGCTGCCTCATGGCTTCGAGTTCTGCATCACTTGTCAGCAGAAAATGCCAAACGCAGACTTGCATGTGTCTTGCCTCTCCTGCCTAGGGGCACATAACGATATTGCTGGCTGTGGCCTGTGCCAGGTAATACTTTCATCGCCCATGAAGGATCACGTGGCCGGCTTCATCTCGGTTGGCCAGCCGATGGGGATGAAAAGATTCAACCTAAGGGTCACAAGAAGGCATCACCTTTGGCGGGTTGGCTGCCGTGGTGGGCACTTTTTTGGTCTCAGTGCTGCTCCCGACTGGGGCTGGCGTCTGAAATTTCTTCTTGTACAGGCTCTGGGATATGTGCTTGGCCCTCCAGTTCTCCAGGGAGAGTCCTGCCCACCATGGTAAGAAATACAACCGCAGCTGGTCGTGGAAGCAGGAGAGATCGGAACTCCTGCTCCCTCGACTTCCTTGACCACTCAGTTGAGCTTCACTTGGTGGAGGGATAGGTCGACAGCTCCTCTGTGCCCTAGTAAGTCGTCTTGAACTTGACACCGATCGAGCAGGTTGTCAGTATTTTTCTAGACTCTGTCGACCATTGTCTGAGAATACTGGCAAGGAACTGATCTACCAGATCCTGGTTTTTCCTGGTCCTCACCCAGGAGGATGTGCACCTGTCGGTGTCCCTAACCGGTTCCACTCAGGATCAATCTCCACCTGTGGTCCTGCTACTGAAGGTGATGCTGGTCAGTGTGGCTCAGCATGTGGTCTGTACTGACCTGCCGGTGGATTCTCCTCGTCATAGGGAGATGACGAGGAAAGGCATCGCCGTATGATGTGGTGGTGCTACGGGAAGCTCCTCTGCCAGCTATGGACCATTGCAGGGCATGGTATTGCTCTGCCCCCTGGACCTGCGATCAGCTGGCAGTCACCAGTAGTGGTCACACCGGTCCACTCTTGACAGATGTCTTGGATATTTGCCTCTCCACCCCTTTGGGTGGAGCCGCCTCCACTATAGCCTTTTGTGGGAGCCTTGGCAAAGGAGCATCATGCTACAGCCATCTTGCCAGGTTGGCTGTCGGTGGAGATCACCCAGTCGAGGATGCTTGTGTGGTCCATGACAGCAAGCGGCCCTGGGCCATCTTTGGAGAGTCCTCGGATAGGTCGTCCTTGTTGTCTAGGACTCGCACCTTGGATCAAGCTTCAGTCAAGGGACTGACCACCGACCATGAGCCAGTATCATTTGGGACTCTTCTTCTCCTGATGTTAGAGTCCATGAATGTGTTTTTGGAGACAGTCCAGAAAAGGGCTAAATACCTCTTCATAGATGTTTTGGACAAAGACTGCTCACCTGAGTTGCCTTTCTCATGGCTGAGGCTATCTTGTGACTTGCCCTGGAGTTCTAGCAGCATCCAGCATCTTGCACTGCACCCTTCACCTTGCAAGTACGCAGTCACTAGTGTCCCTCTCGGGGGTTCTTGGACCATCTTCAGCCGAATGGTTGGTCTTGGGCGTTGCATTCTGATATTTCAGAGGCCAAGTGGATGTGGACAAGCCCCCTGACAAGGCATCAAAAGCTTGGCCATGTGGTGAAGGTCTGCACTGCCTCCTCCTTGGATGTATATCAGGTCAGCTTTGCTGTTCTGATGGCCAACTTTGTTCACTCCCTGTTGGGGGTGTTGGAAGAAATACATCCTGCCGACAAGCAACTGCCATCGAAGTTAGTCAAGGCCAGGGTCAAGCACTGGCTAAACACCAGCTCCAGCTGGCCTTGGACATAAGTTAACTTCTGCATTCGTGCCATGAGAGTGGCCGTCTCAGTGCATCACAGAAGCCTGTCTGAGGCTCTCCACCTTCATGGTGGACACTCGGCACAAGCTGGCCAGAGTCCCTTTCCGGGGCACCTACCTCTTTAGCCGTGGGGTGGAAGAACATCTCACCAGGATTGAGAAGTCCAGCTCCACCCTGGATTCTGTGGCTTCCTCTCGAAAGGACTTAGGTTCAGAAGCTTAAGAAGCGGCCTTTCATAGGGTCCTTTCATCCACAGCAGCCTCGCCTGGTGCCCCAAAGCCATGTTCTCTGGTCAGGAGCCAAAAAGAGGTGGGGGTAGGTAAAGTGGTGCCCCTCCTGCCTCTATGGCTGGTGCCCCCTCAGATACTGCTCAGTGTCCGGTCAGGGAGTGTCCTTGGAGTCCCTGATCCAGCTCCTTGTGGAGGGTCAGCTGTGCCACTTCTGGCCTCATCGGTCCGTCGTTACTATGGACAAGTGGGTACTTGAGGTGGTGGGCAGAGGGTTGCCTCTAGACTTCAAGGCTGTCCTGTCTTACTGACCCCATACTCCCCAGGAGTCCGCTGTGTTACGGGACATTTTGCCTGTCCAGTGGGAGGACGTAGCTCAGCTTTTTGCCAAAGGGGCCATAACTCATGTACCAGGCACCCTGGCGAGTGGCTGATGTCCCTTACTGGATCTTCATGATATGAACCAGTTCATGCTGAAGCGCAAGTTCAGGATGGTCAGTCTGAGCCAGCAGATAACATCCCTGAAGCAGGACATTTGGTTCTGCTGCCTGGATCTCCAGGACGGTTTCTTCCACATCCCTGTCTGTCTCACTGGTGTTTCCTTCGCTTCTGCGCAGAAGTAGTTCCCTAGCAGTTACAGGTCATGCCCTTTGGCCTCTCTTCTGTGCCTAGTGTCTTCACCAAGTGCATGGCAATGGCATCAGCCTTCATGTGGCACACTGGTGTCAGGGTGTATCCCTACCTGGACGACTGACTGATAGCTGTGCTGTGCAAGGAGGCCATGGAGGAGCCCACAGATCTGGGCCTGCAGACCTGCAGAGGCCTGGGCCTGTTGTACAACCTGGAATTGATGATCTCACAGGTCATTAAGTTCATCGGGGCAGAGCTAGACTCCCTGTGGACAAAAGCCCGGCTCCCTGTGGACCAGGCTCAAGATCTTACCTCCTTGCCTAATCATTTTAGGTTGGTAACTTGTGCCTTGCCTGGGATTTCCTGCTGCCACTGGGATACATGGCATCCTTCACCAGTATGGGCTGTTGGTCTTGCTGGTTGATGCGCCACCTGTAGTGGGAGCTGACCCGCCAATGGTCCTAGCACCTAGTTCACCTGAATTTAGTCAGTCTTTGTGACCCAGCCAGTGTGGGATGCCATCCAGTGGTGGCCGATCCCTCCACATCTGAATGAAGGAATCCTGTTTGTCCACCCATAGCTGACTGTTACTGTCATGAAAGACGTATCTGGTGAGATGGAGAGTGCACCTGGGAGACCACAGAGCCCACAGGTTCTAGTCACCAAGGGAGTCCTGTCACCACATCAACCTACTGAAGCTCCGTGCGATGAGGCTGTCTCTCACAAAGCTTGTTCCTCTGGTCAGGGTTCAGGTCCTGCCAGTCCTGACAGACAGCAGCACAGCCGCATTCTACCTAAACAGGCAGGACAGAACTAATTCCCGTTTCCTCTGTTGAGAGGTCCTTCACACCTGGACCCTTGTATACGGCCTAGGTGCAGATCGTCTGGCAGTATGTTGCAGGAGTGAGCAGTCAGCTGGCAGACACTCTCAGCTAGGTGGGAGAGATGTTGTACTAGTGTTCCTGCATCAGGAGGTGGTACACCACCTGTTCTTTTCAGTTGGCACCCCTCTGGTGCACTTGTTTGCCTCCTGGGTGAACACAAAGCTGGGGCTGTTTTATGCCTACCCTCCACAGTCTGAGACACTGCTGGTGGATGCTTTTGAGAGGCCGTGGACCCCAGGCCTCATGTACACTTTCCATCAACAGGGTGGTGGTAAATGCCCAGAAGGACAAGGCGTAGATCATTCTGATAGCTCCAGATTGGCCTAGACAGTTCTGGTATACATATCTCCTTAGTGTCAGCAGTAAGCCTCCATGGCATTTGCCCCGACACCAGGTTTTGCTGACCAGACAACAGGGGAAGGTCCTGCACCTCTTGGCCTGATTCCTAAGTAGCCAGATTTCCAGGCCTTGGGCCTTTCAGAAGCTGTGTTCCGTGTTATGGAGGCCTCCTGGAAGGAGTCAACTCATTGGTGCTATGCCTTTAATTGAAAGAGGTTTTCCATTTGGTGTCTGGGCAAGGAGCTGAATCCCCCTTCCCTGCGGCTAGTATCCTAGAGTACCTGTGTTCCCTCTCTCAGTTGAGGCTGTGAACGACGACCCTTAAGGTGCACCCGGTGGCCATCCCTGCATACTGGGTGTATGCTGGTATACCAGCTGTGGCCCAGGGCAAGGTGGTTGGACACTTTTTCAAGGGCCATGACCACCTTTTCCCTCCGGTGCGTGAACCACCACCACCACCACCACCACCATGGGACCTACTGCTACGGCTGGCTATTTTCATGGGTAAGCCATTTGAGGCTGCACATGTGTGAGGTGTCACATGTCATGGAAGATAACCACCTTGGTGATCATTAAATCAGACATAAGGATTAGTGAGCTACAGGTACTCTTTGTGGAGTCTCCTTTTCTGGTCTTCTACAAGGACATGGTCATATCCCGAATCTCCTCCGGAAGTTAGTACTGGAGTTCAACCATACCCAGGTGATGAGCCTTCCAGTATACCTTAATATCCCATCTTCGGAGGCTGACCGCAGGCTCCATACTCTGGACCTATGGAAAGCACTTTCTTATAAGGAGTTTGGGGTGAGGCCTGCCAGCTGTTTGTGAAATACACTGAAGCTGCATCTGGCAGATGAGCAGCGACACGTACGATTGACAAGTGGACAACATTCTGCATTAAACTCTGTTATAGTTTGTGTGGTAGGGAGCCTCCCAAGTGGCTTAAGGCTCATTCCACCAGACCTATCGCTGCATCAGTGGCTGCTTCCAGAGACTTCCCCATACAGGAGATCTGTAGAGCTGCTACCTGGGGAAAAAAACACACACCTTCATTTCCCACTACAGCATCGAACTCAAGTCTTGTCTGGATGTTGCTTTTGGGACTTTGGTTCTCCAGGCTATTAGCCAAGTACAGGTGCGTGCCTTACCCCCTTCTCCCAAGAACTGCTAAGAGTCTGTCAGAGTGTGGACAGTGAACTGTATCCACGCCCCTAGAAGGATAGGTTACTGGCCTGTAACTATTGTGGTATACAGTTCACATCCACACAACCCACCCGGCTTCCCCTGGCAATGTGACACCCCGATCCCTGCTTCCAGCATGCAAAGATCTGACATCATGGGGTGGAGCCAGAGGATAGACCTCCCAGGTTGTCGGGGGAACTTGGCTTAGACATCTGAAGAATCATCACTTCAGTGGAACTGCCGAAGTGTTGATTTGAACTGTATACCATTCCTACAACATTGGTTTACAAGTCAGTAACCTATCTTTGCCTGTATTATAGTTCCTTTTAGACATTTCTGAAACTGCTGCAGATCTCATTGGCCTGAGTACATCCATCAGCCATTTTAGTGTATTCTGAGCTCATTTATGACTTTCCAATGGCACAGCTGCGTCACTTTAGGAGATTCCTTAGGCCATTTCTTCATTTGAGATCCCCAGTGAAGAAGCCGGTAGCTAAGTGGGATCTCCATTTTGTGTTTCAAAAATTAACCCTGGATCCTTTCGAGCTACAGTAGCTACTGCCCGAGAGTTAAATACAATTTCTTACATGAATACTGTTTTTCTTGTGTTTGTTGCATCAGCCTGCATGAACTGCAAGCCTTGGTATTGGACTCTTCTTACACAATGTTCAGTCATGACAGTGGGATTCTGTGTGTGCATCCTAAATTTTGCTGAAGATGTGGTGTAAGACTTTAATGTTATTAAATATGTGGCATTGGTGACATTTTTTCCCCATACCGGAGAACACTGGGGAAATGTTATTCCATTCTTGTGATGTTAGAAAAATCCTTATCTGCTTCCTTGACAAAACATGTCAGTCACCTCAACTGTTCTTCAGTTTAAATAGTAAAGGAGTCCCAGTTTCCAGTGTGCACCAACTGGATTGTCAGTTGCTTTCAGCAGTACTACTTTCTGATAGGGATACCATGCATGGTTTGCTCGAACATATTCCTCTTGTGCTATGGCTACTTCTGTATCTTTGCTCAGATCATCCCCATAAAGAGATCTGCAGGGCCACAGCAGTAGTGTTCACCATTTCAGGAAATAGTGACCTGGATGTTCAGTCTAGGAAGCACGCGTAGTTGGGTTGACTGTCCTACAGATCTTGCTCTTTTTGTGAGTCCCTGCTGTCTTTAACTTCCCTTGTTTGTGGGATTTTGTACTGGTGGTCATTCAACCAGAAGGTGGCTCTGTGGAGAAGACTGACTTTTGAAAACTATTTATCTTGATCTTCTAAAGAATCTTCTCTATAGACCCACACTCACGCACCCTCCATCCCCTGTACTCACTACTGCTTCTATACTGATAGCCTGTCCTTCTCTACTCCCCCACCCCCTACACTGACACGGACTGGGAAGATAGTTTTTCATCCCTTCTTCCACTGATTGGTGAGATATAGTATGACAGACTAGTTTTAAGTTGTTTTTAAATGGTTTCTTTTTGCTCTCGGTTAAAAAAGGGGGATATCAAGGCAGTTGGGATGAAGTGTCCATGGGTGGGTTTTGCTGTTGGGTGCTGCAGAAAAGAGATGAGAGTGAAGGGCACTGGATTCTGCCCTTGGGTTCTGCAGAGAAGGACTAGAGGGTGTAGGACACTGGGTTCTACTGTTGGGTGTTACTGAAGTTCAAGGGTACAGAGCACTGGTTTCTGCTGTTTGGTGCTGTGGAGAAGGAATCAATGGTGTAGGGCACTGGGTTCTGCTTTTGGGTGCTGCTGAGAAGGGATTGAGTGTGCAGGGCACTGGGTTATGCTGTTGGGTGCTGCCTAGGTGGGATCAGGTGGGCAGTACACTGGGTTCAGCTGTTGTGTTCTATGGATAAGGAATTTAGGGTGCATGTTACTGGGCTCTGCAGTTGGGTGTTAATGAAGAAGTATAGCAGAGCACTGTTCTGCCCTTGATCAGTTTCTCACAGGCTTCTTCTCTGAACAGACTCCATGAACATTTTGGACCCCGAGGATGAGGAGGAGCACACACAGGAGGAGGACAGCAGTGGCAGCAATGAGGACGATGATGACAGCCAGGATGAAGAGGAGGAGGAAGAAGAGGAAGATGAAGATGATCAGGTGAGGAGAGATTTTGGTTAAATCATTACAGGCAGACTTGCAATTTTAAAGGGAAACATCCATCTAGGATTAAATTAAGTAATATTGTTACCAGTGGAAATCTGCTTTACATAAGCTATTGACTGAACCCGTAACACTTTTAGGGTCAGACTTCTATCCATTCAGTTTCCCCTCCCTTTATAGCTACAGGCATCCATTTGCTAAAGCACAGACACAGGAAATGATATTGCATCAGGAAAACACATATTCAGTCGATAAATATTTTAACCAGGAGAGGCACACTAAGCTGAAGCTTGAATCCAGGTGTGACCTGAGAGCACAAGAAAGTTAAGTGACTTGCTCAGGGTCATACAGTAATGCAGGTGGGGACTGTGGGATTCAAATCCAGTTCTTTAGTTCTGCAACTGAGCCTTAAAGCTATACTGCTTCCTTGAAGGGCAGAGGAAATGAAACAAACAATGCTTTTACCCAGTCCATGGGAATGTGAACTTGTCTCTAATCTTGAAGGGGTTGCTATAAACATAAGTTGTGTACTGCCAGTGCCCACAGTTTCTGAGCTGCTTTGGGGTTTATATTGCTTTTTACAGTGTTTTGTGACATTTAAGTTTAGTAAAATATTTAGTGCCAGTGCGATTTGCAGAATATTCTGCTACTGTGGTAGCACTGTAAATAATTATTATTCCTGTGCCTATTTAGTTCCAGTATTTGTTAGCACTGAAGTAGTGTTTAAATTTGTTTGTTGGCATCATGTTCTGTCATTTGTAGGACTCGGAGAGTGATCTAATGGCTAGAGCACGAGCTTGGGGCCCAGGAGAGGAGTGTGTCAAATGTCAGTAAATCAAATACTGTGTGACCTTTAGTAAGTCACATACCCCCAGTGCTCCTGTCCACCTAGCAGCAGAAATGAATAGCAGCAGGACCCCACTGGAAATGAGTTGGCATATCTCAGCTTGACCATCCTGGTAAATAAGTTGTAACAAAATAATTGTTCTAGGAGTGTGATATGTTGTTCATCCACACTTTAGCATGTCCCCGTCCACTATAAATTTGCAGAAGGCTACAGTTGGCTTCCCCACCCACCTGGGTGGTATATATAGCTCGGCTCCGGCCCCATGACGCCAGATCTTTCTTTCCGACAGCCAGGTTCCCTCATGCTCAACATATCGAGGCCCTGGATTCTTAGCGCCAGTTTTACCTCAAAATTAAACTCATTCGAGTTAAGCGATCACGCTTTTGTCACATCTACCATGGAGGAAAAATTTTCCCAGGATTTCCGAAGCCCTCAGTGCCAGAAGATGTCACTTACTGAACCTAACCTCACATGCTGCCACTGCCTAGGGTAAGGCTTATAACACCTCTTATCGTGCAGTTATTTCCTGGCTTTCCATCCCAGCGTCCTGGACGACCACAAAGCACGCTTGAAGCTGATGAGACCGGAGAAAAGGAACCCACCAGTGAAATCAAAGGAGGCGAGGTGGGCGATTTCTACGGCTGCAGAATCCGCCAAACAGCTGGAACAGATGAAGTCGTTAAAGGAGGAAGCTGCTCGCGCTTCATCCAGTCAAAGCTTCTTTGTTCCTCTGAGCCTTGGCTCCTTCAAGGATCTGTGCCAGTCTCTCCCCACTTGGGGTGAGGCACCTTCGGGCTCGCACTCCTCCCGCTCTCGGAAGAGATAAGGACCCGTGTCTTCGTCTCGACAAAGACTTTCTTGGGACCGAGAGAGGTCAGAGTCCCAGGAGCACGCAGTCTCAACTTCGGTCAAGATCACATCCTCAGCCATCGTTTTCACGGATCTTCCGTCTGGCCAGGGGTCCGAGGAAGTGGCCCACGAAGTCGAAATCATCCTCAACCCGATTGACCCTTTGTCGCCGGCTAATCCTGACGACTCCTTGGAAAGGACTCTGGTCCTTGTATTCACTGATGAGGAGACCCAGCCTGCTGGTGTCCCCATCAAGGCCCTGGTTCCGGACTCTCGATTTTCACCGACCCCACTGTCTCCTGACCTCGACCGAGAGAGAGCCACAAGCGCTCTAAATAGAGGCAGTATTGCGGTCCTCCTCGGACGCAGGAGAGGCCCGGTGAAGTCTCGCCGACGCTATGAAGACCTCATGTGGCAACAGCTAATCCTGACCAGGCAGAAGCTGGCCTGCCGCCTACCCCGCCATAACTTGGCTCCCACCCCTAGGCCGATGCCGACTCTCCAGAACCGAAACCATAGGTTCCTCTCTGCCTGTGGGGCCTGCCTTTATCCTGGTTTCAATTTATTCCGGCTTCTCCACCTATTCGGGTGGAACCACTGCCTAAACAGCCTGAGGGAAGGGCACCCTCTAAAGAGAGACCGACAGGACACCAGGCTTCCCCGACGCCTGTCAATTACAGTCACCTCGGATCACCCTTGGCGCATCGAGGGTGACTTAGGTGGAAGACTGTTGTACCATGATTCTTCGGACTTGGACGTCACCGGACTGCATTTGCATCCCGGGGATGATGAGTCTTCCATGGCAGGGCGACTCTACTGGAATGCCCCTGAAGTCCATTCAGAAAAAAGCGGAGTACCCTCTCACCGACATCCTCAAGAGAGGGGATACCCCGAAGGAGGCCTTTCCAGTGGCCGAGGCCATTGTTGGCTATGCCCTAGAACTTTGGGAGCGTCCTGCTTCCTGCCCAGCACCATCTACCCGCATGGCTCGCTAGTACGCAGTGCCCACAGAGCACCCTTCGGCTGAGAGCCTGGTGCCCGCCTCTATGTTCAGGCGTACTGGTAGTTCGGCCAACATAGACTGACCCCCGGACAAGGAGTCCAAAAATATGGACCACTCTGCCCATAAGGTCTATGCGGCCTCTTCTCTGGGTCTTCGTCAGGCCAGCTCAGCTGTTATTATGGCACCCTTCTTGGGTCATTGGACGAAGTCCTCCCTCATCTCCCAGCGGACATGCAGACCATGGTCAAGCAAGTCTTTGACCAGGGCCATGCTGTCACAAAACAGCAGCTCCAGACGGCCCTGGACATAGGAGATTCTTGTGCCTGCTCTTTAGCAGCCGCAGTGTCCACTCGCCGCAGGGCTTGGCTGAAGCTTTCCTCCTTCCCAGCAGATACTCAGTATAAGCTTGCTGACATGCCCTTCCTAGGCACCGACTTGTTCAATCCAGGTGTGGCCGGTCACCTTCAGCGTATAGAGCAGTCCAGTGCCACCTTGGATGCTACTTCTGCCAAGGGTTCTTTGGGCAAGAACCAGCAGAAGAGAAGAAGCCATTTCAGCACTCTTCCCCTGTGTTCCGGCAGCTCTCCTATCAAGGAGGACCGCAGCAACAGGCTCAAGCTTGGCGCCCTCGGCCCAAGCAAGGCCCTCAGCAACCCCGTAAAGGAGGCCGAGGCTCAGGTCCTGGAGGCTCCTCCTCCTCTTCTAAGCCTGCCCAGTGACGGGTTGGGGGTGGCCACCCCTACACCCATCACGTCAGCTCTGGGTCCTCTCGTGCGGGGTCATCTCTGCCACTTCCTTTCCGCCTGGTCTGCTATCACTTCGGACAGGTGGGTTCTCGAAGCAGTCGGTCAGGGACTGCTTCTGGAATTCAAGCAGGACCCTCCCAGCGGAGCCCCGTCCCTCGGGAGGAACAGGATCTCTGATTGCACCCAGTCGGCTCTTCGAGACGACGTGGCTTAGCTCCAGTACCGGATCGTCCGAAAGACCCAGGCTTTGTCTCCAGGTACTTCCTGGTGCCCAAGCGGATGGGAGGTTGACGCCCCATCCTTAATCTCCATGACCTGAATCAATATCTCAGGTCCCGCACCTTTTGGATGGTCACTCTGAACCAGATCATACCACCCCTGGAGCGAAACGTGGTTCTGTTCACTGGCTCTACAGGACTCGTTCTTTCCCGTCCCAATCCGTTCGTCCCATCAGCGGTTCCTCCACTACAGGGTCGAAGGGACCCTGTACGAGTTCCAAGCCATGCCATTCGGCCTGTCATCGGCCCCACGGATCTTCACCAAATGTATTGCAGTGGTGGTGGCCCACCTTCGGCGTCAAGGAGTCAGAATCTACCGTTATCTCGATGACTGGCTTTTGGCAGGTTCCTCCCTTCAGGAGGTAGAGAGGTCCAGGGATCTGGCCCTCCGAACCTGCTCCCAACTCGGCCTCTTGATCAATGAGGCCAGGTCGGAACTCGTGCCCTCTCAGGTGATGGGCTTCATGGGGGCAGAGCTCGACTCTTGTCAAGCCAGAGCTCAACTCTCGGTGGACAGGACGGAGGTTCTCTACTCCTTTGCCCAATCATTTCTGGTTGGGCACTTGTGCTCTGCCCGGGACTTTCTGCGCCTTCTGGGTTACATGGCGGCATACACCTCGGTGGTCCGTTGGGCACAGTTGCACAAGCACCCCCTCCAATCGGAGCTGGACGCCCAGTGGACTTAGCGATTTGGTCATTTCGACCAGCTGATCACCGTAACCCAGAAGATGTGGGACGCTCTCCAATGGTGGAGCACCCCAGGCCAGTTGCAGGAAGGGATCCCGTTTGTCTGCCCCGAGCCGACAGTCATCCTTTTGACCAGTGCCTCTCTCACGGGCTGGGGAGCCCACATGGGGGACAAGAGGGCCCACGGGTTCTGGACCCCCTAGGAATCCTGATGCCACATCAACCTGTTGGAGCTCAGAGCTGTCAGATTGACACAGTCAGCTTTTGCTCCTCAGCTCCGGGGTCAAGTGGTTCAATTCTAGGCAGACAATACCATGACCATGTACTACCTCAACAAACAGGGCGGCACGCACTCACGTCTGCTGTGTAAGGAGGCGCTCCACATCTGGACCCTCGTAAGCCAGTTGGAGGTGGATCTCCTAGCCATCCATGTGGCAGAAGCCTCGAACCAGCTGGAGGATGCTTTCAGCCGTATAGGCCAGACATACCACGAGTGGTCTCTCCATCCAGAGGTAGCTTACAATCTGTTCTCCTGTTGGGGCAGACCGCTGGTGGACCTGTTTTCTCCAGGGAGACACTGCCGAGACTGTACCATGCCCGCCCCTCAGCAGGGCTCGCTGAGGGATGCCTCTCGAGGCCGAGGACCCCAGGCCTCCTCTACGCCTTCTCTTCATTTCCCTTAATCCACAAGGTGCTACTCAAGGTGAGGGGGGACAAGGCAAAGGTGATTCCGGTAGCCCCAGATTGGCCCCGACAGTTGTGGTATCTAGATCTCCTCAGCCTCAGCTGCAGGCCCCCGGAGCGGCTTTGTAAACACCCAGACCTGATATCTCTGAACCGGGGAAGGTCTTCCATCTGGACCTGCAATCCCTGCACCTCACAGCCTGGTACCTGAGCGGCTAGAGTTCTAGGCTCTGGGTCTTTCCGAGGATGTCTGCACCATGGTGGAGGAATCTCCTAAGGAATCGACCAGGAAATGTCATGCTTTCAAATGGCAACGATTTTCCATTTGATGTCAGGGTAAGGGTTTGGACCTCTTATCCTGTTCTGTGGCTAACATTCTGTACTACTTTTGGTCTCTCTCCAAAGGGGGTCTGCAGTCATCGACCCTTAGGGTGCACCTGGCAGCCATTTCTACTCACCGGGCGCGGGCTGGTCAGCCGACATTGGCACAGGAGACAGTGGTAGGGTGCTTTTTCAAAGGCCTGGACCACATATCCCCTCCGGTACATGAACATCCACCTCCGTGGGATCTGTTGCTGGTTTTGGCAAAGCTCATGGGCAAGGCATTTGAACCCATGCACAAATGTGAGCTTTAACACTTGTGGAAGACGGTCTTCCTGGTGGCTATCATGTCGGCCAGAAGGACAGAGGAGCTCCAGGCACTTTCGGTGGACTCCCCTTATCTTCCCTTGTCAATCTTCACCATTCATTACTGCTTGGGTTAAGCCGGAGGCGCGCGACCCGCCACGGAGGGGTTTTTTAGAGTTGTTTCTAACGCCAGCTGTCTCGAGGGCGACGTCAGACGCGCTGCGCGCCAGGATCGGCTGCTAGGGGTCATGACCTCCTTCATCTCAGTTCTGCTTCTCCCGCCGAGGCTGCACCTGCTAGCGGGTAGCGATAGTGTTCGCTCTTCCTGATCCGCCCCGACCATCCGTGTTCTCAGACATCCACTGACGCCATATACCGTAAGACCTGCTTTTTATTTCTATCTTCGCCGAGTGTTTTCCTACTTTTTTCCTCCGTTAGTTCGCATCATGTCCGGGTTCTGGAGCATGCAGTCCGAGGCGGGTCACGCCTTTATGCCGGTGCTCCTGTGTGGCCGTATTTTTCCGGCTCGGACCAGCATGATGTCTGTCTCCTGCCTGGGACCCAACCATCTACATGGACGTTGCATGACGCTAGCTTCTCCATGGACCGTCGGTCCTCAAGTCCGCCTGCTCAAGCTCAGCAAGGCCCTCCGACCTGGGACGCAAGGCCCAGGGATTCTCAGGTAAGGTCTCTAAGGCTCCTTCCCCCGGTCCCGGCCCGGGCCTATACGGTCCGCAGAGGAGGGAGCTTCCTCCTCTTCTCTTGCCGAAGAGGAAGCTTCTCTCGCGGTGTCGGGGGAACGTCGTGGTCCCCCCCGGGGCCGTGACGGTGACACCGCCTCGGCAGTCACCTCCTCGGAGGTCAGGCTCTCCAATGTCAAGGCCCATGATTTCTGGCCGGCACTGTGGACCTCGCCGCCGCCTCCGTGCTGCTGGATCCCGGGCGCCTGATCGAGATGGCGCCACAGCGGCGCCGCCTGTCCCCAGTGCCGCCACGCGCCTGCGGGTCCTGGTTCATTCTCCGGCAGCGCCGGTCGGCTCCAACGCCGGGAGCGGGGCCGGGTCTGCTGGCACCGCAGGGGAGGTAGGGCCGGGCCTGGCTGTCGCGGTATGGGGTTATCTGACGCCGCCCTGGCACCGGTACTGCTCATGGTGCCGCGTCCGGGATTCCCGGAGTTGCTGTGCATTGAGGTTCTGCTGGTCTCTGCCTTTCTTCGGAGGCCGGCGACCGGATGTGGACCTATCCTGGCAACCTGATTCTTCGGAGTCAGGGTCTCGTGGACAGGGTGCCAGGCGGGCGAGCGGGCCTTTTTCCACTGTCCCCTCTCCCATCCTCCTGAGGGCTCACGGGCTGGGGTGGCCCTGGGTCCCAGGGGGTGATGGTGGGGACTGAGGAGGAGGCCCCTCCTAGGGGACCTCTGACAGCTGCCTCCTGGTGCTGTTGCCTCCTGGGGGTGCGGGACGCTGCAGTCGAGGAGGAGGGCTCTTTCGAGCCCCGAGGTTGAGGGGCAGGGACGGGGCCCCAGTCTCTGTCGGGCCGCCTCTGGTGGGTGGTTAGAGTCAGAGCGCCCAACCCCGCCCCTTCCCCTCCTGGGCTCTAGGGTGCCCTCCGTGGCGTGCTGTGGACTGCCCTTCTGGAACCATGCAGTCCCGGTTCGCCACAGGGGAGATTCTCCCCTGGGCTCTTCCAGGCATCGCTTTCAGGGTTCCGCCTTGCGCCTGGTTTGTTGTCCGGGATCCCGCCAGCTTGGCCCTCCTCGGATTTCAGAGTCCTGGCAGAGGTCAGTTGCCCTTCGTAGGTGCCTTCTCCGTACCTCTGCTTCCACCCCCCGCTTCCAGGCCATGTCGGTCCCACGGGTCCGTATCCTGGGAGCAGTTCAGGGTTCCATGCGGCGGCCTTCCCCTCATACGTTAGATGTATGCATGAGCGGGTCTTTCGACTCTCCCCACCGCCGCAGGAATCCTCTGGACATTCTAGCTCTCCATCATCCTCGTCTTCCTCCTCTGAGGGAGACGAACCCCTTGCTCATCTTTCTTCCGACGCTGATTTCACTGAATATCAGCGATTCCTCTCGAGGATGGTGAGGGACCTTCAAATCTTTATGTAAGGAGAGACATACTAACGGGAGACACGTGAATTCCTTGAGAATTCAGTGCCCAGCACCTGGTGGTACCTTCCTGGCCTATCCTTCCAGGAGTCTGCCCATCCGCTCCTGGCAGTCGCCAGCCGCTCTTCTCCAGCCCTGGCTGACTGTCGTCAGAGGTATTGTGCCCTCGAATCCCTGTGACTCTTCCCAACCTGCCTCGGGCTTCGGTGTACCTAGAGACTCTTCCGGCGCTAGTTTCTGGCGCACGCACCACCCACCGGATTCGGATTCTGTACAGTTCGACGGGTGGAGCTAAGAGTGTTCTCTTCTTCTCGTATGTGGCTTGTATTGCATCACATCAGGCCACCACGCTGCCTACAATCGGCATCTGTGGTCGATGCTCTCCCAGCTCCCAGCATCAATGCCTGACACGGAGCAAACCAGACAAGCTATTGCCCTCTCCGCTATAGGCCTGGAGCTGGCAAGACACCAAGCAAGGGCATCTTACGACGCCCAATGAGGTGGCTTCCAGGCTTATGGGACAGCGATCTGCATTAGGCGGACGGCATGGCTTCGCTCATCAAAGTTGTCACCCCTGGCCCCAAGGGGTGATGCGCCCGCTCTGGGACCCGGCTTTTTCCTCCAGAGCTAGAGACCGCAGGGCTTCCTCCGCTCCCCGTCCTGGGAGGCACCTCTCAGCTTCTCCCACATAGGCTTCTCTGTACTAGCCAGGGCTTCTTCTGTTTCTCACCAACAGGAGGCTGGGGTCTTGTTCCTCAGGGTTCTACCCTCCCCTTTTTAGGAGGGGCTATATCACTCATAGAATGAATGGTGAAGATTGACAAGGAAGATATGAAATTACGCACTCACCGTGAATTCTTGATCTTCTCTGTATCTTCACCATTCATTACTGATACCCACCCACCTTCCTCAGTGGCCTCCTTCTGTCTGCCTCCCTCCCGCCTGCTCCTCTTACTCCTTGGCCTTTATGCCAAAAAAAAAAAAATCTTTTCTGTTTTTCCCATTCTTGGTGAATGGATCCCAGGGATTTACTTCACTCTAAGATTGATTGGCGTTTTGCTCATAAAGTGCTGAGTCGTTGGGGAGATGCATGGCTCTTGCCTCTACGGTGTTTGGTAGGCTGCACTTCTAGGGACTCTGTGTAAACACTGTCTGTACAGTTAATATAGTCAAAAAAAACTGCTAATCAATTATTTAAAACCCTGGACCCCCTTTTTCTCACAAAGAGGAACGAGTAATGTTACAAACTTTAATTTCTGAGGGAACTCTTCTGACTGCTCTACGGTGCACCCTTTGTCTCCTCAGGTCATGTTGTTCCACAGCCTGGTGGCCATGCCCTGTCTTGGCACCTTCAACTTAGGATCCCTTGGCAGGCATTATTTTCAAAAGCTTTTGCAGCTGCTGGCTGACCTTGTCAGCTTCAAGCTTCTGTCTGCCTTGTCATAGCAAGTCTGATTGAGTCCCTCTCATTTTTCTACAAACTGCCTTCGAGAAGGCTTAGTTTTCCCATACTCTTCTATGGTAGCACTTATCAAGGTGCTAGGAACTTAGTCCTCTTCCTGGATGGGCGCTTCTCGAACAGGTTCTGCTCAGTCAGTCCAGGAGCCCTCAACTGGGATGAAGAGACTTGGCATGTTGAGAGTCCAGAGACTCTGCCTCTCTGGTCTGTTTAGCAGGTTTGGTGGAACCTCTCCTCAGTCCTACCAACGGGATTCTTGTTCATTAATTTCGAGCCTATAAGCCTCTCAACCAACAATGCTCGACGGGCACTGTTCTCCTTCCCAACATGCCACGCTTTCTTTCTTTCTTCCTTCATTCTCTCTTCTCCTTCCCCTCTTTCTCTGTTCCTCCCCTAGAGCCCTGAAAGGAGGCCCTATGGTCCCTTAGGATAGGAATTCTCTCCTCTGTCTATTCTCCATCGGCTTATTCCTTTTTCAGTTTATTTCCTTTCCTTTTTCTATCCCTTGGCTGTCTTGCCTCGCTTTTTCTCACACTTTATTTTGCCTCTCGGCTAACAGAACTGAGATGGAGGAGGATCTGCGGCTCCTAACGGCCGCCCCTCGCCAGATGACGCAGTGCGCCGCCTCGAGGACGGCGTTAGAGCCAACTCAAAAAAAAAAAACAACTCCCGTAGTGGTGCGCGCCTTCAGCTTAACCCAAGCAGTAATGAATGGTGAAGATACAAGAGAAGATCAAGAATTGCAGTAGGTACATAATTTTCATATCTGGTCTTTCATAGGGGCAGAGTTGTCCTGCGCCCCCAACCGAAATTCCTTCCGAAGGTGGTGTCAGAGTTTCACCTTAGCTAGTTATTGACTCTGCTGGTTTACTACCTGAATTGCACCTCGGACGCAGAGTACAGGCTCCATACCTTGGACCTGAGACGTGCTCTCTCCTATTACAAGGAGAGGACGGTGGAAATTCATGGAGAGGTCCGTCAGCTGCTTGTCACCTATGCTGAAGCTGCTTCTGGCAGACCTGCAGTCAAATGGACCATAGCAAGATGGATTACATCATGCATAGGTCTGTGCTATGAGTTGGTGGGCAAGGACCCTCCCAGAGGGATAAGAGCTCATTCTACCCACCATACTGCTGCATCGGTGACTACTTCCAGGGACATCCCTATCCAGGAAATCTGCCGGCTGCTACCTGTAAGTCAGCAAACACCTTCATTATCCACTACCACATCGACCTTAAGTCATGCCGGGATGCTGGTTTTGGGGCCTCAGTTCTCCAGTCTTTATTTCTTAAGTAGGGGGTGTGCGTCTTGCCTCCCTCCTCACGGAGAACTGCTTGGAGTCTGTCAAGAAGTGTGGATGAACAACATATCCACGCTCCTAGAAGAACAGGTTACTCACCTGTAACAGTAGTTCTATGAGTGGTATATCTTCATCCACACACACACACCACCAACCTCCTTGGCTGGGGTACAACCTGCTTCCAGCGGCTAAGATCTGGCGTTATGGGTGAGCTGAAGCATATACCACCCGGTGGTGGAGGAGCCAGCCAAGGAGTGTGGATGAACAACATATACCACTCCTAGAACTACTGTTACAGGTGAGTAACCTGTTCTTTGTGTTGTGTGTGATAGAGATAGATGGCTGTCAGTCCAGAACTCTTCTGAACACTAGGTGCCAGAATCTACAGATGCGTTTTCTGAGTTGATACCCCCCACTTAGCTCATGAGCATTGAGTGCCCCTAAATGCATGCTATGTCAGAAGGGAAGCAGTCATGGTCTCTTATTACTACAGTGCCCCCCCCACATACACACACACACACACTTACTTTTTCCCATGTTACAGCACTACTTCTGAAGGTTGCAACATAAAATAAAATCTCTATTTGAACACCATCCAAAATAGGTTTCCTTTCACCAAAGTAAAAGGGAAAAAAAACACAGGAGATTTTTTTTTTTTTCATTTCATGATTCCATCTGTTTCACTCTGACTTTCCAGCAGGAAATCTCCAGTAGCACCTTTTTGAGATAAAACCTTTTCACTTCCGTAATGCTCCCATGTGCAATCACTAAACTATTAAGTGGCTGGTTGTGACAGCTCATCAAGATGCCTAGCTCTTTTTTACCTTTTACCTTGTAGGAGGCAGTATAGTGCACTGGTTTAAGTCTCTGAGCTGCAAACCTGGAGACCTGGGTTTGAATCCTAGAGTCCCCAGTTGCATTAGTGTACGACCCTGAGCAAGTCACCTTACTTTCCTGTGCTCTCAGGTTGCACCTGGACTCGAGCTTCAGCTTAGTGTGCCTCCTGGTTAATATATTTATTGACTATATGCGTTTCCCCTGATGTGATGTCATTTCCTGTGCCTCTGATTTAGATAATGGATGCCTGCAGCTATAAAGGGAGGGGCAACCGAATGGGTTATAATTCTGGCCCTAAAAGTGTTACAGGTTTGCTCAACAGCTTATGTAAAGCAGATTTCCACTGGTAACAATATTGATTTATTTAATCCTAGATAGATGTTTTCCTTTATGTCTCAGTATGTGATATTTAGTTGCAGCTGGAATTAAATTGTTGCCTTGGCTTGCATTCTGAAGGGTTTGCTGAGGCCTTCTGGGTAGCACACTGAAATATAGATCTTTCAAGAATCGATCTTCACCATTGATTCATACTTGTGGGTTTCGAGCTGGAGGCACTAGTACCCCGTGGGAGCTTTTTTTTTCTACAGTTGGGGAGCTTATGTTGGCTACTGACATTACTGTGAACCTTACACAGCTCACATGGTGCCACACACACTAGCCAATACCTGTCGTGGCTCCCTCAAGCACCTCAGTTCTTTACACTGTTGAGTGCACACCCTGGGAGCGACAGCTCCTCAGTTTGTCTGCCGTTGCTGTATTTTGAATTGCATCACCAATAGGTTTTCATTTCTGGTGCCTTCTCCCCTTGTTGTTTTTTGTCTCCCTGATGCCGAAATCTGAAAAACAGAAGGGGGGCTAAGAAGATAATGAAAGTCCAGCAGCCTCCCATTAAGCGACAGGCCAGCATCAGTGCTGCTGGACCTGCTTTGGCTCAGGCCAAGCCACAGTCCCTGGACCTTTCATCTGGGCCCCCTTCCTGGCACTTCCAATGTCGAGGAAGCACAGTGTGGTCTTCGCCATGACGTCAGAAGCAATAATAGTAGGTCTTGTGGACTGCAAGAGTCTTCTGGCTGCCAGCTGCAACTCGCACTCCCATCTGTCCTGCACAGCAGACGTCCCCAATGGTCAGGTCTATGCTATACGCTTGGTCTTCCCCAGCATACACCTCTGTGTTAGGCCTTGCTCCGCACCAATTCCTGGCACCATTCACAGTGCTGGAGAGCAGGGTGGCACCAGTCACAATGTCTGGTCGTCTTCCCCTGTGGTGGGGCCAGTCCTGTGCACTTGGTCTTCCCCCTTGGACACCTCAGTATTGTGGGTTGGCACTGCGGTGCCAGTGAGTGGGGTGGCATCGCCCGTGATGTTGGGTCCCCTCTTGACACTGTTCTCAGTATCTGGAGAGGGACAGACACCGGGGTTGCGCAGCGTCAGCTTGCCTGGGTGCTGGTGGTCCTTTCCTCTGTTAGTCCTTATGGCATTGTGGGGAGGAATGATGACTCCCCCAGCGATGGTCATGGCACCGGCCATGATGTTCATCTGGGGCCTGACACCAGACACAACACCTGTGACGGTGTCACCCCTTCATCCCCAGTGCAGTTCGTGGTGCCGGGCCAGCTCCTTATGGCATGCAGTGCCTGGGATGGAGAGGGCCTGAAAGCCATTGCCATTAACAGTATTGCTTCCGGGTCTGATGACCGCCAGGTGGTAGAATTCTCCCCAGACCCATGTGCTGAGCCTGTCACCGGTGAGGACTGGAACTGCCCCTAAGGAATTGAACGACTCTGCCCTCTTCACATTGGGGTGTACCCCAATGAGCACCGACTGTCGTTCTTCATAGGTCAACCTTGTTCAAGCAGCCTTGCCAGGCTTTCCCGTTCGGCGAGGTCTGAGCATCCCCATAACCCAGGTGTAGGCTCAGGAGCCTCTTGCTCCCACTTCCTTTATGGGCCTATACCACCTCTGGCTGAATCTCCAGGGATCATGGGCCCCATGGGGCCAATCACTGTGAGTCAGCATGGAAGTGCAGCTGGTGCCTTGTGCCAGTACCATAGACATACCGACTAGCTCAGATTCAGCCCCCTGGCACCACCCATTTCCATGTCCAGTGCCTTCTCTTCATCAACATCCTCCTCTGTGGGCACGGATTCCTCCCTTCATATGTCCTTGGCCTCTGAGTGCGTGCTGTACCAGAGATTCCTGGCAGACATGTTACAGGCACTGGACATTGGCACGATTATCCACACACTGTACCATGTCCTTGCAGCTGGGACTCGTGGAGCTTTCAGTGATGCCAACTATGTCATCCCTCTCTGGCATGGAGTTTTTGAAGCAGGTTCAAGACAGTTTGAAGATGTCCTTTTGCACTCTATCTAGCCCCAAGGAGTGTTCAGCAATAATATTGCACACCCATGGGCTCAGCGGATACTGTGCCTCACCCCACCTTGGAGATTGAGGTAATACAGACCCCAACAGGGCCTCATTACTTGGTAGGTGACCAATCTCCTGAAGCTAACTCTGCTCAAACAGATGTTTTGTGCAGGAAGATGTTTGTAGGAATGTGGATATGGGGTACTTATCCACATGTTGGCAGTTTGTCCTTCCCCTTTAAATCTCACTGGAAATTGTTCAAGCTAAGTTTCTCCCACCCACCCAACTGGTATCCTACTCGACACTGCCCTGTGACGTCAGATCTTCCTTTCTGCTGGAAGCATCAGATCTCCTCCTTCGCAGACCCTGTGGGTGCCATAGGTCCAGTCTTGGGTCTTTGCGCCTTTGTCAACAGTTTGCATTGGATTCAAAGCTTTTTCTTTGCATATGGAGCACAACAACCACAAAATGGGTCCAGGGTTCAAGCGCTGCGCTGCTTGTTCTCAGATGATGTCTAACACTAATCCTCACGCCCTGTGCATTTATTGCCTCAGGCCCAGCACAATCAGCAGGATTGCAGCCTGTGTCAGTTCCATCAGCCCTCCACGTTGGAGGACCGCTACGTTCGCCTTCTTTTAAGTCACTCTGATGAATGGAACCCTCCCATTCGGTCCAAGGACGCCTGTAAGGCAGTCTCCACAGTGGCAGGGTCGGCAGCGCAGCTTGCCACCTTCAAAGAGGCTGCTACCCAGGTTGCAGCAGGTGCAGCTTCATCCTCCACATTACTTCCACTGGGCTTGAGCGCTTCATTCACCAGAGCAATCTGGGACTTATGTCAGTCCCTTCCTACTCTCGGGAAGGCCCTTCCTGGGGGTCCAAAGTCTTCGTGACCTTCAGTTCCAAGAGGTCCCATCGTAGGTCGTGGGATCAGGAGTGGGCTTGCTCTTCCCGTTGCCCTGATTCTGCATCTGGCTCGACAGATGCTTCTGTGATCCAGATCCAGGCCACTACCCCCTCAGTATCCCCATCAAGCCTACTAGTTGAGACACTGGTCGACCAGCTGTCGAGATCTCTCTACCTGGTCGACCCGTTGTCAGAGGATGGTGGAGATGACTCACTTTTGAGGATTCCAGTCCTTACGGCCCTCTCAGCTATCTTCCCCCCAAGGGATTAGTTGACGTATGGCACCTTCTTCTTTGTTTCCTCCCTGACGATCTGCCCCTCATCGATCAGGGTCTCAGTCAAGATATAGGGACTCTGTGTTTCCACTCTCTTCTGTCTGCCAAGAAGTGCTGTGGTCGCTCCTAGTCTTCGGATGATGACAGGCTCCACTGTAAATTGCAGCGGTGTTTCAAGGAGCTTGTTTGGCAACAGTGGATTCTTGGTCACGGTCACACTCCACCACAGCACTCCCTTTGTCGCCTTTGCTGTGGCCTGTGCTGGTTTCCCCCCTCTTGAAGCTGCACCAGCTTCACCGCCCATTCAGGTGGAGCCCCCACCTCCACAGCCCTTGCACCGGGCCCCGTCCAAGGCTGCTCATCCTGCTTTCAGACTCCCTAACACACTCTCCGTGAAGATTACCTACTTGGAAAAGCCATTGGTTGTCCTTGAAGAGCCTGGGTTGAGGGTAGTGTTTGAGGAGTCCTCAGACTGAGTACTGTTCCATGCACTCCCTTGAGACTCTGGTCTTTGACCAAGTCTTCAAGGAGTTCACCATGGGAGCACAAGCTGGTCTCTTTCAGTGCTCTGCTTCGCTTCATCTCAGAGTCAGTGGGGATCCACTTGGAGCTGGTCCACAAGCGGGCCAAGTACCTCCTGACTGAGATTCTGGACAGGGATGAGTCCCCAGGGGTTGCCTTCCTTGTTGCAGAAGCCATTCTTGGTTCCGCCCTTGAGCTGTGGCAGCGTCCCGCCTCCTGTCTGGTGACGTCGGCCCATATGGTCCAAAGTATGTGGTCCCTACAGGGTCTCAGCCTGGGTTCACCAGTCATTCTTTGGCTGAAGGTTTGGTAGCCGACTCTGTTCCAGCATAACGGGCAACATCGGGGACATCAACATGCCCCGCGATGAGAAGTCTAAGTAACTAGGCCATGCAACAGAGGTGTACGCCGCTTCATCTCTGGACCTTCAGCAGGCCAGTTCGGCTGTCATGATAGCCAACATCTCCCATATGCTAATGGGAGCTTTGAATCATGTTATCCCTCGCCTTCCTGCAGACTTACAGCTGGTGATTTTAAGATAGTCTGGGACCAGGGACTCTCAGTGGGTGAGCAACAGCTCCAGATTGCCTTGGACATCGGCGACTCCTGTGCCAGATCTGTGGCTGCTGTAGTCGCCGTGCAGCGCTGGCTGTAGTTAAGGTATTAACCTTTGCAGCAGATACCCAACACAGGTTGGCGGATGGTCCCCTTCTGGGGTACTGACCTGTTTGGTCCTGGTGTGGATGATCACCTCACCCACATCAAGAAGTTCAGTGCCACCCTGGACTGCATTAAATCCTCACAGAAGGACCCTAAGGGCCAGAAACAAAAAAGCCCTTTCTGTTTCAGCCCTACCCAGTGCCTCCATTCAGACCGCCACAGCCCAAGCAGGGCAGCCTCAGGCCTGGTGGCCCAAACCTAAGCCGGCTGCCTCTGGTTCCAATAAATCCAAGGCTCCCACGGGAGCTGCTGCCAAACCTCCCCAGTGACTGAGTCAGGGGGTGTCATTCTCCACCCCTTCTGTCCCAATCCAGAACTCCGGGGGTGTTCAAGACTGACATTTCATGTAACCCTGATCTGTCATCATATCGGACAAATGGGTCCTCGAAGTTGTGGGTCACGGTCTGCCTCTAGACTTTGAGGCTCTCCTGCCCAGTTGAGCCCATGCCCCACGGAAAGATGTGTCGGTGGACATGTTGTCCGCCCTTCAGGAGGACATCGCCCAGCTCCTTTAGAAAGACTCTGTGGCCCACGTCCTGGACTCCATGGCCTGTCCGGGGTTTCTCTCTAGGTATCTCCTGATTCCAAAATGGATGGGGGGGGGCTGGCTCCCCCTATTGGATCTTCACAATCATCAATCACTACTTGAGAAAGCACAAGTTCTGGATGGTCACCTTGAGCCAGATCATACCATCAGTAGAGTGGGACATGTGTATCTTCCCTTGTCAGTCTTCACCATTCATTACTTGTGCTAGTGGCGAGGCGCGCACCGCTACGGGAGATTTTTTTGGAGTCGGCTCAACGGCGCCATCCCCAGTAGAGCGCGACGACTGCGCATTGGCGCGAGGGGCGCGTTAGGTGCCGCAGACTCCTCCTTCTGCCTCAGTTCTGCTTTCTCCCGCTCGTCAGGCTGCACCTGCGCCGTATGTTAAAGTTAGGCCTTCATGGCCATATGCTTTAGACCTCCTTCTACTCTCTGACGCCACCCGGTAAGACCGCTCTGTTGACATTTCTTCGACAGCGCCCAAGAGCTTTTGCTGTTTTTAGTAAATTTTTTCGCATCATGTCAGGTTTGGGGGCAAAATGTAAGTCAAAGGCGGGCCACACCCCTATGCGTCGGTGCTCCTGTGGCCGGCATTTTTCCATCTCTGACCGCATATTTGTCTTCATTTGCCTGGGACCCAACCACGATATGGATGCATGCGACGCCTGTTTCTCGATGGACCGTCGCGTCCTAGTAGTCCGCGCGTTTAAGATCGGCAAGGCCCCACTGACTTTCGCGGGACGGCGCCGCTCCAGGGATTCCCAGGTAAGGTCTCTAGGCCCTTCCTCTGGGTCCCCTCTCAGGCCTATACGGTCTGTAGAAGAGGAGGCTTCCTCGTCTTCTCTTGCTGAAGAGGAAGCTTCTTTTGCGGTGTCTGAGGAACGCCGAGGTCCCTCCCAGGGCCACAGCGGGGACACCGCCCCGGCAGTCACCTCTTCAGAGGTGCAGGCTCCCCCAGTGTCAAGGCCCACGTCTGCTGGGCCTGGCATCAGTGGACCCTCGACGCCACCCTCCGGTGCCATTCTCTGCACCAGTGATCTTGGCGGCGCCGTGTTGGCTCGGCGCCACTCAACGGCGCCGCAGGCCCTGTTGGCTCTTCTGGCGGTGCCGGTGGGGTCCTGGCGCCGAGGGCGGTGCTGCTGGGTCTCGGCCGGCTACTGGGGGAGTCTGGGCCGGGCCTAGGTGCTAGGGGGGTCCAGGGTCGCCCGCACCGTTCGCGGTGCAGTTTCACTGGAGACCCCTGGGGTTGCCAGTATTGTGGTACAGCTGATCTCTTCCTCCTCGGAGGATGATGACTCAGACGTGGACCCGTCCTGGCATTCTGACTCTTCGGAGTCAGGGTCTCCAGTGGCACAAGGTGCTAGGCAGCCCGGCGCGCCTATTCCTCTGTCCCCACTGCCGTCCTCCCCTGAGGTCTGGGGTCCCTGAGGGGCGATAGAGCGGGAGTGGAGGGAGGGGCTCTCCCTCCTGAGGGGGTCGTGGCAGCTACTGACCCTGATGCTGCTGCACCTCCTCGGGGTGGGGGGTCGCTGGGGTCGAGGAGGAGGGCGTTCTCTGAGTCCAGGGGTCGAGGGGCAGGGTTCAGGCATCTCGGTCTCTCCCACCACCCTCAAGAGTGGTCGGAGTCAGCTGGGCCCCTGTTTCTCTCCTGGACCCCAGGGACCCCTCTGGTGGCGCTGTTGTGGCTGCCCTTCTGTATCCATGCAGTCACAGGGAGGATCCTCTCTGGCTCTTCGTGATCCTTAGGTTCCATTTCATGCGACCTGGTCTGTTGTCCGATCCCGCCAGCTCGGGCCCGCCTCTGGATTCCAGAGCCCCAGCAGAGGACATTTGCCTCGCCGTAGGTGCCCTTCTCCCATTCCTCTGCAGCCACCCCCCACTCTCCCAGGCCATGTCGGTCCCACTGGCCCGTTATCCTGGGAGACATTCAGAGGCTCTGCGACGGCCTTCCTCTCATATGCTAGATACATGAATGAGCGGGTTTTTCGCCTATCCCCACCACCGCAAGAGTCCTCTGGACACTCAAGATCTCCATCATCCTCGTCTCCCTCCTCTGAGGGAGAGGAACCCACTGCTTATCTCTCCTCCGATGCTGATTTCACTGAATATCAGCAATTCCTTTCGAGGATGGTGAGGGATCTTCAGATTTCCTATGTTAGGTGAGACAGTACTGAACGGGAGACGCGTGAATTCCTTGGCGAATTCAGTGCCCAGCATTAGGTGGTACTATCCTGGCCTATTCCCTTCCAGGAGGCGTCTATCCATTCCTGGCAGTCGCCAGCCGCCCTTTCTCCAGCCCAGGCAGACTGCCAACGTAGGTATTGTGCCCCATCAGAATCCCTAGGTACTCTCTCCAAGCTGCCC
Source organism: Neoceratodus forsteri (assembly GCA_016271365.2). Classification (NCBI taxonomy): domain Eukaryota; kingdom Metazoa; phylum Chordata; order Ceratodontiformes; family Ceratodontidae; genus Neoceratodus; species Neoceratodus forsteri. Next base: position 347,847,034 of record CM028138.1, on the reverse strand, counting down.
TCGGGATTGGCATACCTAGAGACTCCCTCCGGGCGCCGCCTGGCGCACAACCGTCCACTGGACTCAGATTCCCTACAGTTCGACCGGTGGGGAAGAAGAGTGTTCTCTTCCTCTTGTGCGATGTCTTGCATTGCATCTCATCAGGCCCACCATGCTGCCTACAGTAGGCATTTGTGGTCGATGCTTTCCCAAATCTTAGTATCTATGCCTGATACGGAGCAAACCAGACAAGCTATTGCCCTCTCTGCTATAGGCCTGGAGCTGGCAAGACACCAAGCAAGGGCATCTTATGACGCCAGTGAGGTGGCTTCCAGGCTTGAGGGAACAGCGATCTGCATTAGACGGACGGCATGGCTTCTTCTATCAAGGTTGTCACCCCTAGCCCGGCGTAGGGTGATTCGCTCCGCCTGGGACCTGTCTTTTTCCTCCAGAGCTAGGAGACTACTGCAGGCTTCCTCCGCCTCCCCCCTCGGGGACACCTCCTAGCTCTTCTCCCCATAGGCTTTCTCTGGATTAGCCCAGGGTCTTCCCTTCTGTTTCTCACCAACAGGAGGCTGGGGGTCTTGTTCCCAGTTTTCACTTCTCTTGGGGGTTATCACTCATAGTAATGAATGGTGAAGATTGACAAGGAAGATATGAAAATTACGCACTCACCGTAATTCTTGATCTTCTCTTGTGTCTTCACCATTCATTACTGATACCCACCCACCTTCCCCTCAGTGGCCTCCTACTGTATGCCTCCTCCCATCTCGCTCCTCTCCCTTCCTTTGGCCTTTATGCCCCCCAAAAAAAATTTCTATTTTCCATTCTTAGTGAATGGATCCTTTTTTCCTCAAGGTAAAGAGGAACGAGCACGGTCTGTGTTTTCACCTATTCTGAGGAACTCTTTCTGACTGCCCCTAGAGTGCGACCTCTGGGTACCTTGATCATGTTACGCAGTTCACAGCTTAAGAGACCGTGCCCTGGTTCGGCCTCAACAGAAATTTAGATTTCCCCTGGCAGGTATTATTATTCAGCTCATTCTAGCTGGTGCATTGCACTTCTCAGCCTTGAGTGTCTGCTGTTGCCTTGCCTTAGGGAGTCTGAGTTCCCACTCTATCCTTTCATACAAAGCTGCCTTCAGTAAGGCATATTCTTTCCCCATACACTGCTGTGTTAGCACTTAACAGGGTGCTAAGGGCATAGTCCCCTTCCTGGGTGGGCGCTCTCTAGGGAACAGATTTCTGCCTGGGCAGTCTGTGAGCTCTCAGCTAGGAGGTAGGGACTTGGCATGTTGAGAGATCAGAGAATCTGCCCTTGTGTCTGATCTGTGCAGGTGGTTCGGTTGAACCTTCTCTCAGTCCTATCAACAGGGATTCTTGCTCCTTTGTTTTAGTCTTGAGCTTATAAGTCTCTCAACCACTGCTCGATGGGCACTGTTCTCCCTCTCAACATGCTTTCTTTTCCTTTCTTCTCTTTTTTCTTCTTCTTTTGTCTTTCCCTCTCTCTGTTCCTCTCCTAGAGCCGCCCCGGAAAGGAGGCCCTGCAGTCCCTTAGGGTAGGAATTCTCTCTCCTCTGTCTGTTCTCTACCGGCTTATGCCTTTTTCAGTTTATATCCTTTCCTTTTTCTGTCCCTCGGCTCTGTTGCTTCGCTCTCCGGTTTTCCTTAACCTTTGTTTTTGCCTCTCCGGCTACCAGAACTGAGATAGAGGAGTCTGTCTGCACCTAACGGCCCGCTGCGATGACGAGGCTCTCGAGGGCGGCGCCTGCTGGAGCCGACTTCAAAAACTCCCCAGAAGGGTGCATCGCCCGCACTCAACTCAAGCAGTAATGAATGGTGAAGATCCAAGAGAAGATCAAGAATTACGGTAGGTACGTAATTTTCATTTCCATGCTTTGGGTCTCTCAGATGAGATCCTCCATTTCAGGAGTCGACTCTCCAGTGCTGTGCTTTCAAATGGAAGAGATTTTCCACTTGGTGTCAAGAAAAACAGCTGGACTCCGTGTCTTTCCCTGTAGTTAGTAGCATCCTGGATTACTTTTGGTCCCTCTCTTAATCAGGCCTGAGGTCGACAACCCTCAAAGTGCACCTGGCAGCTATCTCTGCTTACCAGGCATGGACCAGTATGCAGACAGCGGTGCAGGAAAAGATAGTTGGATGCTTCTTTAAGGGCCTCGACCACTTTTTCCCGCCAGTGTGTGAACCAGCACCTCAGGACTTGTTGCTGGTACTGCTCATGGACAAGCCATTTAGACTGATGCACTGGTTTCGCATCTACCACCTGTCATGGAAGACCACCTTCTTGGTGGCTATCACCTCCGACAAAAGGATCAGTGAGCTCCAGGTGCTCTCAGTGGAGTCTCCATATTTGGTTTTTCACAGGAACAAGGTTGTCCTCCGCCACCAAACTGAAGTTCCTCCTGTGGAGTTGCACCTTAACCAGGTGATTTACCTCCCGTTGTACTTTCACCACCCCAACCTCTGAGGCCAAGCACAGGTTCCACATGTTGGACCAGAGTCGAGCACTCGCTTACTACACTGACTGCACGGCTAGAGTTCAGGTGGAGGTTCGCCAGGAAGTTGGTGCCAGGGTCAGTGCTGTATTTGGAGTCTGCTCCGAGATCAGTGCCATGGGTGGGGGGGGGGCGGTGCTGTCTCGGGTGCCACTTTTGGGGACGGTGCCACCCTTGGGCACATCCTGGGAGTGGGCTTGATGTGGCAACCGGCTCCCTCCTCAGTGCCGCTTCAGAGTGGGGGCCGTATGAGGCCAATTTGGGTGCTAACTTCTTTTTGCCTTCCTCTTTTAGGTCTTTGACTACTAGATGACCTCACTTGAGGGGCAGGTCCCTGTCCTCCCCAGGGAGGTTGAAGGGGTCAGGCCTTGGCTTGCTCTATCCGGGGGGCTTTGGCTGCCTGTGGGCAGAGTCAGAGCATGGGTCTGGCCACTCCTTCTAGGGGGCAGAGTACTGCGTTGGGTGGGGACAGGGGCCTCCCTGTTGGGCACATACAGCTCCAGTCTCCCCACCGCGGGTCTTCTCCTGTAGGGCCCCCCCTGCTTACCATGTGGGGTTTGAACAGTAGGACGACGCTGGGCAGCACAATCCTCTCTCAATAGAAGGATCTCCCATTCATGTCCCTGACCCTAGCGATGCGGATCAAATCCCTCAGGACCATCATTCCCAGCCTGGATCCAATTCACATCCTCTTCCCCTTCTCCCTGGTCCCTTTTGTCCCCTCACCTGAGAAGAGTATAGGGTTGCGGCGGACTAGTTTCTCCAATTCTTTTGGGCTGTGAACGAGATGGTTTTCTCATCTCGGGCTGCGAATCCATCGTTCCCTATGCGGAGCCCCTCCTCTTCATCAGCTTCCTCCTTGGAGAGAGAGGAACCTCCCTCCTCTTTCCACTCTGTGGATGCAGATTTCACTGCATATCAGCGGTTCCTGATGACGATGATGGCAGAGCTCGACCTTACCCTATCTGAGTCGCAATACTGAGCATGCGACTCGTGTATTTCTGGGAGAATACAGCCCGTATTCTATAGTTATTCCTCTGTGGCCACAACCATTTGCGGAAGAGTCGTACAGTGCCTGGCAGTCGCCTGCCTCCACTTCCCCTGCCGCAGGGGACTGTCAGCATCAGTATTGTGCCCCATGAGATCTCCAGGGTCCTTGCCCCTCCCCTCCTTGGGTCTGGAGTAGCTGGAAAACCCCCTCTGGGCGTCTGCACCTTTCAGGAGACCATCCTCCAGATGTGGACTCTGCAGAGTTAGGTAGCTGAAACAGGAGAGTGTTTGCCCTAGCATGTCTCCTGATAGCTATAGCAGCACATCAGGCACATGTGGCATCCTGTGTTGGGCGTCTGTGGTCCATAATTGGTTCTTTGCTTGCAGCCTTGCCTGATTGCGAGGTGATCAGGAGAGCCATTGTCATCTCTTCAATGGAGCTGGAGCTGGTGAGACACCATGAACAGGCGTTATGACGCCAACGCGGTAGCTTCCAGACTAATGGGATCAGTGGTCTGCATTAGGCAGATGGCACGGCTTCACCTGTCCCGGCTGTCACCCCTGGCCCGGCATAGGGTGACTACCTCGCCTTTCTGGGGGGCCCAGTTTTTCCTCATGGAGAGCCAGGCAGGAACTGTCTGGGCATTCTCCCTCTCCTGCAGGACAGGAGACCTGTCCTGACTCTCTGCAGTAATGGGTCTGTCCAGACCCATGATGGGTCCTCCCCCCTCATGTCTCCTCCACGAGGGCTGAAGGCGATTCTGCCTTCAGGGAGGTACCAGTTCACTTTGTGGGCTTGGTACTCGCCCACCAATGATGAATGGTGAAGATTGATAAAGGGAAGATATGTAAATTATATACCCACTGTAATTCTTGATCTTCCTGTATATCTTCTCCATTCATCACTGCTTCCCGCCCTTCATCCACTCATGGGCCTCAGCCTCTGGGCAGTGCATCCTCCCTGCCCCCAAGGCCTATTGTGGGCTTTGTCCGCTGGAACCTCAGGCCCCCTGCCACTACATGAAAGCTACAGGGGACCCACCCTGGGAGGCAAAAAAAAGGGAGGCTCTGGCCCTTTTCAGAGTCCAAGGTTTGGCTCTGCTGTAGTGTCCCACCTTTGCTGGTTACTGCTTGCTCTGCTGTTGAGGTTGGGACCCTGGGGACTCTGTATACCTTCTTTTCTGCCCCGCAGTGGCGGGCCTCTCAGGAGGCCCATGGCTGATGATCGTATTCTTGTTTCTTCGAGATCAGGACAGCTGCAGGGTCCTGCCTCGTCAAACTTTCTCGGTGATAGGGAATACGTTCTCCCGTACTACCCCGAGTCTGTTGGACTTGACTGAGGGTGAGAGTTGGGAGGGGATTTTATTCGATCCCCTTCTGTATCCTCCTTTTCCTAGCTGGACTTGGAGGGAGAGCGGTGAGTCTCCAAGGCCTACATCTTATCTGTGTCAGTCTTCACCATTCATCACTAGTGGGTATCGCCCTCTGAAACTAGGACCCCGAGGGAGACTTTTTTTTTTTTTTTTTTCTGTGGGCGGAGTTGATGCAGGGATGGCGCTGTACTCGAGGCCGATGTTCTACATGGCGCTCGTGGATTGGGCGTTAACTGCCATTTACTCTGCCCCAACCTCTGTTCTTCTTCCGCCGTCGAGAGAGGACCAGGTGAGGAGCTTCAAGCAAAAAAACTGCAGCGTTTTGTGGCCTAGTATTCCACGTTTAGTATCTCTGTTCTATTTCGCCTACTGAACGCCACTGGGGGTTACCGGTGAGACCGTTCCTTTTTTCTTTTTCAACAACATAGAGTACTGTGTTTTGATTTGTTTACCGTCTAGTCATGACTCTTCCTGGGGGGCCAAATGTCTTTGAAGGCGGGGCGGCCTCCCATGTGTCGATGCCCATGCGGCCGCCAGTAATCAGTCACGAACCAGCATGACCGCTGTCTCTCGTACCTCGGCCCGGCCCATGACATGGACAACTGACGCCAGTTTCTTGATGGACCACCGGCTTCTTGAGTTGTGCGCGTTGAAAGTAGGGTGTACGCCGCCAATTTTCGGAGACAGGTTCACAGTCAGTGGGCCAAGTCCAGGACTCTTGACCTTTCCTCTGGGTCCCCTCGCAGTTCTGTACGGTCTGTGGAGGAGGGGGTCTCTGCCTCATCGAGCCTTGCCGCAGCGGGGTCTTCTTCCGCAGTGCAGGAGGCCCAGTCCAACCCTCCCGAGGATGTGTTGGGAGGCACCGCCTTGGTAGTCGACTCTTCAGAGACAAAGACTCCCCCGGTGTCTCATCCTGGGGCCTGCGGGCCCGGGCCGGCCTCGGCCTCGACGCTGTCTGTCGGCGCCGTTCTTGGTTCGGGTACCACTTACAGTGCTGGGGGCCTGGACAATGGCACTGTGCCATCCCTCGGTGCTGCTTTTGCTGACGGTGCTGGGGATGGTAGCAGTGCTGTGGGAGGTGTCAACTCCATTCTTAGAGCCATTCCTGGTCTCAGTGCCATCCGCAGCGCCGGGGCCAACACTGCTTGCGATACCGCTTCTGACTCCTGTGCCGTTCACATCGCCCTGGGTGGGAGAAGGCGTCACGGTCAGCATCACCTGTGGTACAGACACAGTTTGCGATGCCAGGGGTGCATGCAGCGCCATGGCCAGTGCCACTTCCAACTTTGCCATTCGCAGCACCGATGGGGAGCGTGGCTCCAGGCTTAGTGCCTTGCCTGGCTCCGATGATGTTTGCAGTGCCTGGGCTGAGGTTGGAGCCGCTCACGGCCCAAGAACTGGTAGGGGTCGGAGAGTGGTCTGGCACCGGACCTCTTTGTCCACTTTGGAGGAGGAGGACTCTAGGACTGATCAGGATTGGCTCCTGGACTCTTTAGAGTTTTCTGAACCCTCTGTGTCCACCACTTCAGCCCCTCTGTGGGGCCCACAGTTCCAGCTGATTCTGGGGTCAGTGGCACTGACCAGCCAACGGCGGTTCATGAGGCCACTGCTGCACAGCCCAGAATCATTAGGTTGTCTGCCATTTCAGCTGGGGCACCCCCCCCCCTTCCTTGGTGTGCCTGGACAGTCCAAGTTTGGGACAGCCTGGGGCACCCCAGGAGGGGGAGGGTGCTGCACCCTGGGTAGACTCTTGGGATTCCGCCTGGCATTGCCAGCTGCCTAGTCTAGTGGTATCGAGCAGGAGGAGGGCTGTTTTGGAGTCTGAGGGATTGAGGGGCATGGGTTCGATGCAGCAGCCTCTCCCTGGGACTTGCCCGGGTTTGGGGAGGAGCCGTAGTGCGGATCCTTGCCTTTTTCCTTCTCTCTCTCGGTCTCTCTCTCTCTCTCTCTCTCTCCTCGAGAAGGACCTCTGCTTTGGAGGCCACGGACCGTCCTTCTGGGCTGACACAGTGCCAGTCGCCTCATTGGGGGGATTCTTTCTTCGAACACAGCTACAGCCGTTCCGATCCGGTTGAACAGTTGCTGGCTCCTGGGGTCTTCCTCCCAATTGGTAGCCTCCGTTAGGCCCCCCTGCTCAGGCAGAGGACGTACTGTTCCTGCAGGGAGTTTGGATCTATACCTCTGTCTCCATCTCCTTCTCTCCCAGGTATTCCCGGTTCTAGGGGACCTCTGACCTGGGAGCAATTCAGGGGTTCAGCTGCAAATTTCCCCACTTACCTCAGGGTCATGGACGAGCAGGTGTTCCACCACGCTCCCGAGCAGCCTGATCCTGAATCACCGGACTTGTCCACCTCCTCATCCCCCTTGTCAGGGGGAGAGGAATTTTCTGTCCACATCTCCCCAGCATCTGATCTCACAACGTATCAGCGCTTCCTCGCGAGGATGCTGGACAAGCTCCATCTTACCCCATCCTCAGAAGGCAATACTGACCATGTGACGCGCGCCTTCCTAGGTGACTACAAGGCAGCCAACTTGGTGATTCCCTCCTGGCCTGTCCCCTTCTGGGAAGCGTCACTTCAGTTCTGACAGTATCCCTTCTCCACCGTTCCAGCCCCAAGGGATCTGCGCCAGTGGTATTGCGGTCCCCGGAGACTCCAGGAGACATGCCTCGTCCCCTTTTGGGTCTGACGTGGCTGGACATTCCTTCTGGGCTTCGCACCCCTCACCGTGACCAGCCCCAGACTCGGACTCTCATGATTTTGACTTTTGGGGCTTACTCTTGCACGTGTTCTTCTTTCCATTGTTTCTCATCAGGCCCACTATGCATCCTATGATAGGTTCTTGTGGTCCAGGCTAAGACAGCTTCTAGCCTTGATGCTTGATTTGGAGGAAACCAGGCAAACCATCACCCTCTCTGCTCAAGGCCTGAAACTAGCAAGGCACCATGCAAGGGCATCCTGCAACGCCAGTGAGGTAGCATCCAGGATTGTGTGGCTAGTGATCTGCATTAGGCGGACGGCATGGCTTCGCCTATCCCGGTTATCACCCATGGCCCAGCGTAGGGTGATTTCCTCTGCCTACTGGACAACCCACCTTTTCTCCCGTTGGGTGAGATGGCAGCTTTCGGGGCGCTTTTCTTCCCCCACTGGGGGTTCTCAGTCTCACCCAGACCAGTCTCTGGCCTCTCCATCCCTGTAAGGGTTCCCCCCTCCAGTGTCTCTCCAATGGAGACTAGTCCCTTAGGGTTGTATTGGGCCCCCTTCAGGGAGCTCGGTACTCACCCACTAGTGATGAATGGTGAAGACTGACACAGATAACATATGAAAATGACATACCTACCATAATTCTCGATATTTCTGTGTATCTTCACCATTCATCACTAAATCCCGCCTCACTTCCCCCTTGGGCCTCAGTCTCTGGGCTTCCCTCTACCCCTGTGTGTCTTCCTGTCTTTTTCAGCTCTACCCTCACTCCTTCCCTTGCGGCCAAGAGGGAGGAGAACCTGGAGACATGCAGGGAGGAGTTTAGCCCCATGGGATCTTGGATGGTGGGGGGGTCTCCTCCTTCTTCTTCCTTACTTTAGCGGCCCACCTGCCACCTTTTTTCAGGGAGGGTTGGGATGGACTGCCCCCGGACCTGTGTACTTCTTTCTGCTGACCCCCAGGACTAATCCCTTTATATTTTGGGGTTTTCTCGTTGGTGTTCCCCCTTTTTCTTTTGGGGGCACATGCTCCTGGCTGCGTGGAACTCTTCATTCTAAGCTGCTGACCCTGTGAAAGTCTTGCTGCTTCCCGTCTGGGTTTGCCTGGATCTTTGTCCTAAACTGGTTTACTCCTTGAAAACCTTTCCGTTGCCTTGGCCAGGCTTTGCCTCCTTGGTAATCTTCTCCCTCTTTAAATGGGCAGACTGATTGGACCAGGCATCCAGTTTTTCCTCCTTCCTTGGGAATTGGGTGTCCCGGTCTGCAGTCAGGGAGCGCAGTCCTCTCCTTCTTATAATTGTTTCTTCTATTTCTTCTTCCATCTTCCCTCCTATCCCTCCCCTTTCCAGAGATTGGGGCCCTTCCCAATCCCTAATTTATTTTCTTATTCTGTCCTCACTGTCATTTATTTCTCCTTTGGTTTTTATATCCTTTCCTTTAATCTATCCTTTGGGCTCTTGCCCCACCACCCCGCCACCCCTTTCTTCCTCTCCGGCATTTCAGTACTGAGGTTGGGGGCGGAGTCGACCGCCGTTAACGGCCAGCCTACGAGCACGCACCATGCTGTGAACCAGGGTGGCGCTGTCCCCTACTGACTCCGCCCATAGAAAAGTTTTCCGTGGGGTCCTAGCTCCGGAGGGCTATACCCACTAGTGATGAATGGCGAAGACATACAGAAAGATCAAGAATTACAGTAGGTACGTACTTTTCATTTCTCCCTTAGTGGTTCTGTGCTTCACCGACAGTGTTCCCCACCCCCTTTTTTCTGGCGAGGGTGGACCCTCTTCGGAGTACACTTTGTCTCTGACTCTGCCTGAAGTGAAAAAGTAAAGTGGGGGGGGGCACAGTGGCACCTTGTCTTGGAGGCTAGGCTTGCTTCTCTGTTGTTGGAACCACAGCGGAAGACTGTTAAAGAGTGGTAACTTTTTATCCTCCCATTCGCTTTCTTTCCCTCCCTCTTCTCCTCCTCCTTTTTTTTTTTTTCCCCTTTTTTCTTTATCCTTTGTTTCTCCTCCAGTTGGGTTCTGCCAGAGGTTGGGGCCCTGTCCACACCCTCTTAGACCCAATTTTGTTTTTTAAATCTCTCTCCACTCTTGTTGGCTTCTTTCTTACATTCATATCCTTTCCTTTAACTGTCCTTTTGGGCTCCCTTGCCCATCCTCCTCCCATATTTTCTTTGATCTACTTCCTCTCCGGTGAGCAGAACTGAGGGAGTGGAAAGGACGGCATCTGTTACTGGCCAACCCGCGATTATCACGCAGTGCGTCAGCCTCAAGGGCAGCACCGTCCTTGATGTCGTCCCTCCCTCTTTAGCAGTAAAGCTTTTCAATCAGTCAGTCAAAATCTTTATTTTGCCAGGCGGAACATCATTGAGACAAGCTCATTTACAAGATGGACGTGGGGCAAAACAATTGACAACAGGGTTAAGACATAACAGGTTGAATGAACGTACGTAGCAATTACATAGTAATAATAACATATAACCATCACATGTAACAAGATACTTCCACCAGAACATAGCAGTAGTTTCAACAGGAGATAATGCCATTTAAATACAATTGCATAGATACAGATATATGGACATAAGATAATGAGCTAAAGTTTATACAGTAAACATCATTGGAGGAGTCATAGTGAGCAGGAGTAGCAGTTCCTCTAGCGTCAAAGTGCAAAGAAGATTGAGATGTAAGAGTCCTTTGATAAGTACTGTAGGCAAGGCCTGGCAAGTGGGGTGGGGAAGGGAAGGTCAGATGAGATGGGAGAGGGTTGGCCATGATGGCCTAGGGAGGAAGGACTGTTCTAAAGGAGAAACGCAACAGATGTCACAGGCAATGGTTGGAGTTTAAGTCCAATATTTGAAGCAAAGACAGATCGTGATATTGGGACCTTGATTTGGTCAATGACAGAAGGGAGGACTCAAATGACGCACGCCTCAGGCAATGGTTGAGGTTTAAGTCCAGAATTTAAAGCAGTAACAGATCATGATGTTAAGACCTTGACTTGAAGCAATGACAGACCTTGGAGATGGTCCTCAGGAACAAGGATTTGAAAAGGGAGAACGTGACAGGGGAAACGAGCCTTAAGGTTTTCTGGATCTTATTCCAGAGCGTAGGAAGAGTGAAGCTTTTAGAGGCTCTACCAAAGCGCTTTTTAACTTTAGGGATAGCCAGAGATAAGATGGTAATACTTCTGAGAGAATAGGCACTAGGGGTGCAGGGAGTTAGGCAACTTGTGAGGTAATTTATGAGTGATAGCCTGATATGTCCATAGAATAACATTCTTTTGCCTCCTGAAGCAAAGGGAGCTCCAGCCTACGGAAGAATAGAGGATGCAGTGGTGCGTATCATAAGGGGCATCTGAAATAAACCTAAGGGCTCTGTGGTATAGGGTATCAAGCTTGGAGAGAGCTGTGCTAGTACTATGGCCATATAGGAAGTCTGCATAGTCTGAGAGGCAAGAAAGTAGCTTGGACTAGAAGTTTTCTAGTCTTCTGGGTTAATGAGTGCTTGATCCTGAAGAAAATACCGAGCCTTTGGTGCAGTTTCTTAGTGAGTTCTTCAGTGTGATCAATGAAGGACAATTTTAAGTCATTCCAGACCCCCAGGTGTTTGAATTGTTCTACGAACTCCAGGGCTTCTCCCAAAAGGGTGCTTATGTGAGGAACCTTATCTGGGTGTTTTTTTTTTTTGAGATGACTGGACAATGGAGAGATAATCATGGCCTTAGTTTTTTTTGGCATTGAGCAGGAGTTCCAAGTTGAGTAGTTTTTTTTTTTTTTTTTTTTTTTCTTCTGGGAGGATGTCAAAATCATTTTGGAGGTCCAACATGGCTTGATCTGGAGTTGATCTATGTATAGCACTGTATCATCAGCGAAGAGATGGATACTAGATGACTTTAAGCCAGTGTCAGTTTGATTAATATAAATGGCAGAGAGGTGGACCAAGTATGGATCCTTGGGGGATACCTCTAAGGAGTATATTTTTTTTTTTTTGGCGATAGGTCTCCTTCAGCCTTGACCTGCTGCTCTCTGTCCACAAAATAGTTTGCGAACCAACTTAGGGCCAGGTTGTCCACCCCAACTTTCTTCAGGGTCACCAGGAGCAAAGCTTGCTTTTACAAGCAAAGCTTCCCGCGAGGTCCTGCGCCTCCAGCTGGTACGCACCAGTGCTGAATGGTGAAGATACACAGGAAGATCAAGAATTACAGTAGGTACGTAATTTACATTTCTCGCTTGTGTTAACACTAGCAGTCGCCACATAAACGTACGTCAGCTTTGCCTGTGGTGTAGGCGAGCCAGTGAAATGCATGGATGGATGGTATGCTGTTCACCAAATGATGTAAAGACCACTTTGTTAAAAGGTTTCTAATGTCACAGTCTCCTCCAAAATGCAGTCCTGCTTCTGGACTGTTCTCCAGCGCACCTCGAAATGCCAGTGATACAAACAAGGGACGGAAGCATTAGCATAAAATAAATAAAGGTGTGTATTCCTTCCGCTAAACACCACCTCTGAGATACGTCCTTGTGATTAGGGCATACTTTAAATTTTCAAATCTTACTTTGAGAGGGTTCTTGCAGTAGGTAATCACCTTGAGGACTGCGCCCCCTGGCGTCAGGACCACACGGAAAGCTTTAGCCAGCAGTATCTGATGGGGGACCGTCCACCCGTTACGTGATTGACGTCAGCATGACCCTGTGTAGTGGGCGGTCCACACGCCTGGCTTCCAGTTCTTTCCTGCCATCAACCTGATCAGTCAGACCTCGAGGAGATCATAAGCTGCAGTTTGACCACTATTTCAAATGAGTATCCATTTCTTTTCAAAATCGATATTTTGTTTTATGTTGTGCATGTCGTTGTCTAACGTCGAGCACAAGAAGTGTGCTTCATGTGGCACGCAACTACCACACAAGCATTCGCACTCCCTCTGCCTAGTCCGGAGCACAAGATCGAGGACTGAGAGACCTGCACCAGTTTCAACCCAGCCACACGGAAACGCCACCAACAGGTCCTGAAGGTTCATCTTTTGAAGCAACGAATGGCCACCATGGAGAAAGAGTTCCAAACATTGCGTAGCGTTTCCACCTCGCTCACCGAATCCAGGCATGAGAAGGAGAAACATCTGGACTGGGAACGGTCCCGCTGTCGCCCGAGGCTGCCTGCGGGCCCCTCGCATGAAAAGCGGCCTTCTTCCTTCGGGAAGTCGGCTGCCATGGTCCAGCCTGCCCCACCTAAGGAGCAGACCAGGGGCCCCCCACTGCCACTGGTTCTGGTGGCCGCGGGAACCTCGGCCACGCTTAGAGCCATCTCCACCAGGGGCGTCTGCCGTGAAGAAAGAAGCCATTAAGTCACTTGTCTGCCCCTCAGACAAGCGCCTGACTCAGGCTGTTGCATCTGGTACCGGGAACCCAGGAGCCCGCCTGGTCTAGACTGATAAGTAGAGCGTCGGCAGGTTCGACATTCACACGGTCGGCTCGACCGATAAGTCTGATGTCAGCTCTGACAATGTCCGCCTGACCGACCTGGCGTTGGGGTCCAGCGATGGCCCCAACGATTCCCAGCTGCCGGACCTCACTCAGCCTCTCCCAGAGGGTTCTCATCATCCTCCCCCTCACCACAGGTCCTGTTTCCACCTCCCTCACCTGTTAACAGAGGGACAGGGTGAGGAACTTCCACCAGGTGACCTTTCCCCAGGCTCGCCTCCGGATTTAGGGTTAGGAGCTGGTGGTAACCCGGACGGTTTCCAGCTTACTCCTCTGCTGTCGGAGGGGGGCTCCACCTCCAGTACTACCACTGCCGGACCTGACCCTACTGGAGCCATCAGAGTTTAGCGTCCCACAGGGTCCCCTGTCGGGGCCTGTGGAACCTCTATCAGGCTTTCCTCCGTGGCATCCTCCGTCAGCACCCCTGTCTGGGTATACTCCAGATCAACTGTCGCATTACCCTCTGTCGGGGTACCCTCCACCGGGATTTCCCCCGTCTGGTTATCCAACACCTCAGGCTCCGGTATATAACCACCAGGGTAACACCCCCATTAGGGTTTTATGTGCCAGGTTATGTGCGTGCCTACCCTCTGCAGGGATACCCATACGCGCATTATCACGCGCCGGGTTTCCCGACACAGGGCTTTGCTGGTTATCCCCCAGCTTATCAGCCTCTGCCACTTCCACAGCCTTAGCCTCAGACTCCAGCGGATCTTCGATCCATTCTGCAGTCTTGGAGATCAGAGGGTGTCACGTGATGAGCTCTCTGTGAACAGCAGCTTTCCTCAGAGCTCCATGGCCACAGCACAAACGAGGCTAATGTAACTGATTAATCTAGTAATCATGCGCTATATTAAACAAATTTCACTCCCTGAACTGCACACTGAACGAATTCTGCAAAAAGCTGTGAAATTAACACCAAGGATCAAAGGCAAATGGACATTTCTGTGGCGCCAACCTCACAGTCGCTAAGCCAGTCTACAAAGCACCCGAAGCAAGACTCACTGCAAGAATCGGGGCTCGACCTCTCACTGCTGGACCTAATAGTCAGAAAATGGACTTTTTTTTTATGGAACTTAGATCTGTGAGACAAACTCTGGGGGACATGACCGCAGATTTACCAACCATCAAACAAACAGTGGAAACGTTGACGACCAGTGTCGGAGATACTGAGGTGCGAATTGTCTCGATAGAAGACAAACAGGCTAGCGAGGACAAACTCAAAGTAGAAATGCAGAAAAAAAATCAACAAATTAGAGAATCACTTAGAGGACCAAGAGAGCTGGCTGAGGCGCAACAATATTGTGCTGGTCGGTATACCAGAGAGGGCAGAAGGGTCTGATTTACTGGCTTTCTTGCAGAAACTCCTCTTGGAGATAGTGGGACCACCAACTACAGGAAAAGAATATACTCTGGAATACACTCACAGATCGACAAAAACCCCAGCCAAACAAGACCAGCGCCCATGGGTTATCATTGCCAGACTCACAAGGTTACTAGACAAACTCAAAATCCAAACCCAAGCAAGACTGAAAGGGGCATTATCGTGGAATGGGCAGTGTTTCCATATCTATAACAATGTTACACCTGTGGTCAGAGATGAGCAGAAAGCCTACACAGATATCAAGAATGCCCTCCACGCAGCCCAGGTCCCGTTTAGAATGCTACACTCTGCCAGACTCATTTAATAACTACAACCGCTGGACCCAAGGAATTTCCGAATGCTGAGGTTGCCATCAAGGAACTCCCCAAATACCTTCCACAAACCTTCTCACCACAGTCAAAAATAGCCGGACACCAGTTGGACAAAGCAGGCAAATAAAGGTACGTACAGTGCATTTCCAAACTGTTCACCCAGCTTGATTTACTGTGCTGCCCCCCAAATGAACAACACACACTAGACACAAAATACCCTCCATTCAAACTAGAAGTGTAACACAGCTGGTCTTCATGAACCACCAGATAACTAGTGGAGAGGACAACAACCCTGGGGGAGACTTATGGGACATGGAGAATGGGCTGGGGATGGGGAGGTGTAGTGTTCTGAAGTGGCAACCTGGGCTCCATACTAGCCAAAATGGCGTAGATGGGATTGCTGACTACTAAGACCCCTTTCTTCACAGTGTAGATCTTCTTCGAGATACAGCTCTTGCAGCAGGTTACACCATTAGGACTGAAGCCGTCAGGCGTCAGGACCCCACGGAAATTTTCTATCTAGCAGTCTTCAGCGGGGACCGCCTCCGACGTCGGTCCCGCCCGGCGTCAGGCGTAGTACATAAGGAGGCGGGTCCCGCCAGAATCCCTGAGTTCTTTCCCCGCCATCAACTTTGCATGTCTCGACCTCATCGGGTTTAGTCTAGACGCCGACGACCAGAAATCCATTCCACACTTTCCAAACTTAGGAAATCTATTTTTCAGCCGTTTCTTCGTCTGATGTCCTCCCCAACTTCAGTGGAGGGCCATTCTTCGAAGTGTGCCTGTGGGAAGCAGATTCCTTTCAAAGACCCTCATTCGGCCTGCGTTCGGTGCCTGGGCCCGGATCACGACACCCAGGCTTGCTCCTTCTGCCAGGGCTTTAACAGCCGAACGAGAATCCGCCGACAGAAGGTTCTCCAGGCTTTCCTTCTTGAAGAAAAGCTTAAGGCCATGGAACCTTCCTCCAGAGGGGAATCTTCGGGGAAGTCACACAGGCACCACGAGAAGCACCGGGAGAAGGTGAGACCCAGATCCCCCTCCAGGGCCTCAGACTCCCGCAGCTCCGGCTCCAGGTCGGACCGTTTCCTATATAGAGCCTACTCTCAGCCTCCCCCGGTCGTGGTCAAATCGGCCAGTGGTTCTTCTACTCTGCGGCCTGCCAAGACCTCCAGGCCCGCTTCCTCGGCTAAGGCCTCGTCCAGGTCAGGGGAGTATCACAAGTCATCTTCCCGGCACTGGCCCCGACGTCCGGTCAGTGTCCCTGCTGCCGCCACCCCAACGCAAGACCAAGGAGCTGACCTCCCTTAAGCGGACGTCGGCCCACCCGACGTCCGCCAAGGTACATAAACACTCCCAGGAACCGGTGGCAGTTCGTCACCCGTCGCCAGTCAGGCATTCACCCCCCAGGACGCCGGCGGGGGGGCCGACGTCAGATACCGCAGCCAGGAGGGCCACACCGCCACCTACCGACGTCGGTCAGGAGGCGTTGTCGGAGGAGGAGTCTACTCAGCACGAAGACCAGGCGGGCGATTCCGGACCCGTCGAACTCCCACAGGAGCCCTCTCCAGAACCTGAGACCCCCGGGGAGCCGCGCTCATTCTCGACGTGACAGGCCACCGCCTCAATCTGTCAGTCTGGTTTAAACTTGGCGGAAGTGAAGGAACTCTTCACTTTCTGGTGGGACACCATCAAAAAGGATGTGGTCACCACGCACCCTCCTCCCGCACCCGCGGCACCGCCAACACCTGCGCTCCCTCTTTCACCAAAAGGGTCAGCAGGCCGAGCACCTTCCCCCCAGGAGCCAGCAGCACCTCCTGGGGCAGATCTACAGAAAAGAGAAGGCCTGCGTCAGGATCCTCTTGAGGGTCACCCAGCCCCAAGAGACCCAGAAGATGTCGGTATTCACCGTCTATGGAGGATTCCAGATCTGACATCTCCGAATACTCCAGGTCTCCTCCAATCAGCATCCCCTCTCCGGACCCACGCGACCTCCCTAGGTCTCCTCCGGATGACCCCTCGTTCTCCGAGATAGAGACGCATCCAAGAGAACATGGGATGGGATGCGGAGGAACTCGACCCCGAAAGACTACGCCTTGCCCGCTACCTTCGGCAAAAAGTTCCCAAGCCTGGTGGACACTTTCGTGGACGTCACCAAGGCAGCGTGGAAGTGTCCACATTTGACCCCGGCAATGCCGAGGAAGGCTGACCGCCTGTACAAGGCCCCAAGGGAGGACCAGTACCTGGCTAATCATCCTCTGGCCGACTCCCTGGTCATTACAGCCTCTCATGACCGGTCTCAGAAACGCAACATCTGAGCACGCAGCCACTGGACCCGGAGTCCAAGCAGTTGGACGTGCTGGGCAGGCGCACTTATGCGGCCGCGACTTGCACCATTAGATCGCTGAATTACCTGACCCACATGGTTCAGTTCCAGAACTCACTGTAGGAACAGGGACAGGAACTGGCGGAGAAATTGTCAGACAGTGGCCAAAAGGAGGAACTCCTTCAGCTCCTCCGCACGGGTTCAGACGTTGGAACCCAGGTGCTCCAAGCCGCATACGACCCCGCAGACTCTTCGGCCAGAGCGGCAGCCTCAGGCGTATGTCTCCAGAGACACTCATGGCTCCGTGTCTCCGGGTTTACCCCGGACATCCAGAAAAACATTATTGACGCTCCCTTTCATGGCGAAGTTTTGTTTGGTGAAGCCTCGGAAAAGGTCATCACCAAATTACAGGAAGCTGGGAAGGCCGTTAGATCTATCCAGGCCATGTACAGATCTAGACTCAGTTCCTTTCGTAGGAACCAGAGTCGTTTTCGGAGCCGGACTCAAGGGCAACAACCTCATTCTGGCCAGCAACAGAGGGGTTCCTTCTCCCGGAAAGCCCAGGCCAAGACGTCCTCAGGTAGAGGCCAACGTGCTACCAAGTCGGCCCAACCTGCAGGACCCTCTGCTGCCACAGCATAACTCCTTCCCGGCCCCCACCTCCTCAGGATCAACGAGAAACAAAGGTCGGGGTCTCATCACAGACCACCTGCCAGGGTGGCGGTCGATCACCACTGACAGGTGGGTGCTACAGTTGGTTGAAAAAGGCCACTATATAGAATTCCTAGACAAGTCCTCCACAAGGCTTCCTTTGCTCTCCCGTTACTCGGGTCAGCACGCTGTGCTCATAAGGCAGGAAATGCTCACGCTTCTACAGAAAGAAGCTTTGGAGCATGTTCCAGGGAACCAGAGAGGAGCAGGTTGTTATTCACACTTCTCCCTGGTTCCAAAGAAAACAGGGGACCTCCGTCCAATCTTGGACCTCAGCGACCTCAATATGTCAGTCGTTTACAAGCGCTTCCGCATGGTGACCCTCCCGGGACTAATCCCTATGCTGAAGAAGGATGCTTTCTTGGCGTCCTTGGACATGCAGGACGCCTGCCTGCACATCTCTATCGCTCAGGCGCACAGGAGGATCTTCCTGGACATAAGTCTCCGCCACTCATTCACACTAGTGGGATTAGCGCCGGAGGCACTAGGACCCATCGGGCAAACTTTTGCTTTGCGGAATTCGTAGCGAAGATGGCGCCCAGCGAGCGGTGCAGCGAGCAGCGTATCGGCGGCAATCACTATCTCGGGCGGCGACCTTCTCCAACCGCCTCATAGTTCCTGTTTTCCCTCAGCTTCGCCTAGTGCGCTTCAGTGACAATGTCGCCCGCCTGTCGGAGTCAAACTTCAAACTAGCGATAGTTTTCAGTTTATTGTTTTGTTTAACATTGTCACGATAGTAGTATCGCTTAATTTTATTCTATTTCCGTTAAATTTTCTAATATTTTAAATTTAATTTGCTTGAAGAAGTCTCGGCCTACTGAGCAGTGCGACTCATGAGCAGGTCGGGTGACGGTGGGGAGACTTCATATGAAACTGTTCAGTCAGCCGGGCTGGGTCGGTCAGCCTCCTTCTCCTCAGCGGGTTCCGGACAACGGTCAGTCCGACATGTTCGGGATGGGCGGTCCCCCATCGGCATAAAAATAAACGGTCGATTCTCGCACCGCTCGCCTCAGCTCTTCTTCGGCCCACAGGTCAAAAAAGAGAAGGCATCACTCGAGGTCGCCCTCTGGTATGTCTGCTCGTCGACGATCGGTTATCGTAGCTAGTTGCCGGTCTCCTTCTTCGGAGTCGCCAACTTCCGGTGACCATCGTCCTCGACATCGGAGCCCCTCCCCGCCTATAGGTAGGGCTCCAGATGAGCAGTTTCATCAGTGGGCCGCTCTTATGGAGCGATGGGCTCGGAGGTTGGTTCTTCTGCCTGGCTCGGTTGCCACGGGCCTGAGCTCCTCCGGTGATCAGGTAGTGCTGGACCTTCCTAGTCGTGACGCCTTTTGGTGCTGGTGACCACATTAGGTTTCCACATGGCTGCGCGCAGGGGCCACACCGATGCCCTTATCTCCTGTTTTTCCTTCTCTAGCTTCCGGTTCTTGGGCGTACCGGCGCCGGCAGGTCTGGGTTTGTCGTCATTTCGTGTTGCTGGGGCTTGCGGTTCTGCCGCGGCGCCGCTGGTCGGGCGGGCTGGCCAGCGCGCTGGCTCGTGGTGTCACAGGCTCTTCGCGCCGTGTTCTCCACTGCGCTTTCAACCTGCTGCCTTCTTGGCGCTGGGGGCCTCGGGACCTCCTGTTTCTTTGCTCTTTCCTCTTAATTCACCTTCTGTCCAAACAGTCCTTTCTGACCATCAGGAGATGATGTTGAGCGCGAAGTGGAGGAAATGGATCTTTTTTGTTACAGAGCCTGTGGTCGTGACCTGTCCTTTAAGTCTCTGTTGAAGAACTTGAGATTCACTCTTCTCCCGACCACAGACACATCCTGGGAAGATATAGACCCAGTATTTCATGCTCGGAGATCCCTCACTGGATTTGACTCCTGATCCAGTTCTCCTTCGAGACGCTGTCTCAATGGTATGGAATAATCCTGCTTATTCCCTCAGTGCTAATCTATTGATAAGAAGTATTCAGCTCCCAAGGATCTTCCCATTTTGGCATCCTGCTTTTCTGATCCTATTAGTCCTGCAGAGAATGACAATGTTTTCACTATTACAGTTCTAATTCATTAACAAAGAGTCTCTGAAGATTGACATTAGGTAAGAGAGTCTTTGCTGCTCCACTTGGTATGCGACATTATCAAGGCTATTTTTCAGTATGAGTATATCCTGTGCACCTATGAAAGAATGTTGAAGCTCTTCCAGACCTGGACTCCAAAGTCGATTTCTTCTGACTGCTATTAGAGGTATTGGAGTCCAATAACCAACAGGTCAAAGCCATGGACGCCGACATAGTTCCGCCTGCAGCCGAGGTATTTGCACCGGGCGCCATTCCTGGCTGCGGCATTGGCTTCGCCACGAGTGAGCAGCAGGTAATGGCACTGCCTTGATGGTTCACTTTTGGCCTCAGGTGGAGTAAAGCCTTAGAGGCCACTCAGAAGACTAGATCGCCCATTGTTGGCCAGACCTCCCTACCCCTCGGGGGCGTGTGAAGACGCTGCTCATGGTTGCCAGTCCTCGAGTAGAGAAGCTTCATAAAAGCCAACCTGCCCAACTCAAAAGCAGATTGCAGAAAGCGGAGGGGCCTGTGTCTCAGCGCCATTTTATGAATTGCTGGCCCGTTCATCCATATTGCCCGAGGTGGAACTTTCTTCCTGTGGAGGTCGCCTGATGTACTTACAACTAGTGGAAGTCCATAACTTCGACAAATGTCCTTCTCGAATAATTCATGAGGGTTATTCTCTCAATTTCTTGAAACCCCCGACTGTCCTCCCAGACGCATAAACTCCAGGTTGTCGGTCTCTCAGTCAGACCCTCTTCACCGCCGAATCAGGGCCTTCTAAACAACAGGGCATAGAACTGGTGCCTCTGCGAAGCCTGGGTTCTACTCCATTACTTGGTTCCAAAGAAATCTGGGAGAATGCTTCTTATTTAGACCTCAGAAGTTAAACAAATTCTCCCAGGAGAAATTCAAATGATTTCTGGTACTCTGTTACCCTTGTGTATCAGCACACTGGCTGGCCTCCCTGATATGCAGGACGCTACTGTTATCCTCATCCACCACCCACCGTAAGTTCCTCAGGTTTGTAGTTTTGGTCAATACATTTCTGTGAGTCCTGCCTTTGTTATCCTCGCTCCGTGAAGTTTCAAAGTGTTGTGCAGTTCTCACATCTCAGGAAGATCGATTCGAGTTTCCTTACCTGGACGATTGCTTCTAGCAAGCCCTTCCAGCTAAGGGACTTTGAAGCTGCGAACCATTTCGTCGTTTACGTCCATGGAGTTCTGCTGAATTTGAAAATCACAACTGCCTCCCAGAGGCTCTTCAGGGACGCTTCTAGACACCTCTTCCGCTGGCTTCTCCAGAGGACAGAAGATGATATCCTTCGGATGGCGTTACATCGAGAACTAATCGTTTCCAGCTCTCCTGATGCAACGATGTTGTCTCATGGCGCCCGGTGTTCACTGTGCCCTGGGTCTGCTGGGTACGAGAACCACCCATTTGATGCTCTCCACTGCGGGGTCTCCGACTCTCACCCCAGCTTATCTCATCAAGGTGACGGAGCCCTTCTCAATCTCTCACCTGGTGGTCTCAAAAGAGCAATTCTGAAGGTTCTCTTTCCCTGATCATCAGATTCCATCACCAGACGATCGCTAATGGGATGGGAGTCACTGTCACCCCTCCACACCAAGGTGTGTGGACTCAGTTCAAACTCATTCCACATAAATGTCCTGAGATGAGAGTCCTTATGCGATCCGAGCTCTGAAGGATATCCTTTGTCACAAGAACCTTCTTCAAACGACAACAGCTGTGATGTCTTATATCATTAAGCATGTGGTGTTTATTCTTATCTCTTTGCAGGGAAGCAATGAGGGTGGGTGGTGCTTGGCGCATGTCTCTGATCTAAGCGGTTATCTGCCAGGTATACAACCCACTCTAGCAGATCACCTCAGCAGAACGGAGGCAGACCTCACTTATGGTTCGATCTGTCAGAGCTCGTCACTGTTCAAGAGTGAGGACCCAGACCTGACCTTGTATCCCCATCAACGCAAAACTGCTCTCTCCTGCTCCAGAAATCCAGGGTGGCATTTTCTTTGTGGGTTGCGCTCAGGCTGCAGTGGACAAACGCTTTACGCCTTTCCACCCCTTCCTCTAATCCAGAGTACCGTTCGAGTCTCGGGACCAAAATGATTCTTTGCTCCTGTCTGTAACTATGGTTTCTACTCAACAGTATGTTACAGCCTCCGTGACCACTTTGCAAATCAATCTTGACTCAGGTTGGTTGGTCCATCCCAATTTAAAATCACTTCATCTGCTTGGCCCTGAAGAGGTAGAAGAATCGTTCGCGCTCTCGTGAGAGTCTCAGACATCCTCTTGTTGGGAAGCTGCCCGAAACGTACGCCCAAATGGAACGCTTCTCTGGTGTGCAGTCCTCTTGAATCCCTTTTCCCGTCTCCTGACAAGGTTCTGGTATCTTTGGACCTATCAACTCAGGTCTCAGTACTCCACAGTTAAAGTTCACTTTAGTTATCCGTGCTTCCATGAGCCGTGTGTCTTCTTGACTCTGGCTCAGTTACCTATGGTGAGATTTCATGATTCTTCTATACCAGACCCCCTGTTACATCCAGTTGCAGCCTGTACTAATCGGTGCTGGGATGTCACTGAAGCCTTCTCAACCCCAGCCACCTGAGCTAAGATTTCACCTGAAGACTGTTTCCGTGGCTATTCCCTGCCCACAGGGTCTCTGAGATACATGCCCCTGGTTACGGACCTCCTGATATTGTATTCCATAAAGACAAGGTAGTCTCCCAGACTATCCTTAAATTTCTCCCAAGGTTGTGTCAGAATTCCATTCAAACCAACCTCTGGTACTTCCTCCTTACTGCTTAATTTCCAAATGAAGGGGAACGATCTCTCATTCTTGATTTCAGAGCTCATGTTCTATTTAGATAGAACTAAGAATTTTCGTAAGACTCAGCAATTGTTTGTTTTTTCAGCTTATACTGCTGGTCAACCTGTCGCTATCAGATGCATCTCATCATGGTTAGTGGCATGCCTTCTCGACATTGCTAGTTCCATGGCTCAGGTAAGTTTGAAGGCAGAGGTGGGCCACTTATTAGGGCGGTCGAGTATCCTTGTGTGAAATTGCAGGTTCCAATTGCAGATATCTGTAACGCTGCTTTCCGAGCTCAGTATACTTGTTACATTATGCACTGGATGTTCATGCTAGGCGCATTCGCATTCGCAGAACTATCCTTAATGACTTCTTAGTCGGTGTGAGCTCTGGCCTCCTGCCGCCTTTTGGGATTATCAGCTTGGTATTCTTCCCTAGTTGAATGGTGGTGGAGACTTGTAGCCAGGAAGATATGAAATTGCATCTACCGTGAATTCTTGATCTTCTGGACGAGTCTCCACCATCATTCACACGCCACCTCCATCCCCCAGCCACTGGTGTTGGTCTTCACCCCAAATCTTAGGTCGTGAAGACTTTTGCTGACCCTTCTTACAGTTTGGTGCGGACTGTCTTATGTCCGTTTTTTGGTTAATTTACTTTTGTAATTGCATGCGCCTGCACCTCCTTGGTAAAAGGTACTGAGGTGGTTGGAGGTCGTCGCGAGATAGATTTCCCCGCCGTGCTGCGGCCTGCTGCTCCTGGGCGCCATCTCTCAGCACGCCCTCCAGCAAAGTTTTCTCGATGGTCCCAGTTCTGCTCGCGCCAATCCCACTTGTGTGGTTGAGTGTGAGACCACCAAGAAGATTAAGATCAGGTAGGTACGTAATTCTCATTTCCTGCGCCGAAGCCTCGGGTCGCCACCCATCAGTTCCAGCACCCTTCTCGCCGTCATCAGCACCTAGGGTATTCACTATGTGGTGGCAGTCGTGTGGGCTGCCCTGAGGGAGCATGGCCACGCGTTCTTACCTGGATGACTGGTTTGTTTTCATGGCCTCCTCCCAAGAGGCATTGCTGTTGGCCATTCAGCTGTACCAGGCTCTTTTTTCAGTCTCTGGGCATCTTAATCAACCACAGAAGTCCTCCTGCACCGCCCCAGAAACTGCAGCTTATAGGCAGTTCTGGACACCCACAAGGGGAAAGCCTTCTTCCCAAGACAGAGCGGAATGCATCCCATCCCCCATAAGGGACCTGTCAGCGAAGAAGACCGCCCCAAGTTGTGATTGGTCCCCCGCCTGCTCGGACACATGGCTGCAGCCATTCTGGGGCCAGTCCCGATGGCAAGACTCCTTACATGCGGGTAACCCAGTGGATGTTAAGAGTGCAGTGGGACCAAAGGCAAGACCATCTGCATCCAGTCAGAATCACGAAGACCGTGGTTCGGGATCACATGAGGGATAGATCCGGGGAACCTCTCAGTGGGGTTCCTTCACAGCCCGCCCCCGTGATAACATTCTCCACAGACGCCTAGGCTGGGGTGGGGAGCGACTTGAATGGGGTGAGGTCTCAGGGAATATGACTACTCCAGGAATCTCAATTCCATCAACATATTGGAGATGAGGGGCGGGTCCTTGCGCCCTCCTGCAAGCCTTCCAGTTGGAGATTCTACTGGTACCTCCTGTTACAGACAGACAATACTGTGTGATGTATTACCTCAACAGTCAAGGAGGTACGACCCCTCCCCTGCAGGAGGTCATGAGGGTGTGGAATGGGTATACGACACGCGCAAACCTCATTGCAGTTCATGTTCCTGGGTGGACAACACTGTCCAGACAGCCTGAGTCATTCCCAGGCCAGAGTCCATGAGTGAGAACTTCTACAGGAGGTGGCAGAGGATCTGTTCCACAGATGGGGCACTCCAGAATTAGATCTATTCGCCTCCCCATCCAACGCAAAACTGCCCGATTTTTGCTCGCTAGATCCAGGGCCTGGTGTTTTCTGGCGAGAGGCGTTGTCCCACTCCTGGCCGGGCAGATTCCTCTACGCCTTCCCTCCTTTCCCGTTGATCCAGAGAGTCCTTCTCAAACTTCGCAGGGAGCATGCGACGCTTATTTTGATAGTGCCTTTTTGGTCCAGGCAAATTTGGTTCCCGCTTCTGAATCAGTTGTCTTGGGAACCTCCGCTTCCTTTGCCAATCAGCTCCCACCTGTTGTCTCAGGAGGAGGGTTCACTAGTCCACCCCGGACTTGCATTCACTGAACCTGCATGCTTGGCTCCTAGAGACCTAGCCATGTTGCGACACGGGGTCTTGCAAGAGGTGGCAGAGGTACTTTCTGCCGCCAGAAAACCGACGACACATGCAACATATGCCATGAAGTGGCGTAGGTTTTGCCTGTGGTCTCAAGCACACGGTTTCTCGCCCTTAGACTGTCCTGAGAAGCTGGTTCTGGAGTACCTGCTTTTCCTCTTTCGATCCGGGCTAGCTTACTCCTCGATCAAAGTGCACCTTTGTGCAATCTCAGCTTATCATGCCCCCATAGGCCACCACATGGTGGCCCAGCTGGATACTACCCATGCCTTTTTAAGGGGGGTCCTCCACCTTAGGCCGCCCATTAAGGATCCCGTCCCTTCTTGGGATTTACCCTTTGTCCTGGAGCAGCTTACGTTGCCACCCTTTGAACCTGCAGCAGATTGTGAGCTACGTTTTCTGTCGTGGAAAACGTTTTTGGTTGCTGTTACTTCAGCGAGAAGAATCTCCGAATTACATGCTCTCATGTGCAAAGAGCCTTATTTAATTTTTCATCAGGATAGGGTTTCCCTGAGGACGAATCCTAAGTTCCTGCCTAAGGTGGTTTCAGTCCTTACTCTTTACCAGGACATTGGCGTACTTAGGAAAGTACATTAGTAAATCAATCGAGGAGAAGCACTGCTCCACACCCTGAATGTTCACAGGTGTCTCAGATATTATTTGACCAGATCCAAACAGCACCGGAAAACGGAGCAGCTGTTCGTTTCCTTTGCTGAGAGGATGAAAGGGGCCCCAGTTTTGAAACAGACCCTTTCACGCTGGCTCATTCAGTGTATCTCGTTTTGTTACGACAAACTTAAGAAACCCTTACCAGGAGTGGTCAAGGACCATTCCACAAGAGGAGTGGCTACCTCCTTGCAGCACTGAAGAACGTGTCTATATCGGCTATATGTGACGCAGCCATCTGGAGTTCGGTGCACACTTTTATCAGGCATTATAGCCTGGATATCGCCTCAAGGTGAAGAGCTGGTTTCGGCCTAGCCATCCTTCAGAGACTTCTGTCTTAGGCTCAGGACGGGTCTCATTTTCAGTCTTGCCTTCTCCCGATGGCTTTTCAAAGGCGCCATTGCTTGGGAATCAGTTCTAATGGTGTAACCTGCTGCAAGAGCTGTATCTCGAAGAAGATAGTAGAGTTACGTAAGAACTTACCGTAACAGTAGATCTTCGAGAACAGCTCTTGCAGCAGGTACCTTCCCGCCCACCATTCCCCCTTGGAGGAAGTAGGCTCCAGCCTAACACTATCCTTAGGATCGGAAGGGTCGGTTCTTAGTCTTGGCCATCTGATGGCGGGTCCTCTGTCTCCTCTTCTGATGTCATCCAGCGACCGGAAGTCTCCGGCGGGAGAACTGGGGGTTCTGGCGGGACCGCCTCCTTATGTACTATGCCTGACGTCGGGGGCGGGACCGACGTCGGAGGCGATCCCCACTGAAGACTGCTAGCTAGAAAATTTCTGTGGTGTCCTGACGCCTGCCGGCTTCAGTCCTAATGGTGTAACCTACTGCAAGAGCTGTTCTTGAAGATCTACTGTTACGGTAAGTTCTTACGTAACTGTACTTTTTTGTTTTTCCCACAGACTGTAATCAGACCTTTGTCTCTGGTCACCTACATAAATCAGACCAATGCCCAGCTATAATTACAATTCCTCTGGCCACCATCGCTCCCTCACACCAGCGCACCTCACCGACCCGCCTCCCGCTGTAATCACCGCCCCCTCTCGGGAGGAGCAGACTACTCTAGTGAATCCCAAAGGAGCACGGACAGAGCAGTCCAAGGAACGCCCCCTACAGCTACTCATCTGAAAGGCCACAGAATAGTCAAATGGACCAAAACAACGGATCCCCTAACCGGAAGAATCAGTTGGAGTGAGTCAGAACCTCATGCCCTGCCGAACAATATATACTGCCCATCCTGACCGTTCAGAAGCCAAGAAAGGACAGCATGGCACCAAACTGGGGACTGCACAACTAGTGACCTTAATCTGAGGAACTGTTGGTCTGCCAACCTCCACGGTAACCAGACTGACAAGTGACCCTACTTTTACTTTTCCCCAGTTCTTGATCCCTGCAGGAAGCCCGGTGGCCGTCTGGATAGGACTGGACAATCTTGGGGCTTGCAGTTAACTGAAATGAATAAAGGTACTGTGAAGCTCAAAGGGGGGGAACATGACGATAGAGCGATAGAGGGAGGGAGGATTGCTAACACAAAAGGCACTGAGGCTACTGGCAGCAGTGAAATCTCAGGGAGGGTGGGGGGCTCGTGGCAAGACCTGGCCAACAAATGGGGAGGGGGGGATGAAGGTACACAGAGGTCATTCGGGGGACGGGGAGCAAAGAGCACCGAAGGGCCACTGGTTACCACTCAAGGGATGCTTTAACAATGTGGACAACGCCGCTGGTAGGGGACGAACATGACAGACGCAGCCAAGAGGGGCTTGCCGGAAATCATAGCCTTAGCAGTAAAGATTCATGGCCCCAGATCACTAAAACAGATGGGTCCATCACATCCCCTACAGTCAGCCCCAACAAGCGAAATGAAGGCCGCAGCTCCGAGGGGCATGGGTGGGGTGCGGAAAGGTGAAGATGGGCATTTACGAGGAGGAGCCCACCCATACTCCCAGTAGCCCACGGGGTGTTCTTATCACCATCATACCACACAGGACTAGAGCTTACACACTACCGTGCTAAGGGCTGGCCTGATATGCCCAAAAATGGGGACACAGCCTTGCATAAAGGAGCCACCACCCAAGAAACGGACAAAGTGGAGGACCCATTAGAGAAACTCAGTGTGTAGGGATGGTCAGAACTGTACCCGCAGAGGGTGAATCCCTGTGGCTTCCACAACCACCATGGGAGGGCGTTGGAACATAGATGGTTCCGGGGGACCAGGAGGGAAGGTCCGAGGCAGGGGTCATGGAAGCCTTCAGACCGCAGCAATAGCCGTGGATCACATGAGGAGGACGGGGGGGGGAGTGTTCAGAGGCAGCATGAAGCTTGCACACGTACCAGTTCAATGAGGACAATGTAAAAAGTGGGAGCAGAGGCAGTTTGGAAGGGGGATTAGAGGGATGGTATGACTACCAGATCTGATCAGTTTATATACTTTAAACATGGCACAAGGCATATAGGCCAGGAGTAGAGAGGAGCCGTAACCATGGGACTCATACACGGACAAGCAGAACATTGGGAATGTCGGGACCTGTGGTACCCCCACCAGTGATGGGTGTGGGAAATGGGGACTGACAGACCCTGTCTATGGCGGACCTTGTTTTGTGATCTTACTTCGAGTGGGAGCTCTTGCAGCAGGCTATGACATTCGGGACTATGCCACAGGCACTAGGACCATCCAGAAAACGTCTCAGCCAGCAGTATACAGCAGGGACCACTCCCGAGGCCGGCCCCGCCCCGACGTTGGCCCTGGTACAAAAGGGGGTGGACCCAGCTCCGCCTCAGTTCTTTTCCCGCCGCGTCCTGCACGTGAGGAGAGATCTACATTCAGCTTACCAGGAACAGCAAGATTTTCTACAAAACCTGCTGTTTTTACCGTTTTTCAACTTTTTTTCTAGTTTAACCGACGTCAGACTGTTTCCGACAGTTTTTGAAGTTTTCTGACAGATGTCTTCACCGTTGTCTGCCTCACCTGAACACCATCAAAACAAGTGCGAGTGTGGGAGGCAGATCCCAGCCAAGGACGGCCATCGACGCTGCGTTTTCTGCCTCAGGCCGGACCACGACACCACAGCCTGCTCTGCCTGCCAGGCATTTACTAGCCGAACCCGCATCCATCGTCTGAAGGCCATGAAGGCTTTTCTTCTGGAGAAGAAGATGGATCTGCACTCCTCCAAGGGGAAACACAAAGAGAAGTGTCACGGTAAAGACCGTAGTCTGACCCAGTCTTACTCGCGACCCTCTCCCTAGAAGGCCCGCACTTCGGGATCAGGAAAGCGTCCGAAATCATCTCAGGCCAAGGCCGGCCCTTCGGGAGAGAAGCCGGCCAAGTCGAAGGTAACCCCACTAAGGGTTACCACCAAGCCACTGGAGTGGCGCTGCAGCCCCACCTCCAAAGGCACCACGCCCGCCTGCTAAGGCGCGCCTCAGATCCCAAGGACTCTCCGGCACCCCCGTCGCCGTTACCACCACCACCACCGATGCGGTTGAAGGGAGCAAAGGGTGAGGATCGGCCGTGAAAGAGCCGACGTCCTGCCGCCCAACCCTCCCGCCACCCCCCCGGCCCCCAGGAGGGCTCTCCCTTCGCTGGCTGACGCTCCAGATACTCCCTTTCCATGCCGGCGGCACAACTTTTATAGGGAACGCAGAGCTGTTTTCCTTTTGGTGAGGCAGGTCAGAAGTGGTCGCCGCCCCCCCCCGTCGCCAGCGAGACACGGTACGGACCCAGCGGGCAAACCACAGCCGGGAGGTTAGCCCTCCCCGCGGAAGTCCCTGGAGCGATCACCTACACCACCTTCTAGGGCTCGTTCCCGCACCTGGTCTGGAGACCACCGACGATGCTCCAGGGACTCTGGAAACCGTTGTCGGTCTAGGTCACGTTCTCAGAGTCCTTCTCGGTCTTCTAGACGAGAACGCTCCTGACGTCGGTCTTCGGACTGACGTCTGTCCTCCAGTTACCGATGACAGCGGGAGTCTGATCATAAGGAGAGGTCAGACTATTCTAGCTCTTATAGTCGATCTCCCTCATCCTCTTCTTCGTCATCTTCCTCTCTCAGCTTGCAGCGGTCCCTGGGAGAGAAGGACCAGCCTCTCTCGCCTCCAGACGATCCAACCTTCATGGACATCATGAGGGCATATCAAGCCTCCAGCCAGTGGAGACTGAGGACCTGGATCCGGAGCATGGGGCAGCAAAGTACCTGAGGCAGAAGGGCCGAGAACCACTGGTGATACGTCCTTTGGTGGATACTTTCCAGGACCTCACGCGGACTACCTGGAAACATCCAGCTTCCGTCCCGGCTGTTCCTAAGAAGTCGGATAGGCTATACAAGGCCCCGAGGGCAGAGGCTTTCCTAGCTGAACACCCTCAGGTGGACTCCTCGGTGATCACGGCTGCCCATGATAAATCCAGGCAGCCGAAGCACCTCAGCTCACAGCCTCCCGACCCGGAGTCTCGCTGTTTGGACCAGGTGGGCATGAAGGTTTATTCTGCCTCCACCTGTTCCATATGGTCCCTCAGTTTCTTGACACATATGGTTCAATACCAGAATGCGCTATGGGAGTGGACACAAGAGCTTTTGAAGGCCATGCCAGATTTTGATCAGAAGACGGAGCTTCTGGACATCATGAAATCTGACTCAGACGTAGGCTCCTATGTCCTGAGAGCCTCGTATGACACCGCAGATACGGCAGCCAGGGTAGCCACTTCCGGGGTGTGCCTGTGGCGCTATGCCTGGTTGAGAGTCTCTGGCTTTCACCAGGATCTGCAGGCCAGCATCAAGGAGTTACCCTTCCAGGGTACCGTGCAATTTGGGCAGGAGATGGAAGCTTTGATTTCTCATCTCCAAGAGTCAGGCAAGTTTATCTGGTCGGTCCGCCAGATGTAGCGCGGCGACCAGTGAAGACAACGCAAACAGCCATTTCATAAGCCCTCAGGTGGCCAAGGTCATGCCCGTGGTAACCAGCAGGGGCAGAGAGGCGGCTTCCGGAGGAAATCCGGTAACCAGCATCCTGGAGGTGATCCTACCCATGGGCCCAAGTTCTCCCAGGCCTCTTTGCCTACACCCGGCTCATCCCAGTGACCCCCTCCCCCCCCAACAGGAAGACACAGGGGAGACGGTCGGGGGCTGCATCTCCCTTCATTTCGAAGGGTGGAAGTCTATTACTGCAGACCAATGGGTCCTAGATATCATCAGAAGAGGACACACGCTGGAGTTCACGGAGTTTCCCCCAAATACTCCGCCAAAGCACTCCCGTCACCCTCCTTCTCACATCCCACTAATAGAAGGAGAAATTCAGACCCTCTTGCAGAAAAGGGCAATAGAGGTAGTCCCCTTGCATCAGTGGGGAAAGGGGTTTTACTCCCATTTCTTCCTGGTCCCCAAAAAGACACAGGCTCTTCGTCCCATTCTGGACTTCAGTTCTCTAAGTCTCTTTATAGAGTACAAAAGGTTCAGGATGGTGACCCTCCCGGGTCTACTTCCTCTGCTGTACCAAGGGGACTGGCTCTGCTCCCTAGACATGCAAGATGCATATATGCATATCGGGGTCTTCCCTCCCCACAGAAGTTTCTGAGGTTCCACCTCCAAGGGGAGCGCTACCAGTTTTGAGTTCTTCCATTCGGCCTCTCTTCCACTCCACGAATCTTTACAAAATGCTTGGCAGTAGTGACTGTGGCTCTAAGGTGCATGGAACACTACGAAACCCATACCTAGACAATTGGCTGCTTACAGCCCCATCAAGGGCTGGCCTACTTCACGCCTTTGGAGACACCTATACTCTATTCCGAGAACTGGGGATCACCCTGAACCTACGAAAATTGTCCCCAGAGCCCAGTTAAAAGCTCGTCTTCATTGGAGCGGTACTGGATTCTATCCAGGGCATGGTCTTCTTCCCCCAGGACAGGGGAGAGTGCCAAAGGGATCTCAATAACTCCTCAAGTCCCAGCACGGAACTTCCTCAGGCTACTGGGGAACATGGTGGTGGCCATTCCTGTCACTCCCTTGGCCCGCCTCCACATGCAGATCCCACAGTAGATGCTCAGGGTACAGTGGGACCAAGGCTACGATGATCTATACTTCATGGTCAGGATCACCGAGCCAGTCAGGAGAACTTTGTGTTGGTGGATGGACCCCCAGAACTTGAAGAAAGGGGTCAGCTTTCGTCCAGAGCCACCAGGTCAGACTCTTACAACAGATGCATCAGACCTGGGGTGGGGGGGGCGCACCTGGGTGCTCATCAAACGCAAGGGGTTTGGACATCCGAGGAGCGGTCTCTTCATATCAATGTACTGGAGATGCGAGCGGTTCTCTATGCCTTACAGGTATTTCAAGAGGACCTGATGCCAGGCTCTCTTCTGGTTCAAACAGACAATAAGGCGGTCGTCTTCTACATCAATAAGCAAGGGGGCACTCATTCGTACTCCCTTTGCAGGGAGGCGATGGGTGTCTGGTACTGAGCGCTGGAGCAGCGCATTCTGTTGTCCACAGTGCACGTTCCAGGCGTCCTCAACGATCTGGCTGACAGCCTAAGCAGGTCTCGATCCAGAGTCCACGAGTGGGAGCTGCTACAGTCCGTGGCAGATCAGCTCTTCAACAAGTGGGTTCATCCAGAGCTAGACCTCTTTGCGTCACCATGCAATGCCAAACTGCCAATGTTTTGCTCGCAAGAGCACGTGCCTGGAGTTTTCTGGCCAGACGCGTTAATTCCTTTGCTGGGCAGGGAGTTTTCTCTATGCCTTCTCGCCTTTCCCTCTTTCAGAGAGTCCTAGTAAAGTTACAGGCAGAAGGGGCCCGAATGATTCTCGTAGCCCCCAGATGGCCTCTGCAGATTTGGTTCACACTCCTGCAGCGGTTATCCATGGAGCCTTCAATTCCGCTGCCCATATGCTCGCAGTTGCTGTCCCAGGAACAGGAGTAGCTGGTCCATCCAGACCTTCGGTCCTTATACCTACATGCTTGGCTCCTTCAGACGTAGCTCAGCACAGATATGGGTTTCCTCGGAAGTGGCGGCAGTCCTAGTTTCGTCGAGAAAGCCCTCCACCCGCTCTGCTTATGCTATGAAGTGGAAGCGTTTTTGTCTATGGACCTCGTCACAGCATTTGGACCCCGTCACTTATCCAGTGAACTCAGCGTTGCAGTATCTCCTCTCCTTGTATCAAAATGGCCTGAGCTACTCCTCTATCAAGGTGCATATGTGGGCTGTCTCTGCCTGTCATTGGAGATAAGGCGTTGGCACAATTGGATGTCGCCCGCACCTTTTTAAGAGGAATTTTGCATATGAGACCTCCCATTCGGGAACCTATCCCACCCTGGGATCTCCTTTATGTGTTCGAGAAGCTCATCCTCCCTCCCTTTGAACCGGCAGCGGATTATGAGCTGCGTTACCTTTCTTGGAAGGTTTGTTTTTTGGTTGCTATTACCTCAGCTCGAAGAGTTTTCGAGCTTCAGGCTCTGATGTGTAAAGAGCCGGTTTTGATTTTCCACAGGGAAAGGGTTTCCCTTAGAACAAATCCTAAGTTTCTTCTGAAAATGGTCTCCGAGTTGACCTTCAACCAGTCGGTTGACCTTCCAGTTTATTTTCCTTCCCCATCCAATAGAGGGGAGGCGCTCCTTCACACACACTGGATGTCCACAGGACTTTGAGGTATTATCTCAAACGGACGGCTGCGCACCGTCAATCGGAGCAACTTTTTTGTGGCCTTTGTGCCACAATGCTTGGGTAAACCGGTGACCAAGCAGACCAAGCACCCCAGACCCCTCTAGGAGCCCTCTCTATCTCACCACAGCCTACGTTTCCCCAAAGAACCAGCACCCAGCCCTGATATCTTTAACGGACTACCTAGCCACCCTCCACCATAAGGCAGAACAAGTCCTAGTGGGGGACCTTAATGTAAATTGGCTCAGCACCTCCTCATCCACCACCAGAGACTCATTTGCCGCCCAATGATTCTGACAACTGTCACCCAGCCCGAGACTTAACCCTAAGAGTGGTACCAGCACCCTGCTGGATGTTGTTATAACTAACCGACCCCATAAAATCCAAAACATCCAGGTCCTCCCAGACTCCCTGAGTGACCACTCCCCTATCCTATTCCACTGGGTAGCCCCCAAGCCCAAGCCCAAAGCCCAGACCACCCTCCGCAGGCGCCTCCGCCCTGGTGGGCTGAAGAAACTTAAGGCACTCCTCACCCAGATAGACTGGTCCCCCATTCAGCAGGCAACATTGATACTGCCCTCACCTTTTTCACTCACACCTTCAACATGGCCTCTGATCTCTTTGCACCCTTAACCAAAACCCGGTCCAAAAAACAGAACGCACCCTGGGTTAGCCCGGCCCTCCTACAATTACTTAGAAACCGGGATAACCTCTGGCACCTTGCCACTGAAACAGGTCGTCTGTCTGATAGGCAAGCATACAATGCAGCCGAAATAAATGCTCATGGGCCATCAGGAAAGCCAAGGCAGACCATTACCAGGCCTCCCTTACCTCCTCCTGGGGCTCAGCCCGGACCTTCTGGGATAATATTAAGCAACTCAATGGTAAAGCTTGCTCCCCTGCCCCATCCCAGCTCACTAGAAATGGCACAACCTCCACCGAGCCTGCCACCATAGCTAACTGGTTCAACACCACTTTCACTGACCTTAGCTCAGTCCTCCCTAGTAATTTCTTTGACCCTCCCCCCAGCCAAACTCCCCCTGTCCTCCAGCACCCCAGCTTCCTCCTGCGAAAGATTTCCACCCGGGAAGCCAGACCCATCCTAATCAAAGCTCTCAATGGCAACAATCCCAGCAGTGACTCACTGGACCCCAGCATCCTCAGGCTGGTGCTAGATGAAGTCCTTGCACCTCTCACAAGCCTAATTAACCAGTCACTCTGCCTGGGACAATTCCCACAGCTTGGAAAACAGCCATTATCACACCTATTCATAAAGAGGCGACAGGTCATCGGCCAACAACTACCGGCCAATCTCCATCCTCCCTCCCTCTCTAAAGCCCTGGAGAAAGTGGTGGCCATTCAAATCACTGATTATCTGGCTAAGCATAACATCTTATGCCCAGAGCAACATAGCTTCCGTGCGGGTCACAGTACCAGCACTGCCCTTATTAATTCTCCAACTTCCTACACTCCTCCTTGGATACCAGCTCCCTAGCTGGTGCAGTGTTCATTGACCTCTCAAAGGCTTTCGACACTGTCTCCCATCCACTTCTGCTGAATGCACTCTGCCTCACTGGTCTCTGGCTGGCCCCTGGCATGGTGTGCTAGCTATCTTGACACTCGATCCCAGTGTGTCAAGATTAATAGCACTTCTGACCGTCCCATTCTCTCTGGGGTCCCCAAGGCTCCATCCTGGGCCCCTTCTCTTCTCGCTGTATCTGAACACCCTGCCCAGTGCATGCTCTGGCAAAATTCTGCTGTATGCAGGCAGCGCTGTCCTTTTGCCACCACCGTAATCCCATCTCCCTACAGGACTCCCTACAGCAGTCTTTCAACAGTGCGAGGCTTGGTTTAAGGGCGCAGACTCGTCATCAATCTTAAGAAAACCAAAACTATGCTCTTTTCCCACCCCCAAAACAAAGCTAGCAACCACCCACTCTATATCCTTCCAAGCACCAACCAACCACTGGAACAAGTCTGCTTCTACAAATACCTTGGGGTTTACCTTGATTCAGCCCTCACATTTCACAACCACATCGGCCTAACATCCGCCACCAACACGACAGCATCCTATTCCGCCATAAAACCTGCCTTCCCCAAATGCTCTCGACTGGCTGTTACATCGTCCGTTCTGTCCCTTGTAGACTATGGTCTACCAGTATCTGATGCTGCCGACACCACTGCACTCAACAAAATTCACTTAACCCTGAATAAAGCGTGCAGATTGATTACTGGTACTACCAGGCTCACACACACCTGTCAGCTATGTGTCGATGCTAACCTGCTTACCCTGGAAGAGACGGCTCCGATACCAGACCTGTCTCCTCACCAAAAAAACCCTACTGGGCTCTCCCAGGGGTAATGGCATCCATCCACCAGAGCCCTCCCACCATTGCAACACGGTCTTTCCTACAAGACCTCTCAAAGGTCCCCAGAACGAGAACCAGCCGTGGCCAGAGGTCCTTCAGCTCATAGAGCCCCAACCTGGTTTAACTCTCTCCCTGCCACCATCACCAATGCCATCACCATCTCCACATTCAAAACCGCACTTGAACCACATCTCAGCACTGTAACTGCTCCTGTCTCTGAACATAGCCTCCACCTCTTTCTCTCTTGACAGTGCCCCCTGGCAGCTCTCCACCCAACCATCCCTCCACCACTTCCCTGTACACCATGCCTAGGTTTAACCTGGCCAGTGCCAGCTGTTTTCAATGTTTATCTACCAGAATGCTCACTTGATACCGACTTGTGTAATACCTGTTATCAATTACATGTACCCTGTACCCAATTGTATTTGTCTGACCACAATGTGACATGGCACCTCTGGTGAATGCCTATTGATTTTTTGCAAATCTTTGCTATGTAACCGAAACGCAATGTATGTCTTTATGTGACGAAGTACCTTTGGAAACGAGCCTCTGGCTCAAAGGTTGTAAACTGATTCTTAAATAAATAAAAATAAATAAAAGATATCAAGTGGATAGTCCACTGCGTTTCCTTCTACTATGAAAAACACAATAAGCCCCTACCGGGCCCGGTTAGGGGTCACTCCACCAGAGGAGTGTCTGCTTCATTCGCCGCCCTGAGAAATATCTCTGTCAAGGACATATGTGTGGCCGCTACCTGGAACTCTGTGCATACCTTTGTCAAGCATTACAGCTTGGATATCGTATCCAGACGGTGAGCTAACTCCGACCTGGCTGTTTTGCAAGGACTTCTGTCCTGCGGCCTCCGGAGTCCGCATATTCCACTTCCCAGGTTTGTCTACTTCTTTGGCGTGGACTGCTTGGTATTCAGTCCTGAAGGTTATAGCCTGCTGCAGAGCTCCCACTCGAGTAAGATGAGTACAGTTCACGTAAGAACTTACGTAACAGTAGATCTTCAAGAAGGGAAGGCTCTTACGGCCATCCCTCCACCACCTCCCCCCTTGAGGTGTGCAGATCCATCTTCATTTACATCTCCTATATTCACTTCGTCTCCTTCTCTTGTCAGGGCTTGTTGCGGGCCTTAGCAGGAGAACTGAGGTGGAGCTGGGTCCGCCCCTTTTGTACCAGGCGACGTCGGGGGCGGTCCCTACTGTATACTGCTGGCTGAGAAGTTTTACGGATGGTCCTAGTGCCTGCGGCATAGTCTTGAATGTCATAGTCTGCTGCAAGAGCCCATCTCGAAGATCTGCTGTTACGCTAAGTTCTTGCGTAACTGTACTTTCTTAGTTTAGTGTAGATTATTTTTTGTATTTTTTCTGTCTGTGTAGATGAAGTAGTGAAATTGTGGCATGCTCAAACTGTAACTCTAAACCCATGTGGTATACATTGGAGATGCGGATATCCAGCACCTGACTGCACCTGTTGTCGCAAGCGGGGGGAATTCTGTGCCCACGTAGGATAAGACTAGCCCAGACACAGCCCCAGTGCCGCTGTACACCATGCATCACACACCTTAATCTAACCAAACACACAGAAACAATGGTTTCGAAATGATGGCCAATACAATCGGATGCACCACCTGGAATGTAAAGGGGGCCCAAACTAAAGAAAAGAAATACCAGATTTTAAGGCACCTAAAATCACTGATGACCCAGATAGCCTTTTTACAGGAGACCCATGCACCAGGCACAACTATGGAGGAGGGAGTGGGTGGGGCAGGTGTTTGCGGTGGGAACCAGCAACAGAAAGGCAGGGGTAATCATCCTGATTCACAGGAATATCCCCTTCCTACTTGCTGAACAGCACACCGACCCGCAGGATAGATATAGTGTTAAGGGGGACATTGAATAGACACAAGGTTATCCTAGGGGCCATTTGTGGATCGGGCAAGGAAGAACCTGGTTTCTTTACTGAACAGCTGTCTCTGGTGTCCTCAATGCTCTCTAATCCCACCATAGTGGCAGGGGACTGGAACTTGGTCCAGGATAATAGCCTGGACAAGTCCAAACCGAAGAAAATCTGGCTCTCACCCACACAGTGGGCGATCTTCCTGGGCATAGTCTCCACCACTCATTCACACTAATGAGATCTACACTGGAAGCGCTAGGACCCAGCAGGAGCAAACTTTTCGAGAGGGTCGGTGCCAGAGATTGAGCCGTGAGGAAGTGTCACTGCGAGCCATGGCTCGTACAGTAAAGACTACCTTGGTGTCGACCCTGCAAACGCCTCAGTTCCTTTTTTCCTGCCATCAACTGCGCTTCAGTGATGACGATGCTCGCCCCCCCGGGAGTCAAACTAGCAGCATAGTTTTCAGTTTGTTTTGTAATTTATCTTCGAAAGTACCGAGTAGATTTTAGTTAACTCTATTGATTAATAAAGAAGTCTTCAGCCCTCCATTGACTGAGTCGACCATGAACGGGTCACGTGACGGTAGGGAGATTTCGTATGAAAGCTGTTCAGTCAGCCAGGCTGGGTCCGGTCCGCTGCCCTCCCCGGAGGGTGGGTCTGACAATGGACAGTCCAGTGCTCAGGGAGATGGGCGGTCCCCCCCCCGAAATCATAAAAGGAAACGGTCCCATTCGCAGCACCGTTCAGCCTTGAGTTCTTCCTCGGCGCACAAGTCGAGAAAGAGGCGTGCCTAGAGGTCACCTTCTGGTATGTCATCGCTCGACAGTCGGTCATTAGGGCTAGGCACTGGACTCCTCCCCTCTCGGAGTCGCCGGTTTCTGGCTCTGGTGCCCGACTTCTTTGACATCGGAGCCCGTCCGCTCGCATTGGATGGGCCTCCGATGAGCAGTTTCACCAGTGGGCTGCTCTTATGGAGTAATGGGCTTTGGAGGTTGGTCCAGCTGCCTGGCCCCATCTCTCAGGGGCCTTTGGGCTGCTTGAAGGACCGAGTAGGCCGGTTGGACCTTCCTAGTCATGCGGCGCCTTTTTCGGTGCCGTCGACTCCGTGCTCTGGTGTTTTCCCCCATCACATGGCTGCGGCGCAGGGTCCCACACCAATGCCTTTATCTCCTGTTAATTTTCCTCCTTTGCCTTCAAATCACATTTTTCGGAACCTTGGGACACCCTCGGAGCCATCCGCGGCGCCGCTGGTTTTGTCGGCGGCGCCGGGGGCTCTCAGGAGACGATTTTGAGCCTGACCCAGATCTTTCTCTGGGTTATGATGTTGAACGAGCAGGAGTTAATCCTGCTGCAGAGCCTGTGGTCGAAGACCTTTCCTTTAAGTTGCCGCTGAAAAATTTAAATTCCACTCTTTCTCTCCAGACTACAGAAATCGATCCTGGGAAGCTCTGAAGACTCCAATACCTACATGTCCCGGAGATCCTTATGGATTTAACTCCTCCGGTACAACCATCTTTTGAGACCTTTTCTCAGATGGTATGGAACAATCCTGCTCTCATCCCTTCCGTGGCCAAGTCCATAGATATGAAGTACGCTGCTCCCAAGGATTGACCCATATTGGCCTCACAAGCTTTTGCTGATCCCATTGTAGTCATAGCAGAGAATGACAAGGCCATCCTCCCTCAGGCATCCTCAGCCCGGCCTATCAATATAGAATCTCGTAAGATAGACACCTTAGGTAAGAGAGTCTTTGCTGCATCCACCCTGGGTATGTGTATTGCCAGCTACGATGGCTATTTTTCTCAGTATGAATATGTCCTTTGGCACTCACTCAAGCAAATGGTAGAAGCTCTGCCTGAGTCAGAAACTAATTCAGAGCTACTTCACACCATAACCAGGGGCATAGAGTCCAGTAACCAACAGGCTAAAGCTGCAGTGGACGCTTTCGATACTGCTTTTCGAGCAGCAGCGGCGGCAGGCATTTGTACCCGTCGCCACTCCTGGCTACGTACTTCGGGTTTC
Organism: Neoceratodus forsteri; assembly: GCA_016271365.2. NCBI lineage: Eukaryota > Metazoa > Chordata > Ceratodontiformes > Ceratodontidae > Neoceratodus > Neoceratodus forsteri. Next base: position 347,807,474 of record CM028138.1, on the reverse strand, counting down.
ACGAATGATGCCCAGCAGCAGGTCCTGGCCTTATCCTTCGACAGTATCTGTTCGGACCCCAGGTGGAACAAGCTCTGGAAGCCACACAGAAGACTAGGTCAGCCAGTAAAATAGCTTGACCCGCACCCTCTCGGGGGGAGGGGGGGCAATAAATGTCAATTTTATAAGTCAGTCCTTTCGAGGCAAAGGTGGGGGGGCTTAACAACAGACACCCCGCAGCCACAAAAGAAAATGCAGCAGAAGGCACAAGCCCCCAAAGCGCCCAGTGCCAGCTTCTGAGTTCTCGGCCCAGGTGCCACCTCAGCTGCCCGAGGGGGGGCGGGAGACACTTCCTCAGCAGTGGGAGGACGTCTGACTCAGTTCTATCACTGGCGGAGGTCTGTAACATCAGACAAATTGGTCCTCCAGATAATCCATAAGGGTGTTCTCTCAGTCTTTCAGAACCCCCGGATCATCCCTCCAAACAGCCCAGACTGTCAGCAGTACAGTCAGACGACCTTACTTCCGAGGTGCAAGGCCTTCTGAACAACAGGGCAGTAGAAGTAGTTCCGCCAGACCAACGAAACTCCGGTTTCTACTCCCATTACTTTCTAGTTCTGAAGAAAATTGGAGGCATGCGCCCCATTCTGGATCTCAGAAAGTTAAACAAATACCTTCACAAGGAAAAGTTCAAGATGATATCTCTAGGTACCCTTCTATCTTTGATTCATCAACACGATTGACTAGCCTCCCTGGACATGCAGGATGCCTACTAACACATTCTTATACACCCAGAACACCACAAATACCTGAGGTTTGTAGCGTGTGTCAACATTATCAGTTCAGAGTCCTGCCCTTTGGGCTATCCTCAGCGCCGCAAGTTTTTACAGTGTGTTGTGCAATGCTCGCAGCACATCTCAGGAAAATCGGAATTCAAGTGTTTCCTACCTGGACGACTGGCTTCTAGCAAGCCCTTCCAGGCAGGGAACTCTGGATGCCGTAGCCAAAGCTTCAGACTTCCTCACGTCCATGGGAGTCCTGCTAAATCACAACAAATCACAGTTGCAGCCCTCCCAGAAACTCCTTTTCATAGGATCTCTTCTGGATACCTCCTGTGTGAAAGCTTTTCTTCCAGAGGACAGAAGGAGCGATATCCTACAGATGGCCTGGCACATCAGAGAAAACAGATCGGTTTGAGCTATCTTGATGCAGTGGATGCTGGGTCTCATGGCATCCTCAGTGTTCACTGTACCTCTAGCTCGTCTCCACATGAGAACCTCTCAGTTGATGCTCAGTACTCAATGGTCCCCAACCACTCACCCTCGGTCCTTTCCCATCAAGGTGACAGAACCTCTAAAGAGGTCACTCACCTGGTGATCGCAGGCGAACAACATTCTGGAAGGGTATCCCTTTGCTCCTCTGGATCATCAGATCTCCATTACCACCGACGTGTCCCTGATGGGGTGGTGAGTTCACTGCCAGAAGCTCCACACCCAAGGTACGTGGACTCGGGACGAGTCTCAGCTCCTCATAAACATCCTGGAAATGAGAACCATCCGCCTTGAAGGATATACTCTGTCAGAAGAACATTCTTCTTCAAACGGACAACAAAGCAGCGATGTATTACATCAACAAACAGGGCGGTGCACACTCTTACCCGTTATGCAGGGAAGCTATGAGAGTGTGGGAATGGTGCCTGGAGCACAAGGCTCTAATCCACATGATTTACCTACCAGGCATGCAGAACGAACTGGCAGACCATCTCAGCAGGACTGAGACAGATCCTCACGAGTGATCTCTCGACTCAACAGTCGCTCGGTCACTCTTCAGAGTGGGGAACTCCAGACCTGGACCTTTCTGCATTTCCAGTCAACGCAAAACTGCCTCTCTTCTGCTCCAGAAATCCAGGAAGTGGCATTTTCTGTCAGGATGCGTTCAGGCTGCAGTGGACAAAACTCTCTGTATATACCTTTCCTCATCTTCCTCTAATTCAGAGGGTGCTTCTCAAATTCAAGTCTCAGTGAGACAGAGTTATTCTCATTACTCCCTTCTGGCCTCGCCAGATATGGTTCCCGCTGCTCAACAGTCTGTCGGCAACCCTCCCGAAGGCACTTCCCCTTCAGACGAACCTTCTGACCCAGGGGCCTGTGGTCCAGCCCAATCGGAAGGCGCTTCACCTTCACGCTTGGCTCCTGAGGAGATGGAGGTGAATAGGTTCAATGTTTCCCGTAGGGTTTCAGATATTCTCTTGGCTGTGCATAAACCAGCCACTAGAAAAACCTACACAGCCAAATGGAAGCGTTTCTCTCTCTGGTGTGCAAAATCCTCTTCGAACCCTTTTTTCCTGCCCACCAAATAAAGTCTTGGAGTACCTTTTGGACCTCTCAAATTCAGGTCTGCAGTACTCTACTGTCCAAGTTCATCTCTGTGCCATTTCAGCTTATCATGAGCCAGTATATTTCTTGTCTCTGGCTCAGTTGCCTGTAGTTAAGAGGTTTCTTAAGGGCATTCTGTATACCAGACCTCCTATCAGATGTCCAGTCGCAGCCTGGGACATTAACCTTGTGCTAGACATGCTCACTCGGGAAAACTTTCAAGCCTCTAGCTACCTGCGAATTGAAGTTCCTCGCTTGGAAAACAGTCTTCCTGGTGGCTATCACTTCAGCCCATAGAGTTTCTGAAATACATGCTCTGGTCACAGACCCCCCGTACACTGTATTTCACAAGGACAGAGTAGTTCTTAGGACTCGCCCTAAGTTTCTTCCAAGGGTTGTCTCAGAATTTAATTTAAACCAACCTTTAGTCCTACCCACTACTTTGCCAACTTCAAGAATGAAGGGGAACGTATCCTGCATTCTTTGTATGTTAAGAGAGCACTGCGATTCTATCTGGATAAAACAAAAGAAATTTGCAAGGCTCAACAACTGTTTGTTTCCTTCAGCGAGACCCGGCTGGGTCAACCTGTTGCTATTAGGTGCATTTCAGCGTGGTTGGTAGCAAAGGTTAAGGTAGAAGGCAGAGTGTACGCTCACTCTGCTAGAGCAGTCGCAGCATCTCTGGCGGAAATCCTCAGCGTGCCCATTGCAGACATTTGCAGTGTGGCTACATGGAGCTCAGTGCATACTTTCATTAAGCACTATGCTTTAGATGTCCATGCTAGACGACATCTGTTGTTTGGTAGGACTGTTCTTAACGGAGTTCTGTCCTCAGTATGTGAGCTCTTAGTTTCTCCTGCCGCCCGTCTCGGGGGTTTGTTAGCTCGGTAGTCTCCTGTTAGTGTGAATGAGTGGTGAAGACTTTATGTTCAGGAAGATATGGAAATTACGTACCTACTGTAATTCTTGATCTTTCTGAACGAAGTCTCCACCACTCATTCACACGCCCACCCGTCATCCCCCGAGCTCACATCTCTGTTTTTGATCTTCACTCCCTCAATGGTTGGGCTGTGAAGACTCTGTTGTTCCTTCTTACACAGGTCATTTGGACTATCTTATGTCCGATTGTGTTAGGTTAGACCTCTAGGTTAGTTACACTGCACCTCCTCGGAAGAAAGGTACTGAGTCGGTTGGAGGGTCGACGCTGAGGTAGTCTTTACTGCACGAGCCAGGGCTTGCGGTTCCGCTTCCTCACGGCTCCATCTCTGGTGCCGACCCTCTCGAAAAGTTTGCTCCCGCTGGGTCCTAGTGCCTCCGGCGTAGATCCATTAGTGTGAATGAGTGGTGGAGACTTCATCCAAGAAGTTCAAGAATTACGGTAGGTACGTAATTTTCATTTCTCAGAACTCCAGGACTCCATGGGCGTGGTGGATGTGTGGCATATCCTGCACCCCACTAAGGAATACACCTTCTGGTTGGTCCCTCACAACTCCTCTTCTAGATTTGACTTTTTCCTGGCCAACCAGCAAATCTTAAAAAACCATGTCCATGTGCGAAATTCACCCTATGGTAGTATCGCACCATGCGCTAGTCTCCCTATCCTTCCTGCCCTCGGACCACCACAATAGGGATAGGATATGGCGACTAAACAACAATCTGCTAAAAGATCAGTACACCCTCAAATTAATAAAAGACCGCACTAAGTGCTGCTTTGAAGAGAATGCAGGGTCGGTCCCAAAACGGGCACTCCTCTGGGGAGCATTTAAATGCACACTCTGGGGAGAGCTCATAAGCCTAGCTTCCATTAGGAAGAAAGAGAGGGGCCAAAAGCGTGCAGTTACTGCGCACAATACGGGAGCTAGAAAAGAAAGCCAAAGGGTCACCAAACTCCAATGCAGCACTGCAACTCAGTGCAGCAAGAGCCAGTTATGGAGAGCTTCTTGGGGAGCAGGCAGATATCGCCATCCTCGGGGCCAAGACTAGATATGTGGACCAGGGCCAGAAGGCCGGGAAACTCCTGGCACTGAGGCTCAAGCAGCAGGAGGCGCACAGAGCCATCAACTCTATCGGGACAAGACAAGCAACATTCTTTCCCACCCAGAAGAAATAGCAGCAGCCTCCGGGAACTTTTATGCAGACCTATATACGGGGGGGGGGGGTTCAGCTCTCCCCAAGGGGGGTACGCCACTTCCTTGCAGAGGCCAACCTACCCAAGGTTATCCAAACCGAATGTGAGCGATTGGGTGCCCCTGTCGTAGAGGGGAGGTAGCGAAGACTGTCTTATTTCTGAAGAGTGGACAAGGCCCCAGGCCCGGATGGCTTTTCCACCAATTTTTATAAGGCTATGTGCCCTGGAATATACAAACACCTGGTAAACCTATATAATGAGGCCAAGGAGGAGAGAGACCTTGACCCAAGCTTACAAGAGGCACATATAACCCTTATTCTGAAGCCAAGCAAGGACATGGCTAACGTGGGTTGCTATAGACCCATATCCCTACTTAACACAGACTTGAAAATCCTGGCTAAAATACTGGCCACACATCTGTGTGCGGTGATCGGCTCCCTAATAGGCCTACAACAGGTGGGTTTCATGCAGGGTAGGCTGGCTTCTGATCACTTACGGAAACTAGCCCACATACTTAGCAGCCTCCAGATATGCTGGCACCCCAGCGGTTCTGATCTCGCTTGATGCTGAGAAGGCCTTCAGCGGGGTATCCTGGATGTTTCTGTTTGAGGTCCTCAAAGAATTTGGGCTCCCTATGGACTTCATAGAGTGGGTTAGACTTCCGTACACAGCACCCACTTCCAGGATCCTCTGCAATGGAATTCTCTCCCCTCAGTTCCAGTTGGGCACCCAGCAAGGTTGCCCACTATAAGACACACTAAGAGCCCACGAGTGGGAGCTCAAGCAAGAGTTGGTCAACCACATCTTTGACCTATGGGATCAGCTGGAACTGGATCTGTTTGCCTCCCCATACAATGCAAAACTACCCAAGTCGTGCTCGCTTGCTCCAGGGCATGGTGTTTTTTGGTGAGACGCGCTATCTCTTTGCTGGACAGAAAAGTTCTTGTATGCCTTCCCTCCCTTTCAGATTCTACAGTGGGTGCTGCTCAAGCTATGGGTGGAGGGGGCCCACATGGTTCTGATTGCCCTTTTTTGGCCTCGCCAAGTTTGGTTTCCGCTCCTTCAGCAGCTAGAAGTGGAGCCTCCAGTTCCTCTGCCTCTCTGCAACGACCTCACGACCCATGAGGAGGGCACGCTGGTCCATCCAGGGCTGAAATCCCTTCACCTTCATACGTGACACCTCAGGACATAGCTGCTTCACGCTTTGGAGTATCCTCCAGGGTGGCATAAGTCCTTGTTGAGGCCAGAAAGCCCTCTACGAGGACCACTTATGTCATGAAGTGTAAGCGTTTTTCCATTTGGGCCACTGCGAAGGGTTGGGACCCGTTCTTGTGCCTGTTCATTCGGTCATGGAGCATCTCTTACACCTCTATGATTTGGGCCTGGGGTATTCATCACTGAAGGTCCATTTGTCTGCCATCTCTGCCTACTATACCCTAGTGGATGGCAGGATAGTAACCCAGCTGAAGGTTTGAGAAACTTTCCTGAAGGGGATTCTTCATCTCAAGCCACTGGTGTGCAGTCCAGTGCCACCGTGGGATTTTAATTTTGTTTTAGAAAAGTTGATTTTTGAACCGGATGATTTCTGTGACATGTGCTATTTGTCTTGGAAAGCGCTTTTCTTAGTAGCAGTTACTTCAGCTCGAAGGATTTCGGAGCTTCAGGCCCTGATTTATAAGTAGCCTTATTTAATTTTTCACAGAGACCGGGTGGCTCTTCAGACCAACCCTAAGTTCTTACCCAAAGTGGTTTGAGAGTTTACGTTGAACCAGTCGATTCAACTTCCAGTGTATTACCCCAAGCATTCCAATCGGGGAGAAGTGATTCTTCATACCTCAGATGCTCATAGACTTTTGCGTTATTACAGTAACAAGACAAAGTCTGTCCAAAAGACAGATAAGCTTTTTGTTTCTTTTGCACCCGAGAGAGAGTGCAGCAGTTTCTAAATGGTGTGTGTCCAAATGGCTGGCAAACTGCATTACTTTCTGTTACCAGAAACGTGGTAAGACCCTCCCGGGGGAGATTAAGGGGCATTCCACCAGGAGTATGGTTGCCTGTACTGCTTGTTTCAGGAATGTGTCAGCCACTGACATCTGCGCCACGGCTACCTGGAGTTCAATCCACACTTTCACGAGGCATTAGTCTGGACATTGCTTCTAAGCACAGGGCAAGTTTCGGCCTAGCAGTGCTTCAGGGCCTCCTGTCATGATTTATGTACCTTTATTGGACCTTTTTTCCCTGCCTCCCATGTTTCAGTTTTCTTCTGATTCACACTTCTTGAGACTCTGTCCTCAAGGCGATTACCTACTGCAAGAGCCCTCTCGAAGTAAGATAGTACAGTTGCATAAGAACTTACTGTAACAATAGATCTTCGAGTGAGGCTCTTACAGTAGGTAACCTTTTTTCCCTCCATCCCCAAAATTTATTTGGTTTATTGTTCTTTCGTTATGAGCTTATTTTGGGCTCTGGGAGCCTCTGTTTCCTTTTTTTCCTGTCACTCCACTTATGTGGTCTCCGGAGGGAGAACTGGAAAGTGGGAATGGGGACAGCCCACTATATAGTGTCACGTTGACATGTGTAATGTGACGTCGGGTGGGCGATCCCCCGTCAGATACTGCTGCCAGGGGGCGCAGTCCTCAAGGTGATTACCTACTGCAAGAGCCTCTCTCGAAGATCTACTGTCATGGTAAGTTCTTACATAACTGTACTTTTTCAGTACAGAAAGTGGTCATTGCAGGCTGTGTTGTCTGACACGAACAAGGGCATGACTCTGCAGGAGACTGTCAAGTCCGTAACACTGAAAGATGTTTATATGGGAAGAGAGGCATGGGAGAAGGTACCATCAGAGACGGTAGCTAAGGCACAAGTGTGGTGTTATAGCAACCAAAGAGCTTGAAGCAGAGATGGAGGGAAGGAGAGAGCACTAGTGGACGTGGATAATGACCCTGAAATTGTGGCACTGGCAGAGGACATGATCGGCAGACCTAATGTTTCCCTCACCGCAAATGAAATGGAGGAATTGTTTGACACCGCTGAGTGAGTTGTGTCTGAATCAATCAGACACATTCAGGCAGCAACCTGAAACAAGCGAAAGTAAAGACAATAGTGATGTCAGTGAAGATGAAGCAGAACCTGTCACTACGCATTCAGAGGCTGTTGAATGCGGAGTTGTTTAATATGGCTGGAAAATCTGCCAGACTGTGACACTGTACAGTTGATGTTACTATGAGGTCTCCATGCAAAGAGATCGCATGTGATTACATGATGGGAGAGCGTCTTTGTGTACATATGTTAATGATGAAGAGAGTGTTTGTAGGTGAACGTACATGGTGTTTATTTTATTAATGTTTAACTCCCCAAACTCTGCAATAGGGTGGACATTCCGAGGGGGGTGAGGGTGGAAAGGATGAGCAGCAATCTGAGAAAATGCAAGGAGTGGTCAATGGTATGGCAGCTGGGTTTCAGTGCGAAAAAGGGCAAAATGCACTTGGGGCTGAGAAACCCAGGAGCAGAATACAGAATTTGGGGGGCGGGGGGGTGGTGATCATATCAGGTGACCTGAATGTGGCCAGGCAATCCAACACGACAATTGGGAGAGTGAGTGGGATGCTGGAATGTATGGGGGCAGGGTATCGGCAGCAGAAAGAGGGAGGTGGTGTTGCCTCTATCTAGATCACTGGTAAGACCTCACCTAGACTACTGTGTCCAGTTCTGGAGGTCATTACAGAATGATCATAGAGTTGAAGCGATCCAGAGTAGGGTAACTAAAATGGTGCAGGGTTTGCATCAGAAGCCCTACGTGAAGAGATTTAAGGATCTAAATATGTACATCCTGCAAGAGATTGGGGGATATGATAGTGACCTTTAATATCTTACGAGATAAACCAGGTGCAGGAGGGAAGTATTTTTCAGAAAAGAAGGTACTCAAGGACAAGGGGAAACGATACGAGGCTGGGTTGGGGGCTAGATTCAGGGGAGAAAGAGTGGTGGGTTCCTAGAAAAGTCTTTCAGTGGTGGTGGTAGGGAAAAAAACGTGGGATTCAATAATGCATGGGATAGGCATGAAGGACTCTTGGGGGTGCCAGAGGTCAAGTAGGATCTGTGGTGATGATGTAGGCAGGTGGAAAATTGACAAGACTAGGTGGGCCAAGCGGTACTTGTCTGCAGGCAGATTTTATGTTTCTATGCTAGTGTCCAGCTTTCAGCAAGCAACAATGCAGACATTTTTGACATTGCGGAAAAAACAGCTCAGCAAAGTTAATTCACACAGGGGACATCCCTGTGGTTGCAGGGAGAAGCAGGGCTCGATGTTAACTGTATCAGTCTTCACCATTCATAACTGCTGGGTTAAGCCAAAGGCGCTAGGACCCCATGAGAGCTTTTAGCTTAGAGCTTTTTTTCCTAGGAGGAGGGGCCAGCGCCAGAACGGCGCTGCCCACGAGGCAGACATATTGCTTGGCGCAAGGTGGCTGGCCAGTAATCCGCCCTCCACCACCTCAGTTCTGTTTTTCCTGCCGTCCAGGTGCATTACTTCATGGGAGCTGTCACACTTTCTACTGTGTATGAAATTTAAGTTCGCCAAAAACTGCTGAAAGTTCTGCCGCTACTGCTACTCGACGCCGTAGGACATCTCCAGGAACCGGTAAAACCATTTCATTTATTTTGTTCTTGTTTCTGCGGTGCTGGGTCTTTGCCTTAGTTTAATTTTTCGTTGACCGTAATGATCATGTACAGTTCAGAGCCTGCTTCAAAATCCAAGGCGTGGCGTGCCCCTATGCATCGGTGCTCCTGTGACAAGCCAACAACCGTATTCGATCATCATGATTGTTGTCTCACCTGCCTTGGTCCCCATCACAATATGGACAACTGCGATGCATGCTTCTTCATGGTCCCCTGGGTCCTACAGGTGCGCACTTTGGTCGGTCAGTCGGTATCCTCCCACCTTTGGGGGGAAGCATCGTTTGTCCCAGGACGTAAGGTCAGGACATTGAGCCCTTCCCCGGGTTTGCCTTGCATCATGCATAACGAGGGGAGCAGGCCTTTGGCTGGTTCCAGTCTCGCTGAGACCAGAGGCCTAACGTGAGCGTTGGGCAGACAGTCGACCTGCCGGGCGGCTGAGCACCCTCTCAGTTCACCGCTTCCTCGAAGCGGATGCCCTGGTGCTGCGGTCACAGCCACTCTGGGGCCCAAGCCGCTGGAGTCCTCGGTACCACCTGTTAGCACTGCTTTGGCTCCTGGCTCCACCCTTGGAGTCGATAAGCAAGGCAGTGCCGTGGTCAGTGCTAGGCCTGCTTCTGGTGCAGCCAGCGGCACCGGGAGTGGGAGGGTTTTAGGGGTTGCCTCTCTGCCAGCCTCCCTGATCTCCTCTTCGAAGGAGGAGGATGATTGGGATGACCCGGAGTGGCTGCGCAACTCTCGAGACCCGTTGCCCGGTTAAACCTAGCTGTTAAGTCCCCCCAGCAGCCCCTGCCCTTGAGGCCGACTCCTCTGTGTCCTCCGGCGACGTCTCCAGTGCCAGGGAGGATGTCGGCACCAAGGGCAGCACAGAACTGGGGGACGGCACCGAGTCTGAAGCTGGCACCGCGCTCGGTGCCAGGTTGGATTCTGACGCAGAGTCTGGTCTCGCACCATGCACAGCGCCAAGTTGGATTCCAATGCGAGGGTTGGGTATTGGGTTGTTTATAGCACCTCCTGTGGTGCTGGAGCTATCTCAGAAACCCCAATTTCGGGCACTGAGGACCATCCGAGGAGCAGGTCCCTGTCTGGGAAGGGGAGTTTGAGGAGGGGGTGGCACGCAGACCCACATCCAGAGCTGCTGGTGACTCTAGGAGGAGTTGCAGTGCCGACCCCTCTTCTTCGCTCCCAGACCAGGTAGGGTCTGCAGCAGGTGGGACTAGGGGTTGCCTGCAAGGAACAGACCGGCTCCGATCGCCCCATCATGGGGTCCTTTCTCTTGGGCACATTTTGGCCCCTCCTATATGGTTGGGCGACCTACATTGGGTGTGTTGCACAGCCCACCCAGAGAGGTCCCCTGTGCATTCCCTTAGCCCTAGCAGGAATCCTGCTCTGGCTCGCTAAGGCTTCTCCTCCCCCTGCAGATCCTCTGCCTCCTCCCTCTGCTCTACCAGGTCTCTCTGGCCCTTCGGGACCTATGACCTGGGACCAGTTCACATTGTTGATGCCTGCTTTTTCTCGCTGCCTATTTTTTAGACCGAAACCTCCCCAACAGCCCATAATCTGAGCCGGGCTACTCTGCCTCCTCCTCTTCCTTCCCAGAGGAAGAGGATCCTTTGGTCCACCTGTCCTCAGATGCTGATATCACCAGCTATCAGCGGTTCCTGTCAAGGTTGCTTGAGGAGCTCCATATATCCCACTTTGCCAGTTGCAGTCCTGACCATGCAACGCGGGCATTCCTCGGAGAGTTCAGCCCTGAAAACACTGTCATCCCTCCATGGCCTGTCCCTTTCACAGAGGCATCGCATCAGGTCTGGCAGCGTCCCTCTGTCCCTTCTCCAGCCCCGAGGGACTGTCATCGCTGGTACTGTGCACCCCAGGGATCTCCAGGTACTATGCCCCACCCCTCTTCTGGGGTAGCGCTCCTGGACACCCTTTCTGGGCATCGTCGCCAAGACACGACTGTCTCCCAGAGTATTGACTCTGCTGAGTTTGACCACTGGGGCAGGAGAGTCTTCTCAGCAGTGCATCACAGCGCACCAGGCACATCAGGCTGCCTATGCTAGGCACCTGTGGAGAGTGCTGGGACAACTCCTGGCGACCTTGCCTGACACAGTAGCAACCGGCAAGCCATTTGCTGTACTGCTAGGGGCCTAGAGCTAGCGAGACACCAAGCAAGGACGTGTTATGATGCCTGTGAGGTAGCCTTTAGGGTGGCAGGAACTGCAGTCTGCATTAGGTGAACAGCATGGCTTCACCTCTCACTGTCATCACCCCTGGCATAGGGTGATTGCCTCTCCCTTCCAAGGGGACCATTTTTTTCTCCCCCAGGGTGAGGTGAGAATTGTCAGGGCACCTTCCTTCTCTCAGGCAATGGGAGTCTCAGTCTCGCCCTGACGAGTCTCAGGCCTTGCCAGGCCCATGAGGGGCCCCTTCTTCCTGTGTTTCTGTCCCACAGGAGGCTGAGGAAAGTTTCCAGCCTTCAGGGAGGTGCCAACACCTTTAGGTGCTTGTTACTTACCCGCCAGTGGTGAATGGAGATTTATACAGCTAAGATATGAAAATTACATACCTACCATAATTCTTGATCTTACTGTATATCTTCACCATTCATCACTGCTTCCTGCCCACCTTCCCCTCTTGGTCCCTCCACTTTCCCCTCTTGGGCCGTCAGCCTCTTGGCAGTGCCTTCTCCCTGCTTGCCCCGTTGAGGCCAATTGTGGGTATACACCTGCTGGCACCTCCGGGTTCACTGATCCTTCACTAAAGAGACAGGGACCTACTTCTGGGGGGAGGGCAAACAGGAGCCTTGCCCCCTCTATACTAGGGACTCTTTGGGGTCCCTCGTGACCCTGATGGGGACTCTTCTGACGAGCTTTCCAAGAGCCCTCTTTTAGTGTACTTGAAAGGGCTCTTGTCTTTCTGCCTATGCTTTGACTTTGAGTTTGCCCTCTTCTTGGAGTCTTGGTTATTCCATTTTACTCCCCAGGTAACCCACTCTGACCTTTTTCTGAGGTTTGACCAGTTCTGGAGACTCGAGGCCTCCGCCTTGCCGTTTCTGTGGCACTGGGCATGGGGGGGGGGGTTTCATCCCTCTCAGATTCTGGACCTTCCTAAATTGAGGGGGTCTACATCTGAGAGGATCCTGCCCCGGGGTGGGTCCTGTCCCCATCTCTGATTTGTGTAAGGGACAGGGAGTGAGACACATATGGCTCCCTTTCCTTTCTCTGGTGGACCAAGAGGGTGCATCCTTATGTGACTTACTCTGTGTCCTGTGATGTTTCACATCTGCAAGCTTCTGTGACCTGATAGGCATAGCGGCCTGGTTCTCCTACCTTGACTCCTCTTCAGTCTGGCTTATCCTGTGGTCTAAGTCCCTCTCCTGCCTTGGTGTTCTTCCCCAGTTAAAAAAAAAAGAAAGAGTCCAAGCATTTGGGTCCCCCAGAGGACCCCTTCGGGACCTTCCTTTTCGGGGTGCCATGCATATCTCGCTCCTCTTCCCTCTTTTCTCTGTTTGTTCTTCTCTTCCTTTTCCCTCCCCTTTTTTTTTAATCCTCCCTTGGCCTGTCCGGTGGTTGGGGTCCTCTGTTCCAGACCTTATAGTGTCCTTCCCCTCTTCTTGTGGTGGGCTTATTCCTTTTTTCAGTTTGTCTTTTCCTTTTTACTATCCCTCTGGCTCCTGTGCCCTTCCCTCCTTTTTCTCCCTCTGTCTCTATTTTTTCCTCTCTGGTGATCAGAACTGAAATGGTGATGGGGCAGGGGGTGGTTACTGACCTAACCCATGGCGCCCCTATTAATATGTCAACCTCGAGGCGGCTCTCCCCCGGGTGAAAAAAAGCTAAGTCATAGTCTTAGCACTTCTCGCTTAATCAGCAGTGATGAATGGTGAAGATAATAAAAGATCAAGAATTATGGTGGTAGGCACGTAATTTATATTCTTTCTGGACTAAGTCTTCACCATTCATTCATACTAATGGGACTATGTCAGAGGCGCTAGGACCCAGCGAGAGCCAAAAATCTTCAGGAGGGCTGGAAGAAGAAGAAAATGTACCCCTCGAGGTCACTCTCTGATTTGTCTGTTGGGGAGTCTCCGGTAGTTGAGAGCCCTCCGGATTTCTGGTGACTTCTGCTCTCGATGGCCTGGACTCTGCCCTTCTCTGCCCCTTGGAGGGGTTCAGGTGGACGGTTTCATCTCTGAGCAGTGGGTTCAGCATTAGCTCGTTGCCCTTGCCGGTGGTTCTGATGCCAAGGCCTTCGGGCTTTGGTACTGCTGTGCTATGGACGGGGGTTTCAGTCCGGATTCTGCATTTGGTGCCGACGTGGCCTACGCTAACCCCATGTGCTCCCCCTTCACTCTTCCTCACAAGGGCCGGCACAGGCATCAGTCCTCCTTCCTCCAGGGATGTCCGTTCTCCAGGCTTCTCTGCTTCGGTGCAGCCTGTGGTATCATCATCTATGCCACCTGCGGTGCCGTTTACTTCAGCGTCGCTATGGTGCCGTCTGTTTCAGTGCCGTATGTGGTGCCATCGTCTTGGTGATGCATGCAGCATTGGGGTCTTCAGGAACAGGCTTGCTTGTTTCGGACCCAGGTGCTCTCCAGTCTGTCCCTTCCCAGGTTGGCCTTGTTGGGGCATTTCCTGTTTCTTTGGGGCGCGGCATTGGAACATGAAGAGTCTGATCTGGGCATCATCATTCTCACAATGGTAAGAAGACTTGTTTTACAGCCTGGACGTGAACGCCTCTTCCCAACTGAACCCTGTTTCAAGCCATGTCTCAAGTCTTTCCTTAGGACATGGGTGCTGACCTGGCTCTGCAGACCTCTAATGTAGACCCAGAGGGTCTTTTGTGGCTTGAGTTCCCCAAATTCAAGAACATTGCTCCCTCTGCCCACCCTCCTTGGCATCTTGTCGCATGCTGTATGGGGAAGGCAAGCTCTAATTCCTTTGGTGCCCCTCCCAGGGTGGGACATTTTTAGTTACTATGGTTCTGACCAGAGAACGACAAGGCTGTTCTCCCTAAGGGTCCTCAGCTAGTCCTGTCAGTATGGAATCTTGCAAGGTTGACACTTTGGGGGGGGGGGGGATGAGCAGTCGCTGCCGCAAAAGCTCTGTGGAGGCCAACGTCTCTGTCTCCAGAGTAGCTGCTTCTGTGATCTCTGTCATGCGGTTCCTTAGAACATCAGGATTTCTGATACTTCTTCCTGTTCAGCACTCAAGTAGCTTCAGAACAACCGGACTGGCTCCTTCAGCCCCTCGAGGGCTGGAGCCGTTGTCACTTGTGCAACAAGCAGTCCTGAGAGTTGGGGACCGAGGGGTCTTTATGGAATTCATCCATCAACCACGAAGAAAACGCAGCTCGAGGCACGGGGCCCAAAGGTACCAAGCGCCACTTTCTGAAGCATTAGTCCGGGTTCCATCTCAACTGGCTGAGGTGGCTCTTCACCCTGCAGTGAGAGATTGTCTGATTCACTTTTCAGCCTATGGCATTCTATAACAATAGACAAGTGGGCCCTTTGGATTTTCTGAAAAGGGGTACTCCCTCAACCTTCAGAGACGCCACCGGCTTCCCCCTCAAGCGGCAGCAGTATCCCCCCAGCTCAGAGTCAGACATTCTCATCTCAGTCAGGGCATTCTTCGTAGTCTTCTGATCCCTAAAAGAACAGGTGACATGCTCCCTATTCCCGACCTTGGAAACAAAATAGGTCTTTGTTCAGGGAAGAATGGTCTCCTTAGAGGCTCTCCTACCACTTCCCCAGCAGCATGACTGGTTTGCATCCCTGGACATACAGGACATTTTCTTTTTTTTTTTTTTTTTTTTTGCGCCCACGCCCCACCCCAAAACTTCCTGGCTGCCTCTTCCAGGTCTCCATTGTCCTCCGGTTGCTGTCCGACTCCCACACCAGTTACCAACCTCATATGGCGGTCCCCTCGGGCAACCCAGCGTATTCATTCGCGGACGGGTCCCTCCTCTCGGTGAGGCACTGGCTGGAGGCGGCCAGCGCTGCTCTATTGGCCCGGGTACTCACTGGAGGTGTGTCAGTTATGGGATTAGCGGCAGTGGAGGACAGAGACCGCCATCCGCCAGCTAGAAAGTGTATTTTCCTGTTTGTTTTTTTTTTTTTTTTGGTTTGGTTTGTTTTGTTTTGTTTTCTGTAGGAGTGACGTCCTGACATCAAGGCATCGCCCGGCGTCTGTCACTCCCCTTGAACCTCGAGCCGGATATGCCCAGCCTCATCCAAGTCAGCATCGCCGGTGTGCATCCCGCCCTCCCTCCCGGAGAAGGAGGCTGTCCCCGGATGCTCCATCCTCCTCCCCTGGCGGCCCTCCGAGTCATTCCGAACCGCGTTGCTGTCGTCGAGCAGAAATCAACCGCTGGCTAGCAGGCTGGCTATATAGGACATTTTCAATGAAGGTATTGCTGACCCTTCAAAGTCACAGCTTCAAGCCTCTCCGCTTCTCCTCATAAGGGTTCCGGCCACCCCCTAGCGAGGGCCTTCCTCCCAGGGGTCAGGGGGGACTAGCTTGGCCAGATGACACTTTCCTCAGAGAGTAACCTTGTACGAGTCCAGTCCATGTAGCAGATGCTGAGCCTCTGGGCCTCTACCGTTTTCATACTGCCTCTGGCTGGTTCCACATGAGGACCACACAGTGGATGTTCAGCACATGGCGGTCTCCAACCACGCGCCCACAGTCCTCCACATAAAGGTGACTGATCTCCTGACAAGATCACTTGCATTGTGGACACAGGAAGTCTGGATTCTACAAGGTCTTCCTTTGCATCACTGGCATCTTGGATCACCATCGCCACGGATGCATCCCTGATCGATGGGGAGCTCACAGTCAAGACCTCCGCTCTCAGAGAGGGTGGAGCCAGGAGGAGTCTCATCTTCACATAAATCCCGAGTTCTGAAGGATGTCATCTACCATGAGGCGTCATCCTTCAGATGGACAATAAGGCTGTGATGTGTTAAATCAACAAACAGGGTATAGCACGCTCCTACACTCTGCACAGGGAGACCATGAAGGGATGGGAGTGATGTCTCAAGCACGATACCCTAATTCAGGCAGTCTGCTTGCCAGGAATTCAGAATGACCTAGCGGATCACATCAGTAGGCAGGAGCCTGGTTCCCAGATATGGTCACCCATCCCAGCGGCGTGCAATCACTATTCAACGAGTGGGACAGTCCAAGCTGGACCTTCTTTGCATCCCCCTCAACACAAAACTCTCTCTATTCTGTTCCAGCAATCCAGAACCTGACATTTTCTGTCAGGATGTTTTCAGACTGCGGTGGACAGGAAGCTTTCTGTATACATTTCCTCCCCTCCCTTTAGTTCAGAGGATGCCACTCAAGCTGAAGGCACAGGGGAGCAGGATGGTCCTCATCGCTCCGCACTGACCTCATCAAATATGGTTTCCACTAATCAACAGGTTGTCCATCCCAACCTGCTCCATGCTTGGCTTCCTGAGGAGATAGAGGAGGGTAGTTCTGCGATCTCTCAAAAGACATTGAAAATCTTAATACAAGCCTTCCACTGGGAAACTTGTACGACTAGGTAGAAGCAATTTTCCAGTTGGTGTGCAAAAAAGTCCACACTGGACCCATTTTGTTGCCCACCAAATAGTGTTGGAATACCTCTTAGAGCTGTCAAATGCAGGACTGCAATACTAGACAGTGAAAGGTACACCTCTATGCAATTTCAGTCTACCATGAGCCAGTGCAAAACATGCTGTTGGCTCAGTTACCACTAGTCAAGAGATTCCTCAAGGGTATCCTAGACACAAGCCCCTCGCTCGGAAAACTGGTGGCCAAGTGGAATATCAACCTCGTGCTAGATTGCTGACCCGTAAACCTTTGAGCCTCTAGCCTCCTGTGACTTGAAGTTTATGACCTGGAAGACTGCCTTCTTAGTGGCCATTAGTTCCGTTCACAGAGTTTCTGAAATTCATGCCTTGGTCTCAGACCTTCCAGATACTTTCTTTCACAAGGACAAGGTGGTAGTTCATATTCACCCTAAATTCCTGCTCAGTGTGGTTTGGGATTTCTCCTTAACCAACCCCTGGTTCTTCCCTCTTATTTTGCCAACTTCCAGAATGAAAGGCAATGCACCCTTCACTCTCCAGATGTCAAGAGGGGTTCTACGTTTCTACATCGACAAAACTAGTGTCTCGCAATCCAAGCATCTCTTCGTATTTTTCAGCATGACCCAGCTGGGTCAGCCTGTTGCCATTAGATGCATTTCTGCATGGTTGGTAGCATGTCTTAGTCATTGCTACTCGATGGCACAGGTCGGGTTGGAAGGCCTGGTTTCCTCCCATGTGACAGGGTAGAATAGGACCCTGTCCCATTTGTTTTGGAGAAAGTATTTTAATGCATTTCTTCTTTCCTTTGCACTTCTAAACACTGAATCTCTCTCTCTCTCTCTGCGTTCTCAGTCTCTTTTTGTTGTATAGCCCACCATTTCAAAAAGTCCATCAGGTTTTCAGGTTCTGTCACTGCCTGTTCTTTTTCCATGATTTGTGCTGGCTGTACAATCTCAGACTGGACTTCTAATTAAATGGGGTATCTGCAACCTACCTTCGCTAGTCCGACTCCCCTTCTTTAATGACTCCTCCTCTCATCGATACCTACAAGAATGCTACCATGGCTGCTTGACTGAGACCCAATTTAGTTACAGCCATGTCCAGCAAAGCTGACAGACTTTCACAACCCGGCAGGCAAACCCTTCCTCAGAGGGCAGGCCCATGCTGACTCTGTGGTCATCAGTGCAACTTATGACTGCACTAAGTGGCCAAAGCACTTGAGCTCCCTGCCACTAGACAGGGAGTCCTGTTGGCTGGATCTCTTTGGAAAACTAATGTACTTCTACTTTGGCGATCTATGCTCTCGGCTACCTAGCCCACATGCTTCACTGTCAGAATGCACTGTGGAACAAGGCCAGGGATGCCGTCCAGTCCCCATCCAACAATTCTGCAAAACAGCATGCCCTGGATGCCCTCAAGTCATCTTCCGACATTGGTAACCACCTGCGCAGGGTGGCCTGCAACACCATGGACACATTAGTACTCTTTGCTCTAGGTGTCTGGGTTTGTCTAAGACTTCCAGTTGTCTATTATGAATGCTCCTTTCAGGGGCAGTCTACTCTTTGGAGGTTATGTGGAGGATATCCTGTCTAGGCTTGAGGCTTTGGGGCGAGTCATTAGGTCTGTCCATTCTTTATACCATATGCAACCCAGATCAGGATGGAGAATCTCCTTTCACCAGGCCACCATCAGACAGTCCTGGATGTCGGCCAAGCCTCAAGCAAGCAGAGGGCAGCAGCATCTGCCCTGCCTACCCTGACCCCTCCACCAGCAAAAACTCCAGAGGGGGGCTCCGCAACCCCAGCTGCATCTCTCCCCCCCACAGCAACTCCTTGCCTGATCCCTTCTCCCAGTAACGCAGGAGGCAGTCATAGAGGGTCACTTCTCCCTCCACCTAAGAAGTGGAGGAAAATCACCTCTGACAGCTGGGTTGTACAGCTCATAGCTCACGGTCACGCGCTAGAGCTTCTGGAGTGGCCTCCAGACCACCACCAACCCCCAGTTCAATCCTTTTACCCTCCCAGTTAGGTTCCTCTAATTTGGGAGGAAATCCACACTCTGCTCTGAAAAAGGGCTATAGAGCCTGTCCCAAAGTCCCAGCAAGAACAGGGGTTCTGCTGTCACTTTTTCCTAGTCCTCAGGCCTATCCTGGACCTCTGAGAACTAAATCTGTTCTCGAGTACAAAAGATTTAAGATGATCACTCTTCAGGGACTGCTGCCCTTATTGCATCAGGGGGACTGGATTTGCTTCCTAGACATGCAGGATGATGTGTACCTGCACATCAAAGTGTGCGCCTCTCACAGGCATCTCGGGTTCCATTTTTAAGGAGCCCACTTCCAGTTCAGTGCTCGACCATTTGGCTTATCCTCTGCCCCCTGGGTGTTCACCAAGTGCTTGGTAGGGGTGGCACCTGCCCTCAGACGGCAGGGATTCTACGAGTTTCCTTACCTGGACGACTGCTAGCAGCACCGTCCCGGGAGTGCCTGCTTCAAACTTTGGACTCTATCTGCAGCCTTTTCCAGGCTTTAGGAATCACCATCAACTTACTCAGATCTTCTCTGACCCACCTCCCAATGACTCCAGTACATTGGGGCGGTGTTAGATACAGCCCAAGGGATGACCTTTCTTCCCCAGGACAGAGAAGAGCATTTGGTTAAGGCCTGTCAGCTGTATTCCAGCCGTCATGTCCCAGCCTCGGTCTTGCTTTGCCTTCTGGGACTTACGGCTATAGCCATTGTTACGGTTCCCCTAGCCAGGCAGCATATGAGGATTTCCCAGTGAACTCTGCGGGTCCAGTGGGACCAACGCATGGATGACCTGGAAACACCAGTACTGGACTCTGACCTGGTCAAATAGGTGCTGTTCGTTGGCTGGAGCACAGCAATCTCTTAAGGGGTGTGCCCTTTTATATTCCTTCCCGCAGCAAATCCTCACAATGGGTCCCTCGTGTCTAGGCTGGGGGCTCATCAGGGTGCCCTCCAGACGCAAGAGCAGTGGAACTCATGGTCTTCACATAAACATCTTGGAGATGCAGGTAGTTCTGTATGCCCTTCAGGCCTTCCGGACGCATCTCTGCCCAGGTCCTCTGCTGATTCAGACTAACAACTCCAGCGTGGTCCATTATATCAACAAACAGGGAGGGACTCACTCTTACCCCTGTGTCAGGAAACAATTAAAGTCTGGTATTGGGCAATATTTTGCGGCCTGCATCTTTCAACTGTACATGTTCCCAGCATCCAAAGCATCTTAGCAGACAGCCTTGGCCAGTCCCCATCTCCGGCTTTCAAGTGGGAACTCAGGACCTCACTTGTGGAAGATCTGTTCGACCGGTGGGGTCATCCAGAGTTGGACCTTTTTTGCGTCCCCACTCAACGCAAAACTGCTGCTTTCCTGCTTGGTTGTTCCAGAGCCTGGAGAGCTTACTTCGAGATAGAGCTCTTGCAACAGGTAATAACAAATAGAACTATGCCACTAGGCACTAGGATCCCACGGAAAACTTCTAGCTAGCAGTCCAAGGTGGGAAACTACCACCGACATTGGCTCTGCCCATGACATTAGCCACTGTATAAAGGGGGCGATCCCCCGGCGCTACGTCAGTTCTTCTCCTGTCGTCAACCAGCATTTTGGCTCCACAGGCGTCTCCTGCTTCCCGTCGATCGCCATTTTTTTCAGACGCTCTGCACAGTTCAATTTCTTAAAGTATTTCGATCACCTCTTTATGCCTGCCGAGTCTACCACTACAACACCGCAGCATCCGGCAAGCAAATTCCACCTAAAGACGTCCATTCGGCCTGCCTTTTTGTACTTGGGACTGGCGCACAAGTCTGACGATTACCCTCGTTGCCAGAGCTTCAGTAAGCATTCCTACGTCTGCCACCTGAAGACACTCAGAGCCTGTCTACGGGAACAGCAAGTGGCCGCTATGCAGAAGTCGCACTCTGGGCACAGCTCCTCCTCCTCCTCCTCGTCCACTCACGATGCTTCCCCTAAGGAGAAGAATCACTCTGGGAAGCATCACTAACAAGACAAGGACAAGTCCAGCTCAGACTTGTTCTCCTGTTCCCCGCACAAGACCAAGGCATCTACCTCCAGCTGGAGGTCAGACTCTGCCCCCCCAAGATCACTAGCCCTCCCAGGGACTTCGATCACCAGGCCTCCTGCCTCTTCTGACATCAGATGAGAGTTAGGGGCATGGGCCTTTTGAGATTCCATCTTCAGTCTCTTTGGCCATCAGACCCCATAAACACTCGATAGGGTCTTAGGCCGAGGACTTGGCCTCCTCTTCTTCCACTTAGACTGGAGTCTGGTCGGGCTTCACCGTCACAAAGGCCTCTTTCCCCAGTTTGTCAGCAAAGACTGACGACTGCAACAGGTGCCAGTGTGCCAACCATCCTAAGAAAACCGTGGCGCTCGACCTGTCATCCAGTCCCTTTGGACTGATGACAGCCTGTGGCTACTTCTGTCTGCTCCACAGTGGTCAGTCAAGACGTCTGCCTCTCAGTAGTCCGTGCCCCTGGGGCTGATGCCAGAGGACCTGATGACACCTGACCTGGGATCTGGCCTGACAAGTCACCAACCAATCCCCTGACTCCCGACCCCCGGGAGGAGGGTCAGACACCAGTTGACAAAACGACAATGGCCAGTTATTGGAGCTCCTGCAGACACCAGGCCTGCCACCGGTCTCTTTTCACGCCCGGTCGATGAGATCGCCCAGAGCAGCTGTCAGGATCGATGGTCCCTTTGACAGATGTCGGTGCGCTTTTCACCAGCTGGTGGAATACCATTGGCGGGCGCACTCACCTTCCCAAGAAATGAGCCCACGGGAGCACCAGTGGCTGTCCCCCTGCCACAGTTGATGCCCCCCCCCCTCGGGTCTCTGTCGCCTCCCCGCAGGATGCCTGCCTGCCGACTAGGTGGCTCAGATCACGGCTCAGACGGACGTCATACCTCCTCTAGGTCTTTTTCAAGTAGGAGGAATAGGTCCAGGGATCATCACTTCCGAGGGTGAAGCAGATCCAAGAGGACACCACTCCCATCATCACAGTAGGTCCACTGATCACCGCACTGAATATTCAGGGTACTGCAGCGATTTCTCCTCGTCTTACGCCTCCTCCGAGGGTGACCTCCCACTACCATCACTGGATCCCAGGTAGGACTCACCAGGGTCACCACCTGATGATCCCAACTTTTTGGAGGTGATGAGGCACATAAAATTGCTCAACTAGTGGGAGATTGAGGACTTGGACCCACAGAGGAGTATTCTAACAAAGGGGGGAGGCCTTTTTGCATACCTTAGATGTACAAAGACTTCTTATGTACTATAATGGCCGCACCTGGTTCATTAGGAAATCTGACCAGTTTGTTTCTTTTGCCCAATGGATGTTTGGAGCACCAGTCACCAAACAGACCATGTCAAGGTGGCTGGTCAACTGCATTGTTTTCTGCCATGAAAAGTATGGAAAACCCCTACTGGGTCCAGTGAGAGATCATTCGCCCAGAGGGATATCAATATCCTTTGCTTCCTTTAAAAATGTGTCAGCAGCAGACCTTTGTGCTGCAGTCACCTGACGTTCGGTGCACACCTTTGTTCGGCACTATAGTTTAGACATCGCTTCCAGAAGGAGGGCAGGCTTTGGCCTGGCAGTTCTCCGAGGGCTCCTTTCTTAAGAGCCCTGGGGTATTACTGTTTCCTCCGCCCTTTTGACCTCGTTGCATTCCAGTACTGCTTGGGACTCGGTCCTGTTTGTTGTTACCTGCTGCAAGAGCTCTATCTCGAAGTAAGATAGCGCAATTGTATAAGAACTTATTGTAACAGTAGATCTTCGAGAAGAGCTCTTGCAGCAGGTATGCTTTCCCTCCCTCCTTCCCCAGTGCTTCTCTCAGATTGTCCCTTTCAGGATGACAAAGCTTCCTCGGTTTGTCCCTTTCTTTAAGCCAGCCAGGTCTCCGGCAGACGAACTGAGGTGGCACTGGGGGACCGCCCCTTTTTACAGTGGTTGACGTTGTGGGCGGAGCAGACATCGGGGGGGGGGCGCCTTGGACTGCTAGCTAGAAGTTTACCGTGGGGTCCTAGTGCCTAGCGGCATAGTCCTATTTGTTGTTACCTGCTGCAAGAGCTCTTCTCAAAGATCTACTGTTACGGTACGTTCTAACGTAACTGTGCTTTTTCTGGCGAGACTCATTCTCTCTCTACTGGAAAGGGAGGGTCTTCCTTTGTCAGTCTTCACCATTCATTACTGCTGGGTATTAGTTGGGCGTGCACCTGCTGGGAGCTTTTTAGGAGAGGTCGGCTCCACCCAGGAGGCCGCAGCACTGTGGCGCAAGAGGGTTGGCCGTTAGGCGCCGTAGACACCTCCTCCACCCCAGTTCTATTTTCTCCTGCCGTTGAAGTGCACCTGCTGCACGAGTCTCCACAATAACTCCTGCATCACTAGGCCTTGCCTGTTTTTCGATGCCGTATTCCTTCCGCAAGTTTATTTCCTCCATCCTGGTTCTGAGAGTCCACCCGACGCCATTGATCCCGGTAAACTCTTTCGTTTTATTTTCTTACTGAAGACGCTGGGTCTCTCTTGTGTTGTTTTGGTTAATTGTTTTCGGCATTCTGTCTGGTTTGGGGGCTAGGAAGAAATTCAAAGCGGGCCGTGCTCCCATGCGTCGGTGCCCCTGTGGCCGTCATTATTCCGAAACAGACCAGCATGACATCTGCCTTTGTTGCCTGAGTCCCAGCCATGATATGGATAACTGCAATGCCTGTTTCTCCATGGACCGCCACGTTCTTGATATCCGCACATTTAATGTTGGCAGGGTCCCTCTGGCTTTCAGAGGATGGCGTCGTCGTAGCGATGCCATGGCAAGAACTCTTGACCCTGCCTCCGGGTCCCCTACTGGGTCTGTATAACCCAGTGAGGAGGAAACCTCCTCTTCTGATTCTAGCCTTGCTGTAGAGGAGGATTCTTACATGGTGCCAGAAGAATGACTCAGTTCCCTGCGAAGTGGAGTCGGGAGCATTGCCACAGCAGTCACAGCCTCGGAGGTGCAGGCTCCCCACGGCTGCTGGGACCGGCACTGGCGAACCCTCGGCTCCACCTTGGATCTCGGCACCATGAGCAAGGCGGTGCCACCGGCGGCGGTGTCTTGTCTCGTGGCGGCATCATTCATGATGCATTTGGTAGGGGAGCTCCTGGGGTCGCTAGTCTGGCGGTATGTGTGGTGGTCTCTTCTTTGAAGGAGAATGATTCACTGGCCGACCCAGACTGGCGTCCCAACTCCTCGGAGTCAGGGAGCCCTCTTGGACGCGGCACCAGGCACCCCAGTGCTAGTCTCCTGGGCACTCTGGATTCCACGTTCTCTGCAGGCCCCCACATTGATCCTGGTGTCCATGGGCAGGGTCACAGCAGATAGCAGGTCCAAGAAGCCTGGGGTAATGGTCTCTACCTGGGGGACAGCCGCCATCTCTGGTGCAGCCCTGGCTTCCATGGTTGGGATGGGAACCCCCCCCTTCTGCAGCCTCCCTGGGGGGGCCTGCGGGATGGGGGGACCCCTTGGCGCTGGGTTCGAGGAAAAGGGCGGCCTCAGAGTCAGAGGAGTTGAGAGGCCAGGGTGAAGCACAGGGGTCCTCTTCCACCACTCTGCGGGGGGGGGGGCTGCAATGCCGAGCCCCACTTCTCATCCTGTGAGACTTCAGAGGTGCCCTTAGTGGGCGGAGCTGGAGGTTGCCCTTCTGGATCCATGCAACCCCAGTCTCACCACAGGAGAGAGTCCCCCTCAGGGCTCAGCCAGATTTGTTTTCTCTTTTGCAGCATACGCTGACTGGGTCAATCCCCAGATCCCTCCTTGTGGAAGGATCTTCTGTGAGGTCTCAGAGCCCTGGCAGAGGCTGGAAACTTTCAGTTAGGTGCTCTTCCCCCAATCCCTCTGCGGACACGTCCCCCTCTCCCAGGCCATGTGGGCCCTATGGGACCTTTATCCTGGGAGACATTCAGAGCCACTGCAGCGGCCTTCCCTAGGTATGTTAGAACCATGTACGAACAGGTCTTTCGCCTGTCTCCACCACCGTAGGAGGACTGTGCGCATACAAGCTCCTCTACCTCCTCGGCTTCATCTAAGGAACAGTAACGTTCTGCCCACCTTTCCTCCGACACTGATTTCACTGAATACCAGCGATTCCTTTTGAGGTTGATTCAGGAGCTCCATATTTCTCATGCGGTAAGACGCAATACCAAGCAGGAGATGCGCTCCTTTTTGAGCGAGGTCAGTGTGAACCATCCGGTGGTACCTTCCTGAAGTGTCTATCTGCACCTGGCAGTCACCAGCCTCCTCATCCCCAGCGGACTGCAGGAGGAGGTATTGTGCTCTTCGGGAGTCTCTTGGTTCTCTGCCTCACCCATCCTCGGGGCTGACGCCTTTAGATACTCCTTCCGGGCTTCAACACCCAGCGCACGACCAACCACTGGATCCGGATTCCGCTGAGTTTGATCATTGGGGAAGAAGGGTTTTCTCTTCAGCTCATGTGCTGCTCTGCATCGGCTCACATCAGACTCACCATGCTGCCTACAACAGGCACCTGTGGTTGATGCTGGCACAGGTGTTGGCAGTGTTGCCTGATTCGGAGGAATCTAGGCAAGCCATTGCCCTCTCTGCGCAGGGTCTGGAGCTTGCAAGGCACCAAGCAAGGGCATCGTATGACACAAGTGAGGTGGCTTCCAGACTGGCAGGGACAGCGATCTGCATCAGGTGGACAGCATGGCTTTGCCTGTCTAGATTGTCACTCGTTGCCCAGTGTAGGGTGATTTCCTCCACCTTCTGGGGGACCCGTCTTTTCTCCCGCAGGGTGAGGAGGAATTTACAGGGGCGTCTTCTGTTCCCTCGTCTGTGGGGGACACCTCCTTGTCCTGACCAGCCTCAGGCCATGCTGGTCTAGTATGGCTATAGGGTCTCCCCCTCCTGCATCTCCCCTGCAGGAGGCTGAGGGATTCTGTTCCCTCAGGGCAGTGCCGGGTCTCCTCCAGTGGTCTTGGTACTCACTCAGCAGTAATGAATGGTAAAGATTGACAAGGGAAGATATGAAAATTATGTACCTACCATAATTCTTGATCTTCATTCATTGCTGATTGCCGCCCACCCTCAGCTCTTGGGCACTTCCTCCACCTGGCTCGCCCTCCCCTTCTTCAAGGCCAGTTCGGGGCAGAGTCCCCCTGGTACCTCAGGGCCCTCTTGTTTCCTGCTCTAAAGCCGCAGAGCACCCAACCTCGGAGGGCGGCGAGTAGGATCTTCGCCCTGGCCTTGGAGGGAACTCTTTGAGATTATCATTGGGTACACTGTGGGGTCCATTCCATGTCTTGGCACAGATCTGTTGGTCTGTTGTCAACTTGTTTAAGGCTGGGGACTTCGTCAGTGCATCCCGTGGGAGGACACATAAGGACTCTTCACCCCCGCCCCCACTTCTTTTTTATCGCTGTCCCTTTACTTATAGTGGTCATTCTGGACAGAGCCCTCTCCTGTTTAAGGGTTTTTCCCCCTTGGCTAAGCCCTCAGGTGGTAAGCTAGAGAGGGCCATGCTCCAGGACTTCCATCTCAAATGTGGATTTAGGAGTAGGGGGAGAAAGTCTGATTCCGCCATGCTTTATATTATCCAGGACCAACTCAGATTTTCTTTCTGGACCTAGGTCCAGTGGTCCCTGAAGTTGACGGGATCCTTGCACCTGTGTCTTCATACCTCTCAGGTTTTTGAGGCTAAAAATAAGCCAATGGTCTTCCAGCTTAGCAGGGCAGAGGTCTCCCCTTCTTCCCCTATATTATATCTTTCTCTCTTTCCTGTGCTGCTGCCCTGGGGCTGGGGCACTAAGGCCAGTTAGAGAAGGTCTGTTCCCTCTGTCCTCTGGTCGACTTATTCCTTTTTTAGTTTATATCCTTTCCTTTTTCTATTCCTCAGCTCTCTTGCCTCTTCTTTGGATTTCTCTATCCCCCTTTGTTTCATCCTCTCCAGCAGAACAGAACTGGGGTGGGGGAGGAGCCTGCAGCGCCTAACGAAACCCTCATGTGCCACGCAGTGCGTCGGCCTCATGGGTGGTGCTGACTCCTCCCCCCAATAAAAGCTTCCATGCAGGTGCGCAACTCTGGCTAACACCTGTCAGTAATGAATGATGAAACTATAAGAGAAGATCAAGAATTACGGTAGGTACGTAATTTTCATTTTCTGTACACCTTCCTG
This sequence comes from Neoceratodus forsteri, assembly GCA_016271365.2. Classification (NCBI taxonomy): domain Eukaryota; kingdom Metazoa; phylum Chordata; order Ceratodontiformes; family Ceratodontidae; genus Neoceratodus; species Neoceratodus forsteri. The sequence goes on along the minus strand of CM028138.1, from coordinate 347,780,524 downwards.
CAACTTCAGAACATTCTAATCAAGTTTCAGCTGTCTGGGGGCCTCCATGATCCTAATTGCCCCCTTCTGGCCTCATCAGATCTGATCCCCCTTGTTACAGCAGCTGGTGGTGGAGCCTCCCCTGCCCCTACCCATCTGCACAGGCTTGCTGTCCCAGGAGCACCCTGGTCCATCCAGATCTTACTGTAAGTCTCTCCATCTTCATGCGTGGCTCCTTAAAACGTAGCTATCGCACAGCTCAGGGTGTCCCCTAAAGTGGCAGATAGGAAGTCCTCCACTTGGGCCACCTATTCCATGAAATGGAAATGCCTTGCCATATGGACGGCATTGTATCATCTGACCCTTCTTCACCTGCCCGGTGAACCAGATTTTGGAGTACTTGCTTTCCTTTCAGACTCCAGTCTAAAGTGGTGGGTCAGAAGTTGGTCAACTGGGTGGCAAACTGGTTGACTGGCAGAAAACAGAGAGTGGTGGTAAATGGTATACAGTCAGAAGAGATGCAAGTCACAAGTGGGGTACCTCAGGGATCAGTCCTGGGGCCAGTCCTATTCAACATCTTCATTAGTGACCCAGCAGATGGACTAGAGGGTAAGGCTTGTCTGTTTGCAGATGACACCAAGATCTGCAACAGAGTAGATGATCCAGATGGGGTGGGCAAAATGAGAAGAGATCTGGATAAACTAGCAGAATGGTCAGAAGAGTGGCAACTGGGATTTAATGCAAAGTGCAAAATCATGCACATAGGGAAGAAAACCCAAGCCACTTATAGGCTGGGAGGAGTTGCTAGCAGTCACAAAGGAAGAAAGAAACTTGGGCATCATCATCACTGATGACCTAAAATCATCTAAACAGACCTCTAAAGCAGTAGGTAAGGCTAGGGGGTGTTAGGGTGTATTAGTAGGGGTATCACAAGTCGTAAGAGGGAGGTAATAATCCCTCTGTACAAGACATTAGTTAGGCCCCATCTGGAGTACTGCGTGCAGTATTGGAGGCCACACCTTCACAAGGACATTAACTCAAATTGAGGCAGTCCAGAGAAGGGCAACTAAATGGTGCAGGGACTGCATCAGAAGACATATGAGGACAGATTAACGGAGCTCAATATGTATACCCTTGAGCAAAGGAGGAGAGAGGTGATATGATCGAGACATTTAAACACCTTAAGGGCATAAACAAGGTGAAAGAGTCTAACATGTTTAAATATAAGAAAAATAGCAGGACAAGAGGACACAGCATGAGATTAGAGGGAGGCGATTAAGGGGAATGTGAGAAATTCTTTTTCACAGAAAGGGTGGTAGATGCATGGAATGGCTTACCACAAGAAGTGGTGGCTATGAATACAGTGCAGGGCTTCAAACAGGCATGGGATAGGCATAAGGGAGCAATACAAATGACTATGAATAGATAGGTCACTGACAGAGCAAAGGCCGATGGCACATTTATAAGGTAGAAAAAGAAATGGGCAGACTGGATGGGCCTTGCGGTCCTTATCTGCCGTGAACTTCTATGTTTCTATATCTGCTTATCATGTACCTATAGATGGCCGTTCTGTGGCTCAGCTTGATGTGTCTTGCACAATCTTCCTGGACATAGTCTCCACCACTCATTCACACTAATGGGAGTATGCCGGAGGCGCTAGGACCCAGCGGGAGAAAAGTTTTTTTCAGGAGGGCCAGTGCCTGAGATGGAGCTACGGCAAGCGGCAAGTGGTAATGACTATCTCTGCATCAATCCACTCTCAGTTCTTTCCTGCCATCGAGTGCGCTTCAGTGGCACGTTGCTCACCCACGGAGTCAAACTTCAAACTAGCAGCTTAGTTTTCAGTTTATTGTTTTGTATTTTATTTTCGATAAGTACAGTTATATTAATAAATTATCTTTATAAGGAAAGAGTCTTCAGCCCTCCATTGACTGAGTCAACCATGAATGGGCAGGTGATGGTGGAGAATTTTATGTAAGCTGTTAAGCCAGTGGGCTGGGGCTGGTCCGCCGCTCCTCCCAGGGTGGGGGTGTCTGACAACAGATGGTCCAATGCTCGGGGATGGGCGGTTCCCCCGAAAGCATAAATGGAAACTGTCCCATTCTCTGAGCCGTTTGACCTAGAGTTCTTCTTCGACACATAGGTCGAAGAAGAAACTGCATCACTCATGGTCACGCTATGGTATGTCTGCGCGTAGACAGTCGGTTATTGGGGCCAGTCTTCACTTCTGTCGGAGTCGCCAGTTTCTGTCTCTGGTAGCCGACCTCCTTGACACCAGAGACCCTCCCCCGCCTATTGGAGGAGCCTCCGATGAGCAGTTTCACCAGTGGGCTGCTCTTATGGAGCAGTGGGCTCGGAGGTTGGTCCAGTTGCCCGGGCCGGTTAGTCCGAATCCAGGGCCATTTGGTTTCAGATGGACGGGTAGGGCGGTTCGGCCTTCCTAGTCGCGCGGCACCTTGTTCGGTGCCGTTGACTCCGCACTTGGGTGTTTATCCCCCTCACATGGCTGCGGCGCAGGGGTCCACACCAATGCCTCCATCTCCTGCCATTTTTCCCTCTGTCTGCAGCGCAGGGGCTATGTCGGCGACATGTAGGGTGCAGGGGCTCTGTCTGTGCGGTATGCACCGCCTGGCTCTGTCTGTGCCACTTCAGCTAGCGTCCTCCTTGTTCTCTGCGCCATTTTCCTCTACGGCGCCTGGGAATGGTGCAGCGTCGGCCGGTCTTTGGGGCTTCTCGACTCTGATTCTTTCTTCTTCTGTTCTTCCTCTTGATTTTCACTCCTTTCTTGTCTATACAGTCCCCCCTGGACTGTCAGGAGATGATTTTGAGCCTGACCCAGATCATTGTCTGGGTGAAGATGTTGATGACACTGCCCTGGGAGCAGGCATCAATCCTTCTGCAGAGCCTGTGGTTGAAGATCTTTCCTTTAAGTTTCTGCTCAAAAATTTTTATTCTACTCTTTCTCTCCAGACTACAGAAATCGATCCTGGGAGGCTTTTGCGACTCCAGTATCTTCATGTCCCGGAGATCCCTGTGGATTTAACCCCTTCGGTACAGCCCTCTTTCGAGACCCTTTCACAGATGGTGTGGAAGAATCCTACTCTTATTCCTTCTGTGGCCAAGTCCATAGATAGGAAATATGCCCCTTCCAAGGATCTCCCCATCTTGGCCTCCACAGCCTTTGCTGATGCCATAGTGGTCCTGGCAGAGAATGATAAGGCTGTCCTCCCTCAGGAATCTACAGCCCATCCTATAAATAAAGAATCTCGCAAGATAGACACCTTAGGTAATAGTCTTTGCTGCCTCAACCCTGGATATGCGAAGTGCCAGTTACCAGGGCTATTTTTCTCAGTATGAGTATCTACTTTGGCGTTCCCTCAAAGAAATTGTAGAAGCTCTGCCCGAATAGGAAGTTAACTCTGAGCTACTCCAGACCATAACTAGGGTTATCGAATCCAATAACCAACAGGTTAAAGCTGCAATGGACGCCTACGATGCTGCCTCCCGGGCGGCGTCAGCTGGCATCTGCAGCCGCCGCCACTCTTGGCTACATACTTCGGCCTTCACGAATGACGCCCAGCAGCAGGTCATGGCTTTACCTTTAGATGGTATGTATCTTTTCGTGCCTCAGGTGGAGCAAGCTCTGGAGGCCACACAGAAGACTAGGTCTGCCATTAAGACGGCTAAACCTGCTCCGCCCCTCCCAAGGGGATGCGAACAAGCGTCAGTCTCTCAACCATCAGTCCTTTCGGCTCAGAGGAGGTTTTAACCAAAACCACAACCCTCAGCCACAAAAGAAAGCACAGCAGAAGGCTCAAGGGCCCAGAGCGCCTAGTGCCACCTTCTGAGTCCCATCTCAGCTGTCCGAGGGGGACTTCTCATCAGTAGGAGGATGTCTGACTCAGTTCTACAATCAGTGGAAATCTGTAACATCAGACAGATGGGTCCTCTGGATAATCCGCGAGGGGTACTCTCAATTTTTCGTAAACCCCTCCGGATCATCCTCCCAAACGACAGCCCAGGCTGTCAGCAGTACAGTCAGACCTTCTTGCTTCCGAGGTAAAAGGCCTTCTGAACAACAGGGCAGTAGAAATAGTTCCGCTAGATCAATGAAACACAGGTTTCTTGTCCCATTACTTTCTGGTCCCGAAGAAAACCAGCAGCATGCTCCCCATTCTGGATCTCAGAAAGTTAAACAAGTTCCTTCACGAGGAAAAGTTCAACATGATATCACTAGGTACCCTGCTACTTTGCATCATCGACACGATTGGTTAGCCTCCCTGGACATGCAGGATGCCTACCAACACATTCTCGTACACCCAAAGCACCACAAATATCTAAGGTTCGTGGCATTGTGTCAACACTATCAGATCAGAGTCCTGCCCTTTGGGCTATCCTCGGCACCTCAAGATTTTACAAAGTGCTGTTCAATTATCACGGTGCACCTCAGGAAAATCGGAATACAAGTGTTCCCATATCTGGAAGACTGGCTCCTAGCTAGTCCTTTCAGGCAAGAGATTCTAGGCCGTGGCCTCGGATTCCTCACATCCATCGGAGTCTTGCTAAACCTCAACAAGTCGCAGTTGCAGCCGTCCCAGAAGCTCCTCTTCATAGGAACTCTTCTGGAGTTCTTCTATGTGAAGACTTTTCTTCCAGAGGACAGAAGGAGCGATATCTTACAGATGGCCCGATACATCAGGGAACAGAAGTCTGTTTGAGCTATCTCGATGCAACGGATGCTGGGCCTCGTGGCATCCTCTGTGTTCACTGTACCTCTCGCTCATCTCCACATGAGAACCTCTCAGTGGATGCTCAGTACTCAGTGGTCCCTAGCCACTCACCCTCAGTCCTTTCTCATCAAGGTGACAGAACCTCTGAAGAGGTCACTCGCCTGGTGGTCGTAGGAGGACAATCTTCTGGAAGGATATCCCTTTGCCCCTCTAGATCATCAGATCTCCATTACCATGGACGCATCCCTGATGGGTTGAGGAGCCTACTGCCAGGATCTCCACACCCAGGGTACGTGGACTTGGGACGAGTCCCAATTTCACATAAATGTCCTGGAAATGAGAGCCATTCTCTAGGCATTCAGAGCCTTGAAGGACATACTCTGTCACAAGAACATTCTCCTTCAAACCGACAACAAGGCAGTTATGTACCACATCAACAAGCAGGGCGGCGCACACTCTTACCCATTATGCAGGGAAGCAATGAGAGTGTGGGAGTGATGCTTGGAACACAAGGCTCTGATTCTGGTGGTTTAGCTGCCAGGACTACAAAACGAACTGGCAGACCATCTCGGCAGAATGGAGACAGAGCCTCACAAGTGGTCTCTCGATTTACCTGTCATTCAGTCACTCTTCAAAAAGTGGGGAACTCCAGACCTGGACCTTTTTGCGTCCCCACTCAACGCAAAACTGCCTCTCTTCTGCTCCAGAAATCCAGGACCTGGCGTTTTCTGTTAGGCTGTGGTGGACAAGACGCTTTCTATATGCCTTTCCTCCTCTTCCCCTAATTCAGAGGATACTTCTCAAATTGGAGTCTCGGGGGCAGAATGATTCTCATTGCCCCCTTCTGGTCTCTGCAGATATGGTTTCGCTACTCAGCAGTCTATTGGACCCCCCTCCCAAGGCGCTTCCCTTCAGGCGAACCTTCTGACCCAGGATCCCATGGTCTATCCCAACCTGAGGTCGCTTCATTTTCGCGCTTGGCTCCTGAATAGATAGAGGTGAATAGGTTCAATGTTTCTCGTGGAGTTTCAGATATTCTTTTGGCTGCGCGTAAGCTGTCCACTAGAAAAATCTACACAGCCAAATGGAAGCGTTTCTCTGTCTGGTGTGCAAAATCCTCTTGGAACCCTTTTTGCTGCCCACTGAATAAAGTCTTCAGAGTATCTTTTAGACCTCTCAAATACAGGTCTGCAGTACTCCACAATCAAAGTTCATCTTTGTTCCAGTTCGGCATATCACGATCTGGCATTTTCCATGTCACTGGCTCAGTTGCCTGTAGTTAAGAAATTTCGTATTGGTATTCTACATACTAGACCTCCTATCAGATGTCTAGTCACAGCCTGGGACATTAACCTTGTGCTAGACATGCTCACTCGTAAACTGGTCTGTTCATGAAATGGAGTTACCAATGCCTACCATACAGTGCATACCACATTTTTAAAAATCAAGAACTATCGGGCACATATTTGTGACTAAATCTGAATGCTGGCTATATGGCAGATAAATAACATAACTATAGAATTCTAGGGTATCCATATATATTTTTTGATGAGGTATCCTGCTCCATTTTGCTGCTTTTTTACCTGAAAAAGTGTGACTTGCAAAAACACATGTTTTACTAATTGTTTTTGCAAGCTTTATTTACTGTTTTCCATTATTAAAGTAAGTCCACTTACTAATATGGAGGTTTTTATTATCTGTACTCTTTAGCCTATTGTAATGGTCCATTTTTAATTTATGCAGCTTTGTATTTAGTGTGGTGAATGTAACAGCTGGTGTCACAGTACGTTACATTCACCCTCATGGCCCCCAAATCTGTAACTGTGCTGTTAGCACTTTAAAAAATGTTCTGGCTTCTCTCCTCGTTTGCTTCCTTGTGATGACAGACTGTGTTACTGCCTGATCTGTCTTTCCCACAGAAGGGACAGCAACCTTTGACCCTCACTTTACTTGGGTCACATCAGGCCCAATGTTTACCCATCAGTCTGTGACAGTTGCAAAGTCATAACCTGCCCATCAGAACCAAGGAGCAACCATAGAGGGAGGAGCTGAGTTGTGGTTTAAAACAAATTGTTTACACGACTCCTCCATTTGTAGGGCTACATTCCATGAAGATGAGCACTGCATGCAACAACAAGGGTTGCAGTTACATTCACCACAGGTAGACTTTGGTTACCATCTGTCACTGATTGTTGGGCAAATTTTCAGAAAACATATTTCAGCGACAACTAACTGCATGTCTAAGGAAAGTGCTGGGCATAAATTGTAATAGGGATTATTCAGTGTATATGGGGTGGAGAGTTAAAATGGATTTTCTTTGTGGTGTCACTCGTTACATTCACCACGATATGTGGTGTCAACCATCATACCTGCCAGTACTGTTGTTGTTGTCAAATTCCTCCAGGTTTTGTAACACTGTCAGTTATTAGTAGTGATATGATAGCCATGAGGCATGTTCAGTAAATTGTTTATAACTTGAAACAAATGTGTGGTTTCACTTGTTACATTCACCACCTTTTATGGTGTTAAGCATCACACCAGCCAGTAATGTAATTGTTAATTTTTTTCATGTTTTATAGCAGTATGTTAGTCAGTAATAGTAGTATGTTAGTTGTTAGGCAAGTTTAGTACAGTTTTAGTAAGTCAAACATAAGTGTGGTGTCACTTGTTACATTCACCACGGTATGTAGTATCAAACATCACACCTGTCACTACTCTTATTACTGTCAGATTTTTCCAGGTTTTGTAGCACTGTCAGTTATTATTAGTAGCATGTTAGCCATTAGGCATGTTCACTAAACTTTGTAAAACTGAAACAAATGTGTGGTGTCACTTATTACATTCACCACGGTATGTAGTATCAAACATCACACCTGTCACTACTGTTATTACTGTCAGATTTTTCCAGGTTTTGTAGCACTGTCAGTTATTATTAGCAGCATGTTAGCCATTAGGCATGTTCACTAAACTTTGTAAAACTGAAACAAATGTGTGGTGTCACTCGTTACATTCACCACGGTATGTGGTGTTAAGCATCACACTTGCCAGTAATGTAATTGTCAAATTTGTTCATGCTCTATAGTAGTATGTCAGTCAGTAGCAGTAGTATGTTAGTTGTTAGGCATGTTTAGTATAGTTTTAGTAAATGAAACATAAGTGTGGTGTCACTTGTTACATTCACCACGGTACATGGTGCAAAACATCACATTTGCAATTAATGTAATATAATTTTTATAAATATTTGTTTTTCATGTTTTAATACAACTCATTACATGTTTATTAAAGTTTTTACTACTAAAACAAATGTTTTGTGTCAGGTGCTACAGTCACCACGGTGTGTGGTGTAGCTTGTTACACTCACCACAATACAGTTCTTTCATCTCAGGAACCTGTGGGGCGTTTATCTCCCAAGATGTTTATTTGTTCATACTTGGGTCATAATATCTTGAAATGCATCACAAATGTAATCTAGAAATAATTTGAAAATTTGACCCTCATGCCACACTTTGGTAACGCCTTTTCATGAACAGACCTAAACCTTTCGAGCTTTTAGCTACTCGCGACTTGAAGTTCCTCACTTGGAAAACGGCCTTCCTAGTGGTCATTACTTCGGTCCGTAGAGTTTCTGAAATACATGCGCTGGTCGCAGACCCCCTGTACACTGTATTTCACAAGGACAAAGTAGTTCTTAGGACTCATCCTAAGTTGCTCCCTAAGGTTGTCTCAGAATTCCATCTAAACCAACCTTTAGTCCTTCCTGACTACTTTGTGAACTTCCAGAATGAAGGGGAGCGTATACTTCATTCTCTGGATGTTAAGAGAGCGCTGCGGTTCTATCTAGATAGAACAACAGAAATTCGCAAGGCTCAACAACTGTTTGTTTCCTTCAGTGAGACCTGGCTGGGTCAGCCTGTCGCTGTCAGATGCATTTCAGTGTGGCAGGTGGCATGCCTTCGCCACTGCTATTCTATGGCACAGGTCAAGCTGGAAGGCAGAGTGTACGCTCACTCTACCAGAGCAGTCGCGGCATCTCTGGCGGAAATTCGTAATGTGCCCACTGGGGATATTTGCAATGCAGCTACCTGGAGCTCCGTGCATACTTTCGTTAAGCACTACGCCTTGGATGTCCACGCCAGACAACATCTGTCATTTGGCAGGACCATTCTAAACAGACTTCTGTCCTAAGCACGTGAGCTGTTTATCTCCTGCTGCCCGTCCTCGGGAGGAGGGTATATTTAGCTCGGTACTCTCCCATTACTGTGAATGAGTGGTGGAGACTTTATGTCCAGGAAGATATGGAAATTACATGCCTACCTTAATTATTGATCTTCTTGGACGAAGTCTCCACCACTCATTCACATACCCACCCACTATCCCCCGAGCACACTTCTCTGTTTATGGTTTTCACTCCCTCAATGGCTGGGCTGTGAAGACTTTATTATTGACCCTTCTTACACGGGTCATTCGGACTATCTTATGTCCGATTTTTAGGCTAGTCCTTCTAGGTTAATTACGCTGCACCTCCTCGGAAAAAAGGTACTAAGGCGGTTGGAGGGTTGCTGCCGAGATTGTCATTACCAAACGAGCCAGGGCTCGCGGTGCCACTTCTTCGCGACTCCATCTCAGGCTCCGATTCTCTTGAAAAAGTTAGCTCCCGCTGGGTCCTGTCACCTCCGGCAATCTCCCATCAGTGTGAATGAGTGGTGGAGACTTCGTCCAAGATGATCAAGTATTACAGTAGGTACATAATTTCCATTTTCTTCCCAAGGTGATGTCTCACTTTACTTTGAATCAGTCCATCCACCTACCTGTTTATTTCCGAGAGCATGCCAATCCAGGGGAAGCATTGCTCCATACCTTGGATGTGCATAGGATTTTACGTTACTATACACACAGGACTAAGGACTGCAGGAAGTCCTCACAGTTGTTTGTTTCTTTCGACCCGGTAAAGAGGAGTGCCATTGTCTAAGCAGTGTCTGTCCAAAAGCTGGTCAACTGCATTATTTTCTGTTACAGGAAGTACAGTAAGGAACTTCCAGATGTTATACATGGTCATTCCACAAGAGGCATGGCCACCTCTGTTGCCTGTTTCCATACGTCTCTGCTGCAGAGATGTGCACAGTGGCCACTTGTAGCATAGTCCGTACTTTTACCAAGCACTATAGTCTGGACATCGCTTCTCGGCGCTGGGCCAATTTCAGGCTAGCTGTTCTTCAGGACCTCCTATCTTAGGTCCTTTCTTCCAACCTCCTTTACTGACAGATCTTCCTGGACATAAGTCTCCACCACTCATTCACACTAGTGGGATTAGCGCCGGGGGCACTAGGACCCATCGGGAGGCGGGACTTTTTGCTGGAGGGTCGGTAGCGAGGCGGCGCCATGAGCCTGGCGCTGCGAGCTAGCGGCTCGGCGGTAACTACTATCTCAGCGGCGACCCTCAACCCGCCTCAGTTCCTTTTTCCCGCCCGTCGAGTCGCTTCAGTGACAACGTCGCTCGCCTGTCGAGAGTCAAACTTCAAACTAGCGCATAGTTTTCAGTTAATTTTTTGTAATATTATCTCGATAGTAGTATCGCTTAATTTTATTCTATTTTCGTTAAAATTTAAATTTAACTTACTTGAAGAAGTCTCGGCCTACTGGGCAGGTCGACCATGAGCAGGTCAGGTGGCCGGTAGGGGACTTACGTGTAAAACTGTTCAGTCAGCCGGGCTGGGTCCGGTCAACCTCCTTCTCAAGAAACTCAGCGGGGTTCCGACAACGGTCAGTCCGATGCCCGGGGGGATGGGCGGTCCCCCCGTCGGCATAAAAATAAACGGTCGCATTCTCGGCACCGTTCGGCCTCGAGCTCTTCTTCGGCCCACAGGTCAAAAAAGAGAAGGCATCACTCGAGGTCGCCCTCTGGTATGTCTGCGTGTCGACGGTCGGTTATCGTAGCTGGTTGCCTATCTCCTTCTTCGGAGTCGCCAACTGCGGTGACCGTCGTCTTCGACATCGGAGCCCCTTCCCGCCTACAGGTAGGGCTCCAGATGAGCAGTTTCATCAGTGGGCGCTCTTATGGAGCGTTGGGCTCGGAGGTTGGTTCTTCTGCCTGGCTTGGCTGCCACGGAGCCCCGGGCTCCTCCGGTGATCGGGTAGGCGGGTGGACCTTCCTGGTCGCCTTGGCGCCTTCTTCCCGGTGCCGGTGACTCCGGCTAAGTGTTTCCCCCCTCACATGGCTGCGGCGCGGGGCCACCCGATGCCCTTATCTCCTGGCTTTTTCCTTCCTAGCTTTCCAGGTTCCTGGGGCATTCCGGCGCCTTCTGCGGGTCTGTTGGCTTTGGTGCCGTTTTCGGTGCCGTTGGACCTGCGGCGCCGTCTGCGGCGCCGTTAGATCTGGCGGTGCCATTGCGGCGCCGCTTTTTGTCTCGGCGCGCTTTTGACTTCAGCGAGCGCCGCTTTTTTTTTTTTTTTTTTTTTTGCGGCACCGCTTTCAGCAGCGCCACTTTTCGCGGTGCCGCTTGCGTGCCAGCGTGCCTCTTCGACGCCCGTGCCCCTCTGCAGTGCCGTTTAGACCCATTTGCCTCCTCGGCGGGGGCCTCGGGGACTCTCCTTCTTTCTCTGCTGTTTCCTCCTCTCTAATTTTCACTCCTTTCCTGTCCATACAGTCCTTCCTGGACCATCAGGAGATGATGTTGAGCCTGACCCAGACCGTTTGGGTGATGAAGTGGAGAAACAGGATCTTTCTTTGCTACAGAGCCTGTGGTGGGGACCTGTCCTTTAAGTCTCTGTTGAAGAACCTGAGATCCACTCTCTCTCCAGACTACAGACATCGATCCTGGGAAGATATTAAGACTCCAGTACCTTCATGCTTGGAGATCCCTACAGATTTGACTCCTCCGATCCAGCCTTCCTTGAGGCGCTGTCTCAAATGGTATGGAATAATCCTGCTCTTATTCCCTCAGTGGCTAAATCCATTGATAAAAGTATTCAGCTCCCAAGGATCGTCCCATTTGGCATCCCAAGCCTTTGCGGATCCTATTGTAGTCCTGGCAGAGAATGACAAGGTCGTTCTTCCTCAAACTTCTACAGCTCGACCTATTAACACAAGTCTCGTAAGATTGATACTTTAGGTAAGAGAGTCTTTGCTGCCTCCACTCTTAAGTATCGTGTGCCAGTTATCAAGGCTATTTTTCTCAGTATGAGTATATCCTGTGGCACTCTTTGAAAGAATGGTTGAAGCTCTTCGGATTCGGACTCCAAGTCAGAGCTTCTTCTCACCGTTACTAGAGGTATTGAGTCCAATAACCAACAGGTCAAAGCCACTATGGGCCTTCGACACTGCTTCTCGCTCAGCAGCTGCAGGTGTTGTACTCGGCGCCATTCTGGCTCGTACTTCTGGCTTCTCGAATGATGCTCAGCAGCAGGTAATGGCGCTGCCTTTGATGGCTCCTCTCTTTTGGCCCTCAGGTGGAACAAGCCGTAGAGGCCACTCAGAAGACTAGGTCGGCCATTAAGTTGGCCAGACCTCCGCTTGCTCCCCCTCGGGGGCATGTGAACAGACGTTAGTTTCATAGTCGTCAGTACTTTCGAGGCAGAGGAAGCTTCCATAAAAGCCAACCTGCCCAACCTCAAAAGAAAGCGCAGCAGAAAGCGCAGGGGCCTAAAGCCCCCAGCACCACCTTATGAGTTGTTGGCCCAAGTTCCATCCACATTGCCGGTGGAACTTTCTCCTCCGGTGGGAGGTCGTCTGATGTGCTTCTACAACCAGTGGAGTCCATAACCGGACAAATGGGTCCTTGAATAATTCGCGAGGTTATTCTCTCAATTTTTGAAACCCCCCCCGAATTGTCCTCCTGGACGACAACCCAGGCTGTCGGCCTCTCAGTCAGACCTCCTCACCGCCGAGATCCAGGGCCTTCTAAGCAACAGGGCAATAGAACTGGTGCCCCCGCATCTGCAAAACACAGGGTTCTACTCCCATTACTTTCTGGTTCCAAAGAAATCTGGGGGAATGCACCCCATTCTAGACCTCAGAAAGTTAAACAAATTTCTTCCCAGGGAGAAATTCAAAATGATTTCCCTAGGTACCCTGTTACCCTTGCTGCATCAGCACGACTGGCTGGCCTCCCTGGATATGCAGGACGCTTACCAGCATATCCCCATCCACCGACCCACTGCAAGTTCATCAGGTTTGTAGCTCTGGGTCAGCATTATCAGTTCAGAGTCCTGCCTTTTGGGCTATCCTCGGCGCCGTGAGTTTTTACAAAGTGTTGTGCAGTTCTCGCAGCGCATCTCAGGAAGATTGGACTCCGAGTGTTTCCCTACCTGGACGATTGGCTTCTAGCAAGCCCTTCCAGCCAAGGGACTTTGGAAGCCGTGCCCCCAGTCTTATCCCATCAAGGTGACGGAGCCCCTTCGAAGGTCTCTCACCTGGTGGACTCAAGAGAGCAATCTCCTGGAAGGATTCCCCTTTGCTCCCCCGGATCATCAGATCTCCATCACCACAGACGCATCGCTAATGGGATGGGGAGCTCACTGTCACTCCCTCCACACTCAAGGTGTATGGACTCAGTTAAAACTCATCTCCACATAAATGTCCTGGAGATGAGGCGGTTCTCTACGTGATCCGAGCTCTGAAGGATATCCTTTGTCACAAGAACATTCTCCTTCAAACGGACAACAAAGCTGTGATGTATTACATCAACAAGCAAGGCGGTGCTCATTCTTATCCCCTTTGCAGGGAAGCAATGAGGGTGTGGGAGTGGTGCTAGGAGCACAAGTCTCTGATTCAGGCGGTTCATCTGCCAGGTATACAAAACGATCTAGCAGATCACCTCAGCAGAATGGAGGCAGACCCTTACGAGTGGTCTCTCAATCCAGCCGTAGCTCGGTCACTATTCAAAGAGTGGGGACTCCAGACCTGGACCTTTGCATCCCACTCAACACAAAACTGCCTCTCTTCTGCTCCAGAAATCCAGGGCCTGGCATTTTCTGTCAGGATGCCCTCAGGCTGCGGTGGACAAAGCGCTTTCTTTATGCCTTTCCACGCTTCCTCTAATCCAGAAGTTCTCCTCAAGTTCGAGTCTCAGGGGACCAAAATGATTCTCATTGCTCCCTCCTGGCCTCGGCAACTATGGTTCCTCTACTCAACAGTATGTTGGCAGCCTCTCCGAACCACTTCCCTTGCAAATCAGTCTTTTGACTCAGGGTTTGTTGGTCCACCCCAACCTGAAATCACTTCACCTTCATGCTTGGCTCCTGAAGAGGTAGAAGTGAATCGGTTCAACGTTCTCGTTGAGTCTCAGACATCCTTCTGGCTGCTGGAAGCCAGCCACCCAGCATCACGCTTCAAATGGAAACTCTTTTCTCTCTGGTGTGCAAAGTCCTCTTGGAATCCCTTTTCCTGTCCTCCTGACAAGGTTCTGGAGTATCTTTTGGACCTATCAAACTCAGGTCTCAGTACTCCACAGTTAAAGTTCACCTTGAGTGCCATCTCAAGCGTTCCATGAGCCAGTTTCTTCCTTGACTCTGGCTCAGCTCCCTATAGTGAAGAGATTTCTTAAAGGGATTCTTCATACCAGACCCCTGTTATGCGTCCGGTTGCAGCCTGGGACATTAACCTGGTGCTGGACATGCTCACTCGGAAGCCTTTCGAGCCCTTAGCTACCTGTGAGCTAAAATTTCTTACCTGGAAGACTGCCTTCCTGGTGGCCATTACCTCTGCCCACAGGGTCTCGGAGATTCATGCATTGGTGACGGACCCTCCGTATACTGTATTCCATAAAGACAAGGTAGTTCTCCGTACTCATCCTAAATTTCTTCCCAAGGTTGTGTCAGAATTCCATCTAAACCAACCTCTGGTGCTTCCCTCTTACTTTGCTAATTTCCAAAATGAAGGGGAACATTCTCTTCATTCCTTGGATGTTAAGAGAGCCTTGCGGTTCTATTTAGATAGAACCAAGAATTTTCGCAAGACTCAGCAACTGTTTGTTTCTTTCAGCGACACCCGGCTGGGTCAACCTGTTGCTATCAGATGCATCTCATCATGGTTAGTGGCATGCCTTCGACATTGCTACTCCATGGCTCAAGTCAAGTTGGAGGGTAGAGTGTACGCTCACTCTACTAGGGCGATCGCGGCATCTTTAGCGGAGATTCGCAATGTTCCAATTGCGGATATCTGCAACGCTGCCACCTGGAGCTCAGTGCATACCTTCGTTAAGCGTTATGCATTGGATGTTCATGCCAGGCGACATTCCGCTTTTGGCAGAACTATCCTTAATGGGCTTCTATCTTAGACTCGTGAGCTCTGGCTCTCCTGCCGCCCTTTTGGGGGATTATCAGCTTGGTACTCTCCCACTAGTGTGAATGAGTGGTGGAGACTTATGTCCAGGAAGATAGGAAAATTACGTACCTACCGTAATTCTTGATCTTCTTGGACGAGTCTCCACTCATCTACTCCCTCCATCCCGAGCTCACCGCTGTGTTGGTCTTCACTCCTCAAATCTTTAGGATGTGAGGACTTCTTTGTTGACCCTTATTACACGGGTCGTGCGGACTATCTTATGTCCATTTTAAAGCTAGATTTACCCTTTACATTAGTTGCGCTGCACCTCCTTGGTAAAAAGGTACTGAGGCGGTTGAGGGTCGCGCCGAGATAGTCGTTACGCCGAGCCGCTGCTCGCGAGCGCCGCGGCCCGCGCGCCCGCCTCTCGCTACCACCTCCAGCAAAAGTTTGCTCCCGATGGGTCCTAGTGCCTCCGGCGCTAATCCCACTAGTGTGAATGAGTGGTGGAGACTCGTCCAAGAAGATCAAGAATTACGGTAGGTACGTAATTTTCCTTTTTTGAATAACTGCTGGGGATTCGTCCTGCCGGTGTGGCCTGGTGCAAGAGATACCCTCTAAGTAAGATAATACAATTACATAAGAAGTTATCGTAACAGTAGATCTTAGAGAGGAAATCTTGCAGCAGGCCATGCTTTGCCTCCCTCCCCCCTTCCCCCTCTCTTTCTTTCTTTGTAGCTTTCCCTTCCATTGGAGGGGGGCCTTCTGCTTGCTTTCCTTTCTTAGTTGCCTCGGCTTCCTCCTCAGTTCTCCTAGCAGGCTCTGCTTTTGGTCTCCAGCGGGAGAACTGAGGAGGGTGTGAGAGCTGCCCACTCTTATAGGTTTGGCTGATGTCAGTGGTGGGCAGCTCCCCTCTGGTAGGCAGCTAGCTAGAAAGTTTCCATGTGATCCTAATGCCAGGCGGCTAAGTCTATCAGTGTGGCCTGTTGCAGAAGATCCTCTCGAAGATCTACTGTTACCATAAGTTCTTATGTAACTGTACTTTCTGGCTCCTGCAAGGTCCTAGCGGCTCTGGCTCAGAACCCTTCAGTGTGAATCAATGGTGAAGCTGGTCCAAGAAGATCAAGAATTACGGTGAGTACATAATTTTCATTTTTGACTCGGATTATCTACATTATTTTATTTTTTTTTTTTATATGTATGCTGTTCTCCTCTTCAGTGGACACTTCTTAGGGAAGGAAGCATTTCTGTCTCGATTAGGTTGGTAGTCATTTTCACACTCTTTTCTTGTTTCCTCTTATTGCAAGCACATGCTTGTCTGTCACATTTCGTTCTCCTCCCTAACAGAACTGAGGTTGTTAGGACATCGGTCACCGTTATTGGACGTCAACCGCAGTGTTATGCATGCGCTGTTGCCAGTGCCCTGATACAACATTTTGCTCCTGCATGGTCCTGTCGCCTCTAATCTAACATCAAAGAGTGGTGCACTATGGAGAATGTATTCTTGAAGATCTGGACTTAAGGTAAGTAACTTTCCATTTTGTGGGGAGTTGGTTATTCAGGTCCCATGGTCAGTGATACGTAGTTGTTTACCTGACTAAACCTCCCCTCTTTCTAGAAGGCACCTGTGACATTGGGGGATGTTTGGTTGCCACAGTGAGCGACTTCTAGACTAGTGTACCAGCTGACTCTCCCTACATTATAGGAGGTACTTATGAGAAACTGGTGGACTCCTTGGGGCTCACAGTATTACATGGTCCTGTGTATCAGGCCAACCTCCCTTCCATGTAGGAGTTAACTCTGGGAGACAGTGGTGCTCCTCTGTGCTCACAGTAACATCTGGTCCTTTTCCCCAGGCCAGCCTCCCCTCAGTAAAAGTGGTACTTCTGGGCGATTATGATGCTTAGACAGTGCTTGAAAATTTCATATGCTCCAACATGATCAAGGGAAACGTAGATAAAGCAGCAATGAGTTTATTGTTTATCTTAGAATCTGCTGGAGAGTATGATTCCTAGTATTAATTCAGTTGGCTGGTCACTGCAGGCTCTGCGTCCCTGTGATGTAATGTCTAATCTGATTGGGCCACAGGATGATGAAGAGGGGGAAGAAGGTGATGAGGAGGATGACGACGATGGCTCTGAGATGGAACTAGATGAAGATTATCCTGACATGAATGCCTCACCTCTAGTCCGGTTTGAGCGCTTTGACCGGGAGGATGATCTCATCATTGAATTTGACAACATGTTCTCCAGTGCCAGTAAGAGTTGGAGTCAAAGACTGCAAATGTTTTAATATATGTATGGAACTTTTCTTTGATCTTAGACATTCTTCTTTTAATTTTCAGCTGATATTCCACCATCACCAGGAAACATTCCTGCCACCCACCCTCTAATGGTGAGGCACGCTGACCATAGTTCACTAACAATTGGCACAGGCTCCTCTACCACTCGGCTGGCTCAGGGGATTGGTCGCAGTCAGAGGACGTTAAGACAGTTGACGGCCAACACAGGGCACACCATCCATGTGCACTACCCTGGAAATCGGCAACCTAACCCTCCGCTTATTCTGCAAAGGTATCGAGAGAACAGACTTACTTATCTTGCAGTGACTTCAAGTTGGCTAGGTTGAGGTTTAAGAGTTGATGGGGGTTGCTGCTGGATTCTGGGTGATAAGATGTGATAGCTTCAAGTCAGTTTTTTGATGTGATTGGTTAGAATCTGAGTGATGTGGCATATAATAATTTGGAGTACAAGTGAAGGGGTATGATTGGTTAGGATCTGAATGATAGAAGGCCTGATTGGTTGAAATATGAGTGATGGGGTAGTTCAAATCTGAATAGTGGGGTGGGTGTAATTGGTTGGAGTCAGAGTGACAGAATGGGTATAATTGGCTGAAATATGAGAGATGGACAGAGTGACTGGTGGATGAATGACTGGCAGGATCTGGGTTATTAAAGGGTGTTCTGGGATGATGTGCGTAGTTTAACATTCTGACAACTTTTGTTTCTGTTTCAGATTGTTGGGTCCCTCAGCTGCTGCTGACATCCTACAGCTCAGCAGCAGCCTTCCCTTGCAGTCTCGGGGGCGCGCACGACTGCTTGTAGGAAACGACGATGTGCACATCATCGCGCGCTCTGATGACGAACTACTCGATGACTTCTTCATGACCAGAGCACAGCCAGCAGCCAGGCAGGCAAGTTTTTTACTTTCTTTCTTCAGCCTAACCCTGATGTTTAAAGTGGTATATATCCTCTTTTCCCAGACTGAGGAACTGCAGCTGGTGTCATGGCCTTGAGACTCCCGGGGGGTGTGTGCAGTGAGCATTCTGTCTTACAGACTCCCAGTGGGGCACTGTACTGTGTGTCATGGACTTAGGTCACTAGGCAGGGCACTGCAGGTGGTGTCATTGCCTCAAAACCCAAGATGGAACCTGCATTAAGTGCCAGACCCCTGAGGAGGAGAGCATTGCAAAGTGTTTCATGGCCTTCAGAGTACTGCATCCACCATCATGGCCTCAAGACCTCAGACCAGGCACGAAAGTGAGTGGTACCCCCAAAAGGTCACTGCAGCCAGTATCATAGTCTCTGCTGTCACACATTGCCAATTCCAAAATGCAACCACAATTCAAGTGCATCAGTTTCTGAGCGGAGAACCAGTCTTACTGGCTCATGACATTAATTTTCTTGGATTTCGTATTACCCTGTGTATTTTCCCACATCCTGCTGCTGTACTTGGATTCTCTCTCCCCCCCCCCCAATCATACTCTCGCCCCCTCTGCAGGGAGGCGATGAGAGTGTGGGAGTGGTTCCTGGAGCAGGGGATCGTGCTCCAAGCCAGCTATCTGCCAGGAGGTCAGAACAATCTGGCAGAAGAGCTTAGCCGTACAGAAGCTGATCCTCACAAGTGATAAGTGGCTCCAGAAGTCATGAGATCATTGTTCGACAAGTAGAGCACACCAGATGTGGACCTTGTTGAGTCCTCACTCCTTCAGACTGCCTCGATTATGCTCCAGAAATCCAGGACACGGTGTATTCTGTCAGGATCCATTTACAATACAATGGCAATATCTATTAGATGGGCATAGATCTGGTTCACTTGGCCACACTATGGCAATTCCACTGGAATGCGATGATTGGCTAGACGTCTTTTAGCTAAGCTCCTCACACCACCTAGACGGATATTATTTATTTGATTTATGTAAGATTGGTGACCGGGAAGAGGCACACTGAGCTGAGGCTCGTTTCCAGGTGCAACCCGGGTACAAAGTACATACAGGAGTTAACAAAATGTTACAAAACAAATGGATAAATAAGAGATGACAAGAGATTAACCTGTATTAAGTACATTGGAGAGGTAAAAACATTTATCAGAATTGACAGGAATACAAAGCAAGACAAGCTGTTATACATACTGACATGAAGGGGCCACTAGCAAGGGCCTGGGGCAGGCAGTAATAGAGCTTGAGTCAGGAGTTTGGTCAGCTCAGGAAGATCTGTGAACATTGCAGGGGCATTATAGAGGAAAATACTGAGGAGATTAGGAGCATTGTGGCACAGAGATAAGGGGAGTAGTCTGAGAAGTCTTTTAAGGGATGAGAGAGGGGAGGCAGGGTGAAGATCAGAGGGTAGGTGATTCCAGAGTAAAGGGAAACTGTATGAGAAGGCAGACTGGCCAGGAGTGGTGTGGGGACAGGGAATGGAGACGGTACGAGAGTCTCCATGGTGTAGAGGGTGGGTTGTGGCTTGGCAGGTGTGAGGTGGGAAGATAGATAAGGAGCCAGACCAAAACTTTGCAATGAGAGAGGAACAGTGGATCAGTCTCCTGTGGGAGAGCAGAGAGAGGGAGAATGGGGCGTAGAGGAGCCAGTGGCAAAGCGGCAGAGGGAATTTAGTAGGGTGTCAAGTGTGGAGAGGGAGGAGGCTGGAACAGTACCATGGCCTACATGGACATAGTCCAGGACAGGCAAAATTGTTTTGAGGACTAGTTGACAGAGTTGGGAGAGGGAAGGCTGTCTTTGTGGTGGTAAAGGACAGCGAGTTTGGTGGAGATGGCGTCGATGTGTGTAGAGAAATCAAGTTGACTGTCCAACCAAACACCCAGGTACTTGAAAGTGGGGACTATCTCGAGGGGAGACCCACCCCAGGTGGTGATTGCTGGGGGGACGGGGAAGGATTTTAGCTTCTGTCTGGAACCAAAAAACATGTTGACTGTCTTTTTGGCGTTGAGTTTAAGCTGGTTTGATTGGAACCAGGGCTACTGTACATTGTTGAAGTAGTTTTGGAGATCAGGGAGGACACTGTCATGGGATGGACCGGAGGCATAGGTGACAGTGTCATCCGCGTACATATGTGTGTTGGAGGAATGACAGGGAAGGTCATTTATAGAGAGAGAGAGAAGAGGATGGCCCAAGGATAGAGCGTTGGGGAACTCCAGAGTGGTTAGGAAGAGGGGTAGAAAGTGCATCAGCTATTTGGACCGATTTGTTGACGATTTTGGAGGTAAGAATGAAACCAGTCAGTTGCAGGTTTAGCAAGGCCGAGTGGGGGAAAAAAGTTTGCGAAGGAGAGGATGAGCGACTGAGTCGAAAGCTTTTAGCCAACTTGATGAAGACTGCAGCGGTGATATGGCTTTGGTCCAAGGCAGTGAAGATGGAGTCAGTGACACGCAGCAGAGAGGTGGCAGTTGAAGGTTGTTTCCGAAATCCTGATTGTACATGTCATAGGGAGTTAATAGAGGAAAGGAAGTCTGAGAGTTTGGCCAGAATGAGGGATTCCTGGACTTTAACAAGGGGAAGGGAGGAGCGAGATAGGCCGATAATTTCCAGGGGATGATTGATCACCACCCTTGTGGAAATGGAGAACTTTGGCTGACTTCCAAGCATTTGAAACGGAGGCTGTGGAGAGGGAGATGTTTAGTATGTGTTTCAAGGGGGCAGCTGTAGTGGGGTCGGAGATGTGGAGCAGCTTAAGATGGAGGCCGTCAGGGCTGAATTTGGAGGGGTTGAGAGAGAAGAGCGTGGAGGACACTTCAAGAGGAGAGAAAGGAGGAAAGAAAGCCAGAGGTCAATGGGGGAGGGTCAGGAGGAGAGGGAGATGTGGCAGGAGGGGAGGGGGGTCGAGCGGGGCAGGGCACAAGAGATGAGGAACTTGTTGAAGGTATCTGCTATAAAGGCAGGGTCAGAGATCAGGCAGCCATCAAATTTAAGGACTGGGCAGGCTTGTTTGGGGAGGGGGGGGAACCAGGAGGCAGTGGCTTACCTTCCAGAAAGAAGCTGGGAAGTTTTGGCTCTGATCAAGTTTGGATGTAAAATAAGAGGCCTTAGACTAGTGAATGGTGGAGGTCACTTAGGGCAAGAGATGCTTTGTAGCATCTCCAAGCTTTGTCCCTGGAATGGCACATGGCAGTGAGGCCGGAAGTGATACGGGGTGGTGGTGGCGCTTCACCCTTGCTTTCCTGAGGGATACGAGCATGTCTCAAGTGCAATTGAAGATGTCACAGAAGTGGGTTAAGGAAAGGTCTACATCACGGGTGGAAAAGACTGGTTGAGAGGTCATGCAGCAAGGCGACTTCATTGAGAGAGTGGACGGGGTGGGTCCATATGAATTTGGGAGGGGAGTAGGGATGTGGATTTTGCGAATGCAGTAGCTAGTACAGTGATCACTGAGGGTGTCGGAGAGGATACCCGAGGCATTGATGTAGTGGGGTTGGGATGAATTTGGGATCGAGGGTTTAGACAGGTAGGTTCTTGGATGAGTTGGGAGAGGTTGAGGGCTTCTGTCGGTAGGGAGGTGGGCTTGGCAGATGGGGAGAGCCTGTTGATATTGAAGTCACCTAGGAGCAGGAGGTCTCCTTTGGATGTGATGGTGGAGATGGCCTTGATAACAGAATCCGGTGAGGCATACAGAGCACCAACATAGAGGGGGACAGAGGAGGGTAGGGATACGTAGGCAATAATGAGTTAGTGGGAGGAGGGGCAGGATTCCTTGAGGATGATGGAGCTCAAGATGGATTGCCTGATATGCAAGGCTTTATCCCTTCACCTTTCTTTCCAGGCGGAGTAAGTTAGTCAGGAATGGCAAGGGAGGAGTTAGGGATTTTGGTTGACAGCCAGGTCTCGGTTATGCAGAGTATCCCGACTGTGCCCTGTGATATCAGATTTTTCTTTCTGGTGAAAGAACCGGTCACCTCCTTTGTGCTTCACGTAGGATTTTCTCTGCACCATCGGCAAACTGTTATTTTAAAAGTTTTCGAATCTTAGTAGCTCTTTTTTTTTGGTTCCTTCAACTCGTCTCTAGATCTACACTGGATTTCGAGAAGCCTAGATTCAAATTTAGTGTTCGGTGTCACCAGAAGATGTCGGTCACCAGTCCGCATGACATATGCGTGTACTGCCTGGGTGGGCAACAGGATGTGGGTGGGTACAGCCTTTGCCTTTCTGTGCTTCCTGAGTCCCTGGAGGATAGGAAGCTCTGGCTCATGCTGGGTCGGCCTTCAGAACGGGAACCGAAGGATCATCCTAAAGGTGGCAGAAAGGCCTCGGCAGCTGCCAAGTCTGCAGCACATCTTGAGGTGGAAGCAGCAGCAGCCACAGCAGGCACCTCCTCGGTGCTGTTCCCACCCAGGGCCTGCGTCAGAGGTGCTTTCATGGACAGTTCCGTGATATGTGCCAGTCCCACCAGACCATTGGGGAGAGCCCTGGGCACTGTGACTCTCTGTCCAAGACCAAGTCAAAGAAATCTTACCACCATCGCCAGTCATGGGACAGGGAGAGATCTCTGTCCTCCCGGTCCCTCTCTTCGCCTGATGACTTAGCGGCTCTTGAGCGTCCCTCGATCGAGGGGCAGATCGAAGGCCCAGACTTCAGTCAGCCAACCTGCTGAGATTTTCCTCGACCTGGTCAGTCAGTTGTCGGACGAGTTCGAGGTGTTGGCCTCACAGACCTTGGTGCTCTCGGTCCTCACCCAGTAGGACATGGTTCAGTTGGTGAGCTTCCAGGAATCAATCTTCACCATTCATCACTGGTGGGTCTGCGCTGGAGACACTAGGAGCCTGTAGGAGCATATGCCTTTAAGGCTTTGGAGGAGACCTTTTCCAATGCAGAAATACTAGAACGAGGGGGCATGATATGAAATTGGAGGGGGTTAGATTAAGAGGAAATGTGAGGAAAATTTTGCTTCACAGAGGATAGTGGACACTTGGAATAGTCTGCCACAAGCAGTGGTGGGAGCAAACACAGTGGAGGTTTTTAAACATACCTGGGACAAGCACAAGGGAACCATGAGGTGGGGAAGGAGTGATGAAAAGCCATTGACCACATAGAGTCAGAGGCCACACACAAGTATAGGGCTCACGGGTAGACTAGATGGGCTTAGCGGTCCTTTTCTGCCAGCAATTTCTTTGTAAGTGACCGACAGAGATGGCACCACCCACGAGGCGAACGTATGACATGGCGCTTGTGGGCTGGCCAGTAACCGAAGCCAGCCCCTTGCCTCCTTAGTTCTGATCTTCTGTGTGTCAGTTTTCACCAGTTATCACTACTCGAATATGTATTACGTGGTGCTCGCGGTTTGGCCGTTAACTACCGTCAACTCCACCTTGGTCCCAACTCTTCTTCTGCTGCCATCGAGTGAGAACCTCGTGGAAGACTCTTAAAAATCACCTGCAATTGCGGCCTACTCTGTGGCCTAGTCCATCGGTAACGTTCTAGTGTTACTCTGTTTCTGTCCGCCCTGCTCTGCGCTGCTTCAACTGATCTCTGGTAAGATCATTCTTTTTTTCTTATAAGCGACACCGAGTACTTGTTTTTGGCTTATTTTCATCCGGTCATGTCTCGTCCCGGGGACAAAAAGAAGTCTAAAGTGGGGCAGCCTCCTATGTGTCGGTGTCCCTGCGGCCGTCTTTACTCCATAATGGACCAGCATGACTGGTGCTTTTCCTGCCTTGGCCACCATATGGATAACTGCGATGCCTGCTTTTCCATGGATCGCCGGGTTTTAGAAATGCGTGTGTCCAAAGTTGGACGCGCACTGCTGACTTTCAGAGGGCGGGTTCGCAGTCGGCAGGCCAAGGCATGGACTCTCAGCCCTTCTTCTGAGGTCCCCTCCTGGTCCTATACGGCCCACGGAGGAGGGGGCCTCCACAAGTTCTAGCCTTGCCATGGCAGGGGCTCCTTCCATGGTGCTGGAGGCCCAGTCTGGCCCACTCGGGGGAAGGGGGGCCAGGGGGAAGGCACCATTCTGGCAATCACTCCCCGGTGTCAAGCTCTGGGGCCCGAGGGCCTGAGCCGGCACCATCCTTGACACCGTCTGTCGATGCCGCTCTTGGCTCCTGTGTCACTTGCAGCGCCACGGACGGTGCTGAGCAGTCCCTCACCACCACTTCTGACTTTGGCACCGTTGTCGGTGCAGGGGATGGGAGTGGCGCCGTGGGCAGTGCAGGGCTTGCTCTCGGGCCGCCTGTGGCTCCGGCACTGTTCACGGCACCAGGGAAGGGGTCGGCACCACCTCAGTCTTGTGCCATTCACTGTGCCGGGGATAGGGCAGTGCTGCCTTCAACTCTGTTGCCATTCGTGATGCTGGGGAGAGGGCCGGTACCACCTTCGACTCCAGTGTTTGCAGCGCCAAGGAGAGGGTCGGTGCCGCTCTGGTGCCATTCATGGTACCGGAGCTGGATGTGGTGCGGCTCACAGTCCCGGAACTGAGAGGGATCATGAAGTGGTCTGGCTTCAGGCCTGTTAATCCTCCTCAGAGGAGGAGGACTCTGGGTCTGATCCAGACTGGCTCCCAGATTCATCCGAGTTCTCCGATCCCTCTGTGTCCAGCACCTTAGCCCCCACTCAGCCTTTCTCTGTCGGCTGGGCAGGTTCTGTTGGTTCTGGGGTCAGTGGGACTGACATATCCGTCTCTTCAGGTGGGGTAAATAATAATCTTTCTTTATAATGCGCTTTTCAAAAAATCAAAGCGCAGTACAAGTTATGGAATCACAACGTAATAAAACAATATAAAAATACAATAAATAATTAGTACATTACAACAAACTTCATAAAACAATAATAAAATCAAACCCAAATCAGTCAGTCGCTTCCCCATAGGCCTTAATCCATAAAAAGGATTTTAAGACTTGTTTGACCCCACTGTTGTGCACTCTCTAATCCGACGTGGTAGAGAATTCCAGAGGGTCAGAGCCACAAACGCAAAGGCCCGGGCACCAGAAGATTTCAAAATGACCCTCGGAATCTCCGGCAACCCCTCGCCGGCCGAGCGGAGCGGTCGCTCCGGGAGATAGGGAACCAGGAGCTCTTTCAGGTAGTCAGGGCCCAATCCGTGCAGGGCTTTGTAGGTCAGCAGACCCACTTTAAAGATGATCTGCCACTGAACCGGCAGCCAGTGCAGTCTCCGCAGCACCGGGGTAACATGGGAAAAACGAGAAGTCCCAGTTAACAACTGGGCTGCAGAATTCTGCACCAGCTGCAAGTGGCGGATATCAACCCCAGGAAGCCCAAAGTAAAGGGAGTTGCAGTAGTCAAGACGCGAGGTCACAAAGGCATGGATCAACGTAGATAGGTCCCCGGACGGAACAAGGTGTTTAATCCTAGCGATGTTCCTAAAATGGTAAAAGGAAACTTTATCGACGGCCGACACTTGATCACGTAGTGTCAGCCGATCGTCAAGAATCACCCCTAGGTTCC
This sequence comes from Neoceratodus forsteri, assembly GCA_016271365.2. Taxonomy (NCBI): domain Eukaryota; kingdom Metazoa; phylum Chordata; order Ceratodontiformes; family Ceratodontidae; genus Neoceratodus; species Neoceratodus forsteri. Next base: position 347,754,868 of record CM028138.1, on the reverse strand, counting down.
GCACCCGTTCAGAGGTGGGGAGCTCCACACCCAGGAATAAACCTGAGGGATGGTTTATCCCCCACCTCCCTGTCTGGCGACCGGGATCCAGAACCAACACCTCCGTCTTCCCAGGGTTTAACTTCAACCAGCTGGACCTCATCCAATCTTCGATTTCCCCGAGGCAGCTATTAAACACCGAGAGTGCTCTATTCTGGTCAGGTGCAAAAGACATGTAGAGCTGAGTATCATCGGCATAACAATGAAACTCCAGCCCATACCATCTTACAATGTCTCCGAGGGGAAGCATGTACACCGCAAACAACATGGGAGACAGCACTGAGCCCTGGGGCACCCCACATGACAGAAAGGCAGGATCAGAAGAAAACACTCCCGATACTAACCTCTGAGTTCTACCAGTGAGCAAAGATGTAAACCATCTGAGGACCAACCCAGAAAGCCCACAGATGATTCTCAGGCGCTCAAGCAGAACCCCATGGTCTACAGTGTCAAATGCTGATGACAGGTCCAAAAGGACCAAAATGGACCGTTTTTTCTGGTCTCTTGCCATCAGGAGATCATTGAACACCCGAACCAGCGCAGTCTCGGTGCTGTGCCTCTTCCGAAAACCCGATTGAAGGGGATCGTAGATGTTATGGATGGTCAAATGGTTGTCTTACTGGGTAGCCACTACTTTCTCAGTTATCTTCCCAACAAAGGGAAGGTGTGAGATAGGCCGGTAGTTACTGAGGCAGTCAGGGTCCAAAGAAGCCTCCTTCAACACTGGTGTCACCACTGCTTCCTTCAGGGAACAAGGATATTCACCAGAGTCTAAGGAGCACCAGACTATCCTCGTCAGAACCGGGAAGATAATCTCCCCACAGCCCATAACCAAGGATGTGGTGCCCGGATCTAAACTACAGGACGTAGTGCGCATACCCCGGACAATCCTCATAACATCCTCGATTTCCGGCCTCTTGAAGAAACCCCAGGGAGTAGGAGGGCATGTGACCGCGGCTGGGTCCACGGCAACTCTCAGAGAGTGTTGTGCAGGTCTCCGCCCTGATGTCTTCCACCTTATCTGCAAAGAACCGAGCAAGCTCCTCGCACTATTGTGAAAAAGCTCCACGAACCTGCAGACAGGCTGGGTTGCACAGTCTGTCTACGGTTTGAAAGAGCTGAGCCAGTCGGTTCTGAGCAGCAGCAATTTCCCCAGACAGGAATACTGCCTTCTTACAGGCAATTGCTGACTGGTAGAGTTGATAATGTTCTAGCAGTCAAAGGTGGTCGGCATCTGAGCCGAATTTCCGCCAACAACTCTCTAACCTGCGTCCAAGTCGACGCATCTCCCTCAAGTCCCCATCAAACCATGGGGACCGAAGGCGACGGGAGAGAGGACGCACACGGATGGGAGCAATAGAATCCAGGGCATCGGTGATGGCCCTATTATAGGCCAGAACCAAGGCCTCAGGATCCATGCTCATCCTCGGAAAGTCTGATAGGTCAAGCACCGCCGATAGACCATCGGGAGTCACATCCCATAAAGGGCGGTACTTGACCATCTCCACAGGGGTGGGTCTACGCAAGGGGGTGCTAAAATTGAATCTCACAGTGTGATGATTAGACCATCCGACAGGTTCCACCCCCACACCGGAGGCTTCCATCCCCAGGAGGAAGACCAGGTCAAGAGAATGGCCACATTTATGAGTGGCAGAGGTAACAACCTGTGAGAGGCCCAATGAATTCATCAGTTGGAGGAAGTTCTGTCCAAAATGCGAGAGTTCGTCGTCGATCCAGGCATTGAAGTCGCCCAGCACCATCAACCTGGGAGACTCCAATACCAGGTCAACGACGAAGTCCGCACTTCCTTAAGGAATGGCTTCTCATCCCCGGGTGGACGGTAAATGAGAGCCACTCTATAGCCCCCACCTGCCACTACAACACATTCAAAAGATCTAGTCTCCTCTACTGGAACACTAGTGAGACCCAATTCTGTCTTAAAACAGACCGCAACTCCCCACCCTGCGATCCAGTCTCGGGCGGTGTATCACTGAATACCCAGCCGGAACAGCCGCCTCAAGAACAGGGCCAGCATTACCATCCAGCCAGGTTTCAGTGATGCAAGCCAGATCCACTGTTCCCACCAAGTCCGCCACAACGGCCATCTTGTTGACAATGGATCTGGCATTGCACAAAACCGCACGAGTTGGACAGAGTTCCGAGGATCCCCCAACCACCAGCCTGCCGTTATTAATGGCGGTGCCCTTGGGTATGGGGATCAGACAAGGAAACCCACGTTCTAACCTCCATTTCGCCCCAGGGCATCTTCTGGACCTAACAATCCCGATTTGAGCGCTCCCCTCGTCCATCCTCCACTGTTCAGGGCCCTCGCCCCGACCCCTCCTCCTTCGTACAATTCCCAGAGCCCTACAACGTTGATAAATGGAAAACAGTAAAGGCGGAGGAGAAAAAGGGCGGAGGGCCAGAAGAGCGGAGGATGAATAGCGCGGATAACACATACCTACAACCTACAGTGAAAACTAATAAAGTCCTTACTCTAACAAATCAAAACAAAAAAATAAGACCCCCAAAATTCAAAACATCTACTAAATAACATAAACAAATTAAAATTAATCCCATTTGGCCCCTCTTTCTCGGAAACAAAAACCCACTTTCCGGGACCCAGAAATAAAAATAACTAAAAATAAACTACAGAAAATAATAATAAATACAAATACAAATGGGAGACCCTCCTCTCACAAGGATGTCCCGTCATAAACTCAAAAAACAAAAGGAACACACATGAAAACCAAAAAAGGCCCAAAATAAATAATAAATTTGCCAAGAAAACATGTACTCCCACTACACATTTAATTGGTACCAGGTACTCTCGCTACCTGAAAATAAAATAACATATAATATATCAAAAATAATAAATAAAATTGAGTGGGCAGGCACTCACACTCCCCATGAACGCACGGTAACCGAGCACTCTCACTGCTCGAACAAAGAATTTAGGTCCAGGAAAAAAGGTTTCAGTTCAGAAAAGCATCCAAAAAACGATAGTCACCAAAATCAATTCACAGTCACATAAGTCTTCGAAACAGGCAGGTACTCGAGACAGATTAAGCCCCCTAGAATGCGCTGGTCTGGGGGGAGCTCAACAGACCCTACCCCTCGGGTCAGGACCCCAGAGACAGGGCGGTATCACAACCACCCCAGCACCGCAGGCCCCTCGGGGCAGCCAAAGGCTCAACCCTCCGGTTGGTCGACGACTAGCCCCCTCACCCTCTGGTAGCAAGGACCGAGGGATCCCACCCACCACAGCCGTCTCAGGGCAAGGCCCGGCTGCAGAACTTTCCTTCCACAATATCAGGAAAACTTGCACTCGTTGAGAATATCAAATTCCCCAAACACCAGCCAAAGGGGAGCCAAGTAGCAAAATCCAGAAGTATCCAAACAGCCAGGCAGACTTCCTCTCACATTAAGGGAAAAAACTAAATAATCGCCCGAAAGATGCTGGAAAGAATTCCCATCGTGTCCAAAAACCAATAAGATCCAGTGAGGTCCCGCTCCAGAAACTTAATAATCACATATGAGTAGATTAGAAAGACTGTGAGCTTCAAAACAACCACACATGTTTGTGGAACGAATAAACAAAGCCAATCTTGTAGTTCCTCACATCCAAAGACAAATGGTTTGTCTAAGCTTTGAGTTAGTGTCAATACCCGGTAATAACAACTCAGCCAGGTCATACTCACGAAAGCATCCTTACTCCACTTAATTCAGCGTTCAGTACTCAGATGCAGCTCCGAGTTGGCGTCCAAGCTGCCTTGATACACCACCAGTCAGTTTACCGAGAGACGTAACTCCAAGCGAACTCCACAACCAGGATAAAAAACTGTCAACTACAGATCCGATCCACAAGACCAAGACCCGTAGCAGAGTACTCCAAGTAATGATAAAATGATAATGCAAATAAACCAAAACTAATAAAACAAAGTAAAAACGAGAGTAGGACTTCAATGTAGGAAGCGTGATTCAGTGCAGACCCACACCGGTCGCCATCTTGGAATACTCCCCTCCTTGGTGATCCTGGACAGTCTGGGGCGTCCCAGGAAGGGGAGGGTGCTGTACCTTTGGCTGTTTCCCAGGGGTCAGCTAGAGATTGCCAGTTGCCTAGGCTGGTGGTTGTGAGGAAGAGGGCCATTTCAAAGTCTGAGAGTTGAGTGGGCAGGGTTTGGCGCAGCGGCCTCTCTCCCTGGGATCTTCCGGGGCTCTAGGAGGAGTTGCAGTGTGGATCCTTGCTCCTCCCTGGAGACTCTTCGAGAGGGGCGTCTGCTTTGGAGGTCAGGGGCCATCCTTCTGGACTCGCATGGTCCCGGTCACCTCGGTGAGATTTCTTCCTTTGGGCACAGCTCCAGCCATTCCGATCCGGTTGAATGGCTTCTGTCTGCTGGGACCACTGGGTCTTCCTCTTTGTTGGGATCATTTGCTCGGTCCTCTTGCCTGGGCAGAGGCCATGCTCCTCCTCAGAAGTGCTTGACTCCCATGCCTTTGCCTGCTCCTCCTCCTCGACCCCTTATCTGGGAGCAGTTCAGGGCTTCAGCTGCGGTTTTCCCTGTCTATCGTAGAGCCATGGACGAGCAGGTGTTTCACCACTCTTCAGTGCACCCTGACCCTGAATCTCCGGACTCATCGGCTTCCTCGTGTTCTTCCTCTGAAGGAGAGGAACCCTCCATCCATCCATCCCTGCGGCTGATCTCACTGCTTATCAGCGCTTCCTTTTTGGGGATGCTTGAAGAGCTCCACATTTCCTACCTTAGTCAAAGCAATCCAGATCGGTTGGCACACGCCTTCTTGGTCGAGTTTAGTGCGGCCAACCTTGCGGTTACCACCTGGCCTGTTCCCTTCCAGGAAGCGTTCCACAGGGTCTGGCGGTGTCCCTTCTCCTCTGTTCCAGCCTCAAGGGGCCTCCACCAGAGGTATTGCGCCCCCCCAGGGTCTCCAAGAGCCCTCCCTCACCCCCCTTCATGCGTGAAGCTCTTAGACACCCCTTCTGGGCATAGACCCCAGGCTGTGACCAGCCCCTGCATGTGGATTCTTCGGACTTTGACTTCTGGGGGAGGAGATCTTTACCTCCGCACGGATTCTGCTTTGTGTGGCAGCTGATCAGGCCCACCATGCTACCTACAACAGGTTCTTGTGGTCCAGGCTAGGATCACTTCTAGCCTCTATGCCTGATTCAGAGGAAACCAGGTTAGCCATTGTTCTCTCTGCGCAGGACCTGGAGCTTGCAAGGCACCAGGCATGGGTGTCATATGACGCCACTGAGGTGACTTCCAGGCTAGTGGGGACAGCGATCTGCACTAGGCGGACGGCATGGGTTTGCCTTTCCCGGTTATCATCCTTGGCCCGGCGTAAGGTGATTTTTCTCTGCTGTCTGGAGAACCCATCTTTTCTCCCATAGGCTGAGGCAGCACTTCAGGAGCACCTTACATCTCCTACGAGAGATCCCTGCCTCACCCAGACCAGTGCCAGGCCTTTAGGGGTTCTCCCCCCTGGTGTCTTCCGCATTAGAGGCTAAGGAAGGTGCTGGGCCCCCTTGAGGGGCTCGGTACTCACCCAGGTAGTGATCAATAGTGAAGATTGACACACAGAAGATATGAAAATGATGTACCTACCGTAATTCTTGATCTTTCTGTGTATCTTCACCATTCATCACTAAATCCCATCCTCCTTCCCCCTGGGGCCTCTGTCTCTGGGCAATCCTCCTCCCTCTGTGTGTCTCTTGTTGCACTCCAGCACCTCTCCTCTTTCTCCTCTCCATTGTGGTTAGGAGGAAGAGGACTCCTGGGGACAGACTGGGAGGAGTTTTTCCTTGGAGGTCTCGAGGTGTCTTACCCCCCCCCCCCGGCCTCTCAAGCCTTGGCTTTCTAAACCCCCCCTGTGTGGGGTCAGAGATTGGGGGAGGAATCTGGGACTCCTGAGTACCCCCTCAACAATCCTTTATTATTTTAATATCTCCTTGAGACAACTCCTCCCTCTTAAGGTGTTGTCACTAAGCACCTTTTCTCCTTGCTGACTTTTACAGGGGCAGGTCCCCTGTTTTTTCCTATTTATTTCCCCTCTTGGGGATATTCTGTTTTAATTTGGCAGGAGGGGTGGACGCCGTCCGACCTGTCTAGCCTGGTTAGACCTCGACCCCCTTTTTCCTTTAAGCTCTAGTCTCTGTTTGGGACTACCCTGGCTGCGGTGGGGGCAGTCTTGTGCCTGCTTCTTTTCTCTGCTGCTTGGAGGTTATAGATCTAGGCTTCCTCTCTCGAGGTCCAGATATTCTGAGTTGACTGGGGGAGGTGTCCTCCCCTTCTCCCACCTTCATTCTCCTTTTTCTACCCTCCCTTCTCCACCCTTTTTTTTCTTTTCGCCCAGAGATTGGGGTCCCCTTCCTCCCAATCCCTTAGACTGTTCTCTCTCTTTTTGCTCTCCTCTTAGTTATTTCTCCTTTCAGTTATTATATTCTTTCCTTTTCTCCATCCCTTGGGCTCCCTTGCCCCACCCCTTCCTATCTCTCTCTCTCCAGTGTTTCAGAACTGGGACCAAGGCAGAGTCGACGGCAGTTAACTGCCAACCCGCAAGGGCCACGTAATACATCTATCTCACGGCCGGCGCCGGCCCTGGCCCTGCATTGACTCAGACCCCTCCCAAAAAAAAAAAAAAACTCCTGCAAGGTCCTGTCCTCTGGCCAGATACCCAGGTAGTGATGAATGGTGAAGATGCACAGAAAGATCAAGAATTACAGTAGGTATGTAATTTTCATTTCTTCCCACCATCGAGAAAAGCACTCCGTGGGATCGTTTGCCATTTTTTTGCTGCGTCATACTGCCTAAGTTCTGTTCGTCTCCACTTGCTCAATGTTGTATAGCATTTTTCAGCATTTTGTCACTGCCTTTTCTTCATCTATCCCCTTTGTATGGCGCCAAGACCCTTTCTCCCTGTTTTTTCTTGTTTTCTAAGTCAGTCTTGTCTGGATCTGTGGGGCCTTAAAAGCCAAAGAAAACCAGGAGGATGGAAGCTCCCCCCCATACGTCGTTGCCCCTGTGGGAGAAACATGTCTGTCCAGGACGGACATGATCATTGATGGACATGCCCTGGGGCGGATCATGACATGGACCACTGCAATGCCTGCTTCTTGATGGACTTTTACTACTTGGAAATTTGCATAATGGGGTGGGGGTGGGACTCCCACTTCCCTCATCTTTGGAGGCAGGTGTCTCACTCGAGACTGTAAGGTAAGGTTCCTAGGCTCTTACCCTGAGCCCCTCCGCAATACTGCACATACCGAGGGAGACCAGTCCAGTGCTGGTCAGCAGGGCAGTGCTGCCTGGGCAACCGGATCCCCTTCTACTGCCATTCGCACCTGGGAGAGGGAAGGTCCCTGGAAGCAGTCACCCGTTGGAGATCTTATGGATCGTGTCCTTCGAGTGGTTGGATAATCCGGAGGGTGAGGACCAGGACGCTGCCGACCGGCTTAGGGATTCTTCTCGGCCTGTTGCTGGTCGTGGTGCTGCCTCCTCTGTGTCCTGCTGTGTCACTTGCAACACCTGGGATTCTTCCAGTGCTGATTCTGGCTCTGGAGGGGCTGGTGGTGCCAGGTGCAGCACCAGTGCCATTTGCAGTGCCGAGTGGGGTCCTGGCACCACGCATGGCACCTGCTTAACTTTGCTCTAAGATACTGCTGCTAGGGATGATCTTCCCTTGTCAATCTTCACCATTCATTACTGCTGGGTGTAAGCCGGAGGCACGCACCTGCCACGGGAGCTCGTTTTTTATTTTCTTTTGTTGGGAGGAGTCGTCGCCCCCCACCGTGGCTGACGCATTGGCAGAGCATGCGGGTTGGCCATTAGGTGCCACAGACGACTCCGTCCCAGTTCTGTTTCTCCTGCCGTTGAGGCCGCACCTGCTGTGCGAGTTATGAACAATTTTCGATACGCCACTAGCTAGGCCTTCGTCTTTCAACAACGCCTTTCACCTTCATCCCGGTTCTCTCATCCCGATGCCGTTGGAAATCCAATAAGACCTTTCATTTTACTTTTTTCGATGGCGCTGGGATCATTTGCTCAGTGTTGTGTATTAATTTCTCATGTCCGGTTCTGGGGCAAAAGGAAAATCTAAAGCGGGCAGTGTCCCCATGCATCGGTGCCTCTGTGGCCGGCATTTTTCCATTTTAGACCGGCATGTTTGCTTGCAATGCCTGGGACCCAATCACGATATGGATCATTGTGACGCATGCTTCTCCATGGACCACTGGTTCTCAAAGTTTGTGCGTTTAAAGTCGGCAGGGCCCCGCCGACTTTTGGAGGGCAACGTTGCTCGCAGGTCGCCAAGGCCAGGACTCTTGATCCTTCCTCCGGGTCCCCTTCTGGGTCTGTACGGCCCAGTGAGGAGGAGGCCTCCTCCAATTTTAGTCTTGCTGAGGAGGAGACCTTTTGCAGTGTCGGAGGAGCAATGCGATTCCCTGCCGAGTCACGTTGCTGGGGCCACCCCGGCAGTCACCTCCATGGAGGTGCAGGCTCCCCCAGTGTCGCTGTCCATGGCTGCTGGGCCTGGCATTGGTGGACCCTCTGTGCCGCCTCAGAGCTCTGTTCAGTATCCCAGCGCCGTGGATCGGGACGGCACCACCGCTGCCAGGGATCCTTCTGGGGTCGCTAGACTGGAGGTCTGCCTGGTCACTTCCTCTTCGGAGGATGACTCGCAAGCCAATCCGGACTAGCACCCTGACTCTTCACAATCTGAGAGGCCCTTGTGATGCGGTACCAGGTGTCCCAGCGGCCCTTTCCCTGAGTCCCAAGAGCCTGTTTTTCCTGGCAGATCCTTCGGCTGAGGGAGGCTGTGGATCTGCTGGGGATGGCGGTCGAGGAGCTCGGGTGGTGTGTCTGCCCCTGGGGAGGCGGGGGCTCTTTGGGGGGGGATAGGGACCCCTTCTTCTGCGGTCTCCCTCGGGATTGGGGGCCCAACTTCACTGGGGTCGAGGAAGAGGGCAGCCCCCGAGTCAGGGGGGTTGAGGAGGTGAGGCGCAGCTACCCCCTTCCACTGCCATGCGGGGGGTGGGGAGGAGTCGCATCGCTGAACCCCACCTTTCCCTCAGGGTCTCAGAGGCTTCCTTGGTTGGCAGCGTGGAGGGTTGCTTTTCTGGATACATGCAACCCCAGGCACATCACAGGGGTGATTCTTCCTTAGGGCTTTTCCAGAGTTTGCCATCTTAGACACAGCCTTCGCAGCCCAGTGTGGCCCCAGGGTCCCCCCTTTCGGCGGAACCAGTCTCTGGGTCTCTGAGGCCAGGCACTATCAGTTCGGTGCCCATCTCCAGTCCCTCTGCAGAAACCTCCTCCTCTCCCAGGCCATGTTGGGTCCCACGGAGCTCTTAACGTGGGAGATGTTCAGAGCCACCGCAGTGACCTTTTCCACTTATGTCCGGGCCATGGACAATCTGGTCTTTCACCTGTCTTTGCCCCGCCGCAGGAGTCCTCTCAACATTCAAGCTCCTCTTCCTCCTCGTCTCCCTCTTCCGAGGGAGAGGAACATTCTGTCTACCTGTCCTCCGCTGATTTCACTGAATATCAGCGGTTCCTTTCAAGGCTGGTTCAGGAGCTTCACGTTTCTCATGTGCTGAGAAGCAATACTGAGCAGGAGACGCGCCCATTCCTCAATGAATTCAGCGCCCACCACCTGGTGGTGCCCTCCTGGCCCATTTCTTTACAGTAAGAGTCTATCTACACCAGGCAGTCTCCAGCGGTCCCTTCCCCAGCGGACTGCAGGAGACCGTATTGCGCCTCCAAGGAATCTCTAGGTTCCCTACCTCACCTGCCTTTGGGGCTGACGTCCCTAGAAACTCCTTCCGGGCTTCAGTGCCTGGGGCATGACGACCACTGGATCCGGATTCTGCAGAATTCGACCGGTTGGGCAAAGAGTTTTCTCTTCGGCTCATGCATTAATGTGCATAGATTCTCATCAGGCTCACCACACTGCCTATAAGACACCTGTGTTCGATGCTAGCGCAAGTCCTAGCATCTTTGCCTGATACGGAGCAATCTAGACAGGTCATTGCCCTCTCTGCTCCAGGTCTGGAGCTTGCTAAGCACCAGGCAAGGGCATCTTAAGACACCAATGAGGTGGCGTCCATACTAGCAGGGGCAGCGATCTGCGTTAGACGGACAACGTGGCTTCATTTATCCAGGTTGTCATCCATTGCCCGGTGTAGGGTGATCTCCTCCGCTTTCCTGGGGACCCGACTTTTTTCCCGCAGGGCAAGGAGAGTTCTTCAGGGGTGCCTCCCGTCCCCGGACACAGGAGACACCTTGTCCTGAACAGCCTTCGACCTTGATGGCCTAGTATGGCTCTGGGGTCTCCCCCTCCGGGGGGTGTGGTACTCACCCAGCAGTAATGAATGGTGAAAATTGACAAGGGAAGATATGAAAATTACATACCTACCATAATTCTTGATCTTCTCTTGTATCTTCACCATTCATTACTGATTCCCACTCTCCATCCCCTCATGGGACTCAATTCTTGGGCGTCTCCTCCACCCTGCTCGTCTTCTCCCTCCTAGAGGCCAATTGGGGCTGAGTCCCCCTGGTACCTCAGAGCTCTCAGTTCCTTCTTTGAAAGTCACAGAGCGTTCACCTTGGAGGATGGCGAGTAGGGCTTTTGCCCTAAACCTCTGAGTGAATCCCTTGGATTCTCTTCACAGTGCACTGGGGTTTGCCCTTCTCGGGGCTTGGATAATCCTCTGGCGTATGTCACCCTCTTGCTGTCATTGTATCAGTGCAGTCCTAAGAGAGTCCGTGGGATCTCCTCCCTCTCTTTTCCTATGGCACTGATGCCCCGTGGTTCTCTTCTCCTGAAGTGGGAACCACGCCGGTTCTTCAGTGGGAAAACTTTGTCCAGGTTTCTTTCCCTACACCTAACTCAGGACTCACTCTTCTCTGAACAGGACTGTTTGCCCTCCTAGAGACGGTCTGTGAGGCCTGGGTTCTAGTACTTCTTAACGCTCCCGGATAAAGGGTGGGAGGAAAGATTTGCCTTCAACAAATCTCAAGTCCTTCAGTCCCCCTCAGACCTTGGGTCTGTAATTTGTTTTAACTGGCGGGATCATTGCTACCTTGTCTTCAAATCCCACTGGGGTTTTGAAACTCGCAAGCCAATGGTCTTCCAATTTGTCATGGCAGACAGCCCCTCTCCTCTCCCCCCTTTATCCTTTACTCTCATCTATTCTGCCTTTACTCTTTCTATCCTTTACCTTATCCTCCTTCTGAGACCACCCAAGGATTGAGGCCCTAAGGCTGATTAGGGTAGGGTTCTCTTCTTTCTGTCCTCTGTTCGACTTATGCCTTTTTCAGTTTCTATCCTTCGGCTCTCTTGCCTCACTCTCTGTTTCTGCGAGCTGTTTCTTCCTCTCTTGCTCAGCGGAACTGGGATGGAGGAGGAGGAGTCTGCGTCACCTAGTGGCCAGCCCACATGCTCTTTGCAATGCTGTCAGCCACATTGGCGGCCCCGACTCCTCCACCAAAAAAAAGGGTTTTGCATGGTGCACACCTCCAGCGTGACACCCAGCAGTAATAAATGGTGAAGATACATGAGAAGAATAAGAATTACGGTAGGTACATAATTTTCATTTCTTTAGGCTCTAGCCAAGGGCAGAGCCCATTCAGGAGAGGGGGGGGAGCTAGTAGGTCCCAGTCGACACTGCACTCCATGTCTAGAGTGGCTGGGGACTGTAGCAGGAGTTGTAGTGTTGACACTGCTCTTCAGTGCCCCCCCCCCCCGGGAGCTGTCTGGGCCTGTGTTTGGTGGGGATAGGAACTGCCCTGTGGGATTACTACATCTCCGCTCTCCCCACTTCGGGGCTTCCACAGGGGCACCATCCATATTGCCGCTCTGATTGGGCATTCGCGGGTGGGCAAGATGCAGAGCCCCTTCCCTGGGGTAGGTCCCCTGTTTGTTGTTCCTTCTCCTGGGCATTTTTGTTCCTACGGGACCTCTGACTTGGGAGCAGTTCAGGGCTTCTGAAACCTTGGCTCCACTGCCCCGAGTCCAGCTTCTCTGCTTCTTCTCCATCCGCCTCTCCTCCAATGCTGAGTACATCCATTACCAGCTGTTCCTTTCGGAGATGATGAGGGAGGTGCGACTTTTCCATTTTTCTGTCTGCAATTCTGCATGTTTTGTTTTTTTTATTTATTAGTAATTTTTGCATTTTTCCTGTTTATTTAAATTTTCGTGACCAGGTAAATCCACTGAGACAATAACAGTCCCTTTTTCAGGGGCGACTCGTAATTAATTGCATAAATCTAGAGACCAGCTATGAAGAGAGAAAAATTACATCACATATGCATATCATACAGTACAATCAATGCAGATAACATGGTACAAGTTAAGGTACAGCGGGCAGGTAAGTGCAGTAAAATACCAGACATGAAGAACATTCCATATCTGGGTTTTCTCGGCAGCGAGCACCATGTTGTGGACAGGCAGGCTATGTGCTATGGCAGGCACCTGTTGGCAACGCTTGGTCAGCTCCTGGCATCTCTTCCAGATTTCTCCCCGAAGATCCCAGGACCCCGGCAGACATGACAGTGCGTATGCATGGAGGGTACTGACTCGGCCCCTTCCGCCCCAGCCCTGTCTATCGCCGGGCTCCCTGGTGCCCGATCTACCATTTGTCCTCCACCAGGTAGCCGCCAAGGGACAGGGAAACTCCTCTTCCCTCCCCAGGCAAGGAGAGCCTCCTCGAGGCAGCTCAGTCCTGCTCCTTGCCCTCCCCCTGCTGACCCCCGGCAACTCGGGCTCGTTCCCGAACCCAGGTCTCTGGCGTGGCTCAAGGAGTGGTGTTCAGCGCCACCAGGCCAGCAATCCTGCATGTCTGACGCTGTCCTTCCTTTGGGAGTACAGTCATACTTCCATGGCCTGAGCCATTTGCAGAGTCAAGAGGCGTCTGACTCCGTCCCTCTGCCTCCTCTCCAACTTTGAGGGACGTCCAGCGTAGGTAGTGTGCACCCCTGGGATGTCCAGGAGCCATGCCATACCCCTCTTCTGTGGTCCAGCTCCTGGACACACCCTCGGGGCATAGGTGCCCAGTGCGCGACCGTTTCCCCAGAGTCTAACTCAGCCAAGTTAAACATCTGGGATTGTAGGGTTTTCTCAGCAGCGTGCACCAGGTTGTGCATTGCTGCATACCAGGCGTCCTATGGCATGCGCACCTGTGGGTGATGCTGAGTCAGCTGCTGGCATCTCTGCCAGATTGCGAGACAACCAAACAGGCTACATGCACAGGGTATGGAGCTGGCGAGACACCAGGTGATGATGTCCTATGATGCCAGTGAGGTAGCCTCCAGACTAGTGGGAACTGTGGTCTACATTGGGCGGATGGCAAGGCTATGTCATTTCTGGTTGTTACCCATGGCCCAGCGTAGGGTGATCGCCTCACATTTGTAGGGAGCCCACTTCTCCTGTTGGGCCAGGCGTGAGCATGCAGGGCGCATTCTTGCTGTCCGGCCACAGGAGCCTACACCTGACCCTTACCAGGCCCGTGAGCAGCCCTGCCTCTCTCTTTCCCATAGGACGCTGAGGGAATAACCATTTCCCTCTGGGTTTTCCAGCACCAAACTTGGTGGTAGCTTGGTACTCAGACCCACCAGTGATGAATGGTGAAGATTGATTCTTGGAAGATATGAAAATGTATGTACTCACTGTAATTTTTGATCTTCCAGAATATTTTCATTCATCACTGCACCCTCCCCTCCGGGAGCAGAGGCACTTCTGGGCAGTCTTTCCTCCTTCCCTTTTCTTGCAGCCTCGCCCCCTTCTTTAAAAAAAAAAAGGGGGGGGTGGAATTGGAAGCATTTTAGGTACAAACCTCTTCGGGGAACTTCTGCCATCCACACGGCCTGGTGTGGCACTCCAAAAGGAAAAAAGGCCTTAAAGAAAAAAGGGGAGACTTTGCTCTTGGTGGCGGTTCTTACACCTTTCCCTGGCCTTCCCTTTGTTGCTTTTAAAAAAAAAAATCTAGAACACATTTTTAAGTCCTTGTTTTTCCCATTTTCTTCTTCTACGTAACAGGAAAAAAAAAAAGCGGGAGAGTTTTTTGTAGCGATGGGCTGTAGAATCCTTTTTCATTTTTTGTTCTCCCGGACCCTTTAGGCAGAGGGGATCTATAGATTTTACTTCGAGAGGGAGCTCTTGCTGCAAGTAACACCATGAGGACTATGCCACCAGGCTCTATAACCCCACAGAAAACTTCTAGCAAGTAGTCCAAGACAGGGGACCATCCCTGACGTCGACCCTGCCCCGACGTCCCCTCTGGTATAAAGGGAGCGTCCCTGGCTCTGCCTTAGTTCCTTTCCGCCCGCCGACTCACTAGTATCGCTCTATGACGCCTCGCAGTCGACTGCCATTTGCGCCCGCAGAGTTAACATTCGCTCAATTTCCCTTGCTTTTTCCCCTTATTTAATGTCTCGGCTGGGGGTGCCTTTGGTTCCCCCCCTTCCAGCCAGCCTTCATGGCTGCTCCCCCAGTTGCAGCCTGAGCTCACATCTCTTACCCCACCACTGCAGAGACCTGGAGGGCGAGCCCAGGAGGGAGTTAACTTGGGGGTGTCCGTGGTAGCGCCATCGGGGCAGCCTTCATGCTGCAGAGGGATATTTTTTTCCATTTTCTGCCCTGCAGGGAGGGGCATGCAGTGACGCCAGTGGAAGGAGCATGCACACGTCTGCACGTGCTCCTCCAGACACCTACCCCATCTCCGCCCCTCTTCTGCAGCGTCAGCGCACTGTCCCCCAGGCTCCGGTGGGGGCTAGTCGAGCACTGACCACTGATGTTCCCCCTCCCTGGAGAAGGAGAGCAGTCCTTTGGACACTCAATTCTTCTCCAACCCCCAGCGGCCCATGCTCATTCCTGAACACAGGTCGCCAGCCTAGCGTGAGGTAAGGCATCCAGCACCACTGTGCCAGCTCCTTGCCTTATTTTTAGATGCCATTACTTCCACTCAGAGGATTTCTGAGCTGCAGGCTCTGATGTGTAAAGAGCCTTATCTTGTTTTTCACAGTGACTGGGTTGCCTCCTGACAAATCTTAAGTTCCTTCTAAGGTTAGTGTCTGATTTCACTTTAAACCAGGACATTCAACTACCAGTTTACTGCCCAGAGTACTCAAACTGTGGGGAGGCCTTGTTACATACTCTGGATGTACATGGAATCCTCCATTACTATATTGAACGGACCAGTTCGACAAGAAAGACAGACCAGTTGTTTGTCTTCTTTGCCCAAAGAATGATATGGGCTTCAGTGACCAAGCAGGCATTGGCCAAATGGTTGGTCAGCTGCATCTATTTCTGTTTCAGAAAGTACAACAAATCCTTGCTAGGACCAGTCAAGGGTCATTCCACTAGAGGGTCGCAACCTCGTTTGCGTCCCTAAAAATTGTATCAGCTGCAGATCTTTGTGCAGCTGCTACTTGAAGTTTGGTCCACACCTTCATTAAACACTACAGTCTGGACATTGCTTCCAGAAGGCGAGCAGGTTTTGGCCTTGCAGTCCTCCAGGGGCTTCTCTCCTAAAGAGTGCCAATAACTCTATATTGCTAATAGTCCTTCACCCTTCTGACTTGGGTCTCTCCTTGTACTGCTTGGGACTAAGTCCTTATGGTGTTACCTGCTGCAAGAGCTCCCTCTCAAAATAAGATAGTGCAGTTATGTAAGACCTTACCGTAACAGCAGATCTGCAGCAGGTGGTTTTCCTACCCCCAGGTTTATGTAATTGTACTTCTCTCTGAGAGATGAAAGATCCTCCTCGGTTCTCCATCCTGTATATCAGCTGGGTCTCCGGTTGGAGAATTGAGGTGGTGCCAGGGCACCGCCCCCTTTATACCAGAAGGACGTCGGGGCCGGTCCAACGTCGGGTGGTTCCCCCACCTTGGACCGATGGCTAGAAGTTTTCTGTGGGGTCCTAGTGCCTGGTGGCATAGTCAGTATGGTGTTATCTGCTGCAAGAGTTCCTTTCAAAGATCTACTGTTATGTTAAGTTTTTTGGGTAACTGTTCTTTCTGGGGACGTGGATATGATCAGTCCACATTTCTGGCGGTGTTCCTCTTCCCTGTAAGGCTTGCTGGAACTTCTTCAAGCTGGCTTCTCCCACCCACCCGGGTGGCAACTCCCTCGGCATCGCTTCGTGACATCAGATCTCCTAATCTGCTGGAAGAAGGTTCCCTCCTTACCGTTGTCACACTGAGAAGGCCCTTTGCTTATTAAACTTCATTCTTGGCTCCTGCCGTGGACCCTACATCACACCAAGGGTTTGTCTCTGGCTGCTTCCTGGTGCCAAAACGGACGGGAGGCTGGCTTCCCATCTTAGATCTGCACGACCTGAACAAGTTTCTCAGGCCGTGCACCTTCAGGGTGGTCATTCCCATCTCAGATCATGCCATGTCTTGAGCAAAACATGTTCTGCTCTCTGGATCTTCAGGGCATGTTCTTTCACATCCCAGTCTGGTTCCGAGTGGAGGGGATCCTCTACAAGTTCCAGGCCATGCCATCTGGCCTGTCCTCAGCCCCCAGGGTCTTCACCAAATGCACCACAGTGGTGGCAGCTTACCTGAGGCATCGAGGAGTCTAGGTTTACCCCTACCTGGAAACTGCCTGATTGCAGGTCCCTCCAGACAGGAGGTGGAGTGGGAGCGGTCCAGAGACCTGGCCCTCCAGACCTGCATCTCTCTTGGCCTCCTGGTCAATGAGGCCAAGTTGGAACTCGTGCCTTTGCAGGTGCTCAACTTCATCAGGGCGGAGCTCAACTCTTGCAGAGCCAGAGCTTAACTCCCAACGGACAGGGCGGAGGCTCTCTCCTTTGCCCACTAGGATATATGGCTGCTTGCACCAGTGTGGTCCATTGGGTGCGCTGGAGAATGCGCTCTCTGCAGTGGGAGCTGGCCCACCAGTGGTCTTAGCGCAAGCACAGCTTTGACCAGCCGGTCACTGTAACTCAGCAGATGTGGGATGCCCTCCAGTGGTGGCTAGTCCTGGGATATCTGCAAGAAGATATCCTGTTTATCTGCCCAGAGCCAGCGGTCATCCTGACCGATGCCTCTCTCGTGGGCTGGGGTGCCCATCTGGGGGAACACAGGGTTCATGGACCCTGAACCCCCAAGGAGTCCTGATACCACATTAACGTGCCAGAACTGCGGGCAGTGCGACTGGCACCGACGGCCTTTGATCTGCATGTTCAGGATTGGGTCATTCAGGTCCAGACTGACAACACCACGACCATGTACTACATGAACAAACAGGGTGGAATATTGAATTCTTCCCTTGGTGCAGGGAAGCTCTCTGCCTTTGGACCTTTGTGCGCAGCCTGGAGGCTGATCTCCTGGCCATCCTTGTGGCCAGTGTCTCCAACCAGCTGGCAGATGTTCTCAGCCGTGTGAGCTAGGCGTCCCACAAGTAATCTGTTCACCTGGAGGTATTGTTCAGACTGTTCTCCCAGTGGGGCACCCGTCAGGTGGACGTGTTTGCCTCCAGGGAGAACGCAAAGCTGAGGCTGTACTGTACTGTGCCTGCCCCCCTCAGCAGGGAACACTGCAGGGGGATGCCTTTGTTGCGAGCTAGCCACTGCCAGTCATTATTTGCAGATATAATTCTGTTTTATGTTTTTTTATGTGATTGTGTGTATGTTAAATGCCAGTGTTAAGAAAAGGGGTCATAAAGAGAGAATGGATTTTTCAAAATGTCTTGTATTCACCTGTGACCTAGGAACCAGCTGCTTGCCAGGAAGCTAAATTGCACTCCCAACA
Organism: Neoceratodus forsteri; assembly: GCA_016271365.2. Taxonomy (NCBI): domain Eukaryota; kingdom Metazoa; phylum Chordata; order Ceratodontiformes; family Ceratodontidae; genus Neoceratodus; species Neoceratodus forsteri. The sequence continues at coordinate 347,737,055 of CM028138.1, read as the reverse complement.
GGAGTGGAAATGCCTTGTAAACTTATTTGAGGGAAGCAGAGATCATAAAAAGTCGAGCGGTAAACCTTTGCACTTCAAAGGCAGGATGCTTGGGAACCAGGATCTGGGAAGTTGCCATTCTTGACAGGCTGGTGTGAGTTGTTTTATAAGTATCATATTGTAAGGCAGTGAGACATCAAAGGCACCAATTCTGAAACATATTAATGTGCTAGGAAGTTGTGATAGAAGAACCTAGATGAGGAATAATAACAATTCCCTAAACCTTTGGGAAGCGCAACAATGACATCTACTGGCCTAAAACTTAGGACCGGACCAGGAATTTTGGCATTATTTAAGGAACTCTGAAACAGTAGCGATCTCTCATTTTCCTGGAGCACTTCAAAGGACCCACTGCCAGCAGGCACTGAAAGCCAGTAGCTGAAAAGGAAGGAAAGGATTTTTCAGACTTTACTTATTCTTCTGGATGTCAATTCACTACAGACTTGAGGTAGAAATTAGATAAAAGTTTATAGTGCGTTTTCTTGTACCTGTCCACTTTTATTTGTGTTATTCTGTGACCAAATTGATTAATCTTTTAGTTGTAAATGTACGATAAATTCTTAGGTATTTAGTGAAAAAAAAAAAAAAAAAAATTTTAAAGGAAAACCTGCCTGAGCGAGATTTTTATATTGTGTGTGTGATTGTGGAACATTTATTAATCTGACTTAACTGTTATTGCTAAAGGGGTGCCACTATAAGCCACCAGTCGTGCAATAATCTGTAAGAGAATTCTCGGTAAAGATAGGGAGAATACAAAAGTCTCAGAAAAGTCTGTGGGGATTTGAACCAGGTTGTTGCATGCCCTGTGAGAGAAGACAAAATCTGGATCATGAGGCTACCCTGAAGAGATTGACGCCTGGATCTTCCCCCTTAGTGCAGCAACCAAGAAAGGTTCTCATTTGGCTACAAGACTCGAGACTGGTGCTGCACCCTTATCCAGAGTTTAAAGAGGAAGTCCTGGGACCTCGTGACGGGTGTTCATTTGTGAACTTGACGAGAGCTCTAGGAGGACACGAGGAAGGTATTCTTCCCCCCCCCGTCACGGATTTGATTTAGTGGTGGGCACCGTGAGCTCAGTTGACCTGACCCCCAGGAGTGGATTCATGACCGATCTGGTGTGCAGTAGTGGGATCCGAGAGATCTGGCTGCATAGTGTTGTGATTCAAGAAATATTGGTGGCACGGGCATAACAGTTGGATTCAAATCCAGTGTATCAGATTGTTAAACTTAGAACAATCCACACACAATCAAGGTAGAGATTTGGGCAAAAATTATTTGGTTACAGTATAAAGTTCCTCCTTTTTTTTTTTTTTTTTTTTTTTCAGTTTAAGTGTAGCAGTAGGTAGGGAAGAAGTTGGCTTCCAAGTACAGCGAATACACAGCAGACTACCTAAGGCAGTTGTGTCAGGAAAGAGAGGCCAGTACGAGGGGTGAACCAAAAAGAACCTAGTGGAGGCCCTTGTGGCAGTTGATGAGCAAGCGGTTGCCCCGATCCTTGAGTCACATCAAGTGACTGAAAGGGACCAGTCCTTAGGCATGGAGTTGACGGGACGTTGCAGTGTCCAGTCCCAGGGAGGAGGACAGCGATACCAGAGGGAACCCAGAGCCACGTTGACAGGAGAAGGTCACCACAGAGCTGGAGCTGGAAGGGATCAAGCTACAATTTGAGGAAATTGGAGCCGGAGCAGAAAAAGTTTGAAGCAGAGCAGGAAAAAGAGCAGAAGAGATTCAAACTGGAGATGCAGGAATGGCAGCGCCAGAGAGGCCGAGGAAAAAGAAAGGCAGCTTCAGAGAGAGGCAGGGGAAAAAGAAAGGCAGTGCCAGAGAGAGTTTGAATTGGAGAAGCCAAGACTCCAGCGACCAGCGCCAGAGGAGGTAAGTGGTAGGGGTGGACTTGAACCTCCAGTGCTGGGGTACAAGTTAAATTCCAAACTAATAGCTGAGTTTTAAGAGGGGGAGGATATTGACGCAATTTTAAATTCATTTGAAAAGGTCTGTATCCAGGCCAAGGTACCCAGGGAGTCCTGGAGCTTCCAGCTCTCCCCGCTACTTACTGGTAAAGGGCGTGAGGCACTAGGCCAAATGAATGAGGACAGTCAAGACTATGAGAAACTTAAAACTGCTTTACTTAAGTGTGAACGGACTCTTGAGGCTTACAGGGTTAAATTCTGGACACTCCGAAAAAGCCCTGACATGAACTTTGAGGAACTCTCCACAAAGCAGCAGCAGTTTTTAAAACGGTGGGAGGGGGTGGAAGCTAACTCTGTGGGGAAAATTGAGGAGGTTGTACTTTTAAAGCAGTTCTTTTGGGCTTGCCCAGCAGAGTTGAAAATCTGACTAGAGGACCGAGATCCAAAAACAGTGGAGCAGGCTGCTAAGCTCACAGATCGCTATACCAGCAGCAGGCCTGCTCTGGAAGGGAGTGTGGCAGGGCAGAAAGGGAAAAGCACAACTTCAGGGCATCTGAACCCCTCACTGCCTCTGCCGACAGGGGGAAGCCCCAAGTTAACAAAAATGGGATTTCTCGGATAAAAGAAATGCTGACTGTTGGATTTGTAAACAGCCATTGTATCTTACTAGACAGTGTCCTAAAAAGGCACAGAGTGGACAAAGTGGTGCTCAAACAGAGTTGTGTGCACTGTTTATCCTAGTACATGCCTGTAAACATGAGGAGCATACACCCTAGTTACTGTAAATAGAATTGCAAACCGCATGAGTTCAGGACACGAGGTGTCTCTTACCTATAGTAAAAGGGGATTTGAGTTGGGCCTGAACAACTTATACCTAATCAGTCTGTAACAGTGAAAGGATTCACTGGGGAGGAGAGAACTCTGCCACTAGCTAGTGTTCTCCTGGACTGGGGTGAGACAGGAGGGAGGGTGCAAAAAGTGGCAGTGGCAGACAACCTCGCCCTGGATTTGATTATATGGAATAATCTACAGCAGGGGATGGTGTGTGTGGTTACCCGCAGTCAGATGGCTAAGGCTGCTTGCGATTCCCTGAACCCTACAGAAGCCCCGGTGGAAAAAAATAGGCTGGTTCCCCAGTCTGTCTCCTGACACCGTATCACCCACGAGCCAATGGGCTTGTGAAACATTTTAATGATACCCTAAAATTGATGCTCCAAGCATTTGCTGAACAGCATGGGAGGGACTGGGAGAATTACCTTCCCCACCTGTTGTTTGCATACTGGGAGGTTCCCCAAGAGTTGACAGGGTTCTCCACCTTCGAACTCTTATATGGATGTAGGGTGTATGGGCCTGTAGACTTGATCTGGGAAGACTGAGAAGGCAAGCATGCCACCCAGGGAACTCCCATAGTGGAGTATGCCCTTAAGTTTAGGGAGTAGCCGAAGGAGCTTTATGAGAGTGGCCCAAAGCAACCTGTCAGTTGCGCAGCAGATCATCTGGTATGACCATGGAGCCAGAGCTTGCTCATAGTATAGATCAGGAAGTCATGGTCCCAATTCCGGTCCAGAAGGACAAGCTGCAGGCTGAGTGGGCGGGATCACACAGGGTAGTCTGACAGGTTAATGACGTGAACTATATTGTAGAACTGGCAATCATGGAGAGCACTCACCCTTGCAAAAGCAGCTAAGAAATAAGCGATTCACACGATAGATGTTAGTTCAGCTTCTTTACTCTGAGGCATAACAACATTGCAGGAAAGCTTACGTTTCACCTGACATTTCGGACTTCTTCAGAGATGGTGAATTCAGATACAAGCAGTGTGTGTGTGTATATGTACATATGTGTGTGTGTGTGTGTGTGTATATGTATATGTATATGTATATATATATATATATATATATATCGTGTGTATGTGTGTGTGTGTGTGTGTGTGTGTATAAATATATATATATATATTCATCACCCGTGACATCATTACACATGAAAACCAATCACTTCACTGTTAAACTAATTCACCAATCACAGTGTCCAGTTGAATTATTTGAAAAGATAAACAAAAGATGTGCTTAAGTGTCCATTACATCAGCCTTTAGTAGCATTAACTTTAATCTAGTTCAGATCTTGAACTTTATGTTCAGGTTTCATTAACAGAGTTTGTTTTCTAGATGCCTTTTTGTGAATGTTGAGATACTGGAATTTTTAGTACATCTGATTGAAGTAGACAGAGATGATTCAGCATCTAGATTCAGTTCTACGATGGTTTTCTTTATTTAGGTCCATCGGGACTTGAGGAAGAGGTTTGAATAAATGAAACCTTTTCCTTCGATGAGATATCAAAGAGTGAGTCCGGTCAAAAATACTACATTGCAGAATTAGAATCGGCCTACCCCCAGTAAATCTCATACCAAAAATTAGGTTTCTGCGTTACTTCGTTTTAAAGTTATGAGCTTCTTTATAACACTGATTGCCTGATTTCATTCTGTTCAGAAAAGCCAGTTTCAGTGAAACACCGCTGATGATGTCACAACCACAACTCAACTAGTCCTCCCTCAGCAACCTTATAGGACCTATTTCTTCAATGTTATCGAAACTATAGCTGTAGTATTTATTTAAGAAAAACCAAAACTGACACAGGGTTGCCTGCAGTGCTTGCGCTTCCAGAATGTTCAAATGCATGGTACTGTACTTTAGAATGCATCAGGAGGTGGTTTTGGAATGCAGCGCTGAACAGAGGTATAGACTGTCAAAGTGGTGCACAATTTTAGAATGTTGGGGGGGGCATGTGGCAGGGATGTGCCATCTCACAATGTGGTAGGTCATTTAATCTCAGAATGCGACAGGGACACACACTGAAGAATTTAGTGGGAACTGGCAATTCTGGACTATAAGTAAGGATGTACACTATTGGAATATGGCAGGACACATTTTACTTTGAAGCTGCTTGTCCTTGCCCCATTCCGCATTTGTATGCTTCCACCACAGTTTAAAATTGTGCATCACAGCCCCAACACAATCCAACACTATGCATCCCAGCCATATTCCAAAATAGCACATCCTCGCAACATTCCAAAATTGCATATCCACACCACTTTCCAAAGTTGTGTTTCAGTGCCACGTTCTGGAAGTGTCAACGTCACATTCTAAAACTGTGCGTCACCACCACATTCCGAAACTGCTCATCACTGCCACATTCCAAAATTGTATGTCGCCACCACATTCTGAAACTGTCACCACCAAATTCTGAAGCTAAACATCACCGTTGCATTCCGAAGTTGTATTGTCGCCACATTCAGTTTTGTGTCACCGCCCACATTCAGTTGTGTGTCACCGCCCCATTCAGTTGTGTGTCACCGCCCATTCAAGTTGTGTGTCACCGCCCCATTCAGTTGTGTGTCACCGCCCATTCAAGTTGTGTCACCGACATTCTGTGTGTGTCACCGCCACATTCGGTTGTGTGTCACCACCACATTCCGAAGTTGTGTGTCACCACCACATTCCGAGGTTGAGTCACCGCCACCTTCCGAAGTCCTGCTTCACAGCCATTCCAGAGTCGTGCATCACCCCATTGCAAAGTCGTGTCACCCCATTCGAAAGTTGGGTGTCACCCTCTTTCCAAAGTCGAGCGTCAGTGCCACATTCTGAAGTCATGCGGCACTGCCACATTCCAAAATTGCGTGGTACTGCCAAATTCCGAAACTGCACAAAATGTTCTTCACCACCTCATTTTGAAACTGCAAATCGCTGCCACATTCCGGAACTGTGCCACTGCCACATTGCGAAACTGCATGTCACCGTGACATTCTGAAACTGCGCGATCTTACTTGGAGAAAAAGCTCTTGCAGCAGGTTACACCATTAGGACTGAAGCCAGCAGGCGCCAGGACCCCATGGAAATTTTCTAGCTAGCAGTATTCAGCGGGGACCACCTCCGACATCGGTCCCGCCCCCGTCAGGCGTAGTACATATGGAGGCGGTCCTCCGTAGTCCTCAGTTGTTCTCCCACTGTCGACTCACCAGCATCGGTCTCTGTCTCTTTCTAGCGCACGTCGACTACAGAACTTTAGGCAAATATTTTCTCTGCACAACTGATGTCCTCTCCAACTCCATCTCTTGAGGGTCACCTTTCGAAGTGTGCCTGCGGCAAACAGATCCCTTTCAAGGATCCTCACTTGTCCTGTGTGCATTGCCTAGGCCCGGACCACGACACCAAGGCCTGCACCTTTTGCCAGGGTTTCAATAGCCACACTCGAATAAAAGCTCAAAAGGATGGACCAAGAACCTTCCTCCAGGGGAGAATCTTCATCAAAATCCAACAAACACATGGACAGGCAACGGGAGAAGGTGAGGTCCAGGTCCCCAACTCGGGCCTCGGACTCCCATAGCTCCGGCTCCAGATCGGACTGCTCTCCCTCCAGGGCTCAGTCGCAGCCTCCCCTGGTTAAGGTCAGGTCTTCAGGCGGCTCTTCCTCGCTCCAGCCTCTTAAGACATCGAGGCCCTCGGCTTCATTAACCCCATCCAAGGCCTCTTCGAAGTCTGCTGAGCGCCATAAGTCATCTTCCTCCACCTGACGTTGGAACACCGACACCAGGTCAGTCTCCCAACCGCCCAGAGGTCCTGATCAGGTGCCCAGAAAGACCAAGGACCTGACGTCCCTAAAACGGACTTCGGACCCAACGTCGGCTCACCACACAACGTCGGCCAAACATTCAAAATCGGCTCAGCGCTCACAGGAGCAGATGACACCTCTAGACACCAGTCGCCGCCAGTGCTCGCTGGTCCTCAAGAGCCGGGCCAGGGACCGACATCGGCAACTCCGAGCAGAAGACCGCACCCCATCACCAGCGGACGCCGGTCGTGGAGAATCGACAGAGGAGGACACCCCACAGCCCGAAAACCAGGCGGGCGACACCGAGGATGCCGGGCTCCCACGGGAACCCTCCCCGGACCGGGAGATCCCCAGGGACCCGACACCCGACCCCGGTGACAGACCACCGGCACCAGGCCCATCGGGCATGAACGTCGCAGAGGTAAAGGAGCTCCTTACCTTTTGGTGGGACACCATCAAGAAGGATGTGGTCCCCACCCGTCCTCCTCCTCCTCCTTCTACCCGTTCACCGCCTACGCCCCCTCCTCCACCTAAGTGGCCAGTAGGACGACCACCATCCCTCAAGGAGCAGACTCCACCTCCTAGGGGCAGATCTACAGACAGGAGAAGGCCCCCCTCCAGATCTCCTTCAGGGTCATCCAGCACCAGACGACCCGACCCAGATGACGCCGGTATACTCCGGGGGAGGATTCAAGATCGAATACTTCGGAATACTCCAGATCTCCTTCTCTGCTCAGCATCTCCTCTCCTGACCCACATGACCTCCCCAGGTCTCCACCGGATGATCTCTCTTCTGCCGAAATTATGAGGCACATCCAGGACAACATGGGGTGGGATGCTGAGGACCTTGACCCCGAACGACAACACCTTGCCCGCTACCTTCGGCAAAAAGGATCAAAGCCTGTGGTAGTGCCACCCTTGGTGAACACATCCGAGCGGCGTCTGAGCTGCTTGGAGCGTCCGCACTCCACTTCTGTGGTGCCGAAGAAGGCTGACCGCCGTAACAAGACTCCTAGAGAGGACCAGTACTTAGCGAAGCAACCTCTGGCAGATTCCCTGGTCATCACTGCCTCACATGACCGGTCTCAAAGGCCCCAGCATATGAGCACTCAGCCTCCGGGCCAGGAATCCAAGCAATTGGATGCCCTGGGGAGGCGCACGGTCATGGCTGCTACATGCGCCATCAGGTCTCTGAACTACCTTACCCATATGGTACAGCTCCATAAGGCCCTGTGGGAACAGGGCCAAGACCTGGTTGAAAAGCTTCCCGATGGCGACCAGAAAGCGGAGCTCCTCAACCTACTCTGCACCAGGTCAGATGTGGGGACCCAAGTGTTTAGAGCCGCATACGACTCTGCGGACTCTTCGGCCAGAGCTGCAGCTTCAGGCCTCTGTCTCCAGAGACACTCCTGGCTCCGTGTCTCCGGCTTTACCCCGAACGTACATAAAAATATTCTACATGTCCGATATAACGGCGAGGTGCTTTTTGGTGAGTCCTCCGAGAAGGTTAATATCCAAGCTCCAAGACGCAGGGAATGCAGTCCGATCTGTACAGGCCATGTACAGATCTAGGCCTAGTTCCTTTTGTTAGGAACCAGAGCTGTTTTCGCGGCCGGCTACAAAGGCAGTAGCAATGTTCTGGCCAGCAGCAGAGGGGCACTTTTTCGCGCAAGGCCCAGGCCAAATCGTCCCCAGGCAGAGGCCAACGTTACACAAAGTCAGCCCAGCCTGCAGGGACAAATGCTGCCACAGCATGACTCCTTCCTGGCCCCCCGTCCCTCCTCTGGATCAGCGGGCAAGGAAAGTCAGGGGTCGCATCGCTCGCCACTTTTTAGGGTGGCAGTCGATCACCACAGACGGGTGGGTTCTCCAGTTGGTCAAGAAAGGCCATTGCATAGAGTTTCTAGACAACCCACCTACAAGACCTCCCCTGCTCTCCCGTTACTCAGGTCAGCATGCCCTGCTCATACAGCAGGAGGTGCTCGCACTTCTGGAAAAAGAAGCTGTAGAGCACGTACCAAGGAATCAGAGGGGACTAGGATATTATTCTCACTTCTTTCTGGTTCCAAAGAAAACAGGGGACCTCCGTCCAATACTGGACCTCAGCGACGTCAATGTCTCGGTCGCATACAAGCGCTTCCGCATGGTGACACTCCTGGGTCTGATTCCCATGCTGAAGCAGGACACTTTTCTAGCGTCCCTGGACATGCAGGATGCCTACCTGCATATTCCTATTGCTCAAGCGCATAGGACGTTCCTGCGCTTAGAGTTTCAGGGCCGCCATTATCAGTTCTGAGCTCTTCCCTTCGGGCTGTCATTAGCACCTCGGTTGTTCACGAAGTGCATGGCGGTCGTAGCCGCATCTCTGAGGAGACGGGGCCACTACGTTTTCCCCTACCTGGACGATTGGCTTCTCATGGTGCCCTCCCGGGAGGCCCTGATGTCTGCCATTCACTGCACTCAGTCTCTGTTCGAGACGTTGGGCATTATCATCAATTACGAGAAGTCACGCCTGATTCCGTCCCAGACTCTGCAATTCATAGGAGCGGTTCTGGACACCGTCCGAGGGAAAGCTTGCCTCTCCCAGACAGAGCGGAACACATCAGATCCCTCATCAGGGACTTTTCAGCGAAGAAGACTGTCCTGGCCAGACTGGTCCTTTGCCTGCTCGGACACATGGCTGCGGCCATTGCAACAGTCCCACTAGCCTGTCTCCACATGCGGGTAACCCAGTGGATGTTAAGGGTACAATGGGACCAAAGGCAAGACCATCTGCAGCATCCAATCCGGATCACGAAGACCGTAATCCGAGATTGGCAATGGTGGCTAGATTCAAGGAACCTCTTGGCAGGATTCCCCTTCATAGCACCGTCCCCGACTGTGACACTCTCCACAGATGGCTCAGGGCTCGGTTGGGGAGCACACCTCGACAGTGTCTGGTCTCAGGACCTGTGGACAGCCCAGGAGTCTCATCTCCACATAAACATCCTGGAAATGAGGGCAGTTCTTTACGCCCTGCAGGCCTTCCAGTCAGAGATTCCACCGGGTACACTTCTGTTACAAACGGACAATTCTGTGGTGATGTATTACCTCAACAAACAAGGAGGCACCCATTCCTACCCGCTTTGCAGGGAGGCCATGAGAATGTGGGATTGGGTCTTACAACATGGTGCAAACCTTATTGCTGTTCATGTTCCGGGAGTGGACAGTGTCATCGCAGACAGCCTGAGCTGCTCTCAGGTCAGAGTCCACAAACGGGAACTACTGCAGGAGGTGGCAGAGGATCTGTTTCGCAGATGGGGTACTCCAGAGCTAGACCTCTTCGCGTCCCCATACAGTGCAAAACTGCCCAATTTTTACTCGCTAGATCCAGGGCCTGGTGTTTTCTGGCGAGAAGCTTTGTCCCTCTCCTGGGCAGGCAGATTCCTCTATGCCTTTCTACCTTTTCCGTTGATCCAGAGAGTTCTTCTAAAACTTCGCAGGGAGCAAGCGACTCTTATACTGATCGCGCCCTTTTGGCCCAGACAGATCTGGTTCCCTCTCTTGCATCAGCTATCCCGGGAACCTCCAGTGCCTCTACCAATCAGCTGCCATTTGCTGTCTCAGGAGGCGGGTTCCTTAGTCCATCCAGGCCTACGTTCCCTGAACCTTCATGCTTGGCTCCTAGAGACATAGCCATGTCAAACGTTCTTACTGTCGCTAGGAAACCGGCTACCCACGCGACCTATGCCATGAAGTGGCGCAGGTTTCGCTTGTGGGTTCAAGCGCGCGGCCTTTCGCCTTTGGACTGTCCAGAAAAGCTGGTACTGGATTGCCTGCAGTCCCTTTTCCACTCCGGCCTGGCTTACTCCTCCATTAAGGTACACGTCTGTGCAATTTCAGCCTACCACGTCCCTATTGGCCAACGCACTGTGGCTCAACTGGACACGACACGTGCCTTCTTGAGGGGTGTCCTCCACCTTAGGCCCCCAATTAAGGATCCAATCCCACCATGGGATCTACCCTTCGCCTTGGAGCAGCTCACGCTGCCCCCTTTTGAACCAGCCGCGGATAGCGAGCTACGTTTTCACTCTTGGAAAACGTTATTTTTAGCTGCCGTTACTTCAGCCAGAAGAATTTCTGAAATGCACGCACTTATGTGCAAAAAACCTTATTTGGTTTTCCACCAAGACAGGGTATCCCTAAGGACTAATCCTGAATTTCTGCCTAAGGTGGTCTCAGCTCTCACCCTTAATCAGGACGTCGATCTACCAGTGTATTTCCCAAAATACTCTAATCGAGGAGTAGCCCTTCTGCACACTCTTGATGTGCATAGGTGTCTCAGATACTACCTGACCAGAACCAAACACCATAAATCAGACTTAACTTTTCGTCTCCTTTGCCCATAGGATGATGGGAGCTCCAGTTTCAAAGCAGTTGCTGTCCAGGTGGCTTATTCAGTGCATTACGTTCTGTTACCAGAAGCGCAGCAAACCCTTACCGGGCGTGGTTAAGGGTCATTCCACCAGAGGGGTGGCTACCTCTTTTGCGGCTTTAAGGAATGTGTCCACCTCAGCTATTTGTGCTGCAGCTACTTGGAGCTCCATACACACTTTCATCAGGCATTACAGCCTGGACATTGCATCGAGGCGAAGTGCAGGGTTCGGTCTAGCAGTCCTTCAGGGACTTCTGTCCTTGGCTCGATGTAATTCGAGGATTTCTACCTTTCCTCTTTCTGATGGTGTGTGATTTACCAGTATTGCTTGGGAATCCGTCCTAATGGTGTAACCTGCTGCAAGAGCTGTTTCTCGAAGTAAGATAGTACAGTTACGTAAGAACTTAACGTAACAGTAGAGCTTCTAGAACAGCTCCTGCAGCAGGTACTTTCCCTCCCACCATCCCCGCTGGAGGCAGGTCGTAGTCACACCATCCTTCTCCTAGGATAGGGCATTTACTGATGCCTTGTTTTGCCATTTGATGGTGGATCCTCGGTCTCCTCTTCTAATGTCATCCAGCGGCCAGGAGTCTCCGGCAGGAGAACTGAGGATTATGGGGGACCGCCTCCATATGTACTACGCCTGACGTCGGAGGTGGGACCGACGTCGGAGGCGGTCCCTGTTGAATACTGCTAGCTAGAAAATTTCCATGGGGTCCTGGCACCTGCCGGCTTCAGTCCTAATAGTGTAACCTGCTGCAAGAGCTTTTTCTCGAAGATCTGTTACTGTAAGATCTTCCTGGACATAAGTCTCCACCACTCATTCACACTATTGGGATCTGCGCCAGAGGCACTAGGACCCATCGGGAGCAAACTTTTTGCTGGAGGGTCGGCGTCAGAGATGGCGCCGCGAGGAACGGCGCCGCGAGCCCTAGCTTGCGCGGTAACGACTATCTCGGCGTCGACCCTCCAACCGCCTCAGTTCCTTTTTTTTCCCCGCCGTCGAGTGCACTTCAGTGACGACGTCGCTCGCCTGTCATGAGTCAAACTTCAAACTAGCAGCATAGTTTTCAGTTTTTATTTTTTTGTAGTATTGTCTCGATACAGTATCGCTTAAATTTATTCTTATTTTTGAAATAAATACAATAAAGAAGTCTCAGCCTACCTTGGACGGAGTTGACTAGAGCAGGTCAGGTGACGGTAGGGACTTCGATGAAAGCTGTTCAGTCAGTCGGGCTGGGTCCAGTCCGCCACCTTTCTCCGGAGGGAGGGTCTGACAACGGTCAGTCCAGTGCCCGGGGATGGGCGGTCCCCGGAAGCATAAAATAAACGGTCACACTCGGCACCATTCGGCTTGAGCCTCTTCTTCGCTCCAGGTCTAAAAAAGAAGGCATCACTCGAGGTCACCCTCTGATATGTCTGCGCAGGAGCGCCGGTTATCGGGCTAGTTGTCGGTCTCCTCCTTCAGAGTCGCCAACCTCTGTCTGGTAGCCAACGGCTTGACATCGGAGCCCCACCGCCGCAGGTAGGCCTTCAGATGAGCAGTTTCATCAGTGGGCCGCTCTTATGGAGCAGTGGGCTCAGAGGTTGGTTCGGCTACCTGGCTGTCGCTCGTGGGCCTTCGGGCTCTCTGGGCGAACTGGTAGGGCGGTTGGACCTTCCTGGTCGCGCGGCACCTTCTTCAGTGCCGTCGACTCCGCGCTTAGGTGTTCTCCCCCCATGGCTGCGGCGCAGGGGGCCACACTGATGCCCTTATCTCCTGCTCTTCCTTCAAACCTGTTTTTGGAGTCTGGGAGTGTTTTCGGCGCCTCAGCGTCTGGCTGTGCCGGGCCGTCGATACTGCGCCGGCCGCGGCTTCTTGGCACCGTCTTCAGCGGCTTCTCAGCGCGTTTTCGCCGCCGTGGCCTCGCGTGGCTTCTCGGTGCGCGTGGCGCCCTCGGCACCGGCGCGCTCGGGACTCCTCTTTCACTTGTTTCCTTCTTCCTCCTCTTCTGAATTTCATTCCTTTCCTGTCCATACAGTCCCTCCTGGACTGTCAGGAGATGACGTTGAGCCTGACCCAGACCTTCGGTTCGGTGATGAAGTGGACGAAGCAGGATCTATTACTGCTGCAGAGCCTGTGTTCGAGGACCTATCCTTTAAGTCTCTGTTGAAAAATCTGAGTTCCACACTTTCTCTCCAGACTACAGACATCGATCCTGGGAAATTGTTGAGACTCCAGTATCTTCATGCCTCAGAGATCCCTACAGATTTGACTACTCCGATTTCAGCCTTCCTTCGAGACGCTGTCTCAAATGGTATGGAATAATCCTGCTCTTACCCCTTCGGTGGCTAAATCCATTGATAGGAAATATTCAGCCCCCAAGGATCGTCCCATTTTGGCATCTCAAGCCTTTGCGGATCCTATTGTAGTCCTGGCAGAGAATAAGGTCGTTCTTCCTCAAGCTACTACAGCTCAACCTATTAACAAAGAATCTTGTAAGATAGACACCTTAGGTAAGAGAGTCTTTGCTGCTTCTACTCTAAGTATGCGTATCCAGTTACCAAGGCTATTTTTCTCAGTATGAGTATATCCTGTGGCATTCTATTAAACAGATGGTTGAAGCCCTACCGGAGTCGGATTCAAAGCCAGAGCTTCTTCAAACCATTACCAGAGGTATTGAATCTAATAACCAGCAGGTTAAAGCAGCCATGGATGCTTTTGACACTGCTTCCCATTCAGCAGCTGCTGGTATTTGCACCCGGCGTCATTCCTGGCTGCGCACTTTGGGCTTTACGAATGACGCGCAGCAGCAGGTGATGGCATTGCCCTTTGACGGTGCATATCTTTTTGGTCCTCAGGTAGAGCAAGCTCTAAATGCTACACAAAAGACTAGGTCAGCCATTAAGTTGGCTCGGCCCCCTCCTGCCCCCTCTCGAGGGCATGCCAGTAAACGACAGTTTCATAATCGCCAGTCCTTTTGAGGCAGAGGAAGTTTCCATAAGAACCAACCTGCCCAACCTCAAAAGAAGGCGCAACAGAAAGCGCAAGGGCCCAAAGCGCCCAGCGCTACCTTATGAATTGCCGGCCCAAGTTCCATCTCAGCTGCCCGAGGTGGACTTTTCCTCTCCGGTGGGAGGTCGTCTGATGCACTTCTACAACCAGTGGAAGTCCATAACCTCAGACAAATGGGTCCTTCGGATAATTCGCCTGGGTATTCACTCAATCTTGTGGAGACCTCTCCGGATCGTCCCCCCAAACGGCAGCCCAGGCTGTCAACCCTTCAGTCAGACCTTCTCGCCGCCGAGATTCAGGGCCTTCTGAACAACAGGGCAGTAGAAGTGGTGCCACTGCACCAACGAAACACGGGGTTCTACTCCCATTACTTTCTGGTTCCCAAGAAGTCTGGCGGAGTGCGTCCCATTCTAGATCTCAGAAAGCTAAACAAATTTCTCTCCAAGGAGAAATTCAGAATGATTTCTCTGGGAACCCTGTTACCTCTGCTCCACCAACACGACTGGTTAGTCTCCCTAGATATGCAGGACTTCCAGCACATTCCTGTTCACCCGAGGCATCACAAATTCCTGAGGTTTGTGGCTCTGGGACAGCACTATCAGTTCAGAGTCCTGCCCTTTGGGCTGTCCTCGGCGCCGGGAGTCTTTACAAAATGTTGTGCAGTTCTCGCATCGCACCTCAGAAAGGTCGGAATTCAGGTGTTTCCTTATCTGGACGATTGGTTTCTAGCAAGCCCTTCCAGGCAAGGGACTCTGGACGCCATGGAGACTGCCTCGCGCTTCCTTACGTTCCTGGGAGTTCTGCTCAACCTCAAGAAATCGCAACTGCAGCCCTCCCAGAGGCTCCTTTTTATAGGGACTCTCCTGGACACCTCCTGTGCGAAGGCTTTTCTTCCAGAAGACAGGAGGAACGATATCTTTCAGATGGCCCATCACATTGGGGAAAACAGCTCAGTCACAGCTCTCTCGATGCAACGGATGCTAGGCCTCATGGCATCCTCAGTGTTCACTGTACCCCTAGCACGTCTGCACATGAGAACCACCCAGTGGATGCTCAGTACTCAGTGGTCCCCAACCACTCACCCGCAGTCCTATCTCATCAAGGTGACAGAACCTTTAAGGAGGTCACTCACCTGGTGGTCTCAAGAGAGCAATCTCCTGGAGGGTATCCCTTTGCTCCTCTGGACCATCAGATCTCCATTACCACGGACGCATCCCTAATGGGGTGGGGAGCTCACTGTCAGGCTCTCCACACTCAAGGTGTGTGGACTCAAGTCGAGTCCCAGCTCCACATAAACATCCTAGAACTGAGAGCCGTCCTTTATGCAGTCCGAGCTTTGAAGGACATTCTGTGTCACAAGAACATTCTCCTTCAAACGGACAACAAAGCAGTGATGTATTACATCAACAAGCAGGGCGGTGCTCATTCTTACCCCTTATGCAGGGAAGCAATTAGGGTATGGGAATGGTGCTTGGAGCACGAGGCTCTAATTCAAGCAGTCTACCTGCCGGGTATTCAGAATGAACTGGCAGACCGTCTCAGCAGAACAGAGACAGATCCTCACGAGTGGTCTCTCGACTCAACCATAGTTCAGTCACTATTCGAAGAGTGGGGAACTCCAGACCTGGACCTTTTTGCATCCCCACTCAACACAAAACTGCCTCTCTTCTGCTCCAGAAATCCAGGGCCTGGCATTTTCGTTCAGGCTGCGGTGGACAAAACGCTTTCTTTACACCTTTACGCCTCTTCCTCTAATTCAGAGGGTACTCCTCAAGTTCGAATCCCGGGGGACAAAATGATTCTCATTGCTCCCTTTTGGCCTCGGCAGCTGTGGTTTCCACTACTCAACAATATGTTGGCAGTTCCTTCGAGACCACTTCCCTTGCAGATGAACCTTTTGACTCAGGGACCGGTGGTCCATCCCAACCTGAGATCACTTCACCTTCATGCTTGGCTCCTGAAGAGGTCGAAGTAAACCAGTTCAATGTCTCTAAGAGTTTCAGATATTCTTCTGGCTGCACGGAAGCCAGACACTGGAAAACTTACACAGCCAAGGGAAGTTGCTTCACTCTGGTGTGCAAAGTCCTCTCTGAACCTTTTCCTGTCCACCAGATAAGGTTTTGGAGTACCTTTTGGACCTCTCAAATTCAGGTCTGCAGTACTCTACAGTCGGTTCATCTTAGTGCCATTTCAGCGTATCATGAGCCCGTTTTCCTTAACTCTGGCTCAGTTACCTATGGTTAAGAGATTTCTTAAGGGATTCTGCATACCAGACCTCCTACAAGATGTCCAGTTGCAGCCTGGGACATTAATCTTGTGCTAGACATGCTTACTCGGAAACCTTTCAAACCTCTGGCTACCTGTGAGCTAAAATTTCTCACCTGGAAGACTGCCTTCCTAGTGGCCATTACCTCAGCCCGTAGGGTCTCTGAGATACATGCCCTGGTCACAGACCCTCCGTATACTGTGTTCCATAAGGACAAAGTAGTCCTTCGTACTCATCCTAAATTTCTTCCTAAGGTTGTGTCAGAATTTCATCTAAACCAACCTTTGGTCCTTCCCTCTTATTTTGCGGACTTCCAAAATGAAAGGAACATTCTCTTCATTCTTTGGATGTTAAGAGGGCCTTACGTTTCTATCTAGATAGAACCAAGGATTTTCGCAAAGCTCAGCAACTATTAGTTTCCTTCAGTGAGACCTGGCTGGGTCAACCTGTCGCTATCAGATGTATCTCATCATAGCTAGTGGCGTGCCTTCGCCACTGCTATTCCATG
Source organism: Neoceratodus forsteri (assembly GCA_016271365.2). Taxonomy (NCBI): domain Eukaryota; kingdom Metazoa; phylum Chordata; order Ceratodontiformes; family Ceratodontidae; genus Neoceratodus; species Neoceratodus forsteri. The sequence goes on along the minus strand of CM028138.1, from coordinate 347,720,317 downwards.
GCGCAGGTTAAGTTGGAGGGTAGAGTATACGCTCACTCTACTAGAGCGGTCACGGCATCCCTAGCGGAAATCCGAAACGTGCCCATTGCAGACATCTGCAATGCGGCCACCTGGAGCTCAGTGCATACTTTCGTTAAACATTATGCACTAGATGTCCACGCCAGACGACATTCTTCCTTTGGCAGAGCCATCCTCAGTGGGCTTCTGTCCTAGAAACGTGAGCTCTTGGTCTCTCCTGCCGCCCTCTCGGGGGATTATTAGCTTAGTACTCTCCCAATAGTGTGAATAAGTGGTGGAGACTTATGTCCAGGAAGATATGAAAATTACGTACCTACCGTAATTCTTGATCTTCTTGGACGAGTCTCCACCACTCATTCACACACCCACCCTCCATCCCCCGAGCTCACCTTTCTTGTTGGTCTTCACTCCCTCAAGTCTTTAGGCCGTGAAGACTTCTTTGTTGACCCTTCTTACACGGGTCGCCCGGACTATCTTATGTCCGGATTTTAGGTTAGGCTACCCTTCTAGGTTAGTTACGCTGCACCTCCTTGGTAAAAAAGGTACTGAGGCGGTTGGAGGGTCGATGCCGAGATAGTCGTTACCGCGCAAGCTAGGGCTCGCAGCGCCATCTCTGGCGCCGACCCTCCAGCAAAAAGTTTGCACCCGATGGTTCCTAGTGCCTCCGGCGCAGATCCCAATAGTGTGAATGTGTGGTGGAGACTCGTCCAAGAAGATCAAGAATTACGGTAGGTACGTAATTTTCATTTCTTACTTAACTATACTTCATCTCCACATTGTGAAACACTACGTCAGCATCACCACCACATTCCGAAATTGTGCATCAACCACATTCCGAAATTGGGCACTGGCCACATTCTGAAACTGCGTGTCGCTGCCACATTCTGAAATTGCGCAGCATCTCCACATTCTGAATTTGTGTGTCACTGCCACGTTCCAAAACTGCATCTCTTCTAGATTCTAAAATGGTACCTGCCTGCCACGTTTTGAAATTGTGTGTAAACTTCCATGCCTCAGTATTGCCCGTCTGTCACATTCTGAAAATGTGCATTCCCACCATAGTAGAAAACTGCACATCCCCACCACATTCTGAAGATGAGTGTCACTGCCACATTCAAAAATTGAATGCTCAAGTTACATTCAAACATTATGCATCCCTGCCTCATTCTGAAATTCCATGTGGCTACCGGGTTCTGAAACTGCATCACTGACACTTTCTGAAATTTCATGTCCACAACCGCATTCTGAAATTGAATGTTGCCACCACAATCTGAAATCAAGCATATCAATCACTTTTTGAAATGTTGCATCACTACACCACATGCCAAATTATAAAATGGCAGGGTAAAATCATGTAATCTGATTGGCTCTTATTTATGTGTAAAATACTGTTTACACATGGGCGTGTTTTAAAAAAAAAAAAAAAAAAAAAACTGCTCAGCAGTGAAGAATCTGCAACACAGATCAATGGGCATTTGGAACACAGGCATTTCAGTTAGCCCTCTACTGCCAGAGCTGATCTTCCACCATAAACATGGCTGCTACCTTTACACTGTAAAGAACTGGACCCTAAAAATAAAACTACCTTAAATAAATATAAAACAAAAGAATTAAATGCTGTTTCCCTGATTATCACACTCTCCTTACATACGTAAACAAATTAGAAACAGTAAGTATTGTTTATAGTTTTCACTACAACTGTTTCTTTGCTAACAGTCAAAATTCCCCCTTCTGTCTTTAACTGCTTATCAGGGAACTCTCTTCTTCTTGCCCTGACAGTGAGATAACTGGGTCTCTGGCTGTAACATAGAGGATTGTGTATGAGCAGTCATACATACCAAGGATGATATTTTATCGAGAGGTAATAGATGACCTCGAGAGAGCGCAGCTTGAGAGGTACTCTGCTACCAGGGGAACCTCAAGATACAAGAATTTCCTTGTTTGTGTATGCCTGTTCATACACAATCTTTTATAGTGTGTGGGCAGTCACAGCATAGAAAATCACACAAAACCAGCTGGAGAAGACAACAGAGAATATAAATTTTAATGTTTTTTTTTTTTTTAACTGACATAGTGTGCTGCAGATGTGTTTCTGCAAGTTCAAGTGTGTAAAAAACAAACCAAAAAATAAAAAAAACGCAACTTCCAGCTTAACTGGATTGAGGAAATCAACTATGTGGCAGCATTCCAAGTTATTATGCTGCAGTAGTGACCTAGCTAGTTAAGCAATAAGCCACAAAAGCGGTGTGAGTTATTGGGGGATTTACCACAGCTGGAGTGGTTTGCCTACAAGGCGCAGCTGAGTGGGTAAATCCTCGCCAGCTGTGGTACATCCCCCGATAACCCACATCCTCCGAGTGGCTTATTGCGATTATAACAAGATTTATTTTTTGACTATAATAAAATACACATATTAAAGAGGTTGCTTTGTGTTTTTATTTTTATTCATGTGCTGCAGATGATTAGGATGTAGATGAGCTTTTATATTTGCTCATCAGCCAGTGATTATTGGAGGATTTACTCCGCGGTGGTAAACTGCCAGTCTGACCATTTCATTGTCTGTTCACTTATGTCCATGGTATAATGCAGCATAACAGCTGTGATGACATAGCTACTGCAGCATAACTAGTCCATTCTAGTTATGGATTTCTATCCATCACATTCTACTATATGCTATAGAGGCCTTTGTTGTCTCTGTGTATAGTGTGTTGGGAGAGATGCATTCTGCCAGTGGAACTGAGCAGAATTTTGAATCCATGTATTCCATGCTAAACATTGCGTATATTGAATGTGGGAAACAACAAGAGAGAAAACAAACTGGAAGAAGAAAGTAGGCAATAATACAATGACATCATCAATGAAATCACTTGCAGTGGGCAGAAAGATTATTTTATCACAAATGCACGAAGTAAATCTGTTTCTACATAAAAATATGCTTTTCCCACTAGTCAAAAGTTTAAAAAAAAAAGTCACATTTATAAGCGCAATAAGGCACTCAGGTGTATGTAATACACAACCACAGCCAGCAGCTAAGAGAGTCACTTTCGACCATTAGCCCTCGTGCCTTACTATGCCCCTGGCCGTGCTGAAAAATATGGTTTACACACACCCCTTTGTGCCTTACTGCTTACTTAATCCACTCAAGACACATTATGAAATTACATATCCCTACCACCTTCCATAACTGTGTCTCCCACATTTCAAAATTGTGCATCTCTGCCACATTCTAAAACTATATGACACTGCCACATATAGTATAGTGGATGGGTGACCATCCACAACAAGACTGTGTTTCCATCGAGAGAGTTGATGACATCATAGAGACCTCGAGAGCAAAGCCTTGGTTGTGGAAGGGACCCACTCACTGTCTTATACAGTATATGATTTCCCCCAAATGCACAAAGTTGAATTTCACAAGGTCCATTCCTTGTGTCTATGCTTACTCCCGAATGCTCCAGGACCTGTCCTCGCCACATTAACACTCTGCTCCAGTGCTTTCCCTGAATATGCTGTTCCTGCTTGCTGCAGTCCAACTCTGCTTTGAACCCGTAACTGTGTCACTGATTTAAAAAAAAAAAAAAAAGAAAAAACCTGGCATATTGATAGTTTGGACACATAGGAAGCCCACCTGGCAGTCCATTATTAGGCCATCCACAATTACCTGCTTTCTACCACTAGGCGCCTCTGCCATCTTTGAGTATATTTTTTGATCAATGCTGTTTTAACTAATCTGGTAACAGCTCAAGGCTGAAAAGTTGTTGTACTATCGCTATGACATCAGAACGATAGTACAACAACTTTTTTGATCTTTGAACTGTCCTACAACAAGATTGGAAAACCACCGTGTTCCGCACACAATAAGCCCTAACCATATACTGTATTATGAATTTTAGCATCCCTTCCACTTTCCAAAATTGTGTCCCACCTTCTTTGAGATTGTGTCATTGTTGCACAGTTGCAGTCTGGTGACATTTCAAAATCTCATCCCTCACTATTATAAAAATTACACATTTTTGTCATTCTAAAGCCATGTTTGCTGCTGTATTCTAACCCCAGTAACACTCAGGTAATTCATAACTTTATGCAGTAAGCCTTCTAAGCAGAACTGCCCGGAGAGGTGGAACATATGCAGATGATGGAATCTTTTTTGCATGAGCTGCTTTTCAAATGCTGCATTCTACTAACTGTCTTAGCTGTAAACCCGTCAGATTTCTCTCTCCGCCTGTCAAGACTAGATGCTCTGAGATCCTCTCCTTATCTTGTTCTGACATGAGAAAACTTATAAAATATATGTAAGTATTCTTTACATTTCATTTTCTGCCTTTCTTTTTGTAATTTTAAGTAAACCCGCAGTTTTAGTGTTTAAATTGTAAGTTTTCTTGGTTTCTCCCAGTTCGGAATAACCAGGGGTAAACCAAGGTTTATTTTATATTTATCGAAGTTTTCTGACTTAAATAATCCGATCTTATCTGTGTGTCTTCACCATTCATCACATTTGGCGTATGGCTGGAGGTCACGACCCTGCGGGAGCCTTTTTCTTTGGGATGGGCGGATTCGGCGTCACCCTCGAGGCCGACGCACTGCGTGGCTCTTGCGAGTTGGCCATTAGGTATCGTCAACCCCACCCTCTCACCAGTTCTTCGTCTCCCACCATAGAGGTCGCACCTCATGAGGAGCTCCAAGCAACTACGGACCTTGTCTTCATGTCCTTCTACGCAGAGTTATACCTGCCAGTTCCGTTTCTCCCTACTCAACGCAACTGTTTGGTAAGACTGTTCCTTTATTATTTTCAGCTATGTCGAGTCTGTTTTTTGCATTGTTTTCCGTCGATCACGTCTAGGTCGGAGGGCAAAGAGTCGCTGAAAACGGGGCAGCCTTCTATGTGTCTGTGCCCGTGCGGCCAGAAGTACTCAGTTACTGACCAGCATGATCGTTGTCTTGCGTGCCTTGGCCCGCTTCACGGCATGGATTCGTGCGACACCTGTTTCTCTGTGGATCATTGTGTCCTGGAACAGCGCATGTGGAAAGGTGGACGAGCTACGCCGACTTTCGGGGGACGGGCGCGCACTCGTCGGGCCAAGCCCTGGTCTCTCGACATGTCCTCCAGGTCCCCTTCCGGTTCTGTACGGATCGCGGAGGGGGGGGGCTTCCTTGTCTTGTAACCTCGCCGTGGCAGAAGCACCTTCCATGGTGCAGGAGGCCCAGTCTGTTCCCCCTGGGGAGCGGGCAGGAGGCACCGCTCTGGCAATCGGCCTTTCAGGGACGAAGGCTCCCCTGGTGTCGTTTCCTCTAGCTGTTAAGCCTGGGTAGGCACCGTCCTCTCGCCGTCCGTTGCTGTTTTCAGGCCTCGATACCGTTCGGCGGTGCGTGGTCCTGATTCCGCTGTGGTAGGCGCTGCTCTGCTTTGCCGAGAGTGCTGGTGGTGCTGTGGAAAGTTCTATGGTGCCATCTTCTACAGTTTCTCATCTTGGTGCAATTCGCGGTGCCAAGGCTGGATACGGTGGCACGTCTAGCTCCAGTGACGCTTGCGGCGCCGAGGGAGCTGTCGGTGTCGCCGTCGGAACCATCCTTGACTCCGGTGCTGTTAGCAGTGCCATGGCACTAGACGGCGCTGTGGCAGACATCAACTTCGGTTCTGCTGCTGCTTTCGACGCCGTCTCTCCTCTGGACACTGTTCACGGTGCTGTGGGGGGAGTTCGATGCCGGCTGTGGTGCAGACACCCGGACTGGAGCCTCTCTCTGTCCAGACAGGAACAGGCGTCCGCGTACGGTCTGGCACCGGACCTCTGTCTCTGCCTCTTCGGAGGTGGACTCAGTCTGGTTCTGACTGGCTGTCAGACTCTTTGGAGTTGGCAGTCCATGTGGACACCCTAGTGGTTACTTCGGCTGGCCGGAACCAGCCTCCCTCTGAGGAGCCCGCGGTAGCCCTTGAGTCTTGGGTCAGGGGTGCTGACCAGCAGGTGGTGGTGGTTCAGGCCATTAGTGCCCTGCAGCCTGGGCTTGGAGGGTTTTCTGCCCCCCTCAGTTGGGTTACCCCCTCAGGTGGTGTGCCTGGATCACCCAACTTTAGGACTGACCAGAGCGCCCTCAGAAGTGGAGGGTTCTACTACCTGGGTGGTCCCCTCAGAGACTGACCAGGGTTGTCAGCTGCCTAGGCTGGTGTTTACATGGAGGAGGGCTCTTTCGGACACCGAGGGGTCAGGGTTCGATGCAGTGACCCTTTTCTGGGACCCACCCGGTTCCGGGGAGGAGTCACAGCGCGGATCACCACCCTTCCTTCTCAGTCTCCTCTAGAGGGCGCTGGTCTTTGGAGGTAAGGGACTGTCCTTCTGGGTTTACACGGTCCCAGTCACCTCATAGGGGGGATTCTTCAGGGCACGGCCTAGACAGTTACAGCGTGGTTGATCAGCTGTCGGCTGTTTGGCTTTCCGGAGTTCCTCCTTCCCATGAGGGTCCTGGTGCGCTCTCTTGCCCAGACAGAAGACAGTCCGCTTCTGTAGTGGATTTAACCCACATTCATCTGTCACCATCTCCTGCTCTTCCAGGCATTCGTGGCCCTACGAGACCTCTCTCCTGGGAACAATTCAGGGGTGCGGCTTCTCACTTCCCTACTTACGTCAGGGCCATGGACGAGTGGGTGTTCCACCCTCCTCCTGGGCAGCCAACCTCTGGATCTCCGAGGTCTTCCTCTTCCTCATCCTCCTCTTCTGGGGGAGAGGAGCCTTCTGACCATATCTCCCCTGCTGCTGATCTCGATGAGTATCAGCATTTCCTCATGAGGATGATGGAACATCTGAGTGTCACCTCACCCACTCAGCACAATCCGGAGCATTCAACATCTGCCTTCCTAGGCGATTTCAGTGCGGCCCTCCTGGCCTGCTCCTTTCCAGGAGACATCATTGCAGTTCTGGCAAAGGCTGTTTTCTGGAGTCCCAGTCCCTAGGGATCTGAGCCAGAGGTATTGTGCGCTTACCCCCCCCAGAGTCTCCAGGTCGTATGCCTTATTCTCAGTCTGGACTGATGCAGCTAGACACTCCTGATGGGCTTTGCGCCCTCCGCCATGACCGGACCCCAGATTAAGATTCCGTGGATTTTGACTTCTGAGGGGAGGAGGACCTTCTACTTGGCACGGTTGCTGCTTTCAATTTCTGCTCATCTGGCCCACTGTGCTACCTATGATAGGTTTCTGTGGTCCAGGCTAGGTCAACTTCTAGCCTCTTTTCCTGATTCGGAGGTAACCAGACATGCCATTGTACTCTCTGCACGTGGCCTGGAGCTAGCAAGGCACTAAGCGAGGGTATCTTATGATGCCAACGAGGTAGCTTCCAGGGTCGTAGGGACAGCGATCTGCACTAGGCGGATGGCATGACTGTCTTTCCCAGATCTTCCTGGACATGGTCTCCACCACTCATTCACACTGGTGGGATCTACGCCAGAGGCACCAGGACCCAGCGGGAGCAAACTTTTTGCAGGAGGGCCGGCGCCAGAGATGAAGCCGATAGGAGCGGTGCCATGAGCCTCGGCTTGTGCGGCAATGACTGTCTCAGTGTCGACCCTCCAACCACCTCAGTTCCTTTTTTCCACCGTAGAGTGCGCTTCAGTGACGACGCTCGCCTGCCGGGAGTCAAACTTCAAACTAGCAGCATAATTTTCAGTTTATTTTGTAGTATATCTCTAAAAAGTACCGCTTACTATAATTTATTCTTGTTAAAGAAAGAAGTCTCAGCCTACATTGACAGTCGACCATGAGTGGGTCAGGTGACAGTAGGGAGACTTGGTGTGAAAGCTGTTAAGTCAGCCAGGCTGGGTCTGGTCACCACCCTCTCCGGAGGGGGATGTCTGACAATGGACAGTCCAGTGCCTGAGGGGAGGGGCGGTCCCCCCAGAAACATAAAAGAAAACGGTCGCATTCTCTGTATCGTTCGGCATCAAGCTCTTCTTCGGCCCACAGGTCAGAAAAGAAAAGGCATCATTCGAGGTCGTCCTCTGGTATGTCTGCGCGTCGATGGTCGGTCATTGAGGTCAATTGCCGGTCTCCTCCCCAGGAGGTCGCCTCTTCGACATTGGAGCCCTTCCCCACGTTCTGGTAAGGCTTCAGATGAGCAGTTTCATCAGTGGGCCGCTCTTATGGAGCAGTGGGCTTGGAGGTTGGTCCAGCTGCCTGGCCCGGTCACTCCGGGGCCTCTGGCTCTTCGGGGGATCGAGTAGGGCGGTTGGGCCTCTCTAGTCGGGCAATGCCTTCTTCGGTGCCGTCGACTCCACACTCAGATGTTTTCCCGCCTCACATGGTTGCGGCGCAGGGGGCCACACCGATGCCTCTATCTCCTGGTATTCTTCCTTCTTTCTCCTCAAATCCTAGTTTTCGAAGCCCTGTGTTGGCTTTCAGCACCATTGGCGTTGATGGGCCGCTCGGCACCAATGCGTTTCTCGGAACCGTTGGGTTTGTTGGCGCCGAGGGCTCTGTCGGCGCTGGGTCAGGCGGCACCAAGGCTTGATGTGACGTCTTCAGGGCTTCTCGACTCCGAACCTTTTTTCTTCAGATTTTCACTCCTTTCCTGTCCATACAATCCCTCCTGGGCTGTCAGGAGATGATATTGAGCCTGACCCAGAATTTAGGCTGGGTGATGACGTGGAAGGAACAGGATCTAATCCTATTGCAGAGCCTGTGGCCGAGGACCTGTCATTTAAGTCTCTGCTGAAAAATTTGAATTCCACTCTTTTGCTCCAGACTACAGATATCGATCCTGGGAAGCTTTTAAGGCTCAAATACGTTCATGTCCCGGAGATCCCTATGGATTTAACTCCCCCGGTACAGCCTTCCTTTGACACGCTTTCTCAAATGGTATGGAATAATCCTGCTCTCATTCCTTCTGTGGCTAAGTCCATAGATAGAAAGTATGTTGCTCCCTAGGATCGACCCATTTTGGCCTCCCAAGCCTTTGCAGACCCTGTTGTAGTCTTGGCAGAGAATAAGGTCGTCCTCCCTCAGGCTACTACAGCCCGACCTCTAAATAAAGAATCTCGTATGATAGATACTTTAGGTAAGAGAGTCTTTGCTGCTTCCACCCTGGGTATGCGTATTGCCAGCTACCAGGGTTATTTCTCTTAATATGAGTATGTTCTTTGGCATTTGCCCAAACAAGTGGTAGAAACTCTACCAGAGTCGGACACTAATTCAGAGCTTCTTCAAACCATAACCAGGGGTATTGAGTCTAACAACCAGCAGGTTAAAGCAACTGTGGACAAGTTCGATACTGCCTCCTGAGCGGCAGTGGGCATTTGTACCCGCCGTCACTCCTGGCTGCGCACTTCAGGCTTCACGCATGCTGCCCAGCAACAGGTCATGGCGTTACCTTTTGACAATATGTATCTCTTCGGTGCTCAAGTAGAGCAAGCTCTAGAGGCCACACAAAAGACTAGGTCTGCCATTAAATTGGCTCGACATGCTCCCTCACCTTCTCCGGGAGGTGTTAATAAGCGTCAATTTCACAACCGTCAGTCCTTTCGAAGCAACGGCAGGGAGATTTTAATAAAAACCAAGCCCCCCAGCCTCAAAAGAAAACGCAATAGAAGACACAAGGGCCCAACACTCCCAGTGCCACCTTCTGAGTTTCTGGCCCAAGTCCCACCTCAGCTGCCCGAGGGGGACTCTTTCTCAACAGTGGGAGGTCGCCTGATTCAGTTCTACAACCGGTGGAAGTCCCTAACATCGGACAAATGGGTCCTCCCGATAATTCACAAGGGGTATTCCATCAATCTTTCAGAGACCCTCTGGATCGTCCCCCCAAACGACAGCCCAGACTGGTAGTATTTCAGCTTCTGAGATACAAGGCCTTCTGAACAACAGGGCAGTAGAAATAGTTCCGCTGGATCAATGGAACACAGGGTTCTACTTCCATTACACTCTAGTTCCTAAGAAAACCGGTGGCACGTGTCCCATTTTGGACCACAGAAAATTGAACCAATTTGTTCCCATGGAAAAGTTCAAAATGATTTCGCTAGGAACCCTGTTACATTTGCCTCATCAACATGACTGGCTAGCCTCCCTGGACATACAGGATGCTTACCAGCATATTCCCATTCACCCAAAGCATCACAAATACCTACGGTTTGTGGCTTTGGGCCAGCATTATCAATTCAGAGTCCTGCCCTTTGGGCTATCCTCAGCGCCACGAGTTTTTACAAAGTGTTTTTCAATTCTTGCAGCGCACCTCAGAAAGATTGGAATACAAGTGTTCCCATATCTGGATGACTGGCTTCTAGCAAGCCCTTCCAGGCAAGGAACTCTCGACGCCGTAGCCACTGCCTCAGACTTTCTCACGTCCATGGGAGTCCTGCTAAATCTCAAGAAATCGCAGTTGCAGCCCTCCCAGAAGCTCCTTTTCATAGGAACTCTTCTGGACACCTCCTGTGCGAACGCTTTTCTGCCAGAGGACAGAAGGAGCATATATCCTACAGATGGCCCAATACATCAGAGAGAACAGCTCGGTTCGAGCTATCTCGATGCAGCAGATGATGGATCTCATGGCATCCTCAGTGTTCACTTTACCCCTAGCACGCCTCTATATGAGAACCTACCAATGGATGCTCAGTACTTGGTCACCAACTACTCACCCTCAGTCCTTTCTCATCAAGGGGACAGAACCTCTGAAGAGGTCACTTACTTGGTGGTCGCAAGAGGACAATCTTCTGGAAGGGTATCCCTTTGCTCCCCTGGATCATCAGCTTTCCATTACCACGGACACGTCCCTGATGGGGTGGGGAGCTCACTGTCAGAATCTCCACACCAAGGTACGTGGACTCAGGACGAGTCCCAGCTTCACATAAATGTCTTTGAAATGAGAGCCGTCCTTTATGCTGTCCGGGCTTTGAAGGACATTCTCTGTCACAAGGACATTCTCCTTCAAACGGACAACAAAGCAGTGATGTATTACGTCAACAAGCAGAGCAGTGCACACTCTTATCCTTTATGCAGGGAAGCAGTGAGTGTGTGGGAATGATGTCTAGAGCACAAGGCTCTAATTTAGGCAGTCTACCTGCCGGGAGTACAGAACGAACTGGCAGACCATCTTAGCAGAACAGAGAGAGATCCTCACGAGTGGTTTCTAGACTCAACCTTAGTTCAGTCACTGTTCGCAGAGTGGGGTACTCCAGACCTGGACCTTTTTGCATCCCTACTCAACACAAAACTGCCTTTCTTCTGCTCCAGAAATCCAGGGCCTGGCATTTTCCCTCAGGATGCGTTTAGGCTGCAGTGGACAAAACGCTTTCTATATGCCGTTCCTCCTCTTCCTCTAATTCAGAGGGTACTTCTCAAGTTCGAGTCCCAGGGGGACAAAATAATCCTCATTGCTCCCTTCTGGCCTCTACAATTATGGTTTCAGTTACTCAGCAGTATGTTGGAAACTCCTCCGATAGTGCTTCTCCTTCAGATGAACCTTCTGACTCAGGGGCCTGTGGTCCATCCCAATCTGAGGTCGCTTCACCTTCACGCTTGGCTCCTATAGAGATAGAAATGAACAGGTTCAGTGTCTCTTGCTGAGTCTCAGATATTCTTTTGGCTGCGCGTAAGCCAGTCACTAGAAACACTTACACAGCCAAATGGAAGCGTTTTTCTCTCTGGTGTGCAAGATCCTCTTTGAATCCTTTTTTCTGCCCACCAAATAAAGTTCTAGAGTACCTTTTAGACCTCTCAAATTCAGGTCTACAATACTCTACAGTCAAATTTCACCTTTGTTTCATTTCAGCTTATCATGAGCCAGTATTTTCCTTGTCACTGGCTCAGTAACCAGTAAAGAGGTTTCTTAAGGGTATTCTGCATACCACATCTCCTATCAGATATCCAGTTGCAGCCTGGGACATTAATCTTGTACTAGACATTTTCACTCAAAAGCCTTTCGAGCCTCTAAGCTACCTGTGAGCTGAAATTTCTCACTCTGAAAATGGCCTTCTTTGTGGCCATTACCTCGGCCCGCAGTGTCTCTGAAATACATGCCTTGGTCACAGACCCTCTTTATACTGTGTTTTATAAGGACAAAGTAGTTCCTGGGACCCATCCTAAGTTTCTCCCTAAGGTTGTTTCAGAATTCCATCTAAACTCAACGTTTAGTCCTACTTTCTTGGCCAACTTCCAAAATAAAGGAGAGCGTACTCTTCATTCTTTGGATGTCAAAAGAGCTCTGCGTTTCTATTTCGATAGAAAACAAATTTGCAAAGCTCAACAGCTGTTTCCTTCAGCGAGACCCGGCTGGGTTACCGTGTCTCTATCAGATGCATTTCAGCATGGCTTGTGGCATGCCTTCCCCACAGTTATTCCATGGCACAGGTTAAGCTGGAGGGCAGAATGTACGCTCACTCTACTAGAGCAGTCGCAGCATCCCTGGCGGAAATCCGCAACGTACCCATTGCACATATTTGCAGTGCAGCTACCTGGAGCTCAGTGCATACTTTCATCAAGCACTGTGCCCTGGATGTCCATGCCAGGCGATATCTTTCGTTTGACAGAACCATTCTTAATGGATGTCTGTCCTAAATTTGTGAGCTCTCGGTCTTTCCTGCCGCCCTCTCTGGGGATTATTAGCTCGGTACTCTCCCATCAGTGTGAATGAGTGGTGAAGACTTTATGTTCAGAAAGATATGGAAATTACGTACCTACCGTAATCCTTGATCTTCTTGGACGAAGTCTCCACCACTCATTCACACGCCCACCCACCATCCCCCGAGCTCACCTCTGTTGTTGGTCTTCATTCCCTCAATCTTTAGGCTGTGGAGACTTCTTTGTTGACCCTTCTTATACAGGTCATCCGGACTATCTTATATCTGGTTTTTGTTAGGCTATCCTTCTAGGTTAGTTACGCTGCACCTCCTCGGGCGGGATACTGAGGCAGTTGGAGGGTCGGCGCGAGATAGTCATTGGCGGAGCGAGGCTTGCTGGCGGCGCTCCTCCTCGGCTCCATCTCTGCGCCGCCCTCCTGCAAAGTTTGCTTCCGCTAGGTCCCGGCGCCTCTGGCGTAGATCCCATCAGTGTGAATGAGTGGTGGAGACTTCGACCAAGAAGATCAAGAATTAAGGTAGGTACGTAATTTCCATTTGTCACTCTTGGCCCAGCGTACGGTGATATCTTACTTCGAGACACAGCTCTTGCAGCAGGTTAAACCATTAGGACTGACGCCGGCAGGCGTCAGGACCCCACAGAAAAATTCTAGCTAGCTATGTTCAGCGGGGACTGCCCCCGACGTCAGGCGTAGTACATAAGGGGGCAGTCCTGCCAGATTCCCCAGTTCTTTCCGTCCCGTGACTTGCATGTCTCAACCCTTCGGTTCAGTTTCTAGCGCGCGACGCGTGGTAAAGTGTTCTACGGGAAATTCGTTCTCTGTGTTCAGTTTTTGATGTCCTCTACGACCTCCGGTCACTCCTCGAAGTGCGCCTGTGGGAAGCAGATCCCATTCAAGGATCCGCACTCGGCCTGTGTCCGGTGCCTAGGCCCAGACCACAACACCCGGTCCTGTACCTTTTGCCAGGGTTTCAACAGCAGAACCCGGATTCGTCGCCAGAAGGCCCTACAAGCATTCCTGCTAGAGGAACAACTCAAGATGCCATCAAAAAGGACATGGTGCCCACTCCACCTCCGCTTCCTCCTCCACCGGTTGCTCCTCCGGTTCCTGCGCCCCCTTCTCCGTCTGGGTCTGCAGGCCGGTTACCTCCTCCCCGGGAGCCCAGGACCCCTCCAAGGGGGAGACTAGATAAAAGGATACCTCAATCCAGATCCTCTTCTAGGTCACCCAGTCCCAAGAGACCCAGAAGACGCCGCCGTTCGACTTCGACGGAGGACATGGGATCAGAGTTTTCAACATCCAGATCCCTATCTTCCCTCTCCATCCCTTCTCCGGACCCACGTGAGCTGCCAAAGTCTCCTCCGGATGACCCTTCGTTCTCGGATATCATGAGACATATCCAAGAGAACATGGGATGGGATGCGGAAGAGTTAGACCCCGAAGGCTACGCTCATGTATCTTCGCAGAAGGACCCAAGCCTGTGGTGGTGCCACCCTTGGTAGATACTTGTGGACATCACCAAGGCATGTGGAAGCGCCCACATTCACTCGGCGATGCAAGAAAGCTGACCGCTTGTACAAGGCTCCAAGAGAAGACCAGTACTTGACTCAGCATCCTCATGCCGACTCTCTGGTCATAACAGCCTCTCATGACCGGTCCCAGAGACCGGAACATCTGAGCACCCTGCCACCGGACCCAGAGTCCAAGCAGCTGGATGCCATAGGTAGGCGCACGTATGCTTCCGCTACCTGCGCCATCAGATCCCTGAATTATTTGACCCACATGGTGTAGTTCCAAAATGCCGTGTGGGAGCAGGGTCTGGATGCGGCTGAGAAATTGCCGGAAGGTGAGCAGAAGGAGGAGATGTTGCAGCTCCTCCGTACGGGTTCGGACGTGGGAACCCAAGTGCTACGAGCCATGTACGACTCCACGGACTCCTCGGCCCGAGCAGCAGCTTCAGGCGTATGCCTCCGAGGCACTCTTGGCTCTGTGTCTCTGGTTTACCCTCGACGCCCAGAAAACATCATGGACGCCCATTCGAGGGAGAAGTTTTGTTTGTAAACCTCAGAGAAGATAATTACCAAACTCCAAGAGGCCGGGAAGGCGGTGAGGTCGATTCAGGCCATGTACCGACCCAAGCTTAGTTCCTTTCGTAGGAACCAAAGCCGGTTTCGTGGACGGACGCAGAGACAACAGTCCCGCCCCGTTCCACAACAGAGGGGCTCGGCTCAGAGCCCAGGGAAAACAACCCGCAGGTCGAAGCCAGCGCACTCCTAAGCCAGTCCAGCCAGCAGGACCCTCAGCCGCCACAGCCTGACTCCTTCCCAGCCCCTCAGGATCAATGGGACGTCATGGTCGGGGGTCGCATTGCAAATTTCCTGCCAGGATGGCAGACTATAACCACAGACAGGTGGGTTCTACAGTTGGTCGGAAGAGGCCACTTTATAGAATTCGCGGAAAAGCCACTCTCAAGGCCTCCGTTGCTCTCCTGGTACCCGGGTCAGCACAAGTCATTGATCAGACAAGAAGTACTGGCCCCTGCAAAGGGAGCGATAGAGTACGTCCCAGAGAACCAGAGAGACACGGATACTATTCCCACTTCTTCCTGGTTCCAAAGAAAACAGGGACCTCCGTCCATTCTGGACCTCAGCGACCTCAATTTGTCGGTCCTACAAAAGATTCCGCATGGTAACTCTTCTGGGTCTTATTCCCATGCTGAAGCAGGACGCCTTTTTAGCATCTCTAGATATGCAGGACGCTTACCTGCACATCCCTATAGCTCAAGCGCACAAGAGGTTCCTGCGCTTCGAGTTTCTCAGCCATCATGTTCAGTTCCGAGCCCTTCCATTCGGGCTGTCATCGGCACCCAGGGTCTTTACCAAATGCATGGCAGTCGTGGCAGCGTCTCTGAGGAGACAGGGCCATTATGTTTGTTCCCGTACCTGGACGATTGGCTTCTCATGGCCGCCTCCAGAGAGGCGTTGTTACGGGCAATCCAGAGCACCCAGGACCTGTTTCGATGTCTGGGTATCCTAATCAACCACGAGAAGTCTCTCCTGGTACCGTCGCAGAAACTGCAGTTCATAGGCGCAGTACTGGACACCGTTCAGGGAAGAGCATTTCTTCCATACGACAGAGCGGGAGCATCAGATCCCTCATCAGGGAGCTTTGTCAAGAATCACCAGCCAGGTCGGTCCTTCGCTTGTTCGACACATGGCTGCGCTATTCCTACTGTCCCTCTCGCAAGGCTCCACGCAGCGGGTAACTCAGTGGATGCTCAAGGTGCAATGGGACCAAAGGCAAGACCACATGCAGCATCCGGTCAGAATCACGAACACTGCGATTCTCGACTGGCAGTGGTGGCTAGATCCAGGGACACACTCTATGGGCGTCCCGTTTATAGTGCCATCCCCGGAGGTAATCCTCACCACAGACTCCTCAGGTCTAGGCTGGGGTGCGCACCTGGATGGGGTGAAGTCCCAGGGAACATGGACCCCTCTGGAGGCTCACCTCCATATCAACGTCCTAGAGATGAGGGCGGTCCTTTATGCCCTGCAGGCATTTCAGTCAGAGATCCCGCCGAGTACTCTCCTGCTTCAGACAGACAACACGGCGGTGATGTATTACCTCAACAAACAAGGAGGCGCACACTCTTACCCCCTTTGCAGGGAAGCCATGAGGGTGTGGGATTGGGTAATCCTACACGGCGCGAACCTGATCACAGTACATGTTCCCGGGGTGGACAACACAATTGCAGACGGCCTAAGTCGCTCCCAGGCCAGAGTCCACGAGTGGGAACTTCTCCAGGAGGTAGCAGAGGATCTGTTTCTTCGATGGGGAACTCCAGAATTGGACTTGTTCGCTTCCCCATCCAACGCAAAACTGCCCAATTTTTGCTCGCTAGATCCAGGGCCTGGTGTTTTCTGGCGAGACGCGTTGTCCCTCTCCTGGGCGGACAGATTCCTCTACGCTTTCCCTCCCTTCCCGTTGATCCAGAGAGTTCTTCTCAGACTGTGCAGGGAGCATGCAACAATGATCCTGGTGGCCCCTTTCTGGCCCAGACAGATCTGGTTCCCTTTGCTAATTCAGCTAGCCCGGGAACCTCCGCTCCCGTTGCCATTCAGCTCCCACCTCTTGTCTCAGGAGAAGGGTTCACTGGTCCACCCGGACTTACGCTCACTGAACCTGCATGCATGGCTCCTAGAGACATAGCCATCTTGCGTCACGGGGTCTCGCAAGAGGTTGCGGAATTTCTTTCTGCAGCCAGAAAGCCAGCAACGCATGCGACATACGCCATGAAATGGCGCCGTTTTTGTCTATGGTCGCAAGCACGCGGCCTTTCCCCTTTAGGTTGTCCGGTGAAAGCGGTGTTGGAGTACCTGCTCTCCCTTTTCCATTCGGGTCTCGCCTACTCCTCTATTAAAGTGCACCTCTATGCCATTTCAGCTTATCACCTCGCGTGGGACAGCGACAGTGGCACAATTAGATGCCTGTCGAGAATTTTCTTGAGAGGGTGTTGCATCTTAGGCCGCCCATTAAGGACCCAGTGCCTCCATGGGACTTGCTCTTTGTCCTGGAGCAACTCATCACCCCCCTTTGAACCTGCCGATTATGAGCTGTTTGCTGTCATGGAAAACGCTGTTTTGGTTGCTGTTACTCCTCAGCAGAAGAGTTTCTGAGCTTCAGGCCTCATGTGCAAAGAGTCCTTATTTAATTTTCCACCGGGACAGAGTATCCCTGAGGACAAATCCTAAATTCTTGCCTAAGGTGGTTTCCACACTCACTCTCGATCAGGATATTGACCTGCCGGTCTACTTCCCTAATTATTCTAACAGAGGAGAGGTGCTGCTTCACACCCTGGATGTTCACCGCAACTTAAGGTACTACCTGAGCAGAACTAAGCAGCTTCGTACTTCGGAGCAACTTTTCGTTTCCTTTACTGAAAGGATGATGGGCCAACTAGTATCCAAACAGTCCCTGTCTCGCTGGCTTGTCCAGTGCATCTCATACTGTTATGATATCAAATGAAAGCCCCTCCCAAGATCAGTCCGGGGTCATTCCACTAGGGGTGTGGCCACCTCCTTTGCAGCACTTCGAAACATCTCCACCTCTGCCATTTGTGCTGCAGCCACTTGGAGCTCTGTTCATACCTTTATCAGGCATTATAGCCTGGACATCGCTTCACGGCGAAGAGTAGGCTGCGGCCTGGCGGTGCCACAGGGTCTCCTGTCCTAGATTCAGGACCTGGAACATTCTTTCTAATTTCCTCCTCCCAGAGTGTTTGCAAGCTCTACTGCTTGGGAATCAGTCCTAATGGTGTAACCTGCTGCAAGAGCTGTGTCTCGAAGTAAGATAGTACAGTGACGTAAGAACTTACTGTAACTGTAGATCTTCGAGAACAGCTCTTGCAGCAGGTACCTTCCCGCCCACCTTCCCCCTTGGAGGAGGCATGGCTTAAGCCTTTAACAGGGATTTTTCCCATTTGTTTTCTGACGGTGGATCTTCGGTCTCCCATTTCGATGTCAGCCTGCAGCCGGAAGTCTCCGGCGGGAGAGCTGGGGAATCTGGCGGGACCGCCCCCTTATGTACTACGCCTGACGTCGGAGGTGGGACCGACGCTCAGGGGCGGTCCCGCTGAAGATAGCTAGCTAGAATTTTTCCGTGGGGTCCTGACGCCTGCCGGCTTCAGTCCTAATGGTGTAACCTGCTGCAAGAGCTGTTCTCGAAGATCTACTGTTACGGTAGGTTCTTACGTAACTGTACTTTCCTCCGCGTACTGGAGAAAACCCGCCTTTTCTCCTGTAGGGTAAGGCGGCGTCTGTCGGGGCAACCTTCTACCCCCTCCTTGGGGTCCCCATCTCACTCTCCCTAGTCTCAGGCCTCACCGGGCCCATAAAGGCTCTCTCTCTCTCTCTCTCTCTCTGTGTTTTCTCCCACTGGGAGCTAAGGGACTTAGTCCTTTAATGTCTAGGGCTCCCCTTTGTGGGGGGCGGCTTGGTACTCACCCAAATGTGATGAATGGTGAAGACTGGCACAGATAAGATATGAAAATTACTTACCTACCATAATTCCTGATCTTTCTGTGTATCTTCATTCATCACAAATCCCACCCTCCATCCCCCTGGGGCCTCAGTCTCTGGGTCCCCCTCCCTCTCTGTGTCCCCCTCTTTCCACTGGTCAGGAGTGGGGTGACCTTGGGCACACGGGGATTTTTACCTTCTGGCGGGGGAGGGGAGGGATCAGGGGAAAAGGTGGTTCACTTCTCAATGCCTTGGCTCCACCCCTTCGGAGAGTGGGAGTTGGTGGCTTCCCTCTCTTCTCTCTCTCTATCCTCCTCCATCCTTGTCCTTAGGGACTCATCCCTCATTTTTAATTAGGGAAAATTATTGTTTCCCCCTTGTCCAATTATTTGGTTTCAGGAGGGGGCAATCCTGGATTCCTGTCCCCTTCTGTCCCAGGATAGCCGTTTCTGCTGGAGTTAGTTGCCAGTGATTCTGTGCCTTGCATTCTGGCAGTACAGCCTTCTGGCTGCTCCTTCACAGCTCTTAATCCAGTTTGGGATAGTCAATGAATCCAGGGTATGTCCTTCCCCTTCCACTTTTTCTTTTTTCCTTCCTCATTCCCTTTCCTTTTCTTATTCCAGAGATTGGGGCCACTTCCCAATCCCCTAGTTTTTCTCAATCTCCTGTCTGTCCTCTCCGTCGTTTATTTCTCCTTTTAGTTTATTTATCTTTTCCTTTGTCTGTCCCTTGGACTTCCTTGTCCCCCCTCCCAACCCTTTCCTACTCTACGGCAACTCAGAACTGGCTGGAGGGCTGGGTCATCAACACCTAATGGCCAACCTGCGAGCACCACACAGTGCGTTGGCCTCGAGAGCAGTGCTGTCGGTGCATCGACTCTGCCCATCCAAAAAAAAAAGCTCCCGAGGGGTCGTGATCTCCAACCATACCCCAAATGTGATGAATGGTGAAGATACACACAAAGATCAGGAATTACGGTAGGTACGTAATTTTCATTTAGTTATGTTTAATTTAGCTTGTTTTAAGAACCGCTAATACTGGTTCATTTTACTTTGGTTCCTGGTCCTGATCAATTCCTCATCGGTTCCAGAACCTATTTAGCGGTTGCAACTTTTATCGGTTTTACATGGAAAATGTTGGAAAAAACTAGAAGAAAACTGGTGAGCCTGGTTTCGAATCATTTATTGTGTGTGGTGATATTTCTGGGCATGAACATTTCCAAGCAGAGTGAAATCTGCATTACATGTCCTGAGAAAGCTATTGTAAAATGCCTGGATAAGGTTAAAAAGAAAATAAAAAGTTACCACCTAAGGGTCACTCTAACTCTGACCAGCAGACACCCTAAATTACTGTGCCTGAAACCACAACGATTATTGTAACTGCTACCCCTGAGATGGGTATACAAGCAGTTCCTAAGAGACTTGCTGAACCGGCTGACTCCCTGGTTCTCTCAAAGAAATCAAACACAGAACCTCCTGCTGGACAGCATTTGGTGACTTCTGTGACTGCTGTAAAGCCCCTGCAGAAATTGCAAGGAGAAAATGCGGAAGAATGCCTGGAATAGCTAAAGAAAATACTTTCAGGCTTACAAGGGCTGTTTGCTTCTCAGCAGCAGCAGACCCCTGCAAAGCAGTTGGTCTCCTCTACTCAGTCTTCCTGTTACTTAAGTGGAAGAGTATGTAAGCATTCAGACATGATGGGGTGTGTATTAGACAGTTCTAATGCACAGCTAGGGGAACGCAGTGAGGCATGAAGCCACAGGCCGAGTACGTCCAGTCCCCTAGCTGTGCATTAGAACTGTCTAATGCACATCCCCGGAGTGGCTTATTGCGCTTATAAAATGGGCTCGTGTATTCTAAATAGGGGTTCTAGTTTTAGCTGTGCATTAGACACATCTAATGCACGGCTAACAACCAGTCAGATTGCTTGAAATCCTTTGCCCATTTTATAAGTGATTATGAAGAAATGGAGAAAGGGGAACCTATTGAAACTGAGGTTTTCCCTGAACAGGAGTTGTGCTATTCCCAGAGAGCATTTGAGGATTATTCCTCTTCTCATATTTGTGAGAAATGATTGGGCTGACACCCACCAAAAAGCTTCTCCTTCCTGTGAATACACTCTTCTGGAAAGATACTTTAAAGATTCTACAAATTCCAAGCTCTGTTTACCCTCTTGAAAAGAGGCTTAATAAGAAATATCAGCTGGACAGGGAGGGAGCTGAATTTTTATTCTCCCACCCTGTCCACCAAGGAATAGTATAGGTGACAGCCTGTGACAAGGCAAAGATACCCCTGGCATCCCATCCTCCTAACAAGAATTCTAGAAGAATTGACAACGTGGCTTCAAGCCTCTGATGCCCATTGCCAAAAGTCACTATGACAGTCTGTCCTTGGTAGGGAAGTCGAGGCTTAGATGATCTAGCTGAAACAGTTAAGTTTGGTTTGGGAGCAGCCAAATACCAGTCAAATGGCTGCTGACTTTTTGACACTGCTGCCAGATCAATGGCAAATACAGTGGTTCAGAGGAGGTTTGCCTGGCTGAGAGCCACAAACCTCACTCAGGATACCCAACCCAGGGCTATGTATTTCTCAGTCGAGGGTAATTCCCTCTTGGAGGAAAAATAAAGGCTTACATGAAAAAGGTGGATGAATACAAAACTGCTTATGGTAGCAATTCTGCAAAATAAAGCTTCCCTGTCCACTAAAACAAAATTAAAAATAACTGTGTCACGGATTCTGCTAACATTCCAACCAAGGGAATGGTTGGCATCACTGGACTTAAAGGGTGCTTATTACCACATCCCCATAAGGGAGTCTCACAGAAAGTACCTCAGGTTCATACTCCCATAAGGTCACTCCCCAAGAGTGTACACAAAGTGTTTGGCAGGGGTTGCGGCACACCTTCAAAGACAAGGTGTCACAGTTTTCCCATACCTAGATGACGGGATGCAGGTTTGTAAAATCAGCCAAGCAAGTGGGAGCATCTGTAACTCACCCAAGGGCTTCTAGAGCCTCTAGGGTTCCTGATAAATCTAAAGAAGGTCTGTCCTTCAGCCTGATTAGGCACTACAGTTCATAGGAGCAGAGCTAGATGCCCTGCAAGGCAGGGTAAGATGTATTTCACTGATAGTGGGCTCATTCAGCCTGAACAGATCAGAAGCTGAAAGACAGTTTCTTCAGCTACTGGTCATGTGGCATCTGTCACTGGAATCCAGGTTATAGATGAGGGACATTCAGTTTCATCTCAGAGCTCACTGGAAGAAAAGACCCTCTTTCAAAACTAATTCTAGTAAGAAAAACATTGATCTTACTTCAAGACGCAGCTCTTGCAGCAGGTTACACCATTAGGACTGAAGCCGGCAGGCGTCAGGACCCCACGGAAAAATTCTAGCTAGCTATCTTCAGCGGGGACCGACCCCCGGCGTCAGTCCCTCGGCGTCAGGCGTGGGTACATAAGAGGCGGTCCCGCCAGATTCCCCAAGTTCTTTCCTGCCATCGACTATGTGTCTCTCGACCTTGTTCGTTTCTAGCGACGCGGTAAAGTGTTTTCCTACGGGAAATTTGTTCTCTGAGTTCAGTTTTCTCTCTGATGTCCTCCCCGACCTCCGGTTACTCCTCGAAGTGCGCCTGTGGGAAGCAGATCCCATTTAAGAATCCGCACTCGGACTGCGTCCAGTGCCTAGGCCCAGACCACGACACCCGGTCCTGCTCTTTTTGCCAGGGGTTCAACAGCAGAACCCAGATCCGTCGCCAGAGGGCCCTACAGGCGTTCCTGTTAGAGGAGCAACTCAAGTTCATGGCTTCCAAGGGGGATTCATCGCAGAAGGCCCGCAAGCATGCTGAGAAGCACAGAGAGAGGTCCCCTTCTAGGGCCTCCGACTCGCGCAGCTCTGGCTCCAGGTCCGACTGCTCTCCTTCCCGGGCCAGCTCTCAGCCTCCCCCCGCTGCGGTGAGAAAATCTTCTTCTCTTCTCAGGCCAAGACTCCCAGGCCTTCTCATCTTCCAAGGCCCTGGCTAAGTCGGGGATCGCCACCATCACCACAAGTCGGTTCCCCATTCGGAACCAGCGTCAGGAATCTCTTCCTTGCCTCCTCGGAAAACCAAGGAGCTCACCTCACTCAGGAGGCCGCAGGACCCGGCTGGTTTGTCCGGCGTCGGCCCCAGCCACAGGTCCCCAGAGCCGCCATCTGCCAGAAGGCCATCGCCGGCCAGGCCTACTCATCACCGGATGCCGGTAGTGGGACCGGCGCCCGCTCCAGTCGAGAAGAGGACCCCGACGCCTCCGACCGACGTCGGTCAGGAGACCATCACTGAGGAGGAGTTAACCCAGCCCAAGGACCAGTTGGGCGACCCGGTCCTGTTGAGACTCCCCAGGAACCCGAGCCCCTGTGGAGCCGGGCGCCGGGCGCCTGACGCTCCACCGCGCCCGGACTGTCGCCGGGCCTTCCTTTCAGAGGTGAAGGAGCTTTTCACTTACTGGTGGGATACCATCAAAAAGGACATGGTCCCCACTCCACCTCCGCTTCCTCCTCCTCCTCCTACACCGGTTGCTCCTCCGGTTCCTGCGCCCCCGTCTGGGTCTGCAGGCCGGTTACCTCCTCCCCGGGAGCCCAGGACCCCTCCAAGGGGGGAGACTTAATAAATGGAGACCTCCGTCCAGATCCTTTTCTAGGTCACCGAGTCCCAAGAGTCCCAGAAGACGCCCGCTCGCCTTCGACGGAGGACACGGGATCAGAGTTTTCTACATCCAGATCCCCATCTCCCCTCTCCATCCCTTCTCCGGACCCACGTGAGCTGCCAAAGTCTCCTCCGGATGACCCTTCATTCTCTGATATCATGAGACACATCCAGGAGAACATGGGATGGGATGCGGAAGAGTTAGACCCGAAGGCTGCGCCGTGAAGTATCTTCGCAGAAGGACCCCAAGCCTGTGTGGTGCCGCCTCTTGGTAGACACTCGTGGACGCCACTCAGGCAGCGTGGAAGCGCCTACATTCGCCCAGGCGATGCCGAAGAAAGCTGACCGCTTGTACAAGGCTCCAAGAGAAGACCAGTACTTGACCCAGCATCCTCAGGCCGACTCTCTGGTCATAACAGCCTCTCATGACCGGTCCCAGAGACCGCAACATCTGAGCACCCTGCCACTGGACCCAGGAGTCCAAGCAGCTGATCCGTGGGTAGGCTATCGATGCTTCGCTACCTGCGCCATCAGATCCCTGAATTATTTGACCCACATGGTGTAGTTCCAAAATGCCGCTGGGAGCAGGGTCTGATACGGCTGAGAAATTGCGGAAGGTGAGCAGAAGGAGGAGATGTTGCAGCTCCTCCATGCGGGTTCAGGCGTTGGAACCCAGGTGCTATGAGGCAGCGTGCGACTCCAGGACTCCTCGGCCCGAGCAGCAGCTTCAGGCGTATGCCTCCGAGGCACTCTTGGCTCTATGTCTCGGTTTTACCGGACGTCCAGAAAACATCATGGGCGCCCCATTCGAGGAGAAGTTTTGTTTGGTAAACCCTCAGAGAAGATAATTACCAAACTCCAGAGGGCCGGGAAAGGCGGTGAGGTCAGTTCAGGCTATGCCGACCAAGCTTAGTTCCTTCGTGGGAACCAAAGCGATTCGTGGGCCAGACAGGGGCAACAGTCCCGCCCGCTCCACAGCAGAGGGGCTCCGGTTTCGGAGAGCCCAGGAAAACAACCCGCAGGTCGGAGCCAGCACGCTCCTGAGCCTGTCCAGCCAGCAGGACCCTCAGCCACCACAGCCTGACTCCTTCCCGGCCCCCGCCCCTCAGGATCAACGGGACGTCATGGTCGGGGGTCGCATTGCGAATTTCCTGTCGGGATGGCAGACTATAACCACCAACAGGTGGGTTCTACAGTTGGTCGGAAGAGGCCACTTCATAGAATTCGCGGAAAAGTCACCCTCGAGACCTCCGTTGCTCTCCCGGTACCCGGGTCAGCACAAGTCATTGATCAGGCAAGAGGTGCTCGCGCTCCTACAAAAGGGAGCGATAGAGTACGTCCCAGAGAACCAGAGAGGACACGGATACTATTCCCACTTCTTCCTGGTTCCAAAGAAAACAGGGGACCTCCATCCGATTCTGGACCTCAGCGACCTCAATTTGTCGGTCGCCTACAAAAGATTCCGCATGGTAACTCTTCTGGGTCTTATTCCCATGCTGAAGCAGGATGCCTTTTTAGCATCTCTAGATATGCAGGACGCTTACCTGCACATCCCTATAGCTCAAGCGCACAAGAGGTTCCTGCGCTTCGAGTTTCTCAGCCATCATCTTCAGTTCCGAGACCTTCCATTCGGGCTGTCATCGGCACCCAGGGTCTTTACCAAATGCATGGCAGTCGTGGCAGCGTCTCTAAGGAGACAGGGCCATTATGTGTTCCCGTACCTGGACGATTGGCTTCTCATGGCCGCCTCCAGAGAGGCGTTGTTACAGGCGATCCAGAGCACCCAGGACCTGTTTCGATCTCTGGGTATCCTAATCAACCACGAGAAGTCTCTCCTGGTACCGTCGAAGAAACTGCAGTTCATAGGCGCAGTATTGGACACCTTTCAGGGAAGAGCATTTCTTCCAGACAGAGTGGAGCGCATCAGATCCCTCATCAGGGAGCTTTTCGTCGAACAAGACCGCCCCAGCCAGGTCGGTCCTTCGCTTGCTCGGACACATGGTTGCAGCCATTCCTACTGTCCCTTTCGCAAGGCTCCACAAGCGGGTAACTCAGTGGATGCTCAAGGTGCAATGGGACCAAAGGCAAGACCACACGCAACACCCAGTCAGAATCACGAATACCGCGATTCGAGACTGGCAGTGGTGGCTAGACCCATGGACACTCTCTATGGGCGTCCCGTTCATTGCGCCGTCCCCAGAGGTAATCCTCACCACAGACGCCTCAGGCCTAGGGTGGGGAGCACACCTGGACGGGGTGAAGTCCCAGGGTACGTGGACCCCTCTGGAGGCCCACCTCCATATCGACGTCCTAGAGACGAGGGCGGTCCTTTATGCCCTGCAGGCCTTTCAGTCAGAGATCCCGCCGAGTACTCTCCTGCTTCAGACAGACAACACGGCGGTGATGTATTACCTCAACAAACAAGGAGGCGCACACTCTTACCCCCTTTGCAGGGAGGCCATGAGGGTGTGGGATTGGGTCATCCAACACAGCGCAAACCTGATCACAGTACATGTTCCCGGGGTGGACAACACAATTGCAGACGGCCTGAGTCACTCCCAGGCCAGAGTCCACGAGTGGGAACATCTCCAGGAGGTAGCACAGGATCTGTTTCTTCGATGGGGAACTCCAGAATTGGACTTGTTTGCCTCCCCATCCAACGCAAAACTGCCCAATTTTTGCTCGCTAGATCCAGGGCCTGGTGTTTTCTGGCAAGACGCATTGTCCCTCTCCTGGGCAGACAGATTCCTCTACGCTTTCCCTCTCTTCCCGTTGATCCAGAGAGTTCTTCTCAAACTGCGCAGGGAGCATGCGACTATGATCTTGGTGGCCCCATTCTGGCCCAGGCAGATCTGGTTCCCTTTGCTAATTCAGTTGTCCCGGGAACCTCCGCTCCCGTTGCGATTCAGCTCCCACCTCTTGTCTCAGGAGAAGGGTTCACTGGTCCACCCGGACTTACGCTCACTGAACCTGCACGCATGGCTCCTAGAGACATAGCCATCTTGCGTCACGGGGTCTCGCAAGAGGTTGCAGAAGTCCTTTCTGCAGCCAGAAAGCTGGCAACGCATGCAACGTATGCCATGAAATGGCGCCGTTTCTGTCTTTGGTCGCAAGCACACGGCCTTTCCCCTTTAGGTTGTCCGGTGAAAGCGGTGTTAGAGTACCTGCTCTCCCTTTTCCGTTCGGGTCTCGCCTACTCCTCGATTAAAGTGCACCTCTGTGCCATTTCAGCTTATCACCTCCCAATGGGACAGCGCACAGTGGCACAATTAGATGCCTGTTGAGAATTCTTAAGAGGGGTGTTACACCTTAGGCCGCCCATTAAGGACCCAGTGCCTCCTTGGGACTTGCTCTTTGTCCTGGAGCAACTCACGCTCCCCCTTTTGAACCTGCCGCGGACTGCGAGCTGCGTTTTCTGTCATGGAAAACGTTATTTTTGGTTGCTGTTACGTCAGCGAGGAGAGTTTCTGAGCTTCAGGCTCTCATGTGCAAAGAGCCCTATTTAATTTTCCACCGGGACAGAGAATCCCTGAGGAAGAATCCTAAATTCTTGCCTAAGGTGGTTTCCACTCACTCTCAACCACGATGTTGACCTGCGGTCTACTTTCCTAATTACTCTAACAGAGGAGAGGCGCTGCTTCACACCCTGGATGTTCACCGTAGCTTGAGGTACTACCTGAGCAGAACTAAGCAGCTTCGCACTTCGGAGCAGCTTTTCGTCTCCTTTACCGAAAGGATGAAGGGCCAACCAGTATCCAAACAGTCCCTGTCTCGCTGGCTTGTCCAGTGCATCTCTTACTGTTATGATATCAAACGAAAGCCCCTACCAGGAGCAGTCCGGGGTCATTCCGCTAGGGGCGTGGCCACATCTTTTGCAGCACTTCGAAATGTCTCCACTTCTGCCATTTGTGCTGCAGCCACTTGGAGCTCTGTTCATACCTTTATCTGGCATTATTGCCTGGACATCGCTTCCGCAATGAAGAGCAGGCTTGACCTGGCGATGCCACAGGGTCTCCTGTCCTAGATTCAGGACCTGGAGCGTTCTTTCTTATTTCCTCCTCCCAGAGTGTTTGCAAGCACTATTGCGTGGGAATCAGTCCTAATGGTGTAACCTGCTGCAAGAGCTGTGTCTCGAAGTAAGATAGTACAGTTACGTAAGAACTTACTGTAACTGTAGATCCTCGAGAACAGCTCTTGCAGCAGGTACCTTCCCCCTTAGAGGAGGCATGGCTTAAGCCTTTGTTAACAGGAATTTTCCCGTTTGTCTTCTGACGGTGGATCCTCGGTCTCCCATTTGATGTCAGCCCGGCGAAGTCTCTAAGCGAAGAACTGGGAATCTGGTAGGACCCCCTTATATACTACGCCGGATGTCGGAGGCGGGACCAACGTCGGGGGCGGTCCCCGCTGAAGATAGCTAGCTAGAATTTTTCCGTGGGGTCCTGATGCCTACCGGCTTCAGTCCTAATGGTGTGACCTGCTGCAAGAGCTGTTCTCGAAGATCTACTGTTACGGTAAGTTCTTACGTGACTGTACTTTACAGGCCCTCCAAGGGTGAAAAGAAGAAACCAACCTGAGGAAAGGGGTTCCTTTTTTCAGCAGGAGTCCCATCAGTTGTTTCTGCTAACAGATGCATCTCTACTAGAGAGGGGCTCCCATCTGGAGGTTCACACCATCCATGCGCAAAGTCTGTCCTGCACTCAAACCTGCTGGAGCCAAGATTAGTGTTACTGGCACTAAAAGCTTTCACACCACTAGCTCAGGGAAGGTGGTATAGGTCAGAACAGACATTACCACCACAGTGTACTACACAAATAAGCAGGGATGGATAAGGTCAAGGCCTCCCTGCATAGGACTCATGCTAATATGGAGTCAGTCTGAGATGCTTCATGGGGGTTCCCCTGCAGGCTATTCTTCTGCCGGGCAAGGACAATACCTTGGCAGATACCCTGACTCAACTCAACTTATCCCATCACAAATGGGCCTTTGATAGTCAGGTGGTGCAAGTAATCTTTAGGAGGTGAGGCACCCATAGAAACATAGAATTTGATGGCAGATAAGGACCGCTTGTCCCACCTAGTCTGCCCATTTCCCTACTTAACAGATAACCTGCAGATCATAGTTAACCAACAGCCTACTTCCTCCTACCCCCCACTAGAATTGCCTTATGTCTGCCCCATGCATTCTTGAATTCCCCCACTGTTTTTGACTCTACGACCTCCTCAGGAAGGCCGTTTCATGCATCTACAATCCTCTCTGTGAAGAAATACTTCCTCATATTACCTCTGAGCCGTCCCCCCATCTTCAAATTGTGCCCCCTCGTTCTTGCACATCTTTTTCTGAAAGATGCTACCCTCTTGGACTTTGTAGATTCCCTTGAGGTATTTGAAAGTTTCTATCATTTCCACCCTCTCCCTCCTTTCCTCGAGGCTTTACATATTAAGTACCTTTACCCCAGAGGTAAACTTGTTTGTGTCCCACCAGAACCACCACCTGCCATAGTATTTTGGCAGACCACCAGATATGGGAACAATCCCCCTGGATGCTCTGGATTAGTCAGGGAAGCACCTATATGCTCTTTCTCCTTCCCTCTGGTGTACACAGTATTTCTTAAGCTCAGGCCTCAGTCAGCATCAATAATCTTGATAGCACCAGACTGGGCTAGGCAGCCATGGTACTCTCTGCTTCTCTCCATGTCTGGATCTGATCCAGTACACCTTCCTTGGAGGCACAATCTGCTGACCTCCAACCAAGTGAGGCTCTTGTACCCAAGCCTGAGGTCACTCCGGCTTAAGGCATGGCCCCCGAGGGCCTACAATATGTGGGTTTTCTGTTTTTATGAAAGCGTTTTGGACATTTTAAGTGGTTACAGGAAGCCCTCTACTAAGAAAATCTATGCTTCAAATGGAAAATATTTTTCTGTTTTATATTCAACTAGGCACTGGTACCAACACATGCTGGGGTCCCAGCTGTGCTTGATTTTCTTTCCTATTTATATTCATTGGACTTGCAGTCCAGCACTCTTAAGGTCCACCTAACTGTAGCATCTGCTTGCAGATCAGCTGGACAAAACATTTCAAATAGTTCCAGATCCTGCCTCCAAAAGGGTCTCTAAAGGCTTGGCCCATAACAGTACAGGCTGGTGTCCCAGCTGTGCTGGACTATCTTACCTATTTGCATTTACTGGGTTTGCACTCCAGTACCTTAAAAGCATATACTTACATTTCAGTGGACAGAACATTCTCTGTTTCTCTGGCCTCAGACCCTGTCTTTGAAAGGTTCGTTAAAGGCCTAGTTCATTTGCACACACCCTCACAGGGAACCGGTGCCAGCATGGCACCTAAATGTGTATAGTTTGGCTCATGCTCCCCCAACTTGAGCCTGTGTTTTCATCTTATTTGAGAATGTCATATGGAAAATTGTTTTTCCTTATGTTAATGACTTCTGTCAGAAGAATCAGTGAGCTCCAGTCTCTCTGCATTGAACATAACTACATTACATTCCACAGAGACTAAGTGGTCTTGAAAACAAACAGGAAGTTCTTCCTAAAATGGTTTCTGATTCCATTTGAGCCAACTCATTACCTTACCTGTATTTTCACTGAACACTTTGTTTCAAGTGAAAGGAGTCTTCATAGTCTGGACATCAAAGAGCTCTTAACTACTACTTGACATCCCCTGCAATCCATGGGCAGGACAGAAAACAGTTGTTCCTGACCTATGAAAGGTAAGAAAGGGTAATCCAGCATCAAAAGGTCAATTTTGGGGTCATGTGACCGCTTAATGACGCAAGGACATGTCTCTTGCGAGCTCCAACCTCGATCCATCAGTATGGTTTAAATCCGTGGTAATCCGGCTGAAAGTACACTTTATAAACATAAGGATATAGTATACTGGCAACATGGACGAGTATATAGTTGCGACGGGCAGCAAATTGCAACACTCAGGGACCACGAGCACCAAGAAGCAGCCGGCGGTACCTCCGACTAGCATGGCGGGGCCTGTATCGATCTCGGCCGCGGAGATGTCCGCTATAGGGCAAGAGCTGAGGGAGCAACTTGTAGAAGTGCTTACACCACAGTTGACTAACGAGGAGAAAATTGACCGCAGACTGACTGCCATCGATGCCCAAATCGCTCAGCAGCAGGAGCGAATTGAGGAGGCAGAAGGTCGTATCTGGGCTGCGGAGGATCTGGTGGCCCCGCTCCCTCGGCGTATAGGAGAGCTGAAGAAAGAGGTGATTGAGCTGCGGGATGCCCTGGATTACCAGGAAAATTACCATAGGCGATCTAATCTGCATCTTAGGGGCCTCCCTGAAGGTAAAGAAGGGGCGAATATTTTGGAGTTCTGTGCTGCCACATTGCCGGCCTTGCTATGCCTGAAGCCGAAGGGGGGAAGATACAAAATAGAGCGTGCTGCTCACCATGCAGTGCTGCCGCCACAGGGGCAGCCCCCTCAGTAAATAATCTTTCGATTCCACAGTTTCCAAGATAGACAGATGTGGAATGCATATCGTGGAGTGACTGGACTGAAAAACGATGGGATCAGGCTCTATCTGGTGCAGGATCACTCTCCGAGTGTAGGGAAGAGGAGGCGGGCCTTTAATGAAGCGATTGCCAAATGTCAATGACTGAAGATGGAATGGTACATGCTTTTCCCTGTGACTCTCCGAATCAGATATGAGGGGGCCTCTCACAGCTTCTGGGAGGTTGATAACGCGACTACATTTGTGGCGGAGCTGAAGAAGAAACTCTGAGGGAAGATTTGGGGGTACTACCGGAGGTCGAAAGGACGGTTGGTCCTTAATTCTTATGTTGTTTTTCCCCGGACTGCCCGCGAAAGATGTTACACTAACTGCCTGCGGTCAGGATCTGCAGAGGTGACCCATTTCTAAAAATCCCCAGGGAATTGCTAGGGTAAGAGGAAACGTGACCAGAGAATGACTGCCACACTCCCCAGACAGAACTGGTGTCCATGAAGGGAATTTCCAAGGAGCATTTTGTGGACTAGAGATCCGAGGCACCCAACAGGACTCGTGGGAGTTGAGGCGTGTATAAGCAGTGGAGAGAAGTACCCTGAGAAGATGACAGATAAGGCAGAGTGGAGTTCTGGATCCGTGAGTAGCAGCACATGGTGGGCCCGGGCATTGGATTTGATCCGAGGGGCCTCCTATGTAGCTGTGGGGTTTCTTTTTCCTTTTTATTTTCTGAAATGGATCAGGACTGTTTCTTGAGCATATGGACATGAAAGGGAGAAGGAGGGAGAATGCCTACTTTATGTTGATACGCTTATGATGGCAAGGGGATAATTCTGAAGATGAGGGATGCTAGCTGTCTGGGGGAAAGGTACGGGAATGGGCGCTGCTGTAGGGATGGACTGTTGGTGGGCACACTCATGGGGATGGGGGAAGGAGATATAAGTGAAACACAAGATAGATTACCTAGACGAAGTATTTGGGTTTAGATGGACGGGGGCAGATATTGGCTATTCAACCAAGCCCTCAATTAAAACACTTTGTTTTTGTACAGAGGGAAGCATATCTATTCTATATGGGAATGTTGTGTGTTGAGCGGTGTCTGTGGCATGAGAGTGGAGTAAATGTAAATAGTTCAATGAGTGTAAGTTTTTATGTGTTTGTGTTATTTTCATCGTATGTATTACTGTTATAATCAAGGGTCTGAAACATGCTATAAATTGTGTAGGGAAACACTCAGATCATTGCTGGTGGGCGCTGGAGGCTTGTGAAGAGGGAGTACTGCTAAGGGGGGTCCTTCTTAGTTATGGTTGATAAAGAAAGGGTGAATATTGTGTCTTTGAATGTGAGAGGTCTTTCTTCTCCTGTCAAGAGAACCTCTGTCCTGACAGCTCTGCAAAGAGTGGGTGTGCATGTTGCGCTACTCCAAGAAACCCACCTGACGTCTACAGAGCATCAGAAGCTGGTACGTAATTGGGTGGGAACCTGTTATGCTGCCTCTTTCTTGTCTCACAAGAGGGGGATGGCAGTACTACTGCACAGAAGACTCCCCTTCAAGCTTTCTAGAGTTGTTCAGGATGGGAAGGAGGGGAGATATGTTTGTGTAGAGGGGACCCTATATGAGGAACCAATAACTTTCTGGAGTGTTTGCGCCCCTGCTGTGTTTGACCTGGCCTTTTACTAGAGTATTCTGGACCTCCTAGTCAGAGAACAATTTCAGGGACTAGTGATGGGGAAGACTTTAACTGCACCCCAGATAGAAACTTGGATCACTCAGAGGGGAAGGGGCGAGGGGGAGTGTGTATGCGGAAATGGAAAGAGGGCCTGGTCGAACTCTATGTGCTAGATGCATGGAGAGTGGCAAATCCCAAGGGAAGGAAATGTACCTTTTTCTCCAGCCCGCATAGGACATGGTTAAGACTGGATCTCATATATTTATATATATATACACACACATATATATATATATATAATATATATATATATATATGAATGAGTGGGGTTGGTATCCTAAATTGTCAGTCATTAAGCATGGCCCCATTTGTATATCTGACCATGCAATGGTCATTTCTATCCTGAAGATAGGTGCTCATCATTCACGGGGTACTTCATGGCATTTCCCCTCCTACTTACTTGGCTCACAGGATTTTAAAGACTTCCTTAAGGACCAGTGGGCTTTATATACCTCGCTGAACAAGGATACTGCACCATCTGTGCAGATGTTCTGGGATACAGGGAAGGCATACCTAACAGGTGCTATAATTATGTATGTCAGCAGGTATATAAAAAAGGGAAACTTCAGAAACAAGAGGAGTTACGGGGACAAGTGAGGGAGCTGGAGTGTAAAATGGCCAGAGAGGGATGTGATGAGGTGCTTCAGCAGTTGCTTGCTAGCAGAGAAGCCCTGAACAAGATGCTGATGGATGAGTCATGAGCACAGTTCTTCTTCTGGAAGCATAAGTTTTATGAGTGGGGTTATAAACCGGGACCATATCTGGTAAGCTTAATTAAAGGGAGAAGAGGATTAACAAGATTGGGGATCATCAGGAGGTCCTACATAGAGATTCTCGTGGTATCCAGAAGTGCTTTGCCCAGTTCTACCAGGCCTTATACCAGGCGGAGAGTGGAGACATGGTGGAAAGGGCGAGGGCATTTTTGGATGAGATTGATATACCACGAGTCCCGGAACCACTAAAGGAGATGCTGGATAAGGAGATTTCCAGGGAGGAGATTGGTAGAGCCATCACCAGTCTGAAACTGGGCAAGGCAAGTGGACCAGATGGTCTACTGGCTGAATTTTATAGGGTAATGGGAGGAAGGGTGATAGATCATCTCTGGGCACTATTCGAGGAGGCCCTTGCCTCCTACAATGGGGGAGGCTACTATATGTGTTATACCGAAGCCTCTGAGGGACCTGCGGAGCTGTACGTCATATAGGCCTATATCTCTTCTCAATGCTGATGCAAAAATTGATGCCAAGGTCCTGGCGTCCAGGCTTGATGGGCTTCTTCCGACTCTGATCCATACAGATCAGACAGGGTTTATCCGGGGGCGGCACTCGTATCACAATGTGAGGAAGGTACTCGGCATGATACAGAGCTCCTCGAGGTTGCCAGGATCTACAGTGATTATATCCCTAGACGCTGAAAAGGCATTTGATCATATCGAGTGGGGATATCTATCTGAGGTATTGGATCGGTTCGGATTTGGGAAGGAGTTTGTGGGCATGGTGAGGGCTTTGTACGCCTCCCCCTGGGCTTCAGTATTAATAGACGGTGGGATGTCAGAGAGAGAGTTTCCCTATATGGGGGCACGAGGCAGGGATGTCCATTGTCACCCCTCCTATTCGCCCTGGCATCAAGGGAGTAAAGGGGATGGGAGAAGCACAGCATAAATTGTTGCTATATGCAGATGACATGATCCTCTGCTTGAGGTATCCGGAGGAATCAGTACCTACCCTTCTGAGAATTATTGCCACCTTTGCTGGGTTCTCAGGGATATAAGATCAATTTAGAGAGATCAGAGGTTCTATATGTGGGGGGTAGTGGAAAGTGGTCTGGGGGAGCTGAATGGGGCCTGCATGAGGTGGCTGCCTCTTTCAGATACCTTTGTTTAACTATAGGGAAAAAACTGGACATCTGCATCAGCTGAACTACACCCCC
The DNA here is from genome assembly GCA_016271365.2 of Neoceratodus forsteri. Classification (NCBI taxonomy): domain Eukaryota; kingdom Metazoa; phylum Chordata; order Ceratodontiformes; family Ceratodontidae; genus Neoceratodus; species Neoceratodus forsteri. Next base: position 347,685,917 of record CM028138.1, on the reverse strand, counting down.
ATGGTAAAAACCCTGCTTGAGGAACTGAGGGGGTGGCGAGCTTTGCCCCCATCATGGATAGGACGTATAAACTTAATTAAGATGAACATTCTGACCCAGATCCTTTACTAGCTACAGATGCTATCGTTGGGCCTTAACAAGAAAGACACAAAAAATTGGAACGATGGTTCACGGAGTTTCAGTGGCAGGGGAGATGGGCACGGATGTCTTTGAAGAGACTGAAGACGAATAACGGAGGGGGGGATTGAACTTCCCGGATTTGAAACAGTATTTCTAGGGATGTGGATATGTTACTCAGTCCACACTTATTGGCAGGTTCCTTGCCGGAAGGTCTTCAAGCTGGCTCCTCCCACCCACCCGGGTGGTACAACTCTCGGCTTCCCCCATGATGCCAAATCTTCCTTGCCGCTTGAAAGCTCAGGTTCCCTCCTTAGTACTCTGCGTTTTAGGCCTGGATCCACACTCTTCGGTTAATCCGAAACTAAGTCTCAAATTTACAAGACTTCGGTCTTCTTTTTCCCTCACGGCTATGATGGACAAATCGACTCCCGGATTTCGTCGGTGCCCCTGTGAGCAGAAGATGTCTCTGACCGACCCGCACTCCACGTGCGTTTATTGCCTAGGACTCTGACACAATTTGCAGGCTCGCGATTTGTGCAGATCATTTTCAGCTTCGGTCTTGGAGGACCACACTGCTCGACTTCTTTTGGGGCGCCCTGAAAAACTGTATCCACCGGTCAAGTCGAAGGAGGCCTGTTGGGCAGTGTCCGGCGGCGGGCTCCACGGTGCAGTTGGAGCAGATGATCGCCCTCGGAAGGAGGCAGCCCAGGCCGCATCTTCTTCCTCCTCAGTCGCGGCATTTATCCTGCTCTCTTTGGGCTCTTCATATACAGCTTCTTTTAAGGAGCTTTGCCAATCCCTGTCCACCAAGGGAGAAGGACCATCGGGACATTCCAGTCCGTCCAAGAAGGACTCCAAAGGTAAGTCCCACCATCGACGTTCGTGGGAGCGGGAGAGATCCTCTTCACCGGATGGTCGCTTTTCGACTTCGGTCGAGGTTGCGGCTAAGGCCGCTGGCTTAATGGTGTCCCCATCAGGTCCGCCGGCCGAGACGCCCGTCGACGTAGTCGAGATTTTTCTTGACCCGTCGGATGGTCTGTCGACTGGTGATGCCGACAACCCTACTTCACCGGTTCCCCAGGTGGAAACCAAGGACTTGCCTGTGCCTCCTGTGCCGGAGTCCCCGGTTAAGGTCCCTGAACCGAGGGAAGAGCGGGTTTCCCCCATCCCCTCTCTGACCCACCCTCAGAATCCCCGAAGGTCTTAGTCTCGGACCTCTTCCAGGTCTGGCCGGTCCCGCCGACGTCGGTGGTCTTGGTCTCAGCACCGTGGAAAGCGGCAGCGCCGCTTATCCTCGTCGTCCTCTTCGGAGGATAGGCTCCGGCGCAAGTTGCATCGGCACTATGAGAATTTAATGTGGCAGCAGCCCCGACCAAGGATTCTCGGTTGGGTCAGGGCTTGCCCCATAGGTTGTCGGTCACCCTCACTCCCGATCGACCTCGGCACGTGTAGGGTGGCTCAGGCGCTCGGCAGCTGTTTGCAGACTCCTCGTAGTCTGACAACGACTCCTTGTTCTCCAGGCCGCTTGACCTGGAGTCTGCAGGGGGTCAGTCGCTGGACGAGAGCCCATCCTCGGTTTTAGAAATGCTTCGATTCATCTCAGAGTCCACTGGGATGAAGCTCAAACCCATTTCAAAACGGGCCAGGTATCCCCTCATGGAGATACTGGACTGAGGGGATTCCCCTACGGAGGCCTTTCCAGTGGCCGAGGCCATTGTTGGCCCGGCCCTGGAGCTGTGGCAGCAGCCAGCATCTTGTCCCGTACATTCGGCCAGAATGGCTCGAAAGTATGCGGTCTCTACAGGTTCATTCTCCGGTTTCTCGAAGCACCCCTCTGCGGAGGGGTTAGTGACCGACAGCGTTTTCCGGCGTTCCGGGAACACTCGGAATGTGGACAAACCGCCCGATAAGGAGTCCAAGAAATTGGACTCCTCAGGGCGGAAGGTATATGCTGCTTCCTCCCTAGGCCTTCATCAGGCTAGCTCTGCCGTTCTGATGGCACACTTTTCACATGCCCTTTTGGGCTCCCTGGATGAGGTGATTCCTCATCTCCCGGCTGACCTTCAAACAACTGTCAAGCAGGTGCGGGATCAGAGAAGGGCGGTAGATAAACAGCAGCACCAAACTTTGTTGGACATCGCTGATTCGTTTGCCCGGTCAGTAGCGGCCGCAGTGGCCATTCGCCGCAGAGCTTAGCTGTGGATCTCCACTTTTATGGCTGATACCCAGCACAAGCTGGCAGACGTCCCCTTCCTGGGTACCGACTTGTTCGGGCCTGGGGTGGAGGGTCATCTCCAACGGATTGAGAAGTCCAACACCACCTTGGACTCGGTAACGTCTGCCCAGAAGGACAAAGACCGCCAGCAGCAGCATAAGCCCTTTCATCCTTCAGCCCCTGCGGCACATCCGGCCCAGCAACACCAGCATCAGGGCCAGCAGGCTCGTACTCGGCACCCCAAAGCCAAGCCTGCTGAAGCCGGGAGGAAAAGGCCCAGGCCGCTCCTCGGCTGCCCCTTCCTCCAAGCCTGCCCAGTGATGGGTTGAGGGGTGTCGTCCCCAACCTCGTCACTACTCCTCCCCGGGTTCCCCCCATGAGAGGAACGGCTCCGCCACTTCCTTTCTGCCTGGTCCACTATCACCACAGACCACTGGGTGTTGGAAATGGTAGACAGGGGTCTGCCTCTGGAATTCGAGCAATCCCCCTCCTATCGAGCCGTTGCCCCACGGGGGGCTACGGGTTCCGCAGCCTCTCTGTCGGCTCATTGAGCAGACATTGCCTTGCTTCTCCAGAAGGAGGTGATCAGGGAGGTGGCAGATCCCCCACCAGACCCAGCGTTTGTGTCCAGGTATTTTCTGGTCCCAGAATGGATGGGGGGCTGGCACCCCATTCCCAACCTACATGACCTGAACAAGTTCTTAAGGTCTCGCACCTTAAGGATGGTCACTCTGGCTCAGATCATTGCATCCTTGGAACGAGGCGTGTGATTCTGTTCTCTAGACCTTCAGGATGCGTTCTTTCACGTCCCAGTCCATCCGTCTCACCAGCGATTCCTCCGCTTCAGGGCAGAGGGATCCCTTTACGGGTTCCAGGCCATGCCCTTCGGCCTCTCTCCAGCTCCCAGGGTCTTCACCAAATGCATGGCATTGGTGACAGCATTCCTGCGGCGCCAAGGGGTCCAGGTGTACCCTTCCCTGGACGACTGACTGATTGCAGCCCCCTCCAGGTTGGAGGTGGAGTGGTCGAGGGATCTGGCCCTCCAGGTCTGCTCTCAGATTGGCCTCCTCATCAACGAGGCCAAGTCGAAATTCGTGCCATCGCAGGTGATTCAGTTCATCGGGGCAGAGTTCGAGACTCTTCGAGCCAGAGCACGGCTCCCAGCGGACAGGGTCGAGGTCCTTTCCTCCTTTGCCCAGTCATTTCTGGTTGGGCAGTTACGCCCTGACCGGGACTTCCTGCTCCTTCTGGGCCTCATGGTGGCCTGCACCATAGTGGTCCGTTGGGCCCGCTGACATATGCGTCCCCTGCAATGAGGGCTGGCCCGCCAATGGTCATAGCGCTCCGGTCCTCTGGACCAGCCAGTGACCGTGACCCAGGAAATGTGGAACGGCCTCCAGTGGTGGCTCGTTCCAGCTCATCTGCAGGAGGGTATCCCGTTTGTCTGCCCCGAGCCGACGGTCACTCTGACGACCGACACCTCTCTGGGTTGGGGTGCCCATCTGGGGGAGCTCAGAGCCCACGGCTTCTGGTTCCCTCAGGAGTCTCGATGCCACATCAACCTGCTGGAGCTTTGAGCCATCCAACTAGCCGTCACCACCTTCGCTCCGTTTGTATGGGGTCAAGTGGTCCAGGTCCAGACGGACAAGACCACGACCATGTACTACGTCAACCGGCAGGGCAGGACACACTCCTTGCTCCTGTGCAAGGAGGCTCTCCACACTTGGTCTCTTGTGATCAGCCTGGAGGCGAATCTCCTAGCCATCCATGTGGCAGGAGCCTCCAACAGTCTGGCCGATGCCCTCAGCCGGATAGGCGGTGCATCTCACAAGTGGTCTTTCCTGCCGGAGATAGTACAAGATCTGTTCTCCCACTGGGGCACCCCTCAGGTGGACCTGTTCGCCTCCAGGGAGAATGCGAAGATGAGGCTGTTTCACGCCTGCCCCCCTCAGCAGGGCTCGCTGCAGGGGGATGCCTTCTCGAGGCCATGGACCCCAGGCCTCTTCTACGCCTTCCCTCCATTCACCTTGATCCACAAGGTGAAAAGGGACCAGGTGCAGGTGATTCTGGTAGCCCCAGACTGGCCCCGCCAGTTCTGGTATCCAGATATCCTCAGCCTCAGCTCCAGGCTCCCAAAGCGGCTTCCATCCCGCCCGGACCTAATCTCAGTCAGCAAGGGGAAGGTACTCCATCCGGACCTTCAATCCCTGCACCTGATGGCCTGGTTCCTGAGCAGCTAGAGTTCCAGGCCTTGGGTCTTTCCAACGAGGTCCTCAACACTGTTGAGGCATCCTGTAAGGAGTACCAGAAAATGCTATGCCTTCAAATGGAAGAGATTCTCCATTTGGTGTCAGGGCAAGGAGTTGGACCCTTCCTCCTGTTCATTGGCTAGCATTCTGGACTACCTGTTGTCCCTTTCTCAGCTAGGGCTTCGGTCGACTACCCTTAAGGTGCACCTGGCAGTCATCTCTGCTTACCAGGCGCGGGCCGGCAATCAGTCAGTGGCGCAGTAGAAGGTGGTCAGGCACTTTTTCAAAGGTCTTGATCACATATCTCCTCCGGTGTGAGAACCTCCACCTCCGTGGGATCTACTGCTGGTATTGGCTAGGCTCATGGGCAAGCCATTCGAACCGATGCACAGGTGTGACATCTCTCACCTGTCATGGAAGACCGCCTTCTTGGTTGCTATCACGTCAGCCAGAAGGATGGGAGAGCTCCAGGCGCTTTCCATCGAGACTTCTTATCTGGTCTTCCACAGGGACAAGGTTGTCCTGAGCCCCCACCCGAAATTACTTCCGAAGGTGGTGTCGGAGTTTCACCTTAACCAGGTATTTACTCTGCTGGTGTTCTACCCCAGTCACACCTCAGAGGCCGAATATAGGCTCCATACTCTGGACCCTAGAAGAGCGCTCTCTTATTGTAAGGAGCAGATGGTTGAAGTTCGGGGAGAGGTTCACCAGCTGTTTGTTACCTACGCTGAAGTCTCACCTGGCAGACCTGCAGCCAAGCAGACGATAGGCAGGTGGGTCACCTCCTGCATAGATCTCTGCTATAGGTTGGCAGGCATGGAGCCTCCCAAAGGGATAAGAGCTCATTCTACCTGCCATATCGCTGCTTCGGTGGCTGCTTCCAGGGACTTCCATATCCAGGAAATCTGCAGGGCTGCTACCTGGAAGTCGGCACATACCTTTATTGCCCACTACCACATCGACCTTGAGTCACACGGGGATGCTGGTTTTGGGACCTCGGTTCTCCACTCCTTATTTCCTAAGTAGGGGATGCGCGCCTTGCCTCCTTCCTCTCGAAGAACTGCTAGGAGTCTGTCAATAAATGTGGATTGAACAACATATCCACGTCCCTAGAAATACAGGTTACTCACCTGTAACTGGAGTTCTTGAAGTGGTATATGTTGTTCATCCACACAACCCACCCGACCTCCCCGGCTTCAACACGCAACCTAGCTTCCAGTGGGCTAGATCTGGTGTCATGGGGCGAAGCCAAGAGTTTTACCACCCGGGTGGGTGGGAGGAGCCAGCTTGAAGACCTTCTGACAAGATTTAAAGTGGCAAGGAACCTGCCAAGAAGTGTGGATGAACAACATATACCACTCCTAGAACTCCTGTTACAAGTGAGTAACCTGTATTTCTAGGAGCATGGATACGTTGTTCATCCGTACACTTTGGCATGTCCCTTTTAAATCTGGCTGGAAGTCTTCAAGCTGGCTCCTCCCACCCACCCGGGTGGTAAATACCTCAGCTCCGCCCCATGACGCCAGATCTTCCTTTCCGCTGGAAGATTCAGGTTCCCTCATGCTACTTCTGCAGTATCGTAGGCCCTGGATACTAATCAACTGTTTTCACCGCAGTCTCTTTCTTTGAAACTCGTACGAGTTTACGATTCCAGTCCAAGCGCATCGGACATGGAGGACAGGTCATCCCCCGGGTTTCGCCGGTGTCCCTGCAGACAGAAAATGTCGCACACCGATGCCCACCTCTCATGTGTTTATTGTTTGGGTGTCGTGCATGACACCTCTTCGTGCACCATCTGCTTGGCTTTTCATCCCAATGTTCTGGATGACTGCAAGGTGTGCCTTAAGCTGGGGAGACCGGAGCTTCGCAATCCACTGGTGAAATCGAAGGAGGCAAGGTGGACGGTTTCCGCAGCTGCGGGATCCTCCGAGCAGCTCGACCAGATGGCGGCATTTGAAGAAGAAGCTGCCCAAGCCTCAGCCAGCCAAGGTTTTTTCGTGCTGCTAAACCTTGGCTCTACCTTCACAGGATCCTTTCGGGAGCTGTGCCTGTCTCTCCCCACCAGGGGTGAGGCACCCTCGGGCATGCACTCCTCCCGCCCTAGAAAGCGGGACAAGGACCCTAAGTCTCTTCTTCTCGGAGAAGATGTTCCAGGGACCGAGAGAGGTCTAAATTGCAGGACCTTGCGTTCTCGGCCTCGGTCGAGATCGCTTCCTCATCCGCCGGCCTCTCAGACTTTCCATCAGGCCAAGGCACCAAGGCCGAGGAAACGGCCGAACCGGCTGAGATATCTGGCTACCCGATCGAGCCATTAGTGCTGACCCTGGTTAACGACTCATTGGAGAGGACACCTATCCTTTCCTTCCCTATGAGGAGACCCAACCCTCGAGTATCCTGATCGAGGGACAGGAGCCGGAACCTCTGTTTTCACAGACTCCAGCCTCTGCCGATCGAACAAGCTGACCCTGTCGGTCTCGATTGAGGACCAGGACCCCTTCGGTCGAAAAACCGAGAAAAGGTCACAAACACTCTCGAAAGAGGCATCGCCACCGATCCTGATCCTCCTCCTTGGACGAGGAGAGAGACTTTGACGGATGCTCTGGCGTTATGAGGACCTTATGTGGCAACAGCTAATTCTGACCAGTCATAAGCCGGCTACACCGACCATTACTTGGCCTCAGCCTCTTAGGCCGACCCCGATCCCTTCAGAACCGAAGACTCAAGTTCTTCCTCTGGTAGGACCGGCACGCATTCCTGTTCGGCCTGTTCCGGTCTCCCCACCAATTTTGGTGGAGCCACCACCTAAGCAGCCTCAGGGAGGGGCTCCCTCGAAAGAGGACCAGACAGATACGGGCCTGCCCCGTCGTCTGTCCATCACTGTTGTCCCAGATCGCCTTCAACGTATTGAAGGGGACATAGGTGGGAGACTCTTATATCCCGATTCTTCGGAGACTCATACACTGGTCTACACTCACACCTCGATGATAAGTTGTCAGTGACAGGCTTGGAGGAAGGTCCTTTCTCTTTCCATGGCATCCTCCGCCTAATTTCAGAGTCAAGCGGTGTGCCCTTGGAGCCTATCCAAAAGAAGGTGGAATATTCTCTCATGGATATCCTTAAGAGGGGAGATACCCCAACGGTGGCCTTCCCAGTGGCCGAAGCCATTGTTGGCCAGGCTCTTGAGCTATGGTAGCACCCTGCCTCTTGCCCGGCTCTGTCTGCCCACACGGCTCGCAAGTACACTGTACCCATGGGGTCCTTGACTGGTTTCACAGAGCATCCCTCCGCCAAGAGCCTTGTGACTGCCTCTGTGTTTAGATGCACGGGTAGTTCAGTGGATACTGACCGCCCTCCGAACAAGGAGTGTAAGAATATGGACCATTCTGCCCGGAAGGTGTATGTGGCCTCATCTTTGGGCCTTCGTCAGGCCAGCTCGGCAGTGATCATGGCACACTTCTCTCATGCCCTCTTGGAGTCGCTAGATAAATTCCTCCCTCATCTCCCAGCGGACATGCAGACCACAGTTAAGCAGGTCTGTGACCTGGGTCGTACTGTTGCAAAACAGCAGCTCCAGACGGCCTTGGATATTGGAAATTCTGTGCCCACTCACTAGCAGCCGCAGTGGCCACTCAACCTCAGCCAGGCCCTGCGGCATCCTCTTTCCCGGCGGATACTCAGCATACGTTTACTGAAATGCCCTTCCTTGGCACCCATCTCTTCGGTCCGGGAGTGGCAGGTCACCTCCAGCGCATAGAGCAGTCCAGTGCCACCTTGGATGCCACTTGTGCAAAGGGTTCTTCGGGCAAGAACCAGCAGAAGCGCAAGAAGCAGCCCTTTCGGCACTCTTCCCCTACGGTTAGACAGCCCTCCTTCCGGGGAGGTCAGCAGCAACAGCAGGCTCAAGCTTGGCACCCCAGGCCCAAGCAAGGTCCCCCAACAGCCCTGCAAAGGAGGTCGGGGTGCCGGTCCAGGAGCCGCCTCCTCTAAGCCTGCTCAGTGACTGGTCGGGGGTGGCCACCCCTACACCCGTCACGCCATTTCTGGGTCCTCCCGTGGGGTCCGGCTCTGCCACTTTCTTTCCGCCTGGTCCAGTACCACTTCAGACATGTGGGTCCTGGAAGTGGTCAGTCGGGGACTGCCTCTAGAATTCGAGCAGTACCCTCCCTGCCCAGCCCGTGCCCCTCGGGAGGAAAGGATCTCAGTTTGCACTCAGTTGGCCCTTCGGGACGGCATTGCTCCGCTCCTCTGCAAGGAGGTGGTAGCTTCAGTGCCAGATCCTCCTACAGACCCAGGCTTCATGTCCAGATACTTTTTGATGCCCAAGCGGATGGGGGATTGGCGCCCCATCCTAATTCTCCACGACCTGAATCAATATCTCAGGTCTCGCGCCTTCTGGATGGTAACTCTGAATCAGATCATACCATCTTTGAAGCAAAACATGTGGCTCTGTTCACTGGATCTACAGGACGCGTTCTTCCACGTCCCAGTCTGTCCGTCCCACCAGCGGTTCCTCCGCTTCAGGGTGGAAGGGACCTTGTACGAGTTCCAAGCCATGCCATTCGGCCTGTCATCGGCCCTTCGGGTCTTCACCAAGTGCATCGCAGTGGTGGCGGCCGCCCATCTGTGGCATCAAGGGGCTCGGATATACCCCTACCTGAATGATTGGCTCCTGGCGGGTTCCTCCCTGCAGGAAGTGGAGAGGTCCAGGGACCTGGCCCTCCGAACCTGTTCCCAGCTAGGCCATGGGCTTTATCAGGGCAGAGCTTGACTCTCGTCATGCCAGAGCTCGGCTCCCGGCGGATAGGGCGGAGGTTCTTTCCTCCTTTGCCCAGTCATTTCTGGTTGGGCACTTGCACCCTGCCCAGGACTTCCTGCGCCCTCTGTGTTACATGGTGGTGTGCACCTCACTGGTCCGTTGGGCCAGATTGCACATGCGCCCCCTCCAGTGGGAGCTGGCCGCTCAGTGGACTCAGCATCAAGGTCATTTCGACCAGCTGGTCACTGTCACCCAGAAGATTTGGGACACTCTCCAGTGGTGGACCGTCCCAGGTCGTCTGCAGGAAGGGATCCCGTTTGTCCTCCCCGAGCCAACGGTTGTTCTCACGACCGATGCCTCTCTCATGGGCTGGGGAGCCCACATGGGGGACAGCAGAGCCCACGGGTTCTGGACCACCGAGGAGTCCCGATGCCACATCAACCTGCTGGAGCTCAGAGCAGTCAGACTAGCACTGTCAGCTTTCGCTCCTCAGCTCCGGGGTCAAGAGATTCAAGTCCAGACGGACAATACCATGACCATGTACTACCTCAGCAAACAGGGCTGCACGCACTCCCGTCTGTTGTGCAAGGAGGCGCTCCGGATCTGGACCCTCGTCAGCCGGTTGGAGGCGGATCTCCTTGCCATAATGTGGTAGGAGTCTCGAACCAACTGGCGGATGCTCTCAGCCGCAGAGGCCAGACATCCCACGAGTGGTCTCTCCATCCAGAGGTAGCTTACAGTCTGTTCTCCTGTTGGGGCAAACTGTTGGTGGAACTTTTTGCCTCCTGGGAGAACACCAAGCTGAGGCTGTACCATGCCCGCCCCCCTCAGCAGGGCTCGCTGCAGGGGGATGCCTTCTCGAGGCCGTGGACTCCATGCCTCCTCTACACCTTCCCTCCATTTCCCTTGATCCACAAGGTGTTACTCAAGGTAAGGAGGGGCAAGGCGAAGGTGATCCTGGTAACCCCAGATTGGCCCCACCAGTTCTGGTATCCAGATCTCCTCAGCCTCAGCTGCAGGGCCCCGGAGCAGCTTTGTACATGCCTGGACCTGATATCGTTGAACTAGGGAAGGTATTCCATCCAGACTTTCAATCCCTGCACCTCACAGCCTGGTACCTGAGCGGCTAGAGTTCCATGCTCTGGGTCTTTCCGAGGATGCCTACACAGTTGTGCAGGCATCTCGTAAGTAGTCGACCAGGAAATGTTGTGCCTTCAAATGGAAAAGGTTTTCCATTTGGTGTCAGGGTAAGAGTCTGGACCCCTTATCCTGCTCTGTGGCTAACATTTTAGACGACCTTTGGTCTCTCTCCAAAGGGGGTCTATGGTCATCAACCCTTAGGGTGCACCTGGCAGCCATTTCCGCTTACCGGGCGCAGGCCAGTCAGTTGACATTGGCACCGGAGACAGTGGTCGGGCGCTTTTTCAAAGGCCTGGATCACATATCCCCTCTGGTGCGTGAACCTCCACCTCCATGGGATCTTTTGCTGGTTTTGGCAGAGCTCATGAGCAAGCGATTTGAACCCTTGCACAAGTGTGAGCTCTCACACTTGTCGTGGAAGACGGCCTTCCTGGTGGCTATCACGACAGCCAGAAGGACATGGGAGCTCCAGGTGCTTTCGGTGGACTCCCTTTATCTGGTCTTTCACAGGGACAGAGTTGTCCTGCGTCCCCACCCGAAATTCCTTCCGACGGTTGTGTCAGAGTTTCATCTTAACCAGGTGTTGACTCTGCCGATATATTACCCTAACTACACCTCAGACGCTGAGTACAGGCTCCATACCCTAGACCTTAGGCGTGTTCTCTCCTACTACAAGGCGAGGACGGTGGAAATTCCGGGAGAGGTTCGCCAGCTGTTTGTCACCTACGCTGAAGCCGCTTCTGGCAGACCTGCAGCCAAACGGACCATTGCAAGATGGATTACATCATGCACAGGTCTGTGCTATGAGTTGGCGGGCAAGGAGCCTCTCAGAGGGATAAGAGCTCATTCTACCCGCCATACTGCTGCATCAGTGGCTGCTTCCATGGACATCCCTATCCAGGGAATCTGTCAGGCTGCTACCTGGACGTCCGCAAACACCTTCATTACCCATTATCACATCGACCTTGAGTCACATCGGGATGCTTGTTTTGGGGCCTCGGTTTTCCAGTCTCTGTTCCCTAATTAGGGTTTGTGTGCCTTGCGCCTCTCCTCCCGGAGAACTGCTTGGAGTCTGCCAAAGATTGTGGATGAACAACATATCCATGCTCCTCGAAAAACAGGTTACTCACCTGTAACAGTAGTTCTAGGAGTGGTATATTGTTGTTCATCCACACGCACCCACCCGACCTCCCCGGCTTTAGGCGCATCACCTTGCTTCCAGCGGGCTAAGATCTGGCGTCAGTGGGTGGAGCCGAGGTATTTACCACCCGGGTGGGTGGGAGGAGCCAGCTTGAAGACTTCCGGCCAGATTTAAAGGGGAAAGGGACATGCCAAAGAGTGTGGATGAACAACATATACCACTCCTAGAACTAATGTTACAGGTGAGTAACCTGTTTTTTCTGGCAGCGCAGGCCCGTGTCATAAAGGACTGGCTCTCCGGGGCAGATACTGCTAGCTGGCTGGATTTAGAGGAGAAAGGAGCAGGGGGTAGATTGACCGCCTATTTAACTGGTCGAGGCCGGAGGGTGTATGCCTCCCTGGGGCACCCGAACCCCCTGGTACTATGGGTGCTAGATAGCTGGGCAAATATAAAAGAAGTGTTAAGGAACAGGAGACTATACTAATACCCATTGCTAGGAACCCCTTTTTTAGGCCCAGTATAGGGGATACCGCCTTCCTGGAATGGGAGAAGAAAGGGGTCCTGTGTGTAGGAGACCTGTGCAGTGGGTGATTTCTGGCCTCCTTTCCGGAGATTAGGGAGAAGATGGGAATCCCGGGTAATCATCTTCTTAGATTCTTTCAGGTCAGGAATCTGTGCAAGGAGCCACACCGCTGGAACAGGTGGAGGGGATAATAGGTATGGCAAGGAGTGATCCCACAGGGATACTGAGAAAGGTTACAGGCCTTCTAAGGCAGAACATGAGAGATATATATCACAGGATAATTGGGGCTTGGTACTGGAGTTACATATAGGTCTATTGTCATGCAATAAATATAAAGAAAGTACCTACAAATTCGTACATAGACTTTATTACCCTCCAGTGGTGACCCATAGATTCCACCCAAAGGTGTCAGTGTTATGTGGAAGATGCAAGGAGCACAGAGGCACCTATTTACGTTGCTTTTAGGACTGCCCACGCCTCCGCGGGTACTGGGAGATGATAGGGCAGCAACTGGGTGCCATGCTAGGCTCGGCGATGCCGATCTCCTCCCTTAGCTTGCTATTTGGAATGGTGGTGGAGGAAGGTGAGCACTGGTCGATGCATCAGAGGTGGGTTAGGATACTTCTAGTGCAGGCCAGGCAGGTGATCTTAAACACCTGGGTATCCGGGGAAAGCCCCACAGTGGCAAAATGGCGCATGTTATCCATAATGGTGCTTGCCTTGGAGCAGAGACCATTCCAGTTGCAGGACCAGGTCAGGTAGACAAATTTATGAATCAGTGGGCACCTTTTATTGGTTCTCTTACAGCTGTGCAACTGATGATTATGGATGTAGGATAAGGCTTGGCTAGCTTAAAGTATACGGAAAATAGGAATGATGAACTTTTCTTTAGATACAAATGGTTTACTGAAATGTAGATGAATTTAAAATAATATATAGTATGTAGGAGACCCATGTACATAGTTTTTATATGTACGTGTGTGTGTGTGTGTGTGTGTGTATATATATATATGTATATATATATATATATATATATAATATATATGTTTTTTATATAATTTTTTTTAATGCAGGTTATGGAAGAAATTAGATTTGAATGCTGTATGAAATATGACGCACTGTATCTGGTTGATTGTTTAAGAAACATAAATAAAAACAGTTAAAAAAAAAAACAAAAAAAAGGTCCATTTCATGCTGAATAGTTTTTTATTACTCTAAAGCTAGAAAGGAGCCCTCAACAGGGTTGAGGGCCCATTCTACAAGGGGCACAGCTGCTACCATAGCAGCTGTGGGGGATGTCCCTATGGTGGTCATCTGTAAAGCAACTATGTGAAGAACAGTACACACCTTTACGAAAAACTATAGCCTGACTATTTAATTCAGGGGTGATGCTAGGTTTGGCACAGCAGTCCTGCAGAGTCTGTTTCCAAAATAATGTTCTGTGCCCACCTCCAGTGGTACTGCTTTGTAGTCTGCATAAAGTTATGAATTACCGGAGTATTACTGGGGTTAGAAGAAAAAATTACATACCATAGTAATCCTGTTTCTTCCCAGTGATACTCGGGTATTCATAACTTCCTACCCTGCCTCCCCTTCCAGAACTTTTAGCCTCTGCACTCCTGCATACTGTGCTCGCATGGGTATAAATGACATTTCTGGAACATATGTTGTGATTTGAGTTCACTATTGTTCCTCCTTGTCAGGTGATTCTGACATTCAAACAACATAAAGTCTTGCTATATTATGACATATGCAGTGAGTGCCAACCTTCGAACTGCTCCGGAGGTGAAAGAGTTAACTTTCTATGCCAGGCATGGAACGCTGAGCTTGAGCTCGGTTGAAACTCTGTCTGTTGTTCTTCAAACTCAAACCTTCAGATTCTTTACTCCGCCTCACTGAACAGTCGCTCCGGAGATTTCTCCTTCTGCTCGGTTAAAGTATTGTTTTTCTCTGTTTTCGACCGAATTTAAACTTCAACCGGTCGGTTCAAGCTCTGTCTGTGGTATCTGTGAGTACTAGATAGGTTTACATTATTTCTATTCTGTGTGGAACTTGTAAACGGTTTATCGGTTCGGTTTGAACCGATCAGGTTGTTTAAAGTATCTTAATCTGTGATTTAGAGTGTGGTTACCGGTTCTTATCGGTTCTAAAAAAAAGGATTTTATTATGGTTTTCCACGACCCGTGACACGGTTGGGAACCGATAAGAGGGTCTTGCCTGGCGGATTGCTATAAACGGGTAAGTTTGGTTAGGACTGGCACTATGTCTGAGAAACCCAAAAGGAAAACCGGGCCCACTGGGTTTCAACACTGCAGTGTGTGTGGGGAAGTCTTTGCCAAGGCTGACCCCCACACCACCTGTGTTTATTGTCTGGGGTTTAACCACCACAATGCAGACTGCCAGATTTGTAAAAATTTTCCTGCAGCTACCCTGGAAAAGAGAGTTGGTAGGCTCAGGGAAAGGGAGGCCAAGAAGTCCGCTGAACCGGATGGCCAGCCCGGTTCGGTTCCAACCGAACCAGAGAAGTGCCCTCTGACCAGGCGAGACTTCCTCGAGCAAAGGAGAACCGACTCTGAGGTCGGTTCCAGCAAGGACTAGGAAATCAGCTGGTGTGGGCCAAACTTTCCTCTCCAACCGCTGAAGAAATAATAAGCGATTAAAATTGTCAGTCGCTTTCCCGGTTCCGACGAACCGGCACCTTCAGGTAAGCGCCCGGTTCGGCCGGTTCCACCGGTTCAAGATTATGATTTAGAGGAATATTATGAACGGAGGAGGGGGAAGAGGAGTATGAGGAGAGTGAATGTGGATTTGAAAGTCTGGATGTGCCCATTGAACCGGACATCTCCCCAGACAGACCTTCAGGAGTGTCTCCTCCTAGGCTTTCTGAGTCCCCTTCTCATTTTATGTTTTATAAAAAAGTGGCTGAAACCCTCCAGCTCCCTATGGAGGAAGCTGTGGATGATCAGGAGGAGCCTGACTATGTGGAAATGATGGATATCCCAGAGTCTAGGAGACTGTCTATTCCCTTGCATAAATCTTTTGGGAAACAGACATTTAAAATTCTAAAAACTCCTCACACTATACCTCCTGTGGATAAGAGGATGGACAAGAGGTACACATTGTCAGGCTCTGATATGGAGTTCCTTTCACAACAATGCAGCCATGTTGGGGTAGTGCAGGCTGCAGCCTGTGACAAGGCAAATATTCCCTTGGTTTCACACCCCCCGGACAAGGACTCCAGGAGGATTGATGCCATGGCAAAGAAACAGTACATGGCAGCATCCTTGGGACTCAGACAGGCAAATTATATGGCTTATGTTGCTAGACATCAGAAATCCAGATGGGACACTGTTATGGCTCTAGCAAAACGGGTCCCTGGCCAGCTGCCAAGGAGCTGGAGCAGGTGGCTGCTGATGGTATTGAGGCATCCAAGGTGCAATTCCATGCTGCAGTGGACTCTAATGATGTGTCATCAAGAGTCATGGCTACATCTGTGGCACTACAGAATGGCTTGGCTCAGATGTACTAGCCTGTCTGGGATACCCAGACTAAAGCCATGGATTTTCCTGTTGTGGGTAATTCTCTGTTTGGGGGAGCAGACAGAGAATTACATGAAGAAAATGGATGAGTATAGGACCACCTATAGGAGTGCACAGGCCAAGGAAAGGCAGGCCACTGCTCAAAGGCAGCTTCCCAGGGGCAGGCCTTTTCATAGGCCTTTTTACCAAGCCCAGGCCTCCTCTTCTGCTTATGCCCAGAGGGGGTTCTTTAGAGGGAGAGGCAGACGGGGTACAAGCAGGCCTGCTTCCACCCCTCAGCCCAAAGCCCCTGCCGAGCAGGCACCTTGATGGGGTTGCCAGGGCCGATTCTCACCTACCTCTAGGGGGCAGGCTGGCTTACTTTGTCCAGGACTGGCAGTCTCTGACATCAGACTAGTGGGTCCTGGAAGTAGTAAGCCAGGGACTGGTTCTCAGCTTCAAAAAGTGTCCAAAGATGAGAACCAGATCCCTTCCACCTGCAAATCCTCCAGAGGCACTTGCCCTAGAGGCAGAGGTCTCTTCCTTCCTGGCTCTCAGAGCTGTGGAAAGGGTTCCACCCCTACACCAGGGCAAAGGATTGTACTCCAGGTACTTCCTTACCCCAAAAAAGACAGGAGAATGGCAGCCCATCCTGGATCTCAGATACCTAAACAAGCACCTTTTAAAACCAAAATTCAAAATGGTGACTCTGGGAATTATTCTACCCTCTCTAAGGCCAGGGGACTGGCTAGCATCCCTGGACCTCAAGGATGCCTACTTCCTATTCTCATCAGAAGCTGCCATCAAAAGTACCTCAGGTTCGAGCTGCCCTCAGGCCATTACCAGTTCAGAGCAATGCCCTTTGGCCTCACCTCTGCTCCAAGGGTATTCACAGAATGCCTGGCAGTAGCAGTTGCTTCCCTAAGAAGGCCAAAAATTGCCATCTTCCCTTACCTGGACGATTGGCTCATAGTAGGCCAGTCCCCAGACCAGGTCAGGTTACACCTGCAGATAACTCAGCAACTGCTCACCTCTCTAGGTTTCCTTCTGAATCTTTCAAAGTCAGTTCTAGAGCCTGTACAGCTCCTCACCTTCATAGGCGCAGAGCTGAACACAGAGAAAGCCAGAGCCAGCCTTCCTTCCTTTGGATAGGGCAAGGACTCTGGTCTCTCTGGCCTCCTCATTTACCCTGCAGGTCTCTCGACCAGCAAGGCATTTTCTACAGCTCCTAGGGCACATGGCTGCCTCTACAGCAGTAGTGTAGGGAGCAAGATTTTAGATGAGGGACATCCAGTTCCATTTGAGAGCCTTTTGGCCTCAAAGGAGAGACCCTCTAACCAAATTGATCCCAGTTACTCGAACCCTGATCCAGGCCTTACAGTGGTGGCAGGATCAGAGCAACCTGAGACAAGGGGTTCCCTTTGTCACTCAGTCTCACTCCTTAATCCTTACTACAGATGCATCCCTCTTGGGGTGGGGAGCTCACATGGGCGACCTCACTACCCAGGGATTGTGGTCCCCTCAGGAATCTCTGCTCCACATCATTCTGTTGGAACTCAGAGCAGTTTTTCTAGCACTTCAAGCTTTTCCAAATCTGTTCAGAACAAAGTTGTACAGGTCAGAACAGACAACACCACCACAATGTGGTACATCAACAAGCAAGGGGGCACTCGGTCTACGGCCTTGTGCACCGAAGCAATGAAGTTGTGGTCTCTGGCTTACTCCCTGAACACCTCCCTTACAGCAGTTCACCTCCCAGGCAAGGACAATGTGCTGGCAGATGCTCTCAGCAGGATTTCCCAGGGCCATCACGAATGGTCACTGGACCCCCTGGTTTTGGAGGTGATCTTTGCCAGATGGGGCACCCCGCAGATGGATCTTTTTGCAGCCCCAGACAATCATCAACTTCCCCTTTTTTGCTGCAGGCCCCCAGTGTTGGGCTCAGTCCCTCTGGATGCCTTCCTTCTCAGTTGGGAAGGGAAGTTTCTCTATGCTTTTCCTCCCTTCCCTCTCCTGTTCAAAGTGCTAGTCAAAATCAGGTCTCAGCCCTGCAAAGTGATCCTGATTGCTCCAGATTGGCCAGACAGCCCTGGTATCCTCCTACTGTCCTTAGCAGTCCATCTTCCCCTGTGTCTTCCCAGGAAGCACAACCTGTTAACCTGTGCTCAGGGGAGGGTTTGGTACCAGACCTCAAATCTCTCAATCTCAAGGCCTGGCTCTTGAAGAGTTGGTTGCTGATCTACACCTCTCCCAAGGTGTAATGGATATCCTGAAGGCTTGGAAACCTTCCACCAGGACTACTTATAATTCCAAATGGAAAAGGTTTTCCATATGGTGTTCTGGAAAGCGTATTTCCCCAGAATCTGCTGACTTAGCCACAGTCCTGGATTATATGGTCCACTTAAATACCTTGGGGCTAACACCAGCTACCCTAAAAGTGCATTTGGCAGCTGTGTCTGCTTTTATTTCAGCAGGTAAGCCCTCTTCTCTTTCAGCTCATCCTGTATTCTCCAAGTTTTTTAAGGGATTGCTTCATACCAACCCTCCATTCAGGGACCCTGCCCCTGCCTGGGATCTTAGTGTTTGCATTGCTCAGCTTATGCAACCCCACTTTAAGCCTTTGTCTTCAGCAGAACTTAAATACTTGACTTGGAAGACTGTGTTTCTGGTAGCCATCACTTCTGCCAGACGCATAAGTGAATTGCAAGCTTTGTCAGTGGAGCCTGATTTTATCTCCTTTCATAGAGATAAGGTGGTCCTCAGGACTAATAGGAAGTTTTGCCTAGGTGGTTTCAGATTTCCACCTTAATCAATCCATATCTCTTCCAGTGTACTTCACTGACCATTCCTCCTCTGGCGAGGAGGCTGCACAACAGATGTGAAGAGAGCCCTTAGTTACTATATAGGGCGTACCAAGGGTCACAGGTTTGACTCCCTCCAGCTGTTCCTCACTTATGGTGAGGTTGGTAAAGGGAAACCTGCCACTAAAAGATCCATTGCCAGGTGGATTGTCTCTTGTATCCAATTTTGCTATGAAAAACTGGTTAAGGTTCCCCCCTCAGGCCTGAGGGCTCACTCTACCAGAGGTACAGCTGCTTCCCTGGCTGCTGCCAGGGACATCCCTATTTTAGAGATATGTCAAGCAGCTACCTGGAAAACAGTTCACACTTTTAACAAGCATTACTCCCTGGATATCCAGACTAGGAGTGATGCTCGGTTTGGCACAGCTGTGCTTCAGAGCCTATTTCCTAAGTAGGTTCTGTCCCTCCTCCATGGAGGTACTGCTTTGTAGTCTGCGTATGTCATAATATAGCAAGACTTCATGTTGTTTGAAGAAAAAATTACTCACTTTAGTAATGTTGTTTCTTCTAATGGAGTCTCTTGCTATATTATGACCTCCCCCCTGCCTGCCCCTCTCAGAACCTCTGTTTTTGGGCTGTGGGTGGGCAGTGCAGTGTTGGCACTCAGTAGGTGCCCACCTTGTTGTTTTCACCCCTCCTTTCTTGGGGTGCTTGGTGTTGTGTTTTTCATTTTTTGGGTCCCCTGACTTGAGTCTTTGTTTTGGGATCAAAAAATGTGTTCTTATGTTTAGTAGCCAGTTGGCTAGTGTAGGTTTACAGCTTCCACACAGGACCTCAGTGAGTTTAGCTCGTAAAGATCTGACGGTTTGAATTTGTCGAACAGACAGAGTTTCAACTGAGCTCGAGCTCAGCATTCCATGCCTGGCATGGAAAGTTAACTCTTTCACCTCCGGAGCAGTTCGAAGGTTGGGACTCACTGCATATGTCATAATATAGC
The DNA here is from genome assembly GCA_016271365.2 of Neoceratodus forsteri. Lineage (NCBI taxonomy): Eukaryota > Metazoa > Chordata > Ceratodontiformes > Ceratodontidae > Neoceratodus > Neoceratodus forsteri. Next base: position 347,666,457 of record CM028138.1, on the reverse strand, counting down.
AAGACTCTATTAGAAGAAACGACATTACTAAGGTGAGTAATTTTTTCTTCAGGGGTATTCTTTCGTATGTTCTGCCCTCCTGTCGGAGGCCTTTCTGGGTGTTAAAGGAGTTCCTGCTGTAATAATTATTATTGTTACATTTCGTCCTCGTGGGATTGTCTTTCCAGGCTTCTAGGAAATCTGAAGGGTTTACAGCTTAAGGCAATTAGTAGAAGGCAGCATTTGAGCAGTGGCTCAAGCAAAAGATTACATCATTTGCACATGTTCCATCTCTCCGGGCAGTTCTGCTTAGAAGGCTTACTGCATAAAGTTATGAATACCTGAGCATCAGTGGGAAGAAACAAGATTACTATGGTAAGTCATTTTTTTATACCACCCCCCACCCCCACATTCTTAGGTATTGTACCTTGCATCTGCGCATTATGGAAATGCATGCCCTTACTCGCCCATTGTCAGCTTTCTTTTTCCAGTTGTTTAATACTGCTGCAGTTTTATGTAATATGGGAGAAATAAGTCTCGTAAGGTAGTTTGCAAGAAGGACTAGGCTGTGAGTTCTGGTTGTGACATCAGTAGCTCTTTACTGAAACTGGCTTTTTTGAACAAGCAGTAAATTTAAGGTAACAAAATGACTTGTAACTTTTAAACAAAGTAACTTGGAGATCTCATTTTTGGCTTGACTGGGAATATGCTGATCCAAATTCTGAATTTACTGATGCTAGAAATTTTGGCCAGACTCCATCTTTAAGTTAACCCTGTTCAACTAGTATGCCATTCTAGGGTTGTTTTTTGCCCAGATGCATCACTTTACATTCCTTTGCTTTAAAGCCGGGTTGTCATTGGTTTAGACCAAGCCTCAAGTTTTCCTAGGTCAGCTTGAAGTTTGCTGATGGATGCTGCGGTATCCACCCTTCCTTCCAATTTAGAGAGTAGAAGTCATGCTGTTCTATGGTTGAGAGCAAGCCAACTCTAAGTCCCTTGCTTTTCTGCTGAGAATTCGGGGTCCCCACTGTTTGCTCATGTTCTCTCTCTCTCTCTGTTTCGAACAACATGAAGTCTTGCTATATTATGACAATTGCAGTTTGTCCCACCATTAGAACTGCCCCGGAGGTGAAATAGTTAACTTCCATGCCAGGCATGGAACTTGGAGTGCGAGCTCGGTTAGAGAAGCTCTGTCTGTGTAATTTCAAACTGAAACTGTCAGATTCTTTACTCCGCCTCACTGAACAGTGGCTCCGGAGATTTCTGCTACTGCTCGGTTCATTTCTCAGTTTAAACAGTATTTTCTCGGTTAAATTCAACCGCGAGTATTATTATTTTAACCGCAAACCGATCGGTTCAAGCCCTGTCTGTGGTATTGTAAGTAATAGACAGGTTTATTTCTGTGTGGAACTTGTAAATGTTTATCGGTTCGGTTTGAACCGATCAGGTTGTTTTAAAACTTTAAAAATCAAGCATTTAAAAGCTTTTAGAGTGCGGTTCCCGGTTCTTATCGGTTCTAAAAAAAACAGATTTCATTACGTTTTTTTCCACGACCCGTGACACGGTTGGGAACCGATAAGGGTGTCTTGCCTGGCACTGCCGTTAAAAGGGCAAGTTTTTTGGTTAGGCTGGCATTATGTCTGAAACCCAAAGAAAAACCAGGCCCATTGGTTTCAACACTGTGGTGTCTGTGGGAAGCCTTTGCCAGGCTGACCCACACACCACATGTATGTGTCTGAGGTTTGACCACCTCAATTCAGACTGCCAGATTTGTAAGAATTTCCCTGCAGCCACCTTGGATAAGAGAGTTGGCAGGCTCAGGGAACGAGAGGCCAAAAAGTCCGCTGACCCGGATGGCCAGCCCGGTTCGGTGCCAACCGAACCGGAGGGAGTGCCCTCTGACCAGGGCGAGACTTCCTCGGGCAAACGTAAAGCTGACTCTGAGGAGCCAGTTCCAGCAAAGAAAACTAGGAAATCAGCAGATGTGGAGTCTAAAATTCCTTCTCCAACTGCTGCAGAGATAGCAGGAGCTATACAAATTGTCCGGTCACTTTCTCCGGTTCCGTCCGAACCGCCACTGTCTGGTAAAAGGTCGGTTCGGCCAGTTCCACCGGTTCAAGAATATGATTTAGAAGAGTTTTACGAACCAGAGGAGGGGGAGGATGATTATGAACAGTATGAATGTGACTTTGAGAGTCTGGTGTGCCCACTGAACGGACATCTCCCCAGACAGACCTTTAGAATCTCCCCTACGCTTTCTGAGTCCCCTTCTCACTTTATGTTTTATAAAGGTTGCTGAAACCCTCCAGCTCCCATTGGAGGAAGCTGTGGATGAGCAAGAGGAACCTGATTTTGTAGAAATGATGGATATCCCAGAGTCTAGGAGATTGTCTATCCCTTACATAAGTCATTTAGAAACAAACAATAAAAATTTTAAAAGCTCCTAATTCTGTGCCTCCTGTGGACAAGAAGATGGACAGGAGGTACACTTTGTCAGGTCCTGATACAGAATTCCTGTCACAGCAATGCAGTCATGTTGGAGTAGTTCAGGCTGCAGCCTGTGATAAGGCTAATATTCTCTTGGCTTCACATCCTCCTGACAAGGACTCCAGGAAGATTGATGCCATGGCTAAAAAACAGTACATGGCAGCGTCCTTGGGACTCAGGCAAGCAAATTACATGGCTTATGTGGCAAGATACCAAAAATCTAGATGGGACACTGTCATGGCTTTGGCCAAATAGGCCCCTGGCCAGCTTGCTAAGGAGCTAGAACAGGTGGCTGCTGATGGTATTGAGGCATCCAAGGTGCAGTTCCATGATGCTGTGGATTTTAATGATGTATCCTCTAGAGTCATGGCTACATCTGTGGCTTTTCGTAGGTTGGCTTGGCTCAGGTGTACTAGCTTGTCACAGGATACCCAGACTAAGGCTATGGATTTTTCTGTGGTAGGAAATTCTCTGTTTGGGAGCAGACAGAGAATTATATGAAAATGGATGAATATAGGACAACCTATAAGAGTGCTCAGGCCAAGAGGCGGCAGGCCACTCCTCAGAGGCAGACCCCAGGGGTAGAGGTAGGCCTTTTCACAGGCCTTTCTACCAAACCCGGGCCTCCTCTGCTTATGCTTAGAGGGGGTTCTTCAGAGGGAGAGGCAGACGGGGTGCAAGCAGGCCTGCTCCCACCCCTCAGCCTAAAGCCCCTGCCAAACAGGCACCCTGATGGGGTGCCTAGGGCCGATTCTCCATTACCTGTAGGGGCAGGTTGGCTTACTCCGTTCAGAACTGGGAGTCTCTAACATCAGACAAGTGGGTCCTGGAAGTAGAAGCCGGGTCTGGTTCTCAGCTTCCAAAAATTTCCAAAGATGAGAATCAGATCTTTCCACCTGCAAACCCTCTAGAGACCTTTGCCTTAGAAACAGAAGTCTCAACCCTCCTGGCTCTCAGAGCTATAGAAAGGTTTCTCCCTCACCAGGGCAGGGTCTGTACTCCAGGTACTTCCTTACCCCAAAAAGACAGGAGAATGGCGGCCCATCTTGGACCTAAGATATCTAAACAAGCACCTTTTGAAACCAAAATTCAAAATGGTGACTCTGGCAATGATTTTACCTTCTCTAAGGCCAGGGGACTGGCTAGCTTCCCTGGACCTCAAGGATGCCTATTTCCATGTTCTCATCAGAAGCTCCCACGAAAGTACCTCAGATTGAACTGCCCTCAGGCCATTACCAGTTCAGAGCAATGCCCTTGACCTTACCTCTGCCCCAAGGGTATTCACAAAATGTCTAGCAGTAGCAGTTGCTCATTTAAGAAGGCAAAGATTGCCATCTTTCCCTACCTAGACGACTGGCTCATTGTAGGTCAGTCTCCAGACCAGGTCAAATCACACCTGCAAGTTACCCAGCAGCTGCTCACCTCTCTGGGTTTTCTTCTCAACCTTCCAAAGTCAGTTCTGGAACCTGTCCAGGTACTCACCTTTATAGGTGCAGAATTGGGCACAAAGCAGGCCAGAGCCTTCCTGCCCCTAGGAAGGGTAAGGAACGTAGTGGCCCTGGCCGCCTCCTTCACTCTGCAGGTCTCTCGACCAGCAAGGCACTTCTTACAGCTACTAGGACACATGGCTGCTTCCACAGCTGTAGTGCAAGGAGCAAGGTTTCAGATAAGGGACATTCAGTTTCATTTGAGAGCCTTCTGGTCCCAAAGGAAGGATCCCTTCAAGTTGATCCCAGTGACTCGAACCCTGATCCAGGCCCTTCAGTGGTGGCAGGATCAGAGCAATTTGAGACAGGGGTCCCTTAGTCCCCCTATCTCACTCCTTGACCCTTACTACAGATGCGTCCCTTCTGGGTTGGGGAGCTCACATGGGTGACCTCTCCACCCAGAGAGTGTGGTCCCCTCAGGAATCTCTGCTCCACATCAATTTGCTGGAACTCAGAGCTGTTTTTCTAGCACTTCAGGTGTTTTCTGCATCTGTTCAGAACAAAGTGGTACAAGTCAGAACAGACAACACCACTACAATGTGGTACTTCAGCAAACAAGGGGGCACTCGGTCTTTGGCCTTGCGCACCGAGGCAGTGAAGTTGTGGTCTCTGGCTTATTCCCTGAACACTTCCCTCATAGCAGTTCACCTCCCAGGAAAGGACAATGTCCTGGCAGATGCTCTCAGCAGGATTTCCCAGGGCCATCACGAATGGTCTCTGGATCTCCAAGTACTGGGGATAGTTTTTGCCAGATGGGGCACCCCTCAGATAGATCTTTTCGCAGCCCCAGACAGTCACCAACTTCCACTGTTTTGTTGCAGGCCCCCAGTGATGGGCTCAGTCCCCCTGGTTGCCTTTCTCCTAGATTGGGAAGGGAAGTTTCTATACGCCTTTTCCCCCTTCCCTCTCCTATTCAAGGTGCTAGTCAAAATCAGATCCCAGCCTTGCAGGATGATTCTGATTGCTCCAGACTGGGCCAGGCAGCCCTGGTACCCACTCCTTCTGTCTTTAGCAGTCCATCTTCCCCTGTGTCTCCCAGGAATCACAACCTGTTAACCTGTGCCCAGGAGAGTTTGGTATCGAATCTCAAATCCCTCAACCTCAAGGCCTGGCTGTTGAGGAGTTAGAATTGCTGACCTACACCTTTCTCAAGGTGTTCTTGAAATCCTGAAGGCTTCTAGGAAGCCTTCCACTAGGGCTACTTATAACTCTAAATGGAAAAGGTTTTCCATCTGGTGTTCTGAAACATATTTCCTGGAATCTGCTGACTTGCCCATTGTTTTGGACTATATGGTCCATCTTAATTCTTTGGGTGTGAGACCAGCTACCCTGAAAGTACATTTGGCAGCTGTCTCTGCCTTTATTTCAGCAGGAAAGCCCTCCTCTCTTTCCGCTCACCCTGTATTTTCCAAGTTTTTTAAAGGATTACTTCATACTAATCCACCTTTCAGGGACCCGGCCCCTGCCTGGGATCTTAATGTTTGCATTGCTCTGTTGATGCAACCCCCCTTTGAACCCCTGTCTTCTGCAGAGCTTAAGTACTTGACTTGGAAAACTGTTTTCCTAGTAGCTATCACTTCTGCCAGGCGCATAAGTGAGTTACAAGCTTTGTCAGTTGAGACTGACTTTATTTCCTTCCACAGGGATAAGGTAGTCCTTAGGACTAACAGGAAGTTTTGCCTAAGGTGGTTTCAATTTCCATCTTAATCAATCTATCTCCCTTCAGTGTTCTTCACTGACCATTCCTCCTCTGGTGAGAGGAGGTTGCACAGTTAGATGTTAAGAGGGCCTAAGTTACTATGTAGAGCGATGCCAAAGGGTCACAGGTTGAATCCTCAACTTTTTCTCACTTATGGTGAGGTTGGGAAATGGAAACCTGCCACTAAGAGATCCATTGCCAGGTGGATTGTCTCTTGTATCAATTTTGTTATCAAAAACTGGGAAAGTTCCCCCTTCAGGCCTGAGGGCTCACTACCAGAGGTACAGCTCGTCTCTAGCTGCTGCCAGAGACATCCCTATCTTAGAGATATGTCAAGCAGCTACTTGGAAAGCAGTACACACTTTCACCAAGCATTACTCCTGGATGTCCAGGCCAGGAGGGATGCTCGGTTTAACACAACCGTGCTTCAGAGCCTATTCTAAGTAGGTTCTGTCCCTCCTCCATGGAGGTACTGCTGTGTAGTCTGCAATTGTCATAATATAGCAAGACTTCATGTTGTTTGAAGAAAAATTACTCACCTTAGTAATGTTGTTTCTTCTAATGGAGTCTTGCTATTATGACCTCCCAACTGCCCTCTCAGAACTTCTACTTTGGTATGGGGTGGGCAGTCCAGTCTTGAGCACTTGTTTATGCCATTTTATGTTTTCCACCTTTTTCTTGGGGGTTTTGAGGTGTTGTATTTTGTTTTACCTTTTCTTATCTTATCTTATCTTCTGGCCCTGACTTGAGTCTTTGTGTGGGACCAAGAATATGTGTTAATATTTAGGTAGCCAGTTGGCTGGTGTGAATTCTGGCTTCACACAGAACCTTAGTGAGTTTTGCTCGTAAAGATCTGACAGTTTCAGTTTGAAATTACACAGACAGAGCTTCTCTAACGAGCTCGCGCTCCAAGTTCCATGCCTGGCATGGAAGTTAACTATTTCACCTCCGGGGCAGTTCTAATGGTGGGACAAACAGCAATTGTCATAATATAGCAAGACTCCATTAGAAGAAACAACATTACTAAGGTGAGTAATTTTTTCTTCTCTCCCCCTACCCGTTGCCCAGGTCATTCTTTGACACTTTAAAGACCCTCTTCCTGAACCTACCTACCTTCTCTGGGTCGGTTTTTATTCATTTGTTCTTTTTATAGTCTATATCCTTCTGTCTATCCCTTGGGCTTCCTTGCCACAGACCTCCCCTTTTTCCTTACTCTTTCTTTCCTCTCCTAGGTGAACAGAACTGAGGAGGCAAGGGGGGCGGCATCAGTTACTGGCCAACCCACAAGTGCCTTGTCATACCTTCACCTCGTGGGTGGAGCTGTCTCCGATTTCAGTCCCCTACTTCCAGAGCTTTAAAGGAATATGCTCTGCAGGGTCCTAGTGCCTCCAGCACAGATCCACCAGTGATGAATGAAGATATTGTGGAAGATCAAGAATTATGTTTGGTGCATAATTTTCATCTCTGGACAAGCTTCCAACCAAGGTTGGGTCTTTGCCCTTATTACTGAACGTGGGTTGGCATATTATTTACGGCCAGCACCCGGAAAACCCCCACTCACCATCACCTGAGCTGACAAGGTCGTAGTCGAGGCATTCACACTCTCAGTTCTACTCGACCAGGAGGTGCTGCCGTTGACGCTGCTGATCTTCCCCATCCTCTGTTGAGGAGAGACACTGATGGAAAATGCGCCGATACTACGAGGAATTCTTCCGTTAGCAGTGGGTCATGGTGGTTCAGGGTAGGGCTCTACCCCCAAGGAACTCTTGCCCCCTGGCGGCTTCCAGTGGTTTTCTCACCAGCTATGGTTCCATGGATGCTTGCAACATCTGCTTCTCTGCCTATCACCGTGGAGCCGCCACCCTGACAGCCACCATTCAGCACTTCGACCAAGGAGACCAGCCATTCTGCACCAGGCTTGCCAGGCCAGTTGTTGATGAGGATCACCCTGGGTGGTGAGTCCTTGGAGGTCCGTGGCGAAACACAGCTGATGGCCATCTTTGAGGACTCATTGGACAGCTTAGATCAGGAGTCCATGGCCTCCTCTGGGTTTCCGCTCTTCAACCAGAGCTCGGTCAAGGAGCCCTCCTCCAACCAAGTGTCTGTCCCTATTGGGGAGCTGCTCCACCTGATTGCTTAACCCACGCATCTTGCGGGAGCCAGTCCAGAAGAGGGCTATGTACCCTCTTACGGACATTTGGACTGGGATGAATTCTCAGGGGTTGCTTTCCTGGTGGATGAAGCCATCTTGGGACCAGTCCTGGAGCTTTAAGCAGCATCCTGCCCTGCATGGTCTGCAAGTGTGCTTTATCTACATGCTCCCTTTTGGGGTTTTTTCAACCTCCCTTAGACCGAAGGTTTGGTTACAGATTCATTGTTCCATAAGTCTGGACACCAGGGGAATGTGGACAACCCTTCATGCAAGGAGTCCCATAAAATTGACCATGCCGCTAAAAAGGTGTACACTGTGGCTACCCTGTGTCTCCAGCAGGCTAGCTGTGCCATTACATTGGCCAGATATGGCCATTCCTTGATGAGTATTTTCAGTATGATCCTTCCTCACCTCCACCCAGAGCAGTGGGTAACAGTGGAACTCAGCAGAGACCACGGTCACTCACTGGCTAAACACCAGATCCAGACAGCCTTGGATGTGAGTGACTCATGCACCCATACAGAATTAGACTCCCTGTGGGCTAAGGCCCACCTCCTAGCAATCCGGGCACAGGCTCTTACCTCCTTTACCCAGTCATTTCAGGTTGGCATCTTGTGTCCTGTCCGGGATTGCTGTTGGGGTACATGGCAAGCTTGAAGCAGGATCAGGTGCCACTTGCCAGGGGAGGCCGGGTGGGTTATGTGGATGTGAACCTTATACCACTTATAGAACTTGTCCCTTCCGGTGTTTGATCCACATCCACTGTGGGACTTACTGCTGGTCCTTACTTTGCTCATGGGCAAGCCATTTGAGATGACGCACAGGTGTAAGTTGTTATACCTGTAGTGGAAGACTGCCATCCGGGTGGCCATTACGTCTGCCAGAAAGATTGGGGAGCCCCAGGTGCTCTTGGTGGACACCCAGGTGGTGGGAGAAGCTTAGGAGCTTAGCTTAAAGATGTCCATCCAGTCATTGCATTCCCTCCAATCCCCCTAGTGCAGAGTGTATTGCTCAAATTGGAGGCTTACTGGGGCAAGATGATACTGATCACCCCCTGCTGGCTTCGACAGATATGGTTTCTTCTCCACAGATTGTGTGTCAGCCAAACCAAAGATCCTCCCACTAAGGATGGACATAATGACTCTGGATCACCTGGTCCATCCCAGCCTACACTCTCTCAACTTTCAGTCCTGGCTGCTGAAGAGATGGAAGTGAACAGGTACAGTGTATCTCGAGAGAGTCTCTGAAGAAATACTTTTGGCTCCCCATAAACCTTCCACTAGGAAGATTTACACAGCCAAATGGAAAAAGTTTCCATCTGGTGCTCCAGAACCACATGGACCCCTTTGGGTGCCCACCTGACAAGGTTCTTGAAGTGCTTCTAGACCTTACTGATGCTGGTTTTCAGTATTCCACAGTTAAGGTCCACTTGTGTTCTTTTTCTGCATGCCACGGGCCTGTCAGTACCTTTTATCTGGCACAGCTGCCACTGTTTAAGAGGTTCCTTAAGGGCACTGTACACACAGCACTTCACATCAGGAAGGCGGTAACTGCCTGGGATATCAACCTTGTGCTGGATATGCTCACCCAGAAGCCTTTTGAGCCCCTTGCAACTTGGGAGCTGAACTTTTTACCATGGAAAGCAGCATTTGTAGTGGCCATCACTTGTGCCTGCAGGGTGTATGAAAGCTGTGCTTCTACTGGCATGGATATGGTTCACTTATCCACACTCTGACAGTTGCACTGGAATTATGTTATTGGCTGGACATCTTTAAGCTAAGCTTCTCCCTCCACCCCCCAACCGAGCAGTATATCCACTGACTCTGCCCCGTGCTGTTATATCATTTTTTCCGCTGGAAGAACAGGTCACCTCCTTCGTGGCTCCCTTCTTAAGTTATCTGCACCATAGGTGAGCTCTTTCCTTTGAATGTTTTTGAACTTTTCAAAAGCTGTTACTATGGCTTGTTCAATTTCATCCAACGACTAATGTTGGAGTAAATGAAGCCTGGCATCAAATTTTGTGTGCAGTGACGGCGGCGAAAGCTGTTGCTCGCTGGTCTGCACAACATGTACATGGACTCCCTGGGTGGGGAACATGACATGGACAGTTGCATTCTCAGTAAAAGCATGCTTCCCGAGTCCCTTGAGGGCAGGAAGCTCCGGCTGTCAAGTCTGCCTTTGAAACTGGAGCCAAAGGGCTGCCCTGAAGACCACAGGGAGACCTCTGCTACAGCCGGGTCAACTGAACAACTTGTGGCCCTTGAGGCAGAAGTGGCTGCTGTAGCAGCGGGCAGCCCCTCTATCTCAGCACTGTTCCCTGGGGGCCAGCGTCAGAGGGTCTTTCACAGAATTCCATGAAATGTGTTTGGCTCTCCAGACCTTGGGGAAGAGCCCTGAACCCCCACCATGCCACCACCGTGGTGCTAAAAGCAAGCACTGTCAATGCCGATCATGGGACCTGGATCGATCAAGATCCTCCTGGTCCCTCAGCTCACCTGACTGCTCAATGTCCTTAAAGAGCCCCTTGACTGAGGGACAGGTCGGACAGGACAAGGGCTCTTTCATTCCCCATGATCATCCAGTCGACCTAGACTCCATTTGAGCAGGCTGCTGAGATTTTTCTCAAGCCTGTTGACCAGCTGTTGGACGAGACTGAGGATTTGATCTCACAGACCCCAGTGCTCCCTGTCCTCACTCAGGAGATCGTGATACAGTAGGTGTCCCCATCCAGCCCTCAGTGGGGAGTAGCCTCCACCAGAGGTCAGGTTTTCTGCATCCATGTTGCTGAACATAGGCATGTACCTGTTCTACACCAATCTGCTGGAAGTCTGTTCTCAAGCTTGCTGTCAAGGCATTCCCACTCTTGATGCTGCTAATCCGAGAGGTGTCGCTGTTCCTCTTCCTGCTCATGTTTGTGTGATTAGAGCCACTGTCACAAGGTGCGCTGATGCTACAAGGAGCTCCTCTGGCAACAGTGGGCCATTGTGGGGCAGGGTAGGACTCTAACCCCTGGACCTTTGGTCTTCCTACAGTTGCTAGTGGTACCCCCCCCCCCAACACCACGCAGGTGCAACTCAAAGCTGCTCTCCGCATCTTTGGGTGGAGCCACCACCACCGCAACCCACAGCCTGGATGCTCCAGCTAAGTAGGCTCGCCCTTCAGCCACCTGCTTGCCAGGCTAGCTGTCAGAGAAAATGACTCCTCTGGAAGAGGGTTTCAGGAGGTCTGTGACTAGAAGTGGCAAAGGACCATTTTTTAGGAGTCGTCGGATGACTTGTACCATAAGTATGTGATCTCTTCTGAGACTGCACTCTTCAACCACATGGCAGGGCACATAGTCCTTTGGGGCACTTCTCCGACTCATCTACGAGTCAGTTTCATTCCAGATTGAGGCAGTCCAAAGGAGGTCTAAGTACCCCCTCATGGACATTTTGGACTGGGACGAATCGCCCAGAGTTGCCTTCCTGGTCTCTGAGACCATTTTGGGACCGCCCTGGAGCTTTGGTAGCATCCAGCCCCGCACCAGTTGCCTGCATGATCCACAAGTATGCCATCCCCACGGGTTCCCTTTCGGGGTTTACTTATCACCCCACCCCACCCCCAATGGAAGGACTAGTCACAGATTTGGTGTTCCATAAATCCAGACACCGGGGGGATGTGGACAAGCCTTAGGACAAGGAGTTCTGTAACACTGACCATGTTGCTAAAAAAGTGTACGCTGTGGCATCTCTGGGTCTCTGTCAAGCTAGCTGTGCAGTGATGATGGCTAACTGACCTACAGCTAAGAGGCACACTGAATATGTGTTTGCTCAGTAGGCAGAGGAACAGCAGTTCAAATCCTAGCAGGGACGTAAACATTTGTCAGTGGCTTTGCAAGCTGCACACTTGCCTCTGAGTTAGGAAGGTTCTGGGTTCTAACCTCACTCCGGGAATGCAGGGTAAATCCCAATACTGACATTGTAGTGTAGCATGGGGGTCATACACCTCAAATACTATGAGTTGGTGAATTTTTGGGGGAGGTGGAAAGGATGAGCAGAGACCTGAGAGAACTGGAGGAGTGCTGAAGAGTATTGCAGCTGGGTTTCAATGCAAAACAAAGTACAAAGTAATGCACTTTTTCCAATTGTTTTAAAAAGGTAAGACACACTAAGCTGAAAGCTTGTTTACAGGTGCAACCTGGGAGCACAGGGAAGTTAAGTGACTTGCTCAGGGTCACACAGTATGCAAGTGGGTGCTGTGGGATTCAAACCCAGGTCTCCAGATTTGCAGCTCATAGCCTTAAACCACTGTGATATACTGCCTCCCTATCTTTATTTATTTTAGTTTTTGTTAACCGGATAAGTGCACTAGACAGATTCTGCCTATTTTCAGGCACGACGCGGGGGAGGGGGGTACAGATGAATGCCAACTGACTTTGAAACAGATTAAGCTGTTGGTGGTATTTGTAGTTAATGTTAAAATAATTTGTTCGTTTAAGTTATCTTAGGGCACAAAAACCCAGGGGTGGAGTACTAAATGGGTGGAGTGGTATTGATGACCACCAAAAAGGAAAGAGACCTGTGAGCAATTATGTCAGATGTCCTAAAGGTTGCCAGGCAAGGCAGTAGGGAGTGCTGGTATTCATAGGGAGGGTGTCGTTAGCAGAAAGAGGGCGGTTGTGTTGCCTTTGTATAGATCACTGAAGATCACATCTCTGGAAGAACATAGTGGATTGTCCAGAGGAGGGCAACTAAAATGGTACATGGTCTGCATCAAAAGTCCTACGAGGAGAGACTAAAAGACCTCAATATATACACCGTGGGGCGGGGGCGATATGATGGAGACCTTTAAATACCTCATGGGGGTAAATAAGGTACAGGAGGGAAGTATTTTTCAGAAGAAAGATGCTAAAGAACAAGGGGACATGCTGTGAAACTGGAGGGGGGTAGATTCAGGAGAAATGTGAGTATGGAGTTCAGTACTGGTGCCCACACCTTAGTAAAGACATTAACCTGCTGGAGAAGGTACAGAGGAGGGCTACAAAGATGATAGCCACTCAGCAGGGCAAGGCACACGAGGAGAGGTTGAGGGCACTGAACATGTACTCCCTGGAAGACAGAGAGAGAGAGAGAGAGACCGAGATGAGACATGATTGGGACATTAAAGTACAGTACACTCTCGTTTATCCAATCTCCCCATCTAACGGACACTCTGATTGTCCCCCGCAGAATGTTCAGTTTTGACGCATCACTAGTACCGCTTTAATCCACCTACTACGTCACACTAAAATTAACCAATTAATCTGTCGACACCTACTAGCACCAGCTGCTGCTCTGTACTTAAGCACCAATCAGCCAGTTTAGTCTGTTGTTGTACTCACCTTTGCAATGGCTACCAAAAGAAAACGTGTTGTCCTTAGTGTCTCGCAAAAACTTCGGATTGTGGAGCACCTGGAGAATGGCGACAGAGCTGCAATTCTCGCAGACAAATATGGCGTGGGAAAGTCCACAATTACTGATATTAAAAGTGCAAAACAAAAACTGTGAGACTTTGCTTTTAGTATGGAATCAGCAGCTGGGGCAGAGGATCGAAAGAACATGCTATCCTGTAAAGACGAGTAGCGTGATAAGGCTCTTTATGTGTGGTTTTGCCAGGAGCGTGAGAAGGGGACATCATTGTCTGCTCCCCTTCTCAAAGAGAAAGCCCTCATGTTCCACTTATGGATGGGCAATACAGAGCCTTTTGTGGCTAGCGAGGGGTGGCTGACACGCGTTTAAATGCCGTCATGGAATTCGGCAGCTGTGCCTTTGTGGAGAAAAGCTTAGCGCTGCTGAAGAGTCCATTTCACCCTTCCTTGAAAATTTCCTAGACATTGTTGAAAGCACTGGTCTTGTCCAAGAGCAGATTTACAATGCAGACGAGACGGGGCTGTTCTGGCGATGTTTGCCTGATCATAATTTTTAACATTGGGGGAGCGAGAGGCTCCGGTATTCAAAAAGGCAAAAGACAGGGTTACCATCTTGGGCTGTGTAAATGCAGCTGGCACGCATAAACTAAAACCTGTCCTTGTGGGAAAATCCAGGCAGCCTCGGTGCTTTAAACATGTGAACTTTAGTGCCCTGCCAGTGCACTACAAGGCACAGCACAATGCCTGGATGGACAGTGTGATTTTCAAAAGATGGTTCACAGATCACTTTGTCCCAGAGGTAAAAGCACACCTTAGGAGTAAACATCTCCCCCTCCGTGCCTTACTGCTGGTGGACAACTCGCCTGCACATCCAGAGATTGCTGATGTCAGGACTCGGGATGGGCACATTAGATGCCTGTTCTTACTGGCAAACACAACAAGCATGCTGCGACCAGGGCTGTTAAGAAGTTTTCAAACGGGGGTACCGTAAAAAACTACTGCAGACAATTCTTGCCGAATCTAATCAATAGCTGTCCCTCACTGAGATCATCAAGTCTGTTACATTGAAGGGCGTTGTGTACATGTGTGCAGAGGCTTGGGATGCTGTACCTGAAGCAGTTAAAAATCATGGGCAAAGGGAGGATTCGAACCTCAGAGATGAAACTCCACCCGACCAAGAATCAGCTGCCGCAGCTGATCGAGCCCTGTGTTCGGAGGCAGAGGAGATCTGCAGACTGGCAGCATTGATGCCAGACCCAGTCCCAGATGAAGACATAGAGGAGTGGAAGAAGTGTGATGCTGGTGAGAGCGGACAGGAGATCATGACAGATGATGCGATCATGAAGTTTGTCCAGGAGGAGGAAGCCAAAGCAGATCCTACTGAGGAGGAGGAGGAGGTTAATGGTAGCACTGAACCCCCTGCTGTAGCGAGTCATTCTGAGGCTGTGGAGCATTTCGTTAACTGTATCCTATACTTGGAGAGTCAGCCTGACTCAGATCCTGTACAGGTTATGCTTCTACGTGCGATGAAGCAACGAGCATGCATAAAGTCACTTGACAGCAAAAAAAAGTCTGTCACAGACTATTTGTAGTAGTTGTTGCATTTCCTGTACGAATATATAGTTAACAGTTTTAATCATGCACTAAAGATTTTTTGATGAAATAAAGCTTATGCTCTTCACATAAGTACAGTCTTCTCATTTATCTGATCTCCCGATTATCCAACCACATCGGTTATCTCCGAGAGCGGTCGGATAAACACGAGCGTACTGTACTTGAAAGTGATAAATAAGGTTGATAAGGAGAGTCTCTCTAAGCTGAGTGGCAACCATATCACAGGTGGGCACAGTCTTAACCTGGAGGATGGGAGGTTTAGGAGGGAGGTCAGGAAGCAGTTCTTCACAGAGAGGGTGGTGGACACTTGGAATGTACTGCCGGAAGAGGTCATCTTGTTGAAGACAGAGGGCAGCTTTAAGAGGGGCTGGGCTAGGCATAGGGAGAAGGTAAGAATCATGGGTAGGCAGGATGGGAGGAGAGGGGAGGGAAGGGAGGGCAGGGACATTAGCGCAAGCTGTGGACCCTGCAGTACGAGCAGACTTGATAGACCAAATGGCCTTCTTCTGCTGGCTTTTTCGTATGTTCATATCAGTACAGAAAAAGTGGTCGGTTCCTGTAACAGCCTTCCAGCAGAAGTGGTGGGAGCAGAAACAGTGTTGGGGTTCAGGAATGCATGGGTTAAGGCCGGCCCAGTGGTGCTGAGGGTTGAGGCACTGGATGCCACACCTTTTGCCAAACTGACTCTGGTTGCTCAGAGGCCAGTGGGGAGAGGAAGGATCAAGAATTCCAGGACTGCTCTCCTTCTTCAGGGAGGGGGTTAGAGTGGCCCGCTTCTTGCCTGCCATCCAGTGGTTGGTGAGTGGCAGCACACGCACATCACCATATAGGGAAGGGAGCCCATGTTCAGGACACTGGGGCCATTTCCACAGAAGCAGAGCGCAGACATTGTGCCCTTTGCACATCCATGTACCCAGGGAGAAATCCGGGAGGAAAACCACCCCAGACGGCATCAGTCTAACTGCATCTTGTCAGAATACAGCAAGACTCCATTAGAAGAAACAACATTACTATGGTAAGTCATTTTTTCTTCCAGTACCAGCCCTTTGTCACAGCCTCCTCTGCAGCAGCCCCAGCAGGGTAGTTCCAGGCCTGGCACCCCAAGCAGAAGTCTGGGGGCAAGGATCCAAAAAGGGGTGGGGAAGGGATAGTGGTGCCTCTCAGCAGCAGCCTCCAGTGCCCTTGCAAAAGCTGCCTTGTGATGGGTTGTGTGGTATCGTCCCTTCACCTCTCCCTGTCGAAGGCTGGCTACATCACTTCTTACCACATTGGTCCGCTATCACAATGGACAAGTTGTTGTTGGACTTATTGGAAAGAGGATTGTCTCTGGACTTCGAGTCTCTCTCTCGCCTTACCCTTCCCACGTGCCTCTAGTGTCCAGGGTGTCCCAGAACATGCTTTCCACCGTAAGGGTGGACATCGCTCCACTCCTTGCATAAGGAGTGATAGCCCGTGTCCTGGATGCCCTTTCCAATAAGGGTTGCATGTCCAAGTATGTAATGGTCCCGAAACGGACTGGGGGCTGGCGTCCCAGACAGGATTTGCACAGTCTCAACCAGTTTATGGGGAAACACAAGATCTTACTTCGAGAGGGAGCTCTTGCAGCAGGTAACACATATAGGACTATGCCGTCAGGCACTAGGACCCCACAGAAAATTTCTAGCTAGCAGCCCAAGGTGGGGGACCGCCCTCTGACAGCCCCGCCCCGACGTCCTGCGTGACATAACGGGGGTGGTGCCCCAGCACCATCTCCTTTCTTTTCCTGCCATCGACCCACTAGTATTGGCTCCATGGATGCCTCTCTGGCAGTTGACCGCCATTTTTCGCGCTTCACGCAGTTTATCATTCAGTTAGTATTTCCCCTCACCTTTTCCATTTTTGCATGTCTTTTTCATCTCCTCCATGGCAGAACTCTTAAGTGCACGTACGGCAAGCAGATCCCCGCCAGAGATGGCCATTCAGCCTACCTTATCTGCCTGGGCCCGGGCCACAAGCTGGACGACTGCCCACACTGCTAGAAGTTCAACAATAAGACTCTAATCCATTGACTCAAGACTCTGGAGGCTTACCTGCTGGAACGTCAAGTGGCTGCCATGCAGAGGACCCATTTGGGACACAGTTTTTCCTCTTCAGCCAGGGATTCCTCCCTCAGAGAGAAGAAATCGGGCGGGAAACATCACCACAGAGACAAAGATCAAGCCAGGTCAGAGTCCCAACATAGGTCTCCCCCCCGCCACAAGGCCTCCAAGTCCTCTGCCTTCAGCGGGAGGTTGGAATCTGTTCCCCCAGGTTCCTTAGCCCTCCCCGTGTCTTCCGACAAGATGACTTATGCCTCCTTCCATGTACATGACAAGGTTTCCTCTGAGCATGGACGTTTATCCACCCCTATTTCCCTGGCTTTAAGGCCACACAAGTAGTCGCTAGGGTCTAAGCCGGAAGGACAGGCATCTTCTTCGGGTGCCACATCTGTATCCACCACCCATAAGACTTTGGAGTCATCTGACAAGACGAAGGAGTCGGGTGACTCCACCAGACGACAGAAATCGGTCCGCCGCCAGAAGCACCTGTCGCCCACAGAGAAGGCGGCAACCACTTCAGAGGATCGCCACATCTCCGGCCCTCGATTCCATGTCTGAGCTGGGCCAGACAGCAGGCTTCACCCCTGAGGTCTGAACGCCCGGACCTCTGGAACAAGGTTCAAACCCTCCGTCGCCACCTCCTTCTAAGGAGCTGGATGTCCGACCTCCAGGGGATTCTGCCCCATTGCCTCCGATACCAGCGCCTGATGGCAGTTCAACCAGTAGATCGGATGGCCATACTGGACGCACCGTAAGGGCCACTGTCAGGGGCACCAAACGTCCCTACCCTGCTGCCAGCTCAGCCTGTCATCCCACTGGCGGAGGTAGGAGCCCTGTTCAACTCATGGTGAAACACTATAAATGGAGACCTGCTACCCAGACCATGGGAGCGGTCGCCTAGTCCTAGGCGTCTCCCGCAGCCACTTCTGCCCAAAGAGCCGTCGCCTCAGAAGCCTCCCAGACAGCTTCCAGTGTCTGACAACCCGTCACCAGGGGATGATGATCGGGGGTCGCCAGTGCCTAGCGGCCATGGCAGTCACCAGTCATCCGTTCCATCTTCAAAGGGATGTCCGCATTAGTTCTCAGATGAAGACCCAAGGGACTTTTCCTCCTATTATTCTTATGAGGGATGAGCTCCCTCTGCCCTCTCCAGACCATAATAAGAACTCCCCCAGATCTCCTCTGGTTGATCTTTCTTTTCTGGACATAATGAGACATATTACAATACCTTAATCAGTGGGACACAGAGGAGCTTGACCCAGAAAGACGTCTGGTGAAATTTCTAGGGGCAAGCGACCCCCAAACCCTTGGTCATCCCACCTCTTGTGCAGCCCATCCAGGATATCACAGAATTGGCCTGGAAGCAGCCCTCAACTACTTGGGCTGTCCCAAGGAAGGCAGACCGCCTGTATAGAACACCAAAGGGAGAGCCTCACTTGAGTGAACAACCCAAAGCAGACTCTATGGTGCTGACCGCAGCTCACGGCAGGGCACAGCAGTCTGCGCACATGAGTTCACAGCCTCCTGATCCTGAGTCTAAGAAGCTGGATCAAATGGGCAGAAAGGTATATTCTGCTGCCATTTGCACAGTCAGGTCCCTGAACTTCTTGGCACATGTGGTTATGTACCAAAAGTCATTAGGGAATGAGGCAATGGACTTGGCAAAAACTCAGCCAGATTCTGATCAAAAATCTGAACTGATGGCTGTTATTGAGTCCGGCATGGATGTAGGCAAACACATCCTGAGAAGCTCGTATGACTCCGCGGATATGGCCGCTAGAGCTGCTGCCACAAGGGTCTGTATGAGACGTCATGCCTGGTTGAGGGTATCAGGATTCCAGCAGGAACTGCAGGACACTGTCCTGGATGCACCCTTCCAAGGGTCCGTTCTCTTCAGCCCAGTCACCAAGAAACTGATCACCGGGTTACAGGGCTCCGGTAAAGCGGTCTCCGATGTTCACCGAATGTACACGTCGAAGCCAGCCACTGCCAGACACCGTCCCTTTCGTAAGAACCAGGGTCAACGGGGAAGGTGTCAACAACCTAAAGGGGGATTTAAGAGAAAAGGTCCTCCCCTGCCCTCAGGCACTCCCAAAAATGCAAAAAGTGCCAGACCTCCCGTGCCCAATCCCTCTGCCTCTCAGCATGACTCACTGCCCCCCACCCCCAGGTCTCCAGCGGAGTTTCAGTGCGAGGCAGTCTGAGCGAGATTCTCCCTCTACCTCAGAGGATTGTCCAGTATCACTACAGACCAGTGGGTCCTCTAGATTATAGAAAGGGGGTACGGTATGCACTGGAGTTAACGCAGATTCCACTGGACAACCCACTAGTTCCCACCCACTGCTCCCCATCCCATGCGGCCCTCATAAGAGCAGAAATCCAATCGCTCTTGAAAAAAGAGAGAGATTCAGGAGATGCCTCAAAGTCACAGGGGGAAGGGATATTGCTCCCATTTCTTTCTTGTGCCAAAGAAGACGGGGGGTCTCCGCCCCATTCTAGATCTGAGCCACCTGAACAACTTTATAGAGTACAAAAGGTTCAGGATGGTGACTCTGCCCGGCCTGCTGCCCATGATCTACCAACAGGATTGGATCTTCTCACTGGATATGCAGGATGCCTACATCCACATGAAGAGCCTGCCAGCCCACAGAA
Organism: Neoceratodus forsteri; assembly: GCA_016271365.2. NCBI lineage: Eukaryota > Metazoa > Chordata > Ceratodontiformes > Ceratodontidae > Neoceratodus > Neoceratodus forsteri. The sequence continues at coordinate 347,646,923 of CM028138.1, read as the reverse complement.
AGTATCGCCATTTCATCTTCAAAGGAGAACGCTTTCAGTTCAGAGCACTACCGTTTGGCATCTCCTCGGCACTGAGGGTTTTCACCAAGTGCATAGTGGTTGTGGCAGCAGCTCTCAGGAGAAAGGGTCATTATGCCTACCCTTACCTGGATGACTGGCTACTCATAGCTGCTATGGAGGAACAGCTAAGTCGTTCAACAGAGGAGACCTTCCAAATCTTCCAAGACTTGGGGAACACTCTGAACATCTCCAAGTCATTCCCTGAGCCTACCCAGAGGTTGCAGTACATCAGGGCAGTCTTGGACACCATGCAAGGGAATGCTTTTCTCTGTTAGGACCAAGCAGACAGGCTGAGAGCTATTGCTGGGAGGATCATCTCAACAAACCCGATCTCAGCCAGAGTAGTGCTACAGCTTTTAGGCCGCATGGCAGCAGCCATCACTACAGTTCCCCTGGCCTGTCTGGACATGGGGGTTTCCGCAGTGAAACCTCAGGGTTCAACGGGATCAACGCATGGATGATCTCGACCAACCTGTCAGGATCTCCAAGGCAGTACACCATACTCTGGAGTGGTGGCTCACTCCTTCCCATCTGGACACCAGAGTTCCCTTTCAAAAACCCTGTCCTCAGCAAGTTCTGACTATGGACGCCTCGGGGATGGGATGGGGGCGCATATGGCATCCCACCAAACAAGGGGCTCCTGGTCTTTGGTGGAGAGCAATCTCCACATCAGTGTGCTGGAGATAAGGGCCGTCTTATATTCTCTGCAAGCCTTCCAATCCATGCTCAGGCCAGGGACTCTACTAGTCCAGTCAGACAACACTCCGGTTGTCTTCTACCTCAACAAGCAAGAGGGCATGCATTCTTACCTGTTGTGCAGGGAAGCGATGAGAGTTTGCCACTGGATCACAATCTGGAAATGACGGCTGTTCATGTTCCCGGGATCCACAGCAATCTTGCAGACAGCCTAAGCCGCTCTCAATCACGGAGTCACAAATGGGAGCTACTGCAAGAAGTTGCAGATGGCCTTCGGACAGTGGGGTTGGCCAGAACTGGACCTCTTTGCGTCCCCACACAACGCCAAACTGACCAATTTCTGCTCGCTAAATCCAGGGCTTGGTGTTTTCTGGCGTGATGCATTGTCCCACTCTTGGACAGGGAGGTTTCTGTATGCCTTCCCTCTCTTTTTTTAGCTTCTCCAGAGAATTCTGCTCAAGATGCAAGTAGAGAGCACACACGATCCTCGTGGCGCCCCTTTGGCCTCATCAGATCTGGTTCCCATTGTTCCAGAAACTAACATCGGAACCACCGGTCCCATTGCCCTTGTCCGCTCACTTGCTCTCCCAGGAGCAGGGAACTCTGGGACATCCAAATCTTCAGTCTCTGCATGCATGGCCTCTGCAGACCTGATCTGGAACAGATTCGGAGTATCCTGTAGAGTGGCGGAGGTTCTCGTGGCAGCAAGAAAATCCTCAACCAGAGTGCCAATTGCCATGAAATGGAAACGTTTCTGTTCATGGGCATCCCCCTGTTCTGTGGACCCTTTCCACTTTTTGGTGGAATCTGTGCTGGAGTACATTTTCACTGTCAGGCAAGTGACTCAGCTACTCATCCATTAAGGTGTACCTCTCTGCGCTGTCAGCTTACCATGCGCCATGGATGGGAAAGCTCTGGCACAAGTGGATGTGTGCAAGACCTTCCTAAGAGGTATCTTGCACATCAAGCCTCCCAGAAGGGATCCTGTTCCTCCATGGGATCTTCTTTTTATGTAAGAGAAGCTTACGTTGCCTCCCTTTGAACCAGCCGTGGTATAGAATATAGGACCACCTATAGGAATGCCCAGGCCAAGGAAAGGCAAGCCACTCCTCAGAGGCAGCATCCCAGGGCAGGCCTTTTCATAAGCCTTTCTACCAAGCCCAGGCCTCCTCTTCTGCCTATGCTCAGAGGGGGTTCTTCAGAGGGAGAGGCAGAAGGGGTACAAGCAGACATGCTCCCACCCCTCAGCCTAAAACCCCTGCCAAGCAGGCACCCTGATGGGATTGCCATGGCCGATTCTCCACTACTTGTAGGGGGCAGGCTGGCTTACTTTGTCCAGGACTAGAAGTCTCTAACATCAGACAAATGGGTCCTGGAGGTAGTAAGCCAGGGACTGGTTCTCCGCTTCAAAAAATTTCCAAAGCTGAGAACCAGATCCTTTCCACCTGCAAATCCCTCAGAAGCACTTGCCGTAGAGGCAGAGGTCTCTTCCTTCCTAGCTCTCAGAGCTGTGGAAAGGGTTCCACCCCTGCACCATGGCAAAAGATTGTATTCCAGGTACTTCCTTACTCCCAAAAAGACAGGAGAATGGCGGCCCATCCTGGATCTCAGATATTTAAGCAAGCACCTTTTAAAACCAAAATTCAAAATGGTGACTCTGGGAATAATTCCACCCTCTTTAAGGCCAGGGGACTGGCTAGTCTCCCTGGACCTCAAGGATGCCTACTTCCATATTCTCATCAGAAGCTCCCATCTAAAGTACTTCGGGTTCGAGCTGCCCTCAGGCCATTACCAATTCAGAGCAGTGCCCTTCAGCTTAACCTCTGCTCCAAGGGTGTTCACAAAATGCCTGACAGTAGTAGTTGCTTCTCTAAGAAGGCAAAGGATTGCCATCTTCCCATACCTAGACGACTGGCTCATAGTAGGCCAGTCCCCAGAACAGGTCAAGTTACACCTACAGATAGCTCAGCAACTGCTCACCTCTCTAGGTTTCCTTCTGAATCTTTCGAAGTCAGTTCTAGAGTCTGTTCAGCTCCTCACCTTCATAGGCACAGAGCTAGATATAGAAATGGCCAGAGCCTTCCTTCCCTCCCCTGGACAGGGCCAGGACCCTTATCACACTGGCCTCTTCATTCACCCTACAGGTGTCTCGTCCAGCAAGGCATTTCCTGCAGCTCCTGGGTCACATGGCTGCTTCTACAGCAGTGGTGCAGGGAGCAAGATTTCAGATGAGAGATATTCAGTTCCGCTTGAGAGCCTTTTGGTCTCAGAAAAAGGACCCTCTGACCAAACTGATTCCAGTGACTCGAACACTGATCCAGGCCTTGCAGTGGTGGCATGATCAGAACAATCTAAGACAGGGAGTTCCCTTTGTCACTCAGTCTCACTCTCTAATCCTTACTACAGATGCCTCCCTCTTGGGATGGGGGGCCCATTTGGGAGACCTGACCACCCAAGGGTTGTGGTCCCCTCAGGAATCTCTGCTTCACATCAATCTGTTGGAACTCAGAGCAGTATTTCTAGCACTTCAAACCTTTTCCAAGTCTGTTCAGAACAAAGTTATTCAGATCAAAACAGACAATACTGCCACAATGTGGTATCAACAAGCAAGGAGGCACTTGGTCTACGGCCTTGTGCACGGAAGCAATGCAGTTGTGGTCTCTGGCTTACTCCCTGAACACCTCCCTCACAGCAGTACACCTCCCAGGCAAGGACAATGCCCTGGCAGATGCTCTCAGCAGGATATTTCAAACAACATGAAGTCTTGCTATATTATGACATATGCATTGAGTCCCAACCTTCAAACTGCTCCGGAGGTGAAAGAGTTAACTTTCCATGCCAGGCATGGAACTTTGAGCATGAGCTCGGTTGAAAACTCTGTCTGTTGGTCTTCAAACTCAAACTGTCAGATTCTTTACTCCGCCTCACTGAGGAGTGCACAGGCCAAGGAAAGGCAGGCCACTCCTCAAAGGCAGCCTTCCAGGGGCAGGGGCAGACCTTTTCATAGGCCTTTTTACCAAGCCCAGGCTTCCTCTTCAGCTTATGCCCAGAGGGGGTTCTTTAGAGGGAGAGGCAGACAGGGTACAAGCAGACCTGCTTCCACCCCTCAGCCTAAAGCCCCTGCCAAGCAGGCACCCTGATGGGGTGGCCAGGGCCGGTTCTCCACTACCTGTAGGGGGCAGGCTGGCTTACTTTGTCCAGGACTGGAAGTCTTTAACATCAGACAAGTGGGTCCTGGAAGTGGTAAGCCAGGGACTGGTTCTCAGCTTCAAAAACTTTAAGATGAGAACCAGGTCCTTTCCACCTGCAAATCCATCAGAGGCACTTGCCCTAGAGACAGAAGTTTCTACCCTCCTGGCTCTCAGAGCTGTGGAAAGGGTTCCACCCTACACCAGGGCAAAGGTTGTACTCCAGGTACTTCCTTACCCCAAAAAGACAGGAGAATGGCGTATCCTAGATCTCAGATACCTAAACAAGCACCTTTTAAAACCAAAATTCAAAATGGTGACTCTGGGAATTATTTTACCCTCTCTAAGGCCAGGGGACTGGCTAGCGTCCCTGGACCTCAAGGATGCCTACTTCCATGTTATCAGAAGCTCCCCCAAAGTACCTCAGATTCAAACTGCCTCAGGCCATTACCAGTTCAGAGGAATGCCCTTGGCCTCACCTCTGCCCCGAGGGTATTCACAAAATGCCTGGCAGTAGCAGTTGCCCACTTAAGAAGGCAAAAGATTGCCATCTTTCCTTACTTGGACGACTGGCTCATAGTAGGCCAGTCTCCAGACCAAGTCAAATTACATCTTGAGGTAACTCAGCAACTGCTCACATCTCTAGGTTTCCTTCTCAATCTTCCAAAGTGAGTTCTAGAGCCTGTCCAGCTTCTCACCTTCATAGGTGCAGAACTGAACACAAAAGAGGCCAGAGCCTTCCTTCCTCTGGAAAGAGCAAGGACCCTGGTCTCTCTGGCCTCCTCTTTCACCCTGCAGGTCTCTCGACCAGCAAGGCATTTTCTGCAGCTCTTGGGGCACATGGCTGCTTCTACAGCAGTAGTGCAGGGAGGAAGATTTCAGATGAGGACATCCAGTTCCATTTGAGAGCCTTTTGGTCTCGAGAGACCCTCTATCCAAATTGATCCCAGTGACTCGAACCCTTATCCAAGCCCTTCAGTGGTGGCAGGACCAGAGCAATCTGAGACAGGGGGTCCCCTTCGTCCCTCAGTCTCACTCCTTAATCCTTACTACAGATGCATCCCTCTTGGGGTGGGGAGCTCACATGGGCGACCTCACTACCCAGGGATTGTGGTCCCCTCAGGAATCCTCTCACTCATCAATCTGTTGGAACTCAGAGCAGTTTTCTAGCACTTCAAGTTTTCCAAATCTCTTCAGAACAAAGTTATTCAGGTCAGAACAGACAATACCACCACAATGTGGTACATCAACAAGCAAGGGGGCACTCGGTCTATGGCCTTGTGCACCGGAGCAATGAAGTTGTGGTCTCTGGCTTACTCTCTGAACACCTTCCTTAGTGCAGTTCACCTCCCAGGCAAGGACAATGTCCTGGCAGATGCTCTCAACAGGATTTCCCAGGGCCATCACGAATGGTCACTGGATCCCCTAGTAGTGGAGGTAGTATTTGCCAGATGGGGCACCCCGCAGATAGATCTTTTTGCAGCCCCAGACAATCACCAACTTCCCCTTTTTTGCTGCGGGCCCCCAGTGCTGGGCTTAGTCCCTCTGGATGCCTTCCTTCTCAGTTGGGAAGGGAAGTTTCTCTATTCTTTTCCCCCTTCCTCTTCTGTTCAAGGTGCTAGTCAAAATCAGATCTCAACCCTGCAAGATGATCCTGATTGCTCCAGATTGGGCCAGACAGCCCTGGTACCCACTCCTTATGTCCTTAGCAGTCCACCTTCCCCTGTGTCTTCCCAAGAATCACAACCTGTTAACCTGTGCTCAGGGGAGAGTTTGGTACCCGAACCTCAAATCTCTCAATCTCAAGGCCTGGCTCTTGAAGAGTTAGAGTTTGCTGACCTACATCTCTCCCAAGGTGTATTGGATATCTTGAAGGCTTCTAGGAAGCCTTCCACCAGGGCTACTTATAATTCCAAATGGAAGAGATTTTCCATATGGTGCTCTGGCAAGCATATCTCCCCAGAATCTGCTGACTTACCCACAGTCCTGGATTATATGGTGCATTTGAATACTTTGGGGCTGAGACCAGCTACCTAAAAGTGCACCTGGCAGCCGTGTCTGCTTTCTTATCAGCAGGTAAACCCTCTTCTCTTTCAGCTCATCCTGTATTCTCCAAGTTTTTCAAGGGGTTGCTTCACACAACCCCCAATTCAGAGGACCCTGCCCCTGCCTGGGATCTTAATATTTGCATTGCCCAGCTTATGCAACCCCCTTTTGAGCCCTTGTCTTCAGCAGAGCTTAAGTACTTGACTTGGAAAACTGTGTTTTTGGTAGCCATCACTTCTGCCAGGCGCATAAGTGAATTACAAGCATTGTCAGTGGAGCCTGATTTTATCTCCTTTCATAGAGATAAGGTGGTCCTCAGGACTAACAGAAAGTTCTTGCCTAAGGTGGTTTCAGACTTCCACCTTAATCAATCTGTGTCCCTCCCTGTGTACTTCACTGACCATTCCTCCTCTGGCGAGAGGAGACTGCACAGTTTAGATGTCAAAAGAGCCCTTAGTTACTAATAGAACGTACCAAGGGTCCCAGGTTTGACTCCCTCCAACTGTTCCTCACTTATGGAGAGGTTGGTAAAGGGAAACCTGCCATTAAAAGATCCATTGCCAGGTGGATTGTCTCTTGTATCCAATTTTGCTATGAAAAACTGGGTAAGGTTCCTCCCTCAGGCCTGAGGGCTCACTCTACCAGAGGTACAGTTGCGTCTCTGGCTGCTGCCAGGGACATCCCTATCCTAGAGATATGTCAAGCAACTACCTGGAAAACAGTTCACACTTTTACCAAGCATTACTCCCTGGACATCCAGGCTAGGAGTGATGCTCGGTTTGGCACAGCTGTGCTTCAGAGCCTATTTCCTAAGTAGGTTCTGTCCCTCCTCCATGGAGGTACTGCTGTGTAGTCTGCATATGTCATAATATAGCAAGACTTCATGTTGTTTGAAGAAAAAATTTCTCACCTTAGTAATATTGTTTTTTCTAATGGAGTCTTGCTATATTATGACCTCCCCCCCTGCCTGCCCCTCTCAGAACCTCTGCTTTTGGGATGTAGGTGGGCAGTGCAGTGTTGGCACTTAGTAGATGCCCACTTTGTTTTTTTTCACCCCTCCTTTTTGGGGGTGGTTGGGTGTTGTGTTTTTCATTTTTTGGGTCTCCTGACTTGAGTCTTTGTTTTGGGACCAAAAAATGTGTTCTTATACTTAGTAACCAGTTGGCTAGTGTAGGTTTACAGCTTCCACACAGAACCTTAGTGAGTTTTGCTCGTAAAGATCTGACAGTTTGAGGTTGAAGAACAACAGACAGAGTTTTCAACCGAGCTCGTGCTCAAAGTTCCATGCCTGGCATGGAAAGTTAACTCTTTCACCTCTGGAGCAGTTCGAAGGTTGGGACTCACTGCATATGTCATAATATAGTAAGACTCCATTAGAAAAAACAACATTACTAAGGTGAGTAATTTATTCCTCAGGGCTATCACGAATGGTCACTGGATCCCCTGGTTTTGGAGGTGATATTCTCCAGATGGGGCACCCCACAGATAGATCTTTTTGCAGCCCCAGACAATCACCAACTTCCCCTTTTTTGCTGCAGGCCCCCAGTGTTGGGCTCAGTCCCCCTGGATGCCTTAGTTCTCAGTTGGGAAGGGAAGTTCCTGTATGCTTTTCCCCCCTTCCCTCTCCTGTTCAAAGTGCTAGCCAAATATGGTCTCAACCCTGCAAGGTGATCCTGATTGCTCCAGACTGGGCCAGACAGCCCTGGTATTCTCTCCTATTGTCCTTAGCAGTCCACCTTCCCCTGTCTCTTCCCAGGAATTACAACCTGTTAACTTGTGCTCAGGGGAGGGTTTGGTACCCGCGAATCTCAAATCTCTCAATCTCAAGGCCTGGCTCTTGAAGAGTTAGTTTGCTGATTTACACCTCTCCCAAGGTGTTATGGACATTCTAAAGGCTTGTAGGAAGCCTTCCACCAGAACTACTTATAATTCCAATTAGAAAAGATTTTCCATATGGTGCTCTGGGAAGCATATTTCCCCAGAGTCTGCTGATCTGCCCATAGTCCGTGACTATATGGTCCATCTGAATAGCTTGGGACTCAGACCAGCTACACTAAGGGTGCATCTGGCAGCTGTCTCTCCTTTCATTTCAGCAGCTCACCCTGTATTCTCCAAGTTTTTCAAGGGATTGCTGCCTACCTGTCTGCCATTCAGGGACCCTGCCCCTGCTTGGGACCTTAATGTTTGCATTGCTCAGCTTATGCAACCCCCTTTTGAGCCTTTGTCCTCAACAGAGCTTAAGTACTTAACTTGGAAAACTGTGTTCCTGGTAGCCATCACTTCTGCCAGGCGCATAAGTGAGTTACAAGCCTTGTCAGTGGAGCCTGATTTTATCTCTTTCCATCGAGATAAGGTGGTCCTCAGGACTAACAGGAAGTTTTTGCCTAAGGTGGTTTCAGACTTCTACCTTAACCAATCTATTTCTCTTCCTGTGTACTTCACTGACCATTCCTCCTCTGGTGAGAGGAGGCTGCACAGTTTAGATGTGAAAAGAGCCCTTAGTTACTACATAGAACGTACCAAGGGTCACAGGTTTGACTCCCTCCAACTGTTCCTCAGTTATGGTGAGGTTGGTAAAGGAAAACCTGCCACTAAAAGATCCATTGCCAGGTGGATTGTCTCTTGCATTCAATTTTGCTATGAAAAACTAGGTAAGGTTCCACCCTCAGGCCTGAGGGCTCACTCTACCAGAGGTACAGCTGCTTCCCTGGCTGCTGCCAGGGATATTCCTATCATAGAGATGTGTCAAGCACCTACCTGGAAAACAGTTCACACTTTTACCAAGCATTACTCCCTGGATATCCAGGCTAGGAGTGATGCTCGGTTTGGCACAGCTGTGCTTCAGAGCTTTTTTCCTAAGTAGGTTCTGTCCCTCCTCCATGGAGGTACTGCTTGGTAGTCTGCTATTGTCAGAATACAGCAAGACTTCATGTTGTTTTGAAGAAAAAATTACTCACCTTAGTAATGTTGTTTCTTCTAATGAAGTCTTGCTGTATTCTGACCTCCCCCCTGCCTTCCCCTCTCAGAACCTTTGTTTTTGGGATGTGGGTGGGCAGTAGCAGTGTTGGCACTCAGGAGGTGCCCCACCTTTTTTATCACCCTCTTTCTTTGGGTGAGTGGGTGTTGTGTTTATTTCATTTTTTGGGTTTCCTGACTTGAGTCTTTGTTTTGGGACCAAAAAATCTGTTTTTATGTTAGTAGCCAGTTGGCTAGTGTAGGTTTACAACTTCCACACAGGACCGCAGTGAGTTTAGCTCGTAAAGATCTGACGGTTTGAGTTCAAACAGCAACAGACAGAGTCTGAACCGAGCTCGAGCTCAGCGTTCCATGCCTGGCATGGAAAGTTAACTCTTTCATCTCCAGGGCAGTTCGAAGGTTGGGACTCACTGCTATTGTCAGAATACAGCAAGACTCCATTAGAAGAAACAACATTACTAAGGTGAGTATTTTTTTCTTCTGGTCCAGGAAGAGATTTCAGCACTGTTGCTGAAACGGGCGATAGAACCTGTCCCCCTTCCCCTACAGGGAACGGGTTACTATTCCCACTTCCTCCTGGTCCCGAAGAAGACAGGAGATGTAAAACCTATCCTAGATCTTGGTTCCCTGAACCTATTCGTGGAATACAAGAGGTTCAGAATGCTCTCACTGCAGAGCCTTCTGCCCCTCCTCCGCTTGGGCCAGTGGCTGTGCGCTCTGGATATGCAGGACGCTTACGCATATATCCATTCGCCCGTCCCACCGTAAATATCTCCATTTTGCTTTCCAGGGGGACCACTACCAGTTCAAGGCACTTCCATTTGGCCTCTCCCCGGTTCCCCGAGTATTTACCAAGTGCCTTGCGGTGCTGGCGGCCTACCTGCTTACCTGGGAAGCGCAGGTTTTCCCGTACCTGAACGACTAGCTCCTGGCGGCCTCATGCAGGGAGGAACTCCAGTGCTGCCTCTCCCTTACCCAACAGGTCTTTGCCTGCCTGGGTATTACCATCAACCATTCCAAGTCTCACTTGATCCCATCCCAGAGACTCCAGTTTATCAGGGCAATACTGGACACGACCCTGGGCAGGGCCTTCCTGCCACCGGAGAGGGCAGCCACTATTCAGACTCGGGTAAGCCTGTTGTCCAGCCGCAGGCGAGTCACTGCAAGGTCGGTTCTTCGCCTTCTCAGGCTCATGGCGGCTGCTATCCCGACAGTTCCTTGCGCTCGGCTCCACATGAGGGTTTCCCAGTGGGCATTTCACTCCCAATGGGATCAGTTGGAGGACGACTTGGATCAGCTGGTCCTGGTGTCCTCTCCCATGGTTCGAGACTTGCAGTGGTGGATGATCAGAGAGAGAACCTGATTCGGGAGGTTCCATTCTTCCTTCCTCCCCCCTTCCAGACTTTGACCACAGATGCCTCAGGCGAAGGTTGGGGAGCCCATCTCGGTCCTCATTGGACTCCGGGCTCTTGGTCCAAGCTCTAACAAACACTTGACATCAATGTGCTCGAGCTCTGGGCAGTGCTTTATGCACTCCAAGCCCTCCATCTGTATCTCCTTCCAGGCCACCTAGCCATCCAGACGGATAATATGTGTGTGGTATGGTGCATTAGCAAACAGGGAGGGACTCGGTCCTACCCTCTTTGCAGGGAAGCAGTGAGAGTGTGGGATTGGGCAACACGACACAACCTTCACCTTACAGCAGCTCATGTTCCGGGAGTCCAGAACACCTTGGCAGACGAGCTGAGTCACTCGTCCGCCCTGGCCCACGAGTGGGAACTGGATCAAGGGGTCCTAGACGATATCTTCCTACGTTGGGGAACACAACAGGTCGACCTGTTCACTTTCCCTCAAAACGCAAAACTTCCAGATTTCTGCTCGCTAGTTCAAAAGTGAGGCATTTTCTGGAGAGACGCTCTGTCTCTAGATTGGAAGGACAGATTAGTCTTTGCCTTTCCCCCAGTTCCTCTGATCCCACGGGTCTTGCAGAAGCTAGGTTCAGAAGGAGCACGAATGATTCTGATCGCTCCATTTTGGCCCAGGCAAGTTTGGTTCTCTCTTCTGCAACAATTCTCAGAGGAACCTCTGCTCCCTCTTCCTCTGTCACGATGTTTACTGACCCAGGATTGAGGGTCCCTGGTCCGTCCAGATCTCAGGTCCCTTCGGCTACATGCATGGCTCTTGCAGACATAGCCCAAGCCCGCTTTGGAGTTTCTCCCCAGGTGGCAGAAATTCTGGTGGAGGCTAGGAAACCTTCCACTAGGTCTACCTATGCCATGAAGTGGAAAAGGTTCACAGTCTGGGCTGCTTTGAAAGTCGTTCAGCCTTTCTCCTGCCCCGCGGGACGTCTGTTGGAGTACCTGCGCCATCTCTTCGACCTAGGTCTCAGTCACTTCTCTCTGAAAGTCCACACGGCGGCCATTTCGGCCTATCACGTTCCCTTTTCAGACGGAACGTTTGCTCAGCTGGAAGTCTCTAAGACTTTCCTCAGAGGGGTTCTCCACCTGAGACCTCCTATTCGAGTTCCCTTCCCTCCTTTGGATCTGAATTTTGTTCTTGAGAAACTAACTCTGCCTCCTTTTGAACTGGCAGCCTCTGCAGACTTGAAGTTCCTTTCTTAGAAGACACTTTTTCTCGTGGCCATTACCTCGGGTCAGAGGATTTTCGAGCTCCATGCCCTGAAGTGTAAAATTCCATACTTGATTTTCCACAAGGAAAGTGTGGCTCTGCGCACCAATCCTAAGTTTCTCCCCAAGGTGGTAGCGGAATCTACATTGAACCAGTCCATAGAGTTACGCGCTTTCTTTACGCAGTACTCCAGTCAAGAGGAGTATTTTCTATATACTATGGATGTTCACTGGATCCTGAGATACTACACTAACAGGACAAAGGATCTCAGAAAGACTGATCAACTGTTTGTCTCCTTTGCACCCAAAAGAGAAAGCAATGCTGTTTCTAAGCAATGCCTATCCAAATGATAGAAATGATAGAAGGCTTCCTTAGAATGGCAGAAAAAGGGGAGATATTGTTGGTGGGGGACCTGAATATGCCAGATGTTAACTAGAGCACCTTTGCTGCAGGCACATCCAAGAGCAGGGTCATTCTTGATGCCCTACAGGGGGCATGCCTCAGACAGCTAGTATTGGGAGCAATCTTAGACCTGGTACTCTCAAATGGGAACGGAGAAAGAATCTCAGATTTTGAGGTGGGTAGCCATCTGGGAACAAGCGACCACCAAACAGTGTGGTTCACGATAAACACAGCCATACAAAAGCAAGAGTATTGGACTTTAGGAGGGTTGACTTTGGGAAAATGAGAGAGTGCCTTAGAAAAGCACTAGCAAACAGGCAAGAAGGAGGGGTGGAGGAACAATGGGGAGTAATCAGAACAGCCATCACAGAGGCAACAAGCCTTTGTGTAAAGCAAATCAATAAAACACAACGAAGGGAAAAACCACTATGGTTCTCAAAAGAGGTGGCAGGGAAGGTTAAGGAGAAAAGGATAACATTCAGGAAATATAAGGAAACGCAGAAGGAGCAGGACAGAGAACTTTATCAGTTAAAGCAGAAAGAGGCTGGGAAGGCAGTCAGAATAGCAAAGGCCCAAACCGAGGAAAGGATAGCCAATTCTGTTAAGAAGGGGGATAAGACCTTTTATAGGTACATTAGGGAGCGAAGAAAGACCAAAGGAGGGATACTGAGGCTTAATAAAGGGGAGGGAATGTGGGTAGATGGGGACAGTGAAAAAGCAGGGATACCGAACGAATATTTCTGCTCAGTATTCACAAAGGAAGAGGAGGGGGAGGTACCTAAACTAAACAAGAGAAACACTCTTGAGGATGGGGGTCGATACCAGTCCATTTACAGAAGAAAGGGTTCTGAAAGAACTAATAAAATGTAAGGTGGACAAAGCAATGGGGCCTGATGGGATTCACCTAAGAATTCTAAAAGAACAAAGGGTAGAACTAGTGACACCGCTGACTACTCTTTTTAACAAATCATTTGAGGATGGGTTGGTACCTGAGGACTGGAGGAGGGCAGATGTGATTCCTCTTCACAAAAGTGGGAGCAGGACAGAGGCAGGAAACTACAGACCAGTTAGTTTGACCTCAGTGGTAGGGAAAATGATGGAATCACTTCTGAAGGAAAGAATTGTTGAGTACCTAGAGGCCAGTGGGGCACAGGACCCAAGGCAGCATGGATTCACGATGGGAAGGCCGTGTCAGACTAATCTAATAGATTTCTTTGACTGGGTGACCAAAGTAGTAGACCAGAGAGGGGCTGTGGACATGGCCTACCTAGATTTTAGCAAGGCATTTGATACAGTCCCACACAAAAGATTAATACACAAGTTAGCCAGCCTTGGAGTGGGCCCCAAGGTGGTAGCCTGGATAAAAAATTGGCTAGACAACAGGGCAGCAAAGGGTAGTAGTAAATGGAGTGCACAGTGAAGAAATGAGGGTTACTAGCGAGAATTACCGCAGGAGTTCAGTACTGGGACCGTCCTTTTAATGTTTTTATAAGTGACATTGCAGAGGAACTGGAAGGAAAAGTATGTCTCTTTGCAGACGACACAAAGATCTGCAACAGGGTTGATACACAAGATGGAATGGAAAGGATGAGAAGGGACTTGGCAAGGTTGGGAATGGTCAAATGTTAGCAACTCAGATTCAGTGCAAAAAGTGCAAGGTAATGCACATGGGAAACAAAACCAGGGAAGAGTACACAATGGGGGTGAGATACTGACAGCAGTAAAATGGAAAGGGACCTGGGGGTAATTATATCAGATGACCTAAAGGTGGGTAAGCAATGTGAGAAGGCAGTAAGGAAGGCTGGGGATACTGGGATGCATAGGAAGAGGCATCAATAGTAGAAAACAGGAAGTTGTTATCCCTCTGTACAGACAGTTGGTGAGACCCCATCTAGAGTACTGTGTGCAGTTCTCGAGACCCCATCTCCGCAAAGACATAGAGTGGAGGCAGTCCTTAGGAGGGCAACCAAAATGATGCAGGGTCTGCACCAGAAGACATACGAAGAAAGTCTAAAGGAGCTTAATATGTATACCCTTGAGGAAAGAAGGGAGAGAGGGGACATGATAGAAACTTAAAGTACCTCAAGGGAATCAACAAAGTCCAAGAGGGTAGCATCTTTCAAAAAAAGAGATGTGCAAGAACAAGGGGGCACAATTTGAAAATAGAGGGGGGCGTGCTCAGAGGTAATGTGAGGAAGTATTTTTTCATGGAGAGGGTCATGGATGCATGGAACAGCCTCCCTGAGGAGGTCGTGGAGTCAAGAACAGTGGGGGAATTCAAGAATGCTTGGGACAGACATAAGGCAGTCCTAGTGCGGGGTAGGAGGAAGTAAGCTGTTGGTTAACTAGGATCTGCAGCTTATCTGTTAGGTAGGAAAATGGGCAGACTAGGTGGGCCAAGCGGTTCTTATCTGCCGTCAAATTCTATGTTTCTAAATGGTTGGCTCATTGCATCACTTTCTGTTATGACAAGTACAACAAGACCCTTCTGGGTCAAGTAAGAGGACACTCCATCAGAGGAGTCGCTGCCTCAGCGGCTTGTTTCAAGAATGTGTCAGCGGCAGACATCTGTGCTGCCATCACTTGGACTTCCATCCATACTTTTACAAAACATTACAGTTTGGATATTGCTTCTCGCTGTAGAGCAGGCCTTGGGTTGGCTGTCTTGCAAGGCCTCCTTTCTTAAGGCCTTTACAGCTAAAGGATCTACTCTGAGTAGCTTTCCTCCTCCCATGTGCTGCTTCTTGTTCCAGACTGCTTGGGACTCAGTCCTATATGTAATTACCTACTGCAAGAGCCCTCTTGAAGTAAGATAGTACAGTTACGTAAGAACTACCGTAACAGTAGATCTTCAGAGAGAGGCTCTTGCAGTAGGTAACTCTTCCACCCTCCATCCCTAAGCTTTTAACTCCTTTTCCAGTGAGAGAAAATGCTACTTCTTTCGATCCGGCCTCCCTTGGCGGGAAAGAACTGGAAGGCGGGTGTGATGGACCGCCCCTTTATATTGACGTCTCCTGGCACCGGTCACCTGACGTGGGGGCGGTCCCTCGCCAGGGACTGCTAGCTAGAAATTTTTCCATGGGGGTCTGCCACCTGCCAGCGTCAGTCCTATATGTAATTACCTACTGCAAGAGCCTCTCTCGAAGATCTACTGTTACAGTAAGTTCTTGCGTAACTGTACTTTCCTTTCAAAGGTGGTGTCTAAATTAGTTTTAAATGAGGACATCCCAACTACCAGTTTACTACCCAGAGTACTCAGAGGACAGGCCTTGTTAGATACTCTGGATGTACATAGAACTCTCCATTGCTATATAGAACAGACCCAATTGTCAAGAAAGACCAATTGTTTGTCTCCTTTGCCCAAAGAATGTTGGGGGTTCCATTGACCAAGCAGACGCTGGCCAAATGGTTGGTCAACTGCATTAGCTTTTGTTACCACAAGTACAACAAACCCTTGCTGGGACCAGTCAAGGGTCACTCCACAAGGAGGGTCGCAGCTTCTTTTGTGTGCCTCAAAAATGTGTCTGCAGCAGATCTCTGTGCAGCTACTACTTGTAGTTCAGTCCACACTTTCATTAGGCACTACAGTTTGGACATTGCTTCCAGAAGGAGAGCAGGTTTCGGCCTTGTGGTCCTCCAGGGACTACTCTCCTAAATAGTGCCAAGGACTCTGTTTTTTCCTAGTCTGCCACCCTTCTGACCTGGGTCTCTCCTTGTACTGCTTGAGACTCAGTCCTATATGTGTTACCTGCTGCAAGAGCTTCCTCTCGAAGTAAGATAGTAAGTTACGCAAGAACTTACCATAACAGTAGACCTTCGAGAGGAGCTCTTGCAGCAGGTGGTTTTCCCTCCCACCTGCCCTAGGGTTATGTAACTGTACTTCTCTCTGTGGTATGGGAGATCCTCCTCAGTTCCCCATCCTGTGTCTCAGCCAGGTCTCTGGCGGGACGAACTGAGGTAGTGCTGGGGGTCTGCCCCCTTTATACCACACAGGATGTCAGGGCGGGGCCGACGTCAGGGGGCAGTCCCCCCCGCCTTGCACTGCTAGCTAGAAATTTTCCGTGCGGTCCTAGTGCCTGGCGGCATAGTCCTATATGTGTTACCTGCTGCAAGAGTTCTCGAAGATCCACTGATACGGTAAGTTCTTACATAACTGTACTTTCCAGATGGTCACTCCAAACTGGATTATTCCATACTTGGAGCAAAGAATGTGGTTCTGCTCCCTAGACCTTCAGGATGTGTTTTTCCACATTCCTGTTTGTCGATTCCCACCGCTAGTACCTCCGGTTCCATGCTTAAGGGGTCTTGTGCCAGTTGCAGGTCATGCCCTTGGCCTCTCCTCAGTGCCCAGTGTCTTCAAATGCATGGCAGTGGTGGCGGCCCACCTGCTGTGCCTCATGATCAGAATGTATCCCTATCTCTATGACTGGCTATTGGCCAGTTCCTCCAGAGAGACCATGGGGGGGTATCCACAGATCTGACTTTCCAGACTTAGATGACCTGAGGTCGAGGCACTAGGGTTTGTGTGGCTGAAGAAAGCTACACACTGGCAGATTGAATGCTGTATTATGCTTTGCAAAATAAACAAACTTTGGATGGATTAACTGAATAAACTGGTTGTGAGTCTTGTTACTGTATTGTTGTGAGTGCTTGCCTTTCTGAGGAACTTGTAGAAGCTTCGGCCTGCTGGTCAACCCAGACAAGTCCGAACTGGTACCTACGCAGGTGATCCAAGTTCATCGGAACAGAACTAGACTCCCTGTGGGCCAAGGCCCACCTCCCTGCGGACTGGGCACTGGATCTTACGTTCTTTGCCTGATCCTTTCAGGTTGGGCTCTCATGCCCTGCCAGGGATTTCCAGTGACTGTTGAGGTACATGGTGTCCCGCATCATCGTGATCTGTTTGAACCGCTTGCAGGTGCACCACTTTCAGTGGGAGTTGGACCGTCAGTGGTCCTAGTGCCTAGGCCACTTGGACCATCTTGTCATAGTTGTGGGATGTATCCAGTGGTGGCTAGTCCCATAGTACTTGGAGGAAGGAATACCCTTTATCTGCCCAAAACCAACCATCACAGTCATGACTGATGCATCTCTGGTGGTGTGGTGAGTGCATCTGGGAGCCCACAGGTTCTGATCAGCGAGAGAGTCCCGTCCCCACATAAACCTGCTGGAGCTCCATGCAGTGCATTAGGCTCTGACAGAATCCACTCCGCTAGTCGGGGTCAGGTCATGCAGCTCCAGATGGACAACACCATGACCATAGTTCTGCTTGAACATGCAAGGTGGATCTCGTTCTCTTCCTCTGTTTTGGGAGGCACTCCACGCCTGGATGCAGATCTTCTGGCAATACACGTCGCAGGAGAGAACAGTCAGCTGGCAGATGCTCTCAGCCGGGTAAGAGAGAATGTTGCACGAGTGATCCCTGCATCAGGAGGTGGCAAACCACCTGTTCTTCATGTGGAGCACACCCTTGATGGACCTGTTTGTCTCATGGGAGATTGTGAAACTGAGGCTGTTTCGTGCCTGCCCTCCTCAGTCTGGGACACTGATGGGGGATGCCTTCAAGAGTCTCTCTACCCCAGGCCTTGAGTACACCATTCCCCTGATCCACTAGGTGGTGGTCAAGGCGCAGATGGATAAGGCACAAATGTTCCTGATAGCTACGGACTGGCCACGGCAGTTCTGGTACCCAGATCTCCACCTCAGCAGCAGTCCTTTGTG
This sequence comes from Neoceratodus forsteri, assembly GCA_016271365.2. Taxonomy (NCBI): domain Eukaryota; kingdom Metazoa; phylum Chordata; order Ceratodontiformes; family Ceratodontidae; genus Neoceratodus; species Neoceratodus forsteri. Next base: position 347,629,206 of record CM028138.1, on the reverse strand, counting down.
GAGACTGCCTCTGCCCAGACATCAGTGGATGGTCCTGCACCCAAACCTTCAGTCCCTGTACCTCACAGCCTGGTTCCTGAGCGGCTAGAGTTCCAGGCCTTGGTTTTCTCTGAGGATGTTCTCCACATTGTGGAGGCCTTCAGGAGTCTAATCACAGATGGTTATGCCTTTAGATGGAAGAGATTTTCAATGTGGTGTCAGGGCAAGGGGCTGGATCCCCTTGTTTTGTCTTATGGCTAGCATCCTGGATTACCCCGCTCTCTTTCCCAGCTGGGACTGTGGGTAGCAACCCTAAAGGTGCACCTGGCAGCCATCTCTGCTTACCGGGCTTGGGCTGATAAGCCAACAGTGGAGCATCAGAAGGTGGTTGGGCACTTTTTCAAAGGCCTAGACCACTTGTTCCCTCCAGTGCATATTCACTTTCCACTGTTGGATGTACTGCTGGTATTGACCATGCCTTCCACAAGGACAAAGTTGTCCTTCACCACAACCCAACGTTTCTCCCAAAGGTGGTATCAGAGTCTCACCTTAACCCGGAGATTAACTTACCATTGCATTTCACCAGCCAATCCCCTGGACCTGCAGAGGGCGCTATCCTACTACATGGAGCAGTTGGCTGCTGAAGCTGCACCTGGGAGACCAGTAGCAAAGCAGATGATTGCCAGATGGATTACATTCTGCATCAACCTCTGCTTACAAGTTGACTGGTAGGGAGCCTCTTGTAGGGCTTTGGGCTCATTTCACCGGACATAGTGCTGCCTTAGTGGCTGCTTCCAGGGACTTCTGATCTAGGTGATCTTCAGAGCTACTACCTAGAAGTTAGCACACACCTTCATTTTCCATTACCGGATCAACCTAGAGTCACACCGGGATGCAGGTCTTGGGACCTCTGTTCTCCAGTCTTTGTTTGCCAAGTAGGGGTTGTGCGCCTTGCTCCCTTCTCCCGGAGAACTGCTAGGAGTCTGCCAGAGTTGGATAAGTGAATCATATCCACCCCACCCCCAGAAGAAAAGGTTACTCACCTGTAACCATAGTTTTCGGAGTGATGTATGGTCCATTCCACCCGGCCTCCCCTGGAAAGTGGCACATGGATTCTAATTCCAGCATGCAAAATCTGACATCGTGGGGTAGGAGTCGGGGATATACTGCCCAGGTGGTGGGAGGTACTTAGTTTTAAAGATGACAGGCCAATAACACTACCATTGTGCAGATGTGTTGGTTACGTATAGAATAAATAATGTGTGAGGGTGGTTTACAAGGCTGTATACCCAGCAAGAGGGTTAATATGGGCTTTTCGGCTCATGGCTTATTGCCCTAATTAGCCCCGAGATGGATATACTTCAAAGTGTTCCGCCCTTACCCATTGTTTGTTGAACATAATACATTAGAATGGTTATTGTTATGGAGATCACATTTGCAATCGCGTTATGGCACCTGAGGGTCTCTTGAAGCAAGAAGGAAATGGTGTATAATGAGTACAAGTAGGAACTTGGGGGATTTCTGGATTTGGGAGGGTTTTTTGTGTCCTTTCTTCCATGTTCTTTTGCAGCTTGTTTATTGGTTTGCTAGCTTCCTAATATTGTGTAAATTGCGTTATTAGTGATGTTCCATTGGGTTTAATGTAGTACAGGTGTATACTTTTTTGCTAGTGCAGGTATATAATTTTAATTATTTGATTAGTGCAGGTTTATAGCTTTAATTAGCTTAGGTATATAGCTGTAATTGTTCAGTTAGTGCAGATATATACAATGATCCCTCTTCTATGTGGCAACCTCCATAGATTCTGAATTGTGGTGGATAAAAGAGGGTGGCGGGTGATACGTGGTGGCAGGTAAAGGGGGGGTTGAAAATTAACAGGAGCAAGGGTGGCGGATAAAGGAGGGAACACTGTACTTTGAATTGATGGATAAATTGATTAGTCACAGGTATGGATACAGGGAAATACTGGCCTCTTCTATGGGTATAAGTTCCCATCCACATATTATAGGCGAGTAAGGTACAGTTTGGTAAACACTTACCATAACAGTAAATCTTCGAGAGTATCTCTTGCAGCAGGCCATAACACATGGGATATCAGCCACAGGCATCATATCCTCCGAAAGACTTCTCAACAGTCGATACAGGGACCTCCCCTTCCTGTCACCTGGTTTGCTCTTGCACATATATAAAGAGGAGGTCCCTGATGCTCCTCAGTATTTTTCCATCGTAGCGACCGATATGAGAAGTGTCTCTCATAAGTCTCCGACAGGAACCAAGGAGAGGAATAAAAAGGAAACAGCTCGAGGCTGGAGCAAGGTACCCTTTTAAAGCAGGAGCAAGGGGGAAGGCGAGCGGGGCAGCATGGCCTGCTGCAAGAGATACTCTAAGATCTACTGTTACGGTAAGTTCTTATGCAGCTGTACTATCTTCTTCAAGCCAATCTCTTGCAGCAGGCCATAACACATGGGCAGAATCTCAAGCAGTTATAATGCTCATGGAAGGAGGAAGCAAACTGCATCAGATGAGGACAGCCCACCCAAAAGTGGCACGTTTCTTGGAAGCAATGTCTAGACTGTAATGTTTCGTTAAGGTATTTATAGTAGATCAGGTGGCGGTCTCACAAATTTCTGAAGTTGAGACGCCTCTAAAACATACCGTGGAGGTAGCCATGCCTCTAGTAGAGTGGGCTTTACAGAACCTGCGAGAGGTTTATCACATTTGTTATATATGAATGTAATGCAGTTGGCCAACCATGTGAACAAACACTGTTTTGAAACCCGATTGCCCATTCATCCTGGGGCAAAAGAAACACAGAGTGGCTAAGTTTTTCGCAACTGTTCAGTGCGGAGAAGATTGTAGGAGTGTGGGATAGCAGATGGACACAACACAGTTCTTATAAGGTTAAGACTTTTGTCTAGTGTGATGTTTATTGCTTCATAAACATTTCTTCAAGGTAGATGCAAAAGAGAGACTTCGTAGCAAAACTAAATAGAAAATGAACACAGATAAAGTTCTTAGGATATGGCAGACTTCACTCAGCAGTACTGTGGGACTCCTCTCAGTCCTCTACCTACACCAGCCAGCAGGAACTGACCCTGTCTCTCTCAGTATCAGTCTAAAACCCATTCCAGAACTGAGTTAGAGCTTTTATAGGCTCTCTACAAGTTAGGAAATGTCCACTCCCCTGTGATTAACATCAGACATAACGTAAGATTAGCCACTGGGGCCACTGTTGCTCCATGGAGAACAGTTCAGTGGGCACCTGCAGGTTTGTTTACATCACTGGGAAAGGTCAGACCTGAGGTCAGAGCATTTTGTACTCCCAAACTCTCCTGCAGGAACTTTCATGCTGTCTGCCGCAAAAAGTATCTTAGAAGGGGGCAGCTAACATCTTAAAGAAACGGACACAAGCTTTTGTTATTCTTACATCAGAACAGTTTTGTTTTAGGTTAATATGCACAGAAAGCCACTGTACTTAACCAGGACCTGACGGCTGCTTCTCTTCGTAGCCAGGACTCAGTTTAATATCTCAGCAGTTTTATAAATAATACTATGGGGCAGTAGGGAAACTAAAGGGATACAGAAACATAAAAGGGTTTGGTTGCTCCACTAACCAAACATCCGAGCCATTTGCTTTGGAAAATAACAGTTCATACATTCCTGTCCTGAGTGTACTGTTGCTCAGGGCATTTTATTACTGGTACCAGTACTTTTCCTTATAATCCCCACATGGGCTCCTTTTCTCAAAATGTTGTAGAGGTCACTTTCTTAACGTCCCAATAGGTGGACCTTTAAAGAGAAAAAAAGGAAATGAAAGTGGGCGATAGCTAAGAGAAAAGTGGGGGGTGCCTAAAGGTGGCCAGCCTTATAGACTAGAAAATACAGATATAGAATAAAAGAAGCGAGAGAACTGTTGCAACAGAAGTTTCAGTAAATGAGAAAAGATGGTCCATTACAGTGACAGGAGTTCCCCCTGCCAGAAAGATAGTCTCAATGTTCTTTGCACATCGAGAGTATGAAGCAGGGCTTCCCCTGGATGATCAGGCTCCGTAAAATATACTGGCAACTGAATGGACCGATTTAGAGTAAATTCAGAAACCACTTTCGGAGAAAGGAGGGGTTACTATGAAGGGACACCCAATCCGTATGAAACTAAATAAGGATGCTTACACATAAGCACCTATAACTCTCAGATACATCTACCCACCAAAAAAATCTCTTTCCATGACGGAAATCAGAGCTTGCATGTATCAGCGGGCTCAAAACAACTTTGTTTTTCAAGCACAAAATTCAAATCCCACACCAGGACCGGGTCCCAAATAGGGGGATACCATTCAAGAAGGTTTTGATCAGAGGCAACTGGGACAGTGCTTTGTTGTCCACAGGTAAATGAAAAGCAGAAATAGCCGCTAGGTGTACTTTTATCGAGGAATATTTTAGGCCACCCTCGGACAGAGTGAGTGGGTAGTCTGGGATGCTCTGTAGGGAACACTCATAGGTGTCCAGTTCCTGGGAAGAGGCCCAAATGGAGAAACATGTCCATTTCATAGAGTAGGATGACCTAGTAAAGGGCTTCCGAGCCGACCTCAGGATCTCTGCTACCCCCTGGGGACACCTGATAGCGAGAGAGGACTTTGTCCTCAGGAGTCAGGCATGCAGGTGCAGGGAGTGAAGGTCTGGGTGCAGCAGGGAGCCGTTCTCCTGTGATAGGAGGGCTGGACAAAGAGGCAGAGGATATAGACACACCCCGTCCTTGACCAGTTTTAGGAGTATTCTGTATAGGGGAGGAAAGGGCGGGAAAGCGTAAAGATATTTTCCTGTCCTGGAACGAGATAAGGCATCCAGCCATAAAGTTCCAGGACCGCGCTCTACGGAGCAAAAGAGAGGCAGTTTTGCATTTTGCCGAGAGGCAAACAGGTCTAACTCCGGGTGACCCCACTGAAGGAAGACTTCTGAGATGTCAGAGTGGAGTTCCCATTTGTGGGCCCGAGGAGTGGTTCTGCTCAGGGTGTCCACTAGGGTACTCGATACCCATGGAATGTGGACCACCCGAAGGTAAATGACCTTCTGGATCGCCCAGTACCACATACTCATGGATTCTTGGCAGAGAGGGTATGAATTGGTACTGGCCTGTTTGTTCAGGTAGTGAACTATCGCTGAACTGTCTGATTGCACTAGATGGCAACCCTGAGGGAGTAATGTCTCGAACACCTGTAAGGCGTACAAGGCAGCCCTCATTTCCAGGACGTTGATGTGAAAACGAGCTTCCAGCTTTGTCCAAGAGCCCGGGGACTGAACTCCCTGAAGACGAGCACCCCAGCCCATCAAGGAGGTGTCTATCATTAGAACACTGTCCGGGACCGGAGGATGGAATGACATGCCTCTTAGTAGATTGTCCATTGACTTACAACATTGTAAGATGCAAAGCGCCGGGGAAGACAAAAGGACTGAGGCATTGAAGTCGTCCCACTTCTGATCCCATTGGACCCTGAGGGTCCATTGAAGAACTCTCATGTTGAGTCTGGCATGAGGGACAATGGGGATGGTAGCCGCCAAATGTCCCAGGAGTCGAAGATAGTCCCTTGCAGAAACATACTGAAAAGACTCCAGCCGCATGACGAGGGCCAGAATGGCATCCTCCCAAGCCTTGGGAAGAAACTCCATTCCCCAAGAGGTGTCTAGCACTGCTCCTATATACTGGAGAGTTTGTGATGGGTTCATCATAGACTTTGGGTAGTTGACCATGATGCACACTGTGGAGAACATCTCTAGAGTGTGGATCAGGGTGTATTCCAGCATGGGGTGTGTGGACGCCTTAAGGAGCCAGTTGTCCAGGTATGGAAAGACATACAGACATTCCTGGTGAAGTGCCCCTGCCACAGCCACCAGGCATTTCGTAAATACCCTGGGGGGCTGAGGAGGAAGGACCAAAACTGAAAATGACAGCCTTGAAACTGGAATCATAAGAACTGCCTATGGGCAGGGTGCATCAGGATATGAAGGTACACATCCTTCATGTCCAGTGAACAGAACCAGTCCCCCATATCCAGCATGGGGAGCAGGGTAGGGAGAGTCACCATCCTGAACTTCTGGTACCGTATGTAGAGGTTGAGACCTCTGAAATCTAGCATGGGACATAAGTCCCCCGTCCATTTGAGAACCAGAAAAAAAAAAACAGGAGTAATATCCTGAGCCTCTTTGATGGATGGGAACTGGTTCTCTGGCATGTTTCTGTAACAGAGCATGTATTTCTGCCTGCAGTACCAGAGCATGGTCCAGAGGGTAGTGTGAGACCCAAGGAGGCATGGGAGGAGGACTGATCAAGTCCAGTGTATGACCATACTGAATCAGTTGAAGGAGCCAGAGGTCTGACGTGATCCCTTACCAACCTGTGAGGTGCAGGGAGAACCTGACCCTGACAGCCGAGGAGGGTGTCTCTGCCTCCACGGCCGGAGATGGGCCTTCATGCCAAAGGTTGTCCTTGCTGAGGGGCAGCAGGGACATACCGGGATGTTCTGGGGGCATTTCTTGGGCCCAGCAGGGCTAACTGAGCCTTAACGTTTGTTAGGAGGCTGCCTCTGAGTAGTAGGTCTACCTCTGAAGGAGCGGCCCCAAAAGGATCCCCTGTATGCAGGCTTCGCTTGAGGGTGATGCAGGGTCCGAACAGACTGAAGGGGTACGACCGGAGTCTTGCAGGTCTTTCAGAATGTCTTGGGCCTGCGGCCCAAAAAGTTTGTCCCCTTTAAATGGAGCATTAAGGATGGACTGTTGTACATTCTGCGAGAATCCTGGAACCCTCAGCCATGCATGGTGTCTGAAGCAAACACCCACAGAGGAGGCTGTAGCTGAAGAATCAATGGCATCATAGGTAGCCCTGAGCAGGTGGTGGCAGACGGCCACAGCAATGGAAAGCTTCACATTGAGGTCCTCCTGAGACTGGCCTGGTGGAAGGGACCGGACCAATTCTTGAGTAGCCTTAAGGATCTCCTCCTTATATTTGTGGAGGTGGCCCATATAATTAAGAATGCAACGGGACATAGTAGCTGAAGCATAGACTCTCTTACCCATGCTGTCCAGTTTCTTGGATTCTTTAGCAGGGAGTTGAGCACTCGTATGTTGCGGTCTAGCAGATCTATCATGACCTGCATTTTTAACCATGAAATCCGCCGCTGGATGCGTAAAAAGATAACGGTGGTCCACAGGGTCCCTATAAAGTCTGCCCGCCTTTCTGGGATTGGAGGGAATCTGAAACAGTTGTTGCCAGGCGGCCAATGTAGCCTCCTCAAAAGCATCCACAAGGGGAGGGACTACTAGTGTGGGGCTTTCCGGAATACCAAGGTACTGGGCCAACTATTTTCTGGAGGCATCCTGTTCTGAAGTTTGGAATCCAAAAGGTTTTTGCAGATGTACCATAATATCCAAAAAGGAAGGGTCATCTGGAGGAGAACAGGGGAGTTCCTGCGGAGCATCCCCTTGAAGAGAAGACGCCTCTGAGGAGGACACTTGGGATCCATAATCCTGATCCATCTCTTCCTCTTCTTCTTACAGGTCCACCATATCCCGTTCTTGTAAGAATGGGGCTGCCAAATCGTCCTCCCTTGGACAGAACCCCTGAGAGGCTGGAGAGTAACTTTCCATACTGGAGGCAGAGAAAGGCCTGGAGGGGGCAGAGGCAGGGACCACAGCCTCCCTGGAGGGGCGAGGGGGAGGACTTGATAAGGCCCATAATGGACTGGACAAGACCCTGGACGGTCCACCATTGCCAAGTGACCCCGGAAAGAAGGGGTCATGGACTGGATGGGTACCACCGATGGAATGGCAGAGGGCAAGAGACCCAGCTGGCCCGTCTTGTGTGGAGGGGTGCACATAAGACCCCAACACTGTTGTAGATGGAGGAGCTATCATAGGGCTCCAGTTCAAGGAAGTTCGAAGTGGAGCCATGATCATCAACGGGAACATAGTCGAGGCAGTAAGGCCAGGAGCCACTGTCGACAGGAGAACCGTCTGACAAGGCTGTCTGAGACGGTGAAAAATGGGTCCATAGTCAACAAACGTCTAGAGTAAGCAGTCTATGGAAAAGCTGATGAATGGCTGAAGTGTCTTATTGACGGGAGAACCATCAATGGGAGAGCTGAATGGCTCAAAACTTGCTCCGTCGACGGGAGAACCATCGGAGCAGCAGCAGCCATCTTTGATGGACGATGGCTCGAAAGACTTGTTGGTGGGGATAGCGGTGGAAGCTGCAGCACAACAGTGGTTGTTGATGGAGGATCCATTGACGACGGAAGGTAGGGACCCACTGCTGTTGACAGTGGAGAAGACAAGTTGTCAGTGGGTTCCTTCCTACTATTGAACTTTTTTTTTTCTTTTAGCTCGAGGACTTGGAAGACTAAGATGGCGGCGCGAGGGAAACATGCTTGTACTTCGATGCATGCTTCCTCCCAGCCCCATGCTCCGTCGACAACGGGGGCTCACCTCTTCGAGACCTCGAGGAGGAGGTCAAAGACTCCCCTGCAGTGGAGCGTTGCTGTTGCTCCAGAAGGGCTACCTTTTGCTCCATAAGGTATTCCCTGAGCTGCTGGAGTCTTCAACGCTTTGTGGCCTTGTGAACCGGCGGCAGAGGATGTACTTCGTGGAGGTCCTGAGTCGAGATTCTCTGGCCACTGGAACACTTTCTAAATAAAGGTTTCGAAGTCATCAATAGAACAACTCTTGGTGAAATGAAGTTTTGGTCGGTAGAACTCTTTGTCGACGAACTTAAGAAAGCTGGACTCTGGAGGAGAACTTGATGCTTACTCGGTCACAGTTGAAAGAACTGAGGAGTATCCGGTACCTCCCCTTTATGTATGTGCCAGAGCACACCAGGTGACAGGAAGGGGAAGTCCCTGGGTCAACTGCTGAGAAGTCATCCGGAGGATGTGATGCCTGTGGCTGATATCCCATGTGTTATGGCCTGCTGCAAGAGTTTGGCTCGAAGATCCTATTCTTCTAGGTGTGGTATATGGTTCACATCCACACAATCTACCTGGCCTCCCTTGGCAATGTGGCACCTGGATCCCTGCTTCCAGCATGCAGAGATCTGATGTCGCGGGGCAGAGCCAGAGGATATACTGCATGAGTGGTGGGTGGAGCTTAACCTGAAGCCATTCGTCGGATTAGGCTTTTTCATGAATGCCAACGTATGGCTGTGAACTGCATACCACTCCAAAGACTACGGTTACAGGTGAGTAACCCAGATGTAAGTAATAAGCCACAACAGGGTGTGCATTAAAGGATTTTAATGCACGCCCCAGGGGTGTGCTAAGGCACGAGGCTGAAAGCAGAGTGTCCTTATGCCCCTGGGAAGTGCATTAAAATACTTTGATGCACACCCTGGAGTGGCTTATCACACTTATAAAATGGGCCACCATCGTAAAAATTAGTTTGATATACTCTGATAGGGATTAAAACGTATTTACTATTTTCAAAAGACTGTACAATACATTACCTCTAAAACATCTAAATACTGAAAGAAGTATTCCCCATTAACGCATAATATAGGTTAACTAGTACAGTACTTTGCAGTAAAAGTATTTATTAGTAGAATTGGTTGAACATACTTTCTCTGTCACATGTAAATATTATCATATAAATGCACTGTAATATTTGTAAAACATAAGCAGTGTTTAAAACTTAATTTTCATTACACTGTAATTATATACTCTCAATTAATATAATCTTTTTATTTTTGTTTTTTTCCTATGTGCTGTAGTCTAGTACATAAAAGGAAAACTGCTATAGGATTGAGGTGAAAGGTTAGTAAGAAGAAAAAAAAACTTTAAACCTGCCAGGTTGCCTTTTTTTTTTTTTTGTGGGCAAGGAGGGTAGATTTCACCTGAAAACTCCTATATAAGATTCAAATGTACGTGCTTTTATTAACATTAGGAATGTATTTGGGCACTTTGGGTCTGCCTTTGCCTATTTAACTGTGTTTTCCCAACTTTTCTTTTTGTTTATAAAGTATTACTGTATTGCCTACTTTCTTCATCCTGTTTTTTTTTTTTTCTGTTTTTCCCCACATTCAAGACATAGCATGTTTATAATAATAATAAAATTTATTTGATTAAGCGCCTTTCAAAGTTTTCAAAGCGCTGTACATCAAGAAAAACACAGACATATTCAATACATACAATAAAACAACTCTAAACGAATCTTACAAAACTACAGTGTACAGTTAAAACAAAGCACAAAAATGCCTTCTCCCATAGGAAAGTCTTTAGTGCCTGCTTGGAACTCCCCACCGTCCTGCTGTCCCGGAGCTGACGGGGCAGAGAAATTCAGAGGTAGGTGCAGCGAATCCAAAGCACGAGCTCCAGAGACTTCAAATTTCCTCTGAATCTCCAGCAACCCCTCGTCAGCCAAGCAGAGCTGTCTTAGAGGGGTGTAGGGCACCAGAAGTTCTTTCAAATAGTCGGGACCTAGACCGTGTAGGGCTTTGTAGGTCAAAAGACCCACTTTGAAGGTGATCCACCACTGTATTGGCAGCCAGAGCAGAGTGTGCAACACGGAGGTAATATGAGAACTTCTGGATGCCCCAGTCAACAAACGTGCTGCCGCATTCTGCACTAGCTGCAAGCGGCGGATATCAACCCCAGAAAGTCCTAGGTAAAGGGCGTTACAGTAATCAAGGCAAGATGTCACAAAGGCATGGACAAAACCAGCAGGTCGCTAGGTGGAACAAGGTGCCTAATCCTGGCAATGTTCCTAAAATGAAAAAATGCAGTCTTGACAACTGCAGACACCTAATAACGGAGTGCCAGACCAGTGTCAAGCTCCACTCCCAGGTTACGCACCCGTTCAGAGGTGAGGATCTGGTCCACCCTCAGGATTAATCCAGAGGGGAGCCCACTTCTCAGACCCTCTGCCCTGCGACCCGGGTCCACCACCATAACCTCAGTCTTTCCCGGGTTCAACTTTAGACCGCTGGTGTTCATCCAGTCTTGGATATCAGCGAGGCAGTTGTTCAGTACAGAGATAGCACTAACCTGGTTGGGCGCAAAAGACAGGTAGAGCTGGGTGTCATCAGCATAGCAGTGAAACCTCAGCTCATACCGTCTTACAATGTCTCCGAGGGGTAGCATATATACTGCGAATAGCATGGGGGAAAGCCCTGAGGTACCCCACAAGGCAGAGAGAAGGCCCCGGATGAATACAAACCCGAGACCACTCTCTGCGTTCTCCCTTCGAGGAAAGATGAAAACCATCTGAGAACCGTACTCGATAGTCCACAAATGGACCCCAGGCGTTCGAGCAAAACCCCATGATCCACAGTATCAAAAGCTGATGACAGATCAAGGAGAACCAAAATAGAATGGTGTCTCCTATCTCTCGCCATCAGATCATCATTGAGCACCCGAACCAGAGCAGTCTCGGTACTATGCCTCTTATGAAAACCAGACTGGAGAGGTTCATATAAACTATTGATGGGTCAAATGGTTATCCAGTTGGACTGCCACAACTTTCTCAGTAACCTTCCCCACAAAAGGGAGGTTAGAGATTGGTCTGTAGTTTGCTAGGTCATCCGGGTCTAAAGAAGCTTTCTTCAGAAGCGGGGTCACCACCCCTTCCTTCAGAGAGCTAGGGAAGACTCCCGTATCTAAAGAACACCGGATAATCTGAGCTAAGACCGGGCTGGTGATCTCACTACAACCCATAATCAGGGAAGTAGGGCCGAGGTCCAAACTACAGCATGTTGGACGCATCTCATGGACAATCCTCATAGTGTCTACGAGATCCGGCAGGTCAAAGGTACTCCAGGAGATTCCAGGCTCTGCGACAAGACACTGATCAACTGCAACAACCCTGGAGTGAGGTTGGAGGCACTGCCTCCTGATGTCTTCAATCTTATTCGCAAAGAATCGAGCGATCTCCTCGCAATCAGTCTGCGTAAAAGCTTGACGGATCTGCTGACAGGCTGGGTTGCACAGTCTGTCAACAGTTCTGAAGAGCTGAGCCGGTCGATTCCGTGCGACAGAAATTTCCCTGGACAGGAGTTCTGCCTTCTTATGGGAAATTGCTGTTTGGTAGTTTATGATGCTCTAGCAAAATAAGATGGTCAGCATCAGAGGCAGTCTTCCTCCAACGACGCTCCAACCTACGCCCCAACCCTCTCAAAGCCCCATCAAACCATGGGGCAACGGGATGACGCGGAAGGGGGCGAACACGGACTGGTGCAGTCTGATCGAGTGCAACTGATATGGCCCTACTATAGGCCACTACCAGCTGCTCAGGATCAGTGCAAAACTTGTCAAACAACGAGAGGTCAATAACCACCATCAGGTCTTCAGGGACAATGTCCCGCAATGGGTGGTACCTGACCAACTCCACAGGGACCAACCTACCCAGGGGGGCCTCAAAATTGAACCCAACTGAGTAGTGATCGGACCAACCGACTGGTTCCACCACCAAATCGGAAGCCTCGATCCCCAAGAGGAAGACCAGGTCAAGAGAGTGACCTCCCTTGTGTGTAGCTGCAGAAACAACCTGTGTAAAGCCCAGAGATGTCATCACCTGGAGGAAATGTTGACCAAAAAGCAAAGATTTGTCGTCGACCCAGGCATTGAAGTCACCCAGAACCATCAATCTGGGTGACTCCAAGGCCATGTCGGTGGCAAAATCTGCTGTTTCCTGCAGGAAAAGCTTCTCATCACCTGGTGGACAATAAATGAGAGCAATCCTGCACCCTACACCAGCTACCACAGTACACTCAAATGACCTGGCCTCCTCAACTGGTACACCAGTTAGGCCCAATTCGGTCTTGAAACAGACCGCCGAATAGCACAGGGCAGGCAGGCACATCAAGCTGCTCAAAATTAAAACAATAAATATAATAAAACAACCCATAATCTTCCTACAACTAAAACTAACTAAAATAAAAAATTAAACTTAACCGGCACTCTGACACAAAACCTGATTAATTATTTTATCCCGCAAGCCCTCTCACGGCCTGGGGGGCAACCAAAACTTAACCAACACAATTTAAATTATTCTGTGTCCTCTCACTACCTGGTACTTAAAACAAAAACAATAATAATTAAATCATAAAACTAATGATAAAATAATAAACAGAGGGAATAATTTGAAAACCACCCTCTGGGACTCTCTCACTGAGCTGGATACAGGTGGAATAAAAGATGTAATAAAGCACTCTCACTGCTCTAATTGTTCTCTCTATTGAAATATAATTACTAAACAAAATTATAACTGCAAACAATAAACATCCTATCTATATACAACAAAATATAAATATAATGTAACCTGCCCAACATCAGCAAGTATAGTTCAGTTTCCGAAAATCCAGGGTTTCAGAATCCACATCGGTTTGGCTCGGGTAATAGGCCACAGGATCCAGCCAGCCCAAAAGATCATGGAATGTTTACCATGGAATACAGGGATTCAAAATTCTGCTTTGTTCCACTTGTAGAATGTTACTCTCCTGACATTCTGTATACACGGACAACAAAGGCCTGTTTTAAAGCCAGAGACTCAATTATATCACTGTCAGGGCAAGCATAAGAGATTTCCTTGATGACCAGGTAAAGACAGAAGGAGGATGTTTCATGGTTAGTAAACAAACAGTTGTAATGAAAACTATAAACAATACTTAATGTTTCTAATTTGTTTGTGTGTAAGGAGAGTGTGATGATCAGGGAAACAACATGTAATTAATTTATTTTTTATTTAAGGTAGTTTTATTTTTAGGGCCCAGTTGAAGGTTTTTTTTACAGTGTAAAGGCAGCAGCCATGTTTATAATGGAAGATCAGTTCTGGTTGAAGGGGGACTGATGGAAAATGGTTCTGGTTGTATGAGGACTGATCTGCTCATTGTGTGATGTAGTTTAGGACCAGGATGACTGTGCGTATAAAGAGATTTAATGTACAGTCAGCTGATGTCTCTTGGCCAGTGAGATTTCTAGATTTTTTTTCTTGCCATTTTACAAAGGTGAGTAACCTATATTTACAAGTGAGTGACTTTTTTTTTTTCCCCCTCTGATGTTTGGGTCTTTGTCTCTTTCATGTTACAGTGCGTTGAGCCTATCATATTAACTTTCTTTGTGACTGTTTTCAGGAACACTATCCAGTATCCCAACCGCATTGACTCGCTGGACAGAGGAATGTAAAGTACTGGATGCAGAGAGCATGCATGACTGCGTAGCAGGTATGTGCACAGATGAAATAACAGGCACAAAAAGTGCTCTGTGTATATCAGAATGGGGGAAACAAGTGGTGTTGCATCTCAGCTGTGAGCTTATTGTAAACCTAATAGGGATTGGTGGGGGGATTGAAGTGATTTACTCATTTAACAACAGTAATCACAGTGAATGCAGTAGTTTATGGCTCCTACCAGGAAAAAAGTAATTCTAGACTTTGTTACTATCAAATACAGAGGTTGTGGAGGGAGTTAAAATTAGGGACCCATTGGTTACCAGTTATCATGCCACAGTTCAGTTTGAGCTGGAAAGGGAAAAATCGATCAGAATTTAAGGCAGTGGTATTTGATCTTAAAAGGGTGGATTATTGGGGAATGAGGCTAATGATTAATGAGAAGCTAGAGGAAGTGGGTCTGGCAACGGGCGTGGAAGGCAGAAGTGAAATAGTAAAAGAAGCAATAAAGGATAGTCTTTCAGGATGTGAAATAGTAAAAGAAGCAATAAAGGATAGTCTTTCAGGACTCTGTCTTCACCATTGATTCCCACTGATGGGCCTGGGCCAGAAGCATTTCGATTCCACGGGAGCAAATGTTTGGCCAAGTGGCCAGCAGCGGCTACTAGACATGGCGTGTATGCACCCCCCCACATGGTGCCATGTGCTAGCCACTACCGTTGTCTGCTCCCTCACCAACCTCAGTTTTTTTTCTTCCTACTTTTAAGAACATACTGTGGGAGTGCTCCTCAGTCCCCCTTATCACCACTAAAGTCTTTTAACGCCTCACTGTGTTTCTTTTAATTTTACGATACCCTTCTAATTTCTTGATCTCCACATGACAAGAAGAATGGCTGACTTGCCCATCTTGAGTCATTGCCACAGTGAGAACAAAAACAAAATGGATACAATCGATTGACTTCAAGCCTATGCAGCCTACTGAGACCAGAGTATGATACGGATGCTTGTGACACCTGTTTCTCTGTGGACCACCTTACCCGAGAGAATCACGTGTTGAGGAAGGTCATCAAATCTCACCTTCGGAGGCGAGCGTCGCACATGTTTTTATTTATTTAGCTTTTGTTGACCGGGTAAGTGCACTAGACAAATCCTGCCTATTTTCAGGCACGACCCGGGGGAAGGGGATACAGATGAATGCCAACTGACCTTGAACCAGATTAAGCTGTTGGTGGTATTTTTAGTGAGTGAGGGAAATTTGGCCAGGACAGCGGGGAAATACCCCTACTCTTTTCGATAAGTGCCATGGGATCTTTAACATCCACCTGAACTACCACCAATCCAGGCAGATGGGACCTCGGTTTAACGTCTCATCTGAAAGACGGCACCTCAGAAGTGCAGCACCCCTCTCATGCTGCACTACAGTGTCAGTACTGGGATATTAACCCAAGTGCAGATGTGGGAACTGTACATCTAAGGTGAGGACTGCAGGTCTTTCCCCTGGGCCTTTTTCTCTGGACCTCTGGATCTTACTTTGTGGGGACTCTTGCAACAGGTAACGCCTTTAGGACTGAAACCGGCAGGCGCCAAGACCCCACGGAAAACTTATAGCTAGCAGGGAACCGCCCCCTGACATCGGCCCGCCGTCATGTATGGTATGAAAGGGGCAGTCCTCCAGCTTATCCCATTCTTTTTCCGCCGATGACCGAACAAGTCAGACCTCCACGGATGCCTTCAGCTGGTTGACCGCCATTTTGAATCCCATTTACCCACGTTTTATTTTCTTCTTAAAACAAATTAGTTTCGTTGCCAGCCCGATGGTGCTGAGGGTTAAGGCGCTGGACACCGCATCTCGCGCCATGCCGGCAACCCAGGTTCGAGAACGAACCCAGGTTGTTGGGGGAAGGGATGGAGCAGGATTGAGCTGCTGTGAAGCAGCTCTCCTCTCCCTGGGAGGGATGAGGGGTTCCCCTAGCCCTTGGTTGCCACCTGGTGGAGGACGGATGGCAGTTCGGGCTATAGGGTGCCCGGCAATGGCCAAGGGTGGGGTGGAAGGGCTGAGCCGGCACCGAGTGCATGTACACCTCCACGCACGCACTGCCGTGGTTCGTTGGGCTCTGACACTGGGTGGAAAAACGGTAAAAGCATAAAATACATATAGGAAAAAAAATTTTCTTCAGAGTTCATCTTGCATGTCTTCTTCTTCTCCATCTTCCTCAGTTGAGAGGTGGCAGTCGAGATGTGCGTGCGGCAAGCAGATCCCACACAAGGACAGCCACTCAGCCTGGCTATGCTACCTAGGCCCGGGCCACGACAGATGCCTGCCAGCATTGCCAAGATTTCAGTCGGCACACTCTGCTCTGCCGCCAGAAGACACTTGAAGCCTTTTTTCTTACTAAAAAGCTTTCAGAGATGGAGAAGGAGCTTCACGGAAAGAGTTCATCCTCTTCCCTGGCCTCTGAGGCCTCTAACTTCTCTTCTTTTCATAAGGAGAGGAAATCGAGTGGCAAATGCAAGCACAGGGAGAAGCCTAGTGAGAAACTCTGGACAGAATCCCACTCACTGTCCCGGCCAAGTCGTCGGCGACCCCTTCTGGGTCTCTCTGCAGGGGGTCAGCTCTTTTCCACCATGGTAGCCCTTTCTCCCTCCAGCTTCCAGTGACAAAACCTTCCTCTCTTCTTACTGTTGCAGGAGAAGGGTCTTCAAGGCACGAGTCTTCATCCCCCGCCTCTCAAGCTTAGGCCCCGGTTTCCCTAAGCTGAGTGGCTCAGCCAGTGGATCTTCGGGCGGTAGGTCTTTGTCACTCTCCCAGCCAGGGTGTCTGCCGAGTCCTCTCTGACGTCTGGGTCCAACGCTAATGGGCAGCACTTGGGACTGACTTCCTTCTCTGGGAAAATGGGACCTCCGTCCCATTAGGGAGCCAGCTCCCTGGTTCTGAGAACCCCTAGGTGGCCACCAGCTGAATCGCCAGTCCGGCCCCAGTGTACGCCAGTACTTTCAGCACTGGCTTCCCTAACATCACCTCTGGTGACCCCATCTTCACGTAACCCTCCTAAGTCACCAGCAGGACCCGATGGCCAGATGCCCGGGAACCCAGATCTGCCTACTCCAATGGCTGAGTTACCCCAGCCTGATGACCAGACGCTGGGACACTCTAGGCCTAATCTTCCCAAACGCCGGACACACCAGCTCTGCCACTTAATCTTCCACAAGCTCTAAATGAGCTTTTTGAGGCCTGGTGGGTCTTTTTTAAAGACAGAGGGCCCTAGGGAATTGTCCAAGCCTACCTCCTCAGGGGCTACCTCCAGACAGGTCTCCGGTTCACCCGCCTACCCTTCCACATGGGGGACCACCCCATCACTGGATTGGGGTGACCCCCACCCACCTAAAGGACGGCCACACGAGCAACCCCGTTCGCCTTCCTCAGATTCAGGGGATTCGGATGGCTCCTCCTCCTCTTCAGGTTGAGATGACTCCAACCTTCCTTCAGAGCCCAAGGGCTGTAAGAACACCGCTCATTCCCCACCTGACGGACCCATCTTTTATGGACGTAATGTGGCACGTTCAGCAGTTGAATGGCTGGGATACCGAGAAGCTGGTTCCGGAGCGACGTCGGTTGGTTGGCTTCTTTTGGAGGAAGGACACCCAACCCATGGTTGTCTCTCCGCTTGTGGAGTCCTATAAGGACGTTATCAGAGTGGCCTGGAAGTGCCCCTTTTCAAGTGACATGGATATGTTTTCTATCCACATTTACTAGTAGCGTCCTTTCCCTTAAAGATGTGCCAGAAAGTCTTCAAGCTGGCTCCTGTCACCCACCCAAGTGGTATATCCCTCAGCTCCGCCCCATGATGCCAGATGTTCCTTTCTGCTGGAGGAAGCAGGTTCCCTCCATACCACTCCCGCATTGAGTAGGCCCTAGTGCTAAAATCTTCAGATTTACTTCCAAAACTTTAAACTCTTAGGTGTTTCTGTCTTCAGCTCGGTCATCAGTCGCATCGCAATGGACGATGAGTCTGTGCCTGGATGTCACCGGTGCCCATGAGGGCAGAAGATGGTCACATGCTGACCCTCACACCATGTTCGTCTACTGCCTGGGCCACGCTATCGATACCCAGGCTGGGGCATTTGACAGTTGTTTCACGCAACGGTGCTCAAGGACTGCCTCGCCCACCTTAAGTTGGGCCGCCCAGAAAAATGACATTCACCAGTCAAATCTAGAGACGCCCATTGGGTGATCTCTACCGCTGCAGGGTCTGCCGAGCAGTTGGAACAGCTTACAGCCTTTGAGGAGGAGGCGTCTCAGGCCGCCACGCAGTCCACCTCAGCTTCCACCTTCGTTACGCTCCAATTGGGCTCCACTTTTTCAGGCTCCTTCAAGGAGCTGTGCCAGTCCCTCCCGACTAATGGGTAGGGCCCTTCTGGTTCGCACAGCTCTCACTCTTGCAAGGAGGAGTCAAAGAAAGCAAAAAGAAGACTCTTATGTTCCTGGGACCAGGAACGGTCTAAGGACTCCCAGGTTTTGACCAGTCGAAACCGCGGCCTTGGCCATTTGCTTCACTGAGACATTTACTATCTCAAGAAGCAGAGCAGGACGCACTCCCTGCCTTTGTGCAAGGAAGCTCTCCACGTATGGACTCTCATGCACAGTCTGGAGGCGGATCTCTTAGCCATCCATGTGGTAGGAGCCTCCAATCAGCTGGTGGACGCCCTCAGCCTGATAGGCGAGGCGTCTCACGAGTGCTCTCTCCATTCAGAAATAGTTCACAGTCTGTTCTCCCAGTGGGGCACCCCCAGGTGAACCTGTTCGACTCCAGGGAGAACACAAAGCTGAGGCTGTTATTTTCCCACCCCCCTCAGCAGGGCTCGCTGCAGGGCGATACCATCTCGAGGCCTTGGACCTCAGGCCTCTTCTGTGCCTTCTCTTGATCTACAACGTTCTGCTCAATGTCAGGAGGGACAAGGTGCAGGTGATCCTGGTGGCTCTGGTCTGGCCACGCCATTTCTGATACCCCAGTCACCTCAGCAGCAGTCTCCCAAGGAGTCTTCCACTATGCCCGAACCTGCTGTCTAGTCAGGAGAAAGTACTACACCCGGATCCCTGCACCCGACAGCCTGGTTCCTGAGCGGCTAGAGCTCTTCCCTTGTCAGTCTTCACCATTCATTACTGCTTGGGTTTTGCGAGGCGCGCCCCACAGGAGATTTTTGTGTGTGTGGAGTTCAGGACCCAACGCGCCACTCCTCGAGAGCGACGCTGGCCAGCTGTGCCCAAGGGGCGGCCGCTAGGTGTCGTAGACCTCCTCCATCTCAGTTCTTGTTTCTCCCGGCCACGAGGTTGCACCTGCTCCACGTAAAGTAGAATTTCTATTGAACCTGCGTCATAGGCCGTCCTGCAACTCCTTCTCCAGTTCCTTCCAACACCGATGAACCATTTTCAGTCCGGTATGACCGTTCCTTATTTCTACGGTGCCGGGAGCCTTTTTCTGTGTTTTTCAGTTGTTTTCAGCATCATGTCAGCTACGGGAGCCAAACGTAAGTTGAAAGCGGGACGTTCCCCTATGCGTCGGTGCTCCTGTGGCCAGCATTTTTCCGTAAAAGGACCGGCATGATGTTTACCTTCGCTGCCTGGGACCCAACCATGACATGGATTCGTGTGACGCCTGTTTCTCGATGGTCTGTCACATCCTTGAAGTACGCACGTTTAAGATCAGCAAGGCCCCACGACTCGGTGGACGGCGCCGCCTCTGGCTTCCCAGGTAAGATCTCTAGACCCTTCCTCCAGGTCCCCTCCCAGGCCTATACAGTCTGGAGAGGAGGCCTTCATCTTCTGGTCTTGCCAAGGAGGAGGCCTCTTTCACGGTGTCGGGGGAACACTGTGGTCCCTCCCGGGCCACGGTGGGACACCGCCTGGCAGTCACCTCTTCGGAGGTGCAGGCTCCCCCAGTGTCGTGGCCCAGGACTTCTGGGCCCGCCGAACCCTCGGCCGCCGCCTTCCAGTGCGCTCTGGATCCCAGTGCCATTCGTGGTGCCGTGATCGGGCAGCACCGTGTTGGCTCTCGATGCCGCCCATGGCACCGTGGACCCAGTCAACTCCTCTAGCGGCGCCGCATTGGGTCCCCGGCGCCGAGGGCGGTGCTGCGGGTCTAGTTGGCGCCATTGGGGAGTCGGCGGCTGGGTTCGAGTGTCTCGGGTGCGCCGAAGCCGTCCGGCGCCATAGGTGGCATCGTCTCTCTGGAGACCCCTGGGGTGGCCAGTATTGAGGTCCAGCTGGTCTCTTCTTCCTCGGAGGAGGGTGACTCGGACGTGGACCCATCCTGGCGCCCTGACTCTTTGGAGTCAGGGTCTCCAGTGAGACGAGGTGCTAGGCGGCCCAGCGCACCTGTTCCTCTGCTGACCTCTCCTGAGGCCTCCCAGGCTGGGGATGACATGGAGTCTCTGAAGGAAGATGGCGTGGAGACGGGGGAAGGGGCTAATCCTCCTGAGGGGGTTGCAGTGGCTGCCACTCCCGATGCTGCTGCGCCTGCTCAGGGTGGATTGTCGCTGAGGTTGAGGAGGAGGGAGTTCTCTGAGTCCGAGGAGTTGAGAGATCAAGGTGAGGTACGTCTATCTTCACCTGCCACCCCTCAGGGTGCAGGCAGGAGCCTAAAGCGCTGGACCCAGTCTTTCCCTCTCGGGCCCCTGGGACCCCTCTGGTGGTGTTGCTGTGGACTGCCCTTCTGGACCCATGCAGCCTCAGGTTCGTCACAGGGGAGGATCCCCTACTAGGCTCTTCCAGGCTTCACATCCCCTGGGTTCCGTTTTGCGACCTGGTTTGCTGTCCAGGACCCCGCCAGCTTGGGCTCCGTTTTCCGGACTTCAGAGCCTCAGCAAAGGACAGCTGCCTTTTCGGAGTGCCCCTCTCCCATTCCTTTGCAGCCAGCCCCCTCTCTCCCAGGCCATGTCGGTCCTACGGGCCTGTTATCCTGGGGGACGTTCAGAGCCACTGCAGCGGCCTTCCCCTCATATGTTGGATGTATGCATGAGCGGGTGTTTCGCCTATCCCCACCGCCACAGGAGTCCTCTGAACATTCGAGCTTCCAGTCATCCTCGGAGGGAGAGGAACCCCCTGCTCATCTCTCTTCCGATGCTGATTTCACTGAATATCAGCAATTCCTTTCGAGGATGGTGAGGGATCTTCGTGTCTCCTTCGTTAGGCGAGACAGTACTGAACGGGAGACTGGTGAATTTCTCATTGAATTCAGTGCCCAGCATTTCGTGGTACCATCCTGGCCTATTCCCTTCCAGGAGGCGTCTGTCCGTTCCTGGCAGTCAAACAGACGTCCCTATTCCAGCTCCGGCAGACTGCAGGAGAAGGTATTGTGCCCCATCTGACTCTCTAGGTTCTCTCCCTAACCCACCTTTGGGATTGGCATTCCTAGAAACTCCCGGGCACCGCCGCCTGGCGCACGACTGTCCACCGGATCCAGATTCTCTACAGTTAGACCGGTGGGGGAGAAGTGTGTTCTCTTCTTCTCGTGCGATGCTGTGCCTTGCGTCTCATCAGGCACACCATTCTGCGTACAACAGACACTTATGGTTGATGCTATCCCAGCTTCTAGCATCAGTGCCTGATACGGAGCAATCTAGACAGACCATTGCCCTCTCTGCCATAGGCCTGGAGCTGGCAAGACACCAAGCAAGGGCATCTTATGTTGCCAGTGAGGTGACTTCCAGGCCTGCAGGGACAGCGATCTGTATCAGACGGACGGCCTGGCTTCGTCTATCAAGGTTGTCACCCCTGGCCTGGTGTAGGGTGATTCGCTCTGCTTTCCGGGGGACCTGTCTTTTCTCCACCAGAGCTAGGAGGCTTCTGCAGGGGCTTCCTTCGTCTCCTCATCTCCAGGGGACACTTCCTAGCTCTCCTCAGCCTTTGGCTTCTCGTCTGATTAGCCCAGGGTCTCTCCTTTCTGTTTCCCACCAGCAGGAGGCTGAGGGTCTTGTACCCTCAGGGTTTTCTCTTGTCCCCTTCCTCCGGGGGGGGGTGCTTGGTACTCACCCAAGCAGTAATGAATGGTGAAGAGTGACAAGGGAAGATATGAAAATTACGTACCTACTGTAATTCTTGATCTTCACCATTCATTACTGATACCCACCCACCTTCCCCTCAAGGGCCTCCTTCTCCAGCGTCTCCCCCTCCCTGCTCGTTCCTCCCCGCTTCTTTATTTACAAAAAAATTAAAAGGCATAAAAATCTTAGTTTTTCCATTTCTTGGTTCGATCCTATTTCCTGAGGAACGAGTAGCTTCTCAGCCACGCTATTCAGCTTACAGTTAAGGAGACTATCTCTTAAATGGCTGTCTCCTTTGCTAGGTCCCCTCTGGCATGTCTTGATCACCTTCCGTCAGTCTTTGCTAATTTACGCTGTCCTGACACTATATTACCCTGAGCTGGTGATCTTTGCCTTGCCCCTTGGGAGTCCGATTGAGTTTCAATTCTTTTTCTATTTAAGGGGTGCCCTTTGTAGGGCCTTAAACCCTACCCCTCCCACTCACATCTGTGTTAGCATTTAACAAGTGCTAGTGGCCCCCAGTTGGGCGCTCCTTTTCGGAACAGATTTCTGCCTTGGCAGTCTGTGAGCTCTCGGCTAGGATTTAAAGGGCTGGGGAAAGCGGGAGCTGTAGAGAATCTGCCTTATGTCCAAACTGGACAAGTGGTTCGGTTAAACTTTTCCTCATTTTATAAAATGCACTCCTTGCTCCCTTGTTTTTGGTTCCGAGCTTATCAGCCTTGAACCAGTCTCCCAATCGGCAGAGCTCTCCCTCCCGCTATCCTCTCTTCCTTCTCTCTCTCCCCTTTCTCTGTTCCTCCTTCGGAGCCACCCCTAGGGTGAGGCCCTTCGATCCCTTAGGGTAGACATCTTCTTCTCCTCTGTCCTCTATCGGCTTATTTCTTTTTCAGTTTATATCATTTCCTTTTTCTGTCCCTCGGCCCTCTTGCCTCCCTCCTTTTTTCTTACCTTTTGATCTTACTTCGAGAAACAGCTCTTGAAGCAGGTTAGACCATTAGGACTGAAGCCGGCAGGCACCAGGACCCCACGGAAAAATTCTAGCTAGCAGTATCCAGTGGGGGACCGCCCCTGACGTCGGCCCCTTCCCGACGTCAGGCATCACATAAAAGGGGGCGGCCTCCCAGCATCCCCAGTTCTTTTTCCGACGTCAACTCGCCAGCATCGACCTCACGGACGCCTGCATCAACGATACGACACGCAAAATCTTTACAAAACCCATGTCTACTTCTCCAACTCCTTCTCAAGAAGGACATCCCTCTAAGTGCACCTGCGGCAAGCAGATCCCCTTCGACGACCATCATTCAGCTTGTGTGAGGTGCCTGGGCCCGGAACACGACACCCAGGCCTGCTCCATCTGCCAGCAGTTTAATAACAAGACCAGGATCCACCGCCAAAAGGCCCTTCAAGGGTTCTTTCTTGGAGAGAAACTTCGCAAAATGGAAAAAAGACCTTCCTCCAAAGGGGAATCTTCCCATAAGACCGGGAAGCACAGGGACAAGCACCGGTACTCGGGTAGGTCGGGATCCCCCAGCAGGGCCTCTGAATCCAGGGCCAGCTCCAGCTCTGCGCAGTCCGACCGTTCTCCTTCCCAGGCCCGCTCCCAACCTCTCCCAGTTAAGGTAAGGTCTTCAGGGTGTTCTTCAGCCTCCTTGCACCCGCTTAAGACCCACCGGGCGCCAGACTCTTCTTCCAGGCCTGACTCTTCAGAAAAACATAGGAAGTCTTCCTCAAAATCTAGCAGGGCATCAGGCCGATGCCGGGACACCAACCTCAGGTCAGTCTCCCAGCCTCCCAAGGCCCCGGAAAGGAAGACCAAGGATCTCACACCTCTTAAGCGGACGTCACAGAATAAAAAGGTGCCTGGCCCGACGCCCGAAAAACAATCTCCCAACCCGACAGCAGTTGTACCGATGCCGAGTGACACCGGACGTCAGGGGTCCTCAGGAGAGGAGGCTGCCTCGCTGCCGGGCGACCAGACGGGCGGCACGGAGGACGCCGGCTCGCCCAGGGAGCCGTCAACGGATTTGGTGGTTCCCCAGGACCCGACGCCTGGCCCGTTGTCGGGCATGAACATTCAGGAGGTGAAGGAATTGTTTACCTTCTGGTGGGAGACCATCAGAAAGGACATGGTCCCCAGTAGGCATCTTCCACCTACACACCCTCCTCGGGTGGGTGAAGGCTGAAGACCCCCGACCCCTAAGGAGCCAATTCCACCTCCTAGGGGCAGATCTACAGAGAGAGAAGGACGCCCATCACGGTTTCCCTCTGGGTCTCCAAGCCCTAAACGACCCAGGCACAGACGACACCCACCAGTGGGTGACTCCAGACCAGATACGTCCGATACCTCCAGGTCTTCATCCCCTTATAGTCCCCCATCACCAGACCCACGAGACCAGCCAAGGTCGCCACCGGATGATCCCACTTTCTCTGAGATCATGAGGCACATCCAGGAGAATATGGGATAGGAGACTGAAGACTTGGACCCCGAGAGACAACGCCTTGCCCGTTACCTTCAGCAAAAGGACCCAAAGCCTGTGGTGGTCCCACCTCTAGTGGACACCTTCACGGACGTCACCAAGGCAGCTTGGAAGCGTCCGCACTCGACACCAGCTGTTCCTAAGAAGGCTGACCGCCTCTACAAAGCTCCTATGGAGGACCTGTATCTGGCGCAGCAACCCCTGGCAGACTCGCTGGTCATTACGGCGTCTCATGATCGGTCTCAACGACCGCAACACTTGAGTACCCAGCTTCCGGACCAAGAATCTAAGCAATTAGATTCTATGGGAAGAAGCATGTATGTGGCTGCTACATGCTCGATAAGGTCTTTGAATTACCTCACGCACGTGGTGCAATTTCAAAACGCCCTCTGGGAGCAGGGCAAGACCTTTTGAAGTACTTTCTGGATGGCGAAACGAAGGAGGAGCTGCTCAGCATCCTTCATACTGGGTCAGACGTGGGGACCCAGGTTCTCCGAGCTGTTTACGATTCAGCAGACTCTGCCGCCAGGGGAGCAGCTACTGGCGTTTTTCGGAGACACTCTTGGTTGAGAGTCTCCAGTTTCACCCCGGACGTTCAGAAGAATATCCTGGACGTCCCTTATAATGGAGCTGTCCTGTTCAGTGAGGAATCCGAGAAGGTCATCACCAAGCTACAGGACACCGGGAAGGCAGTTGGGACTGCACAGGCCCAAATCTGGTTCCTTTCAGAGGAACCAGAACCATTTTTGTGGCAGGCAACAACGGCAACAGCCACTTTCCAGCCAGCAACCCCGGGGCAATTTTGGTCACAAAGGTCAAGCCAGATTCCCCACGGGCCAGGGCTCAAAGCATCCCAAGGCAGCCCAGCCCACACGACCCAATGCCACCACAGCATGACTCCTTCCTGGCCCCTGCCCCTCCTCTGGATCAAAGGGTCGAGAAGGTTGGGGGTCACATCTCTCATCACTTTTCAAGATGGCAGAGGATCACTTCCGACCGGTGGGTGTTGCAGTTGGTTGAACGAGGTCACTCTATAGAGTTCCTCGATCACCCGTCATCCAGACCTCCCCTGCTCTCCTGTTACTCGGGTCAGCATGCTCTGCTTATTCAGCAGGAGATCTTGGCCTTCCTACACAAGGAGGCCATAGAACATATTCCACTGAACCAGAGAGGAAACTGTTACTATTCCCACTTCTTCCTGGTTCCAAAGAAATCAGTGGATTTGTGCCTGATTTTGGATCTCAGCGATCTCAACAACTTTGTGCTGTACAAGCATTTCTGCGTGGTGACCCTGCTTGGTCTCATTCCCATGCTCAAAGAGGACGCATGGCTCACATCCCTGGATATGCAGGATGCTTACCTACATCTCCCAATTGCTCGAGCGCACCGCAGATTTCAGCATTTCGAGTTTCTGGGACGCCACTACCAGTTCTGAGCCCTCCCCTTCAGACTGTCTTCAGCACCTCAGGTGTTCACGAAGTGTATGGCAGTCATGGCAGCAGCTCTCAGGAGAGGGGGCCACTACGTGTTTCCATACCTAAACAACTGGCTCCTCATGGCACCCTCACAGGAGGCCTTGATGTCCGCAATACAGGATACCTGTTCCCTCTTCCTATCACTGGGCATCACCATCAATCAGGAAAAGTTGTGCCTTGTTCCGTCTCAGAACTTGCACTTTGTAGGAGCAGTTCTGGACACAAGTCAGGGAAGGGCATTCCTTCCCCAGGACAGGTTGGAACGCATCAGATCCCTCATAAGGGATATAAAGGAAAAGAAGACTGTAGCGGCCCGGACCATTCTTTGCCTGCTTGGGCACATGGCAGCTGCCATTGCAACGGTTCCCCTAGCTCGACTCCGTGTGCGGTCACCCAGTGGATGTTGCGGGCACAATGGGACCAGAAGCAAGATCATCTGCAGCATCCAGTCCGGATCACGAATGCTGTCATCAGAGACTGGAATTGGTGGCTTGTCCCAGACCACCTTTCATTGGGAGTCTCCTTCATTGCGCCACCTCCTTCAGCGACTCGTTCCACGGACACTTAGGGGTCCGGATGGGGAGCTCACCTCAGCGGGGTCAGGACTCAAGGCTCCTGGTCGTCTCTAGATTCCCAACTTCACATAAACATTCTGGAGATGAGAGCTGTCCTGTATGCCCTACAAGCATTCCAGACGGAGATTCCACCGGGGTACTCTTCTGGTACAAACAGACAATACCGCGGTGATGTACTATCTCAACAAGCAATGAGGCACTCATTCCTACCCCCTTTGCAGGGGGGCTCAAAGGGTTTGGAATTGGGTAATGCAACACGGCACACACATCATTGCAGTACATGTTCCCGGTGCGGACAGCCTAAGCCGATCACAGGCCAGAGTCCATGAATGGGAACTGCTTCAGGAAGTCTCAGAGGACCTGTTCCACAGATGGGGGACACCAGAATTAGACCGCTTCACGTCCCCATTCAGCGCAGAACTGCCCAATTTCTGCATGCTAGATCCAGGGCCTGGTGTTTTCTGGCGAGACACGTTGTCCCTCTCTTGGACGGGCAGGTTCCTCTACGCTTTCCCGCCCTTTCCTTTGATCCAGAGGGTTCTGTTGAAGCTCCGTCAAGAGCAAGCGTGCCTTATTCTAGTAGCACCCTTTTGGCCCAGGCAGATTTGGTTCCCCTCTCTTACATCAGCTGGCCCAGGAACCACCGGTGCCTCTACCATTTTGCTCTCACCTTCTATCCCAGGAGACAGGCTCCTTGGTCCATCCGGATCTTCTGCCTCTGAACCTGCATACCTGGCTCCTAAGGTCATAGCAGTCCTGAGATATGGGGTATCTTAGGAAGTTGCAGACGTTCTGGTGGCAACCAGAAAACCCTCTACTCATGCTACGTACGCCATGAAGTGGCGTAGATTTTGTATTTGGGCTCAGGCTCGAGCATTGACCCCATTGGAGTGTTCTGTAAGGTCTGTTTTAGACTACCTCCTATCCCTCTATGAGGCAGGACTTGCCTGTTCCTCCATTAAGGTCCATCTGTGCGCTATTTCAGCGTACCATTCTCTGATGGTCACAGGTCTCTTGCTCAACTAGAAGCTTCTCACTCCTTTCTGCGTGGCGTCCTGCACTTGAGACCTCCCATCAAAGACCCGGTTCCACCTTAGGATCTTCCTTTTGTTCTAGAGCAACTTACGCTGCTTCCTTTTGAACCAGTCGCAGATTGCGAGCTGCGTCTCCTCACTTGGAAGACGCTCCTTTTAGTTGTTGTTACTTCTGCCAGATGAGTTTCTGAGCTTCATGCACTTATGTGCAAGGATCCTTATTTGGTTTTTCACAGGGACAGGGTGTCCTTTAAGAACAAATCCTAAGTTTCTTCCCAAGGTGGTCTCGGCTGACACACTCAACCAGGATATAGACCTACCGGTGTATTACTCGAATCACTGTAACGGGGGGAAGCCCTGTTGCACACTTTGGATGTGCATAGGTGCCTCATATATTATCTAACCAGAACCAAAGCCCATCGTAAAC
Source organism: Neoceratodus forsteri (assembly GCA_016271365.2). Taxonomy (NCBI): domain Eukaryota; kingdom Metazoa; phylum Chordata; order Ceratodontiformes; family Ceratodontidae; genus Neoceratodus; species Neoceratodus forsteri. The sequence continues at coordinate 347,601,057 of CM028138.1, read as the reverse complement.
GGACCAGCTCTTTGTTTCTTATGCTCCGAGGATGATTGGTGCTCCTGTTTCTAAACAGTCGCTTTCTAGATGGCTGGTAAAGTGCATCATGTTATTTTATCAGAAGCGCAATAAACCCTTACCGGGACCGGTTAAGGGTCATTCTACGAGGGGGGGGTGGCTACCTCTTTCGCTGCGCTCAAAAATGTCTCCACTTCAGCCATCTGTGCAGCAGCAACTGGGAGCACTGGGCACACTTTCATCAGAAACTACAGTTTGGACATCGCCTCTAGGCGTAGAGCTGGATTCGGCTTGGCAGTCCTTCAAGGACTCTTGTCCTGAAGTCTGAGTCATCTCTCCAGCCCCTCCTCCCAGTAGCAAATTGTTCTCTTGCTGCTTGGGAATCAGTCCTAATGGTGTAACCTGCTGCAAGAGCTGTTTTTCAAAGTAAGATAGTACAGTTACGTAAGAACTTACTGTAACAGTAGATCTTCGAGAACAGCTCTTGCAGCAGGTAGTTTCCCTTCCACCTTCCCCTCTGGAGGTTGAGTGTTCTGACCTAGTTTTTAGGCTACAGCGTCCTTTGACGCCTTTTTTCTAAGCTTCCTTTGGAAGCGGATCCTTGGTCTCCCCTTCAGATGTCACACTTGAGCCGGGAGTCTCTGGCGGAGAACTGGGGATGTTGGGGACTGCCCCCTTTTATTTGATGCCTGATGGGGGCAGCGTCTGGGGCAGTCCCCGCTGGATACTACTAGCTAGAATTTTTCCGTGGGGTCCTGGCGCCTGCCGGCTTCAGTCCTAATGGTGTAACCTGTTGCAAGAGCGGTTCTCGAAGATCTAATGTTACAATAAGTTCTTACGTAACTGTACTTTTTTGCCTCTCCAGCTACCAGAACTGAGATGGAGGAGGAGTCTACGACACCTAACGGCTGCCCCTCGAGCATGACTCAGCGCGTCACTCTTGGGGGCAGCACGTTGGTGCAAACTCCCAAAAAAAATTCTCCCGTAACGGGTGTGCGCGCCTCTGGCACAACCCAAGTAATAGTGAATGGTGAAGATACAAGAGAAGATCAAGAATTACGGTAGGTACGTAATTTTTATTTCCAGGTTTTGGGTCTCTCTCTCTCTGAAGATGTCCTCACCGTGGTGGAGGCATGTAGAAAGGAATCGACCAGAAAATGCTATGCCTTTAAATGGAAGAGATTCTCCATTTGGTGTCAGGGCAAGGGCCTGGACCCTTTGTCCTGTCCAGTGGCCAGCATTTTGGACTACCTATGGTCCCTCTCTAAAGTGGAACTTCGGTCGACGATCCTTAAGGTGCACCTGGTCGCCATCTCTGCTTACCGGGCACAGGCTGTTCAGCAGTCAGTGGCACAGGAGAAAGTGGTCTGGCACTTTTTCAAAGGCTTCTTGCTGGTTTTGACAAAGCTCATGGGCAAACCATTCAAACTGATGCACAGGTGTGAGACATGTCTTACCTGTCGTGGAAAACCGCCTTCCTGGTGGCTGTCACTTCAGCCAGAAGGATCAGTGGGCTCCAGGCGCTTTTGGTAGAGTCTTCTTACCTAGTCTTCCACAAGGACAAGGTTATCCTGCACTGCAACCCGAAGTTGCTCCCGAAGGTTGTGTCGGAGTTTCACTTGAATCAGGTGATGACTTTTCCGGTGTTCTTCCTGAATCACACCTTCGTGGCCGAACACAGACTCCATACTCTGGACCTGAGGCGAGCGCTTGCTTACTACAAAGAGCACACAGCTGGAGTTCGGGGATGGTTCACCAGCTGTTTGTCACCTACGCTGAAGCCGCACCTGGCAGACCTGCTGCCAAGCAGATGATTGGCAGGTGGATCACTTCCTGCTTTGATCTCTGCTATAGGTTGGCGGGTAGGTAGCCTCCTGGAGGGCTACGGGCTCATTCCACCCATCATACTGTTGCGTTGGTGTCTGCTTCTAGGGACGTCCCTATCCAGGAAATCGGCAGTGCTGCTACCTGAAAGTTGGCGCACACCTTTTTTTCCCCATTACCACACTGACCTCGTGTCACGCTGGGATGCTGGTTTTTGGGGCCTCAGTTCTCCAGTCGCTGTTCCCTAAGTAGGGGGTGTGCGCCTTGTCTCACGTCTCTCAGAGAACTGCTAGGAGTCTGCCAGAATGTGTGGATAATTACACCATATCCACGTCCCTAGAAAAGTACAGTTATGTAGGAACTTACCGTAACAGTAGATCTTCCGAGAGAGGTTCCTTCAGTAGGTCATCACAAGTAGGACTGACGTCGCCTGATGGGCCGCATGGCAGACGTTTCTAGCAATCCCTGATGGAGGGGACCACCCACCCGACGTCATGTGACCGACGTCAGCGTGATGGTACATAGTGGGCGGTCCCCACGCCCGCCCTCCAGTTCTCCCGCTGGAGCCAGGAAGAGGCCTAACAGCAGGAGTGAACAAGATTGGAGACCCTGTAAAAATTAAAATGAGGGGAAGGAAGGGGGGAGGGAAAAATGATGATCTGATCTTATTTCGAGAAACAGCTCTTGCAGCAGGTTACACCATTAGGACTGAAGCCGGCAGGCACCAGGACCCCAAGGACATTTTCTAGCTAGCAGTATTCAGCGGGAACCACCTCCGACGTTGGTCCCGCCCCCGTCAGGCATTCCATATAAGGGGCGGTCCCCCAGAATCCCCAGTTCTTTTCCCGCCGTCGACTCGCCAGCATCGGCCTCTCGGTCTCTACCTAGTGCACGACGACTTGGAACTTCAAGAATTTCTACATAACTAATGTTCTCTCCAACTCCTTCATGTGAGGGACACCTTTCAAAGTGTGCCTGCGGAAAACAGATCCTGTTCAAGGATCCTCATTCTTCCTGCGTGCGGTGCTTAGGCCCGGACCGCGACACCAAGGCCTGCACCTTTTGCCAAGGGTTCAACAGCTGCACCAGGATCTGTCGTCAGAAGGCACTTCAGGCTTACCTGTTAGAGGAAAAATTACTAGGATGGACAAAGAACCTTCCTCCAGGGGCGATTCTTCCTCCAAGGTCCATAAACATCGGGACAAGCACCGGGAGAAAGCAAGGTCCAGATCCCCGAACTGGGCCTTGGATTCGAGGAGCTCATGCTCCACCCGATCGGACCGCTCTCCCTCCAGGGCTAGGTCTCAGCCCCCTCTGGTTAAAGTCCGGGCTTCCAGTGGTTCTTCGACTCTTCAGCCCGTCAAAACTTCCAGGCCCTCGGCTTCCTCTACTCCCTCTCTGGCCTCTTAAGTTCTCCGAACGCCACAAGTCTTCCTCATCCACCCAACGTCGGGACCCCGACTCCAGGTCGGTCTCCCAGGCCCCTAGGGGCCAGGATCCACCACCTAGGAAGATGAAGGACCTGACTTCGGCCAAGCATTCACCAGACCCAAAGTCGTCGACCAAGCGACCAACGTCGGCTTCACCAGAGCCTAAGACCGCCCCCCAGTCACCAGTGGACACCAGTCACAGGTATTCCACGGAGGAGGACACCACATTGCCTAAAGACCAGGCAGGCGACACAGAGGATGCCAGGCTTCCGAGGGAACCTTCGCCCACCCCGGAGACACCCGAGGACCCGACGCCTGACCCCAGCGACAGACCACCGGCACCAGGCCCGTCATCGGGCATGAATATACAAGAGGTAAAGGATCTCTTTACTTTCAGGTGGGACACCATCCGTAAAGACGTGGTCCCAGTAAAGCCTCCTCCTCCTTCACTTCCTGCGCCCCCTCTTCCACCACAGGGGCCAGTAGGACGACCACAAACCCCTAAGGAGCAGATTCCACCTCCCAGGGGTAGATCCAGGGATCGGAGAAGGCCTCCCTCAAGATCTCCATCAGGGTCTCCCAGCCCAAACGACCCAGACGTTGGTGGTATACTTAGTCGGGAGGACTCCAGATCGGATACCTCGGATTACTCCAGATCTCCTTCTCCACTCAGCATTCCATCACCTGACCCACATGACCTGCCCAGGTCTCCTCTGGATGATCTCTCTTTTTCTGAGATCATGAGATACATCCAGGACAACATGGGATGGAACACTGAAGAACTCGACCCTGAAAGACGGCGCCTTGTCCGTTATCTTAGGCAGAAAGACCCAAAGCCTGTGGTAGTGCCACCCTTGGTGGACACCTTTGCGGACATCACCAAGGCTGCGTGGAAGCGTCAGCACTCCACTCCTGCGGTGCCGAGGAAAGCTGACCGCCTGTACAAGGCCCCGAGAGAGAACCAGTACTTGGCTCAACAACCTTCGGCAGACTCCCCTGGTCATTACGGCCTCACATGACCAGTCCCAAAGACCGCAACATATGAGCACACAGCCACCGGACCAGGAATCCAAACAATTGGATGCCCTGGGGAGACGCATGTATGCGGCTGCTACATGCTCCATCAGGTCCTTGAACTACCTAACCCACATGGTAACATTTTCAGAACGCCCTATGGGAACAGGGCCAGGACCTGGTCGATAAGCTTCCGGATGGCGACCAGAAGGCGGAGCTCCTAAACCTTCTCCACACAGGGTCTGATGTGGGTACCCAAGTGCTACAAGCCGCATACGATTCTGCAGACTCGTCCGCCAGTGCTACAGCTTCAGGCGTCTGTCTCCAGTGACACTCTTGGCTCCATGTCTCCGGCTTCACCCCAGATGTACAGAAGAACATTCTTGATGTCCCCTACAACGGCAAAGTACTCTTTGGTGAACCCCTCGGAGAAGGTTATCACCAAACTCCAGGATGCTGGGATGGCAGTCAGGTCTGTACAGGCTATATACAGATCCAGACCTGGTTCCTTTCGTAGGAACCAGAGCCGTTTTCGCAGCCGGCAACAAAGGCAGCAGCCACGTTCCGGCCAGCAACAAAGGGGCACCTTTTCAGCGGAAAGCCCAGGCCAAGTCGTCCCCAGGCAGAGCCCAACGCTACACTAAACCGGCATAGCCTGCAGGGACCAGTGCTGCCACAGCATGACTCCTTCCCGGGCCCTCCTCTGGATCAACGGCAACAAAAGGTCGGGGGTCGCATCGCTCGCCACTTTTCAGGGTGGCAGTCGATTACCACTGATCGGTGGGCTCTCCAGTTGGTCAAGAAAGGTCACTTCATATAATTTCTTGACCACCCACCGGCAAGACCTCCCCTGCTTTCCCGTTACTTGGGTCAGCACGCCCTGCTCATACAGCAGAAGGTGCTCGCGCTTCTGGAAAAAGAAGCGATAGAGCACATACCATGGAACCAGAAGAGTGCAGGGTATTATTCTCGCTTCTTTCTGGTTCCCAAGAAAACAGGGGATCTCCGTCCAATTCTGGACCTCAGTGAGTCTGTCCTGTACAAACGCTTCCGCATGGTGACCCTCCTAGGTCTGATTCCCATGCTCAAGCAGGGCGCTTTTCTAGTGTCCTTGGGCATGCAGGACGCTTACCTGAATAGTCCCATTGCTCAAGCGCACAGAAAGTTTCTGCGCTTCGAGTTCCAGGGCCACCATTATCAGTTCCAAACCCTCCCCTTCGGACTGTCATCGGCACCTCGGATATTCACGAAGTGTATGGCGGTCGTATCGGCGACTCTGAGGAGACAAGGCCACTACGTGTTCCCCTACCTGGATGACTGGCTTCTCATGGCACCCTCTCGGGAGGCCTTGATGTCCATCATCCATTATACTCGGTCTCTGTTCGAGACGCTGGGCATCATGATCAATCAAGAGAAGTCACACCTGGTTCCGTCACAGACTCTGCAGTTCATAGGTGCAGTTCTGGACACCGTCCAGGGGAAAGCTTTTCTTCCCCAGGACAGAGCGGAACATATCAGGTCCCCTCATCAGGGACAGTTCGACGAAGACCATTCCTGCCAGATAGGTCCTTTGCCTGCTCTGATACATGGCTGCAGCCATTGCAACAGTCCCGCTTGCTCGTCTCCACATGCGGGTCACCTAGTGGATGTTACAGGTCCAATGGGATCAAAAGCAAGACCATCTGCAGCTTCCAATCCGGATCACGAAAACCATAATCCAGGATTGGCAGTGGTGGCTAGATCCGAAGAATCTGTCGGCAGGGGTCCCCTTCATTGTGCAGTCTCCAGTCGTGACACTCTCCACAGACATCTCTGGGATCGGATGGAGAGCACACCTCAATGATGTCCGGTCTCTGGGCCTGTGGACAGCCCAAGAGACTCATCCCACATAAATATCCTGGAAATTAGAGCAGTTCTTTACGCCCTGCAGGCCTTCCAGTCAGAGATTCCATCGGGTACCATTCTGTTACAAACGGACAATTCCGAAGTGATGTATTACCTCAACAAACGAGGAGGCACCCATTCCTACACGCTTTGCAGGGAGGCCATGAGGGTGTGGGATTGGGCTTTGCAACACGGCACAAACCTCATTGCTGTTCATGTCCCAGGAGTGGACAACGTCATTACAGACGGCCTGAGCCGCTCTCAGGCCAGAGTCCACGAGTGGGAACTACTCCAGGAGGTAGTAGAGGATCTGTTTCACAGATGGGGTGCACCAGAGTTGGACCTTTTCGTGTCCCCATCCAACACAAAACTGCCCAGTTTTTGCTCACTGGATCCAGGGCCTGGTGTTTTCTGGCGAAGAGCAGCGTTGTCCCTCTCCCAGGCGGGCAGATTCCTCTGTGCCTCCCCTTTCCGTTGATCAGAGGGTTCTTCTGAAACTTGCGAGAGAGCAAGCGATGCTGATACTTATCACGCCATTCTGGCCCAGGCAGATCTAGTTCCCTCTACTACATCAGCTATCCTGGGATTCTCCGGTGCCTCTGCCGATCAGCTGTCACTTGTTGTCTCAGGAGGAGGGCTCCTTGGTCCATCCGGACCTTTGTTCGCTGAGCCTGCACGCTTGGCTCCTAGAGACATAGCCATTTTGCGACACGGGGTCTCGCAAGAGGTAGCTGACGTTCTGGTGGCCGTGAGAAAACCAGCCACTCATGCTACTTACACCATGAAATGGCGTCGTTTTTGCCTGTGGGCTCATGCGCAGGGGGTTTCGCATCTAGACTGTCCAGAAAAGTCGGTCTTGGACTACCTCTTGTCTCTTTCTCAGACAGGCTTGGCTTGCTCCTCGATCAAAGTACACCTCTGTGCCGTATCAGCCTATCATTATCCTATAGGCCAACGCACCATATCTCAGTTGGACATGGCACGAGCCTTCCTGAGAGGTATTCTCCACCTTAGACCTCCGATTAAAGATCCAATTCCGCCATGGGATCTACCCTTTGTCCTGGAGCAGCTTACGCTGCCACCCTTTGAACCAGCCGCGGATTGCGAGCTACGTTTTCTCACTTGGAAGATGTTGTTTTTAGTTGCCGTTACCTCGGCCAGAAGAATTTCTGAACTCCATGCACTCGTATGCAAAGAGCCTTATTTGGTTTTTCACAAAGACTGTATCCCTACGGACTAATCCCAGATTTCTGCCTAAGGTGGTCTCAGCTCTCACCCTTAATCAGGACATCGATCTACCAGTGTACTTTCCCAACTATTCGAATCGAGGAGAGTCCCTGTTGCACACCCTAGATGTGCATAGGTGTCTCCGATACTACCTGACCAGAACAAAACGCCACCGAAAATCGGACCAGCTTTTTGTCTACTTTGCTCACAGGATGATGGGAGTGCCTGTTTCCAAACAGTCTCTGTCCAGGTGGATCATTCAGTGTATCACGTTCTGTTACCAGAAGCGTTACAAGCCCTTACCGGGCATGGTCAAGGGTCATTCCACAAGGGGGGTGGCTACCTCATTTGCGGCCCTTAAGAATGTGTCCACCTCAGCTATCTGTGCTGCAGCTACTTGGAGCTCCGTGCACACTTTCATCAGGCATTATAGCCTGGATATCGCATCGAGACGAAGAGTAGGTTTTGGTCCAGCAGTCCTTCAAGGACTTCTGTCTTAGGTTTAGGTTCCATTAAGGATTTCTGCCTTCCCTCCTCCCAATGGTGTGGGATTTCCATTATTGCTTGGGAATCTGTCCTAATGGTGTAACCTGCTGCAAGAGCTGTTTCTCGAAGTAAGATGGTACAGTTACGTAAGAACTTACCGTAACAGTAGATCTTACTTCGAGAGGGCTCTTGCAGTAGGTAATTACATATAGGACTGATGTTGTCAGGCGGCAGGACCCCACGGAAAAATTTCTAGCTAGCAGTCTCTGGCGAGGGACCGCCCCACATCAGGTGACCGGCATCAGGAGACGTCGGTCTAATGGGGCAGTCCCTCATGCCCGCCTTCCTGTTCTTTCCTGGCGTTAGCTTATGCCAGCGCCTCGCAGAAAAGTTCCCTGCTCGTCAGGCTCCTTCGTCAGTTGTTTTACTGAGTATTTTCATTTTTTTCTCGGCCATCGTCGGGTACCCGTCGGGAGTATGTCGGCCCCTACACTCTCTGAGCACAAAAACAAGTGAGACTCGTGCGGCGCCCAACTCCCGCACAAGGACTGCCATTCCCTGTGCCTTTTTTTTTTGCCTAGGCCCCAACCATCCGGTGGAGAAGTGCCAGCACTGCCTCGGCTTCAACGCGGCCACCCGGAGAAGGTGGCAGCAGTCCCTGGAAGCCCACATTTAAAAAAAAAAAAAAAAAAAGAGCTCCATGGAAAAAGAACTAAAACAACTTCAGCAGGCGTCGATCTCCCCTGAAGGCCATCGCAAGAAAAAGGATAAGGAAAGGCACCAGGGCAAGGGTTCCTCTCCCACCGTGTCTTCCTTGGGAGCCGCAAGGAAACAGGTCACGTCCCCGCCGAGGGACCGCTCCACGGCGGCCGCCTTAGAGGCTTCTAAGGCGGCGCCGGCCCGTCTGGCTTGGGCTCTTCGGGCTCCTCCGGGCTGGTGGAGGCCTCCACTCCCAGTAAAGCCATGGTTTCACGGCCTATTGGTCCGAGCGGTTCCGATAAGCCGGACGTCGGCTCCTCCGACGCCCACACGGAGAAGGTCGGTCGCGCTGCCCCTGCTCCGCCTGGAGCAGGCCGCCTCCCCGCCTGCCTCCGCGGCGGGTCCGCAGTCAGACACCGCCCCAGCGCCCGCCTTGATCACGCTTGGTAAGCCGTACGCCGGTTCGTCTGGTCCACACAGCGGATGAGCCGACGCTGGAACCCACCCCCACGTTCGTCGTTCCCAGCTCCCTGCAGCCATCGCAGCCCTCCAGGGACCTTGAGTCTCCTCAGTCTGACCCCGCAGATTCGCCCACCCCCCAGTCCCCGGGCGACACTGAGGTTTCTGGTCCCCCTCCATCAGACCGTCCTCCTTCTGGTCCGACTGATCTGACGTCGGTCTGCCTAAGGTGGTCTCAGCTCTCACCGTTAATCAAGACATCGATCTACCAGTGTACTTTCCTAAATATTCAAATCGAGGAGAGGCCCTGTTGCACACCCTAGATGTGCATAGGTGTCTCCGATACTACCTGACCAGAACACCACCGAAGCTCGGACCAGCTTTTTGTCTCCTTTGCCCACAGGACGTTGGGAGCTCCTGTTTGCAAGCAGTTGCTATCCAGGTGGCTCATTCAGTGTATTACATTCTGTTACCAGAAGCACAACAAACCCTTACTGGGCGCGGTCAACGGTCATTTCACAAGGGGGGTGGCTACCTCGTTTGAGGCCATAAAGAATGTGTCCACCTCGGCGATCTGTGCTGCAGCTACTTGGAGCTCCGTGCACACTTTCATCAGGCATTATAGCCTGGATATTGCATCAAGGCGAAGAGCAGGTTTTGCTCTAGCAGTCCTTCAAGGACTTCTGTCCTAGGCTTAGGCTCCATTAAGGATTTCTGCCTTCCCTCCTCCCAGTGGTGTGGGATTTCCATTATTGTTTGGGAATCAGTCCTAATGGTGTAACCTGCTGCAAGAGCTGTTTCTCGAAGTAGGATAGTACAGTTATGTAAGAACTTACCGTAACAGTAGATCTTCGAGAACAGCTCTTGCAGCAGGTACTTTCTTTCCCACCATCCCCGCTGGAGGTAGATTCTAGTATCAACATCCTTCTCCAAGGATCAGGTGTCTCAGCATCTCTCTGACTCCCATTTGATGGCGGATCCTCAGTCTCCTCTTCTGATGTCATCCAGTGGCCGGGAGTCTCCGGCGGGAGAACTGGGGATTCTGATGGACCACCCCCTTATATACTATGCCTGATGTCGGGGGCGGGACCGATGGCGGCGGTCCCCGCTGAATACTGCTAGCTAGAAAATTTCCGTGGGGGTCAGTCCTAATGGTGTAACCTGCTGCAAGAGCTGTTCTCGAAGATCTACCGTTACGGTAAGTTCTTACGTAACTGTACTTTACGGTAAGTTCCTACATAAATGTATTATCTTACTTCGAGAGGGTTCCTTCACTAGGTCATCACAAGTAGGACTGAGTCCCAAGCAGTCCCTCTAAGGAGAGCCCGTGAAAAACTCAAGAGGGGGCAAAACAAAATCCATAGAAAAGACTGAGGTCCGAAAAGGACACAGCCGAGGACAACAGACCCTGCAGGACAGCTAGGCCAAAGCCAGTCATCGCCTAGAAGCAATGTCCAAACTGTAATGCTTGGTAAAGGTATGGACAGAACTCCAAGTAGCGGCAGCACAAATATCCACTGCAGAAACATTATGAAGGAAGGCTGCAGAAGTAGCCATGCCCCTAATAGAATGACTCCTGATAACACTCTGGAGGGGTTTGTCATACTTTTGGTAACAGTATCTGATGCAGTTGCCCAACCATTTGGAAAGGCCCAGCTTGGAAACCGGTTTGCCTAGAGTTCGAGACACAAAGGAGACAAACAGTTGGTCACAAGAGCAAAAGTCCTTGGTTCGGGGTGTGTAACTCCAGAGAATCCGGTGCACATCCATCGTATGGAGGAGTGCCTCACCCCTGTTAGCGGGAGCCAGATAATATACCAGAAGATCTACCGATTGGTTCAGAGTAGCTTCCGACACCAACTTTGGAAGTAACCTCGGATGGGTTCTGAGAACCGCCCTTTCCTGGGGAAAAATAAGGTAAGGCTCCTTACAAACCAACGCGTGAAGCTCCAAAATTCTTGGAGCTGAAGTAATGCCAACCAGAAACAGCGCCTTCCAAGATAGGAAGCGTAGGTCACAGCTGATTGCTGGTTCGATAGGAGGCAAGGCAAGCTTTTCCAGGTCGAAATTCAGGTCCCATGGTGGTGGTGGGCTGCGGATGGGGGGGTTTCAGATGGAGAATCCCTTTCAAAAAAGTCTTTGAGATATCCAACTGAGCCACGGGTTTACCATCCACCAGCTCATGGTATGCCGAGATAGCTGAGAGGTGCTCTTTCAGAGAGGAATAGGCTAGACCCGAATCCGGTAAGTGAAGGAGGTATTCCATGACTTGTGGGTCGAGCAAGAAAAAGGGTTCCAGCCCTTCGCGGTCATCCAAATGGAAAACCGCTTCCACTTCAGTGCACAAGTGGAACGGGTGGAAGGTTTTCTGGCTTCGACAAGGATATGTGCCACTCTAGAGGATACCCCAAAGCGAGAGATGGCTACGTCTGCAGGAGCCAGGCATGCAGATGCAGGGTCCTGAGCCCCGGATGAACCAGACGACCTTGATCCTGAGTAAGGAGGTTGTGTGTCAATGGAAGTGGAACCGGCGGTTCCCTGGATAGCTGCTTAAGCAGCAGGAACCAAATCTGTCCTGGCCAAAGAGGAGCGATGAGAATCATCTTGGCCTTCTCCGTCTGTAGTTTGAGGAGGACCCTCTGCAGAATGGGAAATGGAGGGAAGGTGTACAAAAACTTCCCTGTCCAGGATAGACAATGTGTCGCTCCAGAAAGCACCTGGCTCTGGAAAGAGCAAGCAAAACTTGGGAAGTTTTGCGTTGAATTGAGAGGCGAATAGGTAGAGTTCCGACCACCCCCAATTTTGGAAGATGGTTTCCGCCACTTCCTGTTGAAGTTCCCACTCGTGAGCAGGGGTCCTTGATCTGCTGAGACTGTCCGCCAGGACATTTAGAATGCCCGGTACGTGCACGGCCACTAGGGACAAGTGATGCAGGACTGCCCAGTTCCACACCCTGGTCGCTTCCCTGCAGAGAGGGTACGACCGGATTCCTCCTTGTTTGTTGATGTACCAAACCACCGACATGCTTTCCGTTTGGATCAGCAGTGTTCCCTCGGGCAGCAGGGGTTGAAAGGCCTGTAAGGCATACCGGACCGCCCTGAGCTCTAGAACATTGATGTGAAGAGAAAGCTCCAAGCCAGACCAAAGTCCCTTGGCTTGGTGATCCCCTAGATGCGCACCCCACCCCATGTTCAAGGCATCCGTGGTGAGAGTGGCTATGGGCGCTGGTCTTCGAAACAGGAGACCCAAGGAAAGATTGTGTGTAATCATCCACCATAGAAGACCCTTCTGGACCGCTGAGGAGATGAGAACCGGATGGTCCAGATCGTCCAGAAGCTGGTCCCATTGCACCCTCAGGGACCACTGAGAGATCCTCATGTGGAGCCTGGCTAGGGGAATGGTACAGATGGAAGCTGCCATGAGGCCTAACAGGCGAAGGACCTCCCTGGCCAGAATGGTCCAGCAAGACGCCACCTTGGTGGCCTGGAGGACCAGAGTCTCCACTCTGTCTGGAGGAAGGAAAGCTCTGCACTGGACCGTGTCGAGGACCGCCCCAATAAACTGTAGTCTCTGGGTTGGAATGAGGTATGACTTGGGCACGTTGACAGTGATCCCAAGTCGACTGAACAGGTCCAGGGTAAATGACAGAGCCCCCAATAATGCATCCCTAGAAGGGGCCGCTAGTAGTCAGTCATCCAGGTAGGGAAAGACTGCAATACCCCGCGGTGTAAAAACGCCGCCACCACCGCAAGGCACTTGGTAAAAACCTGCGGTGCCGAAGACAGGCCAAAGGGCAGTGCTCGGAACTGAAAGTGCTCCCCCCGGAACATGAACCGTAGGAACCGACGGTGGTTGGGGAAATAGGGATATGTAGGTAGGCATCCTGCATATCTAGGGTGCAGAGCCAGTGGTTCTCTTAACAGTAGTGGCAGAAGGCTCTGCAGTGTCAGCATGCGAAACTTCTTGTACTCGACAAAATGATTCAGCTGACTGAGATCTAGAATGGGTCAGAAATCCCTGTTCTTTTTCAGAACCAGGAAAAAATGAGAGTAAATGCCTTTCCCCGTTTGCCCTGGAGGGACTCGCTCGATCGCTTGTTTTAGCAAGAGCGAATTTATTTCCTCTTGGACGGGGAAAACCTGGTCCCGAAAGTATGAGGACTTCACTGAGGGTTTCCTGGAGGAATTTCCAGGAACTCTATAGTGTGACCTGAGGCCACTATTTGCAGGACGACTCATCTGAGGTAATCGCCTCCACTCCTGCATGTGGAGAGCCCCCACCACCACCTGCCCTCACCAAGAGGCTGGAGGAGGCAGAATGGTGAGCCGAGAAGTGAGGTGTGTCAGGAGGACCCCTGACTGACGAGATTCTTGGAGGCGGGGGTAATCTGCACCGTGGCCTTCCGGGCTTGCCTTGGCGACGTGCCTGAGTGGATCTCCCCTTCCACCAGGTCCTCTGCAGAAAGGGTTGCTGCTGTCTACGTTGAGGAGCACCCGATCGGTACATCGACCGAACAGATCTAAGGGCAACACCCTTGTCCTGTAGTTCTGTAATTATGTCTTTGGTGTCGCCTCTGAAAAGTACCGAGCCCCGGAAAGGAGCGTCCTGAATCGCTGACTGAACCTCGTCAGCGAGGCCAGAGAGGCGAAGCCAGGAGTGCCATCTCAGGGCCACAGCAGTCACCGAGGTGTGGGCCACGGAACTGACCAAATCGTAAGTGGCCCATAAAGCATGCCTACAAGAAATCTTACAGAGGCGAAGGTCCTTGGCGAGTTCCTCCTTGAGAGGTGAAGGATCCATAGACTGGACCTTCGCCTCCAACCTGGCCATGGTCGCTTTTTGCTGGGACACCATATGGGCCACGTAACTGAGGGAGCGGAGCGCACACATGGCCGAAGAATAGACTTTTTTGCCAAACTGGTCCATCTGCCTTGACTCCTTATCTGGAGAAGTAGCGCTCAAGTACTTGGGCGTAGTGGAGCGATCATGAGTGCTGAAATGACCACGGAGTCTGCCTTCGGATGGGTCTTCAAAAAGGAAGCATCCTTAGGTGCTGGGTAAAGCCTGTCCGCCCACTTGGGGACAGCCGGGATAGAGTGAGGCATCTGCCAGACGGTGGTGGTGAGGTCTTGGTTGGGGGCCATCCACGGAGGAACTGGGACTGGAGGCAGGGACTCTAAATTGAGGTGCTCTGCGAGACGCTGTCTCATTGGGTCCTGTTCCTCTGACTCCCAATTGAAATAATCTCTGAGGGCCCCTCAAGAGATCCAAGAAGGAAGGATCCTCAGGTGGCGATTTCGGTGAGGTCTTGCCTCTCGGCTCGGGTTCCTCCACGATTTCCTCCTCCGAAGAGTCCTGTCTCCCATCAGAACTATCGTCTGCCTCCTCCACTGGACGACATTCAAAGCAGGAGAGGGGAATGTCCAGTCAAGTCTTCCCCGAGAGGTGGACAATCTGACCTGAACTGCTCGGGGAAGGGGACCTATGAAGTGGCGGAGGTGGGAATCTTGCTTCAAAGGTCCATAACCAACTCCGACCTCGCTCCCTACCACCAGGACTGTAAGAAAGACTTGAAATCCAGTGTAGCCGGAGGGGATGGAGGAGGAGTTGGTTGAGGCTGGTGGGGGGGGAGAGAACAGCTTCTGGCGGAGGGTAATACCCATGTAATGGGTATATGGATGATAACCCTGATAACTGTCCCATTGGACTCCATCCAGGAGTGGGAACCTCCAGGTAAGGATCCCCAGGATACCGATTTGGGTAATGGGGGACGGTTATAGTACCCCGTCGTCAGCCCTGACATCAGGGGAACCCACGTTGGACCCGCTGTAGTACATATTAAATTAGGGTCCGGCGTCGGAAGAGTCAATATTATAGGGACCGACGTCAGCACCGGCACCACCCGATCTGGCGTCTGAGGGGCTGGCGTCTGCACCGGATGATGGGTCTCAGTGGTAGAAGTCGGGTCTGGCGTCTGGGCCAACTGAATAGGCCTGACCACCGAGCCCAGCGTCGGGACTGTTGTAGAGACCGGCGGCGTTGGAGGTGCCAGCGGTCCCAGCGTCGGGACTGCTGTTGTAGCTGGCGGCGTTTGGAGTCGCCAGCGGTTCCGGCGTCGGAACTGTCGTGACTGGTGGCGCTGGAAGCGCCCTCAGTCCATTCTCTGGCTGAGGAGGGGCCTCCAAGGAAAGGCCGTTGGGCCGAGGAGGAGCCTCCTGACCCGGTCTCCAGCAGAGGAGCGTGGGGAAGAACCCCCGAAATCGGCTGGTTCACCAGCAACCCCATCCGCCTCGCCGGACGTGTCCGAAGTAGAATGAGAGGACACGGGCGAGGGAATAACAGGAGGGAGCAGGGCTGTCTCCCTTCGGTCCCGCCGGACATTAGTTGTAGCACCAGAAGGCCCCAACAGGGAACCAAGCCCGTGCGGTCGTCTGGGACGGCCGCCTTGGCGGGCGTGGTCCGGCAGTCTGGGAGAGAACCCCCGGCCGACTTAATGACTGAGGCCAGGCGACTGCCCCCAGCCGGGGGAGTCGACTTAAGGGCCACCGGGCGGTCTCTGGAGGAGCCGGAGGCCGACTTACCAGCTAGTGCAGCGCGGTCGCCGGAGAAGCCGGCGGCCGACTTATCTGCATGAAGTTTCTCCTTACCTGGGTGCTTCGGTGGCTGGGCCTTGCTGGTAGAGGGCCTGATGTCTGTGGAGCGAACCCGCTCCCTCATCTTCTTGTGA
Source organism: Neoceratodus forsteri (assembly GCA_016271365.2). Classification (NCBI taxonomy): domain Eukaryota; kingdom Metazoa; phylum Chordata; order Ceratodontiformes; family Ceratodontidae; genus Neoceratodus; species Neoceratodus forsteri. The sequence continues at coordinate 347,585,307 of CM028138.1, read as the reverse complement.
CGCACTTGGAATGCCCGTCTTTGTGTGGTATATGAGTGCCACACTTGGAGCACTTTTTCTTCGGAGAAGACATCAACTATTTAAACTAAAAGATGAAATAGCGAGTTTTTAGAAAAACGCGTGAAAAAATACTTTCCGACGGATGCTGAATGGAGTCTGCGAAGCAACTAGCACGAGGCGACAGCGGGAAAGAACTGGAGGGCGGGCGTGGGGACTGCCCACTATATACCGTCACGCTGACGTCAGTCATGTGACAAGTGGGTGGTCCCCCCTCCCCCCGTCAGGGATTGCTAGAAAAGTCTGCTGTGCGGCCCGACGTCAGTCCTGCTTGTGATGACCTACTGAAGGAACCCTCTCGAAGTAAGATCACAGGTTACTCACCTGTAACATTAAAACGGGGATAATCTCTTGCAACAGATAATACACCTGGGTAATCGACAGAGGGCACTGTGGTGCATGGCAGCTGTTTTCTAGCAGTCTTTCTCCAGGGGCTGCCCACACATGACATCATCATCCTGCTTTTTATATAAGTGGGTTATTCCTGGTATCCTCAGTTCATTTTCCCGCTGTCTTCGGCTCGCAGCAGCTGGCGTTAGTGTAGCAGTCATGGATGAGAAACTGAGCTAGAGAACAGATTTCTCCATTTCCATTCTTCGACGAATGTCAGAAGGGTCTTCAACCAAATCACCATTATTTCACTCCTGTCGTTGCAGTAGGAAGATCTACCGCTACGACAATCACACGATTTGTGTTCGGTGTCTGGGACCCACACACAACACCATCTCCTGTACACTTTGCCAGGATTTCAACCAGGATACTCGTTGACTACTGCAGGAGATTCAAACACATTTCATGGAGCAGAAAGTGTCTCTCTTGGAAAAGCAGGGGGCCCGTCCCAAGGACCCTCCTCCTTCTGCTTCACATAAGAAGCATAAACGCACTGAGGAGAAATCATCCTCATCATCGTTTGACAACCCCTTGTCGACGGCGAACATTCCTGGTCACACCTTTGATGATGCCTTCTAGAACTGCTTCATCGTCAGTGGAAGTTTGCTCCCGCTCATCGACAGCACTTTCCAGTGCTCTTTCAGCAGTTTCTACAGAACCCTATGCTACTTCCATCGGTGCCCCGTCAACAGTGACCCGTCGACTACGATGGCTCTTAAGCATTCTATTGCTTCCCAATTTACTGCCTCGTCAGTAATGAACCAGGGGCTCATGAGGACTGCCACAAATTTTCCTTTTTCAACTGCCCCTCCTCCTTCAAGGTCATTCACTCACAGGGGCCAGTCTGATAGTGACCGGGACCCCGGGTTACACCGCCTGGGAACCAGACCGTGTTTTACCTCGCATCCAGTTCCTTCCACTGTACCCTTGGTTTCCCATGTACCCCTTACCCCTAAACCCCCTAGTGCCTCAATGAACGTAGCCACAGTGGTACAGCAGGTTCTGGAAGTGAGAAGGTATTCTCAGCCTCCCACTGAAGGTGCCGTTGGGAGACCTTTGTGGTCTCCCACCCCTCCACCTAAATGCTTTTTGGGCGATAGGGCTATTTCTCCACCCGGTCACCCCACCCCACCCCACTATGAGGAAGACTACTTTACTTTTCAGAGGACTTAGACTTCCCGGACGGTTATCCGGATGATCTGGAGGATATTCATTTCCAGGATCTGAAGTCTCATCCTCGTCCTCTCCTTCCACCATTTCTTCCCTGCATGAGGATGTCTCCCACCATGCAGCTGCTTATCCCCCAGATGACCCATCCTTTCATGCGAGGATGGTCCAAATACAAAAAAATCATGGGGTTTTCAACCACGGAACATGATAAACAGAGAGAGGATATGGCAGATTACTTCGAATCACCGGAAGACCCGGTAGTAGTGGCACCCCCAGTATTGGTGGCTTGGAACCGACCTTTTGCTGTTCCAGCCATACCTAGGAAGGTGGATCACCCTTACCCAGCTCCCCTTGACCATCCTTTTTTCTCTTCTTACCCTGAAGCAGATTCGGTGGTTATTACTGCAGCTCATGATCGCACAAAGCACCCGAAACACATGAGCTCCTTGCCTCCTGATAAGGAATCCCACAGTTTGGACTACCTTGGGAGGAAGGTGTTTGAGGTGGGTACAATGCATTTTCCGAATTCTAAACTATATAAGACACATTGTTAAATACCAACATGTACCCTCTGATCCTCATAGAAACATAGACTTTGACGGCAGACAAGGACCGCTTGGCCCATCTAGTCTGCCCATTTCCCTACCTACAGGATAGGCCGCAGATCCTAGTTAACCAACAGCCTATTTCTTCCTACCCCCGACAAGAATTGCCTTATGTCTGTCCCATGCATTCTTGAATTCTTCCACAGTTTTAGACCCCACAACCTCCTCAGGAAGGCTGTTCCATGCATCCACTACCTTCTCTGTGAAATAATACTTCCTCACATTGCCCCTGAACCGCCCCCTCCTCTGTCTTTAAATTGTGTCCCCGTGTTCTTGCACGTCTCTTTTTCTGAAAGATGCTACCCTTTTGGACTTTGTTGATTCCACTGAGGTACTTAAAAGTTTCTATCATGTCCCCCTCTCCCTTCTTTTCTCAAGGGTCTACATATTAAGCTCCTTTAGTCTCTTCTCATATGGCTTCTCTTGCAGACCCTGCACCATTTTAGTTACCCTCCTCTAGACTGCCTCTATCCTGTCTATGTCCTTGCGGAGATGATACTCCAGATGGGGTCTCACCAACTGTCTGTACAGAGGGATAACAACTTCCTGTTTTCTGCTGCTGATGCCTCTCCCTATGCATCCCAGTATACCCCCAGCCCTCCCTACTGCCTTCTCACATTGCTTGCTAACCTTAAGGTCATCTGATACGATTACCATGCTATAGAATTAGTCAAACTTCCTCCATCTCAGGAGAAAGACCAATTATTGGCTACGATTTACACTGGTAACTATCTCTCTGCATCTTCTCTGCTCAGGATATGATGCAGTGGATACCTCTGGGTGCGTGGCTGACACTGTTGTTACTGTCGGGCGTCACGCCTGACTCTGTGTATCAGGTTTTACAACAGATATACAACATAAGGTAGTCAATGCCCTGTTTAATGGATCTAAACTCTTTGGCCCTGGTATGCAAACACTCTTGGATGATCTCCAAGCATCAGGCCGGACATTGCGTACTGTGCATGGCATGTACCACACCTCACAGCCCTCCTACCGGTACCGTTCTAAGACTTTTTAATTGAAAAGACAAGGCAAAAACCGAGGAACCTACAGATGCAGTTCCCGGGGACACTCCCAACCTTCCTCCTGGGCTGCCACTCCGACCTACAAGGACTCCTGCTCTCACCCCCATGGTGGGACCGGTCAGCCTAGTGACCCTTTAGGGCATTCCTCTGGCTTCCTCCGCCAGGCCTCGGAAGCCGTGAGTGGTCGCTTTGCCCTTCTTCTGGAGGCCTGGCAGGCGATTACATCGGACGAGTGGGTACTTCAAATCAAAAGGCTGGGGCACACTCAGGAACTCACAGAAGTTTCTTATGCCTCCTGAGTCATATGTCCGCAGCCATCCCAACAGTCGCCTTTGTCTGTCTCCATATGAGACCAGTGCAATGGATTCTTGAGAATCAGTGGCATCAAAAGTCAGGGGACTTCGACGACCAAATCAGTCACCCCCTCCCTCCGTTCTGCACTGGACTGGTGGATCCATCGGGAAAATCTGTCTCAAGGTGTACTCCTCCAGTCCCCTTTCCCCAGCAGACGTTGACAACGGATTGTTACCTTGATGACTAGGGAGCACACCTGGGTCCCTACCGGACATAGGGCAGGTGGCCTCAATTCTCCATGCTGCCCCACCTAAACCTATTGGAGATGAGAGCTGTTCACCTTGCCCTTCAGGCCTTTCACCCCCACCTTTGTCCAGGACCTCTACTGATCCAATCAGACAATACTTCCGTGGTGTTCTACCTGAACAAACATGGAGGCACCAAGTCATGCTCTCTCTGCAGGGAGGCGCTGACGGTTTGGCAGGAAGTCATACTTCAACACTCGTCATTCATAGCTGTCCATCTACCGGGATGCCACAATACCCTGGCAGACATTCTCAGTCACCAGTCCTCCACGCACGAGTGGACGCTTCATCGTAAAGTTCTTCAGACGATCTTTCGCTTCTGGAGGACCCGCAACTGAACCTGTTTGCATCCCCCAACAATCATCGACTCCCCAAATACTATTCCATTATACCGAACAGAAGGGGACAGTCTACGGATTCCCTGTCCCAACCCTGGGCAGGACTCTTCTTATATGCTTCCCCCCATCCCGCTCCTGTAACGGACTCTACTGAAACTACAACTCGAACCTGCCACGATGATCCTCATAGCCCCCTTGTGCCCTCGGCAGGTGTGGTTTCCCCTACCTCAACAGCTCTCCATAGCCGATCCCATTCCGTTGCCAGTCAGATCAGATCTTTTGACTCAAGATCTGGAAACCCTTCTTTACCCCAACCTGAAGTCTCTGCACCTTCACACTTGGCTCCTGAGGATGCTTTCATAGCCCATGTTCAAGTCTCCTCCCCAGTGGCCAGTATTCTTTTGGCCTCACGTAAACCATCTACTAGGGAAATGCACAACGCTGAATGGAAATGCTTTTCCACCTGGGCTGCTTCCCAGTCGGTAGACCCTTTTTCATGTCCTTTAACCAAGGTGTTAGGTCACCTGGCCTCACTTGCCAAGTCTGGCCTAAGTTATTCCTCTATCAAAGTTCATCTAGGCTCTATTTTGGCCTTTCATGAACCTTCCAAAGGTAGACTACTGTATCAACATCATCTTGACAAGATGTTCATAAGAGGAATGTTGCACCTCAAACCTCCCATCAAACGACCCACCCCTCTTTGGGATCTGAATTTCCTATTGGAAAAGCTCACCCTCGACCCTTTTGAACCGGCGGCTTCCGCCGATCTCCACTTCCTGTCTTGGAAGACAGTATTTCTAGATCTTCCTGGACAGACTCCACCACTCACTCACACTAGTGGGACTACACCGAAGGCACTAGGACCGAGCAGAAGCCAAAAATCTTCAGGAGGGCTGGTGCAGAGGTAAAACTGCACAGGTGCAGCTCCATGACACCAGCTCATGCCATGTAGGCTGCCTCAGCATCGACCCTTCAACCGCCTGAGTTCCTTTTTCCTTGCCGTCGAGTGTGCTTCAATGACGACATTGCTTGTCCGCCGGGAGTCAGATCATCTTCCCTTGTCAATCTTCACCATTCATTACTGCTTGGGTTAAGCCAGAGGCGCGCACCCGCCACGGGAGGTTTTTTTGTGTTGGCTTCTAACGCGCGTCCTCGAGGCGACACATTGCGTCATCTGCGCGAGGGGCGGCTGGAGCCGCGGACCTCCTCCTCCATCTCAGTTCTGTTTCTCCCGCCGTCGAGGCTGCACCTGCTGCGCGGTAGCGTATAGTGTTCGTTCTTCGGACTCGTCCCGACACCTCATCTCGTGTTCTCAGACATCCACTCGACGCCGTATACCGGTAAGACCGTTCCTTTTTATTTCTATCTACGGCGCCAAGTGTTTTCCTACTTTTTTTCCTCCGTTAGTTCGCATCATGTCCTGTTCTGGAGCAAGGCGTAAGTCGAAGGTGGGCCGCGCCCCTATGCGTCGGTGCTCCTGTGGCCAGCATTTTTCCGTCTCGGACCGGCATGATGTCTGTCTCCGTTGCCTGGGACCCAACCGCGACATAGACACGTGCGACGCTTGTTTCTCCATGGACCGTTGTGTCCTCGAAGTCCGCGCATTCAAGCTCGGCAAGGCCCCGCCGACCTTCGGGGGACGGCGTCGTACCAGGGATTCCCAGGTAAGGTCTCTAGGCTCCTTCCCGGGTCCCGTCCGGGCCTGCTCACGATCCAGCGGAGGAGGAGCTTCCTCCTCTTCTCTTGCCGAAGGCTACTCTCGCGGAGGTGTCGAGGGAGCGTCGTGGTCCCCGGGGCGTGGCGGTGACACCGCCTCGGCAGTCACCTCCTCGGAGGTGCAGGCTCCCCAGTGTCGAGGCCCATGATTTCTGGGCGGGCACAGTGGACCTCGACGCCGCCTCCGGCGCCATTTCGGATCAGCGGCGCCGTGGGTGGCGCCGCTCCCTAGCCCGGTGCCACTCGCGGCGCCGTGGGCCCGGTCTGTTCTCCCGGCAGCGCCGGGTCAGGTTCCAATGCCGGGAGCGGCACCGTGGGCCTGGCTGGTACCGCAGGGGAGGTAGGGCCGGGCCTGGCTGTCGCGGGTGGGCGGGGGTCGTCCGGCACCGCCCCTGGCACCGGCACCGTTCGCGGTGCCGTTGCCCTGGAGTTGCCAGCATTGAGGTTCTGCTGGTCTCGTCTTCTTCGGAGGCCGATGACTCGGATGTGGGAAGAGTCAGGGTGCCAGGCGGCGCAGCGGGCCCCTTCCACTGTCCCCTCTCCCGTCCTCCCCTGAGGGCTCTCGGGCTGGGGGTGGCCCTGGGTCCCAGGGGGGTGATGTGGTGGGGACTGAGGAGGAGGCTCCGCCTCCTAGGGGACCTGTGACAGCTGCCCTCCCGGGTGCTGTTGCCTCCTCTGGGGGTGCGGGGACGCTGCAGTCGAGGAGGAGGGCTCTTTCGGAGTCCGAGGGGTTGAGGGGCAGGGGACCGGGGCCCCGGTCTCTGTCGGCCGCCTCTGGTGGGGTGGCTAGGAGCTGTAGCGCCGAACCCCGCCCTTCCCTCCTGGGCTCTAGGGTGCCCTCCGGTGGCGTTGCTGTGGACTGCCCTTCTGGAACCATGCAGTCCCAGGTTCGTCACAGGGGAGGTTCTCCCCCTGGGCTCTTCCAGGCATCGCTTTCTCAGGGTTCCGTCTTGCGGCCTGGTTTGTTGTCCGGGATCCCGCCAGCTCGGGCTCCGTTCCCCGGATTTCAGAGTCCTGGCAGAGGTCAGTTGCCTCTTCGTAGGTGCCCTTCTCCAGTACCTCTGCATCCACCCCCCGCGCTTCCAGGCCATGTCGGTCCCTCGGGTCCGTTATCCTGAGGAGCAGTTCAGGGTTCTCGGCGCCTTCCCTCATCGTTAGATGTATGCATGAGCAGGTCTTCGACTCTCCCCACCGCCCGCAGGAATCCTCTGGACATTCGAGCTTCCATCATCCTCGTCTTCCTCCTCTGAGGAGGGAACCCTTGCTCATCTTTCTTCCGACGCTGATTTCACTGAATATCAGCGATTCCTCCGAGGATGGTGAGGGACCTTCAATCTCTTATGTGAAGGAGACGATGCGAACAGGAGCACCAAGAATTCCTTTGAGAATTCAGTGCCCAGCACCTGGTGGTACCTTCCTGGCCTATCCCCTTCCAGGAGGCGTCTATCCGTTCCTGGCAGTCGCCGGCCACCCTTTCTCCAGCCCCGGCTGACTGCCGTCGTAGGTATTGTTCCCCCTCGGAATCCCTGGGTACTCTTCCCAACCCGCCCTCGGGCTTGGTATACCTAGAGACTCCTTCCGGGCGCCGCTGCCTGGCGCACGACCGCCCTGGTCCGGATTCTCTACAGTTCGACCGGGTAGGGGCGAAGAGTGTTCTCTTCTTCTCGTGCGGTGGCTTGTATTGCATCACATCAGGCTCACCACGCTGCCTACAGTCGGCATCTGTTGTCGATGCTCTCCCAGCTCCTAGCATCAATGCCCGATACGGAGCAAACCAGACAAGCTATTGCCCTCTCCGCTATAGGCCTGGAGCTGGCAAGACACCAGGCAAGGGCATCTTACGACGCCAATGAGGTGGCTTCCAGGCTTGCAGGGACAGCGATCTGCATTAGGTGGACGGCATGGCTTCGTCTATCAAGGTTGTCACCCCTGGCCCGGCGTAGGGTGATGCGCTCCGCTTTCCCGGGGACCCGTCTTTTTCCTCCAGAGCTAGGAGACTTTTGCAGGGGCTTCCTCCGTCTCCCCGTCCTCGGGAGGCACCTCCTAGCTCTTCTCCCACATAGGCTTCTCTCTGTACTAGCCAGGGTCTTCCCCTTCTGTTTCTCACCAACAGGAGGCTGTGGGTCTTGTTCCCTCAGGGCTCTACCCCTCCCCCTTTTTTAAGGGGGGAGGGGGCTCGGTACTCTCCCAAGCAGTAATGAATGGTGAAGATTGACAAGGGAAGATATGAAAATTACGTACCTACCGTAATTCTTGATCTTCTCTTGTATCTTCACCATTCATTACTGATACCCACCCACCTTCCCCTCAGTGGCCTCCTTCTGTGGTGTCTCCCCCTCCCGCCTCGTTCCTCTTACTCCCTTGGCCTTTATGCCAAAAAAAAAAAAAAAACTTTTCTGTTTTCCCATTCTTGGTGAATGGATCCCAGGGATTTACTTCACTCTAAGATTGATTGGCGTTTTGCTCTTAAAAGTGCTGAGTCGTTGGGGAGATGCATGGCTCTTGCCTCGCCGTGTTTGGCAGGCGCGGCACTTCTAGGGATCCTGTGTAAATACTGTCTGTACAGTTAGTATAGTCCCAAGGAAAAAAAAACTGCTAATCAATTATTCAAAACCCTGGACCTCCTTTTTTCCTCAAGGTAAAGAGGAACGAGTACGGTTACAAATTTCTTTAATTCTGAGGGAACTCTTTCTGACTGCCCTACGGTGCAGTTCCTTGCCTCCTCAGGTCATGTTGTTCCACAGCCTGGTGGCCATGCCCTGTCTCGGCACCTTCAACTTAGGATCCCCTTGGCAGGCATTATTTTTCCAAAAGCTTTTACAGCTGCTGGCTGACCTTGTCAGCTTCAAGCCTCTGTCTGCCTTGTCATAGCAAGTCTGATTGAGTCCTCTCTATTTTTCTACAAACTGCCTTGAGAAGGCTTAGTTTTTCCATACTCTTCTGTGGTAGCACTTATCAAGGTGCTAGGAACTTAGTCCTCTTCCTGGATGGGCGCTCTTCGGAACAGGTTCTGCTCAGTCAGTCCAGGAGCCCTCAACTGGGATGAAGAGACTTGGCATGTTGAGAGTCCAGAGACTCTGCCCTCTCTTGGTCTGTTTAGCAGGTTCGTGGAACCTCTCCTCAGTCCTACCAAGGGATTACTGCTCCCTCATTAATTTCGAAGCTATAAGCCTCTCAACCAACAATGCCGATGGGCACTGTTCTCCTTCTCAACATGCCACTCTTTCTTCTTCCTTCATTCCTCTCTTTCTCCTTCCCCTCTCTCTCTCTCTGTTCCTCCCCTAGAGCCGGCCCGGAAAGGAGGCCCTGCGGTCCCTTAGGGTAGGAATTCTGTCTCCTCTGTCTATTCTCCATCGGCTTATTCCTTTTTCAGTTTATTTCCTTTCCTTTATCTATCCCTTGGCTCTCTTGCCTCGCTTTCTTTTTTCTCACACTTTATTTTGCCTCTCCGACTAACAGAACTGAGATGGAGGAGGAGTCCGCAGCTCCTAACGGCCGCCTGCGCATGGCGCAGTCGTGATGTCCTCGAGGGGCAGCGCGGTTAAACCAACTCAAAAAAAAAAAAACTCCCGTGGCGGGTGCGCCCCCGGTTAACCCAAGCAGTAATGAATGGTGAAGATACAAGAGAAGATCAAGAATTACGGTAGGTACGTAATTTTCATTTCACGTTTATACGACAGCAGTTTAGTCGTTCAGTATTTAAGTTTTTGTATCTATTTAAAAAAGGAAAAGGTTTTCTTTTCTACGAAGGAACAGGGAAGTCCTCTTCAGCCCACCGTAGACGGAGTTGACCATTAAAGAGGTAGGTGACGGTAGGGAGACGTCACATGAAAGCTGTTTTAGCAGCAGGGCTTGGTCTGGTCCGCTCCCCTCTACGGGGGGGGGTCTGACTGGGGAGGAAAGTCTGTCCTCCCGAGAGCGCAAAAAGAAGAGGGCCCATTCTCAATCTTCGGGAACCCACCACTGCTCGGCCTCAAGTCCTTCTTAGTCCCACCAGTCGAAGAAGAAGCAGTACTGCTCGAGGTCACCCTCTGATATGTCTGCATGACGATCGTTGGTGGGGGGACAGGAGGCCGACTCCGTCAGGGTCACTTGCGATCTCTGTTCTCGGTGGTCAACATCTTCGACTTTGTAGTCCCTCCCCGGCCCCTGGGGGGTCCTCCGGTGAGCAGTTTCATCATTGATCCACTCTTATGGAGCAGTGGGTTCGGTGGTTGTCCCTACTTCCCGAGCCTGCCGAGTCGACCCCAGGGCCTTCGGGCCTAGTGGCTTCAAACCCGCGGGCAGGGTGGTTGGATCAGCCGATCACACGGCTCCTTCTGCTCAAGTGACGCCAATGCCCTTTTACTTCTTTCCTCCTCACATGGCTGCGGGCGTATGGTCCAAGCACAGGTACTACCTTCTCCTACTCATGTTTTCAGACCTTCATCCTTGGGTGCCCAGAGTTTGGGGTTGGGGTCTCCAGGCGCTCGCGTGGCGCCGGTTGTGGTGCCTCCTTCAATTCCGGTCTTGGCGCCGCCAAGGGTGCCAGGATTCTCGATCCCGATTCGGGGAATACCTCCTCCTGCTTTTTCCTCCCTTTCCTTTATATACTATCCCTCCTGGGTTAGTAGGAGATGATATTGAGCCTGATCCTGATCTGCGATTAGGAGATTACTTTGATGAAGATTCATCGTTTGCAGTGGAAAGTAAACCCTCTACTTCAGCAGAACCTTTGGTCGAGGACCTGGCCTTTAAATCTCTACTGAAGAATGTGAATTCCACCCTCTCTCTCCAGACTTCAGAGATTGATACGGGGAAGCTGTTGCACCTTCAGTATCTGCATGTCCCGGAGAGTCCTGTGGAATTGACACCTCCGGTACAGCCCACTTTCGAGACTCTCTCACAGATGGTGTGGGACAATCCGGCACTTATTCCTTCCATGTCCAAGTCCATAGACAGGAAGTACGGTCTCCCTAAGGATCGATCAGTCCCTACCCCTTTGTCATTACCCTTCAGTTCCTGTGAAAATTGATGACACATATGACCATGTACCAAACAGAAGCTACCATGATCAGCAAATGGTAAACAAGTAAATTCCAAATTGCCATGATGCAAACTTCAAAAATCATAGTCTTGAAAATTCCTGGAGGTCACTATCTAGCCCACAGACTAATACAGTTGACAATGCGTTAAGAATTGTGCAAGAGGTTACATAGTATCAAGTTGGTCATTTACATTGGTGAGATAACCAGGAATACATATGGTAGTAGTTAGTAACTAGTTTGTCACTAGTCACAGGAGACGGGCTATAAAATAATGCTTTGAGTCTTAAGCATTGTGTCCAGTGCAAGCAGAAAATGGAAAGGACAGATCCGCACATGTTGTGCATATACTGCCTCAGTGAACAGCACATCATCACCACTGCCTGTGGGCTGTGCCTCCTTCTTCACTTGGACTGCTATACCCATCTTCTCTTCAGTTTGCCAGCCAAACGGAACCCTCCAGTGAAGTCAAAGCAAGCTCATAAAGTGGCTCCCCACGTGTGCAAGGTCCGCGGCCCAGGTGGCAGCCACGGATGAGGCAGGAGCCAGGGCCGCGGCGAGAACATTGTTGGCTTCTGCGCTGCTGCCTTTGGGGAGCCAGCGTTGGCCCGATTCTCATGGCATATTTTCACAGAATGTGTAAGACCTTCCAGATCTTCAGGGAGAGCCCTGCCCATCATGGTTGGGTCAAGAAGTTCTGCCATCTTTCGGGGAACGGGAAAGGATGCGCTTTTTCCACTCCCTTGACCACTCAACAGCTGTCAAGCGTGCAGCTTCAGCCTAACCCACCTCAGTTGAGGGCCAGGTTGCTAGCTCCACGGTGCCCCCGTCAAGCTTTTCCGTCTCCACATAGGTTGAGCAGGCAATAGAGATGGGATCAATGATGATTCAATCTCTAGGACCCCCTAGTCCTATCTGGCCTCAATTAAGAGGGCCAGGAGCAGGGCCCCGTGTTCACTGCAGGAAACTTGGACCTGCATTCTATGGCAGGACCTCATGCTTGCTGTGGTTGGCTATGAGCAGTTCTGTGGCAATTTTGTGATGGGCTTTACGTTTTCTGGCAACTCAAATAAGCCCCAAAATAAAATCTAGTTTCCCAGAAAGAATGTTCAGAAAATGGCAGCCTGGGGCAGTTTGGCAGATGCACAGGCAAGGCAATGCAAAGAAATTCTGGCATTATGATTTGGACTGGATGTAGGGCATGGGGAAATTAAAGGGTTATGTACTGTTTTACTGCAGTCTGTTTTATTGTCCCATGACTCCCTCCCACCTGCCCAGTGCTGGTTTACCAAGCTATGCTCCTGAGAATTTCTTGCCTGCCCAGTTGCATGAAGACCAGTATTGCTCAGTTGCAAAACAGTGCTGCTCCAGTAGCTCCCTCCTACCCACATGCTTAAAGGCTGGTGGTGATGGTTTTGTACTGTAACACTGCTCTAGTTGCTTCCTCCTGCTCGCGCAGTTAAACACCGGTGGTGTCATTTGTGTCAATGCCACTTGGCTTCTGTATCTTCTCTCTCACTCTGTAAGGATTTACTGTGCAGCTAGAGAGTAGCTTGGACCACTTTAGATTAGACAAAGTCCCAGAAAGCCTCCCATTTTTTCTCTGCATTAATTACTAATACTTTTTCTTCCCACAGTTCTGCAGTTGTCAAATAGAACCCACGATTCTTTCTCATGAAATAGACTTCCTGAGTTCCCTCTGTGTTTGTAGAAGGCCATGACGGTCATAAGCTACAAGGCTAAGTGCTGATGGATTGGAAAGGGGTGGCCCCATTGACTACTGCAACCCAGGGGGGATGGACGTATAATGGAGCTACCAGCACCTCACACTGCCATTTTAACCTTGCTCAGAATCGTTTCAGCCATTTACTTGGAGTTTTGAATGGTGACAGCCATTTTTACTGGACCAGAAAACGCTGTTTCTGCGGCAGGACCATGTTTCTGTAGCAGTTGCTGCAACCGCAGAATTGTAGGAAACACGGGGGCCCTGGCCGCCACAGGTCTCGCACCTTCAGGATGGTAACTCTGTCTCAGATTACACCATCTCTCGAGCAGAATATGTGGTTTTGCTCTTGGAATCTGCAGGATGTGTTCTTCCACGTCCCGATCCGTCCGTCACACCAAAGGTTCCTCTGCTTCAGGGCAGAGGGAACCCTCTATGAGTTCCAAGCCATGCTGTTTGGACGGTCATCGGTCCCCAGGGTCTTCACCAAATGCATTGCAGTTGTGGCAGCCCATCTTCGGCGTAGAGGGTTCAGGGTGTACCCCCATCTGAATGATTGGCTTATAGCGGGGCTCTCCAGACTGGAGGAGGAGAGGTCCAGGGGCCTGGCCCTCCAGACCTGCATCGACCTTGGCCTCCTGGTCAGTGAGGCCAAGTCGGAACTCGTGCGTTCGCAGGTAATCTGCTTCATCAGGGCAGAGCTAGACTCTTGCCGAGATAGAACCAGGCTCCCGGCGGACAGGGCGGAGATTTCCTCCTCCTCCTTTGCCTGATCACTTCTGGTTGGGCACTTGTGCCCTGCCCGGTACTTGCTGCGACTTCTGGGCTACATGGTGGCCTGCACCTTCATGGTCTGATTGGCCCGGTGGCATATGCGCCCCCTTCAGTGGGAGCTGGCCAGCCAGTAGACTCAGTGACTAGGTCATTTCAACCAGCTGGTCACTGTGACCCAGAAGATGTAGGTTGCTCTCCAGTGGTGGACCATCCTAGAGTATCTGCAGGAAGGGATCCCTTTTGTCCGCCCCAAGCCAACGGTCATTTTGAGGACCGACGCCTCCCTCATGGGCTGGGGTGTCCACATGAGGGACCACAGTCCATGGGCTCTGAACCCCCGAGGAGTCCCGATGTCACATCAACCTGCTGGAGCTCCAAGCAGTCCAGCTTGCACTGACTGCATTCGATCCGTTCCTTCGGGATAAAGTGGTTCAGGTCCAGATGGACCATACCACAACCATGTACTATCTCAACAAACAGGGCGGCACGTGCTCCCAGTGTCTGTGCAGGAAAGCTCTCCGCATCTGGATCCTCGTGATCCCAACTGGAGATGGCTCTCCTAGCCAGTCATGTGGCAGAAGCCTCAAATCAGGTGGCTGATGCTTTCAGCCATGTGGGCGAGGTGTCCCACGGATGCTCTCTCCATCCAGAGGGTAGTACACAGCTTGTTCTCCCATTAGGGAACCCCTCAAGTGGACCTGTTCACCTCCAGGGAGAACGCAAAGCTGAGGCTGTTTTTCCTATATCTTTTCCCTATCCCTTTGACCTAGAAAGCCTCTAGCCCTCTTATTTTCTTCACTTTGTTCCTCTCCTGGCAAACAGAACTGAGGTGCATGAGTGAGTCGGTGACATTACTGGCTGGCGTACGACCACACATGCAAATGTGCGCGCGCTGTGCTCAATAGCAGATTTCATCTCCCTCCCTGCAAAATAATTTGCTCCTGTGGTATTCCTGTGCCACCGGCCTAAAACCCATAAGAGGTGGTTAAAGGTGGCAGTACTCTGGAAGATTAACATTTCCATTAAGTATGTAATTTTCATTTTTCTCTGGTTCTTGCAAGCATACAACTGTGTGTGTGGGCTGGGAAATTTGTGTGTGACCCGTAACGTTTTGCTGTGATTGGCTGTGCTTGAGAGCTGTGTTTTACCAGTGCCTGGGATAGAAGAGAGAACAAGATACATTTTGTCTGTGACTGGGCTGAGAGAGTTTTTTCCCCATGGTTGGGCTGATTGTTTGGTCTGTGGCTGTGCTATGGAACAACTGTGGTAGGCCATGACTGGACTGGGAGAGGTGTTTTTGGTGAGTGGCTGGGCTGCGAGAGGTGTTTGATCCATGACTGTGCTGGAAGAGGTGTGATTGGCTTGTGGTAATGCTGAGTGATGGGCTCATGGTTGGGCTGGGAGAGGTGTGGTTGGCCTGTGGCGGGTCTGGCGTAATTAGTTTGTTGCTAGACTGGGAGAGGTGTTTAACACATGGCTGAGCTATGAGAGGATGATCAGCCTCTGACTGCAGTGAGGAAGACGTGATTTGTCTGTGACTTTGCTTGAAAAGGTTTGATTGGCCTGTGTGTATACTGACAAAGATGTGCTTTGCATGTGACTGGGGTGGTGCTGGTGTATTCTGCTGGTGGCTCTGATGTGAATGCTTCATTTGGCTGCTTTGGGGGAGATGCGCGTGACCTGTGGCTTTGTTGGGAAAAGTGTGATTGATCTTTTGCTTTTCTCCCTCAGTGGTGAAGGTGCCTATCATTAACCACCTGGAGAGCCTTAGGGATGAGGAACTGGAGGAGAGGCGGGAGAAGCGCAGAAAACAACTCGCAGAAGAGGAGGAAGCCAAGATGGCAGAGAAAGACAAGGAGCAGACTTCACAGGTACTGGCCTAGATCTGTGACCTATTAGAGACAAGAGGGTTTGAGCTGGTGGGCAGAGGGCACTTTGTGACAGGGCTGTAGATTCTGAGTAGAGAGATTTGTGTTCCTGTATTTTTGTTTTCCTACATCTGGAGGATATCTTCTACATGGTCACATTGAAGCAGTCATTTGAGTCTGTAAGCAAAACAAAATGGTAATTTCTAGGGATGTGGATACAGTGTACTGTCCACACTTCTGGCAGTATCATTTCCCCTTTAAATAGCTTGCCAGAAGGTCTTCTATCTGGCACCTCCCACTTACCCAGGTGGTAACTCCCTCGGCACCACTCCATGACATCAGATCTTCCTTTCCACTGGAAGGTGAAGGTTCCTCCCCTTTGCTTTTAAAAAACACATCTTCAAGTTTATTTTCAAATTCAGTTTCGAAAGCATTACCCTTGGTATAGTTGACTCTAAGTTGGCGCCAGGTTTTAAAAAGTGTGACTGCCGGTAAAAGATGTCCCGGATGGACCTGCGCACCTCGTGTGCTTGCGGCCTGTGTCGCACCTTGAATCCAAATACTTTGGAGGACTGACATCTTGGGCTCCCTGATGAACGGGACCCTCCCGTTCGCTCGAAAGATGCCCGCCAGGCGGTCTCCACAGCTGTGGGGTCTGCTGAGCAACTTGCCGCCTTCAAAGAGGCAGCGGTTCAGCCCGCAAAGCATGCCTCTTCGGCTTCAGCTTTTGTGCTGCTTTCCTCTAGTGCCACCATTATTGGGGAGTTTCGGGATTTGTGTCAGTCCCTTCTTACCCTTGGGCAGGATCCTTCTAAGGGCACAAAATCATCTAAAACCCCTGAAAAACAGTCTCATCAACAATTGTGAGATCGCGAGCACTCTCGGGCCTCGGATTCTCGCGCTTCCTTGGACGTTTCAACTTCGGTCAATCCTTAGGGCCAGGCCACTGGCTCCATGGTCTCCCCGTCGGGCCCGTCTGCCAAGATGCGCATCGACCAACCAGTCGATACTTTTCTTAAGCTAGTCGACATGTTGTCACAGGATGAGGGAGATGCTTCCTCTCTAGGATTCCGATCCTTCCTATCACCTCCCAGGGAGAGTCAGACCAACTTCCTGATCCGGTCCCAAACCCTCAGGATCTCGTTCCCTCTGAGGAGTCTCGGCATTTGCTGAGTCCCTTTTCACGACATCGGGTTCCCTAGCAGTTGAGGTCATGGTCAAGATCCAGTAGCACAGAGTCAAGTAGTCCTCGGCAGCACAGGCGCTCTTGCACTCAGCACTTGGGCAAGCAGTGTCGCCGCTACTGTTCCTCCTCCTCAAGTGAGGAGAGGCTCCAGCGCAAGATGCGCAGGCACTATGATGAGTTAATGTGGCACCGACTCATGCTCTTCGACGTTAAGCAGATTCTGTCCCCCAACCCGGCTCTTCCACGGGTCCTGCCACCAAGGCCCCAGTCTGCTCTGGTTCATCCTTTTCCAGCCTCGCCGCACATCAGGGTGGAGTCACCTCCTATGCAGCCGGAGGGTCCCCCTTCTAAGGGTGCCGTACCGCTCCCGGGCTTCCTCGTCGGCTGTCTGTCACTGTTACTCCTGATAGACCCCACAGTCAGTAGAGATTCCGGAGGTTGACTGCCTTTTGGCAAATCCTCAGAGTCTGAGGACTCCCCTGCATTCTCATCCGTTGGATGTGGAATCAGGAGAGGATTCATCTACAGAGCATGGTCCCTCTTCTTTTGGGGGCTTGCTCTGTTTAATTTCAGAATGTATCAGGATTCAGATGGAGCCCATCCAAAAACGGGCCAAGTATCCCTTGACCAAAATTACCAACCGAGGTGACTCCTCGAGGTTGACTTCTTGGCCGTCTATGCCATTCTTAGTCCCGCTCTGGAACTTTGGCAGCACTTTGCCTCCTGCCCTGCACCGTATGGCCCGAAACTACGCGGTCCCTCCGGGTTCCCTGTCATGTTTCACCAAACATCCCTCGGCTGAGGGTTTGGTTGCCTACTCAGTCTTTCGGCATTCCAGCAATGTTGGGGACACGGATAACCCTCCCGACAAAGAATCCAAGAAGTTGGATCACATGGCCAAAAAGGTCTATGCGGTTTCTCCTCTCGGCTGGCGAGTTCGGCACTTTCGATGGCCCAGTTTCGCTCATGCCTTCCTGGGCACTCTCGATGAGGTGCTTCATTGGCTCCCAACTGACTTACAGACCACAGTGAAGCAAGTCAGGGACCAGGGCCGTGCAGTAGCCAAACAGCAGCTCCAGATGGCCATGGACATCGGCAGTTCCTGCGCCCGGGCTTTGGCCACCGCAGGGCTTGGCTGCGGATTTCTACCTTCACAGCAGGTATCCAGTACAAGTTGGCGGATGTCCCCCTTCCTAGACACCGACTTGTTCGGGCTTTGGTGGAAGGACACCTCACTCGGATTGATAAGTCCAGTGCCACCCTGGACTCTGTTAACTTCCACCCAGAGGGATACCAATGACTCTAAGCTTCAGAGAAAGAAGCCTTCTCTGCCCCTGCGGCCAAGCCATCCCAGCCCCCAACTGGGCAGCAGACCCAGGCTTGGCAGCCAAGATCGAGGTTGGTTGCTTCGATTGTCCACAAACCAGGTGGTTGAGGTCCCGTTGCGTCCTCAGCCAGTCCCTCCTCCACCTCCAAGCCTGCAGAGTGTCGAGCTACAGGGTGCCTCCCCCATGCTAGTCCTGTTTCCCTTGGGTCCTCCCATGGGGGGCCAGCTCCGCCACTTCCTTTCTGCCTGGTCTGCTGTCACCATGGATGGGTGGGTCCTTGAAGGGATCGGACAAGGTCTGCCTCTGGAGTTCAGGGCTTACCCTCCGTGCCGAGTCCACGCCCCACGGGAGGACATGGTGTTCACCGACTGCTGTCAACCCTACGGGAAAACATTGCCCAGCTTCTCCAGAAGGAGGTAGTGGCTCAAGTCTCGGACCCTCCAGTAAGCCCAGGGTTTGTTTCCAGATACTTTCTGGTTCTAAAACGGATGGTGGACTGGCGCCCCATCTTAAATCAGCATGACCTGAGCAAGTTCTTTCAGTCACGCACCTTCAAGATGGTCACTCTGTCTCAGATCATTCCATCCTTGGAGCAGAATATGTGGTTCTGCTCCATTGATCTTCAGGATGCATTTTTCTGTGTTCCCATCCGTCTGTCCCACCGCCAGTTCCTTTGGTTCTGAGCGGAAGGGAGACTCTACGATTTCCGGGCCATGCCCTTTGGCATCTTCTCGGCTCCCAGGGTATTCACGAGGTGCATTGCAGTGGTAGCAGTCTACCTAAGACTTTGAAGTGTCCTAATGTAGCCATACCTGGATGACTGGCTAATAGCGTGTCCCTCCAGGGATGAGGTGGAGCTGTCCAGGGACCTGACCCTCCAGACTTGCTCGACTCTTGGCTTTCTGGTGAATGAGGCCAAGTTGGAGCTCGTACCTTTGCAGGTGATTCTCTTCATCGGGGTGGAGTTCGACTCCTGCAGAGCCAGAGCTCAACTCCCGTTGGACCAGACAGAGGTTCTTTTTCCTCCTCTGCCCAATCATTTCCGGTTGGGCAGTTGTGCCCTACTCAGGATTTCCTGCACCTCCTGGGATTCATGGTGGCCTCCACCAGCGTGGTTCATTGGGTCCAGTGGAGAATGCGTGCTCTCTGCTGTGGGAGCTCCCCTGTCCACGGTCTCAGCGCAAGGGTCACTTCGACCAGCCAGGTCACTGACCCAGCTGATGTGGGATGCCCTCCAGTGGTGGTTGGTCCCGGAACATCTGCACGAAGGAATCCCCTTTGTCCACTCGGGGTCGATCACCATCACGACTGATGTCTCCTTGATGGGCTGTGGTGCCCACCTGGGGGAACACAAAGTCCACAGGCTCTGGACTCCTGAGGAGTCCTGATGCATATCAACCTGCTGGAGCTTCGGGCAGTTTGGCTGGCACTTGACGGCCTTTGCTCCACGGCTTCGGGGTCAGGTCAGTCAGTTTCAGACAGAGAACACCGCAACCATGTACTGCCTCAACAAACAGGGCGGGACACACTCCCTTCCTCTATGCAGGAAGGCTCTCCTCATCTGGACCCTTGTGCTCAGCCTGAGGCCAGCATTTCCAGTCAACTGGCAGATGCTCTCAGCTGGGTGGGTGAGTCATCTCATGCGTGTCTCTCTATCAGGAGGTAGTGCACAGTTTGTTCTCCTGGTGGGGCACCTCTCTGGTAGATCTGTTTACCTCCAGGGAGAGCACAAAGCTGAGGCTGTGTTGTGGCCCACCCCCTCAGCAGGGAACGCTACAGGGGGATGCCTTCTCGAGGACCTGGACCCCAGGCCTCCTGTATGCCTTCCCTTCCTTTCCGCTGATTCACAAAAGGCTGCTTAAAGCCAGGAAGGACAAGGCTCTGATCCTGGTGGCTCCGGACTGGCCCCACCAGTTCTGTTACCCCGATCGCCTCAGCTGCAAGCTTCCGTGGCGTCTACCTCTATGCTTGGATCTGCTGTCATGCATCTGGGGAAGGTATTCCATCCAGACCATCAGTCCCTGCACCTGACAGCCTGATTCCTGAGTGGCTAGAGTTTCAGGCTTTGGGTCTCTCCGACAATGTCCTTACCGCAGGGGTTTTAAAATCAAAACATTTAGAACTTGCCCAGCCATGACTATAGCTGAATTTTCACTTGCCCCTATTCATTATAGTGAAATTAGCTTTCTTTTTGTACTTGCTCTTCAAGGAAATCTACTTGCCCCAGACAGGGGGCAATAGGATTTGCACATCCCTGCCTTACCGTGGTCGAGGGTTCTCAGAAGGAGTTGACCCGAAAATGCTGTGCCTTCAAATAGAAGAGGCCCTATTTGGTGCCAAGGCACGGGGCTTGACCCTTTTGTCTTACCTAGTGGCTAGCATTCTCAGTTCTCTTTGGGCCCTCTCCCAGTCAGGCCTTCAGTTAGTGTACCTGGCAACCATTTCTGCATACCAGGCGCAGGCTGGTATGCCATCGGTGGCGCAGGAGAAGGTGATCTGGCACTTTTTTTAAAGGCCTTGACCACATTTCCCCTCCGGTGCATGAACTACCACCAGCTTGGGACTTGTTGCTGATGTTGACAAAGTTCAAACCGCTGCACAGATGTGACATCTTCCACCTGACTTGGAAGGACCGCCTTGTTGGTGGCGATCATGTCAGCCAAAAGGATCAGTGAGCTCCAGGCACACTCCGGTGCAGTCTCCTTACCTGGTCTTCCCTAGGAACAGGGTTGTCCTTTGCCCCAACCCAAAGTTGCTCCTGAAGGTTGTGTCGAAGTTTCACCTTAACCAGTTAATGAATTTCCCAATGTTCCTCACCAGCCACACCTCAGAGGCCAGGCACAGGCTCCGTACACTGGACCTGAGGCAAGTGCTTGCCTATTTTAAGGAGCACATGACTGGAATTCGGGGAGAGGTTTGCCAGCTGTTTGTCACCTACACTGAAGCCACATGTGGCAGACCGGCGGCAAAGCAGACAGTTGGCAGATGGATTGTAGCCTGCATCGACCTCTGCTATAGGTTGACTAATAGGGGAGTCTGCCGTAGGGCTAAGGGCTTATTCCACCAGACATACTACTGCCTCTGTGGCTGCTTCCAGGGATATCCCTATCCTGGAAATCTGCAGGGCTGCTACCTGGAAGTCGGCACACACCTTCATTTCCCATTACCACATTGTCCTTGAGTCACGCTGGGATGCTGGTTTTGGGGCCTCGGTTCTCCAGTCTCTGTTCCCTAAGTAGGGTGTGTGTGCCTTGTCCCCTTTCATCGAGGCACAGGTCCAGAAACCTAGGAAAACCAGGAGCAGTTGTAAAATTTTCAACTAATGTTTTAGTATAACTGTTTACAAAGGCATTACAAACTGAGGAAAGTCTTCCGTCTGATGGTATCTCTAATTCAGTTATAGTTTCTCCGCAGCAAAAGATTGCTGCTCTTTTTATAACAAATCTTTGCCTGATAGTTAACTTCTTCATCCTGAACTCATTAAGGAGACATCCTGTTTTTGACAAAATGTCCTTGTCAGTTTCTTTGCAGAGCTGGCTTGCAAATACAACAGGGTCCCAAGCTGGCCTTCTGCTGACAGCTCTGCAAGTTTGCAAACAAGCCTGAGAGGAGCTCAAACTGCATCTCTGGTTAACCCCCTAAATTCCATATAACTTTTTGCAGTTATTTCAACAGTATAGCTATATACAGTTTCAAACAAAGGGATCCCAGTATCGCTTACATTTTCACACAAAAATTCACATATTTTTATGACTACAGATGCACAAGGGGAGGAAAAGACAGAAACAGTAAGTGAATGCAGGGAGATGGCGAGAGGCAGAGAATCGCAAGACAAGCGATCAGTTCCTCAGTCTAAGAATTGCAAGACAAGGGTGATCAGTTCTTCGGTCTAACTAGAACATTTGGTTGCACAACCAGACAGACGAGACAGAAAAGGAGAGGATAGAACAGATCCTTGTGCTTGTCTTTCCACATAAGACAGTGCGTTATTCAACCTTGTCACACCCCCGCCTCCCTGGAGAACTGCTAGGAGTCTGCCAGAAGTGTGGATACTACACCATATCCACATCATTAGGAAAAACATAATACTCACCTGTAACAGTAGATCTTCTTCGGGGGTATCTCAGTCATCAGGTTACGCCGTAGGAACTCTCGCTGTCTGAGATGGAGAATCCACTCGGAAGACTTTCAGCAGTACTACTGGGGCTGCCCACGCAGTCAGCAACCCTATATAGGTGTGAGCAGCCCCACTCCCTCCTCAGTTCTTTCCCACCGTCGACTTGCGAGCACAGTCTCCATGGAAGATCAGTTAGTGTTTTTGTGCCTTATTCGGCCTACGGACGTTTTTTCTCCTTATATTTAGCAAAATCTCTTTGAGATTTTTCTTTTTTTTTTTTTTTTTTTGTTGAGAGTTAGTCCGTCGTCTTCTCTTTTCCGGTGCTGCCGCTGTCAGAAGAAGATTGCTTCTACAGACGAACACTCTGTGTCTGCTGTCTTGGGCCTGACCACGACATCTCTGACTTTGACCTCTACCAGACGTTTAACCAGACAACACTTGGGTGATGCAAGAAGGCTCTAAAAAAAATTGCTGATGGACCAACAGGAAGCCAGCTCTGGGCAGTGGTCATCAGAGGCCCCGGACACTGTCGCCCACCGAATCTACAAGCTCCCAGGCCTCAAGTCCCCAGGGAAAAGTCACAAAAAAGACCGGGATTGCGACCACTCCCCCCGGTGGCCATCCCGTTCCTCGTCTGACTCTCCTTCGAGGGGCTCTTCGACAACGGTGGCTGCCCCGACAGAGACCAGCTGTCCAGGTCTCTGTTACTACCAAGCCCATACTGACAGCTTTGCCGCCCGATTCTCAGGGCACCCGGCCATCGACCTCTGGGTTGTCTGACCCTTCTCCGATGGGATCGTCATCAACGGCTGCTCCGTCAAGACCTGCCCCTTCTTCTCTGGGGACTACAGGCTCGTTGGGATGGAGGGTCATCGGATTGTGTGCCATCAAACACACACACACCCCATCGACGACTATGGATCTAAATGAAGCACTTGTCAAGTTCACCAACGTACTAGTTCAGCAGTTCCGTGGTCAGTGCCTTCAATAGGCCTTTGTCACCGGTACCATCGACGGTGGCTCCGTCATCAACTCCTGTTCATCCACGGGAGGCTCCCCGTGGGCCATCAACAACCACTCAAACGCCGTACCCAGACGAAAAGGTCGATGTAGAGGAGGAGTACCATCCTGAGCTCATCCTCTTGGATGATATAGAGGAGGAAGAGGAAGAAATCTTCGTCTTTTTTTTTTTTTTTAAACTCTTTTTTGGCACCTTACCCCCAAACTCTCTCAAGCTGCCTCAACTCACTGGTCTGCTCTACCGCCCACCATGGTCATCTTCTCCTCACACATGTATTACTCCCACTCTGTGACCTCCACCATGCAAGCCCCCAGACTCTGAGCCCCTCGGGGCAAGGCCGCCAACCACTCTGGCACTCTATCTATAATCTAGATTGCCCAGCTTTGAACCACTGAGAGGCCGGAGGGGCGGAGAGAGAGAGAGCACCCGGTGTTGGGCGTGTGGCAGCAGCCCTGTGAGGAGCAGTCGCCTATCGGTGGAAGGGGTTTTTCTTAGTTACGCCCCTTCCCCTCCCTCCCTTCAGAACCTGAGCGTGCAGTGACACCAGGGACGTCCGTCGTGGCCCTGCTTCCCACTACTAGGTCCTGTGCATTGCAGTGCCTCCAGTCTCCACCGGGGGGCCGCTGCAGTGCCGGGCTGTCCCTGGATCCCTTCCTGAGAGAGGAGAGCAGTCCTCCAGACGTTCGATTCTCTCTCTCTCTCTCTTTCTCCCCCTGCCAACCCGCGGCAGCCCGGCTCGTTACCGAACCTGGGTCATCGGCGTGGCGCAAGGTGTGGCGTCCAGTGCCTCAAACTTCAGCACCACCAGACCGGCCAGAATCCTCATCTCTGACAGATCCACTGCTTCTTCAGTCAGAGAGGACTCAGTCAAGCATACTCCAAGGTCTCCTTCTGAAGATGCTGCCTTTTTCAGTGTTATGAAGCAATTGTCCGCCACTATGGGCTTCCAGACTGAGGAGGAGGTCACCAGAAAAGACCTGGTGAACTTCCTGGAGGTTCCTCAGATCTACTCCTAAGATTATCCCTCCTATGCTGCCAGCCCTAAAGAACGCTACTACAGCAGCCAGCCTGGCACAGTCCAGACATGGTGCCACCTATGCCACGCAGAGCGGACAAGCTTTACAATACCCATCAGGGACTCCCTTATTTTGCTGCCCAGGCCAAAACTGACTTGGTCATCAAGGCAGCCTATGACAGATCTAAAGTGCCTAAGCACCTTGTTTCCCTTACTCCAGACAAGGAATCCCGCAGGATTGACCTCTGAGGTAAGAGTTTATGCCTCCTCTACTTTGGGCCTAAGGATTGTAAACTACTTGTCACATATTATCAAATTCCTGAATGTCAGCTGGAGAAAGGGCAAAGCCGCTGTTCAAGCCCTTCCAGATGGTTCCCAGAAGCAGGAGTTGATCCAGTGTTTAAAGACTGCAGAAGATGTCGCAGACATATCCTCAGGGTCCTGTATGACATGGCCAACACAGTGGCCTGGGCAGCTGCCACAGGAATATGCCTTCGTAGGCACTCATCGCTTAAGGTCTCTGGATTGGCAGCTGATGTGCAGAACAAGGTGCGTAATGCCCCTTTCACTGGCACCAGGCTCTTTGGCCCTGATGTCCAGGACCTCATTAATGATCTGCAGGCTTCTGACATAACCGTCAAGTCTGTACATTCTCTTTACCACACTCAGCCCCGTAGCAGAGGGCGGCCTGCTTTTTGTAGACAGACCAATAGATTAGGCTCGGGGCCCCTGCACCCAGGGTGAGCGCAGAGCCCAAGCATCCCAGAAATGATGGGCTAGCTGCCTCAGCAGGTCCTTCCTCAGCTTCACTCCTTGCCAGAATCCCCCTCCTCTGGCCCAGACTCAGGAGGGTGGTGATCAGAGGTCGGTTCTCCCTCCATCTGAATCAGTGGAGAGCCATAACTTTAGATGCATGGATCCTGCAGGTCATAGAGACAGGTCATACCCTGGAGCTCATCCAGCAGCCTCCAGATACCCTTCCCCCACCCTTCAACTATCCCCCAGCCCAGTTGCCTGTTCTCCAGGAGGAAGAACTGTTTATTTTGCGTGAGCAGGCAATCTAACTGGTATCAGAGAAATCAGGGGTTTTATTCCAGATTCTTCCTGGTCCCCAAAAAGACCGGACATCTGAAACCCATTTTAGATCTGAGGGATCTCAGTCTCTTTGTCCAGTACAAAAAGTTCCAGAGGGTAACTTTGCCAGGCCTTATGCCCCTTCTCAAAACTGGGGGACTGACTCTGTTCACTGGATATGCAGGATGCCTACCTGCACATTTCGATCTTTCCTCCTCACAGGAGGTTTCTCTGCTTTGCCTTTCAGGGAGAGTATTACCAGTTCAAAGTGCTGCCCTTTGTCTTGTCCTCTGCATCGTGTCTCTACTAAATGCTTAGCAGCGATCGCAGCAGCTCTCAGAAGAAAGGGACTGTATATCTTCCCTTCCCTGAATAATTGGCTTCTCAAGGCCCCGTCCAGGTAGCAGCTCTTGCTGACTCTAGAGTGCACTCTGCAGCTCTTCCACTTTCTGGGCATATCAGTCAGCCTGCCCAAATTGGTGTTAGTTCCATCCCAAAGACTGCAGTACATCAGGGCGGTGCTGGACCCTGAGCAAGGGAAGACATTCTTACCGCAAAACAGGGCAGAATGCCTTATGGCTCAGCCTCAAGAAATTGCCAAGAGTCGGTATGTTCCTGCCGTACTGTACCTCAGGCTATTGGGGCTAATGTCTGCAGCCATTCCCACCATTCCACTGGCCAGGCTTAACATGCATTCCCTTCAGTGGATCCTCCAGCCTGTTTGCAAATTACTGCAGTGGTGGATGGACCCTTGATCCTTCTTCATGGGCTTCCCTTTCAGATCTCCTCCCTGCATCAGATTCTAACCATGGATGCTTTGGGTCTAGGTTTGGGAGCACACCTGGGTCTTTTACAAACCCAGGGCTTCTGGTCCCAGTGGGAGACCACCCTGCATATCGATGTCCTGGGAATGAGAACAGTACTCTGTGCCTTGCAGGATTTTCAGGAGCATCTGGCTGCAGGTGCAGTCTGAGATCCTGAGTGTCTACTACATCAACAAGCAGTGCAGGATTCACTCATACCGCCATTGCAGGGGGGCCATGAGAGTGTGATATTGGGCACTGAAGCACACTGAGACACACTGCGGTCCACATGACAAGCATCCTAAACACCATGGTGGGCACTCTCAGCAGTACTTGGTCCATCATGCACGAATGGGAGCGTCTCTCATCCGTAGCAGATGATCTGTTCGACAGATGGGATCATCCAAAGTTGGACATTTTTGCATCCCCACTCAACGCAAAACTGCCCAATTTTAGCCGGCCCAGTGGTGTTGAGGGCTGAGGCGTGGGGCCTTACCTCAAAACCGCGCCCGGCAGCGTGGGGGCGAACGCGGGTTGGCCGGAGGAAGAAAGGATCGGCGTCCGTTGGACTACTGTCCTTCTCTGGGGTTGGGGACATTAGCTGTCGGCGCTCCACTGGCCTCTAGCACCTGCTATGGGGCAGGCGCTTGGTGAGAGTGCTTGCGGAAGCGTGCACACTCTCACCGCAGGCGTCATTGCACGCCCTGCCTCCACACAAGGAGAGAAAAGCGGAAAAACAGCTCCAGCAGAATGAAGTGGTCCCCGCTGCGCCACCTCCGAAAAGGCACCTCCAATGGCATGGATCCGTTTTAGAGTGGGTTGAGTCGCTCCCAACTACCCTGCCATGAAGGGTAAGTCGTGGGGTGCACAAGGGAGGGGGTCTGACCTTCGGGGCTGCGCTGGGGGACAACTGAAGGCAGGCTTGCAAGCTGGGAGCTCTAGAAGAAATAATACATAAAAAAAAAAAAGCCCAGTTTCTGCTCACTAGAGCCAGGGCCTGGAGTTTTCTGGCAAGACGCGTTGTCCCTCACTTGGAGCGGGAGATTTCTGTATGCATTCTTTCTATTTCCACTAATACAGAGGGTGCTAATCAAGCTACAAATGGAGGGGGCCAGCATGATTCTGGTAGCTCCGTTCTGGCCTCGCCAGATATGGTTCCCTCTGCTTCAGTAGCTAGTGGAGAATCCTCTGGTCCCTCTGTCCCTTTGCAGGAATCTGCTGACCTAGGATCAGGGGACTGTGGTCCATCCCCACTTCAGGTCCTTCCATCTGCATGCGTGGCTCCTGAGGACGTAGCCATCGCCAGGTTCAGGGTGGCTGACGTCCTGGTGGCCGCCCGCAAGCCTTCCACCCATGCCACTTATGCCTTGAAGTAGAAGTGGTTTGCCCTCTGGGCTGCCAGGCATTCCTTACACACTTTCACCTGTCCTGTGAAGCATGTCCTTGACTACCTGATTTCTTTGTCTGACTCAGGCCTCCAGTATTCCTCCCTCAAGGTCCACCTTTCGGCTGTTTCTGCCTTTCATGAGCCTGTGGGTGACCGCACGATTGCTTAGCTGGATGCTTCCCATACGTTCCTTAGGGGCATCCTGCATCTGAAATCCCCAATCTGTTCCCCTGTCCTGGCTTGGAACTTGAATTTTTTTTTGGAAACATTGACCGTCTCCTTTTGAGCCAATCGTGACTTGCGATTTGCACTTTCTCTCTTGGAAAGCGTAATTTTTTAGTTCGTTACTTCTGCTCAAAGAATTTCAGAGCTTCAAGCCCTCTGGTGTGAGGAGCCCCGTTTGATTTTTCTCTGGGCACAAATCCTAAGTTTTTGCCTACGGTGGTTTCAGAGTTTACACTCGGTCTGTCCACCATCCTGTTTATTTTCCTGAACATGCCAATCCAGGTGGAAGCACTGCTCCATACACTCGATGTGCACTGAACTTTTAAGTATCATCTGCTTCAAACTAAGGAGTCCTGAATGTCTAAGAAGTTGTTTGTTGCTTTCGTCCCAGGTAGAGAGGGCGCTTCAGTTTCTAAGCATTGTTTATCCGAATGGTTAGCAAATTGCATTGTGTTCTGCTGCAGCAAGTACTTCAAAAAATTGCCTGGTGCTATCAAAGCTCATTCCACCAGAGGTATGGCTACCTCTGTGGCTTGTTTTAAAGGTCTTTCTGCCACTGATATTTGCGCTGCTGCCACCTGGAGTACAGTTCACACTTTTACCAAGCATTACAGCCTGGGCATTGCTTCCAGAGCCCGTGCAGGATTTGGCAGGGCTGTACTGCAGTGACTCCTTTCTTAAGTTTATGGAGTTCCAGCCTCCCAGACTGTCTGGTTTGTTTTCTGGCACTTGTCTCTGTTTCGTACTCATTCAGATGGTGTAACCTGATGACTGCGGTACCCCCCCCCCAAAAAAGAAGATGGAACAGTTACGTAATAACTTGCAGTAACAGTAGATCTTTGATGGGATCTCAGTCATCAGGTCTGATTTCCCTCCTGCCGTCCCCCTTCTTGGGGCTCCTGTTCAAGACCTGGCTGTCTGCTGTATTCCATCCTTTCTGTCTAGAGCCGGGTCCCTCCGTCTCTCCTCGGTTCCCTGGGGCATCAGCCTTGCTCCCTTCGACTCCGGAGGGAAAGAACTGAGGAGGGAGTGGGGCTGCCCACGCCTGTATAGGATTGCTGATGTCAACGGCATGGGGTGGCCCAAGCTGTACTGCTGAAAATCTTACATGTGGATTCTCACACAGCGAAGGTTCCTACTGTGTAACCTGATGACTGAGATCCCCATGAATATCTACTGTCATGGTAAGTTCTTGTGTAACTCTTAATCTTACTTTGAGACACAGCTCTTGCAGCAGGTTAAACCATTAGGACTGAAGCCGGCAGGCGTCAGGACCCCACGGAAAAATTCTAGCTAGCTATCTTCAGCGGGGACCACCCCCGACGTCGGTCCCGTCTCCGACGTCAGACGTAGTACATAAGGGGGCGGTCCCGCCCGATTCTCCAGTTCTTTCCCGCCATCGACTTGCATGTCTCGACCCTTCGGTTCAGTCTCTAGCACACGACGCATGGTTAAGTTCTTTCCTACGGAAATTCGATTCTCTACAATCAAGTTTTTTTTTCTGATGTCCTCTCCGACCTCCGGTCACTCCTCGAAGTGTGCTTGTGGGAAGCAGATCCCCTTCAAGGACCCTCACTCGGCCTGCGTCCGGTGCCTAGGCCCAGACCACGACACCCGGGCCTGCTCCTTTTGCCAGGGTTTAATAGCAGAACCGGATCCGTCGCCAGAAGACCCTTCAGGCTTTTTGCTGGAAGAAAACTCAAGACCATGTCTTCCAAGGGGACTCTTGAAGAAGGCCCACAAGCTCGCTGAAGCGTAGGGAGAAGGCCCCTTCCAGGTCCCCGTCTAGGGCCTCAGACTCGAGCAGCTCTGGTTCCAGGTCCGACCGCTCCCCTTCCCGGGCCAGCTCTCAGCCTCCCCCTGCTGCGGTCAAGAAGTCTTCATCCTCTTCTCAGGCCAAGACTGCCAGACCTTCCTCGTCCTCCAGGGCTCTGGTCAAGTCTGGGGATCGCCACCATCACCATAAGTCGGGTTCCCACCTTTCTGAACCCGACGTCAGGTCGGCTTCCTTGCCTCCTCGCAAGACTATGGAGCTTTCCTCTCTGAAGAGGCCGCAGGATCCAAAGCCGGTGCACCCGTCGTCGTCCTCTCGCCACAGATCCCCGGAGCTGTCGCCAGCCAGGCCAGCGCATCATCGGAAGGCGGTAGGGGGACCGGCGCCCGCTCCTATTGAGACGAGAACCCCGACGTCGGTCAGGAGACCATCACCGAGGAAGAATTGACCCAGCCCGAGGACCAGATGGGCGACCCTGGTCCTGTCGAGGCGCCCAGGGAGCCGACGCCGGGACCCAACGACCGTCCACCGGCGCCCGGACCGTCGTCGGGCCTTTCCATGGTAGAAGTGAAGGAGCTGTTCACTTACTGGTGGGACACCATAAAGGACATGGTTCCCACTCCACCTCCTCTTCCTCCTACACCGATTACTCCTCCGGTTCCTGCGCCCCCCTCTCCATCAGGGTCGGCAGGCCGACTACCTCCTCCCCAGGAGCACAGAACACCTCCAAGGGGGAGACCAGACAAACGGAGACCTCCATCCAAATCCTCTTCCAGGTCACCCAGCCCTAAGAGACCCAGAAGCGCTGCGATCGCCTGACGGAGGACACGGGATCAGAGTTCTCAACATCCAGATCCCCGTCTCCCCTCTCCATCCTTTCTCCGGATCCACGCGAGATGCCAAAGTCTCCTCCAGATGACCCTTCATTCTCGGATATTATGAGACACATCCAAGAGAACATGGGATGGGATGCAGAAGAGCTAGACCCCGGAAGGCTACGCCTTGCAAAGTATCTTCGGCAGAAGGACCCCAGGCCTGTGGTGGTGCCACCCTTGGTAGACACTTTCGTGGACGTCACCAAGGCAGTGTATAAGCGTCCACATTCGCTCCCGGCGATGCCGAAGA
Organism: Neoceratodus forsteri; assembly: GCA_016271365.2. Classification (NCBI taxonomy): domain Eukaryota; kingdom Metazoa; phylum Chordata; order Ceratodontiformes; family Ceratodontidae; genus Neoceratodus; species Neoceratodus forsteri. The sequence goes on along the minus strand of CM028138.1, from coordinate 347,554,963 downwards.
AAGCTGATCGCTTGTACAAGGCTCCCAGGGAAGACCAGTACTTGACTCAGCATCCACAGGCCGACTCTCTGGTCATAACAGCCTCACATGACCTGTCCCAGAGACCGCAACATCTGAGCACCCTGCCACCGGACCCAGAGTCCAAACAGCTGGACGCTATGGGTAGGCGCACGTATGCTTCCACTACCTGCGCCATCAGATCCCTGAATTACTTGACCCATGGTGCAGTTCCAAAATGCCTTGGGAATAGGGTCTGGATGCGGCTGAGAAACTGCCGGGAGGTGAGCAGAAGGAGGAGATGCTTCAGCTCCTTCGTACGGGTTCGGACGTGGGAACCCAAGTGCTACGAGCCGCGTATGACTCCGCGGACTCCTCGGCCCGAGCAGCAGTTTCAGGTGTATGCATCCAGAGACACTCTTGGTTACGCGTCTCCGGCTTTACCCCGGACGTCCAGAAGAATATCATGGACGCCCCATTTGAGGGAGAAGTCTTGTTTGGTAAGCCCTCGGAGAAGATTATTACCAAACTCCAAGAGGCGGGAAGCGGTGAGGTCGGTTCAGGCCATGTACCGACCCAAGCTTAGTTCCTTTCATAGGAACCAAAGCCGATTTCGTGGACAGACGCAGAGGCAACAGTCCCGGCCCGCTTCACAACAGAGGGGCTCCGGCTTTCGCAGAGCCCAGGAGAAACCACCTGCAGGCCGTAGCCAGCGTACTTCCAAGCCAGTCCAGCCAGCGGGACCCTCAGCCGCCACAGCCTGACTCCTTTCCAGCCCCCGGCCCTCAGGATCAATGGGAAATCATGGTCGGGGGTCGCATTGCGAACTTCCTGCCGGGATGGCAGGCTATAACCACCGACAGGTGGGTTCTTCAGTTGGTCGGAAGAGGCCACTTTATAGTTATGAGAAGCCACCCTCGAGGCCTCCTTTGCTCTCCCGGTACCCGGGTCAGCACAAGTCACTGATCTGGCAAGAAATACTCGCGCTCTTGCAAAAGGGAGCGATAGAGTATGTCCCGGAGAACCAGAGAGGACAAGGATATTATTCCCACTTCTTCCTGGTTCCAAAGAAAACAGGGGACCTCCGTCCAATTCTGGACCTCAGCGACCTCAACGTGTCGGTCGCCTACAAGAGATTCTGTATGGTGACTCTTCCGGGTCTCATTCCCATGCTGAAGCAAGACGCCTTCTTAGCGTCTCTAGACTTGCAGGATGCATACCTGCACATCCCTATAGCTCAGGCGCACAAGAGGTTCCTGCGCTTCGAGTTTCTCGACCACCACCTTCAGTTCCGAGCCCTTCCATTTGGACTGTCATCCGCACCCAGGGTCTTTACCAAATGCATGGCAGTCGTGGCAGTGTCTCTAAGGAGACAGGGCCAGTATGTGTTCCCGTACCTGGACAATTGGCTTCTCATGGCCGCCTCCAGAGAGGCGTTGTTACCAGCGATCCAGAGCACCCAGGACCTGTTCCGATCTCTGGGCATCCTAATCAACCACGGGAAGTCTCTCCTGGTACCGTCGCAGAAACTGCAATTTATAGGCGCAGTACTGGATACCGTTCAGGGAAGAGCATTTCTTTCAGGCGACAGCCGGGCGCATCAGATCCTCATCAGGAGTTTTAGTCGAACAAGACCGTCCCTGCCAGGTCGGTCCTTCGCTTGCTCGGACACATGGCTGCGGCCATTCCTACTGTCCCTTTCGCAAGGCTCCACATGCGGTAACTCAGTGGATGCTCAAGGTGCAGTGGGATCAAAGGCAAGACCACATGCAGCATCCGGTCAGAATCACGAACACCGTGATTGAGACTGGCAGTGGTGGCTAGACCCAGGGTCACTCTCACGAGGCGTCCCATTTATAGCGCCGTCCCTGAGGTAATCCTCACCACAGGCGTCTCAGGTCTAGGGTGGGAGCACACCTGGACGGGTGAAGTCCCAGGAATCGTGGACCCTCTGGAGGCTCATCTCCATATCAATGTCCTAGAGATGAGGCGGTCCTTTATGCCCTGCAGGCCTTTCAGTCAGAAATCCCCCAGTACTCTCCTGCTTCAGACAGACAACACAGCGGTGATGTATTACCTCAACAAACAAGAGGCGCACACTCTTACCCCTATGCAGGAGGCCATGAGGTGTGGGATTGGGTAATCTGACAGGCGCGAATCTGATTACAGTACATGTTCCCGGGTGGACAACCACGATTGCAGGCAGGCCTGAGTCGCTCCCAGGCCAGAGTCCACGAGTGGGAACTTCTTCAAGAGGTAGCAGAGGATCTGTTTCTTCGATGGGGAACTCCAGAGTTGGACTTGTTCGCATCCCCATCCAATGCAAAACTGCCCAATTTTTGCTCGCTAGATCCAGGGCCTGGTGTTTTCTGGTGAGACGCGTTGTCCCTCTCCTGGGCGGACAGATTCCTCTATGCTTTCCCTCCCTTCCCGTTGATCCAGAGAGTTCTTCTCAAACTGCGCAGGGAGCAAGCAACCATGATCCTTGTGGCCCCCTTTTGGCCCAGACAGATATGGTTCCCTTTACTGATTCAACTATCCCGGGAACCTCCGCTCCCATTGCCGTTCAGCTCCCATCTCTTGTCTCAGGAGGAAGGTTCACTGGTCCAGCCGGAGTTAAGCTCACTGAACCTGCATGCATGGCTCCTAGAGACATAGCCATCTTGCGTCACGGGGTCTCAAGAGGTTGCGGAAGTTCTTTCTGCAGCCAGAAAGCCAACAACGATACGTCGCCATGAAATGGTGCTGCTTTTTGTTTATGTAGCATGACGCGACTTTTCCCTAGGTTGCCGGTGAGAGTGGTGTTGGACTACCTGCTCTCCTTTTCCGTTCGGGCCTAGCCTACTCCTCTATCCAGGTGCACCTCTGTGCCATCTCTGCCTACCACCTTCCGGTGGGACATCGCACAGTGGCACAATTAGACGCCTCTCGGGAATTTTTGAGAAGGGTGTTACATCTTAGGCCACCCATTAAGGACCCATTGCCTCCATGGGATTTGCTCTTTGTCCTGGAACAACTCACGCTTCCCCCCTTCTAACCTGCCGCGGAAAACGCTGTTTTTGGTTGCTGTTACTTCAGCGAGAAGAGTTTCTGAGCTTCACGCTCTCATGTGCAAAGAGCCTTATTTAGTTTTCCACCGGGACAGAGTATCCCTGAGTAGGAATCCTAAATTTTTGCCTAAGGTGGTTTCTACACTCACTCTCAATCAGGATATTGACCTGCCGGTCTACTTCCCGAATTAATCTAATAGAGGAGAGGCACTGCTCCACACCCTGGATGTTCACCGCAGCTTGAGGTATTACCTCAACAGAACTAAACAACTTCGTAGGTCAGAGCAACTTTTCGTTTCCTTTTCTGAAAGGATGATGGGTCAACCAGTATCCAAACAGTCCCTGTCTCGCTGGCTTGTCCAGTGTATTTCATACTGTTATATCATCAAACAAAAGCCCCTCCCGGGAACAGTCCGGGGTCATTCCACTAGGGGTGTGGCCACCTCCTTTGCAGCACTCCGAAACGTCTCCACCTCTGCCATATGTGCTGCAGCCACTTGGAGCTCTGTGCATACATTTATCAGGCATTATAGCCTGGACATCGCCTCTCGGCGAAGAGCCGGCTTCGGCCTGGCGGTGCTACAGGGTCTCCTGTCCTAGATTCAGGACCTGGAATGTAATTCCTAGTTTCCTCCTCCCAGAATGTTGGCAGCGTTACTGCTTGGGAATCAGTCTAATGGTGTAACCTGCTGCAAAACTGTGTCTCAAAGTAAGATAGTACAGTTACGTAAGAACTTACCGTAACAGTAGATCTTCAAGAACAGCTCTTGCAGCAGGCACTCTTCCACCCACCTTCCCCCTTGGAGGCATGGCTTGAGCCTTTACTATCAGGGATTTTCCTTTTGACTTCTGACGGTGGATCCTCGGTCTCCCATTTCGATGTCAGCCTGCGGCGGAAGTCTCCGGCGGGAGAACTGGGGAATCGGGCGGGACCGCCCCCTTATGTACTACGTCAGAGGCAGGACCGACGTCGGGGGCAGTCCCCGCTGAAGATAGCTAGCTAGAATTTTTCCGTGGGGTCCTGACGCCTGCCGGCTTCAGTCCTAATGGTGTAACCTGCTGCAAGAGCTGTTCTCGAAGATCTACTGTTATGGTAAGTTCTTACGTAACTGTAATTTTCTAGGAGTGGTATATGGTGTACAACCACACTAACCCACCCGACCTTCACTGGCAAGTGGCATACCGAATCTTGCTTCCAGCAGATAAGATCTAATCTCATGGGGGGTACAGAGCCACCCAAATGGGTGAGAGGAGCCAGCTTGAAAACCTTCCGGCAAGATATTTAAAAGGAAAGGATACTAACCGAAGTGTGGATGTACACCATATACCACTCCTAGAACTGTTGTTACACGTGAGTAACCTGTTTAATAAATGCATGCTGAAAATAGAAAATGGAGTTAGAATTGACGTTTCGACCATAGGTGTCTTCAGGAATTATTTAAGAGAAAAAAAGCAAAATTAGTGGAGAGGTAGGGGAAATAAGGGATCTATATCTGGGTAAAGAAAATATGTGGAGGCCCCAAGAGAAGTGCTAAAAAGCAAGAAAATAATCTGGAAGACAAAAAGGTAATGATGGATATGAAAAGGCATAGTGGGTGTGAACAAGCTGAGGAGTCCTCAAGTGGGGGCTAATTAACAGGGCCTAGTAGGAAGGCTGAAAGGTGACAAATGTAGGAGGAGACCAAGATTGGGACACCTGTGTAAAGGAAAATGGATCTGTACACACATAGCTAGAATGCCCATGTGAGTGTGTCCACCACACACACACACTCTCTCTTACTCACTCTGGATGGAAATGTGTGCAGGCATACCCACACATGCAAGCAATGATATGATGGAGGTTGGGGTAAAAAAGAGACTGCTGTAGTAAACCATTTCTACTAACATCTTGCAACGATCTTATGGTTTGCCACTGTAGTCTCTTTATATTTTTACCTCCACCCCCATCATATCTTTGCTTGCATGGGTGCATCAGAATTTGGAACACAAGGTAGTGAAGCCAGCTTCTGACTCAGTGAGTCACACCGGCAGAAGATGTCATGGATGGACCCTCACATATCGTGCCTGTAGTGCCTTGGGGATGGCACATGATGTTGTTGGTTGCAGCCTCTCCCAAACAATGCTCCCATCATTGCTCGAAGACTGAAAGGCTTGCCTTTTCCATGGCCAGCTGACTGATAGAGACCCTAAACTGTGGCCTAAGGGTGGTCACAAGGCAGCCTCAATGCTGCTTCCGGCTGGGGCCAGCATCGGAGTGTCTTTCACAGGAAAGTTTTGTGACATGTCGTGCTCTCTAGACCTTCAGGAAGAGCTCTGCCCACCATGGTAAGAAGCACAAAAGCAAGAAACGCAGTTTGTGGGACCGAGAGAGATCATGCTGTTTCCACTCCCTCAACTCCCCTAACCGCTCAATGACTGTCAAGCGCTCGGCTTCCTCTGAGCCACAGTTGATGGAGGGGCAGGTCACTAGTTCCATGGTACCCCCATCGGGCTTGCCGACCTTGACACCGGTTGATTGAGCAGTTGAGATTTTTCTTGACACCGCCCCCCCGTCGACCCATTGTCAGAGGGGGTCGACGAAGAGTCGGTCTCCAGGTTCCCGGTTATCCCCCGTCCTCACTCAGGAGGACATGGAGTGGTCGGTATCCACAGCCGTTCTACTCGGGGATCAGCCTCCATCAGAGGTTGTGCAATCAAGAGCTGTGCAAGTAGTGTACACCTCTGGCTGTGTCTCCTCAACACCGGCCCCCCGGGTCAACGGTCAAGGTTCAAGTCGAAGAGCACCTTGAGTTCTCGATCCCTCTCATCTGGAGGCTTCACCGTTGATGCTGCGCATCCTCTTCAGATGAGGAGAGACTCCACCAGCAGATTCAGAGGCGCTATGAGGAAGTCCTCTGGCAACAGTGGGCCTTGGCAGAGCCAGGTACAGCTCTACCCTCAACCTTTATGGTTGATTGGCCAATGCCAGTCAAACCCACATCGATCCACCAGAGGCAGTTGTCCCCCGACATGCATCTCTCCATCGTTGGTGGAATAGCCTCCACAGTAGCTCATGTGGTGGGCTTCTACGAAGGACTTGCGTCTGGCACCAGCTTGCCAGGCTGGTTGTCAGTGAAAAGTAATCACTCTGATGATGCCAGGGTTGTACATGGCATTAAGTGGCTGAGGGTTGTCTTTGAAGAGTCCTCGGATGACTCCAGTGCATCCTGCATGCAGTCTTTGAGGACACATAACTCCGACCATTAATATGTCGAGGAACTGGCCATGGGCCAATGTCTTTTGGGGTGTTTCTAGTTACTTACGTCAGAGTCCATGAACGTTCCTTTGGAGCCAGTCCAGAAGAATGTTAAATGCCCCTTCACTGACATCTTGAATAAGGGCGAGCCTCTGGGGGTTGCCTTTACCATGGCTAAGGCCATTCTGGTACTGGTTCTGGAGCTTTGGCAGCATTCAGCTTCCTGCCTGGCACCCTTAGCCTGTATGGTCGGCAAATATGCAGTCCCTACCAGCTCCTCATACAGATTTTCTGACCCTCCCTCAGCGCCGGGTCTGGTCTCCGATGCATTTTGCCTTAAATCCGGCAATACTGGGGACATGGACAGCACCCCAAAAATGGAGTCAAGAAAGCTTGCCCACACAGCAATTAAAGTCTATGCCGCATCCTCCCTTGGTCTCCACCAGGTGAGCTGTTGCCGTGATGATGACCCACTTTGGTCACTGCCTGCTGGGAGTGCTTGATAACGTCTTCCCTTACCTGCCTGCTGACAAGCTGCTCCCATCGAAGGTCATCTGAGACCAAGGTCAAGTGCTGGCTAAACACCTGCTTCAGAAGGCCTTGGACATTGGGGATTCCTGCACCTGTGCCATGTTAGTGACCATCAACATGCATCACAGGGCCTGGTTGAGGATCTCCACCTTCATGGCGGACACTCGTCACAAGTTGGCCAATGTCCCCTTCTTGGGCACCAACCTCTTTGGCCCAGGGGTGGATGGGCATCTCACAAGGATTGAGATTTCCAGTGAAACCCTAGATCTTCCTTGTATGTATCTTCACCATTCATCACTGGTGGGTTATACACCGGAAGCACTATGACCCACGGGAGCTTATAGCTTAGAAAGTTTTCTAGGAGGAGGCGCCAGGGATGGCGCCGCCCACCGAGGCGACACACAGAGTGCTACTCATATGCTAGCCAGTAACAGACGCCGACTCCTTCCTCACTTCAGTTCTGTTCTTCCCACCGTCGTAAGTGCACCTTATGGAGCTGAAGAGCCGTTGTTATGCAGTATTAGTTTATGTCGTCGCTGAAGTTCTGTTTGTTGTTACTCGATGCCATAGATCTTGACACGGGTCAGACCGTTTGTTTCTTATGTTATTTGTTTCTACTGTGCCAAGTCTTTTTTATTTTGTGTGCGGTAAATCATGTCCTGGGCCTAAATCATCACAGGCAGGATGTACCCCCATGCGTCGGTGCCCCTACGGCAAGTTCATCTCTGTAACAGATCGCCATGATCAATGTCTGTCTTGTCTGTGCCCTCAACACGACATGGACAACTAGGTCCTCGAAATATGCGCATTGAAGGTGTGTTGGAAACCTCCCTCCTTCGGAGGACGCGTCGGTCCAGGGATGCCAAGGCAAGAACTTTGGACCCTTCCCCCCAGGTCTCCCCCAATACTTGTATGTACCAGGGGGGAGCAAGCGGCGGTCTGTTCTAGCCTCGCTGGAATCTCCAGCTTGCCAGAGGGGTCAGGTGGACAGTTGGCCTCCGGGAGGCCGGTTGAGCACCCCTCTAGGTCATCAGCCTCCTCGGAGCCACGACCACCCACGGTGTCGTGGTCAGAGCCATACGCTGGACCCGAACTGGTGAGGCCCTTGGCTCTGTCTGCCAACTCCTCGCCAGCTCCTAGCCCCGTTCCTGGAGTTGGTGAGCAGGGCGGTGTAGAGGTTAGAGCTCTGCCTACTTCCGATGCCACGAGAGGTGCCAGACCTTGTAGAGTGACGGGGCGGGGGTGGCCTCTCTCCCGATCATCCTCGTTTCTTCCTCTTTGGAGAAGGATGATAAGGATGACGCAGTGTAATTGCCTAATTCCAAAGGGTCTCCCAATTCCGAGGAGTCGCGGCGCCTACCATGACATAGTGGCGAGGTTCAGGCGCTGTCTTTCTCTTCTACCTCCCTGACCGGGCCCACCCTTGGGGCCGACTCTTCAGAGTCTTCCGGCCGTTGGCAGTGCTGGAGACTCTCATGGTGCTGGATCTGGGAATGACACCGCACCAGATGCCGAGTCAGATGTCGGCACCACCATTGATGCAGAGTCTGGCATTAGAGCTGGGTATGGTGCTGATCCAGTCTCCGATACAGAGGTTTGGGGATGACTCTGACTGGCCTTTTAGGGTCTGGAGCTGTCCCAGAGCTTCCTCTGTCAGTACCTCAGGGACAGCCGTGGGGCAGGTCCCTCTCTGAAAAGTTTGAGAAGGCCTGGGGTGGTTCAGAGGCATTCTCAGGATTACTAATTAATGTGGTTCTCAACCCCTTATTGGTTTTTAAGAAACAAAGGTATGCTTCAAATCCATCCGAAAAGTTTTTTAAATAAACTGTAAACAGTCCCATTATACTGATTCAACATTATTCTTTTATTTTTTAGCTCCTTAAAAAAAAATTTTTTCACAAGGTAACGTTTCAGGACCACACAATTGTCCCTTCATCAGACCATGGAGCTACCATAAATTCTAAACAGAAGCATAAATAAAATCTCAATTAGTTGGCTGCCATGCCAAAATATTAATTAATCAAATTAAATTAATAATATATCAATCAAGGTGGGAACCAACCTGTATTTTAACTCTTAAATGTATACATTCTACTAGGTAGACACTAAGCCATTGGTAAAAACCTATGAGAACATAAATACATTTGTTTTTAAATTCCTATAATGCTTCTCAAATGTACATTTATACTATGCATTTCAGTAATGAGGGTTAACATTCTACCTCATTATTTCCAGAAGCTGTTATGTTCCTGACTCATTTCAAAGTAAAAGCTGTTGCTCTGTAAAGACATAATGTAGAAAGTTTCCTAAGTGTAAATTTTCAGTTTCTCCGAAATTCCTTTTGCATTTGCATAAAATGGGGACACTTCTAGGATTGTGGATATGTTGTTCATCCATACTCTTTGGCATGTCCCTTTCCCCTTTAAGGATTGCCAGAAGTCTTCAAGCTGGCTTCTCCCACCCATCCAGGTGGTATAACCCTTGGCTCCGCCCCATGAAGCCAGATCTTCCTTTCCACTGGTAGATTCAGGTTGCCTCCTTCGCACTACCGCATTTTGTAGGCCCTGGCTTCAAAACCTTCAGTTATTCCAAAACGTCAGCTAGTTCACATTAGCGATCACGACTATTTACATTTGATTATGGAAGACAAGTCTTCCCCCAGATTTCCCCGGTGTTCGTGCGGCCAAAAAATGTCGCGCACCAATCCCCGCACCACATGCGTCTATTGCCTGGGTGTCGACCATGACACCTCAAAGTGCGATTTTTGTCTTGCATTTCACCCTGACGTTCTCGGCGACCATCTCGTACGCCTGAAGTTGGGGAGGACATAAAAATGGAACCCTCCGGTGAAATCAGAGTAGTCTCAGTGGGCAGTTTCTGCGGCCGCAGGATCCGCCGAGCAATTGGAGCACATGCAAGCCTTCGAGGAGGAAGCGGCTCGTGCCAAGGAGTCATCTTCTCAGAGCTACTTTGTTCCACTCAACCTGGGCTCCACCTTCTGGGGTTCTTTCCGAGAGTTGTGCTAGTCTCTCCCGACTAAGGGGGAGGGTCCTGCGGGCATACACTTCTCTCGGTCCCGTAAGCGGGAAAAGGACCAAGAATTGTCTGCGTCTCGACAGAGATGCTCTTGGGATCGGGGGAGATCTTGGTCCCAGGAACCGGCAGTCTAGACTTCAGTCAAAATTGCTTCTTCGGTCGCTGGCCGTCTGGCCAGTTGACCGAAGTGTCGATCAACGAGGTTGAAATAATCTTCAACCCAATCGACCCATTATCGCCAACTCCGGTCGACGATTCTCTCAATCGTACTCCGGTCCTTTCCTTCCCCAATGAGGAGACCCAACCTGTTGGGAATCCCATCGAGGAAGTGGTCCCAAACCTTGGGAAATCACCAGTCCCGCCGGTGTCTCCCGGGCGACCAAGTTGGGCTGTCTGATCTCGATCGAGGTCCAGGACCCCCTCGACAGAAAGGCCAAGGAAGAGCCACAAGCACTCCAAAAAGAGGCGACATCATCGGTCGTCCTCAGATGAGGAGAGGTTCCAGCGGAAACTCTGGCGCTACAAGGACCTCAAGTGGCAACAGCTGATTTTGACCGGGCACAAGCCAACTCTGGCTCCTACCCCGACCATTACTTGGCTTTCGCCTCCCAGGCCGAAGCCGACTCCTTCAGAGCCGAGTAAGTCTGTTCCCCCACCCGCAGAGCCAGCGAAACCTCCGGTTCGGCCAAAACCAGTGTCTCCACCGATTTGTGGTGGAACCACCACCCAAGCAACCTGTGGGACAGGCTCCTTCTAAGGAAGATAGACCGGACACTGGGCTTCCCCTTCGTCTTTCAGTCACTGTCACCGTCACCCCGGACCACCCTCAGCAGGTTGGTGGCCTGGGCAGTCAACCGTTGTATTCGGATTCGGGTGAGACCAGCCTACATTCTCATCCCAGAGATGATGAATTGGCTGGTGGGTTAGAGACTGAGGAAGGTCCTTCTTCCTTTCAGGGCATTCTTCGCCTCATCTGAGTCTACAGGAATGCCCTTGGAACCTATCCAGAAAAAGACGGAGTACCCTCTCACGGACATCCTCGAGAGGGGATACCCTGATGGAGGCCTTTCCTGTGGCTGAGGCCATAGTTGACCCGGCCTTAGAACTTTGGCAGCGCCCTGCCTCCTGTCCAGCTCAGTCTGCCCGCATGGCCCGCAAGTATGCGGTGCCCATGGGGTCCTTTTCGGGGTTCACAGAGCACCCTTCGGCCGAGAACCTGGTGACCGCCTCTGTGTTGGGGCGTACTGGCAGTTTATCGACCTCCTGAAAAAAGAATCCAAACTCTTGGGTCATTCGGCTCGAAAGGTCAATGCGGCCTCATCTTTAGGCCTGCATCAGGCAAGTTCGGCCGTCGTCATGGCACACTTCTCCCGTGCCCTCTTGGGGTCTTTAGATGAAGTCCTCCCACACCTCCCCACGGACATGCAGACCATGATCAAGCAGGTCCAGGATCAGGGCCGGGCTATTGCCAAACAGCAGCTTCAAACAGCCTTAGACATTGGGAATTCTTGTGCCCACTCAATGGCAGCCACAGTTGCCTTTCATCGCAGGGCTTGGTTGAGACTCTCCTCTTTTCCAGCAGATACTCAGCACAAACTAGCTGATGTGCCTTTCCTGGGCACCGACCTTTTCGGCCCAGGTGTGGCTGGTCACCTTCAGCATATTGAGCAGTCCAGTTCCACAAGCTTGGCGCTCCCGGCCCAGGCCCGTAAGGGAGGCAGAGGTTCAGGTCCTGGATCGTCGTCCTGTAAGACTGCTCAGTGACTGAGCGGGGCTTCCTCCCCCTTTCCTGTCACGCCAGCTCTCGGTCCTATCGTAGGAGGCTGGCTCCGCCACTTTCTTTCTGCCTGGTCCGTTATCCCCACGGACAGGTGGGTTTTGGAAGTGGTCGTCAGGGACTGCCTCTAGAATTCAAGCAGTACCCTCCAAGCCAAGCCATTCGGGAGGAAAGAGTATCCGTCCAAACTCAGCCGGCTCTCCGAGGTGACATTGCTCAGCTCCTCCTCAAGGAGGCAGTAGCTCCAGTGACAGATCCTCCAGCAGACCCAGACTTTGTCTCCAGGTACTTCCTGGTGCCCAAGGAGACCGGGGGCTGGCGCCCCATTCTAGATCTGCCCGACCGGAATCAATATCTCAGGTCACGCACCTTTCGGATGGTCACTCTGTCCCAGATCATACCATCCTTGGAGCGAAACGTGGTTCTGTTATCTGGATCTGCAGGATGCGTTCTTTCATGTCCCAATCCGTCCACCTCATCGCCGGTTCCTCCACTTCAGAGCCGAAGGGACCCTATTCACGTTCCGAGCCATGCCGTTCGGCCTGTCATCGGCCACACTGGTCTTCACCAAATACATTGCAGTGGTGGCAGCCCATCTCCGGCATTGGGGGGTCAAGATTTATCCCTACCTCAACGATTGGCTCTTAGCAGGTCCCACCCAACAGGAGGTGAAGTCCAGGGACCTGGCCCCCCGGACCTGCTCCTAATGAGGCCAAGTCGGAACTTGTGCCTTCCCAGGTGATGTGCTTCATCGGGGCAGAGCTTGACTCTCGACGGACAGGGCAGAGGTTCTTTCCTCTTTTGCCCAGTCATTTCTGGTTGGGCATTTGCTCCCTGCCCGGGACTTTCTGCGCCTTCTGGGTTACATAGCGGCGTGCACCTCAGTGGTCCGTTGGGCCCAGTTGCACATTCGCCCCCTCCATTGGGAGCTGGCCGCCCAGTGGACTCAGCGCCACGGCCATTTTGACCAGCTGATCACTGTAACCCAGAAGATGTGGGACGCTCTCCAATGGTGAACCTCAACAAACAGGGCGGCACGCACTTCTGTCTGCTTTGCAGAGAGGTGCTCCGCGTCGGCAGTGTGGAAGTGGATCTCCTAGTCATCCATGTAGCAGGAGCCTCAAACCATCTGGCGAATGCTCTTAGGCGAGACATCCCACGAGTGGTCTCTCCATCCAGAGGTAGCTTACAGCCTGTTCTTCCACTGGGGCAAACTGATATTGGACCTGTTTGCCTCCAAGGAAAACACCAAGCTGAGGCTCTTTCATGCCTGCCCCCCCTCTGCAGGGCTCACTGCAGGGGCATGCCTTCTCGAGGCCGTGGACCTCAGGCCTCCTCTGCGCCTTCCCTCCATTTCCGTTGATCCACAAGGTGCTCCTCAAGGTGAGGAGGGACAAGGCAATGGTGATTCTGGTAGCCCCAGACTGGCCGTGCCAGTTCTGGTTTCCAGATCTCCTCAGCCTCAGCTGCAGGCTCCTGGAGTAGCTTCTAGCACACCCGGACCTGATCTCTCTGTCAGGGGAAGGTATACAGTCCGGATCTTCAATCCCTGCACCTCACAGCCTGGTACCTGAGCGGCTAGAGTTCCAGGCTTTGGGTCTTTTTGAGGATGTCTTCACTGTGGTGGAGGCATCCAGAAAGGAATCGACTAGGAAATGTTATTCTTTCAAATGGAAAAGGTTTTCCATTTGGTGTCGGGGCAAGGGCCTGGACCCTCTGTCCTGTCCAGTGGCTAACAGTCTCGACTACCTTTGGTCCCTGTCCAAAGGGGGTCTTCGGTCATCGACCCTTAGGGTGCACCTGGCAGCCATCTCTGCTGTGGCAGGCGCGGGCAGTCCAATAACGCTGGAACAGGAGACAGTGGTCGGGCGCTTTTTCAAAGGCCTGGATCACATATCCCCTTCGGTGCGTGAACCTCCACCTCCATAGGATCAGCTGCTGGTACTGACGAAGCTTATGGGCAAGCCATTCGAACCAATGCACAAGTATGCCTTGTCACACTTGTGGAAGTCGGCCTTCCTGGTGGCTGTCATGCCTGCCAGGATGACAGGGGAGCTCCAGGCACTTTCGGTGGACTCCCCTTATCTGGTCTTCCACAGGGACAAGGTTGTCCTACGCACCCACCCGAAATTCCTTCCGAAGGTGGTGTCAGAGTTTTACCTTAACCAGGTGTTAACTCTGCCAGTTTACTACCCTAATTACACCTCTGAGGCCAAGTACAGGCTCCATACTTTGGACCTGAGACAAGCTCTCTCCTATTACAAGGGGAGGACGGCAGAAATTCCGGAGGAGGTTCACCAGCTGCTCGTCACCTACGCTGAAGCCGCTTCTGGCAGACCTGCAGCAAAATGGACAATTGCAAGGTGGATTACATCTTGCATCAGTGAGTGTTATGAGTTGGCGGACATGGAGCCTCCCAATGGGATGAGAGCTCATTCTACCCACCATACCACTGCTTCGGTGGCTGTTTCCAGGAACATACCTATCCAGGAAATCCGCTGGGCTGCTACCTGGAAGTCAGCAAACACCTTCATTACCCATTATCACATCGACCTTGAGTCACGCTGGGATGCTGGTTTTGGGGCCTCAGTTCTCCAATCTCTGTTTCTTAAGCAGGGGGTGTGCGCCTGTGTCCGTCCTCCTAGAGAACTGCTAGGAGTCTGCCAAAGAGTGTGGATGAACAACATATCCATGATCCTAGAGAGCATGACAGCCGAGACCACTTTGGGAAGAAAAGAACAGGTTACTCACCTGTAACAGTTGTTCTAGGAGTGGTATATGTTGTTCATCCACACGGACCCACCCAACCTCCCCGGCTGCGGACGCACAACACCTGGCTTCCAGCGAGTTAAGATCTGACATCATGGGTTATACCACCCAGGTAGGAGGAGCCAGCTTGAAGACTTCCGGTGATCCTCAAAGGGTATAGGGACATGCCAAAAGAGTGTGGATGAACAACGTATACCACTGCTAGAACTACTGTTGCAGGTGAGTAACCTGTTTTTCCAGCTTCCACACCGGCCATTACTTGGCTTTCGCCTCCCAGGTCGAAGCAGACTCCTCCAGAGTCGGCACGCACTGTTCCTCCTCCCGTGGAGCCAGTCAAAACGGCTCGGCCAGAATAGACCTCTCCACTCATCTTGGTGGAGCCGCCACCCAAGCAGCCCGCTATGGTGGTGCCTACCAAAGGGTCTCTGCCTGTTCCAGGCCTCCCACGTAGACTTTCCGTTACTCTCACTCCTGACCGTTCCCGGCAGGTGGAGGGTGACACAGGTGGCCAGCCGATTTACTTGGACTTCTCGGAGTCCAACAACTCAGACCTTCATTCCTGTCCCTTGGACGAGGAATCGGTCGGGAGTCTCTCGACGGAGGAAGGGCAGTCTTCCTTTATGGGCGTCCTCCACCTTATCTCAGAATCCACAGAGATGCTTCTTGAACCCATTCAAAAATGTACCGAATGCCCCGTCACAGATATCTTCAAATGGGGGGATTCACCGATGGAAGACTTTCCCGTGGCTGAGGCAATTGCTGGTCCAGCTTTGGAGCTATGGCAGCATCCTGCCTCCTGGCCTTCACCTTCTGCCCGGATGGCGCACAAATACGCAGTGCCCATTGGGTCCTTTTAAGGGTTCATAGAGCACCCCTCTGCTGAGGGTCTGGTGACTGAATCTGTGTTCAGACACTCAGGCAGCTCGGCAGATACTGATAGACTTCCAGACGAGGAGTCCAAAAAACTGGACCACTCTGTCCGCAGAGTCTATGCCTCTTCTACATTGGGCCTCCGTCAGGTAAGCTCAGCCGTCCTCGTGGTGCATTTCTGTCACTCCCTCCTGGGCTCCTTTGATGAGGTCCTTTCTCATCTCCCCACAGACCTCCAGAACCATGGTCAAGCAGGTCTGGGACCAGGGTCAGGCTGTTGCGAAGCAGCAACTCCAGACGGCTCTAGACCTCTTTGATTCATGTGCCCGCTTAGTGGCAGTAGTGGTTGCCATGCGTCGCAGGGCTTGGTTGAGGGTCTCCACCTTCACGGCGAAAACCCAACACAAGCTAACAGACGTCCCTTTTCTGGGTACAGATCTCTTCGGCCCAAGTGTGACGGTCACCTCCAACGCATTCCAGTGCCACCTTGGACTCTGTCACTTTTTTATTTTTTTAACTTTCTATTTTTCTGCGCCTCTGTTGTCTCCTAACCTCGACTCCTTCAGGCCTCCAAGGTACTCTGCTCCCTGACCTTACCAACTTCCCAAGGTCTGCTCCTAGAGTGCCACGCTCGCTAGTCCCATAGCCCTTGATGCCCGGATTGCGCCCCCCCCGGGGCGGGGCGAGGAGAGATCCCACCTTCTTCTGTCCCCGATAGAGCAAGCTGCACAGCGGGGTCTGCCCTTTTTCAGTCGGCGGGTGGCGAAGCAGGTTCTGGCAGTCATCATCTAGGATTGGAGATGTTTTTCTTCCAGGTTACACCCACGACGCTGGCATGCAATGAGGAACAAGGAGTCGAATGCACACCAAGCCGTGCATCCGCTTCAGTCCTCTGCCAGCATCGACCCCAATGCTGTAGCATCTCCCTGCTGCACCGCTATCTCCGCCCCGAGTTCCCCAGTGGGCGGCGGTATTGCGGTGGGGAAAGCTTCCCATTCCACCCAGGAGAAGGAGAGCAAGCCATTGTGCGCTCAATCCTTCTCCCTCCCAACCCCCGGCGGCCCGAGTCCGTTCCCGAACATGGGTCGCCGGCGTGGTGTGAGTTGTGGTGTCCAGCGCCTCAATGCTCAGCGCCACCGGACCGGCTCGATTCTGTCACTTCTGCACAAAATGGAATCCCAGGGTTCCAAAAAACAGAAGAAAATGCCATTTCTAGGAGCGGGGATATGTTGTTCATCCACGCTCTTTGGCGTGTCCCTTTCCCTTTAAATCTCACTGGAAAGTCTTCAAGCTGGCTCCTCCCACCCACCCGGGTGGTAAATACCTCGGCTCCTCCCCATTACGCCAGATCTTCCTTTCCGCTGGAAGATTCGGGTTCCCTCGTGCTAACTCTAGCCATCGTAGGCCCTGGATTCGTATAGTCAGTTTTTAACGAATTTAACTCTTGAATTTGTCAGAGTTTTCAATTCTGATAATAGCACATCGGATATGGCGGACAAGTCGTCCCCCGGTTTTCGCTGGTGTACTTGCAGCCAGAAAATGTCGAGCACCAATCCCCACCTTACCTGCGTGTACTGCTTAGGTGTCGGTCATGACACCTCCACCTGTACCTTTTGCTTAGGTTTTCATCCCAAAGTCCTCGATGCCCGCATGGCGCACCTTAAGCTGGGAAGACCCGGAGAAAGGAATCCTTGAAATCGAGAAGCGGGTGGACGGTTTCCGTGGCTGCGGGATCCGCCGAACAGCTCGAGCAGATGAAAGACTTTGAAAAAGAAGCTGCCCAAGCTTTGGCCAGCCAAAGTTTCTTTGTGCCTCTCCAGCTCGGTTCTTCCTTCACAGGTTCCTTCAGGGGGATGTGCCAATCTCTCCCCACCATGGGTGAGGCGCCCTCGGGCTCGCACTCCTCCCGCCCTCAGAAGAGGGACAAGGATCCAACGTCTTCAGAAAGCAGACGTTCCTGGGACAGAGAGAGGTCAGAATCCCAGGACACTGTGACCTTGACTTCAGTCGAGATCGCTTCCTCGGCCGCCGGCTTCACGGATCTTCCATCTGGCCAGGCGGAGACCGAGGGAATGGCCTATCTGGCCAAGATTGTTCTTGAGCTGATTGAGCCAATTTCCCAGACTCCGGTCGACGATTCTCTATTGAGGACCCCGGTCCTTTCTTTCCCCAATAACGAGACACTTCCTTCGGGTGTCCCCATCAAGGGAATTGATCCGGAGCCTCGATTCTCACAGAGCCCGGTTTCGCCTGATCCTGGTTGACCCCGTCGGTCTCGATCGAGGACTCGGTCTCCTTCTTCAATGGGAAAACCAAAGAAAGGCCACCGACATTCAAAAAAGAGGCGCTGCCACAGGTCCTCATCCTCCTTGGACGAGGAGAGGCTTCGACGGAAACTCCGTCGACGCTATGAGGAGCTTATGTGGCAACAGCTGATTTGGGCCGGACAGAAGCCGACTACGCCTTCCACCCCGGCCATTACTTGGCCTGCGCCTCAAGGACCGACGCCGACCCCTTCAGACCCGAAATCTTCGGTTCCTCCACCTGTGGGGCCGGCCGTTATTCCTAAGCCCATACCGGTCTCACCACCGATTAGGGTGGAACCACCACCTAAACAGCCCATCTCGGGGGCTTCCTCAAAAGGGGACTGTCCAGACACTGGACTTCCCTGATGCCTGTCCATCACCGTTACCTCTGACTGCCCTCGACATATCGAGGGGGACATAGGCGGGAGACCGCTGTACCCCGACTCTTCGGATTCAGATGCCACCGGTTTGCACTCCTATCCGGGTGATGAGGAGTCATTCTCGGCAGGCCTGGAGGAAGGTCCTTACTCCTTTCAGGGCATCCTGCACCTCATTTGCGATTCCACCGGAATGCCCCTGGAGTCTGTCCAGAAAAGGGCAGAGCACCCCCTTACGGATATTCTTAAGAGGCGGGATACCCTGATGTAGGCCTTCCCAGTGGCTGAAGCCATTACTGGTCCAGCCCTTGAGCTTTGGCAGCGTCCAGCCTCCTGCCCAGCACCATCTGCCCGTATGGCCCATAAGCATGCAGTGCCTATGGGATCCCTTCCGGGATTCACGGATCATCCCTCGTCTGAGAGCCTGGTGACTGCTTCCGTCTTTAGACGTACTGGTAGCTCAGCAACGCCGACCAACCTCCGGACAAGAAGTCCAAGAACATGGACCACTCTGCCCGTAAGGTCTACGCAGCCTCTTCCTTGGGCCTTTGTCAGGCCAGTTCGGCTGTAATCATGGCACACTTCTCCCATGCCCTCCTAGGGTCATTGGATGAAGTACTTCCTCACCGTGGACATGCAGACCACGGTCAAGCAAGTCCATGTTCAGGGCCGTGCTGTCGCCAAACAGCAGCTCCAGATGGCCCTGGACAGCGGGGATTCTTGTACCCGCTCTTTAGCAGCCGCAGTGGCCAGCCGCCGCAGGGCATGGCTGCAGTTATCCTCCTTTCCGGCGGATACCCAGCACAAGTTAGCCGATGTGCCTTTCCTTGGTACCGACTTGTTCGGCCCAGGAGTGGCAGGCCACCTTCAGCGTATTGAACAGTCCAATGCCACCTTGGATGCCACTTCTGCTAAGGGTTCCTCGGGGCAAGAACCAGCAGAAGAGGAAGCCTTTTCGGCAGTCCTCCCCTGCGGTCAGGCAGCACCTCCTATCAAGGAGGTCAGCAGCAGCAGCAGGCTCAAGCTTGGCTCCCTAGGCCCAAGCAGGACCCTCAACAGCCCCGTGAAGGAGGCCGAGGTGCTGGTCCAGGAGCTTCCTCCTCCTCTAAGCCTGCTCAGTGATGGGTTGGGGGTTGCCACCCCAACTCCCGTGACGCCTGCCCTGAGTCCTCCCGTGGGGGGTCGGCTCCGCCACTTTCTTTCCACCTGGTCCGATATCACTTCGGACAGGTGGGTTCCAAAAGTGGTCGGGCAGGGACTGCCTCTGGAATTTGAGCAGTACCCGCCCAGCTGAGCCTGCCCCTCGGGAGGAAAGGATCTCAGCTCGCACGCAGTCGGCCCTTCGGGACGACATAGCTCAGCTCCTCTACAAGGAGGTGGTAGTTCCAGTGCTGGATCCGCCTGTAGACCCAGGCTTCGTATCCAGGTACTTCCTGGTGCCCAGGCGGACGGGGGTTGGCGCCCCATCCTAGATCTCCATGACCTGAATCTGTATCTCAGGTCTCGCACCTTCCAGATGGTAACTCTGAACCAGATCATACCATCCCTGGAGTGAAACATGTGGTTTTGTACTCTGGATCTGCAGGACGCGTTCTTTCACGTCCCAATCCGTCCATCCCACCAGCGGTTCCTCTGCTTCAGGGTCGAAGGGACCCTGTACGAGTTCCGATCCATGCCGTTCGGCCTGTCATCGGACCCATGGGTCTTCACCAAGTGCATTGCAGTGGTGGCAGCCCATCTTCGGCGTCGAGGAGTCCAAATCCACCCTTATCTCGACGACTGGCTTCTGGCAGGTTCCTCCCTTCAGGAGGTGGAGAGATCCAGGGATCTGGCTCTCAGAACCTGCTCTCAGCTTGGCCTCCTGATCAGCGAGGCCAAGTCAGAACTCGTGCCGTCTCAGGTGATGGGCTTCATCGGGGCAGAGCTCGACTCTTGTCAAGCCAGAGCCCGGCTCCCGGCTGACAGGGCGGAGGTTCTTTCCTCCTTTGCCCAATCATTTCTTGCGCCCTGATCAGGACTTTCTGCGCCTTCTGGGTTACATTGCAGCGTGCACCTCAGTGATTCGTTGGGCCAGGTGGCACATGTGCCCCCTCCAGTGGGAGCTGGCTGCCTAGTGGACTCAGCGCCTTGGTCAATTCGACCCAGTGATCACAGTAACCCAGAAGATGCGGGACACTCTTCAATGGTGGACCGTCCCAGAACGGTTGTAGGAAGAGATCCCGTTTGGTCTGCCCTGAGCTGACGGTCATCCTCACGACCGATGCGCTTCTCATGAACTAGAGAGTCCACATGGGGGGACAACAGAGCCCATGGGTTCTGGATCCCCGAGGAGTCCCGATGCCACATCAACCTGTTGGAGCTCAGAGCAGTCAGACTGGCACTGTCAGCATTCGCTCCTCAGCTCCGGGGTCAAGTGGTTCAAGTCCAGATGGACAATACCACGACCATGTACTACCTCAACAAACAGGGCGGCACGCACTCCCATCTGCTGTGCAAGGAGACGCTCTGCATCTGGACCCTCGTGAGCCAACTGGAGGCAGATCTCATAGCCATCCATGTGGCAAGAGTCTCATATCAACTGGCGGACGCTCTTAGCCGCGTAGGTGAGACGTCCCACGAGTGGTCTCTCCATCCAGAGGTAGTACACAGCCTGTTCTCCCTCTGGGGCAAACCTCAGGTGGATCTGTTCGCCTCCAGGGAGAACACCAAGTTGAGGATGTTTCATGGCCCCCCCCCAAAGCAAGGCTCGCTGCAGTGGGATGCCTTCTCAAGGCTGTGGACCCCAGGCCTCTTCTGTGCCTTCCCTCCACTTCCCTTGATTCACAAGATGATCCTCAAGGTCAGCAGGGACAAGGCACAGTTGATCCTGGTAGCCCCAGACTGGCCTCACCAGTTCTGTTATCCAGATCTCCTCGGCCTCAGTTCCAGGCATCCGCAGCATATTCCAGTACGCCCGGACTTGTTATCTGTCAATCAGGGGAAGGTATTCCATCCGGACCTTCAATCACTGCACGTGATAGCCTGGTTCCTGAGTGGCTACAGTTCCAGACTCTGGGTCTCTGAGGATGTACTCAGTTGTGGAAGCATCCAGAAAGGAGTCGACCAGGAGGTGCTATGCCTTCAAATGGAAAAGGTGTTCCATTTGGTGTCAGGGTAAGGGCCTGGACCCTTTGTTCTGCCCAGTGGCTAGCATCCTAGGCTACCTTTGGTCTCTGTCCAAAGGGGGTCTTTGGTCTACGACCCTTAGGGTGCATCTGGCAGCTATCTCTGCCTATTGAGTGCAGGCCAGTCAGCAGACTGTGGCACAGGAGAAGGTGATCTGGTGTTTCTTTAAAGGCCTCAACCACATACCCCCTCCAGTGCGTGAACCTCCACCTTCATGGGATCTACTGCTGGTCTTGGCAAAGCTCATGGACAAGCCATTTGAACCAGTGCACAAGTGTGAGATGTCACATTTGTCGTGGAAGACCGCCGTCCTGGTAGCTATCACGTCATCCAGAAGGACTGGGGAGCTCCAGGTGCTTTCAGTGGAGTCTCCTTACCTGGTCTTCCACAGGGACAAGGTTGTCTTGTGCCCCCACCCAAAATTCAGTCCAAAGGTGGTGTCGGAGTTTCACCTTAACCAGATGATGACTCCGCCTGTGTTCTACCCCAATTACACTTCGGAGGCCGAGTACAGGCTCCATACTTTGGACCTGAGATGAGCGCTCTCTTACTATAAAGAGTGGATGGCTGAAGTACGAGGAGAGGTTCGCCAGCTGTTTGTCACCTATGCTGAAGCCACACCTGGCAGACCTGCAGCAGAGCTGATGATTGGCAGATAGATTACATCCTGCATTGCTCTCTGCTATAGGTTGGCGGACAAGGAGCCTCCCAGAGGGATAAGAGCACATTCCACCCACCATACTGCTGCGTCGGTGGCTACTTCCAGGGACATCCCTATCCAGGAAATCTGCAGGGCTGCTACCTTGAAGTCAGAAAACACCTTCATCACCCACTACCACATCGACCTTGAGTCTCGCCAGGATGCTGGTTTTGGGGCCTCAGTTCTCCAATCTCTGTTCCCCAAGTAAATATTTCAGAGGGGGGGTGCGCCTGCCTCCCTCTTCCCGGAGAACTGCTAGGAGTCTGCCAATAAGTGTGGATAGAACAACATATCCATAATCCTAGAAAAACAGGTTACTCGACTGTAAAAGTATTGCTAGGAGTGGTATATGTTCATCCAAATGAACCCACCCGACCTCCCTGGCTTCGACACACAGCCTGAGCTTCCAACGGGCAAAGATATGGTGTCATGGGGTGGAGCCAAGGGTTATACCACCCGGTTGGGTGGGAGGAGCCAGCTTCAAGACCTTTCCGCAAGATTCTTAAAGGGAAAGGACATGCCAATCTAAGTGTGGATGAACAACATATACCACTCCTAGAACTACTGTTACTGGTGAGTAACCTGTTTTTCTTTCTCCCAGGCCCACAGGAGCCTCCGCCTGCCCCTGACCAGTCTCTGGCCTCACCAGATCCATGAGGGATCCCTGCCTCTCTTTGGTCATCCCCACAAGAGGATGAGGAACAGCCATTTCCCTCAGGGTGAGCCAGCACCACCCTTCTTGGGAGGAAAGCTTGGTACTCTGACACAGACGTAATAATAAATGGTGAAGATTGATTTTTCGAAGATCTGGAAATCACATACTCAAGTCTTTTTTTTTTTATTATTATTAAAATTTTATTGAAGTTCAAAATGAGAAGCAACAATACATAACATCACAATCAGGTATCTGGTGTCATCATTCCAGCATACAGTTTTGAATCTTAGTATATATAAAGATTATTAAGGATTATGTTTGTAATACGAGATGAAGAGGAAACAAGGACGTTAAGCTTATAACATAATTCATTATCTGTCTTATTTATTTAGCTTTTGTTAACCAGGTAAGTACACTAGACAAGTTATATGCCTATTTTCAGGTATGACCCGGGAGAGTACAGTATGATCTTACTTCGAGAAACAGCTCTTGCAGCAGGTTACACCATTAGGACTGAAGCCGTCAGGCGCCAGGACCCCACAGAAATTTTCTAGCTAGCAGTATTCAGCAGGGACCGCCTCCGACGGCGGTCCTGCCCCCAACGTCAGGCATAGTACATAAGGAGATGGCCCCCCAGAATCTCCAGTTCTTTTCCCGGCGTCGACTTGCCAGCATCGGCCTCTCGGTCTCTACCTAGAGCACGACGACTAAGAACTTCTCTGAGTAGTTTCTACAAAACTAATGTCTTCTCCAACTCCTCCTTCTGAGGGACACCTTTCCAAGTGTGCCTGCGGAAAACAGATCCCCTTCAAGGATCCTCATTCATCCTAGCTGCAGTGCTTAGGCCCGGACCACGACACCAAGGTCTGCTCCTTCTGTCAAGGGTTCAACAGCCGCACCAGGATCCACCGTCAGAAGGCACTTCAGGCGTACCTTTTAGAAGAAAAACTTAGCAGGATGAATAAAGAACCTTCTTCCAGGGGTGATTCTTCATCGAAGGCCCATAAACACTGGGACAAACACCGGGAGAAAGCAAGGTCCAGATCCCTGAACCGGGCCTCAGACTCGCGTAGCTCAGGCTCCACCCAATCTGACTGCTTTTCCTCCAGGGCTCGTTCTCAGCCCCCTCCAGTTAAGGTCAAGGCTACAGGCGGTTCTTCAACTTCACTTCAGCCCATTAAGACTTCTAGGCCCTCTGCTTCCTCCACTCTCTCTCGGGCCTCTTCCAAGTCTTCTGAACGACACAAGTCTTCCTCCTTTGCCCGACGACGGGACTCCGACTCCAGATCGGTCTCCCAGCCTCCCAGGGGTCCGGATCCACCACCCAGGAAGACAAAAGACCTGACGTCCCTGAAGCGAACGACAGGTCCAACGTTGGCCAAGCACCTGAAGTCAGACAGGCGTTCGCCAGAGCCGAGGACGTCGGCCAAGCACCAGTCGTCAGCCTCACGCTCACCGGAGCCCAAGCCCACCCCCCAGTCACCGGTGGACACCGGTCGCAGGGACTCCACGTAGGAGGACACGACATTGCCTGAAGACCAGACGGGCAACACAGAGGATGCCGGGCTTCTGAATGAACCTTCGCCCACCCCGGAAACACCCACAGACCACCGGCGCCAGGCCCGTCGTCTGGCATGAACATTCAAGAGATAAAGGACCTCTTTACTTTCTGGTGGGACACCATCCGAAAAGATGTGATCCCTGTAAAACCTCCTCCTTCACCTCCTACACCACCACCTCCTCCTCCACCACAGTGGCCAGCAGGATGACCACCAACCCCTAAGGAGCAGACTCCACCTCCTAGGGGTAGATCCAAGGATCGGAGAAGGCCTTCCTCAAGATCTCCATCAGGGTCTCCCAGCCCCAAGCGACCCAGATGTCGTCGGTCGGCTCCATCAGGGTAGGACTCCAGATCGGATACCTCGGAATTCTCCAGATCTCCTCCTTCACTCAGCATCCCATCACCTGACCCACAAGACCTACCCAGGTCACCTCCGGATGATCCCTCCTTCTCTAAGATCATGAGGCACATCCAGGACAACGTGGGATGAGGTGCTGAAGACCTCGATCCCGAGAGACAGCGTCTTGCCCGTTATCTTCGGCAGAAAGATCCAAGGCCTGTGGTAGTGCCACCTTTGGTGGTCACCTTCGTGGACGTCACCAAGGCTGCATGGAAGTTTCCGCACTCCACCCCCGCTGTGCCGAAGAAAGCTGACCACCTGTACAAGGCCCCGGAAGAGGACCAGTACTTGGCTCAACAACCTCTGGCTGACTCCCTGGTCATTACGGCCTCTCATGACTAGGCCCATAGACCACAGCATATGAGCACACAGTTACCAGACCAGGAATCCAAACAGCTGGATGCCCTGGGGAGGCGCATGTATGCGTCTGCTACATGCTCCATCAGGTCCCTGAACTACGTATTTCACATGGTACAGTTTTAGAATGACCTGTGGGAACAGGGCCAGGACATTGTCGACAAATTACCGGATGGCAATCAAAAGGCAGAGCTCCTAATTCTCCTCCGCACAGGGTCTGATGTGGGAACCCAAGTGCTACGAGCCACATACGACTCTGTGGACTCGTCTGCCAGAGCTGCAGCTTCAGGCATCTGTCTCCGGAGACACTCTTGGCTCCGTATCTCCGGCTTTACCCCGGATGTACAGAAGAACATTCTTGACGTCCCATACAGCGGCGAAGTACTATTTGGTGAACCCTCGGAGAAGGTTATCACCAAGCTCCAGGATGCTGGAAAGGCAGTAAGATCTGTACAAGCCATGTACAGATCAAGGCCTGCTTCCTTTCGTAGCAACCAGAACAGTTTTCGCAGCTGGCAACAACGGCAGCAGCCACGTTCCGGCTAGCAACAAAGGGGCACCTTTCAGCGTAAAGCCCAGGCTAAGTCTTTCCCAGGCAGAAGCCAGTGTTGCACCAAACTGGTCCAGCGTGCAGGAACCAGTGCTGCCACAGCATGACTCCTTCCTGGCCCCCGCCCCTCCTCTGGATGAACGGGCACAATAGGTCGGGGGTTGCATCGCTCGTCACTTTTCAGGGTGGCAGTCGATAACCGCCGACTGGTGAGTCCTTAAGTTGGTCAACAAAGTCCACTTCATAGAATTTCTCGACCACCCACCATCAAGACCTCCCCTGCTTTCCCCCTTATTCGGGTCAGCACGCCCTGCTCATACAGCAGGAGGTGCTCGCGCTTCTCTGAAAAGAAGCTATAGATCATGTACCGCGGAACCAAAGAGGTGCAGGCTATTATTCTCACTTCTTTCTGGTTCCCAAGAAGACAGGGGACCTCCCTCCGGTACTGGATCTCAGCGACCTCAACACTTCGGTCCTATAGAAACGTTTCCGCATGGTGATCCTCTCAGGTCTGATACCCATGTTCAAGCATTGCGCTTTTCTAGCGTCCTTGGACATGCAGGATGCTTACCTGCATATACCCATCGCTCAAGCGCATAGGAAGTTTTTGCGCTTCGAGTTTCAGGGTCACCATTATCAGTTCTGAGCCCTCCCCTTCGAACTGTCATCGGCACCTCAGGTATTCACGAAGTGCATGGCGGTAGCAGCGGCGACTCTCGGGAGACAAGGCCACTACGTGTACCCCTACCTGGACAACTGGCTTCTCATGGCGCCCTCTCGGGAGGCCCTGATGTCTGCCTTTCATTGTACTTGGTCTCTGTTTGAGACATTGGGCATCATTATCAATCAAGAGAAGTCACGCCTGGTTCCGTCACAGATTCTGCAGTTCATAGGCGCAGTTCTGGACACCGTGCAGGGGAAAGCTTTTCTACCCCAGGACCAAGCGGAACACATCAGATCCCTCATCAGGGACATCTTGGCAAAGACCATCCCAGCCAGACTGGTGCTTTGCCTACTCGGACACATGGCACCGGCCATTGCAACAGTCCCGCTACCCCTTCTCCACATGCAGGTGACCCAGTGGATGTTAAGGGTCCAGTGGGATCAAAAGCAAGACCATCTGCAGCTCCCAGTTCGGATCACGAGGGCCGTAATCCAGGATTGGCAATGGTGGCTAGATTCGAAGAACCTCTCGGTGGAGGTCCCCTTCACTGTGGCGTCTTCGATTGTGACGCTCTCCACAGATGCCTCAGGGCTCGGATGGGGAGCACACCTCGACGGTGTCCGGTCTCAGGGCCTGTGGACAGCTCAAGAGACTCCTTTCCACATAAATATCCTGGAAATGAGAGCAGTTCGTTACGCCCTGCAGGCTTTCCAGTCGGAAGATTCCACTGGATACTCTTCTGTTACAAACAGACAATTCAGCGGTGATGTATTACCTCAACAAACGAGGCACCCATTCCTACCCGCTTTGCAGGGAGGTCATGAGAGTGTGGGATTGGGTTTTACAACACGGCGCAAACCTCCAGTGCTGTTCATGTACCAGGGGTGGACAGCGTCATCACAGACAGTCTGAGTTGCTCTCAGGTCAGAGTCCATGAGTGGGAACTACTCCTGGAGATAGAGGATCTGTTTCACAGATGGGGTACACCAGAGTTAGACTTTTTCGCGTCCCCATCCAACACAAAACTGCCCAATTTCTGCTCGCTAGATCCAGGGCCTGGTGTTTTCTGGCGAGACACGTTGTCCCTCTCCTTGGCGGGCAGATTCCTCTATGCCTTTCCCCCTTTCCGTTGATCCAGAAGGTCCTTTTGAAACTTCGCAGAGAGCAAGCGAAGCTGATACTTATCGCGCCGTTCTAGGGACATGGATATGTTGTTCATCCACACTGTCTGGCAGGTTCCTTGCCGCTTTAAATCTTGCCGGAAGGTCTTCAAGCTGGCTCCTCCCACCCACCCAGGTGGTAAAACTCGGCTCCACCCCATGGCCAGATCTTCCTTACCGCTTGGAGCTTAGGTTCCTCCTTAACGCTCTACGTGATAGACTGGATCCTAACTCTTGGTTCAAGTCAAAACTTCGTTTAAAATTTTCAAGACTTGGTCTTCCTTTTCCCTTATGGCTGCGATGGACAATAGGCTCAGTTTTCGGCGGTGCCCTTGTGGGCAGAAGATGTCCAGGACGGATCCGCACTCCACGTGCGTCTACTGCCTCGGCCTAGAACACGACCCGCAGGCCTGCGAGTCATGCTGTTCGTTCTCGGCCAATGTCTTGGAGGACCGCGCTGCCTGGTTGAAGCTTGGGCGCCCCGAGAAGCGCTATCCGCCGGTAAAGTCAAAAGAGGCCTGTTGGGCGGTTATCGCGGTGGCTGGCTCAGCTGAGCAGCTCGAGCAGATGATCGCCCTTGAGGAGGAGGAGACAGCCCAGGCTGCATCTTCCTCCTCCTCAGTCGCGGCACTTATCCCGCTCTCTTTGAGTACCTCGTATTCTGCTTCGTTCAAGGAGCTTTGCCAATCCCTTTCCACGAAGGGAGAGGGGCCATCGGGACATTCCTCTCCGTCCAAAAAGAAGGATTCTAAGGGTAAGTCCCATCATCTGCGTTCATGGGAGCGGGAGAGGTCCCCTTCACTGGATGTCTGACTGTCTACTTCAGTTGAGGTTGCGGCTAAGGCCGCTGGCTTCACGGCGTCCCCGTCAGGTCAGCCGGCCGAGACACCCGTCGACGTGGTCGAGATTTTTTTCGACCCATCGGACAGGTTGTAGACTGGTGAAGCCGACAACCCTTCTTCGCCGGTTCCCCCGGTGGAGACCGAGGATCTGCCTGCGCCCCCGGTGCAGCAGTCCCCAATTAAGGTGTCTGAGCTGAGGGAAGAGCGGGTGTCCCCCGCTCCTTCCCAGGCCCATCCTCGGAAACACCGAGGATCTCTGTCTCGGACTTGTTCTCGGTCTCAGCACCGAGGTAAGCAGCGACGCCACTCGTCCTCGTCTTCCTCCTCGGAAGAGGAGTGGCTTCGGCGCAAATTGCATCGACGCTACGAGGACCTGATATGGCAGCAGTTACTTTTGTCCAGGAGCAAGTCGACACTGACGCCTTCCCCGGCCATCAAGTGGCTGTCACCCTATCGGCCAAAACAACCTCTTGCTGCAGTCGAGATGCCCAAGCCTGGGCCGGTTGTTCGGCTGAAATCTGCTGCCCCAACGATTGTAGTGGAACCTCCGCCTCCATAACCGAAATCGGAGGCGCCGACCAAGGACTCTGTCGGGTCAAGGCCTGCTCCACAGGTTGTCGGTCACCCTCACTCCTGACCGTCCTCGGCAGGTGGATGGTGGCTCAGGCCCTAGGCAGCTCTTCGCGGACTCCTCGGAGTCCGACGATGACTCCTCCCTGTTCTGCAGGCTGGTTGACCTGGAGTCCTCCGGGGGCCAGTCACTGGGAGAAAGCCCATCATCCTTTATGGGTCTCTCGCTCATCTCGGAGTCCACGGGATGCAGCTCGAGCCGTGATCCAGGCAGACCAGTATCCTGACGGAGATTCTGGACCCAGGGATTCACCCACGGAGGCCTTTCCCGGTGGCTGAGGCCATTGTAGGCCCAGCCTTGGAGCTTCAGCAGCGGCCTGCTTCCTGTCCTGCGCCCTTGGCAGGATGGCAGGGAAATCACGGTCCCCGGCTCTTTGCCCGGGTTTGGAGCACCCTCTGCTGAGGGGTTAGTCACCGACTGCCATTTTCGGCGTTCCAGAAATGCTAGGGACGTGGACAAGCCCCCGACAAGGAGTCCAGCTGGACTCACGGCGGGCGCAAGGTGTCGCTCGTCCTCCCTTGGCCTCCGCCAGGCCAGCTTGGCCGTGCTGATGGCACACTTCTCCCACGCCCTCATGGGCTCCCTGGATGGTGATCCTCATCTCCCAGCTGACCTGCAGACCACGGTCTGCAGGTTCGGGACCAAGGTAGAGGCGGTGGCAAGCAGCAGCTCCAAACAGCTCTAGACATAGGGGACTCCTGTGCCAGATCGGTTGCAGCCGCGGTGGCCATGTGCCGCAGAGCATGGCTGAGGATATCCACCTTCACGGCAGATACCCAGCACAAGTTGGCGGACGTCCCCTTCTTGGGAACCGACCTCTTCGGCCCTGGAGTGGAAGGTCAACTCCTGCGGATCGAGAAGTCCAGTGCCACTCTGGACTCTGTCACCTCCGCCCACAGGACAAAGACGCCCGACAGCAGCAACACAAGCGCTTTCATCCTTCTCGCGCCTGCGGCAGCGCCCGGCTAACAGCACCAGGGCCAGCAGGCTCGCGCTGAGCATCCCAAACCTCAAGCCCGCGGCTTCCTCTAGTAGGGAAGCAAGGAGGTAAAGCCCAGGAGGTTCCTTGGCCGGTCCCTTCTCCAAGCCTGCCCAGTGACGGGTTGAGGGGTGTCGCCCCCAGCCTCGTCACTCCCCCCTTGGTTCCCCCCGTTGGGGGATGGCTCCACCACTTCCTTTCTGCCTGGTCCGCTATCACCATGGACCGCTGGCTGTTGGAGGTGGTAGGAAATAGCCTGCCTCTGGAGTTCAAGCAGGCTCCACCCTTCCGAGCTGTCGCCCCTCGGGGGGCAACGGGGTCCGCAGCCTCAGTATCGGCTCGCCCGAGCCGACATGCCCTGCTCCTCGAAAAGAGGTGATCAGGAAGGTGGCGGATCCTCCTCCAGACCCGGGTTTGTGTCCAGGTATTTCCGTCCCAAAATCAGGGTGTTGGGAGCTGCTTCATTCTCGACCTGCACAACCTGAACAGGTTCCTACGGTCTCGACCTTCAGGATGGTCACTCTGGTTCAGATAATCCCATCCTTGGAATGAGGCATGTGGTTCTGTTCCTGGACCTCCAGGACGCGTTCTTTCACATCCCAATCCGTCCGTCTCACCAGAGATTCCTCCACTTTAGAGCGGAGGGATCCCTTTACGAGTTCCGGGCCATGCCCTTCGGCCTCTCCCTAGCTCCCAGGATCTTCACCAAATGCATGGCAGTGGTGACAGCATTCCTGCGGCGCTGAAGGGTCGTGTGTACCCCTACCTGGACGACTGGCTGATTGCAGCCCCCTCCAGAGCGGAGGTGGAGCGGTCCAGAGATCTGGCCCTCCAGGTTTGCTCTCAGATTGGCCTTTTCATCAACGAGGCCAAGTCGGAACTCTTGTCAAAGCAGGTGATACATTTCATTGGGGCAGAGCTCGACTCTCTTCGAGCCAGAGCACGGGTCACGGCGGACAGGGCCGAGGTTCTTTCCTCCCTTGCCCAATCATTTCAGGTTGGGCAATTGCGCCCTGCCCGGGACTTCCTGCACCTCCTGGGCCTCATGGCGGCCTGCACCAGCGTGGTCCGTTGGGCCCGCTGGTACATGGGTCCCCTTCAGTGGGTACTGGCCAGCCAGTGGTCACAGCACTTCGATCCATTGGATCAGATAGTGACAGTGACCCAGGTGATGTGGAACGCTCTCCAGTGGTGGACCGTTCCAGCACATCTGCAGGAGGGCATCCCGTTTGTCCGCCCCGAGCCGACGGTCTCTCTATCGACCGATGCCTCCGTGATGGGTTGGGGTGCCCATCTGGGGGAGCACAGAGCACACGGCCTCTGGTCCTCTCGGGAGTCCTGATGCCACATCAACCTGCTGGAGCTTCGAGCGGTTCGTCTAGCCCTCACCGCCTTTGCTCCGTTTCTACGGGGTCAAGTGGTTCAGGTCCAGACAGACAATACCATGACCATGTACTACCTAACCGCCAAGGCGGGACGCGCTCCATGCCTTTGTGCAGGGAA
The DNA here is from genome assembly GCA_016271365.2 of Neoceratodus forsteri. NCBI lineage: Eukaryota > Metazoa > Chordata > Ceratodontiformes > Ceratodontidae > Neoceratodus > Neoceratodus forsteri. Next base: position 347,523,848 of record CM028138.1, on the reverse strand, counting down.
GCTCTCCGCATTTGGTCTCTCGTGCGCAGCCTGGAGGCGGATCTCCTTGCCATTCACATGGCAGGAGCCTCCAACACCCTGGCCGATGCCCTAAGCCGGATAGGGGCTGCGTCCCACAAGTGGTCTCTCCTGCCGGAGGTAGTACAAGATCTATTCTCCCACTGGGGCACGCCTCAGGCGGACCTGTTTGCCTCCTGGGAGAATGCGAAGCTGAGATTGTTTCATGCCCGCCCTCCTCAGGAGGACTCGCTGCAGGGGGATGCCTTCTCGAGGCCGTGGAACTCGGGCCTCTTCTATGCCTTCCCCCCATTTCCTTTGATCCACAAGGTGCATCTCAAGGTGAGGAGGGACAAGGCGCAGGTGATTCTGGTAACCCCAGACTGGCCCCGCCAGTTCTGGTATCCAGATCTCCTCAGTCTCAGCTCCAGGCTCCCGAGGCGGCTTCCAGCCCACCCGGACCTGATCTCAGTCAATCAGGGGAAAGTATTCTATCTGGACCTTCAATCCCTGCACCTGACGGCCTGGTTCCTGGGCGGCTAGAGTTCCAGGCCTTGGGTCTTTCCGACGTGATCCTCAATGTCGTTGAGGCATCCCGTAAGGAGTCGACCAGGAATGCTACACCTTCAAATGGAAGAGATTCTCCATTTGGTGTCAGGGCAAGGGCCTGGACCCTTCCTCCTGTTCCTTGGCAAGCATTCTGGACTACCTGTGGTCCCTTTCTCAGCTAGGGCTTCAGTCGATGACCCTTAAGGTGCACCTGGCAGCCATCTCTGCTTACCGGGCACGGGCCGGGAAGCAGTCGGTGGCGCAGGAGAAGGTGGTCGGCGCGGTTTTAAAGGCCTTGATCACATATCCCGTCCGGTGCGAGAACCTCCACCTCCGTGGGATCTACTGCTGGTATTGGCTAAGCTCATGGGCAAGCCATTCGAACCGATGCACAGGTGTGACATCTCTCACCTGTTGTGGAAGACCGCCTTCTTGGTGGCTATCACGTCAGCCAGAAGGATGGGAGAGCTCCAGGTGCTTTCCCTAGAGTCTCCTTATCTGGTCTTCCACAGGGACAAGGTTGTCCTGTGCCCCCAACCGAAATTCCTTCCGAAGGTGGTACTTTGGTAGTTCTGGACAAAAGAAGGCGGGTTGCCCATCAGGATTGTCCTCCATATACATGGAACATTAACCCAATCTTTGCTCAGACATCCATATATCTAATTTATTTTTAAAAGTTGTAATGTTTGTAGAATCAACTATCTCTTGTGGTAGTTTGTTCCACAGTCTAGGTGTTCTAACTGTGAAATAATTAATTATTTTGTTACTGTTAGCCCTTGCTACTTCTAATTGTTTATTGTGAAGTCTAGCTACTATTTTTCTAGTGGAAAATTTAATACCACATGATCTCATTTGTTCTTGATTACCAGTAATTTTGAATAATTGTAATAAATCTCCTCGACTGCGTCTCTGCGCAAGTGTGTGTAATCCTGTTCAAGTTTTTTAGGTGCGGTAGTTGCTTTGTGGCTCTGCGTTGGACTTGTTCTGTTTTGTTTGTCTGATTTCAGGTAGGGATTCCAGAATGGAGAACCGTAGTCCAGATGGGGCCTTGTATGAGATCTATAGAGGGATAATAAGCAAGGTTCAGATCTAGTGACAAACATTTTAGAAATTCTGCGCAATAATGCATTTGTTTGGGTTGCTATTTTAGTACAATGAGTTGGAGTTAATTTATCATTAATTATTATCCCTAGGTCTTTCTCTGCTGAAGTTCTAATAACAGTATTATTTAAGTAGTAATTTTGGACCGGATTGTTTTTTCCAAGATGTATTACTGCGCATTTAGTTAAATTGAAATACATTTTATTTGTTAATGCCCATTTTTCTATAGCCATCAGATCTACTTGAAGCCCAATTTTGTTACTTTGATTATGGCCATCCCTCCAAGCTTGGTGTCGTCCGCAAACTTTACCATTATATTACTGAGAGAGATAGTCATATCACTTATGAATATGTTAAATAAGATTGGCCCAAGTACTGAGCCCTGCGGCACCCCGCTGGTCACATCCCTGTCATCAGAAAGGACATCATTTACTCTCACACATTGGGTTCTCTTGCTTAACCACTGGTTTATCCAAGAGATTAATGGAGTTGAAATTCCCAAAGTATTAAGTTTGTTTATTATTATGGTGTGTGGAACTTTATGAAACGCCTTGCTGTATTCTAGTAAAATGACGTCCATTGGAATATTACAATCTAAATTATGACTAATGTAGTTACAGAATGAAATTAAATTTGTGGTGCATGAGTAACCTGCTTTGAATCCATGTTGGTAAACATCATTAATCTTTAAAGTTGTCATTTCATTCTCTAGTTTCAGTTTAATGATTTTTTTTTATTAGTTTACATGGAACAGATGTTAGACTAATGGGACGGTAATTTTCAGTTTTAGATTGGGACCCTTTTTTATGAATAGGTGTAACTATGGCTGTGTGCCAATCCCTGGGTACTACTGAATTTTGAATAGATTTATTGTAGATTATCATTAGAGGCAAGAAAATACGTTTTTTGGTTTCTAGTAGAAATCTTGAGGATATGTTATCTGGTCCTGAACTAGTATGTTTTTTGAGGGTATTTAGAACTGTCAGTTTCTTGTTTTGAAATAGTTACTACTTCGGAGTTTGATATTGCTGGAATAACAGGTAAAGTTGTTTCTTTGGAAAAGACTGATGCAAAATAATTATTCGATTGCTGCTGTTTGATCCGATGTTATTGTTTGCTTCTTAATTATTAATGGTTCAATTGTCTTGTTACAAACTTTTTTTGTGTTGAGGTATGAATATAAAGCTTTTTGACAATCTTTTGTATGCGTTATTTTAAATTCAAAATTACGCTTTGCAGTAATAATTTGTTTTTTTAATTTAAGTGTTTCCCTGTAGTTTATTAAAATTGAGTTGGTTGAAGTTTTTGGGGCTTTTTTAAGTTTTGTAAACAATTTCTTCTTTTTTGCAATTAGTGTTTTAATTTTTTTATTAAATCATTGTGGAATCTTTCCCTTGTTATTGTACCTATTTTTTTCAGGTATGTATTTTTTTTCTAGTTGTGTTTTGTCTTTTAAAAAATCCCATGCTTCGTTGGTGTTTAAAGGAAGAAGTCTCTTTTCCCAATTGACTTTATTTATAGAATGGTTAATTTGGTCGAAATTAGCTTTATGATATTGTTTTAATTTAATTTAATTTTTTTTTTGGTTGAAGAAGAAATTTTATAGCAAAGGTTATGGATATGGTCGCTATTTCCTAAGGGTGCTAAAATTTTAGTATCATATATGGACGTTTCTAGATTTGTTATTACTAAGTCGAGAATGTTATCGCCCCTGGTAGGTTGTCTTATAATCTGTTTTAAGCCAAGATTTATAATGACTGTGGTAAGTTGTTCTTCATATTGATTTGTTCCTGTAAGAGTATCCCAGTTTATAGTGGGGAGATTAAAGTCGCCCATAATAAGTACTGTATCTTTGTTTGCCAGTTGTTTTATTTCTTCAGTCAAAATTTTGGTAGTTTGTAGGTCAGATGTGGGTGGCCTATAACATACACCTATAAGTAATTTATCGGTATTTGTTGGTTGAATATAAGCCCATACACTTTCTGTTTGTAGGTTAGTTTCTATCCCATAGGAATGTATGTCATTTCTTATGTAAAGAGACTCTCCTCCTCCTGTTTTTGAATTTTTGTCTATGTTTAAAGTAGTGTTTATAACCAGGGAGTTCTGCCATCCATTGTTTTTCTGTATTGCCCCATGTTTCTGTTATTGCTACTACTGCTAAGTCTAAAGTTTTGGTTAGAATTTCTAGTTCTGTATATTTGGTAATATTCATTGATCTTGCATTTAGAGTAAGGATATTTGCTGTGAAGTTTGCATTACGACAGTGATTTTTAATAAGAGGCTGGGAAGCGTTCCCAGTCTCCCCCTTGTTTTTTTTAGTTTAAATGAGAGTTGTTGTATGATGTTATGTTTTGGCCCAAAATGTTACTACCCTTCCTGCTTAGGTGCCATCCATCCCAGCAATATAATGCAGGTCTTTCTTCAAATTCTTCCCAATGTGTTAGACATTTTATGCCTTGTTTATAGCACTATTTACGGAGCCATTCGTTCAAGTTTTTTATTTTGGAGGTAATATACCCAGTGGCTCTTGGGATGGGAAGTATTTCGGAAATACAGACAGTACAACCAAGATCTGATAATATATTGTTTAGTGCAACAAAGTCTTGTTTGATTTTTGATAGTTATGATACGTTAATATCATTTGTCCCTGCGTGAATATTTACTAGTGGATTTTTGCCAGCAGTAGATAATATTGATTTTGCCATTGATGTAATGTCAGCAATTTTTGCTCCCCCTAAAACTGGAGCACATTCTGTGTTCTTTGTCTGGATTACATATTGTTCTATCTAAATATTTTATAATTGAATCACCTAGTACAACTACTTGTCTTTGATTGGTGTGTGATTCAATTAGTGAAGATATGTTTCTCAGGTGTGGTGGAACTTCTGTCTAGTTTGGTATTATTATTTTGATACGTCTCCGAGGTGTTTGTCTTCTTCTTTATGTTGAGTGTAACCACTATTTACCAAAACCATGTCAGCTCTCTGTCTGTCTGATTCGCCAGTATTTCAAAAGAGTTGTGTAGTGGAAGTTCTTCATTATTTTCTGAAAGATTTTTATTTTTTTTTGTGTTTTTTGTGAATAATTTTTGTCCAGTTATTCTCCGTTGTGTGTGTGTTACAGGAGTTGAGAATGTAACTGGTTGTTCTATTAGACTGGTTATGGGGTCCTCCTTTAGAATACTTTTTTGGGGAAGTGAATTATCTACGTTTTTTATGATAGATGTGTTAGTTTCAACCAGTATTGACATTTGGTATAGGAGGCAGTATGGCGCAGTGGGTTAAGGCTCTGAGCTGCAAATCTGGAGACCTGGGTTTGAATCCCATAGCCCCCTAGGTGCATACTGTGTGACCCTGAGCAAGTCACTTAACTTCCTCGTGCTCCCAGATTGCACCTGCAAACAAGCTTTCAGCTTAGTGTGTCTCACCTGGTAAAATAAAAAATAATTGGTCTATGTAGTCTTCTAACGCTTTGATTTCAGGACTAAGATTATCTTTAGGCTGCAATCTTAAGATTTCTTCCTGAAGATTTTGTACCAGGATACATCTCTCACAGACAAAGTTGGTTGTTTGTTTACTTGTTGTGTACATTGAACAGGATACACACATTTTATTTGCTTTCTTCATGGTTTATAATGCTTTAATGTATGTGTAGAACTAAACATTAGAGAGACCTTATATTCTATTATTACCTTGTTGTTGGTCTAGGAGATAGGGCCCTGTGCCCGTTTGCCCCGGTTGACACGGTAGGCACGCACAAACGAGCGTCTCTGTGTGCTGCCCCGCGCACACTCACCCCGCTCGCTAGTGCGGGTTTTTAAAGGTAATGAAATCGGAAGTTCATTCTAACGCGACTTCCGGTTTCGCGCTACTATGGTACAACAATTTTAATGTGATTTAGCCTTTAAAAAGGCTAGAATACTGTAAAAGGATGTTAATTTGGTTTAGAAGCCCTTTTAGAGCGTTTTAAGCAGCGTGGTATACAAGATTTTTCAGGAGGTCTCAGGAACTAGCCCCTTGATCCTCCAGTATCCTAGACTGCCTAGAGTCTTCAATCAGGAAGTACCAACAATACAGTTCTATACAGTCTATCTGGCAATAAAGTATCACACACTGTATTTGTCAATAAAAGTGTATCAGGCAATAATGAATTTAAGCAGCACTACTATTATACAGCAGCAAGTTTCTAATCTGCTGCCCGCTCGCTAGTGCGCGTTTTTAAAGGTAATGAAACCGGAAGTTCGTTCTAACGCGACTTCCGGTTTCGCGCTACTATGTTACAACAATTTTAATGTGATTTAGCCTTTAAAAAGGCTAGAATACTGTAAAAGGATGTTAATTTGGTTTAGGAGCCCTTTTAGAGTGTTTTAAGTAGCGTGGTATACAAGATTTTTCAGGAGGTCTCAGGAACTAGCCCCTTGATCCTCCAGTATCCCAGACTGCCTAGAGTCTTCAATCAGGAAGTACCAACAGTACAGTTCTATACAGTCTATCTGGCAATAAAGTATATCACACTGTACCTGTCAATAAAAGTGTATGGTGGTGTCGGAGTTTCACCTTAACCAGGTGTTGACTCTGCCGGTGTTCTACCCTAATCACACCTCGGAGGCCGAATATAGGCTCCATACTTTGGACCCTAGAAGAGCGTTCGCTTATTACAAGGAGCGGACGGCTGAAGTTCAGGGAGAGGTTCGCCAGCTGTTTGTCACCTACGCTGAAGCCACACCTGGCAGACCTGCAGCCAAGCGGACGATAGGCAGGTGGGTCACCTCCTGCATAGATATCTGCTATAGGTTGGCGGGCATGGAGCCTCCCAGAAGGATAAGAGCTCATTCTACCCGCCATTACGCTGCATCGGTGGCTGCTTCCAGGGATGTCCCTATCCAGGAAATCTGCAGGGCTGCTACCTGGAAGTCAGCACACCTTCATCACCCACTGCCACATCGACCTTGAGTCATGCGGTTTGGGGCCTCGGTTCTCAGTCTCTATTTCCCAAGTAGGAGTGTGCGCCTTGCCTCCCTCCTCCAGGAGAACTGCTAGGAGTCTGCCAGACAGTGTGGATGAACAACATATCCATGTCCCTAGAAATACAGGTTACTCACCTGTAACAGGAGTTTCGAATGAACATGTTGTTCATCCTACGACTCTCGACCTCCCGGCTTGGACTGGCCTGGCTGGCGGGCTAAATCTGGCGTCATGGGGCGGAGCTAAGAGTTTTACCACCGGTGGGTGGAGGAGCCAGCTTGAAGACCTTCCCAAGATTTAAAAGCGGCAAGGAACCTGCCAGACAGTGTGGATGAACAACATATACCATTACTAGAACTCCTGTTACAGGTGAGTAACCTGTATTTTTGGCCAGGCAGATCTGGGTTCCCTCTACTACATCAGCTGTCCCGGGAACCTCCAGTGCCTCTGCCAATCAGCTCTCACTTGCTGTCTCAGGAGGCGGGCTCCTTGGTCCATCCGGACCTTCGTTCGCTGAACCTGCGTGCTTGGCTCCTAGAGACATGGCCATCAAGCGATTCGGGGTCTCGCAAGAGGTAGCAGACGTTCTAGCAGCAGCTAGAAAACCGGCCACTCATGCTACTTATGCCATGAAATGGCGCAGACTTTGCCTCTGGGCTCAAGTGCAGGGGTTTTCGCCAATGGATTGTCCAGAACGGTCGGTCTTGGACTACCTCCTGTCTCTTTTTCAGACAGGCTTGGCCTACTCCTTAATAAAAGTACACCTTTGTGCCATCTCAGCCTATCACACTCCTATAGGCCAACGTCCTGTATCTCAGTTGGACACAGCACAAGCCTTCCTGAGAGGTGTTCCCCACCTTAGACCTCCAATCAAATATCGTATTCCACCTTGGGATTTACCCTTTGTCTTGGGGCAGCTTATGCTGCCACCTTTTGAACCAGCCACGGATTGCGAGCTACGTCTCCTTACATGGAAGACATTGTTTTCAGTTGCCGTTACTTCGGCCAGAAGAATTTCGGAGCTTCACGCACTGATGTGCAGAGAACCTTATTTGTTTTTCCACCAAGTCAGGGTATCCTTACGGACCAATCCGAATTTTCTGCCAAAGGTGTCTCGGCTCTCACTCTTAATCAGGACATCGCTCTACCAGTGTACTTCCCCAAATATTCAAATTGACGAGGCCCTGTTGCACACTTTAGATGTGCACAGGTGTCTTCGATATTACCTGACCAGAACCAAACAGCACCGAAAATCTGATTAGCTTTTTGTCTCCTTCGCCCACAGGATGATGGGAGCTCCCGTTTCCAAACAGTCGCTGTCCAGTTGGCTCATACATTGTATCACGTTCTGTTACCAGAAGCGCAACAAACCCTTACCTGGCACAGTTAAGGGTCATTCCACAAGGGGGGTGGCTACCTCCTTTGTGGCCTTAAAGATCGTGTCCACCTCAGCCATCTGTGCAGCAGCTACTTGGAGCACTGTGCACACCTTCATCAGGTATTATAGCCTGGACGTTGCATCGAGGCGAAGAGCCGGTTTTGGTCTAGCAGTCCTTCAAGGACTTATGTCCTAGGCTTAGGTTCTACTAAAGAATGCTACCTTCCCTCCTCCCAATGGTGTGGGATTCCCAATATTGCTTGGGAATCGGTCCTAATGGTGTAACCTGCTGCAAGAGCTGTTTCTCGAAGTAAGATAGTACATAGAGGATTGTGTATGAGCAAGTATACGCAACAAGGCAGTTGTGATCGAGAGGTTTCTGTGGTAACCAGAGACCTCGAGAGCGAAGCTCTAGAGGTCCGTTATCACGGAAACCTCGAGATCTAACAACTGCCTTGTTTGTGTATGCTTGCTCATACATAATATTTTATAGTGTATGGGCAAGCATAATCAGCGCTCCGTGATCCCGAAAACAAGTCTGCCTCTTAAAATAAGGCTTACTTCAGGATGTGTAGCAGCGCGCCGACTTCCACATCGCCGTGGGCTGCTCATTGTGCATGCGCAAATGCATTCAATCTTCTTGTGCTGCGCCAGTGATGTACTCGGTGCAGCACAGCAAGATAGTGACGCACTGAGGCAAGCGCAACAACGCTGTTGGGAGCATGGATTTCCATGCTCAACCGCTTTCTACCATACACTATAGTTATGTAGGAACTTACAGTAACAGTAGATCTTCGAGAACAGCTCTTGCAGCAGGTACTTTCCCCTCCCACCATCCCCGCTGGAGGTAGATTTTTTGTTTCGATATCCTTCTCCTGGGATCAGGTGTTCTCAACACCACTCTGACTGCCATTTGATGGCGAATCCTCAGTCTCCTCTTCTGATGTCATCCAGTGGCCGGGAGTCTCCGGTGGGAGAACTGGGGATTCTGGGAGACTGCCTCCTTATGTACTGTGCCTGACGTCAGGGGCGGGACCAACGTCGGAGGCGGTCCCCGCTGAATACTGCAAGCTAGAAAATTTCTGTGTGGTCCTGGCACCTGCTGGCTTCAGTCCTAATGGGGTAACCTGCTGCAAGAGCTGTTCTCGAAGATCTACTGTTACGGTAAGTTCTTACATAACTGTACTATACAGGTTCATACAGAGGACAACATGACACAAGTTAGGCAGTATACAGAGTCAAAATAGAACCACGTGAACATAACCAGTAGACAGTAAGCACAGTTAAGATATGTACAGGAATATATATAATATATATATATGTGTGTGTGTGTGTGTGTGTGTGTGTGTGTGTGTGTATGTATGTATGTATGTATGTATGTGTATATATATATATATATATATATATATATAGAGAGAGAGAGAGAGAGACACACACACACACACACCAAGGCTAAGAACAGTACAATTTACAAGGTATACACGGCTCCGAGCCACAAACAGAGCCACAGTGTGAGTATCTGCTGAAACAGAGAAAAAATGCATTATCTGCACCTCAGAGTCCAGTTAAACAGGCTGCGTCCACAGGAGCTGCAAGAAGGGTGCCAGGAAGGACTTGCGAGTCCAGTGCAGGAGACTGGAACTAGCTATGCAGGTCTAGGACACCCACATGCAGAGGAGAGCTTCAAGTGATAACACAGGGAGCTCCGGCAGCACGAGTGAGAGGGGGAGGAGCAGACTTGAGCGGGAAAGGAGTTCCATAGCCTAGGTGCACATGAAACAAAATCCCTGCCTCCCATTTGCGTGCGGGTGATAGGGACTTTAAGAACGCCAGGGCCCAGAGACCTGAGGGAGTAGGTACAAGAGACAGCCAGTTTGAGACGCTTAGCCAGCCCTGGGGGAGTGAGTGCCAGTACTGAACACCTTGCTCATGAAGCAGCCCAGGACAAACTGTCTAGCTGTCTACAACAAATTAATATATCTACTTCTGAACACAGACACTACCATTCATATCCAGTCATCTACTATGTAATGCTTAGTTTTAAAAAGGGGCCCCATACTTGCTCAAAGATATCCAGCTTATTTTAAATCCGATAACAGATTTTCGTGGTTGACTGCTGAACCCATTTGTTTGTACCATTGCTCACTCACTGTCATTGTTGATCTTCCAGAATATCTTCACCATTTGTTACCACAACCCATCCACCATCCCTTGCTCTCTAAGAGCCAGATCTCTGGGCAGCGCACCCATTTTTCTCCTCTTTCCTCTGTCATTCTTGCTCATTGGGTGTATGCTTCATTTTGGGGACTCGGTCCTAGTGGTCCATCTGCCTTTCACCCTGTATAACAAAAAAAGAAACAAGCATTTGTCAATGCTGAATGTTCACCGTTGGTGTTGCTGTTCTGTCGGATCTAGCTTTTACACATTTTTACTACATGTTTACCCAGGATACAGCAGATGAGTTGCAGTACCTCATTTTCAGTGGTATCCTGCTTCGACAGATTGTTAGATTGTAGTTACCCAAGATTGGGCACCTCAGAGGCAATATCTGCTTTTAAGTGGGCTCCCACATTTTAACCCCAAATGTCAGGTAAAAAAAAAGATAGCTGGACATTATGATCAAGACAGGTGGAATTTTTTTTAAATCCCATCTGAAAGGTGATTTCGCTGTTCGACTGTTGCAACAAGTGTCAGAGGAGATTTGAAAAATGACACTCGCCATATTCAGGAGGTGGACTAGCACAGGGGATATGTTGAACATTAGGGGCCAAAATCAGCAAAAAAAAAAAATTGAGCAAATGTTGGAACAATTTGTTTCCTCATAACTTAGTTGGTTTTTCAAATTTTTTTAACCCACATTTTCAACGTAACTTTTCTATGACCATTCCTTCTGAATATGACAGGTGTCATTTATAAAACAATGGCTGAAACTTCATTTTGCGCCATGCGTTTTAACACATTTTGGGTAGGATGTTGAGAAATGACAGCTGTCGCATTCATGTGGTGGTGTTAGAAAATGGCTGTGTTGAAACGTTGGGGTTAAATTATTGAAAATTGCAACAGTTATGAGCGTGTGTTGAAAAATTGCAACGTACAGTCATCCTTTGTTGTTTTCTATTATCATGAACAAGGGCGGAGAACATTTTCAAATTTTGCCCAAAAAGTGATTTTTGTGTCACAAGTGCAAAACTCATTTTGGCCAGGGTTTAAAAAATGACAGCTGTCACATTCGTGAGGAGCTGTGAAGAAATGGCTGTGTTGAAAATTTGAGGTCAAAATACTGAAAATTACAGAAGTTACGAGCCTGCATTCGTAAATGTCAGTGTAGGCTCATAAGTTGTTGTTTTTTTTATTATTATTATTTTTGGCCCACATTTTCAACATAGCCTTCTTATGACCCTTCCTCATGAACATGTGCTGAGAAAGTGTTCAACGCTTTCCCAAAAGGTGATATCGCATAGCGACCGCAAAATCACATTTCGGGACAGATTTGCCTAATTTTACTGTCATTGTTCATGAGGTGGGACCCCAAAAAAGGCTTGTTGAAAATTTGGGGCAAAAATATTCAAAGATGGCCAAGTTATGCCACTAAGTTCAAAACCCCATTGAAATACATTGAACCGCATACCTGATTACCTCAGTTCGCAGTCCAGCTTTTAAGAATGAAGATGTGTCTGGTCCACAGTGGATTATGGCATTGGACTCCCTGTGGGTAAGAAAGTGCTGGGTGGGGATGTGCCGAGTGTGAGGGAATAATGTCACAATGAGACATCGATGTACAGTTTTCTTTTGGGGTTTTTTGTACAGGGTTAAAAGGGGAAAAAAATGTTGAGGGACAATTTTCTTTAATTTAGATGGCTACAACAACATGGGGATTGGGCACCCTCAGTGTCAGCATTATGTTTGCGTGGTGCTGAGAGGGATAGTTGTGTGTGGGGGACAGTTACAGGGGCGCCAGCAACACACATCAATGGACTGTTCATTTTTTTACAGGCTATATATAAACATATATTAAAAAAAAAAAAAAAAATGCAAGGTGGCAGCACTGGGGGATTGGGCACCCCCAGTGTCAGTGTTATGTTTGGGGGTGCTGAGAGGGATGGTCGGGTTGAGGGGGACAGTTACAGGGGTGCCACCAGCAGACATCAATGGATGGTTTTCTTTGTCACAGGGTGAAATTCTTCAGCAGGCTGATCTTGACATCAGCTGTGCTTGCTGGGTGGTGTAGATCAAAGGAACGAGCTGACTTATGATTGGATTGGCTCTTTCCTTTGAAATACACAAAGTTTCCACCCAGCAAGTCAGAACAGTGTCATGATCAGCCCGGCTGATAATTGATTTGACACTGACAAACCCCTTGCAGACCACTCTGCATTGGACTGTCCATGTCACACCAAGGGGTTCAGTTAATTTATTTTCAGTAGAAGTCTAAAACTTCCAGGAGTCGAAATCTGAAAGTCATTCCAGTTTTTGGGAAACTGAAATATTTCCAGGATCCCAGTTTTGAAAGTCAATATTCTAGGAAGGACAAATGTATGGATGTTAATATATTAGTGGTAAAATACAATTTCTTTCAGAACAATCCATTTCTGACTTCCATGCCTGCAGTTTTGGAAGTCATCTAATTTTTGGCTTTACATCTGGAAGTCACTGACTTCCTCCCTCTTTATTTTGGAAGTTTTTGACATATTTTTGGAAGTCACAACTGAAGCCCTGGTTACACCCCTCAAAAGGCACTCTTATAGGAAGATGTTTGCTGCGCATGCGTACACGGCGGACATAAAATGGAGGGGGGATCTGTGTTTTTTCTTTCCCCCATCCCTCTCCTCTCTGATTTTATATTTCATATCTATGACCATGTAATTTTTTTTTTTTTTCTTTCTCCATCTTCCATGTAAGTTCCCCCTTTTCTTTTTACAGAAAACAAAAAAAATAAAGGGGGGATAAATGGCTTTTCAGAAAGCAATCCTATGTGGCTCTTTCTCCCTTTATTTTTGTCTGAATCTTTTTCAGAATACATCCAGAACTAAATAAAAATAATAAACGAAAAAAAAAAGAGGAGTGAAGGGGAAGCCATCCTTCCCCAAGAGCCTTATTTTTTTGCCCTAGACAAACATTATGGCCTTCCTACTTTGAGGAAGCGCTTATGATTTTTTGTTTTCCTCCTTTACCTTGTTTGCAGCATCTCTAGAAAACAATACATGCTTAGCTCAAGCATCTGTACATGTGGCCTCCCTGCTGTCCTCAAGGTACAGCTTTTTCCGGCCCAAGTTGGTTTCCAATTCCAGTCCCCCTCCTGGGCTCTGGTTTTTCCCCTTCTTTCCCCTCCTTGAACTTTCCTTATGGGGTTCTGTGGTATTTCCACTTCCCCTTTTATTTCTTTGTTTTTATTTATTATTGTGTGTGGGGGGGGTAGGTTTTTCTTTCTGAGGACCTCTTCCGGCTATAGCCCAGATACCCGTAACCTCTTTTTAACAAAAAAAAAAAATTAAGAGGTAAACTCGCTACCTAGACTATTCCCTTTCCACTCTCCTCCTCCTTCTAATCGTTAGTCAGGTTTTGTTCCTTTTATATCCTATATCCTTTTCTCTATCCTTTGAGCAACTTTTCCCCTTCCCTTTTCTTCCACTTGTTTCTCTCCTGGCGACAGAACTGAGATGTGCAAGAGGCTGGTGTCGGTTACTGGCCAGCCCACAAGCACCACGTCATATGTCTGCCTCATGGGTGACGCCGACACTGACGTTGACCCCCTAGCTCCAGGCTCTGAAAGCTTTGGCTCCTTTGGGGTTCTAGTGCCTCAGTACAGACCCAGACGTGGTAATAAATGAAGATATTCTGAAAGATCAGTAATTACAGTGAGTACATACTTTTCATTTACTCATCTGTAACCGTAGTTTTAGGAGTGGCATATAATTACATCCACACTACCCACCCAGCCTCCCTAGGCAAGTGGCACATGGAACCATGCTTCCAGCATGCAAGCTCTGATGTCACGGGGCAGGGCTGGAGGATATACCGCTCAGGCGATGAGAAGAGCTTAGCTTAATGATGATCCAACAAATCCACACTATCAGTGGAACAGCCAGTGTGTTTGTGAACTGTATCCCACTCATAGAGCTACAGTTACAGATCAGTAACCTATTTTTTACTGCTGATATACAGTTCATACCCAGACAACCCACGTCTTTTCCTGGTTAGTGTTACTTCTTTGGTTTCGGCATCTAGATCTGGAGCGCTATGGAGTGGAAACTCGACGTGTGTTTGAATGTTGGAGATGTCAGCTTGGATTCCTTCCCAAGGCAGGAACCAAAAACTAGAGATCTTCCTGGACATAAGTCTCCACCACTCATTCACACTAGTGGGATTAGCACTGGAGGCACTAGGACCCATCGGGAGCAAACTTTTTGCTGGAGGGTCGGCGCGAGAGATGGCGCCGCGAGGCATGGCGCCGCGAGCAGCGGCTCAAGTGGCAATGATCATCTCAGGACGACCCTCCAACCGCTTAGTTCCTTTTTTCCCGCCGTCGAGTGCGCTTCAGTGACGACGTCGCTCGCCTGTCGGGAGTCAAACTTCAAACAAGCGCATAGTTTTCAGTTTATTTTTTTGTAACATTATCTCGATAGTAGTATCGCTTAATTTTATTCTATTTTCGTTAAATTTTTCTAATATTTTAAATTTAACTTACTTGAAGAAGTCTCGGCCTACTGGACGGAGTCGACCATGAGCAGGTCAGGTGACGGTAGGGAGACTTCGTATGAAAGCTGTTCAGTCAGCCGGGCTGGGTCCGGTCAGCCTCCTTCTCCTCAGCGGGGTTCCGACAATGGTCAGTCCGATGCCCGGGGGGATGGGCGGTCCCCCCGTCGGCATAAAAATAAACGGTCGCATTCTCGGCACCGTTCGGCCTCGAGCTCTTCTTCGGCCCACAGGTCAAAAAAGAGAAGGCATCACTCGAGGTCGCCCTCTGGTATGTCTGCGCGTCGACGGTCGGTTATCGTAGCTAGTTGCCGTTCTCCTTCTTCGGAGTCGCCAACTGCTGGTGACCGTCGTCCTCGACATCGGAGCCCCTCCCCGCCTGTAGGTAGGGCTCCAGATGAGCAGTTTCATCAGTGGGCCGCTCTTATGGAGCGATGGGCTCGGAGGTTGGTTCTCCTGCCTGGCTCGGTTGCCACGGAGCCCCCGGGCTCCTCCAGCGATCGGGTAGGGCGGTTGGACCTTCCTAGTCGCGCGGCGCCTTCTTCGGTGCCGGTGACTCCGCGCTTAGGTGTTCCCCCCCTCACATGGCTGCGGCGCAGGGGGCCACACCGATGCCCTTATCTCCTGTTTTTTTCCTTCTCTAGCTTTCCAGGTTCCTGGGGCGTTTCCGGCGCCTTCCGCGGGGTCTGTTGGCTTGTCGGTGCCGTTTTCGGTGCCGCTCGGCCTTGCGGCGCCGTTGGTCTGGCTGGCGCCGCTTGCTGTCACAGCGTGCTCTTCGGCACCGCGTGCCCTCTGCGTGCCGCTTTTCAACCCGCTTTTGCCTTCTCGCGCGGGGGCCCTCGGGACTCTCCTTGTTTCTCTGCTATTTCCTCCTCTCCTAATTTTCATTCCTTTCCTGTCCAATCAGTCCTTTCTGGACCATCAGGAGATGATGTTGAGCCTGACCCAGACCTTGGTTTGGTGATGAAGTGGAGGAAACAGGATCTTTCTTTGCTACAGAGCCTGTGGTGAGGACCTGTCCTTTAAGTCTCTGTTGAAGAACCTGAGATCCACTCTTTCTCTCCAGACTACAGACATTGATCCTGGGAAGATATTAAGACTCCAGTACCTTCATGTTCGGAGATCCCTACAGGATTTGACTCCTCCGATCAACCTTCCTTCGAGACGCTGTCTCAAATGGTATGGAATAATCCTGCTCTTATTCCCTCAGTGGCTAAATCCATTGATAAGAAGTATTCAGCTCCCAAGGATCGTCCCATTTTGGCATCCCAAGCCTTTGCGGATCCTATTGTAGTCCTGGCAGAGAATGATAAGGTCGTTCTTCCTCAAACTACTACAGCTCGACCTATTAACAAAGAGTCTCGTAAGATTGATACATTAGGTAAGAGAGTCTTTGCTGCCTCCACTCTTAAGTATGCGTATTGCCAGTTATCAAGGCTATTTTTCTCAGTATGAGTATATCCTGTGGCACTCTTTGAAAAGAATGGTTGAAGCTCTTCCGGATTCGGACTCCCAAGTCAGAGCTTCTTCTGACCGTTACTAGGGGTATTGAGTCCAATAACCAACAGGTCAAAGCCGCTATGGACGCTTTCGACACTGCTTCTCGCTCAGCAGCCGCAGGTAGTTGTACTCGGCGCCATTCCTGGCTGCGTACTTCTGGCTTCACGAATGATGCTCAGCAGCAGGTAATGGCGCTCGCTGATGGCTCCTTTCTTTTGGCCCTCAGGTGGAACAAGCCTTAGAGGCCACTCAGAGACTAGGTGGTCGCCATTAAGTTGGCCAGACCTCCGCCTGCTCCCTCTCGGGGCATGTGAACAGGCGTCAGTTTCATAGTCGTCAGTCCTTTCGAGGCAGAGGCAGGGAAACTGCCAAAGCCAACCTGCCCAACCTCAAAAGCGCGGGGCCTAAAGCCCCAGCGCCACCTTATGAATTGCTGGCCCAAGTTCCATCCACATTGCCCGGGTGGAACTTTCTCCTCAGTGGGAGGTCGCCTGATGTACTTCTACACCAGTGGAAGTCCATAACTTGGACAAATGGGTCCTTCGGATAATTCGCGAGGTTATTCTCAATTTTGAAACCCCCGAATTGTCCTCCCTGACGACACCAGGTTGTCAGCCTCTCAGTCAGACCTCCTCACCGCGAGATCCAGGGCCTTCTAAGCAACAGGGCAATAGAACTGGTGCCCCGCATCTCGCGGAGCACGGGGTTCTACTCCCATTACTTCCTGGTTCCAAAGAAGTCTGGGGAATCGCCCATTCTAGACCTCAGAGTTAAACAAATTTCTCCCCAGGGAGAAATTCAAAATGATTTCCCTAGGTACCCTGTTACCCTTGCTGCATCAGCACGACTGGCTGGCCTCCCTGGATATGCAGGACGCTTACCAGCGTATCCCCATCCGCCCGACCCACTGCAAGTTCCTCAGGTTTGTAGCTCTGGGTCAGCATTATCAGTTCAGAGTCCTGCCTTTTGGGCTATCCTCGGCGCCGCGAGTCTTTACAAAGTGTTGTGCAGTTCTCGCAGCGCATCTCAGGAAGATCGGACTCCGAGTGTTTCCATACCTGGACGATTGGCTTCTTAAAGCCCTTCCAGCCAAGGGACTTTGGAAGCCGTGCAACGACTTCTCATCTTCTTACGTCCATAGGAATTCTGCTGAATTTGAAAAATCACAACTGCAGCCCTCCCAGGGCTCCTTTTCATAGGGACGCTTCTAGACACCTCTTCCACGAGGCTTTCCTTCCAGAGGACAGAAGACTCGACATCCTTGAATGGCCCGTTACATCGGGAGAACCAATCGGTTACAGCTCTCTCGATGCAACGCATGTTAGTCTCATGGCGCCTCGGTGTTCACTGTACCCTGGCCGGTTGCACATGAGAACCACCCAATGGATGCTCTCCACTCAGTGGTCTCCGACCTCACCCCCAGTCTTATCCCATCAAGGTGACGGAGCCCTTGAAGGTCTCTCATCTGGTGGACTCAGAGAGCAATCTCCTGGAAGGGTTCCCTTTGCTCCCCGGATCATCAGATCTCCATCACACAGACGCATCGCTAATGGGATGGGAGCTCACTGTCGCTCCCTCCACACTCAAGGTGTATGGACTCAGTTCGAAACTCTTCTCCACGTAAATGTCCTGGAGATGAGAGCGGTCCTCTCACGCGATCCGAGCTCTGAAGGATATCCTTTGTCACAAGAACATTCTCCTTCAAGCGGACAACAAAGCTGTGATGTATTACATCAACAAGCAGGGTGCTCATTCTTACCCCTTTGCAGGGAAGCAATGAGGGTGTGGAGTGGTGCTTGGAGCACAAGTCTCTGATTCAGGCGGTTTATCTGCCAGGTATACAAAACGATCTAGCAGATCACCTCAGCAGAACGGAGGCAGACCCTCACGAGTGGTCTCTCGATCCAGCCGTAGCTCGGTCACTATTCGAAGAGTGGGGGACTCCAGACCTGGACCTTTTTGCATCCCCACTCAACGCAAAACTGCCTCTCTTCTGCTCCAGAAATCCAGGGCCTGGCATTTTCTGTCAGGATGCGTTCAGGCTGCGGTGGACAAAACGTTTTCTTTACGCCTTTCCACCGATCCCTCTAATCCAGAGAGTTCTCCTCAAGTTCGAGTCTCAGGGGACCAAAATGATTCTCATTGCTCCCTCCTGGCCTCGGCAACTATGGTTTCCTCTGCTCAACAGTATGTTGGCAGCCTCTCCGAGACCACTTCCCTTGCAAATCAACCTTTTGACTCAGGGTTCGTTGGTCCATCCCAACCTGAAATCACTTCACCTTCATGCTTGGCTCCTGAAGAGGTAGAAGTGAATCGATTCAACGTCTCTCGTAGAGTCTCGGACATCCTTCTGGCTGCGCGGAAGCCAGCCACCCGAAAAACGTACGCTTCCAAATGGAAACGCTTTTCTCTCTGGTGTGCAAAGTCCTCTTGGAATCCCTTTTCCTGTCCTCCTGACCAGGTTCTGGAGTATCTTTTGGACCTATCAAACTCAGGTCTCCAGTACTCCACAGTTAAAGTTCACCTTAGTGCCATCTCAGCGTTCCATGAGCCGGTTTCTTCCTTGACTCTGGCTCAGCTTCCTATGGTGAAGAGATTTCTTAAGGGTTCTTCATGCCAGACCCCTGTTAGGCGTCCAGTTGCAACCTGGGACATTAACCTGGTGCTGGACATGCTCACTCGGAAGCCTTTCGAGCCCTTAGCTACCTGTGAGCTAAAATTTCTTACCTGGAAGACTGCCTTCCTGGTGGCCATTACCTCAGCCCGCAGGGTCTTGGAGATTCATGCCTTGGTGACGGACCCTCCGTATACTGTATTCCATAAAGACAAGGTAGTTCTCCGTGACTCATCCTAAATTTCTTCCAAGGTTGTGTCAGAATTCCATCTAAACCAACCTCTGGTACTTCCCTCTTACTTCGCTAATTTCCAAAATGAAGGGGAACGATCTCTTCATTCCTTGGATGTTAAGAGAGCCTTGCGGTTCTATTTAGATAGAACCAAGAATTTTCACAAGACTCAGCAACTGTTTGTTTCTTTCAGCGACACCCGGCTGGGTCAACCCGTCGCTATTAGATGCATCTCATCATGGTTAGTGGCATGCCTTCGACATTGCTACTCCATGGCTCAAGTTAAATTGGAGGGTAGAGTGTACGCTCACTCTACTAGGGCGGTCGCGGCATCTTTAGCGGAGATTCGCAATGTTCCAATTGCGGATATCTGCAACGCCGCCACCTGGAGCTCAGTGCATACCTTCGTTAAGCATTATGCACTGGATGTTCATGCCAGGCGACATTCCGCATTCGGCAGAACTATCCTTAATGGTCTTCTATCTTAGACGCGTGAGCTCTGGCTCTCTTGCCGCCCTTTTGGGGGATTATCAGCTTGGTACTCTCCCACTAGTGTGAATGAGTGGTGGAGACTTATGTCCAGGAAGATATGAAAATTACGTACCTACCGTAATTCTTGATCTTCTTGGACGAGTCTCCACCACTCATTCACACGCCCACCCTCCATCCCCCGAGCTCACCGCTGTGTTGGTCTTCACTCCCTCAGATCTTTAGGCCGTGAGGACTTCTTTGCTGACCCTTCTTACACGGGTCGTACGGACTATCTTATGTCCGCTTTTTAAGGTTAGATTTACTCTTTCGTTAGTTGCGCTGCACCTCCTTGGTAAAAAAGGTACTGAGGCGGTTGGAGGGTCGCCTGCCGAGATGGTCATTGCCGCCTCGAGCTGCTCGCGCGGGCGCCATGCCCGCGTGCCATATCCTCATACCGACCCTCCAGCAAAAAGTTTGCTCCCGATGGATCCTAGTGCCTCCGGCGCTAATCCCACTAGTGTGAATGAGTGGTGGAGACTCGTCCAAGAAGATCAAGAATTACGGTAGGTACGTAATTTTCGTTTTTATTGAAAAATGTTGAATGTCCTGATGCTGTCATAGGAAATGCCCAAAAAAACGGTGGTGGTGTCATGTAAAATTCCAGAAATCGTGGCGTTTTCACAAACATAGTAAAAATCATGTGGCATCCATGACTTTCATAATGAAGGTGCAGCCATATAACAGCATGTGATTGGTTTACATTCGTGTAGTTATATACGATTGGTCATATTGAGTGTAATAAGTTACTAATTTGAGTGAGTAGTAACGTAAAGTTGATATTGTTGATGATAATGGACTACCATGCAAGGGGTATGTGTGTCTTTGTAATAAAGGAGACTGATTGTTTCTCTTGTACAGGTCACGGGACTCCCGAACTAACAACTCATCTGAGCAGAACCTGTCGGGTAAGTGTGAACCACAGAATGTCAAATTTTTGCCTTTGTTTTTTTATTTTCAGGTGTCACAGCAAAGCATCTTGTCAAAGACACAAGAGGAGTATGTGCCCCTTGGGATGAGGTAGTAGATTGTATAGTTTTAGGGTCACACCCGATCTCGGAGATAACTATACAGTCTACTGTCTTTCTTACGGTGGTGCTGGCACGACGGAGGGTGGCATTCGAACCATCAGCCACTAAGTTGCGCTGATCCCTTCATATTTGTAGTTTTAAGATTCTGTACTAGAAACGCTAATATCCCCCTTAAACATTATGAGCTTCTCAGCTAATTGGAGAATCCCAATGAACAATCTGTCATAATGGCCCTATGTTGAGGATTCACTCTGGGAACTGTTTGTCATGATGGCTCTGTGCTGAGGCTTCATTCTCTGAAGCATTTGTCATGGTCCTGATATATGGCACATAACTACAGGGCTGAAAGGTGCATTTTTTATTTTGGAAAATCTCTAGGAGAACTACTGGGAAATCTCTAGGAGAAATACTGAGCCTGCAGTATTTAGTAACTGAAGTACTGGAAATATTTAGGAGAAGTACTGAGTCTGTGCAGTGTTTACTAACTGAAGGAAAACTGTAGTGTGATCCTTGACCTCCCGATGCAAAGGTTTTGGCTGCTGCATCTTACTGCCATTGGGACGCTTTAGCAGTTTACTGGTGCAGCCGGTAAGTGAAACTTTTTAAATCCAAGTCATGGGACAGGACGTGACCCGGGCGGCATTTCCAGTTTGGGAGTGCATAAATTGAGCACTCTCGTGAGCGGAGTTTGTTTCTGATATCTGGCAACTAACTGTAGGGGGCTGAAGGGTGTGTTTTTTATATTGGGAAATCTCTATGGGAAGTACAGAGTCTGTGCAATATTTGCTAACTGAAGGAGGACTATAGTGTGAGTCTTGACCTCCCGATACACAAGAGGCAAAGGTTTTGGCTGCAGCAGCTTGCTGCCATTGGTGGGACCCTTTAGTGTCTACTGGCACCTTTATTTTGCCCTTTTAAGGGCAGTTTACTGGTGCAGCTGTAAATAAAACTTTTTAAATCTAAGTCGTGGGACAGGAAGTGACCCGGGTGGCACTTCCAGTTTGGGGGGAGTGCATAAATGAAGCACTCTAGCTAGTGGAGCAGACACAGGCAGAGGTAAGCATGTCTGCCAGTGTCCACCAGTTCCAGCCAGATCACCAGAGGAGTCTGTCAGTTACTTAAAGGAATCATAAACGGGGTGATACCTAAATGAAAGTGGAAACACAGCTAGAGACTCAACTGTAGTATGATATAAGTTGTTTGCCTCCAAAATCGGATTTTAGCCAATTTTAACATTCTGGAAAGGTTCCAACAATGTAAACAAACCCCAGCACCAAATTCAAAACTAGCGCTCCCTAATGTCATGAAATGAGCGCAACGTGCTCGACATGCTGATGACACTTTAGCGAGAGCGCTCCCATTGCAATTATACAGGCTGCAAAAGGATGTTTAAATTACAGTGTTACCATTACTCTGACAAAGTGCTTCTCTGGAAAAATAAGTCTGACAGAGTGCGCTCCTGGTTGGTATTATAAGGCTGCATAGGATCATTATAAATAAGTTAAAGCAAAAAAACACTCAACCCGCCCCAAGGTCAGCAGAAAAGGAGACTTGAAGTCCTGGAGTGTAAAGCCCAATATAATATTTATTAACGCATCCACTTAGGCATGATCATAAAACATAGGAAGTAAAGGTACCTAGAGCCACCCCGACGAATAGCGGTGTTTAAGCTCTTTAGCAAAGCTCTTCACAAAGCTCCTGTAAAGGAGCAGAACACCGTTGGCTGTTTTTCGGGGGTGGCTCTGTGTACCTTTGTGGCAAGCTATGCCACTGCCAGCCAGATGTACGGATATATGGTGTTACATTCTGTTATATTTTGTATATGTTTAAAATGCCACAAGGAATAATGGATAAAAGGATCACATGGAACAAGAGAATGGATTGTTTTTTTCAAATGTCCGCAAATTCCCTGTGACCTAAGATAAACTGGTTTTCCCAGGGAAGCTGGAAATTGCATTTCAGAAGAGTCTTCCTGGCTAACACAGAGGTCCTGAATCTATCACCTGTGATAAAAATTGTTACTTGAAAAGCCAGGATGCTTCAGGAGACTGCATTGGGGTAGCTATTAAAGAGGAAAAGGGTTCTAAACTCAGGAGATGTTAACAGGTAGTCCTGTCATAAAAAAAAAAAAAAAATCTACACTTCAAAGGACAGTGCTAGATTCCAGGAAACTGTCGTGGTATAATTACATTGGTTAGCTGGCAGGATATTGGAATTGTAAGAGAGTCTGACTAATGATGGTATGAGTCCTTAATAAGAATTTTGGGGAAAGCGCAAGCGTGACATCTACTGGCCTAAAAGTTAGGACCAGACCAATGCTTAGACTGCCTTGGACCACAGGTATTTAAGACCCTCTACGGAGCATTTTGAAGACACTTTGCTTTTGGAGACTCTCCTGACCATAAGAGAACAACTGTCAGCAGACACACAAGAAGCAAGACAGCTACAGAAAGGACTGAAACCTTTGAAAAACCATATATTCCAGGAGCGTGGATATGTTATATCCACACTAGTTGGCATATCCCTTTCCCTTTAAATCTTGCCAAATGGTCTAAAAGCTGGCTCCTCCCACCCACCCGGGTGGTATAAGCCTCGGCTCTGCCCCTTGACGCCAGATCTTCCTTTCCGATTGGAAGATTCAGGATCCCTCCTTACTGCTCCTGCATTGAGTAGGCCCTGGTGCTTAATCCTTCAGATAGATTACCGAAAATTAAACTCATTAGAGTTTCTCCGCATAAATTCACGATAGCAGCTGCGATGGAGACAAGTCCTCGCCCAGGTTCTGCTGGTGTCCCTGCGGGCAGAAGATGTCCCGTACTGACCCACATGCATCTACTGACTGGGCCATGCGCATGATACCCAGGCCTGCGATTTTTGTCGAGCTTTTCATCTTGCAGTTCTCGATGATCACCTCGCACGTTTGCAACTCGGACGGCTGGAAAAACGGCACCCGCCAGTCAAATCCAAAGATGCCTGTCTTGTCTACGCAGCCGGGGATCCACCGACTGGAGCTGATGAAGGCTTTCGAGGAAGAGTGGCTCGTGCCACCGAGCAATCCTCTTCAATCTCGGGCTTTGTTCCTCTCAAACTGGGCACTTCCTTCTCCAGATCCTTCAAGGAGATATGCTAGTCTCCCGACAGATGGAGAGGGCCCATCCAGTTTGCACACCTCCCAGTCCTGCAGGAAGGACAAAGGGTCGAGAGAAGATTCTTCGCATCGCCAGTGCTCTTGGGAGTGAGAGAGATCTCGGTCCCAGGAGTCTCCCATCTCAACTTCAATCGAAATTGCAACCTCAGCCGCTGGCATCATGGTAACCTCCAGCCGGCTCAGATGCAGGACGATGACCAGGTCGAAATAATTGCCCCATCGACCTGTTATTGACTGATGAGGCCGACAATTCTTTATTTAGGACTCTGGTCCTACCAGCCACTGAGGAGAAGATCCAACTCACTGGTGCTCCATCTGTGGTCTCTGTCCCTGACCTGAAGGAGCCGCCCTTCTCCCCAGCCCCTTCCTAGAGCCCCCGTCTGTCCCCCTGACAGTCGAAGTCTCAGGCACCCTCAACCAAGAGGCCGAGGAAGTCTCACAAGTGGCACTCCCAAGAAGCGACGACGACACCATTCATCCTTAGATAAGGAGAGGCTTCGACGCAAGCTGCACCACCACTACAAGGACCTCATGTGGCAGCAGCTCATGCTGTCCAGTCCGAAGTAGACTCCGGCCATCACTTGGCTGTCACCTTCCAGGCAGACGCCGACTCCTCCAGAGCCGGTCGTCGACACCGTCCCTCCGCCCGCAGAGCCGGTGAAGACCCTCCTGGTTCGTTCAAAGCTGGCCTCTCCACCTATTTTGGTGGAGCCGCCACCTAAGCAGCCTCCCTCAGGGGCTCCTGCCAGGGGAGTCTAGGCCTGTTCAGGGCCTCCCACACAAGCTGTCCATCACCCTTACTCCCGACCGTTCGCGGCAGGTCAAGAGTGACTCTTGTGGTCGGCTGCTCTATCCAGACTCAGGGTCTGAGTATTCAGACCTGAATTTGCATCCTTCTGACGACGACTCCACGAGTCTTTCGACGAAGGAAGGTCGCACAAGGGTGGATAAAAACAACATATCCACATTCCTAGAAACAGTTTACGTGCCTGTAACAATACTTCCAGGAGTGATATATGTTGTTTCTAGGGACATGGATATGTTGTTCATCCACACTCATTGGCAGGTATCCTTGCCGCTTTAAATCTTGCCGGAAGGTCTTCAAGCTTGCTCCTCCCACCCACCCGGGTGGTATAACTCTCGGCTCCGCCCCATGACGCCAGATCTTCCTTACCGCTTGGAAGCTCAGGTTCCCTCCTTAACGCTCTGCGTTTGTGACTGGTTCCTATTTCTCCGTTTGCGGATTTAAAAATAAATTTTGCAAAAGACTTCAGTCTTCTATCCCTCGCGCCGCGGCATGGACAAATCGACCCGGATTTCGGAGATGCCCATGCGGCAGAAGATGTCTCGGACGGATCCACACTCCACGTGTGTCTACTGCTTAGGCCTTGAGCACGACCGCGAGGCTTGACCTGTGCTCATCTTTCTCGGCCTCGTCCCTCAAGACCGTGCTGCCCGGATTGCAACTGGGCGTCCCGAAGCGCCTTCCTCAGTGAAGTCCAAGGAGGCCCGTTGGCGGTGTCCGGCGGGCGGTGCTCGGCGGATCAGCTCGAGCGGATGGTCGCCCTCGAAGAGGAGGCGGCGTGGGCCGTATCTTCCTCGGCCGCGGCATTTATCCCGCTCTCTCTGGGTTCTTCCTACACGGCTTCTTTTAAGGAGCTTTGTCTGTCCCTCTCCACTAAAGGAGAAGGGCCTGCGTCTGCTGGACCTTATTCTCGGTCCAAAAAGAGGGACAAGGGTAAGTCCCTCCGTCGACGCTCTTGGGAGCGGGAAAGGTCCCTCTCCCCGGGCCGTCGACCGTCGGCTTCGGTCGACCGCTCGGCTGCGGCCACTGGCCTCACGGTGTCCCCGTCAGGTCAGTTGACCGAGACTCCCACCGATGAAGTCGAGATTTTTCTCGACCCATTGGACGGGCTGTCGCCTTTAGCAGCCGAGATTCCCCTCTCCCCGGTTCCCCCGGGAGGAGTTGAGGATCCCGGGCTCGCCTGTGCCTCCGTTCGAGCCCTCGGATGGACCATCCGAGCCGAGGGAGTGCCGTTCCGCCGACACCTCCCGCACCGACCCTCGGAAATTCCGGGACTCTGGTCTCGACCTCTTCGGTCCAGCCGATCCCACGTCATAGGCGGTCTCCGGTCTCGGCACTCAGTGTAAGCAGCCGCCGCTGGTCTTCGCCCTCCTCCTCGATGAGGAGGCTTCGCTGTAAATTACGCCGACGGACGAGGACCTTATGTTGCAGCAGTTTCTCCTGGCCGGAATAAGCCTCACCCCTGCCGCCTTTCCCCGCCATTAAGTGGCTGTCACCGAACGGCACACAACCCCTCGACTTATCCGAGGAGCCTATACCCAGGCCGGTTGTTCGGCCAAAACCAGCTGCTCCACCGATTCCGGTGGAACCTCCGCCTCCACAGCCACCAATTGGGGCTCTGACCAAGGATTCTCGGTCGGCTAAGGGTCTGCCCCATCGGCTGTCAGTTACCCTCACTCCCGACCGACCTCGGCAGGTGAAGGGTGGCTCAGGCCAGAGGCAGCTCTTCGAGGACTCTTCCGAGTCCGAAGATGATTCCTCCTTTTCTCCAAGCGACTGGACTTGGAGTCTTCAGGAGGTCAGTCAATGGACGATAGCCCGTCGTCCTTCCTAGGACTGCTTCGGCTCATCTCGGAGTCTACCGGGATGGAGCTCGAACCCGTTTCCAAACGGGCCAGGTATCCCCTCACGGAGATTCTGGACCGAGGATTCTCCGACGGAGGCCTTTCGGTGGCGAGGCCATAGTGGGTCCGGCACTGGAGCTTTGGCAGCGCCCTGCTTCCTGCCCTGCGCCCGGCCAGGATGGCCAGGAAGTATCCGGTCCTACCGGTTCCTTGTCCGGTTTTTGAACACCCTCTGCTGAGGGTTGGTTACCGAATGCGTTTTCGGCAGCGCCGGCAACGCCAGGGATGTGGACAAACCTCCTGACAAGGAGTCCAAGAAATTGGACTATGTCGGGCTAAAAGTCTACGCTCTGCCCTCTCGGCTCGGCCAGGCCAGTTCGGCCGTCCTCATGGCACATTTTTCTCATGCCCTGTTGGGCTCCTGGATGAGGTCATCCTCATCTTCCCGCCGATCTGCAGACTACGGTTAAGCAGGTGCGGGACCAGGGCAGGGCAGTGGCCAAACAGCAGCTCCAGACTGCTTTGGATATAGGGGACTCATGTGCCAGATCGGTGGCGACGCAGTGGCTTAAGGCTCGGCGGGCTTGGCTGAGGATATCCACCTTTACTTCGGATACCCAGCACAAGTTGGCGGATGTTCCCTTTTTGGGGACTGACCTCTTCGGCCCTGGGGTGGAAGGTCACCTGCAGAGGATCGAGAAGTCCAATGCCACCTTGGACTCGGTCTCTTCCGCTCAGAAGGACAAAGGCCGCAAACCACAGCCTAAGCCCTTTCGTCCTTCTGTGCCCCCGGCGCGCCCGGCCCAGCAACGTCAGGGCCAGCAGGCTCGGCCTTGGCATCCCAAACCCAAGCCGCCGGCTTCCTCTAACAGGAGGCAGGGAGGAAAGGGCCCAGGAGGTCCCTCGGCCGGTCCCTCCTCCAAGCCTGCCCAGTGACGGGCTGAGGGGTGTCGCCCCCATCCCCGTCACCTTACCCCTTGGTCCCCCCGTGGGGGGACGGCTCCGGCACTTCCGTTCCGCCTGGTCCGCTGTTACCACGGACAGGTGGGTCTTGGAGGTGGTGGGAAGAGGCCTGCCTCTGGAATTCGAGCAGGCACCACCCTTCAGAGCCGTCGCCCCTCGGGGGGCTTCGGGATCCCCAGCCTCACTGGCGGCTCGTCGAGCCGACATCGCTCTCCTCATCCAGAAGGAGGTGGTAAGAGAGGTGGTGGACCCTCCTTCAGACCCAGGGTTTGTGTCCAGGTACTTCCTGGTTCCGAAACGGACGGGGGGCTGGCGCCCCATTCTCGACCTACACGACCTAAACAAGTTCCTAAGGTCTCGAACCTTCAGGATGGTCACTCTGGCTCAGATAATACCATCCTTGGAACGCGGCGTGTGGTTCTGCTCTCTGGACTTGCAGGACGCGGTTTTTCACGTCCCTATCCGTCCGCCTCACCAGAGATTCCTTCGCCCGAGCGAAGGATCCCTCTTCGAGTTCCAAGCCATGCCCTTCGCTTGTCTCCAGCTCCCAGGGTCTTCACCAAATGCATGGCAGTGGTGACAGCATTCCCTGCGGCGCCGAGGGGGTCGGGTGTACCCTTACCTGGACGACTGGCTGATAGCAGCTCCCTCCAGGAAGGAGGCGGAGTGGTCCAGAGATCTGGCCCTCCAGGTCTGCTCTCAACTGGGCCTCCTTATCAACGAGGCCAAGTCGGAACTCGAGCCGAAGCAGGTGATTCTATTCATCGGGGCGCAGCTCGACTCTCTTCGAGCCAGAGCGCGGCTCCCGGTGGACAGGGCCGAGGTTCTTTCCTCCTTTGCCCGATCATTTCTGGTTGGGCAATTGCGCCCTGCCCGGGTCTTTCTGCGCCTCCTGGGTCTCATGGCGGCCTGCACCAGCGTGGTCCGTTGGGCCCGCTGGAACATGCGTCCCCTTTAGTGGGGACTGGCCAGCCAGTGGTCACAATGCTGCGATCCCTTGGACCAGCTTGTGTCGGTGACACGGGATGTGGAACGCTCTCCAGTGGTGGACCGTTCCAGATCATTTGCAGGAGGGCATCCCGTTCGTCCGCCCCGAGCCGACGGTCTCTCTATCGACCGATGCCTCTCTGATGGGTTGGGGTGCCCATCTGGGGGAACACCGGGCTCATGGCCTCTGGTCCCCGGGGGAGTCCCGATGCCACATCAACCTGCTGGAGCTCCGAGCGGTCCGCCTAGTCTCACCGCCTTTGCTCCGTTCCTCCGGGGTCAAGTGGTCCGAGTCAGACGGACAATACCACGACTATGTACTATCTAAACCGCCAGGGCGGGACGCGCCATGCTTCTATGCAAGGAAGCTCTCCGCATTTGGTCACGGTGGCGCAGCCTGGAGGCGGATCTCCCAGCCATTCACGTGGCAGGAGCCTCCAACACCCTGGCCGATGCCCTGAGCCGGATAGGGCTGCATCCCATGTGTGGTCTCTCCTGCCGAGTAGTACAGCATCTGTTCTCCCTTTGGGGCACACCTCAGGTGGACCTGTTTGCCTCCATGGAGAACGCAAGCTGAGTCTGTTCCATGCCCGCCCTCAGCAGGGCTCGCTGCAGGGGATGCCTCTCGAGGCAATGGACCCGGCCTCTTTTACCTTTTCCCCATTTCCCTTGATCCACAAGGTGCTTCTCAAGGCCAGGAGGGACAAGGCGCAGGTGATTCTGATAGCCCCAGACTGGCCTCGCCAGTTCTGGGTACCCAGATCTCCTCAGTCTCAGCTCCAGGACTCCGCGGCAGCTTCCAGCTCGCCCGACCTGCTCTCAGTCAATCAGGGAAGGTGTTCCATCCGGACCTTCAATCCCTGCACCTGACGGCCTGGTTCCTGAGCTGCAGAGTTCCAGGCCTTGGGTCTTTCCGACGAGGTCCTCAATGTAGTTGAGGCGTCCCGTAAGGAGTCGACCAGAAAATGCTATGCCTTCAAATGGAAAAGGTTTTCCATTTGGTGTCAGGGCAAGGGCTTGGACCCTTCCTCCTGTTCCTTGGCAAGCATCTTGGACTATTTATGGTCCCTTTCTAGTCAAGGGCTTAGGTCGACGACCCTAAGGGTGCACCTGGCAGCCATCTCTGCTTACCGGGCGCGGGCCGGGAAGCAGTCGGTGGCGCAGGAGAAGGTGGTCTGGCGCTTTTTCAAAGGCCTTGATCACATTTCCCCTCCAGTGCGGGAACCCCCACCTCCGTGGGATCTACTGCTGGTACTGGCAAAGCTCATGGGCAAGCCATTCAACCTATGCACAGGTGTGCTTCTCTCACCTGTCGTGGAAGACCGCCTTCTTGGTGGCTATCCGTCCAGCCAGAAGGATGGGAGAGCTCCAGGCGCTTTCCATCGAGTCTCCTTACCTGGTCTTCCACAGGGACAAGGTTGTCCTGCGCCCCACCGAAATTCCTTCCGAAGGTGGTGTCGGAGTTTCACCTTAACCAGGTGTTGACTCTGCCGGTGTTCTACCCCAATCACACCTCGGAGGCCGAATATAGGCTCCATACTCTGGACCCTAGAAGGGCGCTCGCTTATTATAAGGAGCGCACGGCTGAAATTCGGGGAGAGGTTCGCCAGCTGTTTGTCACCTACGCTGAAGCCGCATCTGGCAGACCTGCAGCCAAGCGGACGATAAGCAGGTGGGTAACCTCCTGCATAGATCTCTGCTATAAGTTGGCGGGCATGGAGCCTCCCAGAGGATAAGAGCTCATTCTACCCGCCATACTGCTGCAACGGTGGCTGCTTCAGGGACGTCCCTATCCAGGAAATCTGCAGGGCTGCTACCTGGAAGTCAGCAAACACCTTCATTACCCACTACCACATCGACCTTGAGTCACGCCGGGATGCTGGTTTTGGGGCCTCGGTTCTCCAGTCTCTCTTTCCCAAGTAAGTATGTGGGGTGTCGTCTTGCCTCCCTCCTCCGGAGAACTGCTAGGAGTCTGCCAATGAGTGTGGATGAACAACATATCCATGTCCCTAGAAATACAGGTTACTCACCTGTAACAGGAGTTCTAGGAATGGTATATGTTGTTCATCCACACGCACCCACCCGACTTCCTGGCTTGACGCACAACCTGAGCTTCCAGCGGGCCAGATCTGGCGTCATGGGGCGGAGCCGAGAGTTATACCACCCGGGTGGGTGGGAGGAGCAAGCTTGAAGACCTTCCGACAAGATTTAAAGCGGCAAGGATACCTGCCAATGAGTGTGGATGAACAACATATACCATTCCTAGAACTCCTGTTACAGGTGAGTAACCTGTATTTATCCACACTTGCCAGCATGTCCTTTCCCTTTAAGAATCTTGCCAGAAGGTCGAAATGCTGGCTTCTCCCACCCCCACCCCCCAGGTGGTGTATGCCTCGGCTCTGCCCCTTGACACCAGATCTTGGCTGCTGGACGCAGTGGTTGTGCATCAGAGCCGGGGAGGTTGGGTGGGTCAGTGTGGATGAACAACATATACCACTCCTAGAACTACTGTTACAGGTGAGTAAGCTGTGTTTTAAGAAGATGGAACCTCACAAATAATATCAAGAATATAAAAACCTGAGAAATGTTTGATAGAAAGTATGAGTTATTTAGTACAGATGGTTTACATTTAAGTAAAAAAAAGTAGTAGAGCATTAGATAGGATGTTCCCTTAAAGTCTCTAATACCCTATTAAGCAGGTGTAAAGGAAGTGGGCGGCCCCCAGTATCCTCAGTTCCCCGCTGGCTATCACTTCACTGAGCATGACTCCAAGGGAGAACCGAGGGGACTAGTGGTGCCCTCCCTGTGTAAAAAAAATAAATAAATAAAATAAAGTTGCTTTCCCCGAGAAGGAGGGGGAAGGAGGTTGGGTATGTACCTGCTGCGAGAGATCCTCTCGAAGATCTATCGTTAAGGTAAGTACGAAACTGTACTATCTTCGAGGGTATCTCTTGCAGCAGGTACTATTTTTGAGATGACTCCCAAGCAGTCTCTATAAGGAGGGGTGGTGACTATGAGAGGATCCCTTGCAACACGGCGTGGCCAAATGTGGTACGGCGCCGCTGGCACCTCCTCCACCTCAGTTCTGCTTCTCCCGCCGTTGAGACAGCACCTCGCCAAGCAGCTCAGAATTCTTCTCTGCAACATAGCAGCCTAGTCCAACATCGACACCTTATTTCCTGGAGCCATTGTTCCTCTGGGCCGTTCGACACCCATTTGCTTTGACTCCATCTCCGGTGGACTCCGCCTCGGTTCGGCAGCCCACTCAACGCCATTTATTTTCTAGTCCGGTAAGATCTTTCCTTTTTGTTAAGCAGCGTCAAGTCTTTTACTGTTTTTGTGTTTAGTTACCATCGCAGCTATCCTGGTCCTTGGAACAAGAAACGTTAAAAGAAAACGGGTCAGCCTCCTATGCATCGGTATCCCTGCTGCTGACAGATTTCCGTTACCAACCAGCATGATGTTTGCCTCATCTGCCTTGGACCCCAGCATGACATGGACACCTGCAACTCCTGCTTCTCTATGGACTGCCGTGTTCTGGAGCACCATGTGTTAAAGGTCGGCAGGGTTCCGCCGACATTCAGGTGACTGCATCGTCCTCGTCTGTCCAAGTGCAGGACTCTCCACCCATCCTCCAGGTCCCTTCCCATGCCTGCATGGTCTGGTGAAGGGGGACCTCCTCCTCCTCTTGCCTTGCCATAGAGGAGGTTCTTACCGCGTTGCCAGAGGTCAGGTCTGGGTCCACTCTGGGCCGGGAGCACTGTTCTGGCAGTCGCCGCTTCGGAGGTGCAGGCTCCCCCGTTGTCTGGGCCAAGGCTGCGGGTCCCAGCGCAGGGTGTTCCTCGGCACCATCCGTCAGCGCCGCCTCTGATCCTGGGGCCATTAGCGGCTCCGATGATCGGGGTGACGCTGCGAGGGGTACGAGGCCGGCCAGCAGCGCCGCAGGGGGGAGAGCCCCTGGGGCCGCTGATCTGGAGCTCTTCTGGATAGTCTCCTCTTCGGAGACGGATGATTCAGAGGCTGATCTGGACTTGCAGCCTGACTCCTCTGACGCTGATCAAACTCCATATCAACGCTTCCTAGCGAGGCTGGTCAGGGACTTGCACATTATCTACTTCGCCTGTCACAATACCAAGCATTCAGCGCAAGCCTTCTTAGGCGAGTTCGGGGCACACCATTCGGTGGTCCCCTCCTGGACATTTCCCTTCCAGTAGGCGCCTGGCAGCTTCCATATGCCACAGTTCCAGCCCCCATGGACTTCCGGAGGCAGTATTGTGCACCCCCCCGGGGTTTCCAGGCTCTCTGCCTCATCTCACTTTGGGACTGACTCGTCTAGACACCTCTTCCGGACATAGACGTCCGGTCCGCTACTGACCTCCAGATTCTGACTCTGCAGAGTTTGATCGTCTGGGGCGGATGGTACTATCCTCTGTTTTGCATCAAGCGCACTATACTGCCTATAACAGGCATCTGTTGGCGATGCTGGGCCAGGCTGTAGCATCTCTGCCTGATTCAGAGGCTACCCGGCAAGCCATAGCCCTTTCTGCTATAGGTCTGGAGCTGGCAAGGCACCAATCAAGGGCATCTTACAACGCCAGTGAAGTCTCTTCAAAACTTGCAGGGACAGTGATCTGCATTAAGCGGATGGCGTGGCTTCACTTTTTGAGGTTGTCACCTTTGGCCTGGCGTAGGTTACTGGCCTCCCCTTTCCGGGGGACCCATATATTTTCCTGCAGGGTGAGACTGGAATTGCAGGAGCGCCTTTCTTCCCCCATGGGTCGGGAGACACCGCCTCGCCCTGACCACTCCCAGGCCTAACTGGCCAGTGGAGGCCCCCCCCGAGGGATGCTATTCTGTCAGGGATTTCCTGGGCCCCTTTCAGGGGGCTCGGTACTCACCCTCCGGTGATGAATGGTGAAGATTTACACAGGGAAGATAAGAAAATTACGACTTCCGTTATTCTTGGTTTTCCTGTGTATCTTCACCATTCATCACTGAATCCCACCCACCTTCCCCTCACAAGGCCTCAGTCTCTGAGCCATACCCTCCCTGCTCACCCCCGGGACTGACTGACTGACTCCTCCGCCTTCTTATTCTAATTTTTGGCTGTCTCCTTCCCCATTTGAGAACACTAAAGTGGAGTTCCTCTCTCACCCCCAAAAGAACTGTCTGGGTTTTCCTGATAAACAATAATGGGGTATCCTCTTGGGAGTTAAGGGTTCGAGAGGAGGAGCCTTACCCATCTTAGCAGGATTTTTCTGCGATCCCTCGGAATCTTCCCTGTTGAATTCTCACCCTTTGGAAGATCTGCCCTTGCCAGCTTATTTCCTGGATTGGTCTTGCCCCTCCCCCCTTCCTGTCCCCTTAATTCTCTCTCTCTCTCTCTCTTTTTCCTTCCCTTCCTACCCTTTTGGCCATCCAGGAACTGGGGCCTTTCAGCCCATACCTCCCAGGTCCTTCTCCTCCTCTGTCCTCTGGTCGGCCTATTTCTTATTCAGTTTCTATCCTTTCCTTTTGCTGTCTCTCAGGCTTCCTTGCCCCGCCCTTATTTTTCTCTATATCCTGTTTTCTTCTGTCTCACTGAGGTGTGGAGGAAGAGGAGCCAGCGGCCGTTACTGGCCAACCCACGAGTGTCACGCAGTGCATCGGCCTCGTGGGTGGTGCCTGTCTCTAGCCAACCACACACCAGTGATGAATGGTGAAGATACAGAGGAAGATCAAGAATTTTGGTAAGTACGTAATTTTCATTTCCGAACACA
The DNA here is from genome assembly GCA_016271365.2 of Neoceratodus forsteri. NCBI lineage: Eukaryota > Metazoa > Chordata > Ceratodontiformes > Ceratodontidae > Neoceratodus > Neoceratodus forsteri. The sequence continues at coordinate 347,489,755 of CM028138.1, read as the reverse complement.
TGAGAGCTTGTAGCTCTGATATGCAGCGAGCGGATGTGATGGCTACCAGAAATAATGTTTTCCATGCTAGGTCTAGTGCATGTCTGAAGACTCAGATGGTACTGCAGTGAGTTGTTCAATCATGAAGATCCCAAGGTGGGATTGGCCTGCAGATAGGGGGTATCATATGAAGAATACCTTTTAGAAACATTTGTGAGAGATCCATCTGGGCTATTGTTTGATCGCCTATAGGGTTGTGAAAAGCTGAAATGGCTGCCAGATGAACTTTGATAGCTGAATATCCCAATTTTTGTGCGGACAACTCAGTAAGGTATTCAAACACCATGAAGTCGTGCTATATTATAGCAATAGCAGCAGTCAGCCACTGCAGCTGAACTGCCCCGGAGAGGAAGGAGTTAACTCCAGAGGATCTGGAGTTCTACAGCGCGAGGGCGCTGTGCCAAAGCTCTATCTGGCCAGTTTCAAATGAAACTGTCAGATTCTTTACTGCGCTCCACTGAACAGTCGCTCCGGAGATCAGCTCCTTCAGCTTGGTTCATTCTCGTTCAAGCGAGTATTTTCGGTTCATTTGAACTGGCAAAAGTATTTATTTTACCGCATTTCGTTAAAAGCTCTATCTGGTAAACCGTAAGTACAAATTTAAAGTCTGTGTGGAAATTCAATTATCGGTTCGGTTTTGAACCGATCGGTTTGCTGATTTTAACGTTTTGAAGTGTTTGGTTGGGCTTTTAGAGTGCGGTTCTCGGTTCTAAAAAAACCTGTTTTTTAAATAGGTTTTTTCAAATACCCGTGACACGGTTAGGAACCAATAAGGGTGTCTTGCCTGGCACTGCCATCAAAAGGGCAAGTTTTTGGATAGGCTGGCATTATGTCTGAGAAACCCAAAAGAAAACCGGGCCCACTGGGTTTCAACACTGTGATGTCTGTGGGAAGCCTTTGCCAAGGCTGACCCACACACCACTGTGTCTATTGTCTGGGGCTGACCACCTCCTGTCAGACTGCCAGGTGTAAAAATTCCCTGCAGCCACCCTGAAAGAGATTGGGCCAGCTCAGGAGCGAGAGGCCAAAAGTCCGCTGACCCGGATGGCCAGCCCGGTCCAGCACCCACTGGACCAGAGGGAGTGCCCACTGACCAGGGTGAGACTTCCTCGGGCAAAAGAAAGGCTGGTTCAGATGAACCAGTCCCAGTTAAAAGACAAAGAAATCAGTAGGTTTGGAGTCCAAAATTGTCTCTCCAACTGCTGCAGAGATAGCTAAAGCCATTCAGATTGTCCAGTCACTGTCTCGGGGACCTGTCGAACCACCAACAGTTGGTAAAGGTTGGTTCGTTCAGTTCCAGTGGTTCAGGAGTATGATGTTGAGGAATTTTATGAACCACAGGGGAATTTGATCAATATATGTGTGGCTGGGAGGGTCTGGACGTGCCCATTGAACCGACATTTCTCCAGACAGACCTTTAGAATCTCCTCCTATTCTGTCTGAGTCCCCTTCTCATTTTATGTTTTACAAAAAGGTTGCAGAAACCCTCCAGCTTCCTTTAGAGGCGGCTGTGGATGAGCAAGAGGAGCCTGAGTTTGTAGAAATGATGGATATACCAGAGTCTAGGAGGTTGTCTATTCCTTTGCATAAGTCATTTAGGAAGCAAACAACAAAGATTTTAAAAAATCCTCATTCTGTCCCTCCTGTAGATAAAAAAATGGACAGAAGGTATACTTTGTCAGGCTCTGATACAGACTTCCTCACTGAACAGTGCAGTCATGTAGGTGTGGTACAAGCTGCAGCCTGCGACAAGGCTAATATTCCCCTGGCCTCACATCCTCCTGTTAAGGATTCCAGGAAGATTGATGCCATGGCGAAAAAACAGTATATGGCAGCTTCTTTGGGACTCAGGCAGGCAAATTATATGGCTTATGTAGCTAGATATCAGAAATCTAGATGGGACACAATATTGCAGTTAGCCAAGCAGGCCCATGGCCAGCTGGCTAGTGAGTTGGAACAGGTGGCTGCTGATGGCATTGAAGCCTCTAAAGTTCAATTTCATACTGCTGTTGATGTTAATGATGTCTCCTCTAGGGTCATGGCCACTTGTAGCTTTCAGAGGTTGGCATGGCTCAGATGCACTAATCCGTCCCAGGATACCCAGTCACAGGCTATGGATTTTCCTGTAGTGGGAAATTCTCTGTTTGGGGAACAAACAGAAAACTATATGAAAAGATGGATGAATACAGAACTACCTACAAAAGTGCCCAGGCTAAGGAGAGGCATGCCACTCCACAAAGGCACTCCCAGAGGTAGGGCAGGCCTTCCACAGGCCTTTTACCACTTCAAGCCTCCTCTGCTTTTGCGCAGAGGGGTTTCTTCAGAGGCAGGGGTAGACGAGGCACAAGTAAACCGTCCCCCTCCCCTCAGCCTAAGGCTGCTGCCAAGCAGTCACCCTGATGGGGTGCCCAGGGCCGATTCTCCTGTACCAGTGGGGGGCAGGTTGGCTTATTTCAGCCAGAACTGGCTTTCCTTAACTTCGGACAGATGGGTTCTGGAGGTAATAAGCCAGGGTCGGGTTCTCAGCTTCAAACAGTTTCCAAAGATGAGAGCCAGACATTTTCCACCTGCAAATCCTTCAGAAGCCCTTGCTTTGGAAGCAGAGGTTTCTTCTCTTCTGGACTGCAAAGCAGTGGAAAGGGTCCCTCCTTGCCATCAAGGCAAGGGCTATATTCAAGATACTTTCTTACCCCCAAAGACAGGAGAATGGCGTCCCATTCTAGATTTAAGGTACCTGAACAAGCATCTTTTGAAACCAAAGTTCAAAATGTTGACTCTGGCAATGATATTGTTCTGTAAGGCCAGGGACTGGCTAGCTTCCCTGGACCTCAAGGATGCCTATTTTCATGTTCTGATCAGGCCTTCTCACCGAAAGTACCACAGGTTCGAACTGCCCTCAGGCCACTACCAGTTCAGGGCAACGCCGCCTTACCTTCAGCCAAGGGTATTCATACAAAATGTCTCGCTGTGGTAGTGGCTCACTTAAGAAGGCAAGGGGTTGTTGTGTTTCCTACCTGGACCACTGGCTCATTGTGGGTCAGTCTCCAGATCAGGTGAAATCCCACTTGCAAGTCACCCAACAGCTTCTCACTTCCCTGGGATTCCTGCTAAATTTACCAAAGTCAGTTCTGGAACCAGTTCAGGTCCTAACTTTCATAGGTGCAGAATTGAACACAAAGTTAGCTAGGGCATTTCTTTCCTCGAAAGGGTAGACAGACTCATTGCCCTGGCATCCTCCTTTACCCTCAGTAGTCTCAACCAGCAAGGCATTTTCTGCAACTCCTGGGGCACATGGCTGCTTCCACAGCTGTAGTGCAAGGAGCAAGATTCCAGATGAGGGACATTCAGTTCCATTTGAGGGCCTATTGGTCTCAAAGGAAGGGCCCCTTTCCAAATTGGTCCCAGTGACTCAAACTTCTGATCCTGGCCCTCCACTGGTGGCAGGACCAAAGCAATCTAAAACAAGGGGTTCCCTTCATTCCATTTCCACTCCCTCACCCTCACCACGGATGCCTCCCTGTTAGGTGGGAGCTCACTTGGGCACCTGTCCACCAGGGAGTGTGGTCTCCTCAGGAATCTCTGCTCCACATCAATCTTTTGGAACTCAGAGCTGTCTTTTTACCTCTTCAGGTATTTTCAGTTTCTGTCCAGAACAAAGTGGTTTAAGTCAGGACAGACAACACCACCACAATGTGGTACATCAACAAGCAAGGGGGCACTCGGTCATCAGCCTTGTGCACCGAAGCAATGAAGTTGTGGTCTCTGGCCTACTCCCTGAACACCTCCCTGATAGCAGTTCACCTCCCAGGGAAGGACAATGTCCTGGCGGATGCCCTCAGCAGAATTTCTCAGGGCCATCACGAATGGGCTCTGAATCCACAGGTGCTGGGGTCTGTCTTTGCCAGATGGGGCACCCCTCAGATAGATCTTTTCGCAGCCCCAGACAACCACCAACTTCCTCTATTTTGCTGCAGGCCTCCAGTGCTGGGCTCAGTCCCCCTGGACGGCTTTCTGTTGGACTGGAAAGGAAGTTCCTGCATGCCTTTCCCTTTCCTCTTCTTTTCAGGGTACTAGTGAAAATCAGATCTCAACCCTGCAAAGTGATTCTGATTGCCCAGATTGGGCCAGACAGCCCTGGTACCCTCTGCTTCTGTCCTTGACAGTCCACCCTGCCCTGAGCCTGCCCAGAGTCCACGACTTGCTGCCTGTGCACAGGGAGAGTGTGGTATCCGGACCTCAAATCCTCCATCTCAAGGCCTGGCTCTTGAGGAGTTAGAATTTGCTGATTTACACCTTCTCAAGGTGTCCTGATATTTTAAAGGCTTCAAGGAAGCCTTCCACTAGGGCCACTTACAATTCTAAGTGGAAGAGGTTTTCCATCTGGTGCTCTGAGAGGCAGATTATTCCAGAATCCGCTGATCTTCCCATTTTATTGGACTATTTGGTCCATTTAAATTCCCTAGGCCTTAGGCCAGCTACCTTTGAAGGTTCATCTGGCAGCTGTCTCTGCTTTTGTGTCAGCAGGGAAGCCTGCCTCCCTTTCTTCTCACCCTGTGTTTTCCAAGTTTTTTAAAGGGTTACCTCATACTAACCCCCCTTTTCGGGAACCAGCTCCTGCCTGGGACATGAATGTTTGCATTGCTCAGTTAATGCAACCTCCCCTTTGAGCCTCTGTCCTCAGCAGAGCTCAAGTATCTAACTTGGAAAACTGTTTTCCTAGTGGCTATCACTTCTGCCAGACGCATAAGTGAATTACAGGCCCTGTCAGTGGAAGAAGATTTTATTTCTTTCCACAGAGATAAGGTAGTCCTCAGGACTAATAGAAAGTTTTTGCCTAAGGTGGTTTCAGATTTCCACCTGAACCAATCCATCTCTCTCCCAGTATTTTTCACTGAGCATTCTTCCTCAGGTGAGAGGAGACTGCACAGCTTGGACGTCAAAAGAGCCTTAAGCTACTATTTGAACGCACCAAGGGTCACAGGTTCAATCCCTCCAACTCTTCCTTACTTATGGCGAGGTTGGCAAGGGGAAACCTGCCACTAAGAGGACAGTTGCAAAGTGGATTGTCTCTTGTATCCAATTTTGTTACCAAAAACTAGGTAGAGAACCCCCCTCAGGACTGAGGGCCCACTCCACCAGGGGTACAGCTGCGTCTCTAGCGGCTGCTAGAGACATTCCCATTCTGGAAATTTGTCAAGCTGCTACCTGGAAGACAGTTCACACTTTTACCAAGCATTATTCCCTGGATGTCCAGTCCAGGAGAGATGCTCAGTTTGGTACAGCTGTGCTTCAGAGCCTATTTCCTAAGTAGGTCCTGACCCTCCTCCATGGAGGTACTGCTGTGTATCTGCTTATTGTTATAATATAGCAAGACTTCATGGTGTTTGAAGAAAAATTACTCACCTTAGTAATTGCTTTTCTTCTCATGGAGTCTTGCTATATTATAACCACCCTCCCTCCTGCCCCTCTCAGAACTTCTACTTGGGTAGGGGTGGCAAATTAGTGCAAGCACTGTGTCATGCCATTGTAGTTTTTTCCCTTTACCCTCTTTCTTTTAGGGTTAGGGAACTAGGTTGTTCGTTTAGGTAATATATTGGCCCCCTTCCTGGACTTGAGTCTTTGGGGGAGGGAGGGGTCCTAATGGTGCTTGTCAAGGGGGGAAAACTAATAATAATAATACCATTATTCATTGTTGTTATGGTTATTGGTGTTTCTATTGGTGTTTCTATTGTTGTTATTACTACTAGTAGGTAGCCATTTGGCTAGTGTAGAGCTTTCCACGCAGACTTGTTGCTTAGTGTTAGCCTCGTAAAGATCTGACAGTTTCATTTGAAACTGGCCAGATAGAGCTTTGGCACAGTGCCCTCGAGCTGTAGAACTCCAGATCCTCTGGAGTTAACTCCTTCCTCTCCGGGGCAGTTCAGCTGCAGTGGCTGACTGCTGCTATTGTTATAATATAGCAAGACTCCATGAGAAGAAAAGCAATTACTAAGGTGAGTAATTTTTTCTTCCAGTATCTCTGGAAGGGGGCATGAAAAATGAAAATTGTGTACCTGCCGTAATTGTTGATCTTCTCTTGTATCTTCACCATTCATTACTGCTTGGGTGTAAGCCTGAAGCGCGCACCCACTATGGAGTTTTTTTTTTTGTTTTGGGTTTTTTTTGGCGGGAGGAGTCTGCGCCGCCCACGAGAATGGTGCAGTGTGCAAGGGGCGGTCGTTAGGCACCGCAGACATAGAAACATAGAATTTGACGGCAGATAAGGACCGCTTGGCCCACCTAATCTGCCCATTTCCCTACCTAACGGATAAGCTGCAGATCCTAGTTAACCAACAGCCTACTTCCTCCTACCCCCCCACAAGAATTGCCTTATGCCTGTCCCATGCATTCTTGAATTCCTCCACTGTTTTTGACTCTCTGACCTCCTCAGGAAGGCTGTTCCATGCATCTACAACTCTTTCTGTGAAGAAATACTTCCTCATATTACCTCTGAGCCATCCCTCTGTCTTCAGATTGTGCCCTTGTTCTTGCACATCTTTTTTTCTGAAAGATGCTACCCTCTTGGACTTTGTTGATTCCCTTGAGGTATTTGAAGGTTTCTGTCATGTCCCCCCTCTCCCTCCTTTCCTCGAGGCTATACATCTTGAGCTCCTTTAGTCTTTCTTCATATGTCTTCTGGTGCAGACCGTGCACCATTTTGGTTGCCCTCCTCTGGACAGCCTCCACCCTGTCTGACTTTGCGGAGATGGGGTCTCCAGAACTGTACACAGAACTCCAGATGTCTTATCAACTGTCTGTGCAGAGGGCCAACAACTTCCTGTTTTCTACTGGTGATGCCTCTCCCTATGCATCCCAGTATCCCCCCGGCCCTCCTCACTGCCTTCTCACATTGCTGGCCCACCTTTAGGTCGTCTGATATGACCACCCCAGGTCCCTTTCCATTTTTGTTGTCATTATCTCACCCCCCATTGTGTACTCTTGCCGTGGGTTTTTGTTTCCCAGGTGCATTACTTTGCACTTCTTTGCTTTGAATCTAAGCTGCCATATATTTGACCATTCCTCCAACCTTGCCAAGTCCCTTTTCATCCTTTCCACCCCACCTTGCATAGCAACCCTGTTGCAGATCTTTGTGACTCCTCCTTCATCCCAGTTATGTAAGCCGGAGAGGCGAAATAAAGAATTTAGAAAGATAAGAGCAAGGCAAGAGAGCCGAGGGATAGATAAAGGAAGGAAACAAACTGAAAAAGGAATAAGCCGAAAAGAGGACAGGAAAGAGGAGAACCCTACCCTAAGGGACTGCAGGACCTCACTCCTTGGGCGGCTCTGAAGGAGGAACAGATAAAAGGAGAGGAAGAGAGGAGGAAGAAGAAAAGGATATTTGGAGGAGGGAAAAGAATTCTGCCACACATTTTGGGGAAATTGGCTTTAAGTTTATCAGCTTGGAGTTTAAAAGCAAGGGAGCAAGGATCCCTTTAGACAAAAACTTGTTTAGATGGTTCAGCCAAACCCTCCGAACAGCTTTGTACAGTTGTGGCCAAAAATATTGGCGCCCTTGCAGTTTTTTCTAATAATGCACCATTCCTTCCAGAAAATTGTTGAAATTAAAAAAATATTTTGGTATTTCTTTGGTTTGCAGTGGAATAAAACACGAAAAGCATAAAAATTTACTAAGTCTTAGCTTATTCCACACAGAAATCCTTAAATGGCCTGGACAAAATTATTGGCACCTTTTAGAAGTAGTTAGAAATAATTAGATTTCAAGCAGGCGATTCTCCTTCACTTTGGAATTGAACTCACCTGTGGTGAGTTGCAGGTGCCTGCAATATAAAAATCACTCATTCAACCAGTTTGAATAGAGAAAAGGACTCATTCTCCTGTTTTGTGTCACTGTGTGTACCGCAGTGAGCATGGAGAAAAGACAGACAGCCAGAGAATTGTCTGAGGAGGTCAGACAGAAGATTGTAGCCAAGCATGGACAATCTCAAGGCTACAAATCAATCTCCAGAGACCCTTGATGTTCCTGTTTCCACTGTACGTAATGTTATCAGTATGTTAAAGGCCCATGGCACTGTAGCCAACCTCCTGGACGGGGCGCAAGAGAAAACTTGATCGAAGATTGCAGCACAGGATTGTTCGAATGGTGGAGAAAGCACCTCGATCAACTGCCAAACAGAGTCAAGCTGACCTTCAGACACAAGGTACGACAGTTTCAACTCGCATCATCCGTCGCCAACTCAATGAAAGGGGTTTATATGGTAGGAGGCCCAGGAAGACCCCACTGCTGAGAGAAAGACATGAGAAAGCCCGACTGAATTTTGCCAAAACACACCTGAACAAGCCAAAATCCTTCTGGGAGAATGTCCTGTGGACAGATGAGACCAAATTAGAGCTTTTTGGTAAAGCACATCATCTCTATGTATACAGAAAACAAAATGAAGCCTTCAAAGAAAAGAACACCTTCCCTACAGTCAAACATGGAGGAGGTTCAGTGATGTTTTGGGGTTGCTGTAATGCCTCTGGCACTGGGTGCCTTGAACGTGTGCATGGCATCATGAAATCTGGAGATTACCAGGCCATTTTGGAGCGCAATGTTGAACCCAGTGTCAGAAAGCTGGGTCTCCGTCGAAGGTCATGGGTCTTCCAGCAGGACAATGACCCCAAACACGCTTCAAAAAGCACCCAGGAATGGTTCAAGACAAGATGCTGGACTGTTCTGAAGTGGTCAGCAATGAGTCAAGATCTAAATTCCATTGAAAACCTGTGGAGAGATCTGAAAACAGTAGTTGGGAGAAGGCACCCTTCAAATGTGGGAGAACTGGAGCAGTTTGCACAAGAAGAGTGGGCCAGGCTGCCAGTAGAGAGGTGCAGGAAGCTCGTCCATGGCTATAGGAAGCGGATGATTGCAGTTATTTTGACCAAAGGCTGTGCTACCAAATATTAAGTCTAGGGTGTCAATAATTTTGTCAATGCCATTTCTTTTCATTTTCTGATTTAAAAGGATATATTAAATTCTGAATCAAAAACAAAGGTTCTGTTATATTAACAGAGAAATAAAGAATTGTGGAGAACAAATACTGTACTGTTGTTAATTTCAACTTATGTTTAGAGGAAATTGTGAGTTATTTGAAAAAGTGCAAGGGGGCCAATATTTTTGGCCACGACTGCATGAGAGGGGCAGATTTTCCTACACATCCCGCTATCCTGTTACCCATCACTCAGGTTGAGAGCTCACAGAATGCTGAAGACAAATAATCTGTTCCGGAGGGGAGAGACCCCAACTAGGTGAGAGGAAAGAGGTCCAACTAGTACATGGCTGTATGATAGTACTAGAGGGGAGAGGGGAAGCCCCAAGGAAGGGCAACCTCTTTCGGAAAGATGGAAAGACAGAGAAGGAAACTCCTTCTGACTCCCTGGAGAAGGCAGGGATCAAAGATACCAGACCACTTGTTCAAGAGTTGTTAATTTGCCAAATCGTGCTAGAGAGGAGGTAATTATCCCAGGTCTGGTATATACAAAGCAAGATTCAGGGACACCAGCTAAGTCCGAAGCCCGAGGGTTAGAGGAGTGTCTCAGAAACTAGCTCTGCTGGCTGGTGATTAAACTAATCTGGCCTGAAGGAAAAGTCCTCGAAGGGACGCCTGCCAGGAATATCAGAAAGAGTTCCCTCAGATGGAAAGAACGAAGCTCCACTCGCTCTCCTCCTTCAAAGCCTTCACTACTTTTTAGAGAAGAACAGAAGGTCCCGAGGAACTAGTGGATTTATCCCCCACGCTTCGAGGGGGAGGAGGGTGAACAGAGTGGGGGAAACGCCCAAGAAATGAGGCCCATGAGGGGAAGGTGGGCAGGATTCAGTAATAAATGGTGAAGATACAAGTGAAGATCAACAGTTACGGTAGGTACGTCATTTTCATATCTTCCCTTGTCAATTTGCACCATTCATTACTGCTTGGGTGAGTACCAAGCCCCCCGCCCCCGAAGGGGGCCTGGCTCAGCCCTTAGGGAACAAGACCCTCAGCCTCCTGTTGGTGGAAATCAGGAGGAAGAGACCCTAGCCATACCAGACTGAGAAGTCTAAGGCAGAGGAGAGCTAGAAGGTGTCCCCTGAAGACGGGATGGCGGAAGCCCCTGCAAAAGCCATTTAATCCTGCTGGAGAAAAGGCGGGTCCCTTGAAAGGTGGAGCGGCTCACCCTACGCCAGACCAGGGGTGACAACCTCGATAGATGAAGCCACACCGTCCACCTAATGCAGATTGCTGTCCCCGCAAGCCTGGAAGCCACCTCACTGGCATCATAAGATGTCCGTGCTTGGTGCCTTGCCAGTTCCAGACCTATAGTGGAGAGGGCAATGGCTTGTCGAGATTGCTCCGAATCAGGCATCAATGCTAGCACCTGAGCCGGTATTGACCACAAGTGCCTATTGTAGGCAGCATGGTGTGCCTGATGTGATGTAATGCACAACATTGCACAAGAAGAAAAGAAAACTCTTCACCCCCACCAGTCGAATTGTAGGGAATCCGAGTCCGGTGGTCGGTCATGCACCAGGTGCCAACGCCCGGAAGGGGCCTCCAGGAACACCAAGACCGAAGGAGGGTGAGGAAGAGAACCTAGACTCCTCTGGTGCACAGTAGCTCCTCCTTCAATCTATCGGGGCTGGGAAAGGGTTGGCTGAAGACTGTCAGATGTGGATAGACGCTTCCTGGAAGGGGATAGGCCAGGATGGCACCACCAGGTGTAGGGCACTGAATTCACTGAGGAATTCTCACGTTTGCCACTCAGTATTGTCCCATCTGACATAGGATATAAGGAGATCCTGAACCCTCCCAGATAGGAAGCACTAATATTCAGTGAAATCAGCATCGGACGAGAGGTGAGTGGTAGGTTCCTCTCCCTCTGAGGAGGGGGACGAGGAACTCGAATGTCCAGAAGACTCCAGCGGCGGTGGGGACTGGCGAAAGACCCGTTCATTCATGTGTCTAACATATGACGGAAAGGCCGCCACAGTGCCTCTGAACTTCTCCCAGGATAAGGGCCCCATGGGACCCACGTGGCATGGGAGAGAGGATGGTGGTTGCAGAGGGATGGAAGAAGGGCACCTGCAGGGAGGTGCCTGTCCTCTGCCAGGGCTCTGGAATCCAGGGAACAGTGCCCGAGCCAGAAGGATCCCTGAGATCAAACCGGGTCACAGGGTGGAATCCTGGGAATGCGAACTTCGGAAGAGCCCAGATGGGGAATCTCCTCTGTGACACACCAGGGGTTGCATGAGTCCAGGAGGGCAACCCTCGGTGGCGACACCAGAGGGGACCCTGGAGCCAGAGAAGGAGAGCCCAGACTCGATGCTGCAGCTCCTCCTTGACCCCAGCAGAGGAGTCCCCTGATCCAGAGGCCTCCCGAGGGAGACCACAGAAGCTAGGGTCTCTTGTCCCCCCTGGGAGGACGCAGCAGCACCAAGCTTGGCAGCTGCCACAGCCCCTCCAGAGGAGATAACCCCCTCCCTAACCCCAGAGCTGTTGTTTCCCGATGGACCCCAGGCCACCCCCAGCCGAGGAGTCCTCTGAGGCAGACTGCTCCGGAGACTCTGGAATGGGGGGTGCTGGGCCGCCTGACATGCCTCACCAAGATCTCAGATTCCGAGAAATCGGCTAGCCAGTCCGGGTTCACATCTGAATCGTCACCCTCCGAAGGGGAGTCAACAGAAGGCCCTGCACACTGGCCACCCCGGGAGCATCTCGAGAGAAGACGCCGTGAACAGCGCCAGCTCCCACCGCACCACCCGCAGCCCCAGAACCCAACACCAACCCACCCAATGCGCCAGTGCCAAGAACCGAACCAGCACCACATGCGGCGCCACCTCGATCTCCAGTGCCGCGAACGGCACCAGGATCCGAAACGGCACCGCGAGGCAGCGTCAAGGGTCTGCCAGTGCTGGACCCAGCAACCGTGGGAAGCGACACTGGAGGGGGGGGGGCTGCACCTCAGGAGAGGTGACTGCCAAGGCGGTGTTGACACGACCCTGGGTACAGCCGTGCCGCTTCTCCGATACTACAAAAGAAGCTGCCTCCTCTTCAGCAAGGCTTGAAGATGAGGAGGCCTGCTCCTCACTGGACCATATAGGCCTGGGAGGGGACCTGGAGGAAGGGTCTAAAGATCTGGCCTGGGAGGCCCGAGAGCGACATTGTCCTCCAAAAGTCGGTGGGGCCCTGCTGACTTTAAACGCGTGGATTTCCAAAACACGACGATCCATGGAAAAACAGGCGTCTCATCTATCCGTATCATAGTTAGGTCCCAGGCATCGCAAACAGACATAAGGCCGGCCACAGGAGCACAGATGCATAGGGTCGTGGCCCTCTTTCAATTTACGCTTGGATCCCGAACCAGACATGATGCAAAATGAAACAAAACGCAGCAAAATATCCTGGCGCCGTTAATAAATAATGAAATGGACTTGGCGGCCACTAGTGGTGTCGAAATGAGAAGTTGAAGAACAGCCTTGAAGGGTAGGCTGAATGGCGTATTCGGAAATTCACACAGTCACTCGCACAGCAGTTGCAGCCTTGACAGCAGGAGAACAGAACTGGGATGGAGGAGGAGTCTGCGGCGCCTAACGGCCACTCCTCACACACCACCCAGTGCATCATTTTTGTGGGTGGCGCTGACTCCTCCCTCCCTGCAAAAAAAAACAACCTCCCGTAGCGTGTACGCACTTCCGGCTTACACCCAAGCAGTAATGAATGGTGAAGATTGACAAGGGAAGATTTGAAATTACGTACCTACCGTAAGTCTGGATCTTATTGGACAAAGTCTCCAACAATCATTCACACTAATGGGAGTACGCTGGAGGTGCCAGGACCCCACGGGAGCCAAAAATCTTAAGGGCCGGCTCCAGGATAGGACCACGCATGCACTGCACTGCGAGACTATTTTGCGCTGTATGAGCTGTCATAGCATAGACCCTCCAACCGCCTCAGTACCTTTTTGATCGAGGAGGTGCAACGTAAACTAATTTAAGAAAACATAACCCTAACTTCCGGGCATAAGATGGCCCGGATGACCCATGTAAGAAGGGTCAATTCAGCAATATTTTCACTGCCCGAACAACAAGGAAGTGAAGACCAAAAACAGAATGAGTGAGCTTGGGGGATGGTGGGTGGGCGTGTGAATGAGTGGTGAATCGTCCGTCCAAGAAAATCAAGAATTACGGTAGGTATGTATTTTTCATATCTTCGTGGACTGAAAGTCTCCATTACTCACACTAATGAGAGAGTACCGAGCTAAAAATCAATTCCCCGAGTAGGGCAGCGGGAGACTGAGCTCACTCAGGACAGAAGTCCATAAGGACTGTCCAGCTGAAGAAAGTGAGCTGTCTGGCATGGATAGCCAGAACGTAGTGCTTCACAAAGGTATGCACTGAGTTCCAAGTTGCCACCTTGCAGAGGTCTGCAACGGGTACATTATGAATCTCCGCCAGGGAAGTCACGACCACTCTGGAAGAGTGGGTGTGAACTCAGCCTTCCAACGCCATGGATTAGCAGTGTCGAAGACCTGCTACTTACCATGCAGAAATACGTCTAATGGCAACAGGCTGACACAGCCGAGACATGCTGAAAAATACAAGAGTTGCTTGGAGTGAGTTTCTCTTTCGTTCTGTCGATATAGAATCACATCCAGAGAATGAAGGGAGCGCTCTCCATTCTGGAAGTTAGCGAAGTAAGTAGGGAGAAGCAAAGACTGGTTGAGGTGAAAGTCCAAAACCACTCTGGGTAGGAATTTAGGGTGAGTATGGAGTACCACCCTGTTCTCGTGAAAGACGATGTAAGGGGGTCTGAGACCAAAGCATGGATTTTGGGGACCCCGCAAGTGAAAGTGACAGCCACTAAGAAGGCCATCTTCCAGGTCATAAATTTCAATTTACAGGTAGCTAGTGGCCCACGGGGTTTACAGGTGAACAATCTAGCACCAGGTTAATATCCCATGCAGCCATCAGTCTACTGACTGAGGGGCTTAGTGTGCAGGATACCTTTTAGGAATCTTTAGACTAATGGTAACTGAGCCAGTGACATGTTCTGTGTTGGCTCAAGATAGGCCGAAAATGCGCAGAGGTGTACCTTCACTGCCAAGTATTGCAGACCTGCATTTGACAGGTCCAAGAGGCATTCCAACACCCTATTTGGTGGGCAACCAAAGGGGTCCCGACGGGACTTTGCACAACAGATGGAGAAGCGTCTCCACTTAGCCATGTAAGCCTTCCTGGTGGAAGGCCTATGCACTGCCAAAAAGATTTCTGCGATTGTCTGGAATACCTAAAACCTGCCGACTTTTATCTCCTCAGGAACCCGGCATGAAGATGAAGGGATTGCAGGTTGGGATGAAAGGTCCTCTGTGTCAGAAGGTCCACTTGTAGAGGGAGTTGCCTCGGGGGAATTTCTGATGGTCTGTTGATCAATGGAAATCATATCTGTCGAGGCCAGTATGAGGCGATGAATCATCCTGCCCCCTGTGCCTCCAACTTGAGCAGCACCCTCTGCACTAAAGGAAGTGGAGGAAAACACACAGGAAGTATCGTGTCCACTGCAGTTTGAATGCATCCTTACAGAAAACCCCAGGTTCTGGATTTCTGAAGCAGGATAGAGGCAGTTTTGCGTTGAGCAGGGACACAAAAAGGACCAGGTGCAGACTGCCCCACTCGTAGAATAGCGACTGCACCACGTCTGAATTGACGCATCGTGCTCAGGGCACCACTCTCATATCCTCATGGCCTTCCTGCACAGGGAGTAGGGGAGCGCTCCACCCTGCTTTTTGATGTAATACATTACAGCTTTGTCGTCTGTACGAAGGAGGATCACTTTGTGGCAGAGGGCATCCTTCAGGACTTGGATAGCGTATAAGACCACTCTCATCTTTGAGATATTTATGAGAAGATGAGGCTCCTCCTGGCTCCACATCTGAATATGTAGGTCTTGACAGTGAGCTCCCCAGTCGATCAGGAGTGCGACCATGGTGATGGTGATCTGAGATTTCAGAGGGTAAAGGGTAGACCTTGCAGAAGCTAGCTCAGCTGCATCTGCCATGAGAGTGATTTTTTTCTGAGGCTCTGTCACTTTATGTGGAGGATTGCGGGTGCGTGGTTGGAGACCACTGCCTGCTGCGGATGATGCCATGAGTCCCAGCATCCACTGCATCGAAAGGCGCCCAAACAGTCTTGTTTTCCGTGATGTAATGAGTCATGTGAAGATGTCATTTCTCCCATCCTCTGGAAGGAAAACCCTCGCCCTGGAGGTATCCAGGAGGGCTCCTATGGAGAGGAGCTGCTGGGAAGGTGAATCTGGCACCTTCCTTGAATTAGAAACCCCCCACCTCCCAGAAGTGAGCAACTGAGAAGCTGTGGTGACTGCTTCCTGTGTCTCCTGCCCGGATGGGCTGGCTAGAAGCCAATCGTCCAGGTAGTGAAGACTTGAACGCCATGTTTTTAGTGAATTCCTCCGTTGAACAAGTACTTGTTTAGCCTTCCAAGATCGAGAATTAGACGCATGCTGCCTGTGATCTTGGAACCAGAAGCAATGGAAATAGAACCCTGTGTTCCATTCTGCTGTGGAACAATGTCTACTACCCTGTTCCCGCAGAGGTCCTGTATCTCAGAAGTAAGAAGGTCTGACTAAGAGGCAGACAGACTGAGCTGCCATGTGGGTGGAAGGTCTGGGGAAAACTGCAAAATTGGGAGAGTATCCCTCTCGGACAATCCTGATGACTCATATGTCTGCTGTAATGGACTTCCACTGGTTGTAAAACAGAGTCAGACACGCCCCCAAATCCCCCAGCTCTGCTCTCAGCTGCATTTTCTTTGCTGCTAAGGAGTTGGTTCCTGATAAAGGCTCCTCGTCCTCTACCTTGAATAGACTGCCTGTTACGAAAATGTTGACTGTTCCTGTTCCTCTGAACAGCAGCAGAAGCCAGCCTGGCTGTTTAAATGGCAGCCCTGATGATCTGAGTGGACTCCAGAGCTTAACCTGAGGGCCGAACAGATAAGCACCGTCAATGGGACGTTAATCACCTGCTGAGCATTGGGTGATGTCGAGGCACAGGTCAGGAAGCATAGGAAAAAACCAGGAGCAGTTGTAGAATTCGCAAGAAATGTTTATTAGTACTAACAGTAACATAAAAAATTAAAATTGTTCAGAATAACTATTTACAAAGGCAGAATAAACAAAGAAGGTCCATCTGAGTTTTCCTTCAATCTGTGTCCCAAAACATTGCAGCTCTGTATTTCTTATAAGTCTTTGCAACCCCCCGCCCCCTCTTAACAAGGATCCTGTTTTTTTCTAAAATGTTCTTGTGTATTTCAGGCAGGTGCAGGCAGGAACACACTATCCCAGAAATGAGACCCCTTTTTCACAGCTTCTGCAAAAGGCTTAAAAATTGCATTTCAGGTTAACCCCTTTGAGTTTCCAATAGCTTTTTGCAATCATCTTAAACTATAATTATATACATTTCAATAGTAACACTATACAATTTCTAAACAAAGGGGTCCCAATATCAGTTACATTTCCACATAATGATTTGCATATATTGTTATACCAGCAGATATGCAAGGGAGGAAAAGACAGAAACAGCAAGTGTGAAGGTAGAGAGATTGCAAGAGGCAAAGAATTGCAAGACTGTCTGGGTAATTAAATCCTAGGTCTCACAGGAAAATTTGGTTGCGCAACCAGACACAAGAGACAGGAAAGGAAAGAACAGAACAGATCCCTGCATTCATACTCTCCATAACAACTGGGACAGGGTCCTGTTCAACCCTGTCACAGGTGAGAAACATGTTCTGGGCCAGGAGAGTTGCCTTCTACAAATGCCAGTGGTAGCTGCCCTAGAGGCAGTGTCGTAGGCATCCATAAAAGCCTTCAGCTGATTATTGGGATATATGCCCCTGGTAATGGAGCGTTAGATTGCGGGAGGCTCTCAACTATTGATTTGAGTCTGTTCCATAAGGTTTACTTGTACTGAGAAATTTAGGAACTCAAGCTGTAGAAGTCTACTTTGATGTAGAGATGAAGTCTGAAATACTATGGTGGACACCATATCCCTGAGGAAAGACTGGAAAGAGATCTTCCATCACAGACTCCGCTGATACAGAAGGCTTGCATTCCAGACCATAAAATGAATCTTCCACTGCGTTTTTGACAAAGCAGGAACAGGATGAGACTCATCAAGATCCACTTCTACCCCAGAAGAACTTCCAAAAGGCAGGTCTAGGCCAGGATCACAGGAGGCGCCGCCACTCGGATCAGCGACAAGGAATTTAACGCCATCCGCGGTGCTGGCACCAAACGTAGCGCCAGCACTGCTGCTGGCCGTAGACCTGAAGAAAGGGGGAAAGGGAAAACTGTGCCCGTGCCGGTCCCTAAAGGGGGGAAAAGGTGAGGGGGTAGGCATGTGGAGTCGGCGTTGATGGCGCTGACACTGGAGAGGGCACTGCGCACATGTCATGGCCCAGCCAGTCGTGGCTCAGCGGTTCCGAGGCCCAAAGGCTCCGAACCCGGGTTCACTGGCCAGGTCAACCAGGCAAACGCCGATCCAGTGTTCTAAAAGAGCAGCACAGAGATGAAACTGCTCACCGGGGCCCCATTGAGGACAGACGGGATCTGGTGTTGAAGATTGCAGTCATTAAGAATGGAGCCACAGAGAATCCACCAGAGTCGGGTCTGGTCTATGGCTCTCAAGCACAGACTATCCCCGCGCAGATGTGCCAGGTGGCGATTTCGAGTGGTACCATTTCTTTCTCTTGACAGGAGGAAGAGGTGGTCGAGCGGAGTTGGGTCCCTGATCGAGGTCAGGAACGGACCCGCTACTTTTGTACTTCAGGCAGGCTGTCCTCCCCCATTCCCCACCCCCACCCCGAGCACTGGATTGCCCATGGTCGGACCTCCCCGCAGTGGGCGGCGGACTGGACACAGCCCCACTGCCATCACAGCTTCCAAATGAAGTCTCCCTACCATCACCGCTACTGTCTAAGGTAGACTCCATTAATGGCAGGCTGAGAATTTCTTCCTCTTTTTCTTTTTTCTTTCTTTTTAATAATATAAAAGAACACTAAAAGTAGTAAGTTAACCGACTACTGAAGTGCTATAGCTGCTGTCGTATAGATGAAGACTTGACTCCCGGCAGGCAAGTGACGTAGTCACTGAGGCACTCTGGATGGCGGGAAAAATGGTACTGAGGCAGTTGGAGGGTTTATTAATAGATACCTCTTTACGGCACGAGCTAGTCTCGTGGCGTCATGCGTGCGCGGTTCTATCCTGGCACCAGCCCTCCTGAAGATGTTTGGCTCCTGCGGGGTCCTAGCACCTTTGGTAAACACCTATTAGGGTGAATGATTGGTGTAGACGTTTTGCCCAGGAAGATGGGGATTTATTGACTTTTTGGTTGCCCAATGGGCAAAGCATTTCCATTTATCCTGATCACACTTTCTTGTGGAAGGTTACTTTGTGACCAGTAAAACTTGGGCCACTGTTTCGGAAATGTTATGCCTATTTATGAAGATGTTTCCAGGAGCCAGGCATGTAGGTACAGTGATCGTAGGTTGGACTGCAGAATGGCACCTTGCCGTTGGGTCAGAAGGTCTGGTGTTAAGGGGAAGGGAATGGGTTCCATGTTTGTAAACTGTTGCAGTAGCGAGAACCAGATCTGTCTGGACCAAAAAGGTGCTATTAATATCATTGTTGCTGGTTTCCTCTGCAGTTTAAGGAGGACTGTTTGGAGAAGTGGGATGGGGAAAAGGCATATAAAAACCTCCCCGTCCATGGTAGGGAAAGAGCATCTGTAGTGTGTTCCTTCTTGTCCGGCACAGTGGAACAAAAGTGAGGTAACCTGTGGTTCACCGGAGAGGTAAAAAGGTCCACCTCCAGTATGCCCCATTGATGGAATCTGCTCTGTAGAAGGGATGCCTTCAGGGTCCATTCGTGGTCCTGTGAATGTCTGCTGAGGTGGTCTGCAAGGACATTTTGTGTGCCTGAAATGTGGACTGCTGTGAGTGTCTGTTGTTGTTGAAGAGCGGTGTGCCAGACCCAGGTCACCTCTTGACAGAGTTTGTGATCTGGTACCCCCTTGTTTGTTGATGTAGCAGACTATTGCCGTATTGTCTGACTGTATCAGCAGAGGGCCTGGGACAGGTATGGTTAAAAGGTCTTGAGTGAGAGCCTTACTGCCCTCATTTCTAGGGTGTTGATGTGTAGTCTGGCTGTGGCTGTAACCCACTTGCCTTGGGTTTGATAATCCTGATCCAAATGGGCACCCCATCCCGTGATGGATGCCTCCGTAGTCAAGGTTTGGAGCGGAAGTGGCATCTGAAAGGGCATGCCTTTGTCCAAGTTGGATTTGTGTGTCCACCATTTTAGAGCCTTGCGTAATGCTGGGGTGACCATCATTTGGTCCTCAAGACCACCTGTGTTCTGGTGTCGTAAGGCCCATTAAATCGGCCTCATATGTAACTGAGCGTTAGGGACAGTAGAAAAGGCTGTGGCCATGTGGCCCAATCTTTTTAGCAGTTGCCTGGATGTGATGGATGTGACCGAGCTGTATTCAGCAGCCAGGGACATTAGGGTCTGACTTCTTGTTTCTGGCAGTAAAGCCTTTCCTACAGTCATGTCCAGGACAGCTCTAATATATTGGAGTCATTGTGAAGGATCAGTTTGAGATTTGGGTAAACTTACTGTTATGCCTAGTTGTTTGAAGAGTTGCAAAGTTGCTTGGAGTGACTGGATCAAACCTTCTTTGGTGAATGCTTTTATTAGCCTGTCGTCTAGGTAGTGGAATACAAAGTGACCGCTCCTTCTTAGGGCAGCTATCACTACTGCCAGGCATTTTGTGAATACCCTGGTGGGTGATTGGGAAGAGCCCGCTTGGAGACTTCCGGAAAGATTTAAAGGGGAAAGGGACATGCCAAACAGTGTGGATGAACAACATATACCACTCCTAGAACTACTGTTACAGATAAGTAACCTGTTCATAGTAGACATGTAGCTTCATCACGTATGTCCAAGATAGATAAGCCTCGGAAGCAGGCAGCTGATGTAGAAGGGGCTCTGGTGGAATGTGCGTGTACAGCGCCCGGTAGTGGTTTGTGGGTTTTATTATAACAGTAAGTGATTCAGTGTGCCAGCCAGTTTGATAGTGTCTGTTTGGTCACAGGTTGTCCCTCTTTGCCTGGAGCAAAGGCCACGAAGAGCTGGTCTGACTTTCTCTTGGGCTTAGGTCTTATGATGTATATCTTTAGAATACGGTAATTGTTCCCCTGGATTGGTGTGGTTGGGAAAGAAAACTGGTAGATGTATGGATTGGTTTAATGTGAATTCTGATAACCACTTTTGGTATAAAAGCTAGATTGGTTTGTAGTGATCCTCAGTCTTTGTAGAAGACTAAATAGGGCTCTGAGCACATAAGTCTGTATCTCTGATATGCGGCAAGTTGATATTTGAGCAGATTTACTATTATGCCCAGTTGTTCGAAGAGTTGCAAAGTTGCTTGGAGTGACTGGATCAAGCCATCTTTGGTGGATGCTTTTATTAGTCTGTCATCTAGGTAATGGAATACGAAGTGTCCTCTCCTTTTTAGGGCAGCTGCCACTACTGCCAGGCATTTCGTGAATATCCTGGGAGCTGATGAGTCCAAATGGGAGTGCCCTGAACTGACAGTGTTCTCCCAGCAGTCTGAAACACAGATACCTGCAGTGGACAGATGGATGAGAATATGAAGGTAGGCATCCTTCATATCTAAGGCACAGAGACAGACCCCTTGATGTAAAAGGGGACGGATGGTGGCTACAGTCACCATTCTGAAACATTTGTATTGGATGAATTTGTTGAGGTTTCTTATGTCCAGTACCGGACGGAGATCCCCTGATCTTTTTGGAATTAGGAGTAAATGGGAGTAGAGCTACAGGATGGGGGGGGGGTGCTGACCATGATCAAAGAGGAGAGGGACCATGGGTTTATCATATCTGATGACCTTAAGGTATCAAAGTGCACAAAGGCTGCAGGGAGGGCCAGTGGCATGCTGGCGATCATAGGCAGAGGTATTACTAATAGGAGGCAGGAAGTGGTGATGCCATTGTATATAACACTGGTAAGGCCTCGCCTGGAGTATTGTGTGCAGTACTGGAGACCACTCATGCATAAGGACATAAACAAGATGGAGGCTGCCCAGAGAAGGGCGACAAAGATGGTGCATGGTTTGCACCCCAAAACACATGAGGAGAGTAGGCATTAATGCTGACCAGTAGTTCTCCCCTCAGTTTTATCCCAATCCTTGAGAAATTAAAATTGGAACTGGAAAGATGGGCCTTAGTCCTTGTTCCCTTAGTACAAAGGTGGATGCGATTAAAATGGTACTCCTCCCCAAGTTCTTGTATTTAGTGCAAACAATCCCCATACCTATTCCGAATTCATACTTCAGTGCACTTAACAGGGGGATTTCTCACTTCTTGTGGGGCCCTCAGAGACCGAGGGTTCGCCTTTCGGTTCTCCAGATTCCTAAAAGGGAAGGGGGACTATCTTTGCCAAATTTGAAATTGTACTATCGTGCAGCCCAGTTAAGGACAGCCTTCTATTGGTTAAACCAGACATACCTAGTGAAATGGAAGACTTTGGAATTATGGGAAGGTGCACTCACAAACCTGAGCAGCACTCTTCTCACTGACAGAGAGAGGTCCCCTCCACTAGAGGAGAAGAACCCACTTACAGAGCATACGTTAGAAACCTGGTATGGGATCTTGTCAGATAGGGATGCTAAGAAGTGGAGACACCTTTTGTACTATGTGCCTTATATTGATGCATTTATACCAGCTAGATGGGATGTGGAGTTGAAGAGATGGGAGGAAAAAAATTTACATCTGATTTGGCACTTTCTAGAGGGTAATGAGATCCAAACATTTCAAGATTTAGTTACTAAATATAAGATACCATGGCAAGATAGGTTTAGATATTTTCAAATTAGAGATTATATTAGGTCACTTCAAGCCATGTCGAATATTGAGGAATCCCCCCCCCCCCCCAAGATTGCTAACCTGCTTAGATTGGCAGTTGAGGGCAAACCCCTACAACCCATATTATTTCTATCCTGTACAGGGCTTTGCTCTCTTGGAAGGGGGACTCCACCCACTCTATAAGGAAAGTCTGGGTTCGGAACTTGGGGAATTCAGGTGTCAGATGAATTATGGGCATGGACCCAAAAAAAATATACTGGGGCCTGTCAGCAGTAGGATGAAAATAATACTTCTGGAAGATCTTTATCAGATATTTTAGGACTCCAGCGATCCAAGGAAAGTACAAAAAAGAGGGAGCTTCGACATGCTGGAGAAATTGTGGGCACTCACCGGCAGTTTTAGTCCATGTTTTCTGGGCATGCCTGAAGCTAACCCCCTTTTTTCAGGAATTGCAACAAGCCTTGCAGTCTATAATAGACCCCAGTCTGCAAATTATCTCTACATTTTATTTTTTCTTGGATTTACCAAGAGAATACAGGGGCCCTCTGACTGGTAAATTTTTAGAAATAACTTGCCTTGCAGCCCAAAAGGCAATAACAAGAAACTGGCTATCTAAACAGTGTGTCTCCCTACAAATGTGGCATGAAATTATGATTAATATTTATAGAATGGAAGCCCTAACGGCTATCCTCAATAAAAGAACCTCTCAGTTTGAGATTCTGTGGAGACAGTGGGTGCTATACATGGCTAGGGTGAGACCTGATGTTATCCCTTGATCTGATCGGTTTTGAATGTGAATAATGACAAGCCCACCTATGATTAGATATTTTTCTAACAGAATTCATATTGAAAGGTTTTCTGTAATACCCTTCATATTTGGAAAATGTGAGACAGATCTCTGAGTTTGTTGGGAATCTCTGGTGGAATGCCCTTGAGTTCAGGATATTTTTAATAACATGTATTACTACAGCTTTTATCCTAACTGGCCTTAACACAAAATAACTGATTTTGAATATATGAATTTAAGTGATACTTGTATTAATTGTTTTCTGGTTGTATTGTTGATATTTGTATGTCGTATAAAAAAATGTATAAATAAAGTTAAAAAAAAAAAAAGCGGACTCCTGCAGCCTCCGAGGCCTACAGAGGAGAGCTGGGAAGGGTCGGGTGAGTCAGGTGGACATGGCGGCACCGCCCCCCACCCCCCGTGGGGGTGGAACGACCAACACATGAGGCAGAAGAGGTAGGTCTACTAGGTGGTTGTGACTGTTGTCTACCCATGTTAGACTGTCTGCCTGTTCCTCTTTGACACCCTGTGCGTCGAAACTGGTAGAGCTGTGAATATCTTTTCTGGCCTGAGGTTGAGAGTATGGTACTTGCCATGCACCGATCTCAAAGTATGGCCCGAAGCTTTCAAGTCGTCTAAGATGGTTTGTGTGGTGGATTCAGATAGCTTGTCCCCATTGAAGGATGCGTTCAGGATCTTCTGCTGAACGTCTTGGGTAAATCCCAAGACTCTGAGCCATGCCTGACGTCCAAGATTGATGCCTATGGCAGGGGATCTTGCCAATGTATCTGCCACTTCATAGACTACTCTTAAGAGATGACAAGATAGGCTAGTGCCTGTTAAAAGTTGCTAACAGCTGATCCTTTTCCTCAGACTGAGGTAGTTTATTTGCCACCTCAGCTGCTGCTGTCCAGAATGTTTTCTGGTATTTTAGCATATGGCCCATGTAATTTATGGCTCTTAAATTAAGTGTAGCCCCTTGGTACACTTTCTTTCCCGGAGGTCTAGATCTCTCAAGTCTTTATCAGGTGGTAAAGGGAGTAAATATTTTGGCTTTTTGGTTCTAGCGTGGGCCGCATTGATCACCACAAACTCTGCCTTTGGGGCTGCCACGAAAGATGAGTGATTGATTGATGCTTGATAAAGGCAGTCAGCCTTCCTAGGCAGTGGTGGGATAGCTGCAGGTCTTTGCCAGGTAGTCAGTACTGCATCCTGGTATGAAGGGATGAATGGTGGTACCACTATAGCCAGGTCTTTGGGAAGGTCTAGGTAGTCCACCATATTTTGCCGCTGTTTGGTTCCACTGTAGTAAAGCCCATTACCTTTTGGATTTGAGCCATAATATCTAAAAAGGTGGGATTGTCAGGGGTGAGACCAGCGTCAAGCAGTCCTGGTCCCCCTCAAAGGAGGGTATAGTAGAATTAGTGGATGGGGGTCTCAGCCCATCCCATGCATTAGACTTCCTCGTAGTCCTCTTCTTTGACCTGAATTAATTCTTCTTCTAAGGAATGGCAAGAGGGAGAAGGTGATGGGTCCCTTGTTGGGATATATGTGGCCTCCGTCCAAAAATGCTTGGCGGAGGGGAAGATGAAGAGGAAGGTGCCGGTCTAGCTGCTTTTGCCTGTTGTGCAGGCTGTAAGACTTGCATGACCTGCAGTATAGTCTGTACCTTGGTAGCCACATCCATGGAAGATGGAGAGGTGGTTTGCTGAGGAAGTGATACAGAGGTCTGGGACACTGTTGTCTGTGAGCTGAGGGGTATTATGGAAGAAATGGAGCACAGCTGTGAGTGCAGCTGGGCCCCAGGCAGAGGTTGTCCAGAGCCTCTGGCTGCCACGTATGTACCCCTGTTCATAGCCACCTGGGGAGGAGGTGGTAGTTTCAGCAGGACTG
This sequence comes from Neoceratodus forsteri, assembly GCA_016271365.2. Classification (NCBI taxonomy): domain Eukaryota; kingdom Metazoa; phylum Chordata; order Ceratodontiformes; family Ceratodontidae; genus Neoceratodus; species Neoceratodus forsteri. The sequence continues at coordinate 347,465,069 of CM028138.1, read as the reverse complement.
TAAGGGAAAATCCCTTTTCTCTAATAACATAGCCCTGCTCCGTTGACTATCTCATCAACGGAGACTGAAAGAGCGAAGTGTCCGAATGGTGAAATGAGGGCGTCAACATCATAGTAGGTCGGTCCTTCCTCTACGAATTTGTGCCTTCGAGTGGCTCAGAGCTGACAGGCGAAATCATGACAGCTAAGGCGGCATCGACGAGAAGACCGGCAGGGCTATTGTCAACAAAGGTCTAGTCCGAGCTGCATAAGTTTTAGAAACCACCATTGATGGCCCAGAGGACGACGCTGTCAAGTGAGACCGTTTGCCATCAGAAGACAGAGTTTTGTCCTTATGTTTATGTTTGAAGCTATGTTTTTGTGAGGTCTGAGAAGTTTGGGAAGACAACGAAGATGGATGGGTGCGAGACCCCTTCTTGAGGAGAGCAAGTTTTTGCTCTGAGGTAAGAGTCTATCTCCTGGAGTCTTCGTCGACAAGTAGCCTGATTAAGTGCCATGCAAATAGTGCAGTCAAGGACGTTGTGGACAGCCTCTAAGCACCTCACGCAGACTGGATACTCGTCGTAGCGATATGTTTTTCTGTCACAAGGGCACTTTCTTAAGAGGGTGTCCAAATGAGACATTCGGAACATAAAGTTTTATTGAAAGTGAACTGCAAGGCGTTGAGTATTCTTGTCATCGATGCACTGGAGCAGGAGAGCTAATGTGCTGTGAGCTGATAGATGGCGAGATTAGAACTGAGGATCTTCCCTTGTCAATCTTCACCATTCATTACTGCTTGGGTTCAGCTGGAGGCGCGCACCCGCCACGGGAGGTTTTTTTTTTTTGTAGAGGAGACGGTGCCACCCCCGAGAGTGATGCACCACGCGGTGCCCGAGTGGTGGCCATTAGGCACTGCAGACTCTTCCTACATCCCAGTTCTGTTTCTCCCGCCGTCGAGGCTGCACCTGCTACGTGGAGTGAGAAAAAGTTACTATGCCACTATGCCTATGTTTCGTCGTTTGTCGACGCCGTGTCCTGCATCCTAGTTCGTGTTTCCCGACATCGTTTCCCGGTAAGACTGTTCTTTATTATTTTACTGACGACGCTGGGAGCTTTTCTGTTTAGAGTGTTCATTTCGCATCATGTCTGGTTCGGGAGCTAAATGTTAGTCGAAGGCGGGCGTGTCTCCGTTCGTCGGTGCTCCTGTGGCCGGCATTTTTCCGTCACGGACTGATATGATGTTTGTCTTCGTTGCCTGGGACCTAGCCATAATATGGACAGATGCGACGCCTGTTTCTCGATGGACCGCTGTGTTCTCGAAGTCCGCATTTCAAGATCAGCAAGGCCCCACCGACTTTTGGAGGACAGCATCACTCTTGGGCTTCCCAGGTAAGAACTTTAGACCTTTCCTCCGGGTCCCCTCCCAGGTCTATACAGTCTGGAGAGGAGGAGGCCTCCTTGTCTTCAAGTCTTGCCGAGGAGAAGGCCTCTTTTGCAGTGTCGGAGGAACGCCGTGGTCCCTCCTAGGGCCGCGGTGGAGACATTGCCTCTGCATTCACCTCTTGAGGTGCAGGCTCCCCAGTGTCGCTGCCTGTGGCGAGGTCCGTGTGGGTGAGCCCCGACACAACTTTCTGGCACTATCCTCGATCCGCCAGTGATTGGGGCGGCGCCGTGTTGGCTCTCGGCGCCACGAGTGGTGCTGGCCCAGTTGACTCCGCTGGTGGTGTCAGGTCCCAGCGCTGAGGGCTGTGCCGGACTTGACTGGGGCCGTGGGTGGTCGGGACCGGTTCAGGCATTGTCTTAGGTGCTGGGTGTCAACCGCGCCGGGCATGTGCAGTTTCCCGAGACCTTAGGGTGGCCATTATTGAGGTCCTGCTGATCACCTCTTCCTCTGAAGTGGAGGATTCGGCTGTGGATCCATCCTAGCTCCCCGATTCTTCGGGATCGGAGTCTTCGGAGGGACATGGTGTCAGGCAGCCCAGCGCGCCCATTCCTCAAGTCTCCACAGCAGTCTTCTTTTGAGGACTCCCAGGCTGGGGGTGGCCGGGAGCCTTTGGGAGGAGATGGCGTGGAGGTTGGGGAGAGGGCTGTTCTCCCACAGGGGACTGTGGCAGCTGCCGTCTCCGGTGCTGCCGCGCCCTCTGGGGCCCTGTCTTCGGGGGGGCTCCCCGGGGAGACTCCTGGATCGACGGGCTCTGTCGCTGACGTCGAGGAGGAGGGCGTCCTCTGAGTCCGAGGGGTTGAGAGGGCACGGTGAGGCGAGCTGGCTTCTGCCTGCCACCCCTCGGGGTGTGAGTAGGAGCCGTAGCGCCGAGCCCCGCCTCTCCTTCATGGGTTCGGCAGATCCCTCCGGTGGTGTTGCTGTGGGCCGTCCTTCTGGATCCATACAGCCCCAGGCACGTCACAGGTGAGGACCCCCCTTCCAGGCTCTGCCAAGGTTCGCATCCCCAGGGTTCCGATCTACGACCTGGTTTGTTATCCGGGACCCCGCAGCTTGGACACCGTTTTCCGGATTAGAGACTCCTTCCGGGTGCCGCCACCTGGCACACGACTGACCGCCGGACTCTGATTCTTTACAGTTTCACCAGTTGGGGAGAAGAGTGTTCTGTTCCTCTCGTGCGATGCTCTGCATCACATCTCATCAGGCACACCATGCTGCCTACAACAGGCATCTATGGTCGATGCTATCTCAGCTCCTAGCATCAATGCCTGACTCGGAGTAATCTAGACAGGCCATTGCCCTCTCTGCTCTAGGCCTGGAGCTGGCAAAGCAATCTTACAGTGCCAGTGAGGTGGCTTGCAGGGACAGCGATCTGCATTAGGCGGATGGCATGGCTTCATCTATCAATGTTGTCACCCCTGGCCTGGCGTAGGGTGATTCTCTCCACCTTCCGAGAGACCCGCCTGTTTTCCACCAGAGCTAGGAGACTTCTACAGGGGCTTCCTCCGTCTCCTCGTCTTCGAGGGACACCACCTAGCTCTCCTCAGCCTTAGGCTTTTTGTTTGATTAGCCCAGGGTCTCTCCCTTCTGTTTTCCACCAACAGGAGGCTGTGGGTCTTGTTCCTTCAGGATTTTTCTTGTCCCCCTGCAGGGGGGAGGGCTTGGTACTCACCCAAGCAGTAATGAATGGTGAAGACTGACAAGGGAAGATATGAAAATTACGTACCTATCGTAATTCTTGATCTTTTCTTGTATCTTCACCATTCATTACTGATACCCGCCCACCTTCACCTATAGGGCCTCCTACTTCTGTGTCTCCTTCTCCCTGCTCGCTCCTCCCCTCTTCCTTGTTGGCTTTTACGCAAAAAAAAACCAAAACTCTGTGTCTGTTCGTCTGAACAGATACCTTTTCTGAGGGAGAAGGGGAACGAATGGGACTTATGCTATCCTCAGAGAACTCTTTCTGACTACCCTAGGGGCGACTTATTGGTCTTTCTCTTGGCCATGCTGTTCAATTCACAGTTTGGGCAACCAGCCAGTTTCTGGCTTTGTCTTCTTTAAAGGTCCCCTCTGGCAAGCCCTGATCTCCTATGCCAGTCTCTGATACTTTCTCTGTCCTGACATTACTCTTCTGAGTTAGCGATCTTCGCTTGTCTTCAGGGAGTACGATTGAGTTCCCATTCTTTCTTTATCTAAAGGAGTGCCGTCTTAGGGCCTTAACCCCCTCACCAACACACACACACACATTTTGGTGTTCACACTTAAAGTGTTAGATAAGCTTTTCCCTTGCTAAGTTGGGCGCTTTCCTTTCGAACAGACTTTCTGCTTTGGCAGTCTGTGAGCTCTCAGCTACAGTTTAAAGGGTTGGGGATGACAGGAGATGTAGAGAATCTGCCTTTGTATCCAAACTGTTCAAACGGCTCGGTTGAGCCTTCTCTCAAAATTCCATCCAGTGGGATCCTTGCTCCCTGGTTCTTGGTTCCGAGCTTACAAGCCTCAAACCAACCTCTAATTTGGCAGAGTTCTCCCTCCCAAAATCCCTCTCTTATTTTTCCTTTTCCTCTTTTTCCCTTCTTATCTGTTCCTCCCTTGGAGCCGCCCCAGCAGTGAGGCCCTGCGGCCCCTTTAGGCAGATCCCCCTCTCTTGTGTTCTGTCCTCTACTGGCTTATGCCTTTTTCAGTATATATCCTTTCCTTTTTCTAGCCCTCGGCTCCCTTGCCTCGCTCTTTTTATTCTTGCCTTTATTTCGCCTCTCTGGCTAACAGAACTGGGATGTAGGAGATGTCTGCGTACCCTAACGGCCGCCCTCACGCCTGGCGTGGTGTCTCACTCGGTGCCATGTGCATAGCTCCTTTACAAAAAAAAACTCCCCATGGCGGGTGTGCTGCCGGCTGAACCCAAGCAGTAATGAATGGTGAAAGTACAAAAGAACAAGAATTACGGTAGGTACGTAATTTTCATATACTGGGGCTGCCCACTTCCATTGTACCTGCACAGAGTGATGACATCATGGATGGGCGGCCCCTATTATGCACTGCCGGTGAAAGCTACCATCTGGAAGAGCACCCTCTGGCGGGCTTCCAAATATAGTACCTGCTGCAAGAGATACCCTCAATGAAGATCACAGGTTTCTATTCTCATTACGTTCTGGTTCCAAAGAAGACAGGTGTCATGCACCCCATTCTCGACCTCAGAAAGTTGAACAAGTTCTTGTACAAGGAGAAGTTCAAGATGATCTCCCTAGGGACCCTACTACCGCTTCTCCAACAACACGACTGGCTGGCATCCCTGGACATGCAAGACACCTACTAGCATGTTCTAGTACGCCACAAGTACCTTCGCTTTGTGGCCTTGGGCCAACACTACCAATTCAGAGTCCTGCCATTTGGGCTCTCCTCAGAGCCTCGAGTCTTTACCAAGTGCTTTGCAGTCCTTGCTGTACATCTTCAAAGGCTCAGCATTCAGGTTTCTAGGGATGTGGATATGTTGTTCAAGCCACACTTATTGGCAGGTTCGTTGCCGCTTTAAATCTTGCCGGAAGGTCTTCAAGCTGTCTCCTCCCACCCACCCGGGTGGTAAAACTCTCGGCTCTGCCCTATGATGCCAGATCTTCCTTATTGCTTGGAAGCTTAATTTCCCTCCTTAGTGCTCTGCGTTTTAGGCCTGGATCCATACTCTTCGGTTAATCCAAAACTAATTCTCAAATTTACAAGACCTCGGTCTTCTCTTTCCCTTGCAGCTGCGATGGACAAATCAACTCCCGGATTTCGTCGGTGCCCCTGTGAGCAGATGATGTCACGGACCGACCCGCACTCCACATGCGTTTACTGCCTGGGGCTCGGCCACGATTCGCAGGCTTGCGATTTGTGCAAATCCTTTTCGGCTTCGGTCTTGGAAGACTGCGCTGCTTGACTTCTTTTGGGGCGCCTGAAAAATGGTATCCGCCAGTCAAGTCAAAGGAGGCCTGTTGGGCAGTGTCTACGGCAGCGGGCTCCGCGGAACAGTTGGAGCAGATGATCGCCCTCGAGGAGGAGGCGGCCCAGGTCGCATGGTCTTCCTCCTCATTCGCGGCATTTATCCCACTCTCCTTGGGCTCTTCATATACAGCTTCTTTTAAGGAGCTTTGCCAGTCCCTCTCCACCAAGGGAGAAGGACCATTGGGACATTTCAGTCGGTCCAAGAAGAAGGCTCAAAAGGTAAGTCCCACCATCGACGTTAGTGGGAGCGGGAGAGATCCCCTTCACCGGATGGTCGACTTTCGACTTCGGTCGAGGTTGCAGCTAAGGCCGCTGGCTTCACGGTGTCCCCGTCAGGTAAGCCGGCCGAGACACCCGTCAGACGGTTTGTCGACTGGTGATGTAGACAACCCTACTTCACCGGTTCCCCAGTGGAAACCGAGGACTTTCCTGTGCCGGAGTCCCCGGTTAAGGTCCCTGAACTGAGGGAGGAGCGGGTTCCCCTCGTCCCCTCTCTGACCCACCCTCGGAATCCCCGAAGGTCTCGGACCTCTTCCAGGTCCAGCCAGTCCCGCCAGCGTCAGCGGTCTCTTGTTGCGGCACCATGGAAAGCGGCGACGCCACTCATCCTCATCGTCCTCTTCGGTGGATAGGCTCCGGCGCAAGTTGCGTCGCCACTACAAGGATTTAATGTGGCAGCAGCTCTTATTGTCGGGAATAAGCAGACTCAGTCACCTTCTCCAGCCATTAGGTGACTGTCACCTGAGCGGCCGAAACAACCCCTCGTAGTCGAGGAGCTGAAACCGGCACCAGTTGTTCGGCCGAAACCTGCTGCTCCACCCATTGTGGTGGATCCTCCGCCTCCACAACCGAAGACTGGGGCCCTGACCAAGGATTCTCGGTTGGGTCAGGGCTTGCCCCATAGATTCAGTCACCCTCCCTCCCGATCACCCTCGGCATGTGGAAGGTGGCTTAGGTGCTCAGCAGCTGTTCGCAGACTCCTTGGAGTCTGACGACGACTCCTTGTTCTTCAGGCCGCTTGACCTGGAGTCTACAGTGGGTCAGTCGGTAGAGGAGAGCCCATCCTCGTTTTTAGGAATGCTTCGCCTCTTGTCAGAGTCCACTGGGATGAAGCTCGAAACCGTTTCAAAACGGGCCAAGTATCCCCTCACTGAGATACTGGACCGAGAGGATTCCCCTACGGAGGCCTTTCCAGTGGCCGAAGCCATTGTTGATCCGGCCCTGGAGCTGTGGCAGCGGCCAGCATCTTGTCCTGCACCTTCGGCCAGGATGGCTCGAAAGTATGCGGTCCCTACCGGTTCACTCTCCGGTTTCTCGGAGCACCCCTCTGCGGAGGGGTTAGTGACCGATAGTGTTTTCTGGCGTTCCGGAAACGCTCAGAATGTGGACAAACCGCCCGATAAGGACTACTCAGGGCAGAAGGTATATGCCGCTTCCTCCCTAGGCCTTCGTCAGGCCAGCTCTGCCGTTCTGATGGCACACTTTTCACACGCCATTTTGGGCTCCCTGGATGAGGTGATCCCTCATCTCCCGGCTGACCTTCAAACGACGATCAAGCAGGTGCGGGATCAGGGAAGAGTGGTAGTTAAACAGCAGCTCCAAACTTCATTGGATATTGCTGATTCGTGTGCCCGGTCAGTAGTGGCCGCAGTGGCCATGCGCCACAGAGCTTGGCTGCGGATCTGCACCTTTACGGCTGATACCCAGCAGAAACTGGCAGACGTCCCCTTCCTGGGTACCGACTTGTTTGGGCCCGGGGTGGAGGGTCATCTCCAATGGATCGAGAAGTCTAGTGCCACCTTGGACTCTGTCACATCTGCCCAAAAGTACGAAGGCCACCAGCAGCAGCATAAGCCCTTTCGTCCTTCAGCCCTTGTGGCACGTCTAGCCCAGCAACACCAGCATCAGGGCCAGCAGGCTCGTGCTTGGCACCCCAGTGCCAAGCCTACTGCTTCCTCCAGCTGGAAGCCTGGAGGAAAAGGCCCAGGCGGCTCCTCGGCCGGCCCTTCCTCCAAGCCTACCTAGTGATGGGTTGAGGGGCATCGACCCCAACCTCGTCATGCCTCCCCTGGTTTCACCCGGTGGGGACGGATCCGCCAGTTTCTTTCCACCTGGTCCGCTATCACCACGGACCGCTGGGTGTTGGAAGTGGTAGGCAGGGGTCTGCCTCTGGAATTCGAGCAGTCCCCCTCCTATCGAGCCGTCGCCCCACGGGGGGCTACGGGTTCCGCAGCCTCTCTGTCGGCTCATCGAGCCGACATTGCCTTGCTCCTCCAGAGGGAGGTGGCGGACCCCCCTTCCAGACCCAGGGTTTGTGTCCAGGTACTTCCTGGTCCCAAAACGGACAGGGGGCTGGTGCCCCATTCTCGACCTACACGACCTGAACAAGTTCCTAAGGTCTTGCACCTTCAGGATGGTCACTCTGGCTCAGATCATTCCATCCTTGGAACGAGGCGTGTGGTTCTGTTCTCTGGACCTTCAGGATGCGTTCTTTCACGTCCTAATCTGTCCGTCTCAACAGCGATTCCTCCGCTTCAGAAAAGAGGGATCCCTTTACAAGTTCCGGGCCGTGCCCTTTGGCCTCTTTCCAGCTCCCAGGGTCTTCACCAAATGCATGGCAGTGGTAACAGCATTCCTGTGGCGCAGAGGGGTCCTGGTGTACCCTTACCTGGATGACTGGCTGATTGCAGCCCCCTCCAGGTTGGAGGTGGAGCGGTCCAGGGGTCTGGCCCTCCAGGTCTGCTCTCAGATTGGTCTCCTCATCAACGAGGCCAAGTCGGAACTCGTGCCATCGCAGGTGATTCAGTTCATCGAGCCAGAGCATGATTCCCGGCGGACAGGGCCAAGGTCCTTTCCTCCTTTGCCCAGTCATTTCTGGTTGGGCAATTGCACCCTGCCCGGGACTTTCTAGGCCTCATGGCAGCCTGCACCAGCGTGGTCCATTGGGCCCACTGGCATATGCGTCCCCTGCAATGGGGACTGGCCCGCCAATGGTCACAGAGCTCCGGTCCTCTGGACCAGCCAGTGACAGTGACCCAGGAGATATGGAACGGTCTCCAGTGGTGGCTCGTTCCAGCTCATCTGCAGGGGGGTATCCCGTTTGTCCGCTCTGAGCCGACGGTCACTCTGACGACCGACGCCTCTCTGATGGGTTGAGGAGCTCAGAGCCCACGGCCTCTGGTCCCCTCAGGAGTCTCGATGCCACATCAACCTGCTGGAGCTTCAAGCGGTCCGACTAGCCCTCACTGCCTTCGCTCCATTTGTGCAGGGTCAAGTGGTCGAGGGCCAGACGGACAACACCACGACCATGTATTACCTCAACCAGCAGGGCGGGACGAACAACTTGCCCCTGTGCAAGAAAGCTCTCCGCACTTGGTCTCTCGTGATCAGCCTGGAGGCGGATCTTGTAGCCATCCATGTGGCAGGAGCCTCCAACAGTCTGGTCGATGCCCTAAGCCAGATAGGCGCTGCATCTCACGAGTGGTCTCTCCTGCTGGAGGTAGTACAAGATCTGTTCTCTCACTGGGGTATCCCTCAGGTGGACCAGTTTGCCTCCAGGGAGAATGCGAAGCTGAGGCTGTTTCCCGCCCACCCCCCCTCAGCAGGGCTCGCTGCAGGGGGATGCCTTTTCCAGGCCGTGGACCCCGGGCCTCTTCTGCGCCTTCCTTCCATTCCCCTTGATCCACAAGGTGCTTCTCAAGGTGAAGAGGGACCAGGCGCAGGTGATTTCTGGTAGCCCCAGACTGGCCCCGCCAGTTCTGATATCTAGATCTCCTCAACTTCAGCTCCAGGCTCCCGAGGCTGCTTCCAGCCCTCCCGGACCTGATCTGTCAACAAGGGGAAGGTGCTCCATCCGGACCTTCAATCCTTGCACTTGATGGCCTTGTTCCTGAGCGGCTAGAGTTCCAGGCCTTGGGTCTTTCCAACGAGGTCCTCAACGTTAAGGCATCCCGTAAGGAATCGACCAGAAAATGCTATGCCTTCATATGGAAGAGATTCTCCATTTGGTGTCAGGGCAAGGGGTTGGACCCTTCCTCCTGTTCATTGGCTAGCATTCTGGACTACCTGTGGTACCTTTCTCAGCTAGGGCTTCGGTCGACGACCCTCAAGGTGCACCTGGCAGCCATCTCTGCTTACTGGACGCGGGCCGCAAGCAGTCAGTGGCACAGGAGAAGGTGGTTGGGCGCTTTTTCAAAGGCCTTGATCACATATCCCCTCCGGTGCGAGAACCTCCACCTCCGTGGGATCTACTGCTGGTATTGGCTAAGCTCATGGGTAAGCCATTCGAACCGATGCACAGGTGTGACATCTCTCACCTATCGCGGAAGGCCGCCTTCTTGGTGGCTATCCGTCAGCCAGAAGGATGGGAAGCTTCAGGTGCTTTCCATCGAGTCTCCTTATCTGGTCTTCCACAGGGACAAGGTTGTCCTGCGCCCCACCGAAATTCCTTCCGAAGGTGGTGTGGAGTTTCACCTTAACCAAGTGTTGACTCTGCGGTGTTCTACCCCAGTCACACCTCGGAGGCGAACATAGGCTCCATACTTTGGACCCTAGAGGCGCTCTCTTATAAGGGTGGGCGGCTGAAGTTAGGAGAGAGGATTCGCCAGCTGTTTATCACCTATGCTGAAACGCTTTACAGACCTGCAGCCAAGCGGACGATAGGCAGGTGGGTCACCTCCTGCATAGATCTCTGCTATAAGTTGGCAGGCATGGAGCCTCCCAAGGGATCAGAGCTCATTCTACCCGCCATACCGCTGCTTCGGTGGCTGCTTCCAGGGACGTCCCTATCCAGGAAATCTGCAGGGCTGCTACCTGGAAGTCAGCACACACCTTCATTACCCATTACCACATCGACCTAGAGTCACGCCGGGATGCTGGTTTTGAGACCTCGGTTCTCCAGTCCTTATTCCCTAAGTAGGGGGTGCGCGCCTTGCCTCCCTCCTCCCGGAGAACTGCTAGGAGTCTGCCAATAAGTATAGATTGAACAACATATCTACGTCCCTAGAAATACAGGTTACTCACTTGTAACAGGAGTTCTAGGGACATGGATATGTTGTTCATCCACACTGTCTGGCAGGTATCCTTGCCACATTAAATCTTGCCGGAAGGTCTTCAGGCTGGCTCCTCCCACCCACCCGGGTGGTAAAACTCTCGGCTCCGCCCCATGACGCCAGATCTTCCTTACCGCTTGGAAGCTCAGGTTCCCTCCTTAACGCTCTGCGTATAAGACTGGTTCTAATTCTTCGGTTTTCGAATTTAAAGTTTTGCTTAAAGACTTGGTCTTCTTTCCCTGGCGGCTGCGATGGACAATCGACTACCGGTTTCGGAGATGCCCCTGCGGGCAGAAGATGTCTCTATTGGATCCGCACTCCGCGTCGCGTCTACTGTCTAGGCCTGGGCACAACCACGCAGGCCTGCGACCTGTGCTCTTCCTTTTAAAACCTCGTCCTCCGAAGACCGTGCTGCCGTTTACAACTGGGCGTCGAAGCGTTTTCCTCCGGTGAAGTCAAAAGAGGCCCGGTCGGCGGTTTCAGCGGCGGCCAGGCTTTCGGCGGATCAGCTTTCGAGCAGATGATGGAGTCCTCGAAGAAGGCGGCCTTGGGCAGCTACTACCTCGGCTTTCTTGACATTTGTCCGCTCTCTCTCGGTGCCTCTTATTCAGCTTCCTTTTAGGAGCTTTGTCTGACCCTCTCTACTAAGGTGAGGGACCAACTTCTGCTGGACCGTTTTCAGTCCAAAAGAGAGACAAGGGTAAGTCCCACCGTCAACGCTCTTGGGATCGGGAAGATCCCTCTCCCGAGGTTGTCGGCCCGTCGACTTGACCACTGGTCTCCACGGTGTCCCGTCAGGCCAGTTGACCGAGACTCCGTCGGCAACGGTCGAGATTTTTCTTGACCCGTTGGACGGGTTGTCGGCAGGAGAAGCCAAGAATCCCCTCTCCCCGGTTCCCCCAGTGGGAGTTGAGGACCCCTTGGCTTGTCTGTGCCTCCGGTTCCGGAGCCTTCGGTTGAACCCTCCGAACCGAGGGGAGTGCCGGTTCCCCACGACACCTCCCCGCACCGTCCTCGGGAAAGCCGAGGGTCTCGGTCTCGGACTTCTTCGCGGTCCAGCCGATCCCGCTGTCATAAGCAGTCTCGGTCCGGTGCCGGCGCTCATCCTCTTCCTCCTCCTCGGACGAGGCTTGACGTAAGTTGCATCGGCGATATGAGGACCTCATGTGGCAACAACTCCTTCTGACTAGGAACAAGCCCGGCGCCATCGCCTTCCCGGCCATTCGTGGCTGTCACGGGCGGCGGCACAACCCCTCGTTTTATCCGAGGCCTGTTCCCAGGCGGTTGTTCGACCAAAACCAGCTGCCCACCGATTCCGGTGGAACCTCCGCCTCCACAGCCGTTAGTTGGGGCTCCGACCAAGATTCTCGGTCGGCTCAGGGACTGCCCATAGGCTGTCTGTCACCCTCACTCCCGATCGACCTCGGCAGGTGAGGGTGGCTCAGGCCGAGGCAGCTCTTTGAGGACTCTTCGAGTCGAAGACAATTCCTCCCTTTTCTCCAAGCGAATGGACTTGGAGTCCTCAGGAGGACAGTCGGTGGGCCATGGCCCGTCGTCCTTCTGGGATTGCTTCGGCTCATCTCGGAGTCCACGGGATGAAGCTCGAACCCGTTCAAGCGGGCCAGGTATCCCTCACAGAGATTCTGGACCGGGGATTCCCCTCTAGGAGCCTTTCGATTGGCAGAGGCCATAGTGGGCCCACGGCCTTGGAGCTCTGGCAGCGCCCTGCTTCCTGCCCTCAGCCGGCCAGGATGGCCAGAGTATCTTGATCCCTCTGAGTTCCCTGTCGGTTTTGAACACCCCTCGGCGAGGGGTTGTTACCGACAGCGTTTTCCAGCGTGCGGGAAGCGCTAGGGATATGGACAAACCTCCGAGAAGGAGTCCAAGAAATTGGACTATGCTGAGCGAAAAGTCGCTGCGTCCTCCCTCGGCCATAGCAAGAGCCAGTTGACCATCCTCATGGCACATTTCTCCATGCCCTGTTGGGCTCCTGGGCGAGTGGTCCCTCATCTTCCGGGATCTGCAGACCACGGTTAGGCAGGTGCTCGGGACCAGGACAGAGCAGTGGCCAAACAGCAGCTTCAGACTGCTTTGGACATTGGGGACTCATGTGCCAGGTCTGTGGCGGCGCGGTGGCTATCGTCGTGGGGCTTAGCTGAGGATATCCACCTGCCCGGATGACAGCACAAGTTGGCGGATGTCCCCTTCTTGGGGACCGACTTCTTGACTCTGGGGTGGAAGGTCACCTGCAGAGGATCGAGCAGTCCAATGCCACCTTGGACTCTGTCTCATCCGCCCAGAAGGACAAGGCAGCAAACCACAGCCTAAGCCCTTTCGTCCCTCTCGCCGCGGCACGTCCGGCCAACAGCGTCAGGGCCCAGCAGGCTCGGGCTTGGCATCCCAAACCCAAGCCGGGGCTTCCTCCAACAGGAAGCAGGAGGTAAGGCCAGGAGGTCCGGCGGTCCCTCCTCAAGCCTGCCCAGTAGCGGGCTGAGGGTGTCGCCCCAACCCCGTCACCTCACCTAGGTTCCCCGTGAAGGCAGCTCCGTCACTTCCTTTCCGCCTGGTCCGTTATTACCACGGACAGGTGGGTGTTGGAGGTGGTGGGAAAAGGCCTGCCCTTAGGTCGAGCAGGCCCCGCCCTTCAGAGCCGTCGCACCTCGGTGGGCATCGGGATCCGCAGTCTCATCGCTCTCCTCCTCCAAAAGGAGGTGATCAGGGAGGTGGCGGACCCTCCCTCAGAACCGGGGTTTGTGTCCAGGTACTTCCTGGTTCTGCAAGCGGGCCGAGGTGCTGGCGCCCCCATTCTGAGCCTACGACCTAAACAAGTTCCTACGGTCTCGAACCTTCAGGATGGTCACTCTGGCTCAGATAATACCATCCCTGGAACCCGGTGTGTGGTTCTGCTCTCTGGTCCTGCAGGGCCAGCGTTCTTTCACGTCCCTATCCGTCCGTCACATCAGAGAGATTCGCTCGCTTTCGGCGGAGGATCCCTTCAGTTCGAGCCATGCCCTTGAGCCTGTCTCCAGCTCCCAGGGTCTTAGCCAAATGCATAGCAGTGGTGACAGCTTTCCTCTTGACGCCCGAGGTCGAGTGTACCCTTACCTGGGCGATTGGCTGATAGCAGCCCCCCTCAGACAGGAGGTGGAGCGGTCCAGAGATCTGGCCCTCAGGTTTGCTCTCAAATCGGCCTTCTCATCAGCGAGGCCAAGTGAACTCGAGCTGAAGCAGGTGATTCTTTTCATCGGGCAGAGCTCGACTCTCTTGAGCCAGAGCATGGCTCCCGCGAGGACAGGGCCGAGGTTCTTTCCTCCTTGCCCAGTCATTTCTGGTTGAGCAATCGCACCCTGCCGGGACTTCCTGCCTCCTGGCGGCCTGCACCAAGCGTGGTCCGTTGGGCACGCTGGCACATGCGCCTCTCCAGTGGGGACTGGCCAGCCAGTGGTCACAACGCTGCGATTACATTGGACCAGCTAGTGACTGTGACCCAGGGGATGTGGGCAGCTCTCCGGTGGTGGACCGTTCCAGTTCATCTGCAGGAGGCATCCCATTTGTCCGCCCGAGCCAACAGTCTCTCTATCGACCGATGCCTCTCTGATGGGTTGGGTTGCCCATCTGAGGGAACACCAGGCGCCACGGCCTCTGGTCCCAGCGGGATCCCGATGCCCATCAACCTGCTGGAGCTCCGAGCGGTCCGCCTAGCTCTCACGCCTTTGCTCCATTTCTCCGAGGTCAAGTGGTCGGGGTCAGGCGGACAATACCCGCGACCATGTACTATCTAAACTGCCAGGAGGTGGCGCTCCATGCTTCTATGCAAGGAAGCTCTCTGATTTGGTCACTCGTCGCAGCTTGGAGGCGGATCTCTAGCCATTCATGTGGCAGAGCCTCCAACACCCTGGCCCGATGCCCTGAGCCGGATAGGGGCTGCATCCCACGGTGGTCTCTCCTGCCGGAGGTAATACAAGATCTGTTCTCCCATTGGGGCACACCTCAGGTGGACCTGTTTGCCTCCAGGGAGAGCGAAGCTGAGGCTGTTCCATGCCCGCCCCCCTCAGCAGGGATCGCTGCAGGGGGATGCCTTCTCGAGGCCGTGGACCCCGGGCCTTTTCTATGCCTTCCCCCCATTTCCCTTGATACACAAGGTGCTTCTCAAAGCAAGGAGGGACAAGGCGCAGGTGATTCTGATGGCCCCAGACTGGCCCCACCAGATCTCCTCAGCCTCAGCTCCAGGCTCCCGAGGCAGCTTCCAGCTCGCCTGGACCTGCTCTCAGTGAGTCAGGGGAAGGTGTTCCATCCGGACCTTCAATCCCACCCTGATGGCCTGGTTCCAGGCGGCTGAGTTCCAGACCTTGGGTCTTTCAGCGAGGTCCTCAATGTAAGTTGGCGTCCCATAAAGAGTCGACCAGGAAATGCTATGCCTTCAAATGGAAGAGGTTTCCATTTGGTGTCAGGGCAAGGGCTTGGACCCTTCCTCCTGTTCCTTGGCAAGCATCTTGGACTATTTATGGTCCCTTTCTCATCAAGGGCTTAGGTCGATGACCCTAAGGGTGCACCTGGCAGCCATCTCTGCTTACCGGCGCGGGCGAGGGGCAATCGGTGGCCGAAGAAGGTGGTCTGGCACTTTTCAAGGCCTTGATCACATTTCCCCTCCGGTGCGAGAACCTCCACCTCCGTGGGATTTACTGCTGGTACTGGCAAAGCTCATGGGCAAGCCATTCGAACCATGCACAGGTGTGAACTCTCTCACCTGTCGTGGAAGACCGTCTTCTTGGTGGCTATCACGTCAGCCAGAAGGATGGGAGAGCCCCAGGCGCTCTGCATCAAGTTTCCTTACCTGGTCTTCCACAGGGACAAGGTTGTCCTGCACCCCCACGAAATTCTTTCGAAGGTGGTGTCGAGTTTCACCGTAACAGTGTTGACTCTGCGGTGTTCTCCCCATTCACCTCGGAGGCGAATACAGGCTCCATACTTTGGACCCTAGAAGGCTCGCTTATTATAAGGGCGGCTGGGAGTCAGGGAGAGGTTAGCCAGCTATTTGTCACCTACGCTGAGAGCGCACCTGACAGACCTGCAGCCAAGCGGACGATAAGCAGGTGGGTCACCTCCTGCATAGATCTCTGCTATAGTTGGTGGGCATGGAGCCTCCCAGAGGGATAAGAGCTCATTCTACCGCCATACTGCTGCATCGGTGGCTGCTTCAGGGCGTCCCTATCCAGGATACTCTGCAGGCTGCTACCTGGAGAGTCAGCACACCTTCATCACCCATTACCACATGAGCCCTTGAGTCACGCCGGGATGCTGGTTTGGGGCCTCGGTTCTCAGGCTCTATTCCTAAGTAGGGGGTGTGCTACTTGCCTCCCTACTCCCGGAGAACTGCTAGGAGTCTGCCAGACAGTGGGGATGAACAACATATCCATGTCCTAAAATACAGGTTACTCACCTGTAACAGGAGTTCTAGGAATGGTATATTGTTCATCCTACATTCCCACCCGACACTCGGCCCGGAGCACAACCTGAGCTGCGGGCCAGATCTGGCGTCATGGGGGCAGGGCGAGTTTACCACCGGGTGGGTGGCAGGAGCCAGCTTGAAGACCTTCCGGCAAGATTTAAAGCGGCAAGGATACCTGCCAGACAGTATGGATGAACAACATATACCATTCCTAGAACTCCTGTTACAGGTGAGTAACCTGTATTTCTAGGAGTGGTATATGTTGTTCATCCACACAACCCAGCTGACCTCCCCGGCTTCGACGCGCAACCTGGCTTCCAGTGGGCTAGATCTGGCTGTCATAGGGTGGAGCCGAGAGTTTTACCACCTAGGTGGGTGGGAGGAGCCAGCTTGAAGACCTTCCAGCAAGTTTTAAAGTGGCAAGGAACCTGCCAATAAGTGTGGATGAACAACATATACCACTCCTAAAACTCCTGTTACAGGTGAGTAACCTGTATTTTTTCTCTACCTAGACGACTGGCTTTTGGCAAGCCCGTCAAGGCAGGAGACACAAAAGGCGGTTTCCACAGCCTCTCAGTTCCTCACTGCCATGGGGGTTCTGCTGAACTTGGAGAAGTCACAACTTCAGCCTTCTCAGCAGCTTCTCTTCATGGTCACCCTCTTGGATACAACAAAAGCAAGGGCGTTTCTCCCAGAGTATAGGAGGAATGACATTCCCCTGGTGGCTCGCCTTCATCAGAGAAAACAATCTTGTGCGAGCTCACTCCATGCAGCGGATGTTAGACCTTATAGCTTCGTCCATTTTCACAGTGCCTCTAGCTTGTCTGCACATGAGGACCACTCAGTGGATGCTCAACGCACAGTAGTCCCCAGCTACACATCTGCCATCTTACCCCACCCGGGGGGGGGGGGGGCTCATAGGCAGAACCTTCACACCCATGGGGTGTGGACTCAAGAGGAATCTCATCTTCACATCAGTGTTCTGGGGATGAGGGCAGTCCTGTACGCCGTAAGAATTCTAGAAGCGGTCAGCCACAAGATGATTCTTCTTCAGGCGGACAACAAATCTGTGATGTACTACTGTACATCAACAAACAAGGCAGCATGAGACTTCCGATTGACGTCACACACTAGATGGCAGCCTAACTTGCAACTCCGGAGGCCAGGGGCTATTAAATATTAAATCTAAGAACATCCGGCATTACTTTGAGCTTTCTCTTTGCTTCCACAACGTCTTCTATCCCTGCTACGATGGGGAACACTAAAAAAAAAAAAGGATTTGGAGACTTCAGTTAGAAGATCAGCTTCTTAGTCGGGCACTCAGCCTGTTAGCCCAACCACATCCCGATCCTCAGTGTTGACCGCGTTCACGAATGAAGACGCTGACTGTGGCTCAGAAAAAATCTTACATCGCATCGAATCAAAAATAACAGGCCTGCAAAATGATTTTAAAAAGCTAGAGTCCTGGTCTATGGCTGTTGAGGTGATCTGGATGCTTTACAGAGTGAACATATGGCCTTTGGCAGCTCGCTAGCATTTCTGCTTCAAAGGGAGAAGGAGCTTACCTTACGAGCTGAAGATGCAGAGGCGAGGACAAGAAGAAATAATGTTCGTGTTTTTGGTACCACCGAAGGGGTAGAACAGGCTGTCATTATAGCCTACTTGGAATGTTGGTTAAAACAAGAGCTTTCACTGGAGGAAGATGTACAACTTGAAAAAGAAATAGCACATAGGGCTGTAGCTCCCAAACCGGGAGCCCCTCCAAGATCAGTTCTAATTAAGTTTCTGCAGTTTCCCATGAAGTAAAAAATATTGCACTTGGCTTAGAACAAAAAAGATATAAATCTTGATGGTCAAAGAGTTTATTTTGATCAAGATAACCCCCCCTCTAATGTTGGCAAAAAGGAAAAAAAATCCTTTTATTAGTACGTGCACTCAGGGACAAATGGCTGAAAGCTTTTTTGAGATATTCAGCCAGGCTGTGGGTGCAGGATAAAGAAGGGACTCCTGTCTATGACTAGCTTCTTCAAGCGATTCCAATGCTGGAAGCACTAGGTATTCAGATTCCAGACACCAGTGAGGAACAAGCACAACAAGAAATAGAGGGTTTGCTTTGAGCCATCGCCCCTGGAGGTCGACTAATACACAGGAGGAGGGCTGACTCCCTTTTGCCACTTCACATGGATGTAGCTAGAAGGATCACCCCAAAACAACATGCAACCTGAATCAGGACTTGAAGTTTTTCTTGTTTGGTTACCTTTCTACGCCATGATGAGGTGTGGAATTCACTCCATGAGGCTCCTCATTTGGGCCTTGTTGGTGGGGGGCTGAAAGTAGAGCCATGTAAGTTTATCTGAGTTCATATTTCTCCATCGTCACTTGGGGCAATATAATTTGCAAACCAGAACTCTCTTGCATTAGGCATTGTTTCTGCAGTTCCCAAGAGGGGAACGGACTGCTCCATTGTGGCACCATCTAATCGACCCCACCATCAGCTCGAACTTGGATCTTCCCCGCAAGTACTGTTTAAGATTACTTTTTGGTGCCTTTTTCTTTTATTTTAAGTGACAAGACTGTGTACCTCGTTTTACATGCAGAGGGGGCTGAATTCGGGGAGTATTGTTTCCTCTTCGATCTAGCCTAATTTACTTTACCCTCTAGTTTATGACTAAGCATTGCAAGGAGAAAAAATACCTCTCCAGATGGAATTAAAGAGCATATCAGACTTTAGTTGATTTGGACTGTTTATTTATTCATTCTAGGATTACAAATATCTTTGAGCGCCAGGCAGCTTATTTACTAAGGTTCCACGTCAGTAGGGAGGGTTACAAACAGTTGCAGGGAAACCGACATGTCATACAGAATATTTCAGAACAGATGTACATGTGTTTACATTATAGTATAGGACAATTAAGCTTCAGTTATATACACATTAAGCAAAGCCTGATCAGAGGCAGAGGGAAGAGAAGTGAGGGGGGAGGAAGAACCAAGAGGGAGAGAGCAGCCAGGCAGCCTTGTAAAGTTGCAGTTCGATGGGGGGAGAAAGAGTCTTAGAAAGGGGAGGGAGGGGCAAAGGCAGGGAGGAGGGTGGTAAGAAGGGGTTGCTAGAGGTGTCAGTGAGGGGAGGTCCAAGAAGGGAGGGGAATAGACTAGTGGAGGTCCTGAAAGGGACCTGAAAATTAGGTGGAGCAATCACAGGCGTTTTCAGTTAGGAAGTGAGTTCAGAGCTTGTGTTTGAACTCTGCAAGTTTAGGAAGGGTAGCTAGACTGTTGGGCCATTGAACCAGGAAGGTGCTCTGCTACCAAAGGCGCGTTGGCATTGCATGGTCCGGCACTGTTGGACTAGTAGGAGTTCAGTGGATGAGGTGCGCGTATGTTGGGTCTTTGGAGATTTGTGAAGCAGACAACACAGACCGTTCAGCATGAACCCAAGTAGAATCTTTTTAGTGAGAAGACCGGTGTGGTATTTAATTCTCCCAGATAGATAGAGCCATCTAGTGTGTTTATCGAGATTGCAGGTGTGGGATGCCCCCATCTGGAGTCTACAAGCATTGTATAGCGCAACAGTGAGCAGTATCGGTAGCAGCTCCGTAAATGACAGGGCCATAGTCGATAATAGAGAACACTGAACTGTGAATCGCCAGATTGAGAGCTTCAGGTGTTAGACATTTTCTGAGTCGATAGAGAAGACCAATCCTAGCATTGACGGCTCTGGCTACATTTTCGATGTGGGGTGTATAGGTGAGGTGACTATCTAGGGTGACCCCAAGATACTTGAAGTGGTGTATTTGTTTAAGGGCGTCATCTTGGCTATTTCTGATAGTGAGAGCATGTCTGTTGCATCTGCTGCGGGCAGAGGAGAACAGGATTTTTGTCATCTTGTAGTTTAGCGCTAGTTTCTGTTTGGAGAACCAGTGCTCGACATCCAGGAAACCATTCTGTAGGTTGCTTTCGAGCACGTGTGGGTGAGGGTGGCTTGCAAAAGTGACAGCATCATCCACATAGAGCAGTGTGCGCAGGTGGCAGGCAGATGGTAAATTGTTAATGAAGATGCTGAATAGTAGGGGACCCAGAATTGAGCCCTGGGGTACACCAGACCAAACTGGTTTTTGGTCTGAGATAGCGTTGGAAATCTTCACGCATTGTGATCTATCTCCAAGATAGCTTGTAAACCAGGACAGTGAATCAGGAGAGGCCAGTTAGAGAGAGAAAGAGCTGATTAAGGAGGAGCTGGTGATTAATCATGTCGAAGGCCTTGGTTAAGTCTATAAAGACTGCCCCCACAAGACTACCTTGGTCAATAGATTGTTGGACGGAGCTGGTGAGTTCTAGGAGAGCAGTGGTGGTGCTGTGACCTTTTTCTAAAACCATGTTGTTCGCACTGCAGGGAGTACTTATTGAGGTAGTCCACTAGTTGGTTGGCAACAATACGCTTGAGTATTTTTGAAAGGGGAGGGAGGATTGATATAGGCCTATAGTTACTATGTAGCTCACGGTCCCCAGCTTTATGAACTGATGTAACAATGGCTGTTTTCCAAACCTGTGGGAACTGAGACAGTGACAGAGAGAGAGAGTTTAAGGATCTTAGTGATAGGTGGGAGTACTTCCTCAGCAGTAAGTGCGATTAGTTTGAGGTCTAGGGAGTCCCCACTATGCCGTGACATACCCAGCACTTTGCTCAGTAGTTTTCCCAACTTGGGCAACAGAGATGTGTTTAAAGTAGAAAAGAGGGTGATCATTTGTCTTGTTCTCCTGCTGTTGCGCAGACTTTAAGGTGGTATCATCAAAGAAATCTAAATGAAATTTAATTTAATTTTGATACAGTTTTGTGATAAGTTATAATATGATGCTATCAAAGGTTATACTCATTGGAGTAGTTTTAAGATTGGGTCTAGCAATACAGCAGAGAACGTTATTTTGTTTTTACTCACCCACCCCACCCCCCCCGAAGAAGGAGGGGAGATCCGGGTGGAGGGGGAGAGTTTCTTATAAAGTAATGACCACTTGTTAGTCAAAAGGTGTATATATACAGTTACCCACTTTAAAAGTTTTAATTATTACTTGATGCGGCTATATTATATTAAAGGATGTTTTTGGATAAACTTGTATTGAGCGAGCCTCGGGTCAGCGGTACGTTGCTGGGCCGCCTGTCATCCGGGATATTTTAGGAAGAGAAGGCGCACACTCACAAGTATAGACTTGTGGATTTGTCCTTTGGCACATTAAGTACCATACCCTTCTACTACATTTCTTGGGAGGAGAACACTACCTCTCCTCGAGCCCACTCCTGTAGTATTGGGCTCCGTAGGGTGGGATAATCCAACACCTTGGAGGCGAATTCCAGCTTATTTTGCCCCAAATTCCCTCCTGTTGAGGGTTTTTCTACTAGTTACACCTAGGTCCCAGGTTGGGGCCTTTACTTCATTAGGATATGTGTTTTTTGATGTTGTTTCTGTCTCAATGTGGTCTGTCTATTTTTTTTTTTTATTATCATTAAACAAGAGTAGACTTCATATGGGGGGTGGGAAGGGATTAAGCAAGCAATAATGCCCAACAGGGTGGGCGGTATTGGGCAATACCGGACCGCCCAGGGGTGTAATGAGGCCCGACGCCGCAGGTGGAGGTCCTTATATCCCCTGGGCAGTCCAGTATTGCCCATACCGCCCACCCTGGAGGGCATTATTGCGCTTAGAAAATGGGCTCCCTTTACCACTTTTATCTGTGATTTAAAAAAGCAATGTAAAAAAATTAAGTAAAAATGTTTTACTGTTTGTCTTGTATAGTAGTCCCTCCATCTTTTTTTTTTTTGTTTCATGTCCTGTTGGCTGCTCGAGAGATCCATTCTGTTGTCGTCATCCCCTCCCCAAAAAAAAATGTTTTTTGAAATGCTTCATGAGCAGTCTGTCGGGATCTGTTTTAGTATTTAATTAAAAATGTAAGGTTTTTGTCCTACTTGCACGGCTCTGTTTTTTTCAGTTGATGCCGATGCAGGTCGTAGACACGGAAGCGCTTGTTGTAAATAGCCCGTTTCATTTGAATGAATGGAGCGTGAGCAGCCATGGTGGTCAACAGAGATTGTATCTAAGAGAGACTGGGAAAACGGGCTAGATTGTAGGAGCTGGAGGACGAGTGGGGAGAGCGCTGGCAAAGATAAGGTATTGCTAAAAAAGAAATTTTGTACTAAAGAAGCTGAAGCTGTAGCTAGTATTTGCCGGCAGCACCTCTCGCTTCGCTATGCGACAAAAATTGGCGATTTTATTTTGAAATTCTGTGTTTTTAGCCAATTGGAGAGAGGGATAGATGTGCCCAAGAGTCATACAAGTAATGGGGCATCCTGATTTGGACCTTGTTTTCGACCGGGCGTCTATTGAAACTTAAGGTACCCCCCTGCTGTAGCTCTCAGCCAATCAGAGAGCTCCTACAATCTAGCCCATTTTCTAATGGGGTGATGAATAACGAGTATTACAATGGCATCACTTAATTTATGTTCACTAAATGTTAAAGGTTTGAACAATGTAGTGAAAAGAGCCAGAACGTTACAGGAATTAAAAAGGGTGAACTGTGATATTGCATGCATCCAAGAGACTAAGCTGTCTAAAAGTGAACGCAATAAATTAAGACGATCCTGGGTGGGCTCTGTTTTTTCTGATTCCCATCCTTCTGCGTCCAAATCAAGCACAGCTATTTTAATTAAAAGGGGACTTCCATTAAAAATATCAAGAGTTCAAAGAGAGGGAAATGGGTCAATGGGTTCTTCTCACAGGTGCATTCTGTGGACAAACTCTGCATATCATTTCAGTTTATGCTCCTACCCCTTTGGCGTTTTTTTTAATTTTTTTTCAGGGCATTGTTCAAACTAATAGCTGGCCTCCCTGCAGGTCAGTAGATTCTTATGGGGGACTGGAATTGTGTTGAGAGCTGTGCTCTGGACAAGAGCCCACCGATTAAAAAAGGGCCAGCGTCCAGCTCCAGGCTCTTGCGGACCTTTTCCTCGGAGGTGGGGTATTAGATGTTTGGAGATGGCAAAATCCCAAGGGGAAAGATTATACTTTTTACTCCCCAGCAACGAATTCCTATTCAAGAATTGATCAAATTTATACCTTTAAAACCGAGGTACATAACTTTTATAATGTTGTTATTCATCCATTCTCCTTTTCAGACCATGCTGTGGTCCAAGTTAAGGTTGGCTGGGGTCTACATAATAGTAGAGGAGCCTGGAGACTGGACCCAGGAGTGTTAACAGATGAGGCCTTCTTTGCTTCTGTGAAAGAAACCATTAAGTTATAATTTGATGTGAAAATATGGAGGTTGATACCCCTTTAAAATTTATCTGGGATGGTCTTAAGGCCGATCTTCCTGGACATAAGTCTCCACCACTCATTCACACTAATGGGATCTGCGCCAGAGGCACTAGGACCCATGGGGAGCAAACTTTTTTGTTAGAAGGTCGGCGCCTGAGACGGAACCGCGAGCCTCAGCTCGTGCAGTAATGAGTACCTCGGCGTCGACCTTCCAACTGTCTCAGTTCCTTTTTTCCCGCCGTCAAGTGCACTTCAGTGACGACGTCACTCGCCCGCCGGGAGTCAAACTTCAAACTAGCAGCATAGTTTTCAGTTTTATTGTTTTGTAGTAATATCTCGAATAAGTATCGCTTAGTTTATTATTCTTATTTACCAAAGAAGTCTCAGCCTACATTGGGAGTCGACCATGAAGCGGAGTCAGGTGGCGGTAGGGAGACTTCGTATGAAAACTGTTCAGTCAGCCGGGCTGGGTCGGTCTGCCCGCCTTCTCCGGAAGAGTCTGACAACGGTCGGTCAGTGCCGAGGGTGGGCAGTCCTCGGCTTATGTAAAGTAAGCGGTCGCATTCTCAGCACTGTTCGACCTCGAGCTCTTCTTTGGCCCACATGTCAAAAAAGAGAAGACATCACTCGAGGATGCCGTCTGATATGTCTGCGCGTAGACGGTCAGTTATTGGAGCTAGTTGCCAGTCTCCTCCTTCAGAGTCGACAGCTTCTGTTTCTGGTAGCCGACATCTTCGACATGAGAGTCCTACCCCGCCCTCTAGTAGGTCTTCAGATGAGCAGTTTCATCACTGGGCTGCTCTTATGGAGCAATGGGCTCGGAGGTTGGTCCAGCTGCCTGGCCCGATCACTCAGGGGCCTTCGGGCTTCTTGGGAGATCAGGTAGGGCGGTTGAGCCTCCCTAGTCGCGCGGCACCATCTTCGGTGCCATCGACTCTGTGCTTAGGTGTTCCCCGCCTCATATGGCTGCGGCGCAGGGGGCCACACCGATGCCTCTGTCTCCTGCTCGTCTTCCTCCTTTCTCCTCAAATCTTGTTTTTCGAAGTCTTGAGGTGCTGCTGGCCGCGCCCAGCATCGATGGCTACTCGGCTGATTGAGTTTCTTGGTGCGTGCGCATCGTCGGCACCGTCCTTGGCACCCTGCGCTTTGCCGGCGCCGTATGGCTTCGCGGCACCGTCCGGCCTCTCGCTGCCGTCTTTGGTGCCGTGCGCCTTGTCGGCGCCATGTGTTTCATCAACGCCGTGCGTTCTTTCGGCGCCCTGCGTTTCTGCAGCGCCGAGGGTTGTTAGGGCGTCGTCCACCTTTCAGGACTCCTCCTTTAACCCTTTTCCTTCTTCATTTCCCTCTGATTTTCACTCCTTTCCTGTCCATGCAGTCCCTCCTTGAGTGTCAGGAGATGATTTTGAGCCTGACCCAGACCTTAGGCTGGGTGATGAAGTGGAAGGAACAGGATCTATTCCTGCTGCAGAGCCTGTGGTCGAGGACCTGTCTTTTAAGTCTCTGCTGAAAAACTTGATTTCCACTCTTTCTCTCCAAACTACAGATATCGATCCTGGGAAACTGTTGAGACTCCAATCCCTCCATGTTCCAGAGATCCCTATGGATTTGACTCCTCCAGTACAGCCCTCCTTTGAGACGCTGTCTCAAATGGTATGGAATAATCCAGCTCTCATTCCTTCGGTGGCTAAGTCCATAGATAGGAAATACTCAGCCCCCAAGGATCAATCGATTTTGCCGTCCCAAGCCTTTGCGGATCCTATTGTAGTCTTGGCAGAGAACGATAAGGTCGTCCTTCCCCAGACTGCTACAGCTCGACCTATTAACAAAGAATCTCGTAAGACAGACATTTTAGGTAAGAGAGTCTTTGCTGCTTCCACCCTAGGTATGTGTATTGCCAGCTACCAAGGCTATTTCTCTCAATATGGGTATATCCTTTGGCACTCACTCAAACAAATGGTTGAAGCTGAACCGGAATCGGACACAAATTCAGAGCTTCTTCAAACCATAACCAGGGGTATCGAATCCAATAACCAGCAGGTTAAAGCAGCTATGGATGTTTTCGATACTGCTTCCCGAGCGGCGGCGGCGGGCATTTGTACCCGCCTTCATACCTGGCTGTGCACTTCAGGTTTCACGAATGACGCACAGCAACAGGTAATGGCGTTGCCTTTTGATGGTGTGTATCTCTTCGGCCCTCAAGTAGAACAGGCTCTAGAGGCTACACAAAAGACTAGATCAGCCATTAAATTGGCTCGACCTCCTCCTGTCACCTCTCGAGGGGGTGTTAATAAATGCCAGTTTCATAACCGTCAGTCCTTTCAAGGCAAAGGCAGGGGAAGTTTTAATAAAAACGAAGCCCCCCAGCCTCAAAAGAAAATGCAACAGAAGGCGCAAGGACCCAAAGTGCCCAGTGCCACCTTCTAAGTTGTTGGCCCAAGTCCCACCTCAGCTGCCTGAGGTGGACTCTTCCTCAGTGGTGGGAGGTCGTCTGACACAGTTCTAAAATCAGTGGAAGTCCATAACCTCAGACGAATGGGTCCTCTGGATAATCCGCAAAGGGTATTCACTCAGTCTTGTGGAGACCCCTCCGGATCGTCCCCCAAGATGACAGCCCAGGCTGTCAGCTCTTCAGTCAGATCTTCTCGCGGACCAGATACAGGGCCTTCTGAACAACAGGGCAGTGGAAGTAGTTCCGCTGGATCAGTGGAACACAGGGTTCTACTCCCATTACTTTCTGGTTCCAAAGAAAACCGGGGGCACGCGCCCCATTTGGACCTCAGAAAACTAAACAAATTCCTTCCCAAGAAGAAATTCAAAATTATATCACTAGGAACCCTGTTACCTTTGCTTCATCAACACGACTGGTTAGCCTCCTTAGACGTGCAGGATGCTTGCCAGCACATTTCTATTCACCCAAAGCATCACAAATTCCTAAGTTTCGTGGCTCTGGGACAGCATCATCAGTTCAGAGTCATGCCCTTTGGGCTATCCTCTGCGCCACGAGTTTTTACAAAGTGTTGTGCAATTTTCACAGCGCATCTCAAAGTTAGGAATACAGGTGTTCCCTTATCTGGACGACTGGCTTCTAGCAGGTCCTTCCAGGCAGGGAACTCTGGACGCCGTAGCCACAGCTTCACGCTTTCTCACGTCCATGGGAGTCCTGCTAAACTTCAAAAAATCGCAACTGCAGCCCTCCCAGAGGCTCCTTTTTATAGAAACTCTTCTGTACACCTCCTGTGCGAAGGCTTTTCTTCCAGAGGACAGGAGGAGCGATATCCTTCAGATGGCCCGTAACATCGGGGAGAGCAGCTCGGTTTCAGCTCTCTCGATGCAGTGGATGCTAGGTCTCATGGCATCCTCAGTGTTCACTGTACCCCTAGCACACCTTCACATGAGAACTTCTCAATGGACGCTCAGTACTCAGTGGTCCCCAACCACTCACCCGCATTCCTTTCTTAACAAGGTGACAGAACCTCTAAAGAGATCACTCACCTGGTGGTCGCAAGAGAACAGTCTTCTAGAAGGGTATCCCTTTGCTCCTCTGGATCATCGGATTTCCATTACCACAGACGCGTCCCTGATGGGGTGGGGAGCTCACTGTCAGACTCTCCACACTCAAGGTACGTGGACTCGGGTAGAGTCCCAGCTTCACATAAATGTCTTAGAGATGAGAGCCGTCCTTCATGCAGTCCGGGCTTTGAAGGACATTCTCTGTCACAAGAACATTCTCCTTCAAACGGACAACAAAGCAGTGATGTATTACATCAACAAGCAGGGCGCTGCTCACTCTTACCCGTTATGCAGAGAAGCAATGAGAGTGTGGGAATGGTGCTTGCAGCACAAGTCTCTAATTCAAGTGGTCTACCTGACAGGAGTGCAGAACGAACTGGCAGATCGCCTCAGCAGAACAGAGACAGATCCTCAAGAATGGTCTCTCTACTCAACTGTAGCTCAGTCAATATTCGCAGAGTGGGGAACTCCAGACCTGGACCTTTTTGCATCCCCACTCAACAGAAAACTGCGCCTCTTCTGCTCCAGAAATCCAGGGCCTGACATTATCTGTCCGGATGCGTTCAGGCTGCAGTGGACAAAACGTTTTCTATACGCCTTTCCGCCTCTTCCTCTGATTCAGAGGGTACTTCTCAAGTTCGAATCCCAGGGGGACAAAATGATCCTCATTGCTCCCTTCTGGCTTCGACAGATGTGGTTTCCAGTACTCAACAGTATGTCGGCATCTCCGCCAAAACCACTTCCCCTTCAGACAAACCTCTTGACTCAGGGGCCTGTGGTCCATCCCAACCTGAGGTCGCTTCACCTTCGGCTCCTGAAGAGATAGAAGTGAACAGGTTCAATGTCTCTCGAAGGGTTTCAGATATTCTTGTGGCTGCGCGTAAGCCAGCCACTAGGAAAACTTACACAGCCAAATGGAAGCGTTTTTCGCTGTGCTGTGCGCAATCCTCTTTAAATCCTTTTTCCTGCCCACCAGATAAAGATCTTCCTGGACATAAGTCTCCACCACTCGTTCACACTATTGGGATCTGCACCAGAGGCACTAGGACCCATCGGGAGCAAACTTTTTGCTGGAGGGTCGGCGCCAGAGATGGAGCCGCGAGGAACGGCACCGCGAGCCTCAGCTCACGCGGTAATAACTATCTCGGCGTCGACCCTCCAACTGCCTCAGTTCCTTTTTTCCCGCCGTCGAGTGCGCTTCAGTGACGACGTCGCTCACCCGCCGCGAGTCAAACTTCAAACTAGCAGCATAGTTTTCAGTTTTTGTTATTTTGTAGTATTATCTCGATAAAGTATCGCTTAGTTTATACTTATTTTAACAATAAAGAAGTCTCAGCCTACTTTGATGGAGTTGACCATGAGCAGGTCAGGTGATGGTAGGGAGACTTCGTATGAAAGCTGTTCAGTCAGTCGAGCTGGGTCCGGTCCGCCGCCTTCTCCGGAAGGGGGGGTCTGACAACGGTCAGTCCAGTGCCCGAGGGGTGGGTGGTCCCCGCGGAAGCATAAAAATAAACGGTCGCATTCTGGCACTGTTGGCCTCGAGCTCTTGACCCACAGGTCTAAAGAGAGGCATCACTTGAGGTCGCCCTCTGATATGTCTGCGCATAGGCGTTCGGTTATCGGGGCTAGTTGCGGTCTCCTCCTTCAGAGTCACCAACCTCTGCTTCTGGTAGCCAATGGCTTCGACATCGGAGCCCTATCCTGCCCGCAAGTAGGTCTTCAGATGAGCAGTTTCATCAGTGGGCCGCTCTTATGGAGCAATGGGCTTGGAGATTGGTTCAGCTACCTGGCTCGGTCACCCGTGGGCCTTCGGGCTTATTGGGAGACCAGGTAGGGCAGTTGGACTTATCTGGTCGCAGCGGCACCTTCTTGGTGCCGTCGACTCAACGCTTAGGTGTCCCCATGGCTTCTGGCGCGAGGGGCCACACCGATACCCTTATCTCCTGCTCTTCTTCCTTCAAAACCTGTTTTTGAGTCTGAGGTGTTTTCGGCGCCCTTGGCGTCGATGGTGGCGTTCGCGCCATGCGTCTTCTGGCGCCATCCACGGCACCATGCGGTCACAGCATCATGCTGTGCCGCTATGGGTCCCTCGTGCCATGCGCCTCCGGGCCAGGGGCTCTCGGGGTTCCTCTGTCTTTCAGGACTCCTCCTTTCACTCTTTTCCTTCTTCCCTCTCTTCTGATTTTCATTCCTTTCCTGTCCATACAGTCCCTCCTGGACTGTCAGGAGATGACATTGAGCCTGACCCAGACCTTCGGTTGGGTGATGAAGTGGACGAAGCAGGATCTGTTACTGCTGCAGAGCCTGTGGTCAAGGACCTGTATTTTAAGTCTCTGCTAAAAAATCTGAGTTCCACTCTTTCTCTTCAGACTACAGACATCGATCCTGGGAAATTGTTAAGACTCCAATACCTTCATGCCGCGGAGATCCCTACGGATTTGACTCCTCCGGTTCAGCCTTCCTTCGAGACTCTGTCTCAAATGGTATGGAATAATCCTGCTCTCACCCCTTTGGTGGCTAAATCCATAGATAGGAAATATTCAGCCCCCAAGGATCGTCCCATTTTGGCATCTCAAGCCTTTGCGGATCCTATTGTAGTCCTGGCAGAGAATGATAAGGTCATTCTTCCTCAAACTACTACAGCTCGACCTATTAACAAAGAATCTCGTAAGATATAGACACCTTAGGTAAGAAAGCCTTTGCTGCTTCTACCCTAAGTATGCGTATTGCCAGTTACCAGGGCTATTTCTCCCAGTACGAATATATCCTGTGGCATTCTGTCAAGCAAATGGTTGAAGCTCTGCCGGAATCGGATACAAAGCCAGAGCTTCTTCAAACCATTACCAGATGTATCGAATCTAACAACCAGCAGGTTAAAGCAGCCATGGATGCTTTTGACACTGCTTCCCATTCAGCAACTGCTGGTATTTGCACCCACCGTCATTCCTGGCTGCGCACTTCGGGCTTCACGAATGACGCGCAGCAGCAAGTAATGGCGTTGCCCTTTGGTGCATATCTTTTTGGTCCTCAGGTAGAGCAAGCTCTAGAAGCTACACAGATGACTAGGTCAGCCATTAAGTTTGCTCGACCCCCTCCTGCCCCCTCTCGGGGGAATGTCAATAAACGTCAGTTTCATAATCGTCAGTCGCTTTCGAGGCAGAGGAGGTTTCCGCAAAACCAACCTGCTCCAACCTCAAAGAGAGCGCAACAGAAAGCGCAGGGCCCAAAGCACCCAGCTACCCTGATGAATTGCTGGCCCAGTCCCATCTCAGCTGCCCGAGGTGGGACTTTTCCTCTCCAGTGGAGGTCGCCTGATGCACTTCACAACCAGTGGAAGTCCATAACCTCAGACAAATGGGTCCTTCGGATAATTCGCGAGGGGTATTCACTCAATCTTGTGGAGACCCCTCCGGATCGTCCTACCAAACGGCAGCCCAGGCTGTCAACCCTTCAGTCAGACCTTCTCGCCGTCAAGATTCAGGGCCTTCTGAACAACAGGGCAGTAGAAGTGGTGCCGCTGCATCAACAAAACACTGGGTTCTACTCCCATTACTTTCTGGTTACAAAGAAGTCCGGGGGAATGCGCCCCATTCTAGATCTCAGAAAGCTAAACAAATTTCTCCCCAAGGAGAAATTCAAAATGATTTCTCTGGGAACCCTGTTACCTTTGCTTCATCAACACGACTGGCTAGCCTCCCTGAACATGCAGGATGCTTACCAGCACATTTCTATTCACCGAGGCATCACAAATTCCTGAGGTTTGTGGCTCTGGGACAACATTATCAGTTCAGAGTCCTGCCCTTTGGGCTATCCTCGGCGCCGCGAGTTTTTACAAAGTGTTGTGCAGTTCTCGCAGCGCACCTCAGAAAGGTCGGAATACAGGTGTTCCCTTATCTGGACAACTGGCTTCTAGCAAGCCCTTCCAGGCAAGGGACTCTGGATGCCGTAGAGATGGCCTCTCGCCTCCTTACGTCCATGGGAGTTCTGCTGAACCTCAAGAAATCGCAACTGCAGCCCTCCCAGAGGCTCCTTTTTATAGGGACTCTTCTGGACACCTACTGTGCGAAGGCTTTTCTTCCAGAAGACAGAAGGAATGATGTCCTTCAAATGGCCCGTCACATCGGGGAGAACAGCTCAGTTACAGCTCTCTTGATGCAGCAGATGCTAGGCCTCATGGCATCCTCAGTGTTCACTGTACCCCTAGCACGTCTGCACATGAGAACCATTCAGTGGATGCTCAGTACTCAGTGGTCCCCAACCACTCACCCGCAGACCTATCTCATCAAGGTGACAGAACCTTTAAAGAGGTCACTCACCTGGTGGTCTCAAGAGAGCAATCTCCTGGAAGGATATCCCTTTGCTCCTCTGGACCATCAAATCTCCATTACCACGGACGCATCCCTAATGGGGTGGGGTGCTCACTGTCAGGCTCTCCTCACTCAAGGTGTGTGGACTCAACTAGAGTCCCAGCTTCACGTAAACGTCCTGGAAATGAGAGCCGTCCTTTATGCGGTCCGAGTGTTGAAGGACATTCTCTGTCACAAGAACATTCTCCTTCAAACGGACAACAAAGCAGTGATGTATTACATCAACAAGCAGGCGGTGCTCATTCTTACCCCTATGCAGGGAAGCAATTGGGTATGGAATGGTGCTTGGAGCACAAGGCTCTAATTAAGCGGTCTACCTGCCAGGTGTACAGAACGACTTGGCAGACCGTCTCAGCAGAACAGAGACAGATCCTCACGAGTGGTCTCTCGACTCAACCATAGTTCAGTCACTATTCGAAGAGTGGGGAACTCCAGACCTAGACCTTCTTGCATCCCCACTCAACGCAAAACTACCTCTCTTCTGCTCCAGAAATCCAGGGCCTGGCATTTTCTGTCAGGATGCGTTCAGGCTGCGTTGGACAAAACACTTTCTTTACGCCTTTCTGCCTCTTCCTCTAATTCAGAGGGTACTCCTCAAGTTCGAATCCCAGGGGGACAAGATGATTCTCATTGCTCCCTTTTGGCCTCGGCAGCTATGGTTTCCACTACTCAACAATATGTTGGCAGTCCCTCCGAGACCACTTCCCCTGCAGATGAACCTTTTGACTCAGGGACCGGTGGTCCATCCCAACCTGAGATCGCTTCACCTTCACGCTTGGCTCCTGAAGAGGTAGAAGTAAACCGGTTCAATGTATCTCGAAGGGTTTCAGATATTCTTCTGGCTGCACGGAAGCCAGCCACCCGGAAAACTTACACAGCCAAGTGGAAGCGTTTTTCGCTCTGGTGTGCAAAGTCCTCTTTGAATCCCTTTTCCTGCCCACCAGATAAGGTTTTGAAGTACCTCTTGGACCTCTCAAATTTAGGTCTGCAGTACTCTACAGTCAAAGTTCACCTTAGTGCCATTTCAGCATATCATGAGCCGTTTTTTTCCTTAACACTGGCTCAGTTACCTGTGGTTAAGAGATTTCTTAAAGGAATTCTGCATACCAGACCTCCTACAAGACGTCCAGTTGCAGCCTGGGACATTAATCTTGTGCTAGACATGCTCACTCGAAACCTTTCAAACCTCTGGCTACCTGTGAGCTAAAATTTCTCACCTGGAAGACTGCCTTCCTAGTGGCCATTACCTGCCTGCAGGGTCTCTGAGATACATGCCCTGGTCACAGACCCTCCGTATACTGTGTTCCATAAGGACAAAGTAGTTCTTCGTACTCATCCTAAATTTCTTCCTAAGGTTGTGTCAGAATTTCATCTAAACCAACCTTTGGTCCTCCCTCTTACTTTGCGGACTTCCAAAATGAAGGAGACGTTCTCTTCATTCTTTGGATGTTAAAAGGCCTTGCGTTTCTATCTAGATAGAACCAAGGATTTTCATAAAGCCAGCAACTATGTTCGTTTCCTTCAGCGAGACCGGCTGGGTCAACCTGTCGCTATCAGATGTATCTCAGCATGGCTAGTGGCATGCCTTCGCCACTGCTATTCCATGGCGCAGGTTAAGTTGGAGGGTAGAGTTTACGCTCACTCTACTAGAGCGGTCACGGCATCCCTCTGAGCGCATAGCGTGCCCATTGCAGATATTTAACGCGGCCACCTCGAGCTCAGTGTATACTTTTGTTAAACATTATGCACTGGATGTCCATGCCAGACGACATTCTTCCTTTGGCAGAGCCATTCTTAATGGACTTCGGTCCTAGAAACGTGAGCTCTTGGTCTCTCCTGCCACCCTCTCGGGGGATTATTAACTCGGTACTCTCCCAATAGTGTGAATGAGTGGTGGAGACTTATGTCCAGGAAGATATGAAAATTACATAGCTACTGTAATTCTTGATCTTCTTGAGCGAGTCTCCACCACTCATTCACACGCCCACCCTCCGTCCCCCGAGCTCACCTCTGTTGTTGGTCTTCACTCCCTCAATCCTTAGGCTGTGAAGACTTGTTTGTTGACCCTTCTTATACGGGTCTTCCGGACTATCTTATGTCCGGTTTTTGGTTAGGCTGTCCTTCTAGGTTAGTTACCCTGCACCTCCTCGGAAAAAAAGGTACTGAGGTGGTTGGAAGGTCGACGCCGAGATACTCATTACCACATGAGCTGAGGCTCGCGGTGCTGCTCCTCACGGATCCGTCTCAGGCGCCAACCTTCTAACAAAAAAATTTGCTTCCGATGAGTCCTAGTGCCTCCGGCGCAGATCCCATTAGTGTGAATGAGTGGTGGAGACTCGTCCAAGAAGATCAAGAATTACGGTAGGTACGTAATTTCCATTTTTGAGAGGCACATTTATTAGTTATTCAGCTTACCGAAATAAATTACACAAACCACAAGTAGAAGCTATTCTGAATACTATTCAGGATTTGGAAAAATTACATAAGGTTAATAGAGACCAGTCTACTTTTAAAAAGCCTAAGGAAGCCAGAGCAAATTATGATTTCATGCAACACCATACCCTTAATGCTATGCGATATACTAGTCAGAGATACTACCGGGGGGGGAGGGGGGCAGACTGTTGGCCCTTCGTCTCAGGAAGCAGGCAGCAGATCGCTATATCTCCAAAATTACAGTTAAAAACTCCCCAGGTCAGGTGACAACAAACCCCCCGGAAATTGCAAAGGAGTTTGTGGCCTTTTTTAAGCAATTATATTCCCAGGAGAGGACCCTTGAACGTGCACAGAAGATAGCCCAATTTTGTGGCAAAATAAATCTACCCTCGCTAACGGATTCTCGGGCAAAAGTGCTCGGGAGACCGTTTACTGAAGAGGAAATTCAAATGGTAATCAGCTGTTAGTTCAGGCAAAGCCCCAGGCCTGGATGGCTTCATTGTGGAATTTTATAAATTATTTGCAGGGGACTTGATCCCTACCTTTAAATGGGTATGTAATGTAGCACATACACTGGGGGCCATTCCGGATATCTGGGAGGAAGCTATGATTTTGCTGATCCCAAAACCAGGAAAATATCCTCTGTGCTGTTCAAGTTATTGGCCTCTCTCTCTCTCTTTTGAATGTGGACGCAAAAACTTTTGCTAAACCGGTGGAGTTGCGACTTCAAAGCCTTATTCCGGATTTAGTCCATTCTGAGCAGACCAGCTTTATCCCGGGACATCACATTCAAGACAATATACGTGTCTTACTAAACACCCTTTCTTCTAATAGTTTGTCCCCCTCACACACACTTGATGCAGTCGTTTTGCTGGATGCTGAAAAGACCTTTGATCACCTCAATTGGTTATTTTTGGAACAAACATTGGTTAAATTTGTGTTTGGAGAAAAATTTAGAGATTGGATTTCAAGTATGTATAGTCATCCCAGGGCCAGAGTAAAAGTTAATGGAATAATTTCAGAATTTTTTAATATTCAACGGGGTACAAGACGGGGGTGTCCGCTCTCTCCCCTCCTCTTTGCACTAAGTATGGAGCCCCTGGCGGCTTTAATAAGACAGTCTGAGATATATACTGGAATTAAGGTGGAAAATATTGAGCTTCGCATCTCTTTGTATGCAGATGATACTTTATTATACCTTGCAGATCCAGTTAACTCCGTTCCGATCGTGGGTTCTTACCTGCAGGAATTTGGGACAGTCTCCGGATTTAAAATCAGTGACACAAAAACAGAAATGCTACCAGCGGGTTCATTTACTGTAGGCTCACTTCCTCAAATAGGTTAGTTTAAATGGGCAAGAGAGGGATTTCAATATTTAGGAGTTTGGATACCTATCAAGAATGTTCAAGAAGACCTGAACCAGTGGAACAAGCTCCCTCTCTCAGGATGTATTGAGGCTGTCAGGATGAATGTCCTTCCCCACTTTCTTTTTTCATTTAGTGTGCTCCCTGTCAGGCCTCCTTCCCAGTTTTGGAAAAGTTTAAAGACCTCTGTTTCTAAATTTTTATGGAAGCACGGATCACCCAGGATTAAATGGCAGATTTTACAAAGAGCAAAGCAGGGTGGGGGTTTAAGCCTTCCAGATTTTGTCAGATATTTCTGGGCAGCTTAGCTGCAGGCCCTAGTGACCATGAGTGGTGATGCAGATCCCCCACAATGGACAAAGCAAGAGAAACCCTTAGTAACTGCTGCACAATTTTCAGATGTGATTCTAATGGACTGGGAGGGTTTATCTAAGCTTATTACCCTTAACCCCTGGTCTTTGACTATGAAACAAATTTGGCTATTGTTAACCAGATATATGGAGATTCAGCCCAGGATCTCTGCCCAGACCCCCTTGAGGGCCTACCCTGATTTTCTTCCTCTTCAGATGGATGGAGATTTTCTTAGATGGACGAGATCTGGATTACAATACATAGGCCAGTTCTATGAGGGGGGTCTTGAAGACTTTTAAACAACTTGGTAGAGACTGTAATCTTCCTACACAAGATTTGTTTAGGTTTTTGCAATTGCACCATTTTTTGAAGGGTAAAACTCTAAATTCCCAAACATTTGCAGGGACTAATCCTCTCCAGGAGCTTTTTCTTCGACTTCACAAGAGGGATAGAGAGGTCAGATTTCAAAAATTACGGCTTTCTTGTCCTCGAAGGACTCGCAGGCTTTAAAAGCTGTAGAAGAGAAATAGTCCAAAGAATCAGGGGTTGGGTTGGAAGGAAAAGACTGGGAGCAGATTTGGGAGGGGGTACATTCTATGACGATATCACCAGTATGGAAAGAGTTTAGGTGGAAAGTGACAATTAGATATTTCCGTACCCCCCAAGTTACTAAACACTATTAGACCACATCCTCAGGATTATGCTGGAGGAAGTGCGGAGAGGTGGGCGATCATACACGTTTTTTGGGCCTGTGAGAAATTGGATGGTTTTTGGGATCAAATAATACATAGAGTGGGGTTGATATTTCAATTTCAGCTACCTTGAGACCCAAGGATTTGGTTGTGGGGTCTTCACTCTCCTTACATTCAAACCCAAGCACAGAAGTATTCTTCATTCTTTTGGTAGCAGCACATAAAGCCATTACTAAGAGTTGGCTTTTGGTGACCCCTTCTTCCCTTGCTTTATGGTATTCCACATGTCTGGGTCTGCTGGAGATGGAAAAGCTAACAGCCAAACTCAGATTGAACCTAGAGAAATTTAAATCTTGATGACTACCGTTTTTCCACTATAAAGCAGATAAGGAGAACAGAAATGTTCTAGAGATATTAGCCGACCACACCTAATACAGGATTATCTCTCTTAATACCACATGATTTTAAGGTTAATCCAAGAGAATACTTTATTTTAGATTATGTCTGAGAGTTGATTGATTGACTCTGCGTCCCTCCTACCCAGATATTATATAATGGATCTCCCTGTTTACAAAGGATTAACTCATATTTCCACCACAGGGATGTATAGTATTAAGTGTTTTTGATTCGTATCTAGCTCCCCTTCCCCCCACACATTTCTTAGAAACTAGATTAAATTGTTCTCTTTCTGAAAATGCCTAGCTCAATCCTAAATTCTTTTTTTTTTTTTTTTATTATAATTTTACCAGATGTCTTTAGCTATTTCCTGTGTTATGGACAATGTTGCCTCAAAAGGTTATACTATATACTCTAAAAGCCATAAGTTGGATATCTGAGAATTTGTTCTAAGTAGCGAAATTTAAGACTGGGTAAGGGAGGTGTTTTCCCCCTTGTTGTTTGGAGAATCGAATGAAGATTAAGTTTGTAACATTACGAAATGCATGAAATTATACAAACATTTTTAATTAGGAGATGTAACGGCTTTATGAGCTTGGGTCCAATGTTTGTATTCATTTTCTAATCAATTTAGTAAAGCTATTTAAGGTCACTGCTTCATGTCATATTCTGGTTTATTTGTTTGTTTATAGTATTATCTGTCTACTCTGTGTATGTCTTGTTGATGTTTGTGGAAAATGAACCTTAATAAAAATTATTTCAAAAAAAAAAAAAGGGGCAGAGCACACTCCTACTCTCTATGCAGAGAAGCCATGAGGGTATGGGAGTGGTGCCTAGATCACGATGTCCTGGTTCACGCAGTTTACCTACCAGGAGTCCAAAACAATCTTGCGGACCACCTCAGCATGATGGAAGCCAATCCTCACGAGTGGTCTCTTGCACCAAGCATGATGCCGTCACTGTTCGAGTGGGGCCATCCACAACTGGACCTTTTTGTGTCCTGACTCAGCACAAAACTGCCGCCATTCTGCTCCAGAAATCCAGAACCTGGCATTTTCTGTCAGGATGCATTCAGGCTGCGGTGGACAAGGCGTTTTCTGTACACATTTCCTCCTCTTCCATTAATTCAGAGAATGTTGCTCAAATTGGAGGCACACGGGGGGCAAAATGATTCTAATGGCACTGTATTGTCCTCGAGAGATCTTATTTTCCTTTATCAACAAGTTGTCGGAGGTCCCCCCGAAACAGTTGCCTCTTCGAACAGACCTCCTGACGCAAGGACCTCTGGTCCACCCCTTCATCTCCACGCCTGGCTTCTGAGGAGATAGAAGTCAGCAGGTTTCAAGTGTCTCAGAGAATTTCTTAGATCCTCCTAGCAGCTCATAAGTCTTCCACAAGGAGGACTTACATGGCTAAATGGAAGCGTTTCTCAGAATGGTACACTAAGATCTTCTTAGACCCATTTCAGCGACCTCCAGAAAATGTTATGGAGTACCTGCTAGACCTTTCGGATGCAGGTCTGCAATACTCCTCTGTAAAGGTGCAGCTTTGTGCAGTTTCTGCTTATCACGAGCCAGTCCAAAACATGACCCTGGCCCAGTTGCCAGTATCCAAAAGATTCCTTAAAGGTATCCTTCATACAAAGCCTACTGTCAGAAAGCCAGTTGCTCTCTGGGACATTAACCTCTTGCTAGATATGCTCACTCATATACCCTTTGAGCCTCTAGCTATGTGTGATCTGAAGTTTCTGACCTGGAAAACCACCTTCCTGGTGGCCATCAATTTCTGCTCGTAGGGTCTCTGAAATACATGCTTTAGTCACGGACCCTCCATATAAGTCTTTCATAAAAAACAGGTGGTTCTCCATGCTTACCCTAAGTTCCTACCCAGAGTAGTTTTGGATTTCCACCTCAACCAGCCTCTGGTTCTGCCTATTTATTTCACTAACTTCCAAAATGAAGGAGAACGCACCCTTCATTCTTTGGATGTTAATAGAGCCTTACGGTTCTGTATCGGTAGAACCAGGGATACCCGTCAGGCCAAGGAGCTCTTTGTGTCTTTAAGCACGACCCGGCTGGATCAGCCAGTGTCCATCAAATGTATCTCTGGATTGTGGCATATCTTCACCATTGCAACTCTGTGGCGCAGGTCAAGTTGGAGGGCCAGGTGCGTGCCCACTCTTTAGAGCAGTTGCTGCATCCCTGGTGGAGATCCGCTCTGTTCCCAGTGAGGAAATTCGCAAAGCGACTACTTGGAGCTCAGTGTGCACTTTTGAGAAGCACTATACTCTGGATGTCCATGCCAGACAGCATGCCTTTGGCAGGACATTCCTTAATGGCTTCTGTCCTGATTGAGCTCCGTCTCCTATGGCCCTGCTTGAGGGGGATTTGGTTTTTAGCTTGATACTCCAACCCAGCAGTATGAATAAATGGTGCAGACTTTTAGTTCAGGAAGATATGAAAATTACCTACTCATTGTAATTCTTGATCTTCTTGGACAAGTCTTCACCATTTATTTATACACCCACCCAACATCCCCCAAGTTCACTTGATCTATTTTTGGTCTTCACTCCCTCAGTTGGTTTGGGCTGTGAAGACATTGTTTAACTGACCCTTCTTATACTGGTCAACAGGGCTATTGCCCTTGTTAGATTAGATGTTAACTTTTTTTTTGTTGCACCTCCTCAGTAAAAAAGGTACTGCAGCAGTTGGAGGGTCGATGCCGGGATACCCTACACAGGCGCAAGCCAGCCTCACAGTGCCACACATGCACGATCCTACCTTGGTGCCGGCCTTCCTGAAGATTTTTGGCTCCTGCAGGGTCCCAGCACCACCAGCTTGCAACCCAGCAGTATGAATAAATGGTGAAGACTTGTCCAAGAACATCGGGAATTACGGTGAGTACATAATTTTGTTTCAGGGTGTTTTCCTTTGGCTTATCTTCTGCATCACGGATATTTATCAAGTGCTTAGCAGCTTTAGCAGCAGCCTTCCAGCATGAAGGCCTTTATGTGTTCCCATATTTGAACGTCTGGTTACTGAAAGCCCAGTCCAGGGAATTTCTTTTGCTGACTCTAAAAAGCACCCTACAGTTGTTCCAGTCCTTGGGCCTCACTGTCAGTTTGCCCAAATGTGTGCTTAATCCATCCCAGTGGTTGCAGTGCATTGGGGCGGTTCTGAACTCTACCCAGGACGAGGGCTTCCTACCACTGGACAGGGCGGACTGCCTCATAGCTCAGGCCCAGGCAGTGGTTAAGTGCTGGGATGTTCCAGTCAGGGGAGCTCTTGAGGCTGCTAGGCTTAATGGCTACGGCCATTGTAATGATCCTTTGGCCAGGTTACGTCCGCGTGAGGATCTCGCAGTGGACCCTTGTGGTCCAGTGAGATCAACGCCTGACAGCCTGATCAGCTGGTCCTTGTCTCCTCCCCAGTACACAAAGTGCTTCAGTGGTGGATGGACCCAATCTCTTAAATTTGGTCTCCTTTCTTATCCCCACCCCTCACCAAATCCTCAGTACGAATGCTTCACGTCTGGGTTGGGGAGCACACCTAGACCCAGGAGATCTGGTCCCGGTGGGAGACCCACCTCCATATAAACATTCTAGATGTGCAGGTGGGTCTGTGTGCCTTCCAGAATCATTTCTCTCCAGGTCCATTTAAGATACAGTTGGAAAACCTCATTGACTTCTGTTACATCAGCAAGCAAGAGGAGACTTATTCCTACGTTCGACCGGTGGGGTCATCCAGAGTTGGACTTTTTTGCATCCCCGCTCAACGCAAAACTGCTTGCTCACTAAATCCAG
Organism: Neoceratodus forsteri; assembly: GCA_016271365.2. NCBI lineage: Eukaryota > Metazoa > Chordata > Ceratodontiformes > Ceratodontidae > Neoceratodus > Neoceratodus forsteri. Next base: position 347,424,953 of record CM028138.1, on the reverse strand, counting down.
AGCCTGGAGTTTTCTGACGAGATGTGTTGTCCCCCTTCTGGAAAGGGAGGATCTTCCTGGACTTAGTCTTCACCATTCATTCATACTGCTGGGTACTACGCCGGAGGCACTAGGACCCAGCGGGAGCCAAAAATCTTCAGGAGGGTCAAAGTTGAGGTAGGACCATGCTTGCACTGCACCGCGAGACTGGCTCACGCCTGTGTAGGGTGTATCTGCATCGACCCTCCAACTGCCTCAGTTCCTTTTTTCCCGCCGTCAGGTGCACTTCAGTGACTGTCGCTCGCCCGCTGGGAATCAGATCTTCACATCTATACGACAGCAGCTTATAGTCATTGAATTTCAGTTAGTATTATTTTTGGTATTACTAGTTATTTAAAAAAGAAAATGAAATTTTCTCCGCTTGCCGTTAACGTCATCAACCATGGACGGTATCGATGACGGTAGGGAGACTTCGCTAGAGAGCTGTTCTGGCATGGGACTGTGTCTGGTCCGCCACCCTTTACGGAATGGAGGGGGAGTCGCATCACGGACAGTCCGGTGCTCGGGAGGGAGGGCAGTCTTCCCAAAAGCACAAAAAGAAGCAGGCCCATTCCCAGTCTCGGTCGGGGACCCGGTGCCACTCAGCCTCGAGTTCTCATTCCCTTCAGAAGAAGTAGTAGTACCGCTCGAGGTTGCCCTCTGGTAGGTCTGCGAGAGTGTCTTCAGTAGTGGAGAGCGGTAGACCCACAACGACCTCTCTGGGGTCCCCAGTGGTCTCTGCCCTTAACAGCCAGGGTTCCCGACACCGGAGCCCCTCTCTATCCTTTGATGGGGGTTTCCAGTGAGCAGTTTGATCACTGGGCCACTATTATGGAGCAGTGTGTACAGCATCTGTCTCATAGAAACATAGAATTTGACAGCAGATAAGGACCGCTTGGCTCACCCAGTCTGCCCATTTCCCTACCTAATGGATAAGCTGCAGATCCTAGTTAACCAGCAGCCTACTTCTTTCTACCCCCACCCCTAGAATTGCCTTATGACTGTCCCATGCATGCTTGAATTCAACCACTGTTTTTGACTCCACAACCTCCTCCGGAAGGCCGTTCCATGCATCCACAACCCTCTCTGTGAAAAAATACTTCTTTACATAACCTCTGAGCCCCACCCCAGTCTTCAAATTGTGCCCCCTTGTTCTTGCACACCTGTTTTTTTGAAAGATGCTACCCTCTTGGACTTTGTTGATTCCCTTGAGGTACTTGAAAGTTTCTATCATGTCCCCCCCTCTCCCTCCTTTCCTCAAGGCTATACATATTAAGCTCCTTTAGTCTCTCTTCATATGTTTTCTGGTGCAGACCCTGCACCATTTGTCTGCCCTCCTCTGGACAGCTTCCATCTTGTCTATGTCCTCTGGAGATTGGGTCTCCAGAACTGCACACAGTACTCCAGATGGGGTCTCACCAGCTGTCTATACAGAGGGATAACAACTTCCTATTTTCTACTGGTGATGCCTCTCCCTGTGCATCCCAGTATCCCCCCAACCCTCCTTACTGCCTTCTCACATTGCTTGCCCACCTTTAAGTCATCTGATATGACTACCCCCAGGTCCCTTTCCATTTTTGTTGTTAGTATCTCACTCCCCATTGTGTACTCTTCCCCTGGGTTTTTGTTTCCCAGATGCATTACCTTGCACTTCTTGGGATTGAATCTAAGCTGCCATACATTTGACCATTCCTCTAACCTTGCCAAGTCCCTTCTCATTCTTTCCACCCCACCTTGTGCATCAACTCTGTTGCAGATCTTTGTGTCATCTGCAAAGAGACATACTTTTCCTTCCAGTCCCTCTGCAATGTCGCTTATAAAGACATTGAAGAGGACCGGTCCTAATACTGAACCCTGCGGTACCCCACTAGTAACCCCCTTTTCTTCAAAGTGGATTCCATTTACTATTACCCTCTGTGTCCTATTCTCCAGCCAATTCTTTACCCAGGCTATCATCTTGGGACCCACTCCCAGGCTGGCTAACTTGTATATTAATCTTTTGTGTGGGACTGAGTCAAATGCCTTGCTAAAGTCTAGGTAGCCATGTCCACAGCCCCTCCCTGATCTACTACTTTGGTCACCCAGTCAAAGAAATCTATTAGATTCGTCTGGCATGACCTTCCCGCTGTGAATCCATGCTGCCTTGGGCCCTGTGCCCCTCTGACCTCTAGGTACTCGGCAGTTCTTTCCTTCAGAAGTGATTCCATCATTTTCCCTATCACTGAGGTTAAACTAACAGATCTGTAGTTTCCTGCTTCTGCCCTGCTCCCACTTTTGTGAAGGGGAATCACATCTGCCGTCCTCCAGTCCTCGGGTACCACCCCATCCTCCTATGATTTGTTCGAGGGTAGTCAGTGGTGTCACTAGTTCTACCCTTAGTTCTTTTAGAATTCTGGGATGAATCCCATCAGGCCCCATTGTTTTGTCCACCTTCAGTTTTAAGTCTCGGTTGCCCTTGCTGGTGGACTCGGGCCCTCATGTCTTGGAGCCACTGTGCCATGGACGGGACATTCAGGCCAGGATGTGCATTCTGTGCCAGTGACTGAATTTTTACCCTCTCCGATATTGGCTCCTCCATCTGTTCCACGTGCCTTACCCCCTCACTATGTTTCCACACAGGGGTGAGCACAGGTACCACTTCTCCCCCCTTTTAGGTCTGACAGGGGTCCTGGTTCAGTGCAACGACCAGCGCTGTGTTCTTCTGTTCCATGTGCTGCAGCGGGAGCTTAGGTGCCTTGGCGGGCACTTTGGTGCTGCATCTGGCGCTTTGGTGCCATATGCAGCATCTGGTTCTTTGGTGTCGAGTTCCTCAGTGCCACGAGCCACGCCAGGATCCTCAATGCCGGTTCCGGTATCTGCTGTGTACCCTTTGCCTAGGCCAGACTTTGGCCTTGCAAGGCTAGTTCCTGACTTCTCGGGGGTGGAGGTAGAACATGAGTTTGATCCTGACTTACTGTTGTCGACGTCAAAGATGACTCAGTCTATGACTTGGAAGGCCTCTCAGTTGTTTGTTTCTTTTGCCCCTAGGAAAGAGGGTGCTGCAGTTTATAAACAGTGCCTGTCCAAATGGTTGGCCAACTGTATTTTTTTTTTTTTTCAGGAATACCGTGAAGGAACTTCCTGGGGCTGTCCAAGGCCATTCCACTAGGGCTTTGGCCACTTCAGTTGCTTGTTTCAGTAGCCGAGATTTGCACTGCTGCAACTGGAGTACTGTCCACACTTTCACAGAGCACTACAATCTGGACATTGCATGCAGAAGAAGGGCAGGTTTTGGCCTAGCTGTGCTTCAGGGCCTTTTTTTCTTTGACCCCTGGCCTCCTGCCACCCAGGCTTTCCTGTGCTGAGCACTGCTTTCGACTTGTTCCATAGGTATGACCTGATGACAGAGATTTCCCCAAAGAACGTAGAACAATTATATAAGAACTTACCGTAACAGATCTTCAGGGGAATCTCTGGCATCAGAACATGTCGTCCTTCCATCTCCTTGCACTTTCTCTTTCTCTCTCTCTCCCTCTCCAGCTCAACTGTCTGGTTGCTCCAGTCTTTTTGCCAGCTGGGCGCTTTCTCTCCAGGTTCCCTGGTGGGACTTCTGTCTGCTATGGCCTTCAGCTACAGAAAGAACTGAGGAGGGAGCAGGGCCGCCCACGCTTATATAGGGCTGAGACATCGAAGCCTGACAGCAGCCCATACTAGACTGCTGCAAAAAAGCTTCTGTGGGATCCTTGTGCCTGACGGCTAAATTCCATATCTGTGACCTGATGCCAGAGATTCCCTCGATGATCTACTGTTACGGTACAGTAAGATCTTGCGTAACTATTCTTTTCTCTTCCAGGGGAAGCATTACCTGTGCAGGGCATTGCCCTTCGGCTTGTCCTCTGCGCCAAGAGTCTTTATCAAATGTTTAACAGTGGTGGCAGCTGCCCTCAGGAGGGATTACCTTTACATCTTTCCCTATCTGGACAATCGGTTGCCCAAGGCCCCATCCAGGGAAAAGCCGGCGCACACCCTAGCGTGATCCCGGCAATTGTACCATTCACTGGGAATCACTGTCAGTCTGTCTAAGTCGGTCCCGACTCCCCGTCGGCACCTCCAGTACATAGGTGCCGTACTGGACACTGCTCAGGGAGTGGCTTTTCTACCTCAGCACAGGCCAGAATGCCTGATAGCTCAGGCACAGGACCTGTGCGACAGTATGTATGTCACAGCCAGGACATTGCTGAGCCTAATGGCAGTGGCCATTGTCGTAGTTACCTTGGCATGGCTGTACATGCGGGTTCCCCAGTGGACACTACGGGTCCAATGGGACCAGCAAACCAACGATCTGGAACAGAGAATTCTAGTAATGTCACATGTAAAGAAAGTACTACAGTGATGAATGGACCCTGCCAGCTTTATGAAAGGGGTCCCATTCCTCATCCCCTTCCCCTCAGCAGGTCCTCACTACAGACGCTTTGGGGCTTGTCTGGGGGCACATCTGGGCCCTCACCTGACATAGGAAACGTGGGCAGCCATGAAGACCTCACTCCACATCAATGTCCTAGAGATGAGGTCCATGCTGTATGCCTTGCAAGCCTTCTAGGACCATCTGTCCCGGGGACACCTTTTGGTGCAGACGGACAACATCAGTGTAATGTATTACATAAACAAGTAAGGGGGGACTCGCTTCTCTGTGCTGGGAGGTGATGAGAGTTTGGTACTGGGCTCTACAACACGGTCTGAAACAGTCGGCCATCCATGTTCCAGACATCCAAAATGCCCTGACAGGCAGCCTCAGCATGTCACAGTCCGGGATGCAAGAGTGGGAGTTGCTGATCCCCGTCATAGAAAACCTGTTCGACAGGTGAGGGTCATCCACTTTCGGACCATTTTGCATCCCCACACAACATAAAACTGCCGCTTTTCTGCTCGCTTACTTGCTCCAGGGCCTTAAGTTTTTTGGCGAGATGCGTTGTCCCTCTCCTGGAAAGGGAGGGTCTTCTATGGCTTTCCTCCCTTCCCTCTGAGTCAGAGAGTTCTGATCAAGCTCCAGATGGAGGAGGCCACTCTAATTCTGGTTGTGCCCTTTTGGCCTCATCAGATATAGTTTCCATTACTGCAACAGTTGTCAGTGGAAAATCCAGTGCCCCTGCCCTTGTGCAAGGGCCTGCTGACTCAGGAATAGGGAACCCTGGTCCACCCAGACCTCGGGTCCCTCCACCTCCATGCCTGGCTCCTGAGGGCATAGCCATTGTGAGATTCTGAGTGTTGCCCAAGGTGACTGACTATCTTCCCTTTATGTATCTTCACCATTCATCACTATTGGCTAATATGCCAGAGGTGCTAGGACCTGAATTTTGTGGGTGAAAAGCTTACTTTGGCTCCCTTTGAGCTAGCCACGACTTGCGAGCTACACTTTCTGTTGTGGAAAGTGTTATTTTTAGTTGCTATTACTTCTGCTCGAAGGACTTCAGAGCTACAGGGTCTCGTGTGAGCAATCTTATTTTGTTTTCCACAAAAACTGGGTGTGTCTGCATACTAAACCCAAGTTTTTACCAAATGTGGTGTCTGAGTTTACTTAAAATCAATCCATCCACCCACTTGCCAGTTTATTATCCGAAGCATGCCAATCCAGGGAAAGCATTGTTCCATACTTTACATGTGCATAGAATACTCTGGTATTATACACACCATACTAAGGACTGCAGGAAGTCCTCCCAGTTGTTTGTTTCTTTCGGCCCTGGGAAAGAGGGCGTTCCAGTTTCTAAACAGTGCTTGTCCAAATGGTTGGCCAGCTATTACTTTTTGTTACAGGAAGTCCAGCCACCCATCCTGTCTCGTCAGTACTGCTTTGGACTCGTTCCATTATTGTGACTTGATATAAGAAATATGGTTCAAACAACATGAAGTCTTGCTGTATTCTGACAGTAGCAGTGAGTCCCAACCTTCGAACTGCCCTGGAGATGAAAGAGTTAACTTTCCATGCCAGGCATGGAGCGCTGAGCTCGAGCTCGGTTGAGACTCTGTCTGTTGCTGTTTAAACTCAAACCGTCAGATTCTTTACTCCGCCTCACTGAACAGTCACTCCGGAGATTTCTCCTTCTGCTCGGTTCAGTTTGTCAGTTAAAGTACCGCTTTTCTCGGTTTTCGACTGAATTTAAACCGTAACCTGTCGGTTCAGTCTCTGTCTGTGGTATTTGTGAGTACTAGATAGGTTTATATTAATTCTTATTCTGTGTGGAACTTGTAAACGGTCATCGGTTCGGTTTGAACCGATTAAGCTGTTAAAAAATCTTTATTTGTACTTTTAGTGTGTGGTTACCGGTTCTTATCGGCTCTAAAAAAAAAACGGATTTTATTACGTTTTTTTCCACGACCCGTGACACGGTCAGGAACCGATAAGAGGGTCTTGCCTGGCGGATTGCCATTAAAAGGGTAAGTTTGGTTAGGACTGGCACAATGTCTGAGAAACCCAAAAGTAAAACCGGGCCCACTGGGTTTCAACACTGTAGTGTGTGTGGGGAAGTCTTTGCCAAGGCTGACCCCCACACCACCTGTCTTTATTGTCTGGGGTTTGACCACCTCAATGCAGATTGTCAGATTTGTAAAAATTTTTCTGCAGCTACCCTAGAAAAGTAAGTTAGTAGGCTCAGGGAAAGGGAGGCCAAAACATCCGCTGAACTGGATGGCCAGCCCGGTTCGGTTCAAACCGAACCAGAAGGAGTACCCTCTGACCAGGGCGAGACTTCTTCAGGCAAAAGGAGAGCCGATTCTGAGGAATCTGTTCCAGCTAAGAGAACTAGAAAAGAAAAATCAGCTGGTGTGGAGCCAAAACTTTCCTCTCCAACCACTGAAGAAATAGCCAAAGCGATAAAAATTGTGCAGTCGCTGCCCCGGTTCCGACCGAACCGGCACCATCAGGGAGGCACTTTTTTCGGCCGGTTCCACCGGTTCAAGATTATGATTTAGAGGAATATTATGAACTGGAGGAGGAGGTAGAGGAGTATGAGGAAAGTGAATGTGGTTTTGAAAGTCTGGATGTGCCCATTGACCCGGACATCTCCCCAGACAGACCTTCAGGAGTGTCTCCTCCTAGGCTTTCTGAGTCCCCCTCCCATTTTACGTTTTATAAGAAAGTGGCTGAAACCCTCCAGCTTCCTATGGAAGAAGCTGTGGATGGCCAGAATGAGCCTGACTATGGAAATGATGGATATCCCAGAGTCTAGGAGGCTGTCTGTTCCCTTACATAAATCTTTTGGGAAACAGACATTTAAGATTTTAAAGACTCCTAATACTATATCTCCTGTGGATAAGAGAATGGACAACAGGTATACATTGTCAGGCTCAGATACGGTGTTCCTTACACAACAATGCAGCCATGTTGGGGTAGTGCAGGCTGCAGCCTGTGATAAGGCAAATATTCCCTTGGCTTCACACCCCCCAGACAAGGATTCCAGGAGGATTGATGCCATGGCAAAGAAACAGTACATGGCAGCATCCTTGGGACTCAGACAGGCCAACTATATGGCCTATACTGCTAGATATCAGAAATCCAGATGGGACACTGTCATGGCTTTAGCAAAACAGGTCCCTGGCCAGCTTGCCAAGGAGCTGGAGCAGGTGGCTGCTGATGGTATTGAGGCATCAAGGTGCAATTCCATGCTGCAGTGGACTCCAATGATGTGTCATCTAGAGTCATGGCTACATCTGTGGCATTTAGTAGAATGGCTTGGCTCAGATGTACTAGCCTATCACAGGATACCCAGACTAAGGCCATGGATTTTCCTGTTGTGGGTAATTCTCTGTTTGGGGAGCAGACAGAGAATTACATGAAGAAAATGGACGAATATAGGACCACCTATAGGAGTGCACAGGCCAAGGAAAGGCAGGCCACTCCTCAGAGGCAGCACCCCAGGGGCAGGGGCAGGCCTTTTCATAGGCCTTTCTACCAAGCCCAGGCCTCCTCTTCTGCCTATGCTCAGAGGGGGTTCTTTAGAGGGAGAGGCAGAAGGGGTACAAGCAGACCTGCTTCCACCCCTCAGCCAAAACCCCCTGCCAAACAGGCACCCTGATGGGTTGGCCAGGGCCGATTCTCCACTACCTGTAGGGGGCAGGCTGGCTTACTTTGTGCAGGACTGGGAGTCTCTAACATCAGACAAGTGGGTCCTGGAAGTAGTAAGCCAGGGGTTGGTTCTCAGCTTCAAAAAATTTCCAAAGCTGAGAGCCAGATCCTTTCCGCCTGCAAATCCCTGAGAGGCACTTGCCCTAGAGGCAGCGGTCTCTTCCCTCCTGGCTCTCAGAGCTGTGGAAAGGGTTCCACCTCTGCACCAGGGCAAAGGGTTGTACTCCAGGTACTTCCTTACCCCAAAAAAGACAGGAGAATGGCGGCCCATCCTGGATCTCAGATACTTTAACAAGCACCTTTTAAAACCAACATTCAAAATGGTGACTCTGGGAATTATTCTACCCTCTCTAAGGCCAGGGGACTGGCTAATGTCCCTGGACCTCAAGGATGCCTACTTCCATATTCTCATCAGAAGCTCCCTCCAGAAAGTACCTCAGGTTAGAGCTGCCCTCAGGCCATTACCAGTTCAGAGCAATGCCCTTCGGTCTAACCTCTGCTCCAAGGGTATTCACAAAATGCCTGGCAGTAGTAGTTGCTTCTCTGAGAAGACAAAGAATTGCCATCTTCCCATATCTGGACGACTGGCTCATAGTAGGCCAGTCCCCAGACCAAATCAAGTTACACCTACAGGTAACTCAGCAACTGCTCACCTCTTTGGGTTTCCTTCTGAATCTTTCAAAGTCAGTTCTAGAGCCTGTTCAGCTCCTCACCTTCATAAGCGCAGAGCTAGACACAGAAAAGGCCAGAGCTTTCCTTCTCCTGGACAGGGCAAGGACCCTTATCTCTCTGGCCTCCTCATTCACCCTGCAGGTGTCTCAACCAGCAAGGCATTTTCTACAGCTCCTGGGGCACATGGCTGCTTCCACAGCAGTGGTGCAGGGAGCAAGATTTCAGATGAGGGACATTCAGTTCCATTTGAGAGCCTTTTGGTCTCAAAGGAAGGACCCTCTGACCAAATTGATCCCAGTGACTCGAACCCTGATTCAGGCCTTACAGTGGTGGCAGGATCAGAACAATCTAAGGCAGGGAGTTCCCTTTGTCACTCAGTCCCACTCCTTAACCCTTACTACAGATGGGCTCACTTGGGCAACCTGACTACCCAGGGGTTGTGGTCCCCTCAGGAATCTCTGCTTCACATCAATCTATTGGAACTCAGAGCAGTATTTCTAGCACTTCAGGCTTTTTCCAAATCTGTTCAGAACAAAGTTATCCAGGTCAGAACAGACAATACCACCACGATGTGGTACATCAACAAGCAAGGAGGCACTCGGTCTATGGCCTTGTGCACAGAAGCAATGAAGTTGTGGTTTCTGGCTTATTCTCTGAACACCTCCCTCACAGCAGTACACCTCCCAGGCAAGGACAATGTCCTGGCAGATGCTCTCAGCAGGATATCTCAGTGCCATCACGAGTGGTCACTGGATCCCCTGGTTTTGGAGGTGATATTCTCCAGATGGGGCACCCGACAGATCTCTTTGCAGCCCCAGACAATCACCAACTTCCCTTTTTTGCTGCAGGCCCCCAGTGTTGGGCTCAGTCCCCCTGGATGCCTTAGTTCTCAGTTGGGAAGGGAAGTTCCTGTATGCTTTCCCCCCTTCCCTCTCCTGTTCAAAGTGCTAGTCAAAATCAGGTCTCAACCCTGCAAGGTGATTCTGATTGCTCCAGACTGGGCCAGACAGCCAGGGTATCCACTCCTGTTGTCCTTAGCAGTCCATCTTCCCCTGTCTCTTCCCAGGAATTACAACCTGCTAACCTGTGCTCGGGAGGGTTTGGTACCCAAATCTCAAATCTCTCAATCTCAAGGCCTGGCTCTTGAAGAGTTAGAGTTTGCTGATTTACACCTCTCCCAAGGTGTAATGGATATTCTGAAGGCTTCTAGGAAACCTTCTACCAGGACTACTTATTTTTTACTTTTTTTATTTAGTTGTTTTTAACCAGGTATAGCACACTAAGCTGAAAGCTTTTTTACAGGAGCGACCTGGGAGCACAAGGAGGTTAAGTGACTTGCTCAGGGTCACACAGTATGCAAGTGGAAGCTGTGGGATTCAAACCCAGGTCTGGTCTGCTGGATTTCACCAGATTTGCAGCTCAGAGCCTTAGACCACTGTGCTATACTGCTTCCAGTTATACTGCCTCCACTTATAATTCCAAGTGGAAAAGATTTTCCATATGGTGCTCTGGAAGGCATATTTCCCCAGAGTCTGCTGATCTGCCCACAGTCCTTGATTATATGGTCCATTTGAATAGCTTAGGGCTTAGACCAGCTACACTAAAGGTGCATCTGGCAGCTGTTTCTGCTTTCATTTCAGCAGGTAAGCCCTCTTCTCTTTCAGCTCACCCTGTATTCTCCAAGTTTTTTAAGGGATTGCTTCATATCAACCCTCCATTCAAAGACCCTGCCTCTGCTTGGGACCTTAATGTTTGCATTGCTCGGCTTATGCAACCCCCTTTTGAGCCTTTGTCTTCAGCAGAGCTTAAGTATTTGACTTGGAAAACTGTGTTTCTCGTAGCCATCACTTCTGCCAGACGCATAAGTGAGTTACAAGCCTTGTCAGTGGAGCCTGATTTTATCTCCTTCCATAGAGTTAAGGTGGTCCGACTAACAGGAAGTTTTTGCCTAAGGTGGTTTCAGATTTCCACCTTAACCAATCTGTGTCTCTTTCTGTGTACTTCACTGACCATTCCTCCTCTGGTGAGAGGAGGCTGCACAGTTTAGATGTGAAAAGAGCCCTTAGCTACTACATAGAACGTACCAAGGGTCACAGGTTTGACTCCCTCCAACTGTTCCTCACTTATGGTGAGGTTGGTAAAGGGAAACCTGCCACTAAAAGATCCATTGCCAGGTGGATTGTCTCTTGTATCCAATTTTGTTATGAAAAACTGGGTAAGGTTCCACCCTCAGGCCTGAGGGCTCACTCTACCAGAGGTACAGCTGCTTTATTCTAGAGATATGTCAAGCAGCTACCTGGAAAACAGTTCACACTTTTACCAAGCATTACTCCCTGGATATCCAGGCTAGGAGTGATGCTCGGTTTGGCACAGCTGTGCTTCAGAGCCTATTTCCTAAGTAGGTTCTGTCCCTCCTCCATGGAGGTACTGCTTGGTATTCTAGTCAAATACAGCAAGACTTCATGTTGTTTGAAGAAAAATTACTCACCTTAGTAATGTTGTTTCTTCCAATGGAGTCTTGCTGTATTCTGACTCCCGCCTTCCCTCTCAGAACCTCTGTTTTGGGATGTGGGTGGGCAGTGGCAGTGTTGGCACTCAGTAGGTGCCCACCTTGTTGTTTTCACCCTTTTCTTGGGTGAGTGGGTGTTGTGTTTTCATTTTTGGGTCTCCTGACTTGAGTCTTTGTTTTGGGACCAAAAATCTGTTTTTTGTTTAGTAGCCAGTTGGCTAGTGTAGGTTTACAGCTTCCACACAGGACCTTAGTGAGTTTAGCTCAGAAAGATCTGACGGTTTGAGTTAAACAGCAACAGACAGAGTCTCAACCGAGCTTGAGCTCAGCGTTCCATGCCTGGCATGGAAAGTTAACTCTTTCATCTCCGGGGTAGTTCAAAGGTTGTGACTCACTGCTACTGTCAGAATACAGCAAGACTCTATTAGAAGAAACGACATTACTAAGGTAATTTTTTCTTATAGTGGGGGGTGGCAGGAAGTAGGCTGTTGGTTAACTAAATCTGCAGCTTATCCAGTAGGTAGGGAAATTGGCAGACTGGGTGGGCCAAGTGGTCCTTATCTGCTGTCAAAGTCTGTTTCTATATCCTCGAAGATAGAATAGTTATGTAAGAACTTACCATTACAGTAGATCTTGGAGAGAATCTCTTGCATCAGGTGATGCCGACCCACCCTCTGCTCCCCTTGCATTCAGAGCTTCCTGGGCTCTGTCTCTTTCTCCAGGACAGTAGACCATCTGTTCGCCACTACATGGCAGGAACCTTTTATTCTCTATCAATTTCCCAGGAGGAGATCCTCTGCATATGATCTCCGGTGGGGGAACTGAGGAGGGCGCAGGCGGCACACACTTGCGTAGAGGGATAACATTGGCGCATGATGTGGGTGGCCCTTTGGAAGACTGCTAGCAAAAAGTGTCCATGTGGTCCTAGTGCCTGGCGGGTATAGTTCCATAGGTGTGACCTGATGCAAGAGATTCTCTTGAAGATCTACTGTTACAGTAAGTTTTTACTTAACTGTTCTTTTATGGCAGCCCTGTGCTGAGGATCTCCGATCTCCCCCACCAAAGAATAGTTCATTATGACGGCAGAAGCCTGAGGATCACTCTGGGAACAATTTGTCATGAAAGACCTGTGCTGGGGATTCAGTCTGGTAATGGCTCGTTGTGAAAGCCCTGTGCTGGGGATTCAGTCTGGGAACAGCTGGTCATGCTGGCCCTGTACTGGAGATGCTTTTTGAATATTTGGTTATGACAGCCATGTTGTGGAATCTCTGGGAACAGTTTGTTATGATAGCCTTGTGGTAGGGATTCCCTTAGGAAACTATTAATCATGATGGCCCCCGTGCTGGGCATTTTGTTAGGGAGCAGTTTGTCATATCAACCCTGTTGCTGAGGAAACCCTACAGGAACAATTCCTAATGACAGTCCAGTACTGGGGATTCCCTCTGAGAAGATTTTGTCATGAAGACCCTGTGCTTGGAGATTCTTCGTAGGAACAGTTTTCTGTGAAGGCCCTGTGCTGAGGAATCCCTCAGCTGTAACGCTGCAGGGCTTTATCTCATCTTACTGCTTGAGGAGGGCTGTTAAATTAGTCTGGTTGACAGCAGTTCCACTTTGCCTTGCAATATCCTGTGCACATGTCTTTGGTTACATTTAACCCTAGGCAGCTACTCTGCAGGTATGTTACCATTTTGTTTGTGTTATAGGCTTCTCCCCATTGATCCTTTAGCATCTGAGGGAAGTATTTTGTAGCAAGCTCCCCTTTTCATCATTCAGCATCATTCAACCTATTTTGTCTGAACGCTTTATGCTTGAGAAAGGTCCCAGAGCCTCCCAGTGCCAAACAGGTAATGCATAATTCAGTGCCAGGCCAGAAACCTAATCTGAATGAGCCTTTTCTTGATTACATTAGTATCTGAATAAATGGATCAGCAGTGTGGAAAAGCCAGTTGACTAGGCTAATGGCAGATTTAGAGGTCAGTGGGAGAACCTCATAGTCTCAGGCGATGCCTGCACCTTCTGTGGGGTCGAGAATCTGCCCTTGTTGGGATGAGGTAGTAAGTTGTATTGTTGTGGGGTAGTGATCTTGCCCCGATCAGAAGATAACGATACAATTTACTGCCTTCCCTGACGGGTAAATCCATCACCTATCTGCCCTGGCGGTGGGTACAGGTGGGAAGTTATGAGGCCCAGCCTGTTGGTGGGTATGAGTATAAGGCCTGGTGGGCTGTCAGCCAGTTGACGGGAAAACTGGCATGAGATCCGAGTCTTGGAACTCATGGCTCATAGGAGTTCCAGTATTTCAAGCATGGCCTTGTAGCTGGAGCTTTAAAACAGGAGGATATTTTAAGATGCTCTTGAATAATGTGGAACTCTATTTTCAGATCAGGATCGCACTGGCCTGGACACCCCCAGATCTGAAAGCTACCCTACTGCTCCAGCCTCTGCGGATGGAACTCCCACTGCTACTGAAGCTCAGGCCCTGGTTACCTTGGCAACCTCAAATCAACAGCTAATGGGGGAGATTTCCCAGGCATCTGAGGTCCAGCCAGTGGCGGAAGTCTCAGATCAGATTCAAATACCAGTGGAGCAGGATTCAGCTGCTGGAAGAGCCAGTGCAGAAACAGAGGCAACTCAGATGGAGATGTCACCAGCTCCCACAGTAGGTAAGAAATGTTGACTGCCTTCTGCCTGATCAAAGGACAGATTGGGATCAGAGAGACTAGTAAATGTTATTTTTTAATAATATAACAGAGCAAGAGTTAGCGGGATATTGTTTCATCGGGACCTTTAAAATTTTGTCTCTGAAGTAAACATGTAAAGATCAAAAGGATTCTGCAGATCTTCAAAGAATCAGTCATAACCATTGATTCCCACTTGTGAGTCAGGGGCCTGAGGCACTAGGACCCCACGGCAACAAAAGTATTTGCAGAGAGGAAGCCATCCATGGCTGAGCATGGCGTCTGCGCATCCCCACGTAGCGTTGTGTGCCAGCCAGTTGTTGCTGGCTCCATCAGTTACCTCACCTCTAGGTACAGCACTGTGTTGTTTTGGATAAATAAGGAAGTGGACTTTTTGCATTGTGTGTAATAAAACATCTTTTTTTAGTGCCCACCCCCGATCTTCCAAGAATCACTTTACCTTTGATTCCCACTAGTGAGTCTGAACTGGAGGCGCTATAAATCAGCAGGAGCCAGAACTTTTCAGAGGGCTGGCACCGCAGCAGGCAGCTCACATGCACGACATTGGGCGTCGGTGAACGCAGATGCTGGTTTACTGTACCATCAGCCCCCAACCACCTCAGTTCCATCTTCCAGGAATCAATCTTCACCATTGATTCCCACTACTAGATCCGAGTCGGAGGTGCTAGGACCCTGCAGGAGTCTGAACTTCTCAAAGGGCTGGTGCCGAAGTAAGCAGCGCATGTGCGTAACTCCACCAGTGAGCGCTCCCAATTGCCTTTTTTTATGGCAGCACCTACCCCCTGTAGCCTCGGTTTCTTTCTTTCTCGCCATCGAGTGCGTATTGGGAGTTTCATCGCTCAGCTGCCCGGGAGTCAGAACTTCATGTCTGTATGACAACAGCATTTAGTTCTTCTCAGCTTTGGTTTTTAAAGCTAGAGATTATTTTTGTGTAAGTCTAGTATATTTTGTCACATATTTTCATAATTCTAGGATCCTGGATATGTTCTATCCACATACTTGTTGGCATGTCCTTTCCCTTTAAGAATCTTACCGGAAGGTCTGAAAGCTGGCTTCTCCCACCCACACGGGTGGTATATCCCTCGGCTCAGCCCCTTGAGACCAGACCTTCCTTTCCGCTGGAAGATTCAGGTTCCCTCCTTATCGCTCACTTGTTACTGTAGGCCCTGGCGAACAAATTTCCAGATTTACCAAAACTAAAACTCGTTAGAGTTTCTCCAAATCGCTTCGTGATTTCGACCGTGATCGCCCGGTTTCCGCCGCTCTCCGTGCGGGCAAAAGATCTCTCAGACCGACCCGCATGCCTCATGCGTCTGTTGCCTGGGTGATGATCATGACACCCAGGCGTGCGAAATGTGTTGCGCGTTCCATCCCTATGTTTTGGACGATTGTCTCGTACGACTGCAATTGGGCAGACCAGAAAAATGGAACCCACCGGTCAGATCCAAAGAGGCCCGTTGGGCAGTTTCCGTGGCTGTGGGGTCTGCTGAGCAGCTGGAGCAGATGAAGGCCTCCGAAGAGGATTCTGCACAGGCAGCTGAATGGTCCTCTTCTCTCGGTCTTCATCCCACTCAGTCTGGGCTCCACCTTCTCAGGCTCCTTTAAACAGATGTCAGTCCTTCCCCACCAAGGGAGAGGGTCCTTCGAGCGCGCATGTTTCCTGTTCCCGTAAAAAGGATAAAGAGCAAAAAGAAGACTTGTCTCTCTGACGACATTCTGTATAATCGTGAGAGATCTCTTGGTCCCAAGAATCTGCTGTCTCGACTTTGGTCGCGGTTGTGGCCTCTGCCACTGTCTTAATGGTGCCCCTGTCAGGCCAGCTGTCCAAGACGCGGGACGACGATCCGGTTAAAATTATAATCGACCTCGTCGCTGGATGAGGCAGACACTCCTTATTCAGGACTCTGGTCCTGCCTGGACCCACTGAGGAGGAGACCACTCAGCCCGCTGGGAACCTCTTCACGGTCCCGGTTCCTGGCCTGGAAGTGCCACGTTTTTCCCCAGCTCATTCCGAACGACCCTGTTGGTCCCTCCCAACGGTCTAAGTCAAGGTGTCGGACCCCTTCGACCAACAGGCTGAAGAAGGCGCATAAGCGCTCCAAAATGCGGCGCCATTCTTCCTCAGACACTTTGATGCGGGCTACGAGGATTTGATGTGGCAGCAGCTGATTATGACCGGCCAGAAGTAAATTCTGACTTCTTCTCCGGCCATTACTTGGCGTCGGCCTGGAGGGTGACAGCTAACTCCTCAGGAGCTGGTCCACACCATCCCTCCACCTGCAGAGCCAGTCAAGACCCTCCCGGCTTGGCCAAAACCGGCCTCTCCACCAATTTGGGTGGAACTGCCACCTAAACAGCCTACCTACAGGTCCCCTGCCAGGGAGTCTCGGCCCTTTATGGGCCTTCCACACAGGCTGTCTGGTGGCCGGCCGAGCTATCCGGACTTGTTGGAGTCCCTGGACTCTAAACTGCATTCTCGTCCCTTGGACGATGAATCCATAGGGAGTCTTTCAACGGAGGAGGGCCCCACTTACTTCATGGGTATCCTTCATCTCATCTCTAAGTCCACGGGGATGCCCTTGCAGCCCATTCAGAAATGGGCCAAATACACCCTCACGGATATCCTCAAACAAGGGGATTCTCCGACAGAGGCCTTCCCAGTGGCTGAGGCCATTGTTGGTCTGGACATGGAGCTGTGGGAGCAACCCGCCTCCTGCCCTGTGCCCTCTGCCCAGATGGTCCGCAAGTACACAGTCCCCATCTGCTCCCTTTCAGGATTTACAGAGCACCCGTCGGCCGAGGGGTTGGTGACCGAATCTATGTTCAGGTGCTTGGGAAATTCGTGAGACACCGATAGACCCCCCGAGACAGAGTCCAAGAAACTGGACCATTCGGCCCGGAAAATCTATACTGCCTCTTCACTTGGCCTTCGTCAGGCAAGCTTAGCCATCATCATGGCACATTTTTCTCACGCCCTCCTGGGCTCTCTGGATGAGTGCCTTCCTCACCTCCCTGCAGACCTCCTGACCATGGTCAAGCAGGTCAACAAAGCAGCAACTCCAGATGGCTCTGGACATCGGGGAATCCTGCGCCCACTCGGTGGTAAACACGGTTGCCATGCACATAGTGCCTGGCCGGGGGTCTCAACTTTCACAGCGTACACTCAGCACAAACTGATGGACCCTATCCTGGATATCGATCTTTTCAGCCCAGGAGTGAATGGTCGCCTCCAGCACATAGAGAAATCCAATGCCACCTTGGACTCTGTGACTTCCGCTCAGAAAGAATCCCAGGGTTCCAAAAAGCAGAAAAGACAGCCTTTTCGGCCTTCTGCCCCTGCGGCCAAGCAGCCCCTTTTTCAGTCTGGGCAACAGCAGCAGCAGGCTGAACCTTGGTGCCCTCGACCCAAGTCCGGGCCCCCGGCAGCCCATAAAACCGGAGGAAAGGGTCCCGGTGTTCCCCAAACTGGATCTTCCTCCTCCAAGCCTGCACAGTAACAGGATGGGTGTTGCCAACCCCATACCTGTCACACCAGCTCTGGGTCCTCCCGTGGGGGTCCGGCTCTGCCACTTCCTTTCCCTCTGGTCTGCTGTTACAATGGACAGGTGGGTTTTGGAAGTGGTCGGCCAGGGACTGCCTCTGGAATTCGAGCAGTACTCGCCAAGTCTTGCCCCACAGGAGATGGTGTCTGTGCGCATTAAGTCGGTTCTCCGAGGCTGTATCGCCCAACTCCTCCACAAGGAGGTAGTGGCCAGAGTCACGGATCCCCCTGAGAACCCAGGGTTAATTTCCAGGTACTTCCTGGTCCCAAAACGAATTGGGGGCTGGAGCCCTGTTCTAGATCTGCACGACCTGAACCAATTTCTCCGGTCCCACACATTCAGAATGGTAACTCTGTCTCAGATCATACCATCTCTTGAGCAAAACATGTGATTCTGCTCACCGGATCTCCAGGGCGCGTTCTTTCACGTCCCGATATGTCCGTCTTGCCGGAAGTTCCTCTGCTGCCAAGCAGAGGGAGCCCTCTTTGAGTTCCAAGCCATGCCATTCGACCTGTCATCGGCCCCCCCCCGGGTCTTCACCAAATGGCATTGCAGTGGTGGCGGCCCACCTTCGGTGTTGGTGGGATCAGAGTGTACCCCTATCTCGACGACTGGCTCATAGCGGGTCCCTCCAGACAGGAGGTGGAGAAATCCAGAGATCTGGCTCTCCAGACCTGCATCAAACTTTTTCTCCTGGTCAACGGGACTGAGTCAGAACTTGTACCTTCGCAGGTGATCTGCTTCATTGGGGCAGAGCTCGACTCTTGCCGAGCCAGAGCCAGGCTTCCGATGGACAGGGCGGAGGTTCTCTCCTCCTTTGCCTGATTATTTCTGGTTGGGCACTTGCGGCCTGCACTGCCATGATCTGATGGGCCCTGTGGTATATGCACCCCCTCCAGTGGGAGCTGGCCACCCAGTGGACTCAGCAACATGGTCACTTTGACCAGCTGGTCACTGTGACCCAGAAGATGTGGGATGCTCTCCATTGGTGGACCATCCTAGAACACCTGCAAGGAGGGATCCGTTTGTCCGTCCCGATTCAATGGTCGTTCTGACGACCGATGCCTCTCTCACGAGCTGGGGTGCCCACATGAGGAATCCGAGTCCACGGGCTGTGGGCCCCGAGAAATCCCGATGTCATATCAACCTGCTGGAGCTCTGAGAATTCGGCTGGCACTGACTGCATTTGCTCCGTTTCTTCGGGGTCAAGTGGTGCAGGTCCAGACAGACAGTACCATGACCATGTACTATCTCAACAAGCAGGGCAGCATGCACTCCTGGTCTCTGTGTAGGGAAGCACTCCACATCTGGATCCTTGTTAGCCGACTGGAGGCAGATCTCCTAGCCATACATGTGGCAGGAGCCTTGAATCAACTGGCTTGCGACCCCAACCCCTTCTCTTTCCCCTCTTCTGAGAAGTGTATAGAAGGGGACCAGTCTGACCCTGATCTCATCATTTCTGAAGGCAGTGATGATGACTCTTTCTACAGTTCCAGATACCTCAGACCAAATTCCTGTGTCTGTGCCTCAGGAGGTGGGCCTGACTTAGAAATTTGTGTTCAGCACTAAATTTTGAGCCGGTGGCCGCTGACCAGGGTGGGCGCCTCTGCCTGGAATCCTAAATGTGTCTATTATACCATACAACTTTTTTTTTTTTTTCCTTTTGTTATTGAGTCACCATAAATCTCATAAGGTTACAACAAAATATAAAAAGCAGACAAATAGTCATTATGGAGGAATATGGAACATGAACGGACTTCTGTAAATTGACTTCTAGGATCGTGGATATGTTGTTCATCCACACTCTGTGGCATGCCCCTTTCCCCTTTAAGGATCACCGGAAGTCTTAAAGCTGGCTCCTCCCAACCACCCAGGTGGTATATACCTCGGCGCCGCCCCATGACGCCAGATTTTCCTTTCCGCTGGAAGATTCAGGTTGCCTTCCTCGTGCTCATGCATTTCGTAGGCCCTGGCTTTCAAACCTTGGGTTTTGCCGAAACTGCATATCATTAGAGATAACGATCGTTTTTTCTCAGCTTCAATTATGGAAGAGAAATCTTCCCCTGGATTTCGCCAGTGCTCCTGCAGTCAAAAGATTTTGCGTACCAATCCCCACCTCACATGCGTCTACTGCCTCGGTGTTGGCTACGACACCTCGTCCTGCAGTTTTTGCTTGGCCTTCCATCCCAACGTCCTGGACGACCGTCTTAAATGCTTGAAATTGGGGAGACCGGAGAAGAGGACCCACTGTTGCCGACTCCGGTCGATGACTCCTTAGAGAGGACTCCAGTCCTTGTTTTCCCTGATGAGGAGACCCAGCCCACTGGTGTCCCCATCGAGGATCCGGTTCCGGACCCCGAGTCACCCGATCCAGCGGTGTCCCAAGTGACCGTCAACCCGCCCGATCTCGCTCAGAATTCCTCAGCGAAGGCCGAGGAAGAGCCATAAGCGCTCAAAAAAGAGGCGACGCCATCTGTCGTCCTCGTCCTCCTCTGATGAGGAGAGGCTCCGGCGCTACGAGAACCTCATGTGACAACAGCTGATCTTGTCCGTGCACAAGCCTGCCCCGGCTCCTACTCTGGCCATTACTTGGCTTTAGCCTCCTAGGCCGAGGTCGACCCCTTCAGAGCCAAAATCTTCGGTCCCCCGGGGCCAGTGAGACCACCTGTTCGGCCTAAACCGGTCTCTCCACCGATTGTGGTGGAACCGCCGCCTAAGCAGCCTGTGGGAGGGGCTCCTTCCAAAGAAGACATACCGGACACCGGGCTTCCCCGGCATTTGTCGGCCATGGTCACCCTGGACCGCCCCCAGTGAATCGAGGGTGATTTGGGGTGGCAGGCCGTTGTATCCGGATTCGTCGGATTTGGGTGTCACCGGACTTCATTCCCATCCTGGGGATGATGAATCATCCGTTGGCTTTGGGACGGAGGAAGGTCCTTCCTCCTTCCAAGGGATCCTTCACCTCATCTCTTGAGTCCACAGGGATGCTCCTGGAGCCTATCCAGAAAAAGGCGGAGTACCCTCTTCCGGACATGCTTAAGAAAGAGGATACCTAGACGGAGGCCTTCCCTGTGGCCGAGGCCATTGTTGGTCCGGCCCTTGAACTCTGGCAGCATCTTGCCTCTTGTCCTGCTCCGTCTGTACGCGGTGCCCATTGAGTCCCTAGCCGGGTTCACAGAGCACCCTTCGGCCAAGAGCCTGGTGACCACTTCTGTGTTCAGGCGTACTGGCAGTTCTGTCGATATGAACCAACCTCCTGATAGAGTCCAAGCTCTTGGACCATTCGGCTAGGAAGGTCTATGTGGCCTCCTCCTTGGACTTTCGTCAGGCAAGGTCTCCATGGCACACTTCTCTCACGCCCTTCTCGGCTCATTAGATGAGGTCCTCCCACATCTCCCCGCGGACATGCAGACCACAGCCAAGCAGGTCCTAGACCAGGGCCGAGCTGTTGCCAGACAGCAGCTCCAGACGGCACTGGACATCAGGGATTCTTGTGCCCGCTCAATGGCAGCCGCAGTTGCCTCTCATTGCAGGGCTTTGCTGAGGCTCTCCTCCTTTCCAGCAGACACTCGGCACAAACTAGCTGACGTGCCCTTCCTCGGGACCGACTTGTTCGGCCCTGGAGTTGACTGTCACCTTCAGCGCATTGAGCAATCCAACACCACCTTGGACGGTACTTCTGCCAAGGATTCTTCAGGCAAGAACCAGAAGAAGATGAAGCCCTTTTCACTCTTCCCTTGCGGCTCAGCAGTCCTCCTTTCAAGGTGGACAACAGCATCAGCTGCAGGCCCAAGCCCGGACCCCAGCAGGCCCATAAAGGAGGCCAGTGTTCTGGTCCTGTAGCCTCTTCCTCCTCCAAGCCTGCTCAGTGACGGGGTGAGGGCTGCCACCCTTCTCCCATCATGTCAGCTCTGGGTCCTTCCATGGGGGCCGGCTCCGCCACTTCCTTTCCGCCTGGTCCGCTGTCACTTCGGACAGGTGAGTTCTCGGAAGTGGTCGGTCAGGGACTGCCTCTAGAATTCGAGCAGTACCCTCCCAACTGAGCCCGCACCCCTCGGGAGGAATGGATATCTGCTCACACCCAGTCGGCTGTTCAAGACGTCATTGCTCAGCTCCTCCCCAAGGAGGCAGTAACTCTTGTGACGGATCCTTCAGCAGACCTAGGCTTTGTCTCCTGGTACTTCCTAGTGCCTAAGCGGACGGGGAGCTGGTGCCCCATTCTAGATCTCCATGACCTGAATTAGTATCTCTGGTCTCGCACCTTTCAGATGGTCACTCTGTCCCTGATCATTCCATCCTTGGAGCGAAACGTGGTTTTGTTCACTGTATCTGCAGGATGCGTCCTTTCATGTCCTAATCTGTCCATCCCATCAGCGGTTCCTCCACTTCAGGGTCGAAGGGACCCTGTATGAGTTCAAGCCATGCCGTTCGGCCTGTCATCTTCCCACGGGTCTTCACCAAATGCATTGCAGTGGTGGCGCCCATGTCGGGGGCAGAATTTGCCATACCTCGGCGATTGGCTTCTGGAGGTCCCACCCAACAGGAGGCAGAGGGGTCCAGGGATCTGGCCCTTCAGACCTGCTCCCAACTCGGCCTCTTAATCAACAAGGCCAAATCAAAACTCGTGCCTTCTCAGGTGATGATGGGCTTCATCGAGACAGAGCTCGACTCTCGTCAAGCCAGAGCTCGGCTCCAGGCGGACAGGGTGGAGGTTCTTTCCTTCTTTGCCCTGTCATTTCTGGTTGAGTAGTTGCGCCTTGCTTGGGACTTTCTGCACCTTCTGGGCTACGTGGCAGCGCGTGCACCTCGGTGGTCCGTTGGACCTGGTTGCACATACGCCCCCTCCAGTGGGAGCTAGCTGATCACTGTAACCCAGAAGATGTGGGACGCTCTCCAATGGTGGACCGCCCCAGACCGGTTGCAGGAAGGGATCCAGGTTTGTTCGCCCTGAGCCAACAGTCGTTCTCTCGACCGATGCCTCTCTCATGGGCTGGGGACCCATATGGGGGGCGAAAGGGTGCATGGGCTCTTAACCCCCGAGGAGTCCCGATGCCACATCAGCCTGCTGGAGCTCAGAGCAGTCAGACTAGCATTGTCAGCTTTCGCTCCTCAGCTCCGGGGTCAAGTGATTCCAGTCCAGACAGACAATACCGAGACCATGTACTACCTCAACAAAAAGGGCGGCACGCACTCCCGTCTGCTGTGCAAGGAGGCACTCCGCATCTGGACCTTTGTGAGAAGATTGGAGGCGGATCTCCTAGCCGTCAATGTGGCAGGAGCATCGAACCATCTGGCGGATGCTCTCAGCCACTTCGGCCAGACATCCCATGAGAGGTGTCTCCATCCAGAGGTAGCTTACAGCCTGTTCTCCCATTGGGGCAAACCGATGGTGGACCGGTTTGCCTCCAGGGAAAACACCAAGCTGAGGCTGTTTCATGCCCATCCCCTCAGCAGGACTCTCTGCAGGGGGATGCCTTCTCAAGGCCATGGACCCCAGGCCTCCTCTAAACCTTCCCTCCATTTCCCTTGCTCCACAAGGTGTTTTTCAAGGTGAGGAGGGACAAAGCGAAGGTGATCCTGGTAGCCCCAGACTGGCCGTGCCAGTTCTGGTATCCAGATCTCCTCAGCCTCAGCTGCAGGCCCCCGGAGCGGCTTTGCACATGCCCGGACCTGATACTCCTCAATCAGGGGAAGGTTTTCCATCCGGACCTTTAATCCCTGCACCTCACAGCCTGGTACCTGAGCGGCTAGAGTTCCAGGCTTTGGGTCTTTCCGAAGATGTCTGCACCGTGGAAATGTGCCTTCAAATGGAAAAGGTTTTCCATTTGGTGTCAGGGCAAGGGCCTGGACCCTCTGTCCTGCCCAGTGCCTAACATTCTCAACTACCTTTGGTCCCTTTCCAAAGACGGTCTTCGGTCATCGACCCTTAGGGTGAACTTGGCAGCCGTCTCTGCTTACCGGGCACGGATCGGTTAGCCAACGGTGACGCAGGAGACAGTGGTCGGGAGCTTTATCAAAGGCCTGGATTACATATCCCCTCCGGTGCGTGAACCTCCACTTCCATGGGATCTATTGCTGGTACTAGCAAAGCTCATGGGCAAGCCATTCGAACCAATGCACAAGTGTGCCTTGTCACACTTGTCGTGGAAGATGGCTTTTCTGGTGGCTAAACCGTCTGCCAGAAGGATAGGGGAGCTCCAGGCACTTTCGGTGGACTCCCCTTATCTGGTCTTCCACAGGGACAAGGTTGTCCTACGCCCCCACCCAAAATTCTTTCTGAAGGTGGTATCAGAGTTTCACCTTAACCAGGTGCTAACTCTGCCGGTATGCTACCCTAATTACACCTCGGAGGCCGAGTACGGGCTCCATACTCTGGACCTGAGAGGTGCTCTCTCCTACTATAAGGAGAGGACGGTGGAAATTTGGGGAGAGGTTCGCCAGCTGTTTGTCACCTACTCTAAAGCCACTTCTGGCAGACCTGCACTAAAGCGGACCATCGCAAGGGGATTACATCATGCATGGATCTGTGCTACGAGTTGGCGGGCAAGGAGCCTCCCAGAGGGATAAGAGCTCATTCTGCCCACCATACTGCCGGATCGGTGGCTGCTTCCAGGGACATCCCTATCCAAGAAATCTGTCGGGCTGCTACCTGGAAGTCAGCAGACACCTTCAACACCCACTACCACATCGACCTTGAGTCATGCCGGGATGCTGGTTTTGGGGCCACAGTTCTCTCTGTTTCTTAAGTAGGTGGTGTGTGCCTTGTCTCCCTCCTACCGGAGAACTGCTAGGAGTCTGTCAAAGAGTGTAGATGAACAATATATCCACGATCCTAGAAAAACAGGTTACTCGCCTGTAACAGTAGATCTTACTTCGAGAGGGTTCCTTCAGTAGGTCATCACTAATAGGACTTGCGCCACCTTGCGTCGGGCCGCACGGCAGACGTTTCTAGCAATACCTGGTGGGGGACCGCCCACCTGATGTCACGTGACCGATGTAAACATGACTGTATATAGTGGGCGGTCCCCACGCCTGCCCTCCAGTTCCTTTCCCGCTGTCGCCTCGTATCAGTCGCATTGCAGACTTCCATATAGCGATCATCATGAAAGTATCTTGTGTCGGATTTTTCCCTCGCCAAAAATTCATTTTTGCAAATTTGTTGTCTTCACCAAAGAAGTGCTTGTCTTGTGGCACGCAGATCCTGCACAAAGACGGTCACCTCAAGTGCGTCCTCTGTCTAGGCCCGGACCGTCCTGTTTCCTTCTGCCGAGTGCCAGACCTTCAACCAGGCCACAAAGAAAAGGAGACCGCAGGCTTTGGAGGCCCATCTCTTAAAAGCCTGCCTGGCTTCTCTGGAAAAGAAGATGGACAGTTTGAGAGAGTCCTCAGCAGATACAACTTCTCCATCGAAGAAACACAAGGAGAAGTCTAGGGGCGGGGCGCTCAGCGGGCGACACAGACCTCGATGAACAAAACCCAGCCACCTTGAAAAATCAGACGGTAAGCCCTTGTAAGACCACAGCGGTCAGTCGATCGTCTGCCCCTCCCGACCACTGCTCAGACGGTAGTTGACCCCGGCTCTTCCGTGGATCGCGCAGCAACCGGTGTCGGCTCCCCAGTCAGTGGGGACCACCAGTCATCCATCGATGAAGTCGCTCGGGCTCCTCCCTGCCTGCCCAGCGCCACAGATAAGACCACCATCCGTGGCGGGCCGGCCTGGTAGTTCCCCAGTCGGGGCTTGATGGCACCTCACCCGCCCGGAACCAGAGGCAGAAAAGCCCTCTTCCTTTGCTTATACGCTCCTCTTAATCGGTGGGTGCCGGCAAGACAACAGAATCCTCGACATAGTCGATTCCATGGGGTCGACTCCGGGTTCTCTCCCGGGGTCGGGGGGAATCAGGCTCTTCCTAAGCCTGCAGATCTTAATGTGGAGGCCCCTCCTCCGCCTTCTGGTGGGATTCGTGTTGTGCCGATTCCAGCCAATATCCCGCCAGAGGACCCAGCGAACCCTACCCCCGATGCCGGATGTCCCGACGACTGTGGTTCTCCCGGGACCTAGCGATCAGCCGTTGGCTCCGATGCCTGATGTCCCAATGACAGTCCCACAGCCTGGACCTATCGATCGGCCTTAGCCATTGGCCCCGATGTCAGATCGGTGGGTGCCATCGAGGCCCCTTTGCCGAGTTCGGCGCAGGCTTTTCCGGCTCCGGATCAGGTAGTGCTGGTCGATGTCCAGTCCCCTTGGCGTGGGCTGTCCGGCGCTGGACCCCAACCTATATATACATGAGCGGGTCCGCGTAGGTACCCCGCCCGCCCGACCTGACAGCGGGATCTACTCAGACCCAGACTGTCCTGTACTATCCGCAGGGGTTTCCTGGAGACCACTACCCGGCTGGCCCCCCTCCAGACTGGCATAATTCCGGGCAGTTTACGCAGGGTTTAATCCTTTCTCTCACTACCAGGGATTCCAGGGCTATAATTATCCTGCCCCACCAGTAATGCCGCCTCCCCCACCTCTTCCTCCCCCTCGGCCTCAATCAACTCCGCCACCCCTTCCATCTCATCCAGTTGCCCTGGATTTCAAGACCCTGATTCAGTCTTGGTGGCAGGGGGTCGGTCTGAGTTGGTGTCGGACCTGGAGACGAGACACCCTCTCGCACGGTCTTGCAGGTCCCCTTCCCTGAGCAGTTCTTCCGTAACTACCATACATGTCTTGGGGAAGACTCGTCAGGACGTCTCCCTTCCCGATATCCGCCACTGTCCTGTTGAAGAGGCAGACGATGATGAGGGGCTCACGATTCTTCGGAGGAGGTCCTGGAGGAACCTGAGAGTCCAACGGGCAAGGTTTCCCCGAAATCACCACCAGAGGACCCTGCTTTTTCGGATCTTATGAAGTCCATGAAGGATTTCTTCGACTGAGAGTCTGAGGATCAGGACCATATGAGGCAGAGGCTCGCAGAACATCTAGACTTAGTCTCTGTCTCCAGTCCCCATTCCTCCATGGATTGCACTTCATCAAGACCTCACCACTACTGTCTGGCAGATGCCTCATTCCCTCCCGGCTGTCCCCATTCTTGAAGACGCATCCTAAGCTGACTCTGTGATCATTTCTGCTGCTCATGAGCGCTCCGCAGCACCAAAGCACATGAGCACCTCTCCTCCAGACAGAGTCTAGGCAGATGGACCAGTTCAGGAGAAAGATTTATTCTTCGGCCACATGCGCTCTTCGGTCCCTTAACTATGTGGCCCATATGGTGTCTCATCAAAAAGCTTCCTTGGCCAGGTTAGAGGCTCGAGTCCAGGCCATGGATCTCGGCCTTAAAGGAGGAGCTTATCAAG
Source organism: Neoceratodus forsteri (assembly GCA_016271365.2). Classification (NCBI taxonomy): domain Eukaryota; kingdom Metazoa; phylum Chordata; order Ceratodontiformes; family Ceratodontidae; genus Neoceratodus; species Neoceratodus forsteri. The sequence continues at coordinate 347,398,076 of CM028138.1, read as the reverse complement.
GATCTTCACGTCTCCGAGGTCTCGTGTAGGCATGCTTTATGGGCCACATACGACTCGGTCGATTCTATGGCACGCACCTCAGCAACTGCCGTTGCCCTTAGATGGCACTCCTGGCTTCGCCTTTCTGGACATGCTAACGAAGTTCAGTCAGCGATTCAAGATGCCTCCTTTCAGGGCTTGGTACTCTTTGGTGGGGACACCAAGGACATTATCACGGACTTGCAGGACAGGTGCCTCGCCCTCAGGTCCGTGAGGTCCATGTACTGATCGGGCACCCAGCAGCAGCAGCCTTTTCGGAAAAGGACCTGGAGGCAAAGAAAGCAAGCCCCTGCGCATCACCAGGGGAAGCGTAAGGCCACGGGTACAGCCACCCCTCCTGCCTCCAAGAACCAGAGACGTGCTTGAGGTCCTCTCCCTGAACGTTCCGCCACTTCCTGACTTCCCATCCCCACTGCCTCCCCAGTTCACGCGCAGGAGTGGAGGGCGATCACCTCCAGTGCATGGGTCCTGCAGTTAGTGTCCGTCGGAAACTCCACCAAAAAGATCCTTCTACTCAAGGAATCGGGATCTACTCATCCGAGAAAAGGTAAACACTCCCTTGTTCAAGGAGGCAATAGAGCACGTTCCCCTCTGGCAAAGGGGAAAGGGGTTTTATTCCCATTTTTTCCTGATTTGAAAAAAGACTGGCGATTCAGACCCATACTCGACTTAAGCAACCTAAATCAGTTCGTCGAGTGCAAAATATTTCGGATGCTGACCCTCCATAGCCTCCTTCCACTCATTGAGAACCATTGGTTATGCGCCCTGAACATGCAGGATGCTTCCTGCACATCCCCATTTTCCCTCGCCACCGCAGATTCCTGCGGTTTCAGTTCCAAGGGGAGCACTTCCAGTTCAGAGGACTCCCCTTAGGTCCGTTTTCGGCACCACGGGTGTTTACCAAGTTCCTGGCAGTGGTTGTGGCCTTCTTACGCCTCGGGGGTATTGCGGTTTTTCCTTACCTGGATGACTGGCTGATTTCTGCTCCATCCAGGGACTCTTTACTAGAGGCTCTTTCCTTCACTTTGGATCTGTTCAACAGGCTAGGGATTACGGTCAGCGTCCCCAAGTCCTCTATGACACCTGCCCAGAAACTACAATTCATTGGGGCAGTTTTGGTTACGGTCCAGTGCCAAGCCTTCCTCCCTCCAGACAGGGTTGAGACCCTGATCTGTCAGGCCTCCAAAGTGGCTACTTCCAGGAACATCCCGGCCCGGGAGATCCTGCGCCACCTTGGCCTGATGGTGGCCTCCATCACCACTGTTCCTTTGCGAGGCTTCACATGAGGGTCACTCAGTGGTCCTTACGCATGCAGTGGGATCAACTCCTGTATGACCTAGACCCACCCGGTACTGGTCTCCTCAGTGGTTCGGACAGAATTGCATTGGTGGAGGGATCCCTACAATCTTTACTTGGGTCTCCCCTTCAGGAACCCAGCCCTCTCAACATCCCTCACCACAGATGCCTTGAACATGGGATGGGGAGCACCAAGCCCAAGGACTATGGTGCAGCTTGGAGTCTACACTACATATCAACATTTTGGAGATGAGGGCTGTCCTGTACGCCCTACAGGCCTTCCAGACCCTCCTTCCCAAGGGATCACTGCTGGTCCGAACGGACATGTCAGTAGTTTGGTACCTCAGTAAACAAGGAGGAATCTGATCGTGCCCCTTGTGCAGAGAAGCGATGTGGGTGTGGAACTGTGCAGTCTAGCACCATCTGGCCCTCATGGCCGTGCACGTGCCAGGCGTTCTAAACGTCCTGGTGGACAGTCTCAGCAGGTCTCGGACCCTAGCTCACGAGTGGGAATTACATCAGGAAGTGGCAGAATCATCTTCCTACATTGAGGGCATCCGGAAATAGACCTCTTCGCCTCCAAATTCAACGCAGAACTTCCCAGCTTTTGCTCGCTCGTTCCAGGGCATGGTGCTTTCTGGCACGATGCGCTGTCTCTCTCTTGGACAGGGACATTTTTGTACACCTTCCCTCCATTTCCTATTCTTCAGAGTGTCCTCCTCAAGCTTCAAGCAGAGAGGGCAAAGATGATTCTCATTGCTCCTCTCTGGCCGAGGCAGATCTGGTTCCCGCTGCTGCAACAGCTTTCCAGGGAACCACCGGTTCCACTTCCAGTGACTCACGACCAAGGTAGACTGCTATATCCGGGGCTCAGGACGCTGCATCTTCATGCATGGCTCCTGCAGACATAGTGATTTCTAGCTTTGTGGTCTCCTCCCAGGTTACTCAGGTCCTCGTCAAGGCCAGGAAACCCTCTACTCATTCCACTTATGCCATGAAGTGGAAACGGTTTTCCATCTGGGCGATCGCTAAGGGTTGGAACCCTTCTCATGTTCTGCACCCCCAAGTCATGGAATACCTCCTTCACCTGTTAGACTCCTCTTTTTATTCATCGTTGAAGGTCCACCTTTCCGGCTATTTCGGAACCTACAGGCTAGTGGATGATAGGTAAACCCGTGGCTCAGTTGGAAGTCTCAAAAACCTTTCTGAAAGGGATTCTCCATCTGAAACCCCCCCCCCATACGCAGCCCAACTCCTCCTTGGGATTTGAACTTCGTTTTGGAAAAGCTCACCCTTCCTCCTTTTGAGTCGGCTATGAGCTGTGATTTGCACTTCCTTTCCTGGGAGGCATTGTTCCTGGTTGCCGTCACGTCAGCCTGGAGGATTTCAGAGCTTCACAGTCTGGTTTGCAAGGAGCCCTATCTGATTTTCCACAGGGACCAAGCAGTTCTCAGAACGAATCCAAAGTTTCTTCCCAAGCTGGTGTCAGAAGCCATGCTGAACCAATCAGTAGAGCTTCTGGTATACTATCTGTCCCCCTCTGACAGAGGTGAGGCACTCCTCCATACCATGGACGTACATCGGATTCTCCGGTGTTTCTCAAAGAATTCCGTAGCTGTGATCAGCTGTTTATTTCTTTTGCCCCCAGGTCAAAAGGCAAACCAGTTTCTAAGCAGGGCCTTTCCAAATGGTTAGGCAACTGCATTAGGTATTGTTACCAGAAGTATGAAAAACCTCTGCCGGGTACCATCAGAGGTTATTCTACTAGGTGCATGGCTGCTTCTGCCGCCTTTTTTGCTAAATGTCTCTGCAGCTAATATCTGTGCTGCAGCCATTTGGAGTTCTGTCCATACCTTTACTAAGCACTACAGTCTGGACATTGCTTCTTCGGCCTGGCTGTGTTACAGGGCCTTCTGTCCTAGACTGGGTCCGTTCTGGATTCCAGTATTTTTTTGCTGGAGTTAGTTTTCCTCCTCCCTAGTTTCTCTCGGTCTCTCTGTGGAGGGACTGCTTGGGACTCTGTCCTATAAATGATGATCTACTGAAGGAACCTTCTTGAAGTAAAATAGTACAGTTACGTGGGAACTTACCGTAACAGTAGATCTTCGAGAGAGGTTCCTTCAGTAGGTCATATTTTTCCCTCCCTCCCCTCATTTTATGATTTACAGGGTCTCAAATCCTGTTCGCTCCTGCTGTCAGGCTTCTTCCTGGCTCCGGCGGGAGAACTGGAGGACGGGTGTGGGGACCGCTCTCTATATACAGTCACGCTGACATCGGTCATGTGACGGGTTGGCGGTCCCTAGTCGGGGATTGCTAGAAAAGTCTGCCGTGCTGCCCGATGCCAGGTAGGACCAGTCCTATAAGTGATGACCTACTGAAGGAACCTCTCTCGAAGATCTACTGCTACAGTAAGTTCCTACGTAACTGTACTTTCAAGGAGTGGTATATGTTCATCCACACAGACCCACCCGCTGCCATCGCACACAATCTGGCTTCCAGCAGGCTAAGAGCTGCTGTCATGGGGCTGAGCCGAGGTATATACCACCCGAGTCAGTGGGAGAGGCCAGCTTCAAGACTTCCGGTGAGATTTAAAGCAGAAGGGGACATGCCAGAGAGTGTGGATGAACAACATATACCACTCCTAGAACTACTGTTACAGGTGAGTAACCTGTTTTTTTTTTCTGCCCTGGTCACTTTTTAAAATGCTTTGTAATTCCAGTGCCTGCCTTTGAAGGTACCAACTGACAAGATAAATCTTTGAACCCTCTTTCAACATTTGAAAACTACCGCATTATTCCTTGAGGTAACTGTCTTAACGGGCTAGTGGGAATGGTAAATCTTAACAATGTTTCTTGTTTTCAGCCTCCCAGTCTCCAGAGAGAGCAGAAGGATCAGATGCTCTGACTGCTGTCAGCAGCCAGTTGGAGGGATCTCCGATGGACACCAGCAGCCCAGCATCCGGCACGCATGAGGAAGTGACGGCAGAGAGTGTTGGTACTGAAGGCAGTGGGCAGAGTGTCACCATCGGTGTTGGCTCAGAATCTGGGGAGCAGAGCAGTGAGGCACAGCCAAGCAGTGAGGAGAGGAGTGAACCAGCGAGGCAAAATGAGCAGAGGTAAGGGGGGGCTGCTGCCTTTCTACCATCTTGGGGAATGGGGCTGTTTATCCATCTTTGCATCCTAGCATAAGAGGGCTGCACAGTGCAGTGCTGTTTTGAAGTTTCTTCTCAGCATACACTTAGCTGATGAGTTCTCAAGGTGAACAGTTTCATTTTACTTCCGAGGAAGCTCTTGCAGTGGCCTACACCAGTAGGTCTTAGCCGCCTGGCGCCAGAACCACACGGAAACTTTCTAGCTTGCAGTCTACCACTGGAGGCTGCCCACCACCGATGTCACCCTATTCTGTGTGGGCGGTCCTCCACACCCTCCTCGTTCTTTCTGCCGTCGACCCATGCACCTTAGACCTTGGAGGACACCGCTGCTGCAGCCGACTGCCGTTACCCGTGCTTGCCATGCCTTTTTATTTTCACGATTTTCTTTAGTTTTATCATAGATTTTTTTCAGCATTACATTGAGTTTGTCTTCTCCACCTGCCTCGTCTTCCGACCGCTCCACAAAGTGTGCCTGTGGCAAACAAATTCCTGAAAAAGACAGTCACTCTGCTTGCATCCTGTGCCTGGGCCCTGCCACGACACCGAAGCCTGTCAGATCTGACAGAAATTCAACCAGGCCATTTGGAGATGTTGCCTAAAAATCCTGGGGAGCCATCTGATCAAGCAGAAGCTCATCACGATAGAAAAGGAGCTGCAGGCCAGGAACTCTTTGGCTTTGCCAGCCCAGTCTTCCGGGGCTTCTTTCTCCTCCTCATCACTCCCGGGAGAAATCTGGTGGGAAGCACAAACACCGGGACAGAGACTGGTCTGCTTCCCACTCGTGGTCTCACTATAAACCTTCAATCGTGTCTGGATCGTTGTCCAGTGGGACGGGGTCAGCCCCTGCAACCCCGCCTGCCCTTACTACTGCAAGGCTGCAAGTGGCCCCTCTGCCCACATCTCAGTCACAGGCGGCAGTTCCTTGGGGCAGAGGACTTTGTCTCCTGCTCCCCAGCCCCGACACTCAGGCCCCTCACTTCTGCGGGCTTTTAGTCAGGAAGCTCAACTGGTACCGGGTGCGACTGGCGTCGGCTCCTCTGCCGTTGTCCCTCTGGCCCCAGCGCTGCCTGCTTCTATCCTCTCCACATGGACTGTCACCAGTCCCTCTCGGCAGTGCCTGCAGAAGACTACCAGTGTCTCATCGAGCCCAGTGTCACCTCTGCCTTCACCAGAGAGGTCTCCCTCTCCCCTGATGCCCATCTCCCCTCTGCTGGCGCCGCTGGATTCCCCTTCCCAGGTGTCCTCAGCTGGCGCCCGCTGGGGTGGTGCCAGTATTGCCTCTGCCACAGTCTGCGGGCCCAGCCCTGGCTCCACAACCTGCACCTGCCGTCCCTCCGTGGGGGTACTCTATGCCAGCCCCTCCTGGCCCAACACCTCCTTTTCGTTACCCAGCACCGGTCTTCCCCTGTCCACTGGTTTACAGCTACCCTGTGCTGGTGGACTATAATGCTGTGATTACTGCATGGTGGTCTTTCATGCAGAAGCAGACCCCCACCCCCTCAGGGCCTGCCTCTGGCATCTCCATAGCGACCCACCAGTGATCTTCTGCCCCCGAAGCAGGTGCAGGCAGATCCCAGTGCCCCCCGTACACCGGGATCCAGACCAGACACTGAGTCTGGCTGTCGCCAGGATGGGTGCCCGCCAGCTGAGAGTGAGCCGGATTAGGATGACTCAGACTATTCAGACTCTTCCTCCATTCGGGGATACTCCTCGGAGGCGGAAGAGTCCATTAAGGTGGTTCCAAGTCCCCGGATGATCCATCCTTTATGGAGATCATGATATGCATCCATGCCACCATGGGCTTGGAAACCGAGGATCAGGATCCGGAGCGGTGTCGGACAGCCATTTATTTAAGGCAGTCTGATGCCCTCCCCATGGTAGTGTCCCCCTTATTGACTCTTGAGAAGATGTCATCAGGGCAGCTTGAAATTGTCCCTCTTCAACCCCAGCAGTACCTAAGAAAGCAGATAGGCTCTACTATGCTTCAGCTGGTAAGCTTTTTTCAGGGAGTCAGCCCAAAGCTGAGACTGATCAACACATCACAGGACTGTACCAAGAAACCCAAGCATCTCAGCAGTCTTCCCCCTGATGGGGAATCCAGATAGCTGGACCACCTGGGCAAGCGAGTCTTCGCCTCCTACACCCTGGACATCTGGGCCATTAGCTGTTCAGCCCACATGATCCAGTACCAGAATGTTCTTTGGGACAAGGCCAGGAAACTGGTTCAGGCTTTGCCCGATGACCCCTCCAAGAAACAGCTTGCCCAGGTTCTCAAGACAGGCTCCGACATGGGGACTCTCATCCTTCGGACCACCTGTGATGCTGTAGATGCCTCAGGCAGAGGAGCGGCAACTGGTGTTTCTCTCCGGCACCATTCTTGGCTCCAGGGTCTGGCTTTGCCTCTGTGCAGTCCAGTACTTTGGACGCCCGCTTTCGGAGTTCAGTCCTTTTCTGGGGGGATGTCCAGGATCTAATTTCCTCCCTTCAGAAGTCGAGCCTCACCCTTCAGTCCATTCACTCGCTTTACCATACCCAGCCTACGTCTGGTCAGCAACCGCCAGTTCGCTACTCCTCCTACAGACAGGCCCGCCCACCTGCCAAAGGTCAGGGCAAATGCAAAGCGACGACAGCCCGATTCGCAGCCGCCACCAGAGCCTCTCAAGTGCTTCCGTGCCCGCCTCACATCCTGACCCTTTACTAACCCCCCAAAAAAGACATGGTTCTGGAGGAGGCAGTGGGGTTGTTCTCCTTCACCTTGACAGGTGTCGGGGTGGCGTTACCTCAGACAGCTGGGAACTGCAGATCATAGAACACGGCTACACAGTAGAGCTTCTCGAGTGGTTCCCAGAAACTCTTCGGGGCAACTCCTCTAACACCCCCTTCCCCAAAGCTCATTGGCCCTCGTCTCGGCCGTTGGCTTTTCGGACCTTCCATCTGGCCAAGGGACCGTGGAAGTTGTCGACAAGGTCGAAATTATCCTCGAACCGATCAGCCCCTTGTCACCGGCTGTGCCCGACGACTCATTGGAACGGACTCCAGTCCTGGTCTTTCCGGATGAGGAGACCCAGCCTACTGGTGTCCCCATCAAGGACCCAGTCCCAGACCCTCAGGTTTCACTGATCCCGGTGTCTCCCGATCGACTGAGTTGGCCTCCCCGGTCTCTGTCTCGGCCCAGGACCCCCTCGGATAAACGACAGAGGAAGAGCCATAAGCGCTCAAAAAAGAGGCAACACCACAGGTTCCTATCCTCCTCGGACAAGGAGAGGCTCCGGCGGAAATTCCGCCGGCACTGTGAAGACCTTATGTGGCAGCAGCTGTTCTTGACCAGGCAAAAGCCGGCTCCGCCGCCTACCCCGGCCATCACTTGGCTCTCTCTTTCTAGGCCGAAGCCGACCCCTCTGGAACCGAAGCCCTCAGTTCCTCCACCCGTAGGGCCGGGGCGTAACCCAGTTAGGCATACTCCGGTGTCTCCGACGATTCGGGTGGAACCACCACCGAAACAGCCCGAGGGAGGGGCGCCCTCGAAAGAGGACCGACAGGACTCCGGGCTTCCCCGACGTCTGTCGATAACTGTCACCCCGGACCGCCCTCGGCAGATCGAGGGTGACTTACGCGGTAGACCACTGTATCACGACTCTTCAGACTCAGACGTCACCGGCTTGCACTCACATCCCGGGGATGACGAGTCGTCGGTTGGCACAGGGATGGAGGAAGGTCCTTCCTCTTTCCAGGGCATTGTCCGCCTCATCTCAGATTCCACCAGAATGCCCCACGAGCCTATCCAGAAAAAGGCGGAGTACCCTCTCACTGACATTTTTAAGAGAGGGGATACCCCAACGGAGTCCTTTCCAGTGGCCATCGTTGGCCTGGCCCTTGAACTTTGACAGCATCCTGCCTCCTGCCTAGCACCATCTGCCCGCATGGCCTGCAAGTACGCAGTGCCCATGGGGTCCCTTGCGGGGTTCACAGAGCACCCTTTGGCCAAGAGCCTGGTGACCGCCTCTGTGTTCAGGCATACTGGTAGTTCGTCCGACACTGACCAACCCCCAGACAAGGAGTCCAAGAATATAGACCACACTGCCCGTATGGGCCTTCGTCAGGCTAGCTTGGCTGCCATTATGGCACACTTCTCTCATGCCCTTCTTGGGTCATTAGACGAGGTCCTGCCTCACCTTCCACTGAACATGCAGACCACGATCAAGCAGGTCCATGACCAGGGTCGTGCTGTTGCTAAACAGCAGCTCCAGACGGCCTTGGATATCGGAGATTCTTGTGCCCACTCACTGGCAGCCGCAGAGGCCTCTCACCGCAGGGCTTGGCTAAGGCTTTCCTCCTTACCGGCAGATACCCAGCATAAGCTCGCTGACGTGCCCTTCCTGGGTACCGACTTGTTTGGTCCATGAGTGGCCGGTCACCTTCAGCGTGTATAGCAGTCCAGTGCCACCCTGGATGCTACTTCTGGCAAGGGTCCTTCGGGCAAGAGAAAGAAGAAGCCATTTTAGCACTCTTCCCCTGCGGTCCTTCAGCCCTCCTATCAAGGAGGGACAGCAACATCAACAGCAGCAGCAGGCTCAAGCTTGGCGCCCTCTGCCCAAGCAGGGTCCTCAGCAGCCCCATAACGGAGGCCGAGGCTCAGGTCTTGGAGCCTCCTCCTCTTCTAAGCCTGCTCAGTGACGGGTTGGGGGTGGCCACCACTACACCCGTCATGCCAGCTCTGGGTCCTCCTGTGGGGGGTCAGCTCCGCCACTTCCTTTCTGCCTGGTCCGCTATCACTCCGGACAGGTGGGTTCTCAAAGTGTTCGGTCAGGGACTGCCTCTAGAATTCGAGCAGTACCCTCCCAGCCGATCCCGCGCCCCTCAGGAGGAACGGATTTCCGCATGCACCCAGTCGGCTCTTCAAGACTACATAGCCCAGCTCCCCTGCAAGGAGGCAGTAGCTCCAGTGCCGGATCCTCTGTCAGACTCGGGCTTTGTTTCCAGGTACGTCCTGGTGCCCAAGCGGATGGGGGAGTTGGCACCCCGTCTCCACGACCTGAATCAATATCTCGGGTCCCGCACCTTTCGGATGGTCACTCTGAGCCAGATCATACCATCGCTCGAGTGAAACATGTGGTTCTGTTCACTGGATCTACAGGACTCATTCTTTCACGTCCCAATCCATCTGTCCCATCAGCGGTTCCTCTGGGTCAAGTGGTTCAAGTCCAGATGGACAATACCACGACCATGTACTGTCTCAACAAACAGGGCAGCATGCACTCCTGTCTGCTGTGCAAGGAGGCGCTCCGCATCTGGGCCCTCGTGAGCCGGTTGGAGGCAGATGTCCTAGCCATCCATGTGGCAGGAGCCTCTAACAAGCTGGCGGATGCTCTCAGCCACATAGGCCAGACATCCCACGAGTGGTCTCTCCATCCAGAGGTAGCTTACACCCCGTTCTCCCATTGGGGCAAACCGATGATGGACCTGTTTGCCTCCAGGCAAGACAACTAGCCGAGGCAGTATCATGCCCCCCCCCAGCAGGACTCGCTGCAGGGGGATGCCTTCATGAGGCCATGGACCCCAGGCCTCCTCTGCGCCTTCCCTCCATTTTCCTTGATCCACAAGGTGTTACTCAAGGTGAGGAGGGACAAGACGAAGGTGATTCTGGTAGCCCCAGACTGGACGTGCCAGATCTTCCTGAACATAAGTCTCCACCACTCATTCACACTATTGGGATCTGTGCCGGGGGAGGCACTAGGACCCATCGGGAGCAAACTTTTTGCTGGAGGGCCGGCGCCAGAGATGGAGCCGCGAGGAGCGGCACCGCGAGCCTCAGCTGGTGCGGTAATGACTATCTCGGCGTTGACCCTCCAACCGCCTCAGTTCCTTTTTTCCCGCCGTCGAGTGCGCTTCAGTGACGACGTCGCTCGCCCTCCGGGAGTCAAACTTCAAACTAGCAGCGTAGTTTTCAGTTTTGTTATTTTGTAGTAATATCTCGATAAGTATCGCTTAAGTTTATTCTTATTTAAAAAAAAAAAAAAGAAGTCTCAGCCTACTTTGACGGAGTCGACCATGAGCAGGTCAGGTGACGGTAGGGAGACTTCGTATGAAAGCTGTTCAGTCAGTCGGGCTGGGTCCGTCCGCCTTCTCCGGAAGGGGGTCTGACAACAGTCAGTCCAATGCCCGAGGGGACGGGCGGTCCCCGCGGAAGCATAAAAATAAACAGTCGCATTCTCGGCACCGTTTGGCCTCGAGCTCTTCTTCAGCCCACAGATCAACAAAGAGAAGGCATCACTCGAGGTCGCCCTCTGATATGTCTGCGCGTAGACGGTCGGTTATTGGGGCTAGTTGCCAGTCTCCTCCTTCGGAGTCGCCAGCTTCTGTTTCTGGTAGCCGACGTCTTCAACATCGGAGCCCTACCCTGCCCGCAGGTAGGTCTTCAGATGAGCAGTTTCATCAGTGGGCCGCTCTCATGGAGCAATGGGCTCGGAGGTTGGTTCAGCTACCTGGCTCAGTCACTCAGGGGCCCACGGGCTTCTTGGGAGACCAAGTAGGGTGGTTGAGCTTCCCTGATTGCGCGGCACCGTCTTGCTTGCCATCGACTCAGCGCTTAGGTGTCTCCCACATGGCTGCGGTGCAGGGGCCACCGATGCCTTTATCTCCTGCTCTTTTTCCCTCCTTACCTTCAAATCCTGTTTTTCAGAGTCTTGGAGTGTTTGGCACCCTCAGCGTCAGCACACTCAGGCGCCGTCTTCAGCGCTAGTCGTCTGTCGGCACCATCCGTGGCGCCGTCAGTCAGCGCCGGCCGTCTTTGGCGCCATGTAGTTACTCAGCGTTTCTGCGCGTGTGGGTCCATCGCGCCATTTTAGGCGCCAGTGTGGGTCCTCGGCGCCCTTAGGTTCTTGGTGCCATCGCTTCTTCGGCACCGTACGCCTCCGCAGCGCCGGGGGCTCTCAGAGCGTCTTCTGCTTTTCAAGACTCCTCCTTTCACTCTTTTCCTTCATCTCTTTCCTCTGATTTTCACTCCTTTCCTGTCCATACAGTCCCTCCTGGACTGTCAGGAGATGACATTGAGCCTGACCCAGACCTTCGGCTGGGTGATGAAGTGGAGGAAGCAGGATCTATTACTGCTGCAGAGCCTGTGGTCGAGGACCTGTCCTTTAAGTCTCTGCTGAAAAATGTGATTTCCACTCTTTCTCTCCAGACTACAGACATCGATCCTGGGAAATTAAGACCCCAGTACCTTCATGCTCCAGAGAGCCCTACGGATTTGACTCCTCCGGTTCAGCCTTCCTTCGAGACGCTGTCTCAAATGGTATGGAATAATCCAGCTCTCACCCCTTCGGTGGCTAAATCCATAGATAGGAAATATTCAGCCCCCAAAGATCGACCCATTTTGGCGTCTCAAGCCTTTGCGGATCCTGTTGTTGTCCTGGCAGAGAATGATATGGTCGTTCTTCCCCAAACTACTACAGCTCGACCTATTAACAAAGAATCTCGTAAGATAGACACCTTAGGTAAGAGAGTCTGCTGCTTCCCTCCCTAAGTATGCGTATCGCCAGCTACCAAGGCTATTTCTCCCAATATGAGTATATCCTGTGGCACTCTTATCAAACAGATGGTTGAAGCTCTACCGGAATCGGATACAAAGCCAGAGCTTCTTCAAACCATTACCAGAGGTATCAAATCTAATAACCAGCAGGTTAAAGCAGCCATGGATGCTTTCGACACTGCTTCCCGTATGGCGGCTGCTGGTATTTGTACCCGCTGTCATTCCTGGCTGCGCACTTCAGGCTTCACGAATGACGCGCAGCAGCAGGTAATGGCGTTGCCTTTTGATGGTGCATATCTTTTCGGTCCTCAGGTAGAACAAGCTCTCGAAGCTACGCAAAAGACTAGGTCAGCCATTAAGTTGGCTCAACCTCCTCCTGTGTCCCCTCTAGGGAGTGTCAATAAGCGCCAGTTTCATAACCGTCAGTCCTTCGAGGCAGAGAGAGTTTCCATAAAATCAACCTGCCCAACCTCAAAAGAAGACACATCAGAAAGCGCAAGGGCCCAAAGCGCCCAGCGCCACCTTATGAGTTGCTGGCCCAAGTCCCATCTCATCTGCCCGAGGTGGACTTTCCCTCACCGGAAGGAGGTCGTCTGATGCACTTCTACAACCAGTGGAAGTCCATAACCTCAGACAAATGGGTCCTTCAGATAATTCGCGAGGGGTATTCATTCAGTCTTGTGGAGACCCCTCCAGATCGTTCTCCCAAACGACAGCCCAGGCTGTCAACCCTTCAGTCAGACCTTCTCGCCGCCGAGATTCAGGGCCTTCTGAACAACAGGGCAGTAGAAGTAGTGCCGCTGCATCAACGGAACACAGGGTTCTACTCCCATTATTTCCTGGTTCCAAAGAAGTCCGGGGCCATGCGCCCCATTTTGGATCTCAGAAGCTAAACAAATTTCTCCCCAAGGAGAAATTCAGAATGATTTCTCTAGGAACCTTGTTACCTTTGCTTCATCGACACAACTGGCTAGCCTCCCTAGACATGCAAGATGCTTACCAGCACATTTCTATTCACCTTCACCCAAGGCATCACAAATTCCTGAGGTTTGTGGCTCTGGGACAACATTATTAGTTCAGAGTCCTGCCCTTTGTGCTATCCTCAGCGCCGCGGGTTTTTACAAAGTGTTGTGCAGTTCTCGCAGCGCACCTCAGAAAGGTCGGAATACAGGTGTTCCCTTATCTGGACGATTGGCTTCTGGCAAGCCCTTCCAGATAGGGAACTCTGGAAGCCGTAGAGATGACCTCTCGCTTTCTCACGTCCATGGGAGTTCTGCTGAACCTCAAAAAATCGCAGTTGCAGCCCTCCCAGAGGCTCCTTTTTATAAGGACTCTTCTGGACACCTCCTGTGCGAAGGCTTTTCTTCCAGAGGACAGAAGGAACAATATCCTTCGGATGGCCCATCTCATCGGGGAAAACAACTCAGTCCCAGCTCTCTCGATGCAACAGATGCTAGGCCTCATGGCATCCTCTGTGTTCACTGTACCCCTAGCACGTCTGCACATGAGAACTACTCAGTGGATGCTCAGTACTCAGTGGTCCCCAACCACTCACCCGCAGTCCTTTCCCATCAAAGTGACAGAACCTCTAAAGAGGTCGCTCACCTGGTGGACTCAAGAGAGCAATCTCCTGGAAGGGTACCCCTTTGCTCCTCTGGATCATCAAATTTCCATTACCACAGACGCATCCCTAATGGGGTGGGGAGCTCACTGTCAGTCTCTCCATACTCTGGGTACGTGGACTCAAGTCGAGTCCCAGCTTCACATAAATGTCCTAGAGATGAGAGCCGCCCTTTATGCGGTCTGAGCGTTGAAGGACATTCTCTGTCACAAGAACATTCTCCTTCAAACGGACAACAAAGCAGTGATGTACTACATCAACAAGCAGGGCGGTGCTCCCTCTTACCCCTTATGCAGGGAAGTGATGAGAATGTGGGAATGGTGCTTAGAGCACAAGGCTCTAATTCAAGCGGTCTACCTACCAGGAATACAGAACGAACTGGCGGACCGTCTCAGCAGAACAGAGACAGACCCTCACGAATGGTCCCTCGACTCAACCATAGTTCAGTCACTATTCAGAGAGTGGGGAACTCCAGACCTGGACCTTTTTGCATCCCCACTCAACGCAAAACTGCCTCTCTTCTTGCTCCAGAAATCCAGGGCCTGGCATTTTCTGTCAGGATGCGTTCAGGCTGCAGTGGACAAAACGCTTTCTTTACGCCTTTCCACCTCTTCCTCTGATTCAGAGGGTACTCCTCGAGTTCGAATCCCAGGGGGACAAAATGATCCTCATTGCTCCCTTCTGGCCTCGACAACTGTGGTTTCCACTACTCAACAATATGTTGGCAGTTCCTCCGAGACTACTCCCCCTTCAGACGAACCTCTTGACTCGGGCCTGTGGTCCATACCAACCTGAGATCGCTTCACCTTCACGCTTGGCTCCTGAAGAGGTAGAAGTAAACCGGTTCAATGTGTCTCGAAGGGTTTCAGGTATTCTTCTGGCTGCACGGAAACCAGCCACCAGGAAAACTTACACAGCCAAATGGAAGCGTTTCTCGCTCTGGTATGCAAAGTCCTCTTTGAATCCTTTTTTCTGCCCACCAGATAAAGTTCTGAGTACCTCTAGACCTCTCAAATTCAGGTCTACAGTACTCTACAGTCAAAGTTCACCTTAGTGCCATTTCAGCGTATCATGAGCTGGTTTTTCCTTATCTCTGGCTCAGTTACCTGTGGTTAAGAGGTTTCTTAAAGGAATTCTGCATACCAGACCTCCTACAAGACGTCCAGTTGCAGCCTGGGACATCAGTCTTGTGCTAGACATGCTCACTCGGAAACCTTTCGAACCTCTGGCTACCTGTGAGCTAAAATTTCTCACCTGGAAGACGGCCTTCCTAGTGGCCATTACCTTAGCCCGCAGGGTCTCTGAGATACATGTCCTGGTCACAGACCCTCCGTATACTGTGTTCCATAAGGACAAAGTAGTCCTTAGGACTTATCCGAAATTTCTTCCTAAGGTTGTGTCAGAATTTCATCTAAACCAACCTTTGGTCCTTCCCTCTTATTTTGCGGACTTCCAAAATGAAGGAGAACGATCCCTTCATTCCTTGGACGTTAAAAGAGCTTTGCGTTTCTATCTAGATAGAACCAAGGACTTTCAAAGCTCAACAACTGTTCCTTCGCAAGACCCGGCTGGGTCAACCTGTCGCTATCAGATGCATCTCAGCATGGTTAGTGGCATGCCTTCGCCACTGCTATTCCATGGCGCAGGTTAAGTTGGAGGGCAGGGTTTACGCTCACTCTACTAGAGCGGTCGCGGCATCCCTGGCGGAAATTCGCAACGTGCCCATTGCAGATATTTGCAACGCGGCCACCTGGCGCTCAGTGCATACTTTCGTTAAACATTATGCACTGGATGTCCATGCCAGACAACATTCTTCCTTTGGCAGAGCCATCCTTAATGGACTTCTGTCCTAGAAACGTGAGCTCTTGGTCTCTCCTGACGCCCTCTCGGGGAGGATTATTAGCTCGGTACTCCCTCATCAGTGTGAATGAGTGGTGGAGACTTTATGTCCAGGAAGATATGGAAATTACATACCTACCGTAATTCTTGATCTTCTTGGATGGAGTCTCTACCACACATTCACACGCCCACCCTCCATCCCCTGAGCTCACCTCTATTGTTGGTCTTCACTCCCTCAAATCTTTAGGCTGTGAAGACTTCTTTGTTGACCCTTCTTATACGGGTTGTCCGGACTATCTTATGTCCGGTTTTTGGTTAGGTTGTCCTTCTAGGTTAGTTATGCTGCACCTCCTCGGTAAAAAAGGTACTGAGGCGGTTGGAGGGTCGATGCCGAGATAGTCATTACCGCACGAGCTGAGGCTCGCGGTGCGGCTCCATCTCTGGCGCCGGCCCTCCAGCAAAAAGTTTGCTCCCGCTGGGTCCTAGTGCCTCCGGCGCAGATCCCAATAGTGTGAATGAGTGGTGGAGACTCGTCCAAGATCATCAAGAATTACGGTAGGTACGTAATTTTCATTTACTCACCTGTAGCAGGAGTTCTAGGAATGGTATATGTTGTTAATCCACACGACCCACCCGGCCTCCCCGGCATCGACGCACAACCTGGCTTCCAGCGAGCTAGATCTGGCGTCATGGGGCAGAGCCGAGAGTTTTACCACCTGGGTGGGAGGAGCCAGCTTGAAGACCTTCTGGCAAGATTTAAAGCGGCAAGGAACCTGCCAGACAGTGTGGATGAACAACATATACCATTCCTAGAACTCCTGTTACAGGTGAGTAACCTGTATATCACGTTCAATCATTGTGAAATTCTCTAGCTATAGGGGCAAGGAGATGGTGCTTTGTACCACATGGTGTCAGAAAAAGTTGAATATAATGGTGCCAGGTTGCTATTTGATTAAGACTATCCGCTGACAATACAGCAGCAACGCCTTGCCTACGCCCCACTCTTAAGAATCTTAAAATCCCTAGGACTGAAGTTCCAGACACCCCTACCCCTCGAAATTAAGAGTTAACTGGAGCTCAGGCACTGAAATCTATCATATGATGGAGGAAGCGGTAAAAATTTTTCAAGCTAAAGGCCATGATGTACCAAATATGGAACAGAAGAATCGAACAGCAAACATTCCGCAAGGGAGCTGGCAATCTGCGTCCAGACACTCTTTCAGACACGCGGGGAAACTCTCAGCACCATTGACCCTGAGGGAAGTGAAAGATATCCTTCAGAAACTATCGCAAGGTTCCCAGTAGGAGCAACGCATGGAGCTTGAAAATATGGACACTTGAAGGTACTGTCCCCCCCGCATAAGCTGACGGATCTCTGACGAGAGGAGGCCTCTCGGAGGGGTTCGAGAACGACAGGCTACAAGTTTCCATGCTAACTGGCCACAGAGTTAAAGTAACCGTTTATTGTTTTTCTACCTTTTATCGGTAGTGGCAACTTGCGGATCGCACCTCTTCTTTTGTCGAACTGAGACCCTGAAGTCCGCGAGTCTCTCAGTCTTGTATGACCCTGCTAGCTTTCTCGAAGCAACCGGGTTTGTCTGATGCCTCCTCTAGGCCTGCATAGACTTGAAAGGCTGATTTTAGTTTAGTTTGGACCTGAGCTGTTTAGCACTGAACGAAGAAAGGAGGTGAGGACCTGCATAAAGGTAGTAGAGTATATTTAAATAGAAGGATGAACTATATGTGTTTTTTTGGGTATAGAAAATTGTAACTGGAAGACTAGTTATAATTGATAAGTGAACCATCCGGTTATAGTTTATGTGAAATGAGTGGATCTAAGTAGCTTGACTTAAGATGGCGTGGCGGGGGGGTGTAAAGTATGTCTCAGAGTATGACCACTGCACCTACGCGATGGCTGTGGATATGGGTGAAGGTGGTTTACCTAGTATCCTCCCCAGACCAGTACAGGGTAAAGAGAGGGAACTCCTCCCAAATTCATGCAGTCAGCTTGGGAGACCCCTCCATTATGCCCATAGCATGAACTCTCTCCAGCCATCCGGTGACGTCGGAAGCCCATAACATTTGGCTAGGACCTGTTTTTCTAATGGTCCAGGAGGACCAGACCACTAACATGGTCTCTTTTCCTCCCTCCCGCAGGGACAGGGATTTTCCTGTACTTCCACAGGACATAGGGGAATACCATAGCTTTTTCCCCTATTTTGGAGGTCAGTTTGTATATAGGTTCAGGGTGAGGTTATGTAAATCTCCCCATTTAGTTCTAGTTTTATTGTTTGAAGTTGTACTGATGTTACAATGTCTATTTTTTGGCACTCTAAAACATAGTACTTAATAAATATATATATAATTGGTGCTCATTAACAATTCTGAAAAGGAATGGTTTGTTGTATCTGAAGGGGATATTGGGGGTGGGGTGGCTGTTTTCCACAGATAATGTAGGCAACCAGAATTTGGAAGCTACAGCTTTTTAAACAAGCAGATCTTTTACATAAAAATATTTTTTTTTTTTTTTGCAAATATTAAATGTCTGCTAAAAAAAAATATAATTTTGGTTTAGCATAATGTTAATGGCCTGAATAACCCCATCAAACGGTACAGGACCCTAACTGCTATGAAAAAACAGAAGCCCACCTTTGTCCTCCTATAGGAAACCCATCTTAGCTGGCTAGAACATCAAAAGCTGGGGGGACTGGGATATTCACAAGTGATTGCCTCTTCGTACAGGACGGGAAAGAGGAGGGGCATTGCAGTACTGGTGCCACGTGGTACCCAGTTTCAGCGATCTGCCTCCTACTCGGTCCCAAGGGCCATCTAGCTGTTGTGTCTGGGCAATTAGAGGGAGCCCCAAATTATTTTGCCTCCATCTATATCCCACCGGGCTCCCCAGCACAGTTAATGAGTTCCCTACTCAAAAAAATTACAGAATACCATGTGGGAATGCTGATAGTGGGAGACCTTAACCAGATTTTGGAACCAAGGGACAACTCCAGCCCCAGATCTTCCAGGTGAACCCCAGCTAGTAAGGCCATAGGAGAATATATTGGAGGAGCATTCTAGGTAGATGCATGGCAAGTCCAACATCTGGGAGAGAGGGATTACACCCATTTCTCCCCTCCACATGGGTCATGCGCCCACATTGACTATTTCTTTATATCAAAAGAGCATCAACACCATGTCCCATCGGTTTTATCAGACCATTCTTGGGTCATATTAAAGCTGTTCTTGGGGGCAGTCTTTATGGCGATTCAACAATTGTTTAATGAATCGGAAGGACTTTGTGGATATGATAAAATCCAGAATTTCGCAGATTATAAATAATGACTCTCCTGACATTTCTAGAGCAACTTTATGGAACACAATGAAAGCCATGATAAGGGGTGACATTATTAAATATGTGGCCCACTTCACGAAGCAGCAAAATGCTCAAATGGAGAGGCTGCAGCTTCAACTGATGGACTTACAGGCATAGCATGCTGGGGGGCTGGGAGTATGTTTCCTTGCTGCAGGCTATTAAACAGCAAATACAAAAGGCTATAGATATGAAAATGGAACATGCCCTCCAGCGGTTGTGTCAGAGATATTATGAGAGCGGACCAAGGGCAACTCATCTGTTGGCACACAGGCTCAGACAACAAGTTGCCCAGGCCACCATCACTAAGATCAGAGACCCTGTAACGGGGCAGATGAGAAATTCTCCTAAACAAATCATGGAAATCTTTAGGGATTTCTACCCGAAATTATACACCCCAGAGCAAGAGTCGGATAAAACACAAATTAAATAATATTTATCTAAATTAAAACTGCAGACCCTTACGCAGAATCAGATGCAAGCTATAGACAACCCCATAACGGTAACGGAGATCAAAACAACTATTCAAAACTTGAAGACTAATAAATCCCTGGGCCCAGATGGCTTTACAGCTGAGTTTTTTAAATCTTTTAGGGAGGATCTGGCTGACCTCTTGCTGTCCACACGTAGGGAGGTGCAGACAGGTGAGCCTGTTCCCAAATGCTGGGAATACGCAGTCATCTCTAGTATACCTAAGCTGGGGAAGGACCCGAGACTCTGCCCAGCATACCTACCAATACCGGTACTTAATCTTGATTATAAAATATATACTACCATATTGGCGAAGCGGCTGGAGTTGGTCCTCACAGCTCTGATTGATTTCTGTCAGACTGGCTTTGTACCTGGTAGGCAAACCCAGGATAACATTAAGAGGTCCTTGCATCTGCTACACCATGCCGCCCGGTCGGGGTCACCCTTCCTGCTTTTAAGCCTGGATGTGGAAAAGGCCTTCGACCAGGTGACATGGTCTTTTTTAAGTGCTACACTTGAGAGGTTTGGTTTTTCCAGCCCTTTTACCAATGTTATAAATAATATTTACGCGGCTCCCAAGGTCTATGTTAAAATCAGTGGTAGAATCTCTAGCCCATTTCCCCTACTACATGGTACAAGGCAGGGATGCCCTCTCTCACCCCTTTTGTTTGCGATTTATCTTGAACCATTGGCGCAGACCTTGAGGATGGAAATTAAGATCACAGGCATAGCGGTAGGTGGGGAGATGCATAAACTAGTCCTTTATGCAGATGGCCTGTTGATTTATCTCAAGGACCCAGAGTGCTCTTTAGTCCCCTTCTGGGAATGCTTAGAAGAATGTAGTGCCCTAGCAGGCTATAAAATAAATACAGCAAAAACTGAGGTATTACATGTGCAGTATACTCCTTCGGAAAAAGTCAGGAAAAAGTTTCCCTTCAAATGGAATCTTAAACATCTAAAATACTTGGGAGTTCACCTGAGTGCGGACTCGGACTCACTGTACTCCCTTAATTTTTTGCCTATCTTAGAAAAGCTTAAAAAGAATTTAGAGAGATGGGCAGTGATACCAGTCTCTCTCTTTCCCAGCGGATTGAAGCAGTCAGGATGGTGCTCCTTCCCCATCCTTTATACCTGTCACAAGCCCCATTCTAGATCTGCACAACCTCAATAAATTTCTCGGGTCTCGCACCTTCAGGATGGTAACTCTGGCACACATCATGCCATCTCAGAAGCAAGGCATGTGGTTTTGCTCCCTGGCTCTTCAGGATGCATTTTCACGTCCTGGTCCATCCGTCCTATCAAAGGTTCCTCTGTTTTCGGACGGAGGGAATCCTTTACGAGTTCCGAGCCATGCCCTTCGGCCTCTCCTCGGCCCCCAGGGTCTTCACCAAATGCTTTACAGTTGTGGAAGTTTACCTGAGGTGCCATGGGGTACGGGTGTACCCCTACCTGGACAACTGGCTCATAGCAGGTCCCTTCAGGCAGGAGGTGGAGCAGTCCAGAGACCTGGACTTCCAAACTTGCTTCGAGCTTGGCCTCGTAGTCAAGCGAGGCCAAGTCAGAATTCGTGCCCATCTTATGTCGAATAGTACCGATTTACATTTTAATGTACTACTTACTTGTTCAAGAAGTAGTCTTCAGCCCTCCATTGACTGAGTCGACCATGAGCGGGACAGGTGACAGTAGGGAGACTTCGGATGAAAGCTGTTCAGTCAGCCAGGCTGGGTCTAGTCTCCCCGCTCTCTCCAGGGGGTCTGACAACAGACGGTCCAGTGCTCGGGGAGGATGGGTCCCCAAAGCATAAAAAGAAATGTTCCCATTCGCGGCACCATTCGGCCTCAAGTCCTTCTTCAACCCATCGGTCGAAGAAGAAACAGCATCACTCGAGGTCGCCCTCTGATTCGTTTCCGTGTAGATGCTCGATTATTAGGGTAAGGAGCTGGTCTCCGCCTCTTGCAGTTCTCGTGGCGCATCTAAGGAAAATTGGAATCCAAGTATTCCTGTATCTGGACGACTGGCTTCTAGCAAGTCCCATCAGGCAAGAGACTCTGGAGGCCATGGCCATGGTCTCAGACTTCCTCATGTCCATGGGAGTCCTGCTGAACCTTAAGAAGTCTCAGTTGCAGCCCTCCCAGAAGCTCCTCTTCATAGGTACTCTTCTGGACACTTACTGTGCAAAAGCGTTTATTCTAGAATATAGAAGGAGCAATATCTTACAGATGGCCCGATTCATCAAGAGAACATGGCTCGGTTCAAGCTTTCTCGATGCAAGGGATGCTGGGCCTCATGGCATCCTCAGTGTTTGCTGTACCCTTGGCTCATCTTCACATGAGAACCTCTCAGTGGATGCTCTGTACTCAGTGGTCCCCAACCACTCACCCACAGTCCTTTCTCATCAAGGTGACGGAACCTCTGAAGAGGTCATTCACCTGGTGGTCTCAGGAGGACAACCTTCTGGAAGGCTATCCCTTTGCCACTCTGGATCATTAGCTCTTTTACCAGGATGCATCCCTGATGGGTTGGGGAGCTCACTGCTGTGATCTCCACACTCAGGGTACGTGGACTCGGGATGAGTCTCAACTTCACATAAACATCCTGGAAATGAGAGCCGTCCTCTATGCAGTCTGAGCTTTGAAGGACATACTCTGTCGCAAGAACATTCTCCTTCAAATGGACAACAAGGCAGTCATGTACTACATCAACAAACAGGGCGATGCACACTCTTCCCTATTATGCAGGGAAACCGTGAGAGTGTGGGAATAGTGCCTGTAGCACAAGGCTCTGATTCAGGCGGTTTCAATCAATCAAATCTTTATTTATCCAGGCAGACACCGTTGAAAAAGCTCATTTGGAAGGTGGACTTTCATCACACAAGGTCAATAACAGTATACATAATCACACATATATACAGGCATTGAGGTAGTACATAGGAATAAACAGAAAAGAAATAAACAAAATAAGGTAATAGTAAGCTCCGGAGTCCAATAGGTACACTTTATACTTTTTCTAGCTATTTACAAGACATGTTTTAGGAGAAGGTGCGATAAAGGAGATTACGGTGAGACCCCGAAAAGGTAAAGGTTACAGGGGTGGGGTGGGGGCAGGGCGAATTGTCCTAATCGTGGAAATGTCCTGGAATACCTGCTTGTGGATAACTGCTACAGATTATATGGGTTGATGGCTATAGTATCACCGACTGCCCGTAGCCATAGATTCCTGCAGTGATTAGGCTAGGTACACGGCTTTCAGGTAGAGTAGTATGGTCGGGGGATGAGGGCGTCTGTTCCAGAGGCGCCTTATATCTGGAGACTGCGGGTGCATGCGGTGTCCAGGCTGAGACTCAGGCTGTCATTAAAGAAAAGCGCCGCGAAATCAAGGGTTCTCTGATGTCTGCTTAGAGGCGCACCGAATCGAGGATCTTACTTGAGGGCTCTTGCAGTAAGCAATAACATATAGGACTGGCGCCGGCCGGCTGGGGACCTATGAAAAATTTTTCTAGCTAACAGTCCCTGGCGTGGGACTGCTCCTGGAATCAGGTGACCGGCGTCATCGACGTTGGTATAAAGGGGCGGTCCCAGACGCCCGCCTTCCAGTTCTTTCCCGCCGTTAGCTACGAGTAGCACCTCGCGGTTAAGTTCATTGCAGTTCTGTCTTTTCGTCGTTTTTTTCCGCGAAAGCTACAGTTTTTCTGTTCGATCGTCAGGTGAGCGTCGTTTTATGTCGTCCCCCTCTAAAAACAAGTGCGATTCATGCGGCGCTCAACTGCCACACAAGGACTGTCACTCCCTCTGCCTAGGCCCCGACCACGCGGTGGATAACTGTCCACACTGCCTCCGGTTCAACGCGGCAACCCGAAAGCGACGCCAGCAGTCCCTCGAAGCCCATCTCCTGAAGGAAAAGATGTATGCGATGGAGAAAGAGCTGAGAAAGTTAAGGCAGGCGTCGACTTCTCCGGAAGGGCATAAAAAGGAGGACAAGGATAGGCACCAGGAGAAGGCCTCCTCTTCCGCAACTCCGGCCGGAGCCGGGCAGGGTAACTTCCCCTCCGGGGGATCCTCCAACGGCAGCCTCCAAGGGTTTGGAGGGCGTCAGCCCGCCCTTCAGGCTCGAGTTCGGGCCTGTCTGGTGTCTCGGGATAAAGGAGACTCTAGCCCCCAATCACGGTCTCACATCCTCGGCTACTGGCGCGGGCTCCTCGATGTCCGCCCGGAGAAGGCCCCTAATCGCCGACCCTTGAAGTGGCTTGAGCTGTCTCCCTCCGGCCCGGGCCTCCTCTTCCTCGGCCCGTCTCTGACGTGAGAGCCCCGAAGTCGGACGCCAGCTCCTCCGACGTCCGCCGGGTTTCGACCCATAAGTCACACGTCTGCTCCTCCGACGTGCGCCAGGTTCTGGAGCCTAAGTCAGAACCACCCTCTTCCGTCATGCCAGGCTCTCCGCAGCCTTCGCTGCCGTCAAGGGAGCCCCAGTCCCTCTTGCCTGACTCAGGGGATTTTTCACTACCTTCCCCGGATGAGACTAGGGATCCTGGGCTGCCGTCAGATCCCCCCATTGAGAACTTGGATCTGACGCCGGTTCCCCCGCCGCCGGCCAAGCAGACACTGGCCCCGCTGTCGCCGGACCCGACACCGGCCTCTCCGACGCCAGCAGGGGATTTTCTCCCTCCTCTGGGCCCTCCACCCCAGGGGCCTTTTCCGGCTGATCCGCCCCTGGAGTGCCCGGCTGGGCCGTCTGCTCCAGCAGCTCCTCCAGTGCCTCGGTACCCGCCGGTCTTCCCGGGCCCGCAGTACCCCGTGCCACCATACCCGGCGCTGAATCCTCCGGCTTCGCAGCACCCGACGCCTCACTACCCATCTCCGACTTATCCGCAGATGGGTCTTGGGTACTCTCCCTACGGATATCCTCTGTTTCACTATCCCCCTCCTCCTCCTCCACCACCCCCCAGGCCGGCGGTGGATTTGCAGGAGACTCTTGCCTCCTGGTGGGCTGAGGCCAGGCTCAGCTCACGCAGAAATCGAAACCCGTCTTCTGAGCGGGTACTCCACCCCGGTTCCCGTCGCCCTAGGCAGCTCTCCTCCCCTCCTTCAGTTCCTCGGGGCCTCCCCGGGTTCCAGAGGGCAGGACACGTGTTCTGGGACTCTTCCCAGACACATTCCTCCCCTAGTTGGGTGAGGAGTCTTTTCTGCCTCGATTCTTCCTCTGTGGTCCTCTCGGACTCCTCGGAAGCCTCCATGAGTTCCCGATAAAGGCGGCGAGCCTCGTTCTCCAACCAAACCCCGGCCGAAGACTCCTCCGAGGTCTCCTCCGGAGGATCCTTCTTTCACGGAGTTACTTAAGAAAATCCAGGCGGTCCATCAGTGGCAGTCCTTAGATCCAGATCCTCAGCGGGTGAAACTCGCCGAACATCTGGATTTGCCCCTTACGGCCCCTACTTTAGTGCCACCCTTGATCAAGCCTCACACCTACCTTGTTTCCACTATTTGGAAACAACCGTCTGCTTTAGCCCCACTTCCTAGGAAGTCAAACAGGCTATACCAGGCTCTGGAGGGTGTAGACTTCTTAGATTCTCACCCCCATGCCGACTCGGTCGTGATCAGCGCTGCTCACGGCCGGTCCGCACATCCTAAACATTTGAGCTCGTCTCCCCCGGATAAGGAATCTCGCCTTCTGGATCAGTTTGGAAAGAAGATTTACGCTTCCTCCACACTGGGTATAGGGAGCCCTGAACTATGTAGCTCACATGGGGATTACAGAAGGCCGTCACTTGGGCGGAATCCAAGATCGACTCCTTGCGGACTCCCAACTCAAGCAGGGTTGGCTGATCTAATCCACTCTGCTCGTTCCGCCAGTCGTCACATGCTAAGGACGACATACAATGCAGTGGACACCGCTGGACGAAGCTCTGCATTTGCCGTTAGCCTTCGGCGCCATGCATGGCTTCGCGTGTCAGGTCTGGTCCCGGAGGTGCAATCCGCCATTCAAGAGGCACCTTTCAGGGGTTCCGTGCTTTTGGCAGTGATGTCAAGGACATCATCACTGACTTACAGGAGGAGCGGCCCCTTAAATCCATTGGATTCACTGTTCCGTCCCCATCCTCCATAGCGCCGTCCCTTCGCAGATGCAGCCGGCCTCAAGCGAAACCCCAGCGAAGGTGGGCCACTAAATGCCGGGCCCCCGCAGCTGCCAGGGCCCCTCCGCCCAAAAAAGCAACGGGCACTCCAGCTGCGGCGCTGCCTCACACCACCTGACTCCTCCCCTCTCCCACCGCCTCCGGACACTCCGGAGGAACCGGTAGAAGGGAGGTTCTCCCTCCACCTCCCGGAGTGGGAGAGGATAACATCGGATTCATGGGTGCTTCAAATCATCGCAGAGGGACACTCTATAATAGAGTTTCTGCAGAAACCTCCACGTCACCCCCCCCCTCCAATTCCGCTTATTCAAGGGACCATCTTTCTCTGGTCAGGGAAGAAATCTCAGCTCTTCTTACAAAACGGGCTATAGAACCCGTTCCTCCTCACCTCTACGGAACGGGGTACTATTCCCACTTCTTCCTTGTACCAAAGAAGACGGGAGATCTCAGACCGATTCTCGATCTCAGCTCCTTGAACCTGTTTGTGGAATACAAAAGGTTCAGGATGCTCTCCCTTCAATCCCTTCTGCCCCTACTTCGGCCGGGCCAATGGCTTTGTGCACTGGATATGCAGGATGCATACCTGCACATCCCCATTCGCCTTTCGCACCGAAAGTACCTCAGATTTGCGTTCCAGGGGGTCCATTACCAATTCCAGGCGCTTCTGTTTGGCCTTTCCTCGGCTCCTCGAGTCTTTACCAAATGCCTGGCGGTGGTAGCAGCCCACCTGCGTTCTTTGGGAGCTCAGGTGTTTCCCTACCTGGACGATTGGCTCCTGGCGGCTCCGTCTAGGGAGGAACTCCTGCATTTCCTCTCCCTCACCCGGCAGGTTTTTACCAACCTGGGTATTACCATCAACCTCTCCAAGTCTCTTCTGGAGCCTTCTCAGAGGCTCCAGTTTATTGGGGCGATTCTCGACACAACTTTGTGCAAAGCTTTTCTGCCTCCGGACCGGGGGGTTTCCCTTCAGTCACAGATTTCCCTCCTGAACTTCAGGAGGGTCCCGGCGACGTCGGTGCTCTGTCTACTGGGGCTCATGGCGGCTGCCATCCCGACGATCCCACGAGCACGCTTCCACATGAGAATTTCTCAATGGACTCTTCGATCTCAGTGGGACCAACGAGTAGACGACCTAGATCTTCCGATCCTGATCTCCTCGCTGATGGTCAGAGACTTAAAGTGGTGGATGGTACACGAGAACCTCTTCCGGGGGGTTCCCTTCTTTCATCCTCCCCCCGATCAGACCTTGACTACGGATGCCTCCGGTGAAGGTTAGGGGGGCCCATCTTGGTCCTCATCGAACTCAAGGACTTTGGTCGGAATTGGAAGTAGCTCTCCACATCAGTGTTCTCGAGCTTCGAGCGGTGCTATGCACTCCAGGCCCTTCATCAATACATCCTTCCGGTCACCTAGCTGTCCAAGCGGACAACATGTGCGTGCTGTGGTACATCAACAAGCAGGGAGGAACTCGATCCTACCCGCTATGCAGGGAAGCGATGAGGGTCTGGGAGTGGGCCACCCTCCACAGCCTTCACCTCACGGTGATCCATGTTCCAGGAGTAGACAATGTCCTAGCAGACAGGCTAAGTCGCTCGTCAGCTCTTCCACACGAGTGGGAATTAGATGGAATAGTCCTAAACAGCATTTTTCAGGCTTGGGGGACTCCTCAAATAGACCTATTTGCCTCCTCCCAAAACGCAAAACTTCCAATCTTTTGCTCGCTCCTCGCTCTGACGCTCTGTCTCTAAGCTGGAAGGACAGATTCGTCTATGCTTTTCCCCCAATTCCACTGGTCCCACGTGTGTTACAGAAACTGGCTCTAGAAGGAGCAAAAATTATTCTAATTGCTCCTTTCTGGCCCAGGCAAATTTGGTTCTCTCTTCTACAACAATACTCAGAGGTTCCTCCTCTTCCTCTTCGCTTATCTCCGGGATTGCTGACTCAGAATCAGGGGACCCTGGTCCATTCGGGACTCAAGTCCCTTCAACTTCATGCATGGCTCCTTCAGACCTAGTTCAATCTCGCTTTGGAGTATCCCCTAAGGTAGCCGAGATTTTGGTAGAGGCTAGAAAGCCCTCCACTAGGTCCACTTATGCCATGAAATGGAAGAGATTTTCTATCTGGGCCGCGTCCAGGAACGAGGAATCCTTTTCCTGCCCTGTAACCACTTTGCTGGATTACATGCGTCATCTCTTCGACCTGGGTCTCACACTCCTCTCTGAAGGTTCACATGGCAGCTATCTCTGCCTACCACGTCCCTTTCGCTGATAAGGCCTTTGCCCAGCTAGAGGTATCCAAAACCTTCCTTAGAGGGGTCCTTCATCTCAGACCCCCGATCCGGACCCCAGCTCCACCTTGGGACTTAAATTTTGTCCTTGAGAAACTTACTCTTCCTACCTTAGCCTGCAGCTTCTGCAGACTTGAAGTTTATCGTCGGAAGGCGCTTTTCTTAGTGGCCATTACCTCAGCTCACAGAATTTCCGAGCTTCAGGCCCTTATGTGCAAAATCCCTTACTTGATCTTCCACAAAGACGAGTAGCTCTCCTCAAACCCTAAGTTTCTCCGAAGGTGGTAGCTGCATCTACTTTGAATCAGTCTATTGAACTACCTGCCTTTTTCACGTAATACTCCAATCATGGAGAATACTTGCTTCACACCATGGTTGTTCACAGGATTCTGAGATATTATACCAATAGGATGAAAGATCTCAGAAAGACTGATCAGTTGTTTGTCTCTTTCGCTCACAAAAGAGAAGGCAATGCTGTTTCCAAGCAATTCCTGTCAAAGTGGTTGGCTCATTGCATCACTTTCTGTTATGACACGTATAACAAGACCCTTCCGGGTCAAGTCAGAGGTCACTCCACTCGTGGAGTTGCTGCCTCTGCAGCTTGTTTCAAGAATGTGTCCGCGGCAGACATTTGTGCTGCCGCCACTTGGACTTCCGTCCATACCTTCACTAAACATTACAGTTTGGACATTGCCTCTCGTCGTAGAGCAGGCTTCGGGTTAGCGGTCTTGCAAGGCCTCCTTTCTTGAGGGTTGCAAGCTTTCCTACTACTTATCTGAGTAGTTCCTCCTCCCGGTGCCTTTCTTATTGGTTCCAGACTGCTTGGGATTCTGTCCTATAATATTTACCTACTGCAAGAGCCCTCTCGAGTAAGATAGTACATTCACGTAAGAA
This sequence comes from Neoceratodus forsteri, assembly GCA_016271365.2. Taxonomy (NCBI): domain Eukaryota; kingdom Metazoa; phylum Chordata; order Ceratodontiformes; family Ceratodontidae; genus Neoceratodus; species Neoceratodus forsteri. The sequence goes on along the minus strand of CM028138.1, from coordinate 347,369,456 downwards.
CTTACGTAACAGTAGATCTTCGAAAGAGCTCTTGCAGTAAGGTAACCTCCTGCCCACCATCCCCTAGGCTTTTCAGCTCCTTTTCCATTGAGGAAATATCTGCTTCTCTCGTCCGGGCCTTCCGGGCCTGTGGCGAGAAAGAACTGGAAAAGTAGGCGTCTGGGACACGCCCTTTATACCGACGTCGCATGACGCCGGTCACCTGATGAGGGGGCGGTCCCACGCCAGGGACTGCTAGCTAGAAAAATTTTTCCATGGGGTCCTGCCGCCGGCCTGCGTCAGTCCTATATGTTATTACCTACTGCAAGAGCCTCTGTCGAAGATCTACTGTTACGGTAAGTTCTTACGTAACTGTACTTTCTCTGATATCGGTTTTGGGGACGCCGAGCACCTGCGGGCATGGTTCCTGCGGTGAATGGTCAAGGGATGCAGGCGTCTATTTTAGAAGCACCTGCTACCTGAAAAACTACGGGTGAATGCTGCGTCCAGGCAGGGACTCTGGCAGACTATTACTACTAGAGGAGCTTAACCCGATATGAGGGTTCTCTGATTTCGGATTTGGGAGCGTCGGCGGGCACGGTTCCTGCGGTAGCTACACCTGGAGCTGAGTGGGGACGTTCATATTTTGGGATTTGAGTATGGGCGTGGGGCAGAGGGATGGTAAGGCAAGGGTGAGAGAGGCGAGAGGTTTCTGCTGGGTAGGTTGTTTTAATGTGTACAAGGCTGTTGAGATAATGCGCATAGAAGTAGAAGTTCATAGGCAGTGGAAGCAGTGACATATTTCATTGATTGTTTTAGCATATAAAGTCTTGAATACTGCGATGCTTACAGGGAATCTTAATTTCAAGAGTTTCCTTGTCTCATTCCAGAGGGTTAGCAGCGAGTAGCCTATGGCTTACCTGCCAGGAGTACAAAACGAGCTGGCAGACTGTCTCAGCAGAATGGAGGCAGATCCTCACGAGTAGTCTCTCGATTCAACCGTCATTCAGTCACTTTCAAAGAGAGGGGAACTTCAGAACTTTTTGCGTCGCCACTCAATGCAAAACTGCCTCGCTTCTGCTCCAGAAATCCAGGACCTGGCATTTTTTGTCAGGATGCATTCAGGCTGCGGTGGACAAAATGCTTTCTAGACACATTTCCTCCTCTTCCCCTAATTCAGGGGGTACTGCGCAAACTGGAGACTCAAGGGGGCAGAATGATTCTCATTGCCCCATTCTGGCCTCGTCATATCTGGTTCCCTCTACTCAACAGACTATCGGAAACCTCCCCAAAACCGCTTCCCCTTCAGACGAACTTTCTGACTCCGGGTCCTGTGGTCCATCCCAACCTGAGGTCGCTTCACCTTCACGCTTGGCTCCTGAAGAGAGAGGTGAATAGGTTCAATGTTTCCTGTAAGGTTTCAGATATTCTCTTGGTCTGCGGAAACCAGGCACTAGAAAGACCTACACAGCCAAATGGAAGCGTTTCTCTCTCTGGTGTGCAAAATCCTCTTCGAACCCTTTTTCCTGCCCACTAAATAAAGTCTTGGAGTACCTCTTGGACCTCTCAAATTCAGGTCTGCAATACTCTACTGTCCAAGTTCATCTCTGTGCCATTTCAGCTTATCATGAGCCAGTACATTCCTTGTCTCTGGCTCAGTTGCCTGTAGTTAAGAAGTTTCTTAAGGGCATTCTGTATACCAGACCTCCTATCAGACGTCCAGTCACAGCCTGGGACATTAATCTTGCGCTAGACATGCTCACTCGGAAAACTTTCAAGCCTCTAGCTACCTGCGAGTTGAAGTTCCTCGTTTGGAAAACTGCCTCCCTGGTGGCCATTACTTCGGCCCGTAGAGTTTTGGAAATACACGCCCTGGTCATAGACCCCCCCCCCCAGGTATTTCACAAGGACATAGTTCTTAGGACTCATTCTAAGGTTGTCTCAGAATTCCATCTAAACCAACCTTTAGCCCTCCCTACCTACTTTGCGAACTTCCAGAAAGAAGGGGAGCGTACCCTTTGTTCACTGGATGTTAAGAGAGCGTTGTGATTCTATCTAGATAGAATGAAAGAAATTCACAATGCTCGGCTGTTTGTTTCCTTCAGCAAGACCTGGCTGGGTCAGCCTGTTGCTATTAGATGCATTTCAGCGTGGCTGGTGGCATGTCTTCGCCACTGCTGTTCTATGGCACAGGTCAGGTTGGAAGGCAGAGTGTATGCTCACTCTACCAAAGCAATCGCGGCATCCCGTAATGTGCCCATTGCAGATATTTGCAGTATGGCTACCTGGAGCTCCGTGCATACTTTCGTTAAGCACTACGCCTTGGATGTCCATGCCAGACAGCTGTCATTTGGTAGGAGTATTCTTAACGGACTTCTGTCCTAAGCATGTGAGCTCTTTATCTCCTGCCGCCCGTCTCAGGGGATTATTTAGCTCGGTACTCTCCCATTAGTGTGAATGAGTGGTGGAGACTTTATGTCCAGGAAGATATGGAAATTGCGTACCTACTGTAATTCTTTATCTTCTTGGACGAAGTCTCCACCACTCATTCCCACGCCCACCCACCATCCCCCGAGCTCACCTCTGTTAATGGCCTTTATCCAGCCTATTATGGCTGGGCTGTGAAGACTTTACTGTTGACCCTTCTTACACGGGTCATTAGGACTATCTTATGTCCGATTTTTAGGCTAGTCCTTCTAGGTTAGTTGCACTGCAGCTCCTCGGGGGGAGGTACTGAGGGGGTTGGAGGGTCGATGCCAAGATAGTCATTATTGCACACGCCGGGGCTCGCGGTGCCGCTTCCTCACGGCTCCATCTTGGCGCCGGCCCTCCTGAAAAAGTTTGCTCCCGCTGTGTCCTAGCACCTCTGGCGTACTCCCATCAGTGTGAATGAGTGGTGGAGACTTCATCCAAGAAGACCAAGAATTACGGTAGGTACATAATTTCCATTTCCCTGTGCTTCTCTTTGTCCTTCTTTTTCTTCTGTTTAGACTCCAAAGAAGGGGAAGGAGCGGTATCCCTCAGTTTCTGCATCTCCTTTTCAAGGGTGACCATTCTGGACTTCAGTAAGTGGGCCTCCAAAGCCTGCTGTCTGCCTTTACGTGTGGCCTTAATAAAAGGTTTGCAATCAAGGCAGGCCGTGGTGTCGTGGTTCGGGCCTAGGCAGACAAGGCAGCGACGGTGGCCGTCTTTGTGAGGGATCTGTGTGCCACACTTCTTCTTGGTCTTCGAAGTCGGAGGTGGAGAAGACGTGAAAGAATGGAAGAACAGACTAGAAATCGAGAAATAATGGTACAAAATGTCAACCGACTGAGCAAAGTTTACCACGAAGTTCTTGCGCAGGTCGATGGTGGGAAACAACTGGAAGGCGGGCGTAGGGACTGCCCACTTTATAGGGTCTCACTGACGTCCATCACGTGACGTCGGGTGAGCCGTCCCCCACCATACATTGCTAGCAAAAGTTTGCTGTGCTGTCCTGACACCAGGGGGCACCATCCTACATGTTATGACCTACTGCAGGAACCCTGTCAAAGTAAGATCTATTTTTAACTGGGTTTATATTTGCCTTTTGTCCTTTTTTAAATTTCTGTCCAAAAATAAATGAAGGAAGTTAACTCTGTATTCATATATGCAATATGCTTGTTACTTTTCACTTATTCAGTTTGCTAAATTTTAACTGTGAATTTGTATCTGCCTTTGTGTTGTCTCTTTTCTAGTTTAGTACAATCCTGCCTGGCACAGAGTAGAAAAATTAAGGGTGTCACCGATTATACTGATGTGCTCCCTGTAGGGCTGACGCGCGTGATTACAAAATAAATACAGTATTACAAGAGGTGCTTCAGCCTGCAGGAGGCACATCAGTAAAATATGATCAGTGAAACACCATTCTTACTTATTCTTTTGAGGGTCAGGCAAGGCAATACTGTCAGAGTTCCAGAGTGAGAGGCAATAACTTAAGATGGCTCCAAATAAATGCACTGACAAAACCATATGGCCAGTGCACCTTACCCTAACCGCCCTTCCCCACCCCCCAAAAAAAAAAAGGAAACATTTATTTTCTTACTTGCCTTGGTGTCGGTTAGTGTCACTCTTAATTTCAGCCTCGAGGACCTCATACAGGAATACTGGTGCTCCCCTGATATCTACAGAGTCAGTCCCCAGCCAGACACATCTGCACCACTTTGTGTCCCACTCTTTCCCCAGTTCACCTGAGACACTCCCCCAACCCACACACACATTAGTTACTTTATTTGCTCCGTCCGACCCCATTACCTCTCACTGTCTGAACCGACGAACCGCGCACTGTTCTGCTCCCTGTACTGGCTTTCTCCTGAGCTGTCGCCTCTCTCCTGGCTCAGTCGGGATTCAGACTACTTCCACTGCCTTGATGATGAGCTATGTCTTCCTTCACCAGTCGCCAGCTTTCGCCATCCCTCTCTTCTGCCACATAGAAAAATACAGGGCTATAGCTGTGAAAAAATACTCGCCGGTGCAGCCACCGCAGAGACCATTGTAAACAAACAAATGCCAGCCCTCAGAACTCCTCCCTCAGCTTCCTCAACAAATCGCTGCCCATGCTGTGATTCCTTCACCAATCCTGCACAGATGGGTCCCTGCCCCCTTAACTCATTACTGTCGACTCGCCAATCACTGCTCTGATATGGAGGGGGAAAAAAAAAACTGGACCGATCACTACCCTTTTCCCTGATGTCCCATGGAGAATCCCGAAGTGCGGCCAATCACAGTGCTCAAAGCGGAGGCAAGTCAAATTTAAAGTGACACTGCACCACTTGCGGCTGGCAGTGAATCAGACCAGCAAAGAAGGGCTGCGTCAAATACAGATGCAGAGCGTTTTTGACAGTGCGTCAAAAATGGAATATCTGTGTCAGTCTTCACCATTCATCACCATTGGGTACTTGGCCAGAGGTCATGACCTCGCGGGAGCGTTTTGTTTGGGGGGGGGTGGAGTCGATGCACCATCGGCGCCGCCCTCTAGGCCAACATGCTGCGTGGCACTCACGGGTTGGTTGTTGGGTGTTGTCGATTCTGCCCTCCCGCCAGTTCTTCGTCTCCTGCCGTTGAGGTCACCTCGTGGGACGCTTGCTGAAGAAACTTCTGAGAGGCCTACCTCAAACCTTGTGCAGTTTGAATTTCTCTCGTTTATTCGACTACATGTCAACTCCGTGCCGAAGTCTGTCTGCTCCCAGTTTCCTGCTGGTTCTGTTAGCCTACTCGACGTCACCTGGTAAGACTGTTCCTTATTTATTTTATTGTGCGACATCGGGTCTTGTTTTGTTTTCTCGGAGGTCATGTCTAGGTCGGAGGGCAAAAAGACTTCCAAGACGGGATGGCCCCCCATGCGATGGTGCCCTTGCCGCCGTAAGTTCTCCGTCACCGACCAGCACGACTGTTGCCTCGCGTGTCTTGGCCCGCTTCATGATATGGATTCGTGCAGCGCCTATTTCTCCATGGACCGCCGGTTCATCGAGCAACGTGCGTGGAAAGTGGGGCGATCTCTGCCGACTTTCGGGGGCCGGGCCCGCACTCAGGCCAAGCCACATTATCTCGGCTTTTCCTCCGGGTTCCCTCCCGGTTCTATACGGACCGAGGAGGAGGGGGACCTCTGCCTCTTGTAGCCTAGCCGTGTCAGAGGCCCCTTCCACGGTGCAGGAGGCCCAGTCTGCCCCCCCGGGAGACAGGCGTGAGGCACCGCCTTGGCAATCGCCCAGTCGGGGGCAAAGGCTCCCCTGGTGTCATACCCGCAGCTTGAAAGGCCTTGGTCGGCGCTGACCTAGATGCCGTCTGTTGGCACCGTCTTGGGCCTCAGCGCCGTTTGCCCTTATGACGCCATCGTCTGCACCGGTCTGTCGCTCGGCACTGTTGCTGCTGTTGGCGTCGTTCACGGTGCTGATGGTACTAACTGTGCCGTGGGAGGCTCTACGGCGCCATCCCTAACTGTTTCTCGGCCCGGCATCATTTGCGGCGTCATGGTTGAGCACGGTGCTGTGTCCAGTTCTGGAGCCGTTTGCGGCTCCAAGCATCGGCACAGTGCTGTGGGGGTCTCAGAGCTCTTTCGGGGCAGTCATCGGCGCAGTCTGTGTGCCCGGCGCCGCTCATGGCACTGTGGGGTTGGTCGGCGCCATGGGGGTCTCCAGCCTCAACACAGGGAGCATGGTCGGAGATGTCATCAGCGCCATTGCTGGTCTCGCCGCCGCTCGCGGCACCATAGGTCGGGATGGCAATGTGACAGGCTCTGGCTCCGAGGCTGCTGCCCTTGTTGGAGTGGTGTCCTCTTCTGGTACCATTCGCGGTGCAGAGGGAGGCGCCGGCATGGACTCTGATGCAGTCTCTGCTTCTGGTGCCCTGTTCAGTTGGGATCGTAGCGGGCATCCTCGCACTGTCTGGCACAGGGCTTCAGTCTCCACCTCTTCGGAGGAGGAGTCAGACTCTGAGTCAGACAGGCAGTCTGGCTCTCTGGAATGGGCTGCTCATGTGGACACTCTGGTAGTGTCCTCGACAGGCCGGAGTCAGCCCCCCTCTGAGGAGCGGACAGTGACTGCCAGGGTCAGGGGTGCTGATCAGCAGGCAGTGGTGCAGGCCACCATTGCCCTGCAGCCTGGCCTCTGAGGGTTCTCAGATCCCTCAGTGGGTGCGCCTGGATCGTCCAACTTTGGGGCCGATCGGTGTGCCCACGGGAGGGGAGGGTGCTGCTCTCTGGATAGCCCCTTTGGGGGCTGACCAGGCTGCCAGCTGCCTAGGCTGGCTCTCTCGAGGAGGAGGGCATGCTCGGATTCTGAGGGGTCGAGGGGCATGGGGTCTGTGCAGCTGCCTTTTCCCAGAACCCACCTGGGCTCTGGGAGAAGCCGTAGTGCGGATCTCTGCCCTTCCCTTTCAGTTTCCAAGAGAGGGCCTCGTTCTTTGGAGGTAGCGGACCATCCTTCTGGTCCTACACAGCCCCGGTCACCTCACGGGGGGATTCTTCAGGGCGCAGCCTAGGCAGTTCCAGTTTGGTTGATCAGCTGTCGGCTGTGGAGTTTTCCTGAGCTCCTTCCTTCCCTAGGGCTCCTGATGCACTCCCTAGCCCAGGCAGAGGTCAGCCGATTCCCGTTGTCAGATTTGCCCCCATTCCTCTGCTGCATTCTTGGTCCTAGTGGGCCTCTGTACTGGGAGCAGTTCAGAGCTCAGGCTGCTCAGTTTCCCTCTTACGTTAGGACTATGGACAGACAGGTTTCTAGGGACATGGATATGTTGTTCATCCACACTGTCCGGCAGGTATCCTTGCCGCTTTAAATCTTGCCGGAAGGTCTTCAAGCTGGCTCCTCCCACCCACCCGGGTGGTAAAACTCTCGGCTCCGCCCCATGACGCCAGATCTTCCTTACCACTTGGAAGCTCAGGTTCCTCCTTAACGCTCTGCGCTTAAGACTGGTTCCTAATTCTTGAATTTTGAAATTTAAAGTTTTTGCTAAAAGACTTGGTCTTCTCTCCTCCCTGGCTGCGATGGACCGTCGACTCCGGTTTCCGGAGATGCCCTTGCGGGCAGAAGATGTCTCGGCGGATCCGCCTCCATGTGTCTATTGTCTAGGCCTGGGCACGACCGCAGGCCTGCGACCTGTGCTCTTGCCTCGGCCCTCGTCCTCGAAGGCCGTGCTGCCGTTACAACTGGGGCGCGCCGAGAAGATTTCCTCCGGTGAAGTCAAAGAGTCCCGGTCGTGGTCGGGCGGATCAGCTCGAGCAGATGATCGCCTCAAAGAGGAGGCGGCGCTGGCTGCTCTACCTCGGCTGCGGCATTTGTCCCGCTCTCTCGGTGCCTCTTATTCAGCTTCTTTTAAGGAGCTTTGTCTGACCCTCTCTACTAACGGTGAGGACCAACTTCTGCTGGACCGTTTTCTCGGTCCAAAAGAAGACAAGGTAGAATCTCACCGTCGGCGCTCTTAGGGCAGGAAAGATCCCTCTCCCGAGTTGCGACCGCCGCCGACTTCGATCGACCTCTCGGCTTCGACCACTGGTCTCACGGTGTCCCGTCAGGCCAGTTGACTGAGACTCCCGTCGGCCAGTCGAGATTTTTTCTTGACCGTTGGGCCCGGGTTATCGGCATGAGAAGCAGAATCCCTCTCCCAGTTCCCGGTGAGTTGAGGACCCGTTGGTTTGTCTGTGCCTCGGTTCCGGAGCCCGGTTGAACCCTCGAACCGAAGTGCGGTTCCCAGCACCTTCCCGCTCCGTCTCGGAGGCCGAGGTTGATCTCCGGACTTCGCCGCCAGTCAGCGATCCCGCCGTCATAAGGCGGTCCAGTCTCACCACCGCGGCAAGCGGGCGCGCCGCTCATCCTCTTCTCCTCCTCGGACGAGGAGGCTTTACACAAGGTGCGTCGAAGATATGAGGAACTCATGTGGCAACAGCTCCTTCTGACCGGGAATAAGCACGCACCGCCGTCTTCCCGGCCATTAAGTGGCTGTCACGGGCGGCGAAACAACCTTGTTTTATCTGAGGAGCCTGTTCCCAGGCCGGTTGTTCGGCCAAAACCAGCTGCCCCACCGATTCCGGTGGAACCTCCGCCTCCACAGCCGTTAGTTGTGGCTCCGACCAAAAATTCTCGGTCGGCTCAGGGACTGCCCCATAGGCTGTCTCTCACCCTCAGGCCCGAGGCAGCTCTTTGAGGACTCTTCCGAGTCCAAAGACGATTCCTCCCTTTTCTCCAAGCGAATGGACTTGGAGTCCTCAGGAGGACAGTTGGTGGACGATAGCCCTTCGTCCTTCCTGGGATTGCTGCGCTCATCTCGGAGTCCACCGGATGAAGCTGAACCCGTTCTAAGTGGGCCAGGTATCCCTCACAGAGATTCTGGACCGATTCCTCACGAGGCCTTTCTGGTGGCCGAGGCACAGTGGAGCCCGGCCTTGGAGCTCTGGCGCCTGCTTCCCTGCCCTGCGCCTGGCCAGAATGGCCAGGAAGTATCGGTCCCTACGGTTCCTTGTCGGTTTTGGAACACCCCTCGGCCGAGGGTTAGTTACCGACAGCGTTTTCCAGCGTGCCGAGGCAACGCTAGGGATGTGGACAAACCTCCCGACAAGGAGTCCAAGGAATTGGACTATGCCGGGAGAAAAGTCTACGCTGCGTCCTCCCTCGGCCTTCGTCAGGCCAGTTCGGCCGTCCTCATTGCACATTTCTCTCATGCCCTGTTGGGCTCCCTGGATGAGGTTGTCCCTCATCTTCCCGCGGATCTGCAGACCACGGTTAGGCAGGTGCGGTACCAGGGCAGGGCAGTGGCCAAACAGCAGCTCCAGACTGCTTTAGACATTGGGGGACTCATGTGCCAGGTCTGTGGCGGCCGCAGTGGCTATGCGTCGTCGGGCTTGGCTGAGGATATCCACCTTCACTTTGGATACCCAGCACAAGTTGTCGGATGTCCCCTTCTTGGGGACCGACCTCTTCGGCCCTGGGGTGGAAGGTCACCTGCAGAGGATCAAGAAGTCCAATGCTACCTTGGACTCGGTCTCTTCCACTCAGAAGGACAAGGCCGCAAACCACAGCCTAAGCCCTTTCGTCCTTCTCGCCCATGCGTCCCGGCCAACAGCGTCAGGGCTAGCAGGCTCGGGCTTGGCATCCCAAACCCAAGCCCGGGCTTCCTCCACGGAAGCAGGGAGGTAAGGCCCAGGAGGTCCTCGGCGGTCCCTCCTCAAGCCTGCCCAGTGACGGGCTGAGGGGTGTCGCCCCAACCCCGTCACCTCACCCCAGGTTCCCCCATGGGGGCGGCTCCAGCACTTCCTTTCCGCCTGGTCCGTTATTCCACGGACAGGTGGGTGTTGAGGTGGTGGGAAAAGGCCTGCCTCTGAATTCGAGCAGGTCCCGCCCTTCAAACCGTCGCACCTCTGGGGGCTTGAGTCTGCAGCCTCACTGTCGGCTCGCCGAGCCGACATCGCTCTCCTCCTCCAAAAGGAGGTGATCAGGGAGGTGGCGGACCCTCCTTCAGACCCGGGGTTTGTGTCCAGGTAGTTCCTGGTTCCGAAACGGACGGGGGGCTGGCGCCCCATTCTCGACCTACACGACCTAAACAAGTTCCTAGGGTCTCGAACCTTCCAGGGATGGTCACTCTGGCTCAGATAATACCATCCCTGGAACACAGCGCGTGTGGTTCTGCTCTCTGGACCTGCAGGATGCGTTCTTTCACGTCCCTATCCGTCCGTCCACCGATTCCTTCGCTTTCGGCGGAGGGATCCCTTCAGTTCCCAGCCATGCCCTTGGCCTGTCTCCAGCTCCCAGGGTCTTCACCAAATGCATAGCAGTGGTGACAGCCTTCCTCTTGGCGCCGAGGGTCCCGGAGGTACCTGCCTGGGCGATTGGCTGATAGCAGCCCCTCAGACAGGAGGTGGGCGGTCAGAGATCTGGCCCTCCAGGTTTGCTCTCAAATCGGCCTTCTCATCAAGCGAGGCCAATCGAGACTCGAGCTGAAGCAGGTGATTCTTTTCATGAGGTGAGAGCTTGACTCTCTTGAGCCAAACCAGGCTCGGCCCGGACAGGGCCAAGGTTCTTACCTCCTTTGCCCAATCATTTCTGGTTGGGCAGTCGCGCCCTGCCCGAGACTTCCTGCGCCTCCTGGGTCTCATGGCGGCCTGTACCAGCGTGGTCCATTGGGCGCGCTGGCACATGCTCCCCCTTCAGTGGGGACTGGCTAGCCAGTGGTCACAACGCTGCGATCTATTGGACCAGCTAGTGACGGTGACCCAGGGGATGTGGAACGCTCTCCGGTGGTGGACCGTTCCAGTTCATCTGCAGGCGGGCATCCCGTTGGTCCACCCCGAGCCGACGGTCTCTCTATCGACCGATGCCTCTCTGATGGGTTGGGGTGCCCATCCTGGGGGAACACCAGGCGCACGGCCTCTGGTCCCTGCGGGAGTCCCGATGCCACATCAACCTGCTGGAGCTCCAAGCGGTCCGCCTAGCTCTCACCTCATTTACTCCGTTTCTCCGAGGTCAAGTGGTCAGAGTCCAGACGGACAATACCACGACCATGTACTATCTAAACCGCCAGGGCGGGACGCGCTCCATGCTTCTATGCAAGGCAGCTCTCCGCATTTGGTCACTCGTGCGCAGCTTGGAGGCGGATCTCCTAGCCATTCATGTGGCAGGAGCCTCCAACACCCTGGCCGATGCCCTGAGCCGGATAGGGCTGCATCCCAGTGGTCTCTTCTGCGGAGGTAGTACAAGATCTGTTCTCCCATCCGGCACACCTCAGGTGGACCTGTTTACCTCCAGGGAGAACGCGAAGCTGAGGCTGTTCCATGCCCGGCCCCCTCAGCAGGGCTCGCTGCAGGGGGATGCCTTCTCGAGGCCGTGGACCCCGGGCCTCTTCTGCGCCTTCCCCCCATTTCTCTTGATACACAAGGTGCTTCTCAAAGCAAGGAGGGACAAGGCGCAGGTGATTCTGATAGCCCCAGACTGGCCCCGCCAGTTCTGGTACCCAGATCTCCTCAGCCTCAGCTCCAGGCTCCCGAGGTAGCTTCCAGCTCACCCAGACCTGCTCTCAGTCAATCAGGGGAAGGTGTTCCATCCGGACCTTCAATCCCTGCACCTGACGGCCTGGTTCTGGCGGCTAGAGTTCCAGGCCTTGGGTCTTTCCGCTCCAGGTCCTCAATGTAGCTGAGGCGTCCCGTAGGAGTCGACCAGGAAATGCTATGCCTTCAAATGGAAGAGATTTTCCATTTGGTGTCTGGGCAAGGGCTTGGACCCTTCCTCCTGTTCTTTGGCAAGCATCTTGGACTATTTAGTGATCCTTTCGTCAAGGGCTTGGTCATGACCTAAGGGTGCACCTGGCGCATCTCTGCTTACCGGTAGCGGGCCGAGGAGCAGTTAGTGGCGCCAGGAGAAGGTGGTCTGGTGCTTTTCAAGGCCTTGATCACATTTCCCTCGATGCGAGAACCTCCACCTCCGTGGGATTTACTGCTGGTACTGGCAAAGCTCATGGGCAAGCCAGTCGAACCAATGCACAGGTGTGAACTCTCTCACCTGTCGTGGAAGACCACCTTCTTGGTGGCTATCCGTCAGCCAGAAGGATGGGAGAACTCCAGGCACTCTGCATTGAGTCTCCTTACCTGGTCTTCCACAGGGACATGGTGTCCTGCTCCACCCAAATTCCTTCCGAAGGTGGTGTGAGTTTCACCTTAACTAGGTGTTGACTCTGCGGTGTTCTACCCATTCACACCTCGGAGGCCGAATCAGGCTCCATACTTTGGACCCTAGAAGGCTCGCTTATTATAAGGCGCACAGCTGAAGTCGAGGAGAGGTTCGCCAGCTGTTTGTCACCTACGCTAAAGCCGCACCTGGCAGACCTGCAGCCAAGCGGACGATAAGCAGGTGGGTCACCTCCTGCATAGATCTCTGCTATAAGTTGGCGGGCATGGAGCCTCCCAGAGGGATAAGAGCTCATTCTACCCGCCATACTGCTGCATCGGTGGCTGCTTCCAGGGACGTCCCTATCCAGGATATCTGCAGGGCTGCTACCTGGAAGTCAGCACACACCTTCATCACCCATTACCACATCGACCTTGAGTCACGCCGGGATGCTGGTTTTGGGGCCTCGGTTCTCCAGTCTCTATTCCCTAAGTAGGGGGTGTGCGCCTTGCCTCCCTCCTCCCGGAGAACTGCTAGGAGTCTGCCAGACAGTGTGGATGAACAACATATCCATGTCCCTAGAATACAGGTTACTCACCTGTAACAGGAGTTCAAGGAATGGTATATGTTGTTCATCCACACCACCACCGACCTTCCGGCCGACGCACAACCTGAGCTTCCAGCGGGCAGATCTGGCGTCATGGGCGGAGCCGAGTTTTACCACCCGGTGGGTGGAAGGAGCCAGCTTGAAGACCTTCGGCAAGATTTAAAGCGGCAAGGATACCTGCCAGACAGTGTGGATGAACAACATATACCATTCCTAGAACTCCTGTTACAGGTGAGTAACCTGTATTTTTCAACCTCCCCCTGAGCAGACAGCTTCTGAACCTTCGAGGTCCTTTGACTCTTCATCCCCCTCTTCTGGGAGAGGAGCAGTCTGTCCACATCTCTCCAGCTACTGATCTCGCTGAGTATCAGCGAATCCTCCTGAGGATGTTAGAGGACCTGCACATCATCCCTCCCATTCAACGCAATCCAGATCACTCGGCGCATGCCTTTCTAGGCGATTTCAGTGAGGACACTCTTGTGGTGCGCCCCCTGGCTTGCTCCCTTTCAGGAGGTTTCATTGCGTTCCTGGCAGAGACCCTTTTCCGGAGTTCCTGCCCATAGGGATCTCTGCTAGTGGTATTGTGCCCACCTGGAGTCTCCAGGTTCCATGCCTCATCCTCAGGCAGGATTGACACAACTGAACACTCCTGATGGGCTTCGCGACCCTCACCATGACCGGCCCCCAGATCAAGATTCCTCTCATTTTGACTTCTGGGGGAGGAAGACGTTCTACTCGGCGTGGTTGCTGCTCTCTATTGCAGCACATCAGGCCCACTATGCAACCTATGACAGGTTCCTGTGGTCCAGGCTGGGTCAGCTCCTAGCCTCCATGCCTGACATGGAGCAAACCAGATAAGCCATTGCACTCTCTGTACGTGGCCTGGAGCTAGTAAGGCACCAAGCAAGGGCATCATATGATGCCAGTGAGGTAGCTACCAGGGTCGTAGGGACAGTGATCTGCACAAGGCGGACAGCATGGCTGTGTCTTTCCCAGTTGTCACCCTTGGCCCGGCGTAGGGTGGTTAGCTCCACTCACCAAAGAACTTATCTCTTCTCCGATAGAGTGAGACTGCGTCTGTCGGGGCAACTTCCTACCCCCTCCGGGGATCCCCGTCTCGCTCTCCACACCCGTGAAGGTTCTCCCTCTTATTGCATCCCCAACTGAGAGCTTAGGGACTCGGCTCCTTAGAGTTAAAAGCCCCCTTTGGGGGGGCTCGGCACTCACCCAAGGGTAAATGAATGGTGAAGATTGACAGAGATAAGATATGGAAATTACTTACCTACCGTAATTCTGATCTTTCTGTGTATCTTCACAATCCCACCCTCCATCCCCCTGGGGCTTCAGTCTCTGGGGCCCCCCCTCGCCCCCTCCCCTTTTCTGTTAGTCAGGAGCATGGTAAACTGGGGCATATAGGAGCAGAGTGGTCAGGATGGAGGGGGGGCAATCCTCCTTCAGTATTTTGGCTCCACCCCTGTGCAGTGGGGGTTGCCCTCTTTTCTTCCTTCTCTCCGTCAATCCTTTGATTTCCTTGTCCTGTGGACGTAACCTCAATTAATTTAAGAAACTAGGTTTCTTACACTAAAATCTCCTTTTGAGAGGGGGGGAGATATCCCGGTATCCTATCCTTTCCTGCAGAATAGCCGATTCTGCTTGTGGGAGTTATTGCCAGTGATTCTGTGCCTTGAATTCTGGCAGTTAGCCTCTTGGCTACTCCTTCACATTTCCTATACAAACCGGAGACAGGTCAAGGTTACAGGGTATGTTTCTCCTGTTTTCTCCCCCTTTCACTCTTATCCTTCTAAAAATCCTTAACCCTCCCTCCCTCACCCTTGTTGTACTTCCAGAGATTGGGGCCCCTACCCAGTCCCCCTTAGTCTTCGAACTTGTTCTGTCCTCTCAGTCGTTTATTTCTCCTTTTAGTTTATATATTTCTTTTCAGTCTGTACCTTGGACTTCCTTGTCCCACCCTCCGAACCCTTTTTCTCACCTCTATTGCGACTCAGAACTGGCGAGAGGGTGGAGTCGACAACACCTAACGGCCAACCCGCAAGTGCCACGCAGTGCGTCAGCCTCGAGGGCGGCACCGATGGTGCATAGACTCCACCCATCAAAAAAAGCTCCCGCGAGGTCATGACCTCCGGCCAAGTACCCAAAGGTGATGAATGGTGAAGATACACAGTAAGATCAGAATTACAGTAGGTACGTAATGTCCATTTTTGCCCAAAGGGGACATCAGTAGTGTATTAACTTGAGCCTTGGCCACAGTGTGGATGTGCGCCATATACCACTAGTACAACTATGGTTACAAGTGAGTATCACTCATTTCCCTTTTGTCACCTCTGGCAGAGCTTTGCTCAGGCTGCTGCCCTATTTTTTTTTTTTTTTTTACATATCACTATCCACACTCTTTCTGGCTAGTGGTAAGAGACTCTGGCTTTTTTTTTTTTTTTTTTTTAAACCAGCTAGCATTGTGCCACTTGATAGTCCCAGCCCTTAGTCTCTCAATTAGTAGTCCAGTTCTGTTTAGTTGGCTATTTTATTTCCTACATCCTTTTCTATCCTTTTGGGCTAGAAAGTATCTAGTCCTCTTGTTTACTTTCTCCACCTTCTTTCTCTTCCGGTAAGATAAGCTGAGTTGCATGAGTGAGCCAGCAATGGTTACTGGCTATCGCGCGGCAGCACGTTAGGTGCACAATGTCTGTAGCTAATGTTGGCTTCTTTTCCTGCAGGAAAATAATTCTCCTGCTGGGTCCTAGAGCCTCCATTCTTAGACCCATAAGTATGACTCAGTTCTGAAGATATTTTGGAAGATCAGCAATTATGGTAAGCATATAATCTTCATTCCCCCCCACCCCACACTGTTACAGCACCCCTTACTAATGTCACACATATACAGGCTTTTATGCGCTAAGAATGAGTCTTAGAAATGCCCACAGTTCCCTTTCTCTATAGTTGCCAGTGAGCTTCTCTGTGGCGAAAGGTGATGGCCTAAGCAGCTGTGTCTTAGGTATTTCTTCACATGGAGTGCTTTTTCTCCCCTCCAGTGGGCATCCTTGAGTAAGGAATATTTCCGTTCTCCATTAGGTTGGTAGTTTTTTTTTTTTTTTATATATATATTCAGTTCATTTTTACTTCATATATCCTTTTCCTGTTTCCTTCTTTCTATCCAACAAGCAAATACTTGTAGCCCATGGTTCTTGCTCTCTTTGCTGTGGAACTGGGGTAGTTTGGGACGTCAAGTCAGTAGTGCTTATTAGCTTGTCTCCTCCGTATGTGCCGACAGGAATAGCTGGTGTTGCACCCTGGATAAAAAGATTTGCTCCTGTACGGTACCAGTGCCTCCGGCCCCAAGACCAAAGAGTTTCCACAGAAAAATATTTTGGATGATCTATTGTTATAGTAAGTAACTGTTCTTTGTGTTAAGTCTGATAACATTTCTTTTTTTTATCTTTCTTCCAGTGGTTCTGCTGTAGCTTCCTCTTCTGGAGAAGATGTGGCTGGACGGGATGCTGTCCCGCTTTCTACTGGAGCAGATTCTAGGGGAATACTAGAAGAACCCCTCCCATCGACAAGTAGTGAGGAGGAAGACCCTCTTGCTGGTAGGCTCTCTCTCTCACCTCTGCTTTTCCTGTCACAGTTGGTGTCTGCCTCTTTCCTCCTCCACCCCCCCCCAACCCCCATTTTGAATCAGGGTGGTTCCCTAGTGTAAAGACTTTCACTGTTGCAGATTGTTCTGCTTTGGTGCTGTTCTTTAATGTTTTATTTTTTCAATCTTTGCAGGTATAAACCTTCCTGAAGGAGTGGATCCATCGTTCCTTGCAGCACTGCCTGATGACATCAGGCGTGAGGTTCTACAAAACCAGCTGGGTATTCGTCCTCCGGCCCGGGCTGCTCAGACACCTCCCACTGTCACCCCTGCCTTGGTAACAAACGCTGGGCTCACGGAAGTCAGCCCTGAGTTTCTGGCCGCTCTGCCTCCTGCAATCCAAGAAGAGGTAATATTACACTTGCAGGCCCATGCCTGTTTATCCTGTGCTATAGCAGGCCTTCGCAGGCTACACATTCTAAAACTGGTTTTCACAAATTAATCTGTGCTGATGTTTCTTTCCTCTTTTCTTAGGTTTTAGCTCAGCAGAGGGCAGAGCAACAGAGAAGGGAGCTAGCCCAGACCACCAGCACTGAGAACCCGATGGATCCTGTCACTTTTATTCAGACGTTGCCTTCGGACTTGCGGCGCAGTGTGCTGGAGGACATGGAAGACAGTGTGCTGGCAGTGATGCCACCTGACATCGCAGCAGAGGCCCAGACATTGCGAAGAGAGCAGGAGGCACGGCAGAGACAGCTGATGCATGAGAGGTTGTTTGGACACAGCAGCACCTCTGCTCTTTCAGCTATACTGAGGAGTCCAGGTACTGTTGTTCCTACAAAGGATGGAGTCTGCTGTCTACACAATTACTGAAATCTGCTTAAGTGGCCACAAGCTGACTGCAGCAAGCACAGTGAGGTGGGCTGTTGTAAAGATTTCTTAGTAGGATCTGGTCAGTGTTTAGGCTCACTTGAAAGGGAAGAGGGCACAGGCTAACACTTCCATGAGATCAGCCAGAAGTGACACTAGTTATTGCCCTGGAAGGTTTGGTTTAAGGTTGGAGTGCACATCGAATGACGAAGGCCACAGGCTGACTGTACAGCAAGCACATTGAGATGAACAACTGTAGCTGTTTGCAAGAACAGTCTGGGTGCATTTTGCTAGGATTTGGAAGCTGTTCTCAAGCTTACTGTTGTCTGGGGCAGTGAGAGAGGGGACTCGACAAAGTGGGAGAAGGGTTGCGTAGTCCACACATCATTAAACTGGGAATCTTGGCCATAGGACACAGTAGGGGGAGATTAATGACAGTACCTAAGTAATAGTCAGATCTAGATCAAAGCTATGCAGTAATTTCCAGGTCACACCTAGAGACAAGTCTTGGCTCAGTGCAGCTTACTAAATGTATAAATAAATAAAAATTCTTGCAGCGTGGCTATGTTGTTCATCCACAGTCTTTGGCATGTCCCCTTCCACTTTGAGATCAACCGGAAGTCTTCAGGCTGGCTCCTCCCACCCATCCAGGTGGTATGTACCTCAGCCCCGCCCCATGACACCAGATCTTCCTTTCCGCTGGAAGATTCAGGTTGCCTCCCTCTTGCTCACGCATTTTGTTGGCCCTTGCTCTAAAACCTTCGATTATTCCGAAAATTTGTCTCGTTCGTGTTAGCGACCGTGATTTTAACTCTTCGATTATTGAAGACAAGTCTTCTCCTGGATTTCAGCGGTGCCCTTGCGGACAGAAAACGTCGCACACCGATCCCCACACCACTTGCGTTTACTACCTCGGTGTTGACCATGACACCTTGAAATGCGATATGTGTCAAGCCTTTCATCCTAACATCCTCGACGACCGTCTCGCACGACTGGATCTGGGTAGGTCGGAGGAACGGAACCCTCCGATGAAATCCAAGGAGGCTCGGTGGGCAATTTCCACAGCTGCAGGATCTGCCGAACAAAGCGTTCAAGGAGGAAGCGGTACGAGCTGCAGAGACTTCTCAGAGCTATTTCGTTCTGCTCAGCCTAGGCTCCACCTTCTCGGGTTCCTGCCGAGAGTTGTGCCAGGCTCTCCCGACCAAAGGAAAAATGCCTGCGGGCACGCACGCCTCTAGATCCTGTAAGCGAGAGAAGGATCCTGGATCGTTTTCATCTCGACGGAGACGTTCTTGGGAGCGGGAGAAATCTCTGTCCCAGGAACATGCAGTCTTGACTTCAGTCAAGATTGCTTCTTCGGCCACTGGCTTTTCGGCTTTGCCGTCTGGTCAGTCAACCGAACTGTTGATCGACAACATAGAGATAGTCATCGACCCGATTGATTCCCTCGATCGAACTCCTAATTTGGTCTTTCCAGATGATGAGATCCAGCCTGCTGGGACTCCTATCAAGGAAGCGGTCCCAGACCCTGGGAAATCACCAGTTCCGCCAGTGTCCTGAGCGACTGAGTCGGCCTGTCCGATCTCGATCGAGGTCTCTGACCCCCTCGACTGAAAGGCTGGGGAACAGCCGTAAATGCTCTAAAAAGAGGCGACACCATTGGTCGTCCTCGTCCTCCTTGGATGAGGAGAGGCTCCGGCGCTACAAGGACCTCATGTGGCAACAGCTGATTTTGACCTGGCACAAGCAGACTCCAGCTTCCACACCGGCTGTTACCTGGCTTTCACCTCCTAGGCCGAAACAGACTCCTTCTGAGCCGATAAGACTGTTTCCCAGCCCGCGGAGCTGGTAAAACCTCCAGTTCAGCCTAAAACTGTCTTCAACAATCGTGGTGGAACCACCGCCCAAGCAGCCTGTGGGAGGGGCTCCTTCCAAGGAAGATGGACCGGACACCTGGCTTCCCCGGTGTTTGTCGGTCACGGTCATCCTGGACTACCCTCAGCGAGTCGAAGATGACCTGGGCAGTCGGCCATTATATCCGGATTCCTCTGATTCGGACTTCACCAGCTTGCATTCTCATCCAGGCGATAATGAATCAACTGTTGGCTTAGAGACAGAGTAAGGTCCCTCGTCTTTTCAGGGCATTCTTCGCCTCATCTGAGTCCACAGGGATGCCCCTGGAGCCAATCCAGAAAAAGGTGGAGTACCCTCATACGGGCATACCTAAGAGAAGGGGATACCCCAACGGAGGCCTTTGCCGCTTGTCCAGCTCCATCTGCCTTACGTGGCCCGCAAGTATGCAGTACCCAAGGGGGTCCCTTGCAGGATTCACAAAGCACCCTTCGGCCGAGAGCCTGGTGACCGCCTCTGTGTTCAGGCGTACTGGCAGTTCTGCCGACACTGACCGACTTCCTGATAAAGAGTCCAAGCTTCAGACAACATGAAGTCTTGCTGTATTTTGACAATATGCAGTTAGCCCCAGCTTTTGAACTGCTCCAGAGAGGAAAGAGTTAACTCTATGCCAGAGCATAGAACGTTGAGCTCAAGCTCAGTTCAAACCTCTGTGGAAAAAAAGATAGCATTCAGGAAGTACAAGTAAACCGAGAAGGAGCAGAACAGAGAACTGTACCACTTAAAGCAGAAGGGAGCGGGTAAGGCAGTCAGAATAGCAAAGGCCCAAACCGAGGAAAAGATAGCCAACTCAGTTAAAAGGGATAAAACCTTTATAGGTACATTAGGGAACAAAGAAAGACTAAGGCAGGGATACTGAGGCTGAACAAAGAGGAAGGTGGTTGGGAAGAGAGCGTGCGTGAAAAGCAGGGATACTGAGCGAATACTTCTGCTCCAGTATTCACAGTGGGAAAAACAGAAATACTCAATCCAGTCAATAGAAGCACTCTGATAGGGGTTGATATTAGTCCTTTCACAGAAGAAAGGGTTCTGAAAGAACTCTTAAAACTGAAGGTGGATAAAGCAATGGGGCCTGATGGGATTCACCCCAGAATTTTAAAAGAACTAAGGAAGCACTAGTAACACCACTGACTACCCTTTTAATAAATCATGGGAGGATGGGGTGGTACCTGAGGACTGGAGGAGGCGGATGTGATTCCCTTCACAAAAGTGGGAGCAAGACAGAGGCAGGAAACTACAGACCTGTCAGTTTGACCTCAGTGGTAGGAAAATGATGGAATCACTTCTGAAGGAAAGAATTGTTGAGTACCTAGAGGCCAGTGGGGCACAGGACCCAAGGCAGCATGGATTCACAGCGGGAAGGTCATGTCGGACAATTCTAATAGATTTCTTTGACTGGGTGACCAAAGCAGTAGACCAGGGAGGGGCTGTGGACATGACCTACCTAGATTTTAGCAAGGCATTTGACACAGTCCCGCACAAAAGATTAGTAAACAAATTAGCCAGCCTGGGAGTGGGTCCTTGAGTGGTAGCCTGGGTAAAACACTGGTTGGACAACAGGACACAGTGGGTAATAGTAAATGGAGTCCACAGTGAAGAAAGGAGGGTTACTAGTGGGGTACCGCAGGTTTCAGTACTGGGGTCGGTCCTTTTTAGTGTCTTTATAAGTGACATTGCAGAGGGACTGGAAGGGAAAGCATGTCTCTTTGCAGATGACACAAAGATCAGCAACAGGGTTGATACACAAGGTGGGGTAGAAAGGATTAAAAGGGACTTGGCAAGATTGGAGGAATGGTCAAATGTATGGCAGCTTAGATTCAGTGCAAAAAAAGTGTAAAGTAATGCACCTGGGAAACAAAAACCCAGGGGAAGAGTACACAATGGGAGGTGAGGTACTGTCAACAACAAAAATGGAAAGAGACCTGGGGTAGTCATATCAGACAACCTAAAGGTGGGCCAGCAATGTGAAAAGGCAATATGGAGGGCTGGGGGGATACTGGGATGCATAGGGAGAGGCATCACCAGTAGAAAACAGGAAGTTGTTGGCCCTCTGTACAGACTGTTGGTAAGACCACATCTGGAGTACTGTGTGCAGTTCTGGAGAGCCCATCTCCGCAAAGACATAGACAGGGTGGAGGCTGTCCAGAGGAGGGCAACCAAAATGATGCAGGGTCTGCATCAGAAGACATATATATGAAGAAAGACTAAAGGAACTAAAGATGTATAACCTTTAGGAAAGGAGGGAGAGGGGGGACATGATAAGAAACTTTCAAATACCTCAAGGGAATCAAAGTCCAAGAGAGTAGCATCTTTCAGAAAAAGAGATGTGCAAAAACAAGGGGGCACAATTTGAAGATAGAGGGGGGGACGGCTGAGAGATAATGTGAGGAAGTATTTCTTTACAGAGAGGGTTGTGGATACATAGAACAGCCTTCCTGAGGAGGTCGTAGAGTCAAAAACAGTGGGGGGAATTCAAGAATGCATGGGACAGACATAAGGCAATTCTGGTGGGGGTAGGAGGAAGTAGGTTGTTGGTTATCTAGGATCTGCAGCTTATCCATTAGGTAGGGAAATGGGCAGACTAGGTGGGCCAAGCGGTCCTTATCTGCCATCAAATTCTATGTTTCTGTCTGCTGCACTTCCAAGTGTAACCGTCAGATTCTTTACTCCATCTAACTGAACAGTCGCTCCGGAGATCTCTCCTACGCTTTCGGTTCGGTATAAGTAAAATGTTGGCTTAATACCATTTTTTTCTGTTTGTTCCTTCGGTTCAGATCCCTGTCTGTGGTACGGTAAATGTGTAGGTGGTGGACTGATTGCTTGAAACTGTGTTTTGTGTGGAAATTAAAAAAAAAAAAAAAGTTTCTTCATCGGTTCGACTGAACCGATTATTCGGTTTCTTTATTTGAATTGTGGGTTAGTGTGAGGTACCGGTCCTTATAGGTTCTAAAAAAAAAAAAAATTAGTTTTTAACGTTTTCCTCCCCGCACCAGAACACGTGTTAGGAATCAATAAGGGAGTCTTGCCTGGCTGAAGCCAAGTAAAGGGTACTTTTTTTGTTTAGGATGGCTACGTCTGGGAAACCCAAAAGAAAAACCGGGCCCACTGGGTTTCAGCACTGCAGTATGTGTGGGGAGGCTTTTGCTAAGGCTGATCCCCACTCCACCTGTGTTTACTGTATGGGGTTTGACTACCTCGATTCAGACTGCCAAATCTTTAAAAAAAAAAATTTCCTAAGGCCACCCTTGATAAAAAATTGGGCAGACTTAAGGAAAAGGAGGCAGAGAAGTCTGCTGACCTGGATGGCCAGCCTGGTTCCGTTCCGACCGAACCTGAGGAAGTGCCCTCTGACCAAGGCAGATAAACCTTTGGGCAAAAGGAGAGCTGACCCCGAGGGATTGGTTTTGGCAAAAAGAAAGAAGACAAATCGGATGGTTCTGATCCAGAACCGCATCATCCAACCGCCGAAGAAATTGCTAGGGCGATTAGTATTGTGGAATCGCTCCATCCGGTTCCGACTGATCCGGTGCCATCAGGTAGGCAGTCAGTTCCTTTTGGATTATTCCCCTGAAGAATATTATGAACCGGACCTGGAGGGGGATGAAGATGATGGTGGTGACGGTTTAGAAGGTCTGGATGAGCCCATAGAACCGGACATCTCTCCAGACAGACCTTCTAGTGTTTCCCCCCTAGGCTTTCTGAGTCCCCTTCCCACTTCATGTTCTACAAAAAAGTGGCAGAAACCCTCCAGCTGCCTTTGGTTGAAGCTGTTGAGGAATAGGAGGAGCCTGACTATGTGGAGAT
Organism: Neoceratodus forsteri; assembly: GCA_016271365.2. Lineage (NCBI taxonomy): Eukaryota > Metazoa > Chordata > Ceratodontiformes > Ceratodontidae > Neoceratodus > Neoceratodus forsteri. The sequence goes on along the minus strand of CM028138.1, from coordinate 347,346,592 downwards.
GATGGACATCCCAGAGTCGAGACTGTCTATTCCCCTCCATAAATCTTTTGGGAAACACACAAAAACTGTTTGAGACACCAAATTATCTACCTCCTGTGGACAAACAAATGGACAAGAGGTATATGCTGTCAGGCTCAGGTACGGTCGGATTTCTTGTACCAGCAAATGCAGCCATGTTGGAGTTGTGCAGGCTGCAGCCTGTGATAAGGCTAGCATACTCTTGGCTTCACACACCCCAGATAAGGATTCCAGGAAGATAGATGCCATGGCTAAAAAACAGAATTTGGCATCCTCTTTGGGACTCAGGCAGGCTAACTACATGGCCTATACAGACAGATACCAGAAGTCCAGATGGGGTACTGTTCTGGAACTGGCTAAACAGGCTTGCCCCCCAACTAGCCAAGCTGCTGGAGGAGGTGGCTGCTGATGGGATAGATGCATCAAAAATCCTGTTTATGCTGCTGTGGACTCCAGTGATGTGTCATCAAGAGTCATGGCTACATCTGTGGCTCTTCGAAGACTGGCTTGGCTCAGATGTACTGGCTGGCTGGCTCAGATGCCCTTTCATAGGGCACTCAGGCTAAGGCCATGGATTTCCCTGTGGTGGATAATTTTCTGTTTGGGGAGCAGACAGAGAATTATATGAAGAAAATGGATGAATACAGGACCACCTATAGGAGTGTACAGGCCAAGGAAAGGCACACAACTCCTCAAAAGCAGCAATCTAGGAGCAGGCCTTTTCACAGGCCTTTCTACCAGGCACAGGCCTCTTCTCCTTTTCCTCAGAGGGGGCTCTTCAGAGGGAGAGGCAGACAGGGATGAGCAGGGCTGCATCCTCCTCTCAGTCCAAGGCTCCTGCCAAGCAGATACCCTGATGTCAGCCCAGGTCGACTCTTCCCCTCCAGTAGGAGGCAGGCTGGCTTACTACTTCCAGGCCTGGAAGTCTGTTACCTCAGACAAATGGGTCCTGGAGGTAGTAAACCAGGGACTGGTCCTCCGCTTCAAAAGATTCCCAAAGCGGAGGGTCAGGTCTTTTCCACCTGCAAACATCTCCGAAACCATTGCCCTAGAGGCAGAGGTTTCCTCTCTACTGGCTCACAGAGCTATAGAGAGAGTTCCTACAGTTGACAGGGGCCAAGGTCTGTATTCCAAATACTTCCTTACCCCGAAAAAGACACAGGAGTGGCGATCCATCCTAGATCTAAGATACAGTACTTAAACAAGCACCTACTAAAGCCAAAATTCAAAATGGTGACTCTGGAAATAATTCTTCCCTCTCTGAGGCCAGGGGATTGGCTAGCCTCCCTGGACCTCAAGGATGCCTAGTTTCACATTCCCATCAGGTGCTACCACAGAAAGTACCTCAGGTTCGAATTGCCTTCAGGCCATTATCAGTTCAGAGCAATGCCCTTCGGGCTAACATCAGCGCCAAGGGTATTCACAAAATGCCTAGCAGTAGTAGTGGCCTTCCTAAGAAGACAAAACATCTCCATATTCCTGTACCTGGATTACTGACTCATTGTGGGGCAGTCTCCAGACCAAGTCATTCAGACCTACAAGTGATTCAGCAATTGCTCACTTCTCTAGGATTCCTCCTCACTCTTCCAAAGTCAGTTCTCGAACCAGTGCAACTTCTGACCTTCATGGGGTAGAGTTGGACACTGTCCAAGCAAGAGCCTTTCTTCCTCCTCTAGCAAGGGTAAAGGCCCTCACAGATCTGGCTTCTTCCTTTCGCCTTCTGGTTTCTCGACCAGCAAGGCATCACCTTCAACTCCTGAACCACATGGCAGCCTCCACTGCAGTGGTACAAGGGACCAGATTTCAGATGAGGGACATTCAGTTCCACTTAAGGGCTTTTTGGTCCCAGGAAAAAATACCCTCTAACCAAACTGATTCCAGTGACTCAGACTCTGATCCAAGCTCTTCAGTGGTGGTTGGACCAGAACAACCTCAGACAAGAAGTCCCATTCATCACCCAGTCTCATTTTGTGGTTCTCACCACAGATGCCTCTCTCCTGGGATGGGGTGTTCATTTGGGAGCACTTAAAGCACAGGGAGTGAGGTTCCCCTCAGGAGTCTCTACTTCACATCAATCACCTAGAGCTCAGGGCAGTGTACCTGGCTCATCAAACCTTCTCAGAATCGGTACAGAACAAGGTGGTTCAGGTCAGAACAGACGACAACACCACCACCACCATCATGTGGTACATCAACAGGCAGGGAGGCACTCGGTCTACGACCTTGTGCATGGAAGCCATGAAATTATTGTCTCTGGCTTATTCTCTACAAACTTCTTTAGTAGCAGTCCAACTTCCAGGGAAGGACAATGTGCTAGCAGATGCTCTGAGCAGGATACCTTAGGGCCATCATGAATGGTCCCTGGATCCCCTAGTGTTAAAAGTGATTTTTTTCAAGATGGGGCACTCCAGAGATGGATCTCTTCGCAGCCCCAGACAATCACCAACTTCCTCTCTTTTGTTGCAGACCCCCAGTCTTGGGCTCAGTCCCCCTGGATGCTCTACTTCTGGACTGGCAGGGGAAATTCCTGTGTGCCTTTCCTCTATTATTCCAAGTTCTGGTCAAGATAAGGTCACAGTCTTGCAAAGTGATCCTGATTGCTCCAGACTGGGCCAGACAGCCTTGGTATCCTCTATTACTGTCCCTGGCAGTCCATTTCCTCTTAGCTCTTCCCAAGAATCACAATCTGCTAACCTCCTCTCAGGGCAGAATTTGGTACCCCAACCTTCGGTCTCTCAACCTCAAGTCATGGCTCTTGGGCTAGAATATGCAAGTCTGAATTTGTCTCAAGGGGTTCTGGACATTCTCAAGGCCTCTCAAAAACCTGCCACCAGAAAAACTTATAATTCCAAATGGAAAAAGATTCAGCACTTGGTGTTCCAATAAGAACATTTTCCCAGATTCTGTTGACTTGACTACAGTTCTGGATTATATGGTTCATCTTAATGGCTTAGGCCTCAGACCAGCTACCCTCAAAGTACACTTGTCAGCTGTTTCTACATATCTCTCAGTGGGAAAGCCCTCCTCACTGGCATCTCACCCTGTTTCTTGTAAATTCTTCAAAGGATTACTTCATACCAGTCCTCCCTTTAGGGATCCTACTCCTACTTGGGATCTTAATGTTTGCATTGCTCAGCTTATGCAACCCCCTTTTTGAGCCTTTGGCCTCAGCAGAACTTAAGTACTTGATTTGGAAAACTGTTCCTGGTAGCTATTACCTCTGCCAGGCATATCGGTGAATTACAAGCTCTGTCAGTGGAGCCTGATTTTTATCTCATTCCATAGAGATAAGGTGGTCCTTAGAACCAACAGGAGGTTCTTACCCAAAGTGGTTTCAGACTTCCATCTGAATCAATCCATGTCTCTTCCTGAGTTCTTCACTGATCATTCTTCTTCAGGAGAGAGAAGATTAGAGTTTGGATGTTAAAAGGGCTGTTAGCTACTACACTGAGCGTACTAAGGCACTTAGGTTTGACTCCCTCCAGTTGTTCCTCACTTATGATGAAGTGGGGAAGGGTACATCTGCTACTAAGAGAACTATTGCCATGTGCATTGTCTCTTGTATACAATTCTGCTATGAAAAGCTAGGCAAAGTACCTCCCTCAGGCCTAAGGGCTCCTTCGACTAGAGGTACAGCTGCTTCCCTGGCTGCTGCAAGAGATATACCCTTATTAGAGATATGCAAAGCAGCCACCTGGAAAACGGTCCTTACATTCACCAAGCATTACTCTCTGGATATCCAGGCTAGGAGTGATGCTGGGGTTGGTACAGCAGTACTACAGAATCCTGTTCCCAAAATAGGTTCTGTCCCTCCTCCATGGAGGTACTGTTTGGTAGTCTGCATGTTGTCATAATACAGCAAGACTTTATGTTGTTTGAAGAAAAAATTACTCACTGTAGTAATTGTGTTTCTTCTAATGGAGTCTTGCTGTATTCTGACCTCCCCGCCTTCCTTCTCAGAACCTGTTTTTTGGGAAGTGGGCTGGCAGGCGCAGTGCTGCTCCTCAGCAGTGCACTTGGCACGTTCCCCTTTTAGAGAAGGAGAGTGGGTTATGTTATATTGTTTTTGAAAGTTTTGTAGTGGTTCTCTACCTAATTTTTTCTTTTGAATTTCTCGACTTGAGTCTTTTGGGATCCAAAATACTTGGTTGCCTTTTGGCTAGTAATTTTGCAATTTCCACACAGTAAGTGTAGTTAATTAGTATTAGCTCGTAAGAATCTGACAGTTACACTTGGAAGTGCAGCAGACAGAAGTTTGAACCGAGCTCAAGCTCAACGTTCTATACTCTGGCATAGAGTTAACTCTTTCCTCTCCGTAGCAGTTCAAGTGCTGGGGCTAACTGCATATTGTCAGAATACAGCAAGACTCCATTAGAAGAAACACAATTACTAAGGTGAGTAATTTTTTCTTTTGGACCATTCAGCCAGGAAGGTCTATGTGACTTCCTCCTTGGGCCTTCATCGGGCAAGTTCGGCCGTCATCATGGCACACTTGACAGCAGCTTCAGACAGCCCTGGACATTGGGGATTCCTGTGCCTGTTCGATGGCTGCCGCAGTTGCCTCTCATCGCAGGGCTTGGCTGAGGCTCTCCTCCATCATGGCGGATACCCAGCACAAACTAGCTGACGTGCCCTTCCTAGGGACCGACCTGTTTGGCCCAGGAGTGGCTGGTCACCTTCTGCGCATTGAGCAGTCCAGTGCCACCTTGGACGCTACTTCTGCCAAGGGTTCTTCAGGCAAGAACCAGCAGAAGAAAAAGAAGCCGCTTTTTCGACATTCTTCCCCTGCGGCTCATCAGTCCTCCTTTCATGGTGGACAGCAGCAACAGCAGCAGGCTCAATCTTGGTGCCCCAAGCCCGGGCACCCCCCCCCAGGCCCATAAAGAAGGCTGAGATTAATGTCCTGGAGACTCCTCCTTCAAGCCTGCTCAGTGTCGGGGTGGGGGCTGTTAACCCCTCTCCCGTCACCTCAGCTCTGGGTCCTCCCGTGGGGGACCGGCTCTGCCACTTCCTTTCCACCCGGTTCGCTGTCACTTCGGACAGGTAGATTCTTGAAGTGGTCGGTCAGGGACTGCCTCTGGAATTCGAGCACTACCCTCCAAGCCGAGCTCGCTCCCCTCGGGAGGAAAGAGTATCCGAACAGACTCAGTAGGTTCTCCGAGACGACATCGCTCGGCTCCTCGTCAAGGAGGCAGTAGCTCCAGTGGCGGGTTCTCCAGCAGACCCAGACTTTGTCTCCTGGTACTTCCTGATGCCCAAGTGGACGAGGGGCTGGCTCCCCATTCTAGACCTGCATGACTTGAATCAATATCTCCGGTCTCGCACCTTTCGGATGGTCACACTGTCCCAGATCATACCATCCTTGGAGCGAAACATGTGTTCTATGATCGTGGATATGTCGTTCATCCACACTTATTAGAATGTCCCTTTCCCCTTTAATGATCACCGGAAGTCTTCAAGCTGGCTCCTCCCACCCACCTAGGGGTTGGTATATACCTCGGCTGCACCCCATGACACCAGATCTCCCTTTCCACTGGAAGATTCAGGTTGCCTTCCTGGTGCTCACGCATTTTGTAGGCCCTAGCTTTCAAAACTTCGGATTTACCAAAATTAAAACTCATTCAAATTAGCAGTCGCGCTTTTGCGTCTTCGATCATGGAAGAAAAATCTTCCCCCGAATTTCGCCGTTGTCCTTGCGGCCAGAAGATGTCGTGCACCGATCACCGTCTCACGTGCGTCTACTGCCTAGGTGTCGGCCATGACACCTCATCCTGCAGCTTTTGCTTGGCCTTCCATCCCAACATTCTGGACAACTGCCTGGCACGCTTAAAGTTGGGGAGACCAGAGAAAAGGAACCCTCATTGATGTCCAAGGTGGCTAGGTGGCGTTTATTTCTGACTCGCGGGCTCACCCATCAATTGGAATGCATGCAGGCGTTGAGGAAGAAGTGTCTCGTGCACGCCGACACTCAGGGCTTCTTCGTTCCCTCTTAACCTAGGGCTCTACATTTGGCTCCTTCCGGGTTTTGCCAGTTCTCCCACCCGGGAGAGGCGCCCAGTGGGCTCGCATCTCCCGGATCCTATAAGCAGTGAGAAGGAACCGAGTAAACCTCTATCTCAGCGAAGGCGCTCTTGGAACTGAGAGAGGTCCCAGTCCCGAGAGCATGCGGTCTCGACTTCGGTCGAGATCGCTTCTTTGGCCGCTGGCTTTTTGGACCTTCCATCAGGCCAGACGACAGAAGATGCGGTTGACGAGGTTGAGATTGGCATCGACCCCATTGATCCACTGTCACGGGCTCTGGCCTACGACTTCTTGGAAAGGACTCCGGTCCTTGTCCTCCCCGATGAGGGGACCCAGCCCACTGGTGTTCCCACCGAGGATTCCGTTCTGGACCCCCGGAAGTCACCGGTCCCGCCGGTGTCTTCGCAGCGACCGAGTCGGCCCTCTCGGTCAAGGTCTAGAATCTCCTGAACAGACAGGCCGAGGAAGAGCCATAAGCACTCTTAAGAGGCAATGCCATCGGTCCTCCTCGGATGAGGAGAGGCTCCAGCGCTACGAGGACCTCATGTGGCAACAGCTGATCTTGTCTGGGCAAAAGCCTACTGTGGCTCTTTCCCCCGGCCATTACTTGGCTTTCACCTCCTAGGCCAAAGCCAACCCCTCGGGAGCCGAACTCTTCGGTTCCCCCACCTGCAGGGCTGGCAAGTCCACCTCTTCGGCCTAAACCGGAACCGCCGCCTTAGCAGCCTGTGAGAGGGGCTCCTTCAAAAGAAGACAGACCGGACACCGGGCTTCCCCAGCGTTTATCGGTCACGGTCACCCAGGACTGCCCTCGGCGTGTCGAGGGTGATTTGGGCAGCTGGCCGCTGTATCATGACTCCTCGGACTCGGATGTCACCGGGCTCCACTCTCATCCTGGGGATGATGAGTCGTCCGTTGGCATAGGGATGGAGGAAGGTCCTTCCTCCTTCCAAGGGATCCTTTGCCTCATCTTTGAGTCCACAGGGATGCCCCTGGAACCCATCTAGAAAAAGGCGGAGTACCCCCTTACGGACATCCATAAAAGAGGGGATACCCCGATGGAGGCCTTTCCTGTGGCCGAGGCCATTGTTGGTCCAGCGCTCGAACTCTGGCAGCGTCCTGCCTCTTGTCCAGCATGGTCTGCCCTCATGGCCCGCAGATGCAGGGTTCCCATGGCGTCCCTTGCAAGGTTCACAGAGCACCCTTCGGCTGATAGCCTGGTGACTGCCTCTGTGTTCAGGCGTACTGGCAGTTCTGCCGACACTGACCGACCTCCCGACAAACAGTCCAAGCTCTTGGACCATTCGGCGAGGAAGGTCTATGCAGCTTCCTCCTTGGGCCTTCGTCCCGAAAGTTTGGCCGTCATCATGGCATACTTCTCTCATGCCCTTCTCGGGTCATTAGACAGAGTCCTCCCACATCTCCCTGCGGATATGCAGACCACGGTCAAGCAGGTTAGAGACCAGGGCCGAGCCGTTGCCAGACAGCAGCTCCAGACAGCCCCGGACATTAGAGGCTCTTGTGCCCATTCAATGGCTGCCGCAGTTGCCTCTCACCGCTGGTCTTGGCTAAGGCTCTCCTCCTTCCCGGCAGATACTCAGCACAAATTAGCAGACATGCCCTTCCTCGGGACCGAGCTGTTTGGCCCAGGAGTGGCCAGTTACCTTCAGCACATAGAAGAGTCCAGTGCCACTTTGGACGCCGCTTCTGCCAGGGGTTCTTCAGGCAAGAACCAGCAGAAGAAGAAGCCCTTTCGGCACTCTTCCCCTGCGGCTCAGCAGTCCTCCTTCCAAGGGGCACAGCAGCAGGCTCAAACTTGGCACCCTCGACCCAAGCCTGGACCCCAACAGGCCCGTAAAGGAGGCCGAGGCTGAGGTTCTGGAGCCTCCTCCAAGCCTGCTCAGTAACTGGGTTGAGGCTGCCACCCCTACTCCCTTCACGCCAGCTCTGGGTCCTCCTGTGGGGTTCCAGCTATGTCACTTCCTTTCTGCCTGGTCCGCTGTCACTTCGGACAGGTGGGTTCTCGAGGTAGTCGGTCAGGGACTGCCTCTAGAATTCGAATAGTACCCTCCCAGCCGAGCCCGCATCCCTCAGAAGGAACGGATATCCGCTCTCACCCACTCAAACGACGTTGCTCAGCTCCTCTTCAGGGAGGCAATAGCTTCTGTGGCGGATCCTCCAGCAGACCCAGGCTTTGTCTCCTGGTACTTCCTGGTGCACAAGCGGACGGGGGGCTGGCGCCCCATTCTAGATCTCCACGACCTGAATTCAGTATCTCAGGTCTCACAGTTTTAGTATGGTCACTCTGTCCCAGATCATTCCATCCTTGGAGCGAAACACGAGGTTGTGTTCACTGGATCTGCAGAATGCGTTCTTTCACGTCCCAATCCGTCCGTCCCATCAGCGGTTCCTCCACTTCAAGCTCAGATTCATGCCTTTCAGCCTGTCATCGGCCCCACGGGTGTTTACCAAATGCATTGCAGTGGTGACTGCCCATCAAGCGGCGTCGGGGGGGGGGGTCAGAATTTACCCCTACCTCGACGACTGGCTTCTGGCAGGTCACTCCCTAAAGGAGGTGGAGATGTCCAGGGATCTGGCCCTCCAGACCTGCTCCTGACTCTGCCTCCTAATCAACGAGGCCAAGTCGGAACTCGTGCCTTCTCAGGTGGTGGGCTTCATCAGGGCAGAGCTAGACTTTTGTCAAGCCAGAGCTCGGCTCCCAGCTGACAGGGCGGAGGTTCTTTCCTCCTTTGCCCAATCATTGTCTGGTTGGGCAGTTGCTCCCTGCCCGGAACTTTCTGCGCCTTCTGGGTTACATGGCGGCACACCTCAGTGGTCCGTTGGGCCTGGTTGCACATGCGCCCCCTTTAGTGGGAGCTGGACGCCCAGTGGACTCGGCGCAATGGTCATTTCGACCAGCTGGTCACTGTAACCCAGAAGATGTGGGACGCTCTCCAATGGTGGACCACCCCAGACCGATTGCAGGAATGGATCCCGTTTGTCCGCCCGAGACGACTGTCATCCTCACGACCGATGCCTCTCTCATGCTGGGGAGCCCACATGGGGGACAAAAGGGCCCACGGGCTCTGGACCCCCGAGGAATCCTGATGCCACATCAACCTGTTCGAGCTCAGAGCAGTCAGACTGGTACTGTCTGTTTTTTGCTCCTCAGCTCCGGGGTCAAGTGGTTAAAGTCCAGACGGACAATACCATGACCATGCACTACCTCAACAAACAGGGCGGCACACACTCCCGTTTGCTGTGCAAGGAGGCGCTCCGCATCTGTACCCTCGTGAGGCGGATCTCCTAGCCATCCATGCCGCAGGAGCCTCGAACCATCTGGTGGACGCTCTCAGCCGCTTGGGCCAGACATCCCACGAGTGGTCTCTCCATCGAGAGGTAGCTTACAGCCTGTTCTCCCATTGGGGCAAACCGCTGGTGGACCTGTTTGCCTCAGGGACAACACCAAGCTGAGGCTGTTTCATGCCCTAGCCCCAAGCAGGGCTCGCTGTGGGGAGATGCCTTCTCAAGGCCGTGGACCCCAGGCCTTCTCTACACCTTCCCTCCATTTCCCTTATCCACAGGGTGCTCCTCAAGGTGAGGAGGGACAAGGCGAAGGTGATTCTGGTAGCCCCGGACTGGCCATGCCAGTTGTGGTATCCAGATCGCCTCAGCTGCAGGCCCTCTGAGTGGCTTCCAGCATGACCGGACCTGATATCACTCCATCAGGGGAAGGTATTCCATCCAGACCTTCAATCCCTGCACCTCACAGCCTGGTACCTGAGCCGCTAGAGTTCCATGCTTTGGGTTTTTCCGAAGATGTCTATACCGTGGTGGAGGCATCCAGTAAGGAATTGACCAGGAAATGTTATTCCTTTAAATGGAAAAGGTTTTCCATTTGGTGTCAGGGCAAGGGCCTGGACCCTTTGTCCTGTCCAGTGGCTAACATTCTCATCGACCCTTAGGGTGCACCTGGCAGCCATCTCTGTTTACCAGGCGTGGGCCAGTCAGCCGATATTGGTGCAGGAAACAGTGGTCTGGTGCTTTTTCAAAGGCCTGGATCACATATCCCCTCCAGTGCGTGAATCTCGACCTCCATGGGATCTACTGCTGGTACTGGCACAGCTCATGGGCAAGCCCCCCCATGCAATGGTGCCCGTGCGGCTGCAAGTAGTCCGTCACTGACCAGTATGATCGTTGTCTTGCGTGTCTTGGCCCGCTTCACGACATGGATTTGTGCGATGCCTGCTTCTCCATGGACTGTCGTGTCATCGAGCAACGCGTGTGGAAATTTGGACGAGTTCCACCGACTTTCAGGGGACAGGAGCGCACTCGTGCCAAGCCGTGGTCTCTCGGCCTTTCCTCCAGGTCCCCTCCGGTTCTGTACGGAGCGTGTGGGAGGAGGCGTCTGCTCCTAGGAACCTTGCCGTTGCAGAAGCCTCTTCCACGTTGCAGGAGGCCCAGTCAGTCTCCCTTGGGGGTCGGGCGGGAGGCAGTGCTCTGGCAATCGCCCCTTCAGGGGCGAAGGCTCCCCCGGTGTCGTTTTCTCGAGCTGGGAAGCCTGGGTCGACTTCATCCGTCAGTTCCATCTTGGGCCTCAGCGCCGTCTCCGCAGTCGATGCCATTTGTGGCGCCAGTGGTTCTTACGATGCCGTGGGAGGTTCTACGGTGCCGTCTTTGACTGATTCTCACCTTGGTGCTGTTCCCGCGCCGAGGCTGGGGAGAATGCTGTGTCTAGCTCTGATGCCGCTTGCAGCGACATGGGTGCCATCGGCAGCGCCGTGGCAGGCATCAACTCCACTTCTGCACCACTGTCGGTGCCATGTCTTCTGGCACCATTCACGGTGCCGTTTCAGAGTTCGGCGTTGTTGCAGACACCTGGGCTGGTACCCCCTTCTGTTGGGACAGCAGCGGGCGTCCGCGTACAGTGTGGCACCGGACTTCAGTCTCTACCTCCACAGAGACGGAGTCAGAGTCTGGTTGAGACCAGCTGTCCGACTCTTTCGAGTTGGCGGGCCACATGGACACCCTGGTAGTTTCCTTGGCTGACCGGAGCCAGACTCCCTCTGAGGGGCAGGCGGTTGCCCCCAAGTCTAGGGTCAGGGGTGCTGGCCAGCAGGCAGTGGTGAAGGCCACTATTGCTCTGCAGCCTGGGCTTGGAGGGTTTTCCACCTCCTCACTTGCGTTACCCCCTCAGGTGGTGTGCCTGGATCGCCCAACTTTGGGGCCGATTGGAGAACGCACTGGAGGGGAGGGTGCTACTCCCTTTGTGGTCCCCTCGGGGACTGACCATGGTTGTCGGCTGCATAGGCTGGTGTGTGCGAGGAGGAGAGCTCTTTCGGACTCTGAGGGGTTCAGGGGTTGGGGTTCTATGCAGCGACCCTTTTCTGGGACTCACCCGGGTTCGGGAAGGAGTTGTAGCGCGGACCCCTGCCCTTGTGTCTGTCTCCTCAAGAGGGCCCTGGTCTTTGGAGAGTAGGGACCATCTTTTTGGAGTTCCACGGTCACCTCGCAGCGGGGAATCTTCAGGGCACTGCCTAGGCAGTTCCAGTGTGGTTGGTTAGCTGTCGGCTGTAGGGTTTTCCTGAGCTCCTCCTTTTCTTGAAGCTCCTGGTGCGCTCTCTTGCCCAGACAGAGGACTGTTGCCTTCTGCCGTTGGCCTTGCCCCAACTCCTCTGTCATCTTCTCCTGTGCTCCCAGGCATTCTTGGTCCTAGGGGACCTCTCTCTCCTGGGAGAAATTCAGGGGTGCGGCTGCTCACTTCCCTTCATATGTCAGGGCCATGGACAGACAGATGTTTCACCATCACCCTAAGCAGTCAACCCCTTGATCTCCGAGGTCCTCCGCTTCCTCATCCCCCTCTTCAGGGGGAGAGGAGCCCTCTGTCCACATCTGTCCTTCTGCTGATCTCGCAGAGTATCAACATTTCCTCATGAGGATGATGGAGGACCTGCATGTCACCCCACCCACTCAACACAATCCGGAGCATTCGATGCGCGCCTTCCTAGGCGATTTCAGTGCGGACACCCTTGTGCCCACCTGGCCTGCTCCTTTCCATTCTGGCAAAGTCCCTTTTTTGGAGTCCCAGCCCCTAGGGTTCTGAGCCAGAGGTATTGTCCCCCCCCAACCCCGAGTCTCCAGGTCGTAAGCCTCATCCTCAGTCAGGACTGATGCAGCTGGGCACTCCTGATGGGCTTCAAGCCCTTCACCGTGACCGGCCTCCAGATCAAGATTCCATGGATTTTGACTGATGGGGGAGGAGGACCTTCTACTAGGCACAGTTGCTTCTTTCAGTATCTGCACATCAGGCCCACTATGCTACCTATGATAGGTTTCTTTAGTCCAGGCTTGGTCAACTCCTAGCCTCTGTGCCTGATACGGAGGTAACTAGACAAGCCATTGCACTCTCTGTATGTGGCCTGGAGCTAGCAAGGCACCAAGCAAGGGCCTCTTACGACGCCAACGTGGTAGCTTCCAGGGTTGTAGGGATAGCGATCTGCACTAGGCAGACGACATGGCTGCGTCTTTCCTGGTTGTCACCCTTAGCCTGGCGTAGTGCGATTTTCTCCATACCAGAGAACCTGTCTTTCTAGGGACATGGATATGTTGTTCATCCACACTTATTGGCAGGTTCCTTGCCGCTTTTAATCTTGCCGGAAGGTCTTCAAGCTGGCTCCTCCCACCCACCCGGGTTGTAAAACTCTCGGCTCCGCCCCATGACGCCAGATCTTCCTTACCGCTTAGAAGCTCAGGTTCCCTCCTTAACGTGCTGCGTTTAAGACTGGTTCCTAATTCTTCGAAAGTTCGAAATCAAATGTTTTTTGCTAAAAAGACTTCGGTCTTCTTCTCCTCGCGGCTGCGATGGACACATCGACTCCCGGTTTTCAGAGGTGCCCTTGCGGGCAGAAGATGTCTAGGACGGATCCGCACTCCACGTGCGTCTACTGCCTGGGCCTTGACACGACCCGCGAGCCTGCGACTTGTGCTCTTTCTTTTTCGGCCTCGTCCTTGAAGACCATGCTGCCCGATTACAACTGGCGCGAGAAAAAATTCCACGGTGAAATCTAAAGAGGCCCGATTGGTGGTGTCCGGCGGCGGGCTCGGCGGATCAGCTCAAGCAGATGATCGCCCTCGAAGAGGAGGCGGCGCGGGCCGCTTCTACCTCGGCTGCGGCATTTGTCCCGCTCTCTCTCAGTGCCTCGTACTCGGCTTCTTTTAAGGAGCTTTGTCTGACCCTCTCGACGAAGGTGAGGGTCCAACTTCTTCGGGACCTTTTTCCAGGTCCAAAAAGAGCAAAAGTAAGTCTCTCCATCGACGCTCTTGGGAGCGGGAAAGATCCCCCTCCCCTTGTCGACAGTCGACTTCGGTCGACCCCTCAGCTTCGGCCACTGGCTTCACGGTGTCCCCGTCAGGCCAGTTGACAGAGACTCCCGTCGACGCGGTCGAGATTTTTCTCGACCCGTTAGATGGGTTGTCGGCTGGAGAAGCTGAGAATCCCCTCTCCCCGGTTCCCCCGGTGGGAGTTGAGGATCCCGTCGGCTCATCTGTGGTTCCGGAGCCTTCGGTGGGATCGTCCGAGCGAGGAGTGCCGATTCCCGACACTTCTCCTCGCCTTCCTCAGCCTAGTCGAGACTCTCGGTCTCGGACATCCTCATCCGACCGATCCCGCCGCCGCAAGCGGTCTCGGTCGGCAGCGATGCTCTTCCTCTGGCCGGGGAGGCTTTGGCGCAAGTTGGCGTCGAATACGAGGAACTCATGTGGCAACAGCTCCTTTTGACGGGAATAAGCCGACCAGTCGTCTTCCCCGGCCATTAAGTGGCTGTCACCGGAGCAGCCGAAACAACCCCTCATTGTAGTCGAGGAGCCTGTTCTCAGGCCGGTTGTTCAGCCAGTTCCAGCTGCCCCACCGATTCCAGTGGAACCTCCGCCTCCACAGCCGTTATTTGGGGCTCCGACCAAAAATTCTCGGTCGGCTCAGGGACTGCCCCATAGGCTGTCTGTCATCCTCACTCCCGATAAACCTCGGCAGGTGGAGGGTGGCTCAGGCCCGAGGCAGCTCTTTGAGGACTCTTCTGAGTCCGATGATGGTTCTTCCCTCTTCTCCAAGCGCATGGACTGGGAGTCCTCGGGAGGGCAGTCAGTGGACGATAGCCCTTCGTCCTTCTTAGGGTTGCTTCGACTCATCTCGGAGTCCACCGGCATGAAGCTCAAACCCGTTTCTAAATGGGTCAGGTATCCCCTCACGGAGATTCTGGACCGAGGGGATTCTCCTACAGAGGCCTTTCCGGTGGCCGAAGCCATAGTGGGTCCGGCCTTGGAACTTTGGCAGCGTCCTGCTTCCTGCCCTGCGCCTTCAGCCAGGTTGGCCAGGAAGTATGCGGTCCCTACTGGTTCCCTGTTGGTTTTTTGGAACACCCCTCGGCCGAGGGGTTGGTTACTGACAGCGTTTTCCGGCATGCGGAAGCGCCAGGGATGTGGACAAACCTCCGACAAAGGAATCAAGAAATTGGATTATGCCAGGCGAAAAGTCTATGCTCGTCCTCTCTCGGCCTTACGTCAGGCCAGTTCGGCCCGTCCTCATGGCACATTTTCTCACGCCCTGTTGGGCTTCCTGGATGAGTTGTCCCTCATCTTCCCGAGATCTGTAGACTACGGTCAGGCAGGTGCGGGACCAGGGCAGACGCAGTGGCCAAACAGCAGCTCAGACTGCGTTAGACATCGGGGACTCATGTGCCAGGTCTGTGGCGGCCACAGGCCACATGCGTCGTCGGGGCTTGGCTGAGGATATCCACCTTTCCCTCGGATACCTGGATTGGCGGATGTTCCCTTTTGGGACTGACCTCTTGACCCTGGGGTGGAAGGTCACCTGCAGAGGATCGAGAGTCAATGCTACCTTGGACTCGGTCTCTTCCGCTCAGAAGGACAAAGGCATAAGCCACAGCCTAAGCCCTTTAGTCGCTTCTGCACTGCAGCGCCCGGCCCAGCGTCAGGGCCAGCAGGCTCGAGCTTGGTATCCCAAACTCAGCCGTCTGCTTCCTCCAACAGGAAGCAGGAGGTAAAGGCCGAGGGTCCCTCGGCTGGTCCCTCCTCCAAGCCTGCCCAGTGGCGGGCTGAGGGGTGTCGCCCCCATCCCTGTCACCTCACCCTGGTTTCCCATTGAGGCGCTCAGACACTTCCTTGCGCCTGGTCGCTGTTACCACGGACAGGTGGGTACTGGAGGTGGTGGGAAAAGGCCTACCTCTGGAGTCGAGCAGGCCCGCCCTTCAGAGCCGTCGCACCTCGGGGACCTCAGGATCCGCAGCCTCACTGGCGGCTCGTCGGGCCGACATCGCTCCTCCTCCTCCAAAGGAGGTGATCACGGAGTAGAGGACCCCTTTAGACCCGGCGTTCGTGTCCTGGTATTTCCTGGTTCAAGCGGACGGGGCTGGCGCCCCATTCTCGACCTACACGACCTGAACAAGTTCCTAAGGTCTCGGACCTTCAGAATGGTCACTCTGGCGCAGATAATACCATCTCTGGAACATGGCATCTGGTTCTGCTCTCTGGACCTACAGGACGCTTTCTTTCACGTCCCTATCCGTCCGTCACATCGGAGATTCCTCCGCTTTCGAGCGGAAGGATCCCTCTTCGAGTTCCAAGCCATGCTCTTCGGCTTATCTCCAGCTCCCAGGGTCTTCACCAAATGCATGGCAGTGGTGACAGCGTTCCTGTGGCGCCCAGGGTCAGTGTGCCCTTACCGGACGATTGGCTGATAGCAGCCCCTCAGGCGGGAGGTGGAGGCGGTCCAGAGATCTGGCCCTCCAGGTTTGCTCTCAAGTCGGCCTTCTTATCAGCGAGGCCAAGTCGAGACTCGAGCCGAAGCAGGTGATCCTGTTCACCGGGGCAGAGCTCGACTCTCTTCGAGCCAGAGTACGCCCCAGGTGACAGGGCCGAGGTTCTTACCTCCTTTGCCCAATCATTTCTGGTTGGGCACAGCCTCTGCCGGGACTTCCCTCGCCTTCTGGGTCTCATGGCGGCCTGTACCAGCGTGGTCCGTTGGGCACGCTGGCACATGCGTCCCTTCAGTGGGGACTGGCCAGCCCGGTGGTCACAGCGCTGCGATCCATTGGACCAGCTAGTGACAGTGACCCAGGAGATGTGGCGCTCTCCAGTGGTGGCCGTTCCATCCCATCTGGCGGAGGCATCCCGTTTGTCCGCCCGAGCCGACGGTCTCTCTGTCGACCGATGCCTCTCTGATGGGTTGGGGTGCCCATCTGGGGAACACGAGTGCACAGCCTCTGGTCCCGCGGGAGTCCCGATGCCACATCAACCTGCTGGAGCTCGAGGCGGTCCACCTAGCTCTCACGCCTTTGCTCCGTTTCTCCGGGGTCAAGTGGTCCGAGTCCAGGCGGACAATACCACGACCATGTACTACCTGAACCGCCAGGGGCGGGATGTGCTCCATGCTTCTATGCAAGGCTCTCCGCATTTGGTCACTCGTCAGCGAGCCTGGAGGCGGATCTCCTAGCCATTCATGTGGCAGGAGCCTCCAACACCCTGGCCGATGCCCTGAGCCGGATAGGGGCTGCATCTCACGAGTGGTCTCTCCTGCCGGAGGTAGTACAAGATCTGTTCTCTCACTGAGGCACACCTCAGGTGGACCTGTTTGCCTCCAGGGAGATTGCGAAGCTGAGGCTGTTTCATGCCCCCCCTCAGCAGGGCTCGCTGCAGGGGGATGCCTTCTCGAGGCTGTGGACCCCGGGCCTCTTTTACGCCTTTCCCCCATTTCCCTTGATTCACAAGGTGCTTCTCAAGACAAGGAGGGACAAGGCGCAGGTGATTCTGATAGCCCCAGACTGGCCCCGCCAGTTCTGGTACCAGATCTCCTCATCCTCAGCTACAGGCTCCGAGGCAGCTTCCAGCTCGCCGGACCTGCTCTCAGTCAGTCAGGGAAGGTGTTCCATCCGGACCTTCAATCCCTGCACCTGGCGGCCTGGTTCCTGACTGGCTAGAGTTCCAGGCCTTGGGTCTTTCCGGCGAGGTCCTCAATGTTGTTAGGCGTCCGTAAGGAGTCGACCAGAAATGCTATGCCTTCAAATGGAAGAGGTTTTCCATTTGGTGTCAGGAATGGGCTTGGACCCTTCCTCCTGTTCCTTAGCAAGCATTTTGGACTATTTATGGTCCCTTTCTAGTCAAGGGCTTAGGTCGAGCGACCCTAAGGGTGCACCTGGCAGCCATCTCTGCTACGGAGGCGGGCTGGGGAGCAGTCAGTGGGCAGGAGAAGGTGGTCTGGCGCTTTTTCAAAGGCCTTGATCACATTTCCCCTTCGGTGCGAGAACCTCCAACTCCGTGGGATTTACTGCTGGTACTTGCAAAGCTCATGGGCAAGCCATTCGAACCAATGCACAGGTGTGAACTCTCTCACCTGTCTTGGAAGACCACCTTCTTGGTGGCTATCACGTCAGCCAGAAGGATGGGAGAACTCCAGGCGCTCTGCATTGAGTCTCCTTACCTGGTCTTCCACAGGGACAAGGTTGTCCTGCGCCCCCACCCAAATTCCTTCCGAAGGTGGTGTCGAGTTTCACCTAACCAGGTGTTCACCTGCCAGTGTTCTACCCCAATCACACCTGGGCCGAATACAGGCTCCATTCTTTGGACCCTAGAAGGCGCTACTTCAGTATAAGGAGCGCCGGCTGAAATTCGGGAGAGGTTCAGCCAGCTGTTTGTCACCCTACGCTGAAGCCGCACCTGGCAGACCTGCAGCCAAGCAGGCGATAAGCAGGTGGGTCACCTCCTGCATAGATCTCTGCTATAAGTTGGCGGGCATGGAGCCTCCCAGAGGGATAAGAGCTCATTCTACCCGTCATACTGCTGCATCGGTGGCTGCTTCCAGGGACGTCCCTATCCAGGAAATCTGCAGGGCTGCTACCTGGAAGTCAGCACACACCTTTATTACCCATTACCACATCGACCTTGAGTCACGCCGGGATGCTGATTTTGGGGCCTCGGTTCTCCAGTCTTTATTCCCTAAGTAGGGGGTGTGCGCCTTGCCTCCCTCCTCCCGGAGAACTGCTAGGAGTCTGCCAGTAAGTGTGGATGAACAACATATCCATGTCCCTAGAAATACAGGTTACTCACCTGTAACAGGAGTTCTAGGAATGATATATGTTGTTCATCCACACGACCCACCCGACCTCCCCGGCTTCGACGCACAACCTGAGCTTCCAGCGGGCTAGATCTGGCGTCATGGGGCGGAGCCGAGAGTTT
This sequence comes from Neoceratodus forsteri, assembly GCA_016271365.2. Classification (NCBI taxonomy): domain Eukaryota; kingdom Metazoa; phylum Chordata; order Ceratodontiformes; family Ceratodontidae; genus Neoceratodus; species Neoceratodus forsteri. Next base: position 347,328,307 of record CM028138.1, on the reverse strand, counting down.
TACCACCCGGGTGGGTGGGAGGAGCCAGCTTGAAGACCTTCCAGCAAGATTTAAAGCGGCAAGGAACCTGCCAATAAGTGTGGATGAACAACATATACCATTCCTAGAACTCCTGTTACAGGTGAGTAACCTGTATTTTCTCCCGTAGGGTGAGGCGGCGTCTGTCCTGGCATCCTCCTCCCCCGTCCAGGGGGTCCCAGTCTCATTCTCCCCAGTTTCGGGTCTCATCAGACCCGTAAAGGTTCTCCCTCCCAGTGTCTGACCCACTGAGAGCTAAGGGACTTGGTGCTTTAGGGTCTAGGGCCCCTTTCGGGGGTGCTCGGCATGCACTCAAAGGTGATGAATGGTGAAGATTGACACAGATAAGATATGAAAATTACGTACCTACCATAATTCCTGATCTTTCTGTGTATCTTCACCATTCATCACAATCCCACCCTCCATCCCCCTAGGGCCTCAGCCTGTGGGTCCCCTCCCTCTGTGTGCCCTTTTCTCTCCCCTTTCACTGGTCAGGAGCAGGGTGACCTTGGGCACCACAGGGGATTTTTACTTCCTGTCAGGAGGAGAGGTATGGAGGAGGCACTTTCTGTAATGCTTGGCTCCACCCACAGGGTGAGGTTGATAAGTTGACCTCTCTTCTTCTCTCTCTCTCTCTCTCTCTTCCTCTATCCTACTCCATTCTGGTCCTTAGGAACTCATCCCTCAAATTAATTTAAGAAACTTTGTTTCTAGGAGCGTGGATATGTTGTTCATCCACACTGTTTGGCATTGTCCCTTTCCTCTTTAAATCTGCCTAAAGTCTTTCAAGCTGGCTCCTTCCACCCACCTGGGTGGTATATACCTCGGCTCCACCCCATGACGCCATATCTTCCTTTCTGCTGGAAGATACAGGTTGCCTCCCTCGTGCTGTCGCATTTTGTAGGCCCTGGCTTTCAAATCTTAGAATTTACCGAAATTAAAACACGTTCGAGTTAGCGATCGCGCATTTGCGTCTATAGTCATGGAGGAGAAATCTTCCCCGGGATTAAGCCGGTGTCCTAGTGGCCAATAGATGTCACGCACCGATCCCCATCTCACGTGCGTCTACTGCCTCAGTGTCGGCCATGACGCCTCGTCCTGCAGTTGCTGCTTGGCCTTCCATCCCAACGTCCTGGACAACCGCATGGCACACCTGAAATTGGGGAGACCGGAGAAAAGGAACCCTCCAGTGAAGTCTAAGGAGGCTAGGTGGGCGGTTTCCGCAGTCATGGGCTCCGCCGAACAGCTGGAACGCATGCAGGCGTTCAAGGAAGAAGCTGCTCGCGGTTCAGCTAATCAAAGCTTCTTCATCCCACTGAACCTAGGTTCCACCTTTACTGGTTCATTTAAGGAGTTGTGCCAGTCTCTCTCCACCCAGGGTGAGGCGCCCACGGGCTCTCACTCCTCCCGCCCTCGGAAGAGGGAAAAAGAACCTGCTCCGTCTCGATGAAGGTGATCTTGGGACCGAGAGAGGTCTCAGTCCCAGGAGCATGCGGTCTCTATCTCAGTCGAGATCTCCTCCTCGGCCGCAGGCTTTACGGACCTTCCGTCTAGCCAGACGACCGAGGAAGTGGCCGATGAGGTCAAGATCGTTCGCGACCTGATCGACTCTTTAGAAAGGACTGTGGTCCTAGTGTTTCCTGATGAGGAGACCCAGCCAGCTGGCGTTCCCATTAGGGATCCAATTACAGACCCTCGGGTTTCACAGATTCCCCCTGGTGTCTCCCGATCAACCGAGTCAGCCTGCCCAATCTCGGTTGAGGTCTAGAACCCCCTCGGCCGAATGACTGAGGAAGAGCCATAAGCGCTCTGAGGCGGTGCGCCATAGGTCGTCCTCATCCTCCTCGGACGAGGAGAGGCTCCGACGGAGACTCGGCGCTATGAGGACCTTATGTAGCAACAGCTAATTCTGACCGGGCAGAAGCCAGCTCCACTGGTCACCCTGGCCATTACTTGGCTCTCGCCTCCTAGGCCGAAGCCGACCCCTCTGGAAACCGAAACCCTCTGTTCCTCTGCCTGTGGGGCCGGCCCGTCCCCCGGTTCAGCCTATTCTGGTGTCTCCACCTATTCTGGTGAAACCATCACCTAAACAACCTATGGGAGGGGCTCCCTCGAAAGAGGACCGACAGGATGCCGGACTTTCCCGGAGTACCCTCTCACAGATATTCTAAAGAGAGGGGATACCCTGACAGAGGCCTTTCATGTGGCCGAAGCCATCGTTGGCCCAGCCCTTGAACTTTGGCTGCGCCTTGCCTCATGCCCAGCACCGTCTGCCCGCATGGCCCGCAAGTACGCGGTGCACATGGGGTCCCTTGCAGGGTTCACAGAGCACCCCTCGGCAGAAAGCCTGGTGACCGCCTCTGTGTTCAGACGTACTGGCAGTTCATCCGACACTGACCAACCTCCGCACAGAGTCCAAAAATATGGACCACTCCACACGAAAGGTCTATGCGGCCTCCTCCTTAGGCCTTAGTCAGGCCAGCTCAACCGTCGTCATGGAACACTTCTCTCATGCCCTTCTTGGGTCATTAGACAAAGTTTCCCCTCATTTCCCCGCAGACATGCAGACCGCGGTCAAACAGGTCCGTAACCAGGGCCGTGCTGTTGCCAAACAGCAGCTCCAGACAGCCCTGGACATCTGAGAGTCTTGTGCCCGCTCGATGGCTGCCACAGTAGCCTCTCGCCGCAGGGCTTGGCTGAGACTTTCCTCCTTCCCGTTGGATACCCAGCATAAGTTTGGTGACGTGCCATTTCTTGGGACCGACTTGTTCAGTCCATGAGTGACCTGCCACCTACAGCACATAGAGCAGTCCAGTGCCACCATGGACGCCACTTCTGCCAGGGGTTCTTCGGGCAAGAACCAGAAGAAGTCTTTTCGGCACTCTTCCCCTGCGGTCAAGAGGACATTAACAGCAGGCTCAAGCTTGGCGCCCCCAGCCCAAGCCTGGACCCCAACAGCTCGGTCCTGGAGCCTCCTCCTCCTCTAAGCCTGCCCAATGACGGGATGGTGGTTGCCACCCCTATCTCCGTCACGCCAACTCTAGGCCCTCCTGTGAGGGTCGGCTCCGACACTTTCTTTCCGCCTGGTCCATTGTCACGTCAGACAGGTGGGTTCTCAAAGTGGTCGGTCGGGGACTGCCTCTAGAGTTCGAGCAGTACCCTCCCAGCCGATCCCGCGCCCCTCGGGAGGAATGGATTTCCGCATGCACCCAGTCGGCGGCTCTTCGAGATGACATAGTTCAGCTCCTCCGCAAGTAGGTGGTAGATACCTTGGCGGATCCTCCAGCAGACCCGGGCTTTATCTCCAGGTACTTCCTGGTGCCCAAGCAGATGGGGGGGGGGGGTTTGCGCCCCATTCTAGATCTCCACGACCTGAATCAGTTTCTCAGGTCTCGCACTTTCCAAATGGTCACTCTGTCCCAGATCATACCATCCTTGGAGCAAAACATGTGGTTCTGTTCTCTGGATCTGCAGGACGCATTCTTTCACGTCCCAATCCATCCGTCCCGTCAGCGGTTCCTCCGCTTCAGGGTTGAAGGGACCCTGTACAAGTTCCCAGCCATGCCATTAGGCCTTTCATCGGCCCCACGGGTCTTCACCAAATGCATTGCAGTGGTGGTGGCCCATCTCCGGCATCGGGGGGTCAGAATCAACCCATACCTCGACAATTGGCTCCTGGCAAGTTCCACCCAACAGGAGGTGGAGAGGTCCAGGTATCTGGCTCTCCAGACCTGCTCCCATCTCGGCCTCCTGATCAGCGAGGCCAAGTCGGAACTCGTGCCTTCCCAGGTGATGGTCTTCATCGGGGCAGAGCTTGACTGTTGTCGAGCCAGAGCTTGGCTCCCGGCGGACAGGGCGGAGGTTCTCTCCTCCTTTGCCCAATCATTTCTGGTTGGGCACTTGCGCCCTTCCAGGGACTTTCTGCGCCTTCCAAGTTGCATGTCAGCGTTCACCTCAGTGGTCTGTTGGGCCCGGTTGCACATGCGCCCCCTCCAATGGGAGCTGGCCGCCCAGTAGACTCAGCGTCACGGTCATTTCGACCAGATGATCACTGTAACCCAGACGATGTGGTGGACTGCCCCAGACCAGTTGCAGGAAGGGATCCTGTTTGTCCGCCCTGAGCCGACGGTGGTTCTTACGACTGATGCTTCTCTCACGGGCTGGGGAGCCCACATGGGGTCAACAGGGCCCACGTGTTCTGGACCCCCGAGGAGTCCCGATGCCACATCAACCTTTTGGAGCTCAGAGCAGTCAGACTGGCACTGTCAGCTTTCGCTCCTCAGCTCCGGGGTCAAGTGGTTCAAGTCCAGACGGACAATACCACAAACATGTACTGCCTCAACAAACAGGGTGGCACGCACTCCCGTCTGTTGTGCAAGGAGGCGCTCTGTATCTGGACCCTCGTAAGCCGATTGGAGGCGAATCTCCTAGCCATCCATGTGGCAGGAGCCTCGAACCAGCTGGCGGATGCTCTCAGCCACATAGGCCAGACATCCCACGTGCGGTCTCTCCACCCAGAGATAGCTTACATCCTGTTCTCCTGTTGTGGCAAACCGATGGTGGACTTGTTTTCCTCCAGGGAAAACACCAAGCTGAGGCTTTTTCATGCCCATCCCCCTCAGCAGGGCTCGCTGCAGGGGGATGCCTACTCGAGGCTGTGGACCCCAGGCCTCTTCTACGCCTTCCCTTGATCCACAAGGTGTTACTCAAGGTGAGGAGGGACAAGGCGAAGATGATTCTGGTAGCCCCAGACTGTCCGCACCAGTTCTGGTATCTAGATCTCCTCAGCCTCAGCTACAGACACCCAGAGCGGCTTTGCACACGCCCAGACCTGATATCTCTCAACCAGGGGAAGGTCTTCCATCCGAGCCTTCAGTCCCTGCACCTCACAGCCTGGTACCTGAGCGGCTAGAGTTCCAGGCTTTGGGTTTTTCAGAAGATGTCTTCACTCTGATGGAGGCATCTAGAAAGGAATCGACCAGGAAATGTTATGCTTTCAAATGGAAAAGATTTTCCGTTTGGTGCCAGGGTAAAGGTCTGGACCCCATATCCTGCTCTGTGGCTGACATTCTCGACTACCTTTGGTCTCTCTCCAAAGGGGGTCTACAGTCATCGACACTTAGGGTGCACCTGGCAGCCATTTCTGCTTACCGGACACAGGCCAGTCAGCCGACATTGGCTCAGGAGATGTGGTCGGGTATTTTTTCAAAGGCCTGGATCACATATCCCCTCTGGTGCATGAACTTCCACCTCCATGGGATCTGCTGCTGGTTTTGGCACAGCTCATGGGCAAGCCATTCGAACCCATGCACAAGTGTGAGCTGTCACACTTGTCGTGGAACACTGCCTTCCTGGTGGCTATCATGTCAGCTGGAAGGACAGGGGAGCTCCAGGCGCTGTTGTTGGACTCCCCTTATCTGGTCTTTCACAGGGACAAAGTTGTCCTGCGCCCCCACCCGAAATTCCTTCCGAAGGTGGTGTCAGAGTTTTACCTTAATCAGGTGTTGACTCTGCCAGTATACTACCCTAATTACACCTCGGACGCCGAGTACGGGCTCCATTCTTTGGACCTGAGACATGCTGTCTCCTGTTATGAGGTCAGGTCGGTGTAAATTTGCGGAGAGGTGCGGCAGCTGTTTGTAACCTACGCTGAGGCGACTTCTGGCAGACCTACAGCCAAACGGACCATTGCAAGATGGATTACATAATGTATAGATCTGTGCTGTGAGTTGGCGGGCAAGTAGTCCCCCAGAGGGATAAGAGCTCATTCTACCCGCCATACTGCTGCATCGGTGGCTGCTTCCAGGGACATCCCTATCCAGGAAATCTGTTGGCTACTACCTGGAAGTCGGCAAACACCTTCATTACCCACTACCACATCGACCTTAAGTCACGCTGGGATGCTAGTTTTTGGGCCTCAGTTCTCCAGTCTGTGTTCCCAAGTTGGGGGGGTGTGCCTTGCCTCCCTCCTCCCGGAGAACTGCTAGGAGTCTGCCAAACAGTGTGGATGATCAACATATCCATGCTCCTAGAAAAACAGGTTACTCACCTGTAACAGTAGTTCTAGGAGTGGTATATGTTGTTCATCCACTCGGACCCAACCGACCTCCCCAGCTGAGGACACACACAACCTGGCTTCCAGCAGGCTAAGATCTGGCATCATGGGGCGGAGCTGAGGTATATACCACCTGGCTGGGTGGGAGGAGCCAGCTTGAAGACTTAGAGCAAATTTAAAGAGGAAAGGGACAATGCCAAACAGTGTGGATGAACAACATATACCACTCCTAGAACTTCTGTTACAGGTGAGTAACCTGTTCTTCTCACCTCCAGATAGGTGGTTTCAAGGGGAGTATAGCCCTGTATCCTGCTTTTTCTTCCGGAATAGCTGCTTCTGCTCATGTCAGAGTTTATTGCCAGTGATTCTATGCCTTGAATTCTGGCAGCTCAGCCTTCTGGCTACTCCCTCGCAGTTCCTGTACAATCTGAAGACAGGTCAAGGGTTCCGGGTATGTCCTCCCCCTCCCTATTTCTAATTTTTCCCTACCTCCTTCCCTCTTCTTTCTGCTTCCAGAGATTGGGGCCCTTCCCAATCCTCTTAGATTTCTAACTCTCCTTCTGTCCTCTGTCGTTTATTTCTCCTGTTAGTTTGTATATCTTTTCCTTTCTCTGTCCCGTGGACTTCCTTGTCCCTACCTCCGAACCCTTTCTTATTCTACGGCGACTCAGAACTGGCGGGGGGGCAGAGTCAACGTCACCTAACGGCCAACCCGCAAGCGCCACACAGTGCATCAGGCTCAAGGGTGGCGCTGACAGTGCATCGACTCCGCCCATCCAAAAAAAATGCTCCTGTGGCGTCGTGACCTCCGGCCACATACCCCAAGGTGATGAATGGTGAAGATACACAGAAAGATCAGGAATTACGGTAGATACGTAATTTTTATTTTCTGTATTGCTGTTAATGCATGGGTTAGTGTGCACCCTGACCAGGGGCTCACTGGTACAGTTATAGCTTTAGGAGCTGTGCCTGCAGAATGGAATGCGCAATGCTGGGAATGTAAGTCTTCCAGTTGCCCCTCTGGGAGTCTTAGTACTAGTTACCCCCAGGGATAGGCAGCATATGTAAGGAGCTCCTTGTCTGACTTGTAATCTTCGTAACCGTTAATCTTCGAGGATATCTCCTCCATTCAGCCACATCTATCTCTGTACCTTGAATCCGAGGCAGCATGGTTTCACCGGGGGAGGTCTTGCCAAACTAACCTGATCGAGTTCTTTGACTGGGTAACCAAGGAAGTGGATCGGTGAGGAGCTGTAGATATAGCCTACCTGGATTTCAGTGAGGCTTTCGACACTGTTCTGCATAAGAGACTGGTAGACAAGCTGGAGAGCCTAGGAGTGGGGACTGAAATAGTTAGATGGATAGAGAGTTAGCTAGGAAATAGGAGTCAGAGGGTGCTGGTAAATGGTACCCACTCTGGAGTAGACAAGGTGACCAGTGGGGTGCCACAAGGGTTTGTACTAGGCACAGTCCTTTTTAATGTATTTATTAGTGACATCAGAGAAGGACTGGAAGGGAAGGTATGCCTGTTCGCCGACACAAAGGTCTGCAGCAGAGTAGACACACGAAGGAAAGCATGAGGGACCATCTAAAAAAGCTGGAAGAATGGTCACAGGACTGGCAAGTGGGTTTCAACGGAAAAAAAATTATGCATTTGGCACAGAAACCCATGGTCAACATACCAACTGGGAAAAGGGAAATTAGCTGTCACAAGGCAGAAAAGGGACCTGGGGTAGTCATGTCTGATAACCTGGAGGCAGCTAAACAGTGTGACAAGGCAGTGGGGAATGCAAATAGGATGCTGGACCGCATAGGTAGGGGAGTCACCAGTAGAAGGAGGGAGAGAGGGAAGTAGTGATGCCGCTGTGTAGATCTCTGGTAAGTACTGAGTCCAGTTCTGAAGGTCCTATCTCCAAAAGGGCATAGATTGGGTGGAGGCGATTCAAAGGAGGCCATCCAAAAGGTGCAGTATCTGCATCAAAAGTCCTATTAAGAAAGGCTTAAGGAGCTGAATTTGTACTCCATAGAGGAATGGGGGTATGACAGAAACTAGCAAATACCTTACAGGTAAAAACGGTAGAGGAAGGTAGTATTTTCCAAAGAAAATGATGCTCAAGGACAAGGGGGAACACTATGAAGGTAGAAGGGGGAGGCTCAGAGGAACTGTAAGGAAGTACTTCTTCACAGAGAGGGTGATGGGTACATGGAATAGCCTCCCGGCAGAGGCAGTGGAGACTAAAATGGTTACAGGATTCAAGAATGCATGGGATAGATACAAGGGGATCCTGGAAGTAAGGAAGGGGGAGCTGAAGACCGAAGACTGACTAAAGTCTGCAGTGTAGCTGTAGTTAGAGAAAAATCGGGCTGACTGGATAGGCGCAGAGTTCCTTATCTCCTGACATTTTCTGTGTTTCCATGTACCTGTGGTGACCTGAAGGCATCCCTGACTCATACATCCCATCCCTTGAGACTCCAATTATACAATGCCTCTTCTGGATCATCTAAGACCACACTCACTCCTTGCAGTTGTTGACCGCTAACTAGACTCCAAAGGGTACCACTTCTGTGACCAAGTAGTTGTAGTTGTGCGCCCCCCCCCCCCCAAACCGTACTTTTTACACGAGGCATGCATTGTGACTTACCAGAGACACCTGTGGCTTTGGGTAGGTGTCGGTGAATAACATAACGTAGTCTGCCATGGACATTGCTGTCAAGGTCCTGGAAGCAGAACGACACCAGCCAGGAGCATGTTTCACCACAAAAAAGGTGTCTTGCCACTCAGTGGCTTAGGTCTTCTCTCTGAGATGACTGTCATGGCTACGAGTATCCCAGTTAGGTCCAGTTGCCCACTGAAAAATGTTGAAATGATCTTACCTTGGTCAGAGTTGACAGAGGAGGCACCGCCCCAAAATCCCCAGGTTTTCCCCACACTAAGGACTGAGACCTCTGAGCCTCAGGGTTGAGCCTGCTCCTGTCTATTAATGGAGAGCCTGCTACTCGACCCTAGAGTAGAGCTTTCTGGAGAAGACTGATTTTCAGAAGATGGGAAAGTTATTTACCGTAATTCCAGATCTTCAAGAATATCTTCTCTGTTCGAGCAGTCACCAGCTACCCTCCCCCCCCCTATGACAGAGCCAGGGTTGCTGGCTCTGGGGCTCAACCTTGAATGTGGGCATTCTGTATGTTATATGAAGCTGCTACCCCTTTTCTGTTTTCTGTTTGTTGCCCGTGTGAGCTTAACAGCTGTCCCTGTCAGGAGTACAACCCCTGCTTTCCATCCCATTAAGGTACATTTGTTAGCTATGTGCAACATCCTGTCCTGTGTTCTGTCCCTGAATTATGTTCTCTTTTTGGCAGTACACTTCTATCACAATGGACATCACATCTGACAAAAAGCCGTGTGACTGCTGTGCATCAACCTGTTGGATGTTGTCTTTGTCATTACCAGAGAGACCCTCTGTACCAAAAGACTGTTTAACTCCACAATAAATGTTTCAAGTTGGGGATAGACCAGAACCCTCCTTTTTCAAGGGAAAAATGCTGAGATAGCCTCCGAGATCACACAACACATTTTGTGTGTTCCTAAACTCCAGATGTTTTCTGTCTGTGAGTACAGAACTTGTGTTGGCTATGTGGTCCAGTTTTAAGCTGCTTGTCGGCTTACATGTTTTTTTTGTATGTATTTTCCTTTTTGTTATGGGTATTATCTGCATGTGCATGTTAGGGATGATTTTTGTTTGACCTTCTCTATCATCAAGGGCACAGTCTCTACAGAAGAGTCTTTTCATACATTTCCCTTTTTGTCATCTTGGGAAATAGATACTGGAATTGCTGATGTTGCTCTCCAGACTACTGCTTTTGTGCACAGGGAGACTTCTTTTCCACTCAGTCTGCTTTGGTGTTGGACATGAATGACCCCTGTCTGTTTACATGCCTGGGCTGCTGTCCCATTACCTGTTACAGAGCATGTGCCTGATAGCACTCCGATAGCAGCTACCCAGAGTCCCTGCCCCCACCTATTTTTCATTAAGAATGTTCTGCCTTGCCTCACTCAGGCTTGCTAGTCATTGCCCTGGCTCAGATTATCTGTACCATATTTTTGTGAACTACCTGCATCCCCCTCCCGGGGACATCTCTTATGAAGGGAAGCACTTCTGTCAGGTTGTTTGTTCATTTTCACTTTCTGTATCCTTTCCTTTGCTACAAGCATTTGCTTGTCTGTCACATTTTCACTGTCCTTACTGACAACTGAGATAGTTAGGGTATTGGCAGCAGTTATATGATCTTTTGTGCAGTGTCACACATGTGCTGACACTGTTTCTGGTGCCCAGACTGAAACGTTTGCCCCTACTGGGTCCTAGCGCCACCCGTCCTAAGACCAAAAAGTGGTGCTGTATGGAGGAGATATTCTTGAAGGTTTGAGGTTTTTTTTTGTTTGTTTGTTTTGCATTTGAGTATTAAAAGCTAAGCCTTTTCTTCCCTTGTCCTGCAGCCTTCACAAGTCGCCTGAGTGGGAACCGTGGTGTCCAGTACACCCGATTAGCTGTGCAGAGAGGAGGGACGTTCCAGATGGGGGGCAGCAGTGGCCACAGCAGGTAAGACTGACAGTTCTATCCAGTAACACTTACAATTTTACACAAAGATTCACATATATTTTTATAACCACAGACACGCAAGGGGGAAGAAAAGACAAACAGCAATTAGAAGTAGAGAGATAGCGAGAGGTGGAGAATCACAAGACAGAGTGATCAGTTCCTAGGTCTCACGAGAACATCTGGTTGTGCAGCCAGACAGAGAAGAGACAGAAAAGGAGAGGACAGAACAGACCCTTGCTTTGAACTCTTTCTGCATAACAAATGGGACAGGGCCTTATTCAACCCTGTCTCTCTAGTCTCATTCTTACCCCGCTTGCCACTTCCTTAGATGTTTTTCTCGGGGTCATCCCTGCTGCTGTTAGCGATGCGCGCCCCCCCCCCCACACACACACACACCTTTTTTCTGTTTGGATCGTTTTTTTCTTCTTAAAGGAATTTCGTTCCCACCATCTTTTGCACTTTGTTCCTTCTCTTCCATTTTAACTCTTTTCTCACCTAAGGCTGTCTTTCCTTTCCGTTGGATATTTGGCAGAGTTTGGCCAGCTGCACTTCAGCCCCTCTAGGGCTTGGACAGTCTGCTGTCTTAACATGCTCTAGCCCTGCCAGCTCTTTCAGCCTCTTCTAGGTGTCTGTCATAGAGGCATAGGCCAGGAAGCATAGGCTAACCAGGAGAAGTTGTACAATTTGCAAGTAGCATTGTATAATTATAATAATACAATGAAAATAAAGTTTTACAGGATAGCGCTCCACAAAGGCAGTACTAACAAAAAAGGATAACGCTTTACAAAGGCAGTACTAACAAAAAAAGGCCATGTGAGAGTCTCTTTAATTAAAATCTCAATCTCTCTATCTCTAAACAAAACATTGCTCTCTTTATATGATGCCTTTTCCTGCCAGTTAAGTTATGCATCCTGATCTTGTAGGTTACATTTCCTGTTTTTCATAAAATGCACCAGAACTTTGTAATTATCTTTCCTCTTTCCAGCCTGAAGAGTACTTTATTAAGAGCTGCATCCAAGGGGGGTGCTGTGGAGCACACCTACCAGCAGGACGTGCTAAGGGAGAACTCCGCTTAACTGCAATTTAAAAGCCAGAAAACTATTTTTTTATCGAATAAAATTGGAATTTGCCTTCCAGAATTGAATTCTACTTACTCTGCAGAATCAAACTATATGAATATTGCAGCATGGGTCGCACTAATAAGGCAGCAGGAACTGGAGCAAAAAACCCACCACTTGCAAAGATGGCGCCTGCTGCAGAACCTCAAACTCAACCGGGGGCTGATCCCCCATGGAAGGCCCTTCAGAAATCTATGCAAATCATAGATAACAAAATAGAGCTTGCATTGACCCATATGGCCGATCAGGATGCCAAAATTGAAGGGGCAGTAAAGTCAGCAGGAGTCAGTGGCGACGAAAGTACTGGCATCGACTGGTAAAATGACCTAAGAAAACTCCCAATTGAGGTACTGGTTAGAGGCGTTGGAGAACGCACAAAGATCTCAAAATGTCCATATAGTGGGACTGCCAGAACACTGCGAGGGAAATAGTTTGTTAGAATTCTTACATTCTTGGCTGCCGACTACTCTACAATTGACCGCATATCTCCCTCCGTCTAGTCTTGTGAAGGCGTACCATATCTCACCAAGGGCTGCTGGAAGTCAGGGAGACGCTCCTAGAACAACTCTGTTGGTCACGAGTAGCTCTGTTGTGAGGGACCTCAAGCTACAAGCTGCCAGAGGATCACAAAATTTGAATTATCGTGGCAAGACCATCCACCTCTTCCCCGATCTCCTGTTCGCTACTTGAGCCCGAAGAAAACAGTTTGATGGAGTCCGAGCGAGACTCAGGAGCCTGGGCATCGCCCACTCGTTGTTGATGCCGGCTCGGCTGAGGATCTTCTGCAGGGAACAGACGTACCATTTTTCGGATCCCGAAGAAGCAGGGGAAAAGTGGAGGGGAATCAGCAGAGAGTTTAACCGAGCTGCAACAGATGGCTGTGATTCGGAACGAGACACTTGAATAGGACTTTTAGTGCAAGTCTTCTGTGGCAATGTTTGCTATAAATACAGTTAAAGTTGTTTAATCACTGCCTAGGGTTTAAACTATATTCAGAATGCAGTAAGATGTTTTTTCTATAATTCTCAAGTGAAAGTTTTATGTGGGATTATCGAACCGATTTTAGTTATGCAGGGCCAGGGTTCATTGCTGCGTGGTTCATTTTAGGCCCTTATGGCACTTGCTCCCTATATCGGGGCTAAGGTGTCCAAACCTTGTAGGTGGCTTTATTAGCATGTTGCATTTTATTTCTTCCATAGCACATAGGATTTTAATAACTTTTTTCATTGAAAGGGGATCATATCAACACTGGAGGTTGAGTATATTTGTTTATATAAACATAGTGATTGGAACAACCACCCAAAGCTCTGTAGGGTGCAGCATATTATGTACTTTCTTCTTTGAACTTGAACTCTCATGGAATACCCCCATATCCGTGTTTCAGATTGTATAGACTACATATTCTTAATACATTGAATGTATCATCTGTTGAATAGAAATGATCTCTTGCATGAGACAATTATATGTAATTGATTTAACTATTAAAGCAATAAAATAGAATTACAAAAAAAGTGCATCCAAATTAGTATATTTTGTCCCATAGCTGGTTTCCTGTTAATAATTTAGTAAACAAGCTTGCAGAGCTCACAGTACATCTCAAGTTCAACCTCTTGTATTACAGATTGATAATTTTTAAAAGAAACCTGAATACCTTTCTGCATTGATTTCAACAGTATAATCATATACATTTGCAAAGCAAGGGATCCCACTTTCATATACAGATTCACATTATTTTTTTTTAACCACAGAGAAGCCAGGGAAGAACAACAGAAACAGCAAGCGAAGGAAGGGAGATAACTGAGAAATTTAGTGGCCCATTCCAATGTGCTACAAGAAAATTTTAATTCCGTAATTAGATAAGGAAGAGATGGACAAGTGACAGAATAGGACAGGACAGAATAGATCCTTGCATTTTAACTTTCTCTGCATAACAAATAGGACAAGGTCTTATCTCACACCTGTTGGTGTCACCAGTCTTTTCTTGAAGGGGGCCATCACAGACTTTTTTCCTCATTCTTTGCCTTTTTTTTTTTTTTCTCTTTTCCAGCTTTTAGCCTGGACAGTGGCAAGAGGATATCTACATATCTATTCTCTGTTCTGTTTCTTTCATTTTTCCTGTCCATGTATTTTTCCTCTCTTTTCTTAGGAGGTTCTTTTTGGTCTCTCCACCTTAGCCAGGGCCCCGTTCAGGGCAGCTGCCCTTCTTCACCTTCCTGTCCACGTGGCTTCCAGGCTCAGGCCCCCGTTTTACCCACTACCCCTGTGCCTCCTTAGTTTATGATTTATATCTTATATCCTTTTTCTATCCCTTTGGGCTACCTCTTAGTCTTCTCTCTTCGTTTTTTCTCTCCCATTTGTTTCTTCTCCTGGCAAACAGAACCAAGTAAGGCATGGGGCTGGCTTTGATTACTGGCCAATCCACGAGTACCACATTTTATGTCTGTCTCGTGGGTGGTGCCGTCACCGACTTCAGTCCCCTTAGATTCTAGGCTGCAAAAAGTCTTTGTTCCTACAGTGTCCTAAAGGCTCGGGCACAAACCCAATAGGTGTGAATAAATGGTGAAGATATTCTGGAAGATCAAGGGTTACGGTGAGCACACAATTTTCATTTACGGGTGAGTAGCCTTTTTTCCTGCCTCCTCTTGCATGGCACCAAAACCTGGTCCTAGCCAGCCTCGGGGAGAAACCAATTGAACTTTTGATAACGGGTGATCTTAGATCTTCCAAGAATCAGTCTTCACCATTTGGTCCCACTTATGGGTCTGAGTCATAGGCACTAGAACCCAGCAGGAGCAAAGTCTTTTGCAGCCTTGTAGATGTTTGGCATCGGTTCCAGCGCCGCCCACGAAGCAGACATAGTGATGTGCTCCTGGGTTGGCCAGTAACCGATGCCAGCTCCCTCCCTTCATCATTTTTGGTTTTCTCACCACAGAATGCTTACCATGGGATCCTCAGTCATCAAAACTGCATCATGACTTCCTCAGTTCGTCACTGACTTGGTTAGATCAACACCGTGTTTTCCAGTGCCATTTTGGTTTCACTGATGTCTTTCAGTGCTGAACACTTTTCTGATTAGTTTTCATTTGTTTTGTTTTTTCTCAGTCATCGTGTAAGGTATTGAGCCTAAGAAGGCCAAGAAGAACAGTGGCACATGCCCCCAACCCCACCTCCCATGCATTGATGCTCCATTGGGGGTCATATTTCCATCCAGGACCAACATGATGACTGCTTGGCCTGCCTTGCTGCAACCACAACATCAACAAGTGTGACACTTGTTTCTCCATGGATTACCGCACCCTTGAGAAGCGCATGTCGAAGTGGGTCCTTGATCAGCCCAACTTAAGAGGCAGATGTCGCACCAGGGACACCAAGGTAAGGTCCCTGGGCTCTTCTCCTGAGCCCCTTCCCGGTACCTCATATAGTGTGAAGTCCAGGGCACTCTCTGCTCTCCTCATCGAGACGTCAGAGGCCCCAGCGACCAGCTGAGCACCCCTTCCACCCAATCTATCCATTGGCCCTTCGGGCAGCGGACGCCCCATGTGGTGAGGCCAAAGCTGTATACTCAGTCTACACTAGTGAGCACCTCAGTGTTGCTGCCTGATGCTGTCCCATCTCCTGGTACTAAGGCCGGTACCAGTGAGCAGGATGGTGCCGTCCATAAGACCAGGTCCAATTCTGGCACTGTTTGGGGTGTCAGAAGAAAGAAGAGTTCCAAAGTTGTCCCTCTCTCAGACCCTGAGGTCATTGTAATCTCTTCCCCTGAGCTCCCTGGTGGCCTGAGGTAGGATGATGACTTGGATTCTGGGCCTGGAGATGGAGCTGATGAGGATGGAGACCTTCCTGGGCCTGGTTCTGAGCTCATCTCCAAGCCTACGGTGTCCCCTGTGGTTGTCCCAAGGACTGGTTCTGGGGATGGTGCCGGGGCCCCTTTAGCACTGTTTGGTACACTGTTTTGGGTTCCATTCCCGATGCTCTATCTGGTCCTGGTGCCGTTTTTGGCACCAGGTCTGTTTCCTTTGCCATTTGTGGTTCTGGGTTCAGGCCAACTCTTGTGATTTTTCTGGTTTGAATGTCAGGTTTGGCCTGGGGAGGGGGGGCAGGGCATGCCCCTGGCCCCTTTTTCGGTGCCGGTGGCAGCTCCATTGAGGACCCCAGTGCTAGCCCAGTGTTTACTTTTTCCCTGGAACTGACTGGTTGTGTTACTGATGAGGACCGGGGTCGGCCTGTGGGATCTGTACTGCTTCATTGTACCCACTTCGGGGTTCTCCACCCTCCCAACCGTCTGGACCGGTCCACAGATGGTCAGTCACAGACAGGCAAGTTTGCCAGGCCCTCGCTCTGAGTGAGGTCCCCTGAGCATTCTTGTAGCCCTGGCAGTGGACCTTGCCTGATCATCCTTCACCCCCACCCCCTTCCCCTGAACTCCGAGGTATTTCAGGTCCCCTGGGGCCCATGTTGTGAGATTAGTTCAAGTCGATGGTTGGTGTGTTCCTTCAGTACCACCTCAAGGCATACCAGGTTCTTTCCAGGCCTGAGGTCCCTGAACTGCCATCAGTTGGAAACAGCTGCTACTCTCCTATGTTCTCCTTTGAGGAGGAGGAGGATTTTTTCAATCTAATCTTAATAAGTCTTTACAGAGGCTCCAGAAATGTCTGGGTCCATCCCTTTACCCCCTCTTCAGCCCCTAGGGATGTTCAGTGCAGATATTGTGTTCCCACAGGGTCTCCAAATGTTATTCCTCATTCCACCTTGGGGAGTCTGGTGCTGCAGACTCCCTATGGGCATAAACACCCAGTGCATGCCCCCTCCCCAACACCCATGCGAAGCTCGATGCTTGGGACAGGAGAGTTTTTGTGGTGGCACACACTGTGACATGCATTTCTGCACATCGGGCCGCTTAGAGCAAGCACCAGTGGGCAATGCTGAATCGGCTTGTGTCATCCATGTCTGACTGCGAGTCAGCCAGGCAGGCCATTCTCCTTTCCGCCCATGCCCTTGAGCTGGCAAAACACCTAGTGAAGGTGTCTTACAGTGCCAACAAGGTAACTTTCAGGCTGGTGGAAACAGCAGTCTGTATTTGATGGATGGCATTGCTTCACCTCTCTCTCTGTTGGCACTCCTGGCCTGGTGTAAGGGTTATGTGTGAGTTGTCAGGGCACCCTCCTGCTCCCAGGCCATGAGAGCCTCCACCTGCCCATGACCAGTCTCTGGTCCCGCCAGACCTATAAGAAGTGCCTGTCCTCCAGTGGTTACCCCTCACCAGAGGGCTGAAAGATAAGTTGCCCTAAGGGTGAGCCAACTTGTCCCCTATTTTGAGGAAAACTTTGTACTCTGATCCATATGTGGGACTGAATGGTGAAGATTTATTCTTGGAAAGATATGAGAATTACGCACTCACCGTAATTCTTGATCTTCCATAATATTTTCACCATTAAGTCAGATACCTGCCCACCTTCCCCTGCTCAGGTAATGGCCAGGGACTCTGGGCAGCTCACCCTTTTTTGGTGGTGCTTTACACTTCTTGCCACTCCCCTGGAGCTGCTTCTCTCCTTCAGATAAGCTTTTCTTTTCCAAAAAACAAAAAAAGGAAATGGGACCCCTGTCCTCTCCTCTCCTTTCCTCTCCAAAAATAAATAAAATCCATTCCTTGGCTCCAGTGTCAGAGGGTCAAACATGGGAGAATTCTGTGAGATGTGTTTGGTCCTCCAGACCTTGGGGGAGAGCCCTGCCCGTGTGGTGTGAAAAGCAGGTGATGCCAGTCGTGGGACAGGAAGCAGTCGAGGTCCTCCTTGTCTCTCGACTCGCCTGACCACTCACTGGCTGTAAAGCGCCCCTCAGCTGTAGGGGGGGCAGGTCAAGGACTCTTTGTTCCCCCTGTCAAGCCAGTCAGCTCTGACTCTGGTCAAGCAGGCTGCCGAGATATTTCTCGAGCCTGTTGACCAGCTGTCGGACAAGATCAAGGAATCTATCTCACAGACCCTGGTGTTCACAGCTTCTTCACCACAGGATCGGCCTTCAGCTGGGGTTTGGTCTTCAGTTTCTGTGTTGCTTAACATGGACAGTCACGTGGCATACAGCAACCTGTGGAGAGATTCTTCTCGCAGTTGGACAGCCAGTTGACAGTCGGGTGGATGTCGCAGTCGAGGCATTTCTGCTCTTGGCCGGGAAGCATAGACGTTCTTCATCCTCAGGTGAGGGGAGGCACCACTGCAGAATGTGTTGGCGTTACAAGGAACTCTTCTGGCAACAGTGGGCCATTGCGGGGCAAAGTATGGCTGTACCCTCTGTACCCCTGGCAGCAGCCATCGATGGCCATGCAGGTGCTTCCCACAGCTGCTTCTCCACCCCTTCAGCTGGAGCCGCCACCACCGTAGCTGAAGTTCGGCATTCTGACCAAAGAAGCCAGCTGTTCAGCCACCGGCTTGCCACGCCAGTTATCGGTGAGGATCACTTCATGCAGTGATTGCCTGGAGGTCTGTGTTGATCAGCAGCCAAGGGCCATTTTTGAGGAGTCCTCAGACAAGACTGATCAAGAGTCCATGGTCTCCTCAGAGATTCCACTCTCCGACTATAGCTCAATTGAGGAGCCTTCCACCGAGCATGACCTGGTTTCGTTCGGAGAGCTTCTCTGACTAATTTGATAATCCATGTCGGTCCCGAATGAGCCAGTCCAGAAGAGGGTCAAGTACCCTCTCACAGATATTTTGGACCAGCACGATTCCCCGGGGGTTGCCTTCCCTATGGCTGAGGTAATTTTGGGACCGGCCCTGGAGCTCTGGCAGCATCCTGCTCAGCACCCTCGGCCCATATGGTCCATAGGTGTGCAGTCCCCACTTGCTCCTTTTCTAGATTTTTGGACTTTCCTTCTGTGAAGGTCTAGTCACGAATTCAGTGTTCTGTAAATCTGGGCACCAGGGGGACGTGGACAAGCCTCCAGACAGGGAGTCTCATATGATTGACCACATCGCTAAAAACATATACACTGCGGCAACTCCACATCTCCAGCAGGCTAGCTATGCTATGATGATGGCTAACTATGGTCACTCCTGATGGGAGTCTTTGCTGCTTTCCTCCCTCAACTCCATGTTGAGCCAACAGTTGGAGGTGGATCTCATCAGAGGTGTGGGTCAGTTGCTGGCTAAACACCAGCTCCAGACAGGCTTGGACATAGGAGATTCTTGTACCCATGCTATGGCAGCAACTGTCTCTATGCATCATGGAGACCAGACAGGACATCAAAGAGTAGGACAAGGGGGAATAGGGATGGCGACTGCAGAGGTGGAAAACCAGGGAAACCAGTTCAGAAACATAAGGAAATCAGGAGAAGGTAGGCAGGGTACAGTTACAGAGGCATACTCTGGGATAGAAAATGCAAAATCAGTAATGGTATATGGGGACTCAGTCATAAAGGGGTTCCACTGGTTGAGGAAGGAAGGTAGCATATAAAGGGAGATCAGTTTTTTGTGACCCCGGGGATGGAGTCAAGCAGTGCATTACCAAGAATCAAGGAGAACATTAGATTAATAGGAGGTAAAGCACACCTAGTCCTGCTCCTCGGAACAAATGACCTGGCAGGGGAGGACGTGGAAGACATACAAAGGAGATTCAGGGAGTTAGCCAAGGGGTTTAAGGGGATAGTCAGCTCCCTGGCTTTTTCATAAGTCCTGCCTGTGCGCTGTGTAAGTATGGCCAGGCAGCTAAGAACTGGGGATTTTAATCACTGGCTAAGGCAGTGGTGCAGAAGGGAGGGACACACATGCATAGGGGAATGGGGGGACACGTGGGTAGATGTACACCTGTATGCAAGGGACAGACTGCATATAAATGATGAGGGAGCTAGACTGCTAAGGGGGATGCTGCAGTGGTATATAGATGAAACATTGGAGAATAATTTTAACTAAGAAGGGAGTACAGCGCTTGGGACGGACTAGGAAAAAGTAGCTAATGGGACTTGCCGAACATGTCCCCCGGCCCCGCAAATGGGGGCAGGGGATGATAGAAAGAAGGAGAATGGAGGAGGAGTGGATAGATGGAAGGGTCTGCTGGCAAACGCTAGGAGTCTGGGGAATAAGATCTGGGACCTGGAGGCAGTGGGTGGAGGACCTAGACCTGACAGCGGTAACTGAGACTTGGTGGACACAGTTGGGAAGTGGAAATACCAGGGTATAATCTCTACAGGAGGTATGGGGGAGGAGTAGTCCTTTACATAAGGGACGGGATACGTGCAGTGGTGAGTGGGGAAGGACAGAGCTCAGCAGAGATCCTCTGGGTCATGATAACTAAGAGGACAGGGGAGGTAGTAAGGATAGGGGTAGCATATACAGACCACCAAACCAGGGGGAGGAGGCCGATAGGGAGCTGGCTAGGGAAATACAAAAAAATGGCAGCAAAGGAGAAATTCTGGTGGTGGGGGATCTAAATCTTCCCGATGTGAACTTGGGGATCCCAACAGCAGCATCAGGGAGCTGTTGGGGGTCAGTACAAGAGGCATTTATTCAACAGCTGGTCAGGGAACCAACTGGGGACAAGACCATACTCAAACTGTTAATGACCAATGGGGATAGTGTTGAGGATGTGGAGGTCAGAGAAAATCTGGGAGATAGTGACCACAGGATGGCAAGGTTCAAGTCTTCAGACTGGGGCGGATAAGAATAGGTCCTCCACTAGGGTGATGGACTTCAGGAAGGCAGAATAAAAAAAAAATTGAAAGAAATTTTCAAGAAGGAACTAGAAGGGAAGAGAATCTAGAGGGCGTTGAATTATGAAGAGCAATAAAGAGGGGAATTCTGATGGTAACAGAACAGTGCATCAGTAGAGTGAGTAAACACAAGAGAGGGAGAAAACTACTTTGGTTTACAGCAGAGGTGAAAAGAGCAGTGGGAGGGGGAATAATCAGGAGAGCTAAAGTGAATATGGAGGAGAAGATGGCGAGGTAGACCACCACCATGGGATCTGTTGCTGCTTTTGGCAAAGCTCATGGGCAAGCTATTCGAACCAGTGCACAGGTGGGAGATGTCACATCTGTTGTGGAAGACCACCTTCTTGGTGGCTATCACGTCAGCCAGAAAGATCATTGAGCTCCAGGCACTCTCAGTGGAGTCTCCTTACTTGGCCTTCCACAAGGGCAAGGTTGTCCTGCGCCCCAACCTGAAGTTCCTCCCAAAGATTGTGTTGGAGTTTCACCTGAATCAGGTGATGACTCTTCCAGTGTTCTTCCCAAATCACACCTCTGAGACTGAACACAGGCTTTATACTTTAGACCTGAGGCGAGTGCTCGCATAGTACAAAGAGTGCATGGCTGGAGTTCGTAGAGAGGTTCAGCAGCTGTTTGTCACCTGCGCTAAAGCCGCACCTGACAAACTTGCAGCCAAGCGGACAGTAGGCAGGTGGATCACTTCCTGCATTGATCTTTGCTATAGATTGGTGGGTAGGGAGCCTCCCGGAGGGCTTAGGGCTCATTCCACCCACCATAACGCTGCGTTGGTGGCTGCTTCTAGGAACATCCCTATCCAGGAAATCTGCTGGGCTGCTACCTGGAAGTCAGCACACACCTTCATTTCCCATTACCACATTGACTTAGTCACGCCGGGATGCTGTTTTTGGGGAACCCGTCAATTCACTTCCAGAAAACACGTTCCCAGCAACTCGCTCCTGTACATTTCGCTCCTTCCCCTACCCGCCCCACTTCGATTCACTCCGACAGCACAAAATCAAACTGCAAACATACACTGCAAACCAGAGCATTTCATTTCTGTCAGTAATGGCATTTAAAAAAAAATGCACCACATCCGCTGAAATCCCAGTTAAAATAGTTAAGAACGTGCCTCTGTGGGGCCCGCCCTCTCTCCCTGGCTCAGTCGTTTCCTGACCTGTATTCCCCATTTGTTCCTTATCCTAACCACAAGTAGAGAAGGAAGGAGAAGCCCCAGAGCAGAAGTGGAAGTGACACCCTTTCTTTTTTTCCTGAAGGATTCTGAATGTCTCTACTACCCAAAGCTACTCCATTAAAATAAGTTATTTTATCTTTTTCTATAAAGAAACAAACCCTCTTGGTCCTGGAGATCTGGAGTCCGAACCGGGGGAGCTGATGCAGTGTTGGGGCTGCTGATTCTGTTTGGAGTTGCAGCTTTTTTGTTGCGTTCCTGGGTTCTTTTTCCTTGGAGTGGAAGGTTTCGGCTTGCTGTGGCACTCGACTTGCTGGGAACTTCTGACACTGGGAGACTGTGTGTGTTTGAACATCTCTGCTGTTTGGTGAGGGGTGATTGTCTTTACTCTGTAGTAATAATAGTATCAGCATCAGGATCTGAGTTTGCAAAAGAATGCAATAATCAGTGTCTTTCCTTTTTTGCATACAAACGCGCATAGCATATATTTTAACTGATTTGGTCTTCTTGGAAGTTTTTTGCTGCTACAAAAAATGTCTGAATCAGGGTATCAGAACCTGATGAAAATATTGCACCTTCTCATCATGTTTTAAAAGTTGAAAAGTTCAAGAGAGTTTGTTTTTTTAAATAAAAGAAATTACCTAATTGCTAATGTTAGACAGCCGTTTCCATTTTTGCAATTTTTAAACAGTAACAGGAGTGTGAGTGGGTTGTAGGGGAGTGAGAATGGCAGGAGTGAATTGTCACAGGAGCAGGTCGTTGGGAGCGAGTAGACCAGGAGCAAAATAGCGGGAGCAGATTGACATAGACCCCTGGTTTGGGGGCCTCAGTTCTCCCATCTTTGTTTCCTAAGTAGGGGGTGTGCTCCTTGCCTCCCCTCTCCCGGAGAACTGCTAGGAGTCTGCCAGAAGTGTGAATAGAACAACATATCCACGTCCCTAGAAACACAGGTTACTCAACTGTAACAGTAGATCTTCGAGCATGTCTCTTGCAGCAGGTAGTACACTTGGGTTATTGCCAGAGGGCACTCTTCTGCATGGCAGATTTTCCCAGAAGTCTTTGCCTAGGGGCCACCCACAGTGTGATCTCATTGTGTGACTATATGAGTGGGCGGCCCCAGGCATTCTTTTTTTTTTTTTTTTTTTTTTTTGGCCATCTTTAGCCCGCACAGCAGCAGTTTCCTCTTCCTAGTGCATGCAGTTCTTCATCGATGAGATATCGATCTAGGAACAGTGTTTTATCACTGTTCCCATCTTCATCAACGATTACCCTTCTTCATCAATTAACACTACCTACTTTGTCATTGATTATCTTTGTGAATAACTGTTTTTCCCTCCAGCTAGATGTGGAGCAATACTCCTCATCTTCCTCAGGGTTGCTCTCATCAACTGCCACTGCTTCTAGTGTATACCATCGATGGAGCACTATTACATTAGCTAGATGTGGAGCAATACTCCTCATCTTCTTCAAGGTTGCTCTCGTCGACAGCCACGGTTACCAGTGCACACCGTCGACAGTGCGCCACAAAGATAACTTCCTCATCGACGTTGGTTGCACTCATCAGTGCCACTGCCCCCAGTACACCAGCAGTGCATCATAACATCAGCAAGATGTGGAGCGATAGTCCTCATCCTTGCTCTCATTGATGGCTGCTGTTACCAGTGCACTGCATCAACAGTGACCTACAAGCTGACTTCGTCATCGACGACATTTTCGTCGACGTCACTTGTAATCACTGTGTCTTCCGGACTGCATTCATCAGTGGCCACTACCCACCAGTGTACACCGGGGATAGTGCACCATATGATGCCTTCATCATGGCTGTCATTTACACTTTCATGGACGATGCCTACACTAAGGCTCATTTCGGCATTGCCGGGCCCGGGAGCAAGTCTTCCCACCCTCCCGGGTGTTGCTCTCATCTATGGCCACTGCTGCCAGTGTACGCCGCCAGTGCCCCATACAGATGACTTCATCATCGAAGACGATAACACACCCATCGACTGCCACTTCTACTTGTGACACACTCAGGATAACTTCTACAAATCGCTTCTCTACGGCCACCTCTTCAGGTGCCACCCAGTCGAGGATGCCATATAAGACTATCCTCGTTGCCAACTTTACCCTTCTTGTCATCGACACTGCTGTCTAGCGCCCCCTTTTAGCAGTTGTTTCAGCTGATCCATAGATGGTTCCTCCTTTTGGGACTGTCCTCTGCATCTGTTTTGCCGCCGACAATGGCATTGGGCTCTGCGCTGAAAGATAAATGCTTTATCTTCACAGTCATTTCTCCTCCTTTTTTAACCAGCCATCCATAAGGGCACAGCTGACCAGTAACACCTAGGGATCCTGGTTTGTACACCCCAGGATCCAGACCCCTGCATATGCAGAAACCATCTGTGATTCCTATCATTTCCCATAAGACAGACAGCCCCTGTCACCATTTTATCCTCTATACACGTGGCTACTGTCACCCAGACAGTTTTTTACGGGTCATGATAGATACTCAGATCTCCACTCCGAGAATCTTCTCAGCAGTCATGCTCATCTACTTCCCCTCTGACACGTTTCCATTCAGATCAGGACTCGCCTCATCTCCTTATTTTAGGGAGGAAGATTATTTTTGCTGGAGGATAACTCTGAAGAAGAGTTGGGAGAATATTCTTACGATGCCGGTCCTCAGCTTCTTTCCGAGGCCTCTTCTTCACTTCTCTTCTCGAGATGCTGCTCGCCAGTGCAGTATTACATGCCTGGAACCACCCTTCAAAGGTCATGCCATACCAAGACAGGCAGATCACCTATACCAAGCTCCAGTGGACCATCCCTACTTTGCAAACACCCCAGATGCAGATTCTGTGGCCATTCATGCCGCCCATGATCGCGTTAAGCCTGGACATACGAGCTTCTTACCAGCTAACAAAGACTTCCGCTGTATGGACTTCCTTGCTTTTCGGATTTTCATCCACTCCAAGAGTGTTTACCACCTGCCTTGCAGTGGTGACTGCAGCTCTTTGGGGTCATAGCCATCACATCTTTCCATACCTGGACGATAAATTGGCCCCATTCCCACCCACCCACCATCTCCAATACATTGGAGTGGTCTTGGACATCGCTGCAGGTTGGACCTACTCACCAGAGGATAGTCAGACCACATTTATGTCTCTGGCTATCCAGATTTAGGAGGCACAATATGGATCAGTAAGACAACTACTATGACTTTTAAGACATATGGCAATGGCCATGTCAACAGTACCCATGCAGTACTGTGCATGCGGCTTGACCAGTAGGCACTACAAAGTAACTAGAGCTAGCATTCAAAAATCTAATTTCTTCGAGGCTTGCATTTGGGTCCCTCTACACCTCTGAACTACCTTCAGTTGGTGAACATGCTGTCCCCACATCTCTCAGGGTGTCCCCTTCCAATCCCTACTGCCATCACAAACATTAATTACTGAGGCTTTCCTGATAGCTGGGCACACATCTAGGTCCATAAAAAACTCGAGTACAGTGAGTCCCAGGTTCCGCCTCTCTCCATGTAAATCTATTAAAAATGAGAAAGCAGCTTGTCCTCAGATTCTTTGGTCCATTCCCGAAAGACTGGGAATTTCTATAGCTGACCTGTCCCACCCTTAGATGAGACTCTGTTTCTCTTTGCAACATGGCAAGAAAGGTAATTCCATTGGGCGAAATGCCACATGTGACACAAAGTCAAGCAGGTAGTAATGCCCGCTTGCCATCAGAACCGTTCAACAGAAAAGACAGAGAGAGAGAAACAATCAATGTGTGTCATACATTTCTTTCCATTTTTTTCTCTCTCTGTCCTGTAGGCGGCGTTATTCCACTGATGCATTCCTTCCCAAAGCTGTGCTGTCCTACTCACCCGCCTGCCTGCCGGGACCTCGGAGAATACAGCGGGCAGTGTAACTCCAGAATGTAGTTGAAAATCAAGGTACACAGTAACAGATTGCAGACAGACACATTGCGAAGAAAAACGTATATTCCCCAGTAAAATGATCGCAAAAAGGCGACGAGCGGAAGTTGAGAACTGAGTGTGAGCATCCAGAGTAAGACACAGAGACAGAGAAATGTGTAGTAATCCGTGTCTCCGTGTCTTTCTCAGTGTAACTCGGCATTTTTAAATTTCAATGGAGCGATCGTGAGCCTCGTAATTTTTTTCAGCCCAGTAACTGGGGACAGTAGAAATATTTGCATTTGCGTGAGATGCCAGATATGCAGATATTTTTACTGTACCCATAATGCATTAATGAATTGCAACAAAAAATGAACGAAATGGCTGGCCCGGTGGCGCTGAGGGTTGAGGCGCTGGACGCCACACCGGTGAACCGGGTTCAGGAATGAGCCCGGGCCGTCGGGGGTTGGTAGGGGAGGACTGGGATTGAGCGCCCATAGACTGCTGTCCCAGTCCTGGGGTGGGTTGGGGGAATCTCGCCACGCTGTAGCGGCTCCTGGGGACGCTCTGGGGCACTACAAGTGCTGGCGATCTGGAGGGGGAACGTGGCGGACGTCGGCACTCTGTGCCCGGACGTCATTGCCCATCTGCGTTCCAGGGGACCAATCGGAGGAAAATGGCTGGGCGCGACCATGCAGCTTGATGGCCATGCTCCGAGCCACCTGGAGGACTTTGGCGGAATCCTGTCTGGGAGGGTCCGGGGCTGTCCTGGCTGGCTGAGACAGAGGGGGAGCCCTCCAGCGGGATGGCAAGGCGGCCGTCCCGGATCCTCCTGGGTGCAGTCTGAACTACCCAGTTCTCCGGGCGGAGTCGGCGGCTGGATGCCCCAGTGCCGTAACAGGTGGCAAAAAGCATTACATAAAAAAAATAAAAAAATAATTAATGAATGAAATGAGTCGACAGACCACTCTGTAATTACAAAAAAGTAAATGTGTGTGTTTTTTTTTAATGTGTTATCTAGTGGAAAACGTACCGGTACCAAGTGAATAGAAACAGCCTGGTTGGTGGTGGGAGGCACTCGGCCCCCAACCCCCCCCCAAAACCAGGCATTAATTCCCTAGTAAAGTCCTCCTTTGACGTGGATTAATGCTTACATCATCCCTCCCATCCCCCTCCTGCTCAGAACGTTATTTTAAGTTGCACCTCGCACCGGCCCCGATGATCCTTATTGCTCCCTGTGGCCTAGACAGGTTTGGCTCCCATTACTGCAACAATTAATGGTGGCACACCCACTACTATTACTCATCAGACCAGATCTGATACAGATTAGAGACATGTTACTCCACCCCACTCTGAACTCCCTCCACCTCCATGCGTGACTCCGTCCTGCAGACGCTTGGTATATCCCATCTCCAGGTCTCCTTGCAATAAGTGAACATTCAGCTGGCATCTCACAAACCTTCTACAAGATGAACCTACAACTTTAAATGGTAATGTTTTTTTCCATATGGACCACTTCTCAGCCCATGGACCCTTTTATTCATATCCAGTGCTACAAGTCTTGGAAAGTTCTCCTCGCTCACGACTATGGGCCTGAGCTGCTACTCCGTTGAGGTTCACCTGACCTTCATCCAAGCATTTTCGTGAACCAATTGAAGGCAACCTGATTTACCAACATCATTTGGCAACAATATTTTCTCAGGGGAATGTTACATCTTCAGCCCCAATTAGACATTCTACTACATAGCAGAGCACTTCATTTTCCTTATAGACCATTTATTCTGACCAAGTGTGACCTTCATATTCTTTCACAGAAAACTCCATTTATTATGGCGGTGACATCTGCCACAAATGTTTCTAAACATCAGACTCTGAGCTACGACGAACCTTCCCTCATTTTCCACAAAGATTTTCCTTATGCATCAACCCCTCCTTTTACCTACAGTGTTTTCGGAACATACTTTGAGCTGCCTGATCTTACTTCGAGATACAGCTCTTGTAGCAGGTTACACCATTAGGACTGAAGCCGGCAGGCGTCAGGACCCCACGGAAATCTTCTAGCTAGCAGTCTTCAGCGGGGACCGCCTCCGACGTCGGTCCCGCCCCCGACGTCAGGCGTAGTACATAAGGAGGCGGTCCCGCCAGAATCCCCAGTTCTTTCCCGCCGTCGACTTGCATGTCTCAACCCTCCAGTCAGTACCTAGCACGCGACACCTGGAAAAGTTCTTTTCCCGTCTCTCGAACTGGAAACTTTTTTTTCTTCGAATCGTCTGCCATCTGATGTCCTCTCCAACATCAGCGGAGGGCCATCCATCAAAGTTCACCTGTGGGAAGCGAATTCCCTTTAAAGACCCACATTCGGCCTGCGTGCGGTGCCTAGGCCCGGACCACGACACCCGGGCCTGCTCCTTCTGTCAAGGCTTTAACAGTCAGACCCGGATCCGTCGTCAGAAGGCCCTCCAAGCTTACCTTCTAGAAGGGAGATTGAAGGCCATGGATTCTGCCTCCAAGGGGGAATCCTCCGAGAAAGCCCGCCGGCACCTCGAAAAGCACAGGGAGAGGGTGAGGTCAAAATCCCCTTCTAGGGCTTCTGACTCTCGTAGCTCTGGCTCCCGGTCTGACCGCTGGCCTTCCCGGGCCCGCTCTCAGCCTCCCCCGGTCGCAGTCAAGTCATCCTCCGGTTCCTCCACTCTGCAGCCTGTTTCGACCTCCAGGCCTTCTTCCTCTTCGTCCAAGGCCTCGCCGAGGTCAGGGGACCGCCATCACCACAAGTCCAGTTCCCGCCACTCTGCTCCCGACGTCCGGTTGGTCTCCTTGCCTCCTCCACCCCAGCGGAAAACCAAGGAGCTGACATCGCTCAAGAGGACGTCGGACCCGTCGGCCAACCCGACGTCGGCCAAGCACCACCGATCCCAGGACCAGACGACTGCCAAACGCCCGTTGCCGGTCAGGCCTTCTCCACCGCGGATGCCGGCCAGGGGACCGACGCCTGCCCTAGCAGAGAGAGGAACCCCTACGCCACCTACCGACGTCTGCCAGGAGGCGCTTACGGAGAAGGAGCCGACTCGGCCCGAGGACCAGGCGGGCAAACCCGGTCCTGTCGAACCCCCGAGGGAACCCTCTCCCGAACCAGAGACCCCTGGGGGGCCGACGCCAGAACCCGACGACTGACCCCCGGCGCCCGGCCGGTCATCGGGTCTCAGTATCTCTGAGGTCAAGGAGCTGTTTACCTTTTGGTGGGATACCATAAAAAAGGATGTGGTTCCCACACCTCCTCCTCCACCCATGACTCCACCGGCCCCAGCGCCCCCCACCCCATCCGGGGCAGCAGGCCAAGTACCTTCCCCCCAGGAGCCTGTAGAATCTCCTAGGGGCAGACCAGAAAAGAGGAGACCTCCGTCCAGATCTTCTTCAGGGTCACCCAGCCCCAAGAGACCCAGAAGACGCCACTCGCCTTCGACGGAGGACTCTGGATCGGACTTCTCAGACAGATCCAGATCCCCTTCTCCCATCAGCGTCCCCTCTCCGGACCCACGTGAGCTCCCAAGATCTCCTCCGGATGACCCATCGTTCTCTGAGATTGGAGGCACATCCAAGAGAATATGGGCTGGGACGCAGAAGAACTTGACCCCGAGAGGCTACGCCTCGCACGCTATCTTCGGCAAAAGGACCCAAAGCCTGTGGTGGTACCACCCTTGGTGGACACCTTCGTGGACGTCACCAAGGCAGCGTGGAATCATCCACATTCGCTCCCGGCGATGCCGAAGAAGGCTGACCGCCTGTACAAGGCCCCTAGGGAGGATCAGTACCTGGCATCTCATCCTCTGGCCGATTCCCTGGTCATTACAGCCTCACATGACCGGTCCCAGAGGCCGCAACATCTGAGCACCCTGCCACCGGACCCAGAGTCCAAGCAATTGGACGGGATGGGCAGGCGACTGTACGCAGCTGCAACCTGCGCCATTAGGTCCCT
Organism: Neoceratodus forsteri; assembly: GCA_016271365.2. Taxonomy (NCBI): domain Eukaryota; kingdom Metazoa; phylum Chordata; order Ceratodontiformes; family Ceratodontidae; genus Neoceratodus; species Neoceratodus forsteri. The sequence goes on along the minus strand of CM028138.1, from coordinate 347,298,754 downwards.
TAACTATCTCACCCACATGGTCCAGTTTCAGAATGCCTTGTGGGAGCAGGGACTAGAGCTGGCAGAAAAGATGCCGGAAGGTGAACAGAAGGAAGAACTGCTTCAGCTCCTCCGCACGGGTTCAGACGTGGGAACCCATGTGCTTCGAGCCGCGTGAGACTCCGCGGACTCCTCGGCCAGAGCGGCAGCCTCAGGCGTATGCCTCCGGAGACACTCATGGCTTCGTGTCTCCAGATTCACCCCGGACGTCCAGAAGAACATACTGGACGCGCCGTTCCACGTCGAAGTTCTCTTCGGTGAGTCTTCGGAGAAGGTTCTCACCAAGCTTCAGGAGGCCGGGAAGGCCGTGAGGTCTGTCCAAGCCATGTACAGACCCAGGCCCGGTTCCTTTCGTAGGAACCAGAGCCGTTTTCGGGCCGGACTCTGAGACAACAGTCCCGTTCCGGTCCAGAACAGAGGGGCTCCTTCTCCCGAAAAGCCCAGGGGAAGTCGTCCTCAGGCAGAGGCCAACGCCCCGCTAAGTCGGCCCAGCCTGCAGGACCCTCAGCTGCCACAGCATGATTCCTTCCCGGCCCCCGCCCCTCAGGATCAGCGGGACACCAAGGTCGGGGTGGCAGTCTATTACCACCGACAGGTGGGTTCTCCAGTTGGTCAAAAAAGGCCACTTTATAGAATTTGTGGACAAGCCACCCACAAGGCCTCCTCTGCTCTCCCGCTACTCGGGTCAGCACAGATTGCTTATCAGGCAAGAAGTACTCGCGCTTCTGCAAAAAGGAGCGGTGGAGTACGTCCCTGAGAACCAGAGAGGAGCAGGCTACTATTCCCACTTCTTTCTGGTTCCAAAGAAAACAGGGGACCTCCGTCCAATATTGGACCTCAGTGACCTCAGTACGTCGGTCGCCTACAAATGGTTTCGCATGGTGACCCTCCAAGGGCTTATTCCCGTGTTGAAGAAGGACGCCTTTTTAGCGTCACTGAACATGCAGGACGCCTACCTGCACATCCCCATTGCTCAAGCGCATAGGAGGTTCCTGCGCTTCGAGTTCCTCGGCCACCACTTTCAGTTCCGGGCACTTCCTTTCGGACTGTCATTGGCCCCCAGGGTCTTTACCAAGTGTATGGCAGTCGTGGCAGTGTCTCTAAGGAGACAGGGCCACTATGTGTTCCCGTACCTGGACGACTGGCTTCTCATGGCCGCCTCCAGAGAGGTGCTGCTGTTGGTCATCCAGAACACCCAAGCTCTTTTTCAGTTGCTGGGCATTCTTATCGACTACAAGAAGTCTCTCCTGGTACCGTCCCAGAAGCTGCAGTTCATAGGCGCAGTTCTGGACACCGTCCAAGGGAAAGCTTTTCTTCCCAAGGACAGAGCAGAGCGCATCAGGGACCTTTCAGCAAAGAAGACCGTCCCTGCCAGACTGTTCCTTCGCCTGCTCGGACACATGGCTTCGGCCATTCCAACCATCCCGATGGCAAGGCTCCACATGCGGGTAACCCAGTGGATGCTGAAAGTGCAGTGGGATCAAAGGCAAGACCATATGCAGCAGCCGATCAGAATCACGAAGGCCGTGATTCGGGACTGGCAATGGTGGCTAGACCCAGGGACGCTCTCTGGTGGGTGTCCCATTTGCAGTGCCGTCCCCGGAGGTAATCCTCTCCACAGACGCCTCAGGGCTGGGGTGGGGAGCACACCTGAATGGGGTGAGGTCCCAGGGAACGTGGACCCCTCAGGAAGCTCACCTCCATATCAACATTCTGGAGATGAGGGCGATCCTTTATGCCCTGCAGGCCTTCCAGTCAGAAATCCCACCGAGTACTCTTCTGCTTCAAACAGACAATACGGCGGTGATGTATTACCTCAACAAACAAGGAGGCACACACTCTTACCCCCTTTGCAGGGAAGCTGTGAGAGTGTGGGAATGGGTAATTCGACACGGCGCGAGCCTGATTACAATTCATGTTCCCGGAGGACAACACAATCGCAGACGGCCTGAGTCGATCCCAGGCCAGAGTCCACGAGTGGGAACTTCTTCAGGAGGTAGCGGAGGATCTGTTTCTTCGATGGGGCACTCCAGAATTGTACTTGTTCGCTTCCCCATCCAACGCAAAACTGCCCAGTTTTTGCTCGCTAGATCCAGGGCCTGGTGTTTTTTGGCGAGACGCGTTGTCCCTCTCCTGAGCGGACAGATTCCTCTACGCTTTCCCTCCTCCCTTCCCGTTGATCCAGAGTCTCCTTCTCAAACTTCGCAGGGAGCACGCAACAATGATCCTGGTAGTGCCTTTCTGGCCCAGACAGATCTGGTTCCCCATGCTGACGCAATTGTCCCAGGAACCTCCACTCCCGTTGCCCATCAGCTCCCATTTGCTGTCTCAAGAGGAGGGTTCGCTAGTCCATCCGGACTTACACTCTCTGAACCTGCATGCCTGGCTCCTCGAGACATAGCTATTATGCAGCACGGGGTCTCGCAAGAGGTGGCAGAAGTCCTTTCTGCTGCCAGAAAGCCGGCGACGTACGCCATGAAATGGCGCCGGTTTTGCCTGTGGTCTCGGGCACGCGGTCTCTCCCCTGTAGAATGCCCAGAGAAATCAGTCCTAGAATACCTGCTTTCTCTCTTTCACTCAGGCCTTGCCTACTCCTCTACTAAGGTTCACCTCTGTGCAATTTCGGCCTACCACTACCCGATAGGTCAACACACAGTGGCACAACTCGATGCCTCTTGTGACTTTCTGAGGGGGGTGTTACACCTTAGACCACCCATTAAGGACCCCGTCCCCCCTTGGGACCTACTCTTTGTCCTGGAGCAGCTCACGCTGCCCCCTTTTGAGCCTGCACAGATTGAGAGCTGCGTTTTCTGTCGTGGAAAACGTTATTTTTGGTTGCTGTTACATCAGCAAGAATTTCTGAGCTACACACTCTCGTGTAAGGAACCTTATTTAATTTTTCCACCAGGACAGTGTGTCTCTCTGAGGACGAATCCTAAATTCCTGCCTAAGGTGGTCTCAGCCCTTGCCCTTAATCAGGACATCGATCTGCCGGTGTACTTCCCCAGGTACACCAATAGAGGAGAGGCACTGCTTCACACCCTAGATATTCACCACTCCTTAAGGTACTACTTGACGAGGACCAAACAGCATCGCAAATCCGAGCAACTGTTTATTTCCTTTGGTGAGAGGATGTTGGGCCAACCAGTCTCAAAACAGACCCTTTCTCGCTGGCTTGTCCAGTGCATTTCTTTTTGCTACAACAAACAGAAGCCCCTTCCGGGCACAGTCCAGGGCCACTGACTAGGTGGCTACTTCTCGCAGCCGCGTGAACGCCTCCACCTCGTTATTTGTGCCGCAGCTACATGGAGCCCAGTGCACACCTTCATTAGGCATTACAGCCTGGACATCGCCGTTCTACAGGGTCTCCTGTCCTAGAGTCAGGATTTTTTAAGATCTCCCTGTTATGCCTCCTCCCAGAGTGTCTATAGGCGCTATTGCTTGGGAATCGGTCCTAATGGTGTAACCTGCTGCAAGAGCTGTATCTCAAAGTAAGATAGTACAGTTACGTAAGAACTTACCGTAACAGTAGATCTTCGAGAACAGCTCTTGCAGTAGGTACCTTCCGCCCACCATTCCCCTTGAGGAGGTTAGGCCTAACCAGGCTTCGGCAGGAGCTTTCTTTCCTTTGTCCTTCTGAGGGCGGATCCTCGGTCTCCACTTCTGATGTCATCCAACGGTCGGAAGATTCCGGCGAGAGAACTGGGGATTCTGGCGGGACCGCCTCCTCATGTACTACGCCTGACGTCGGAGGCGGTCCCCGCTGAAGACTGCTAGCTAGAAGATTTCCGTGGGGTCCTGACGCCTGCCGGATTCAGTCCTAATGGTGTAACCTGCTGCAAGAGCTGTTCTCGAAGATCTACTGTTACGGTAAGTTCTTACGTAACTGTACTTTATTACCCCAAACATTCCAATCCAGGGGTCTCGCTTCTACACACTTTGTGTGCACAAGGGAGTTCAAATGCTGCAACTCAAAAAACTACGCCACTCAGAATGATGCCACAATTCTTTTTCTCCTTCATACGGTCTAGAGAAAGGCTCCCTGTTGCAAAACATACCCTTTCCACATGGCGGGTAATTTGCATTATGTTCTAACAAGTACAACAAACTATCTGACTCTGTTCATGCCCACTCTACGAGAGCCATAGCTGCTGCGGTTGCTTGCTTTACGGGAGTGTCCATTACAGATATATGTAATGTAGCCATGTGGTCCGCAATCCATACCTTCGCAATAATAGCCTCCCACTGCTACACGGCCTTCGCCCATGCAGTGCTTGCAGGACCTTTTTTCATACTCTTCCACCCTTCTGATATTACTGCTTAGGAGTCATCCCAAGTGTATTACCTGCTGCAAGAGATATGCTCGGAGATAAAACAGTTGCGTATTTACCATAACAGTACATATTTGAGAGAATCTCTTGCAGCAGGTGCATTCCCTCCCTCCTTCCCCATCCTTCTGTAAGAGAACACATTTTTTACATCCTCACACATGTAAGAGTAACGTTTCTAGGGCACCTCGGTTCGCATATCAGCGAGCTGAAGCTGGCAAGGAACTGAGGATGCCTGGGGCCGCCCACTCTTATATAGTCACACAGTGGTGAGGTCACACTGTGGGTGGCCCATGGGCAAAGACTGCTGGGAAAACCTGCCATGCAGAAGAGCGCCCTCTGGCGATGACCCAAGTGTATTACCTGCTGCAAGAGAGTTTCTGTAAGATCTACTGATCTTACTTCGCGAGGGAGCTTTTGCAGCAGGCTATTACTATTAGGACTATGTCACAGGCACAAGGACCCACTGGAAAACTCTTAGCTAGCAGTACCCAGCAGGGGCTCTGGGTAAGGCCCCTTCGAAGGAATGAGAACCTTCCACAAAATCTTTCTGCCCTTTGAAGCCTCCAGCAAAGCATGATCCAGCGCCGGTTAAGCCAGGTGGCCAGAAGCCAGCCTCGGGTACTGCTACCGGTCGCTTATCAGTCCAGACGAAACCAGAGACGGTACAATCGCCGATGCGGAGAGCCTCTACCCCAGAGGATGTCTCTGTGGGCACTTCACCTCAGGATCTTTCTGAGTTGCCGGCCTCTCCAGTTCCACAAGACCAGTCTGTTATGCCCGACGCCCCAGCTGGGGCAGCGGCATTTCAGTTCAACAAGGAGGAGCTCACCAAACTGCTTAAGTTCTGGTGGAGCCAGGTCAAGCAGGATGATGTTCCTCCTAAGGCAGACCTGACCCCAGTTCCCGATGACGCGAAGGATCAGACCACAAAGGGCAGTCTTTCCACACCAGCCGACAAGCCTGCTCCCGAACAGTGGCCTAAGCCTCCCAGGTCCCGCTCTCCTTCAGTTGTCCGTATCCGCTCTAGATCAAAGGACCGCCGGCAGTGCCGGTGTTCCAGGTCTGTAAGCCAACGCCAGTTGCTTCACAGGAGCAGGTCTCATAGCCGCCGTAGGTCTGGCAGTCGCCGTGGGTGCTCAGCCAGCCATCTTCAGACCCATAGCCAACGTCGGTCCCCAAGCAGACGCTGGTCGGTTAGTAGCCGATGCTCAGAGGACAGAAACCCCTCCAGGTCGGGGTCGGCTTCGTCCCGCTCTGACAGGGGCAGGTCCTATTCTTCTTCTCACTCAGACCGGTCCCTTTCAGGGGAAAAGGTGTCCCCAGACAATTAGGATACCCCCCATCGCCTCCAGACAACCCTAATTTTATGGGCTTCATTAAGAACATCCAAGCCTCCAATGGATGGGAGACGGAGGACTTGGATCTGGAACACCGGAGGTTGGCCAGATACCTGAGGCAAAAGGAGCTCAAGTCTCTAGTGGTCCCTCCTTTAGCAGATGCATTCCAGGACCTGATCTGGCTTACCTGGGAGCATCCAGCCATTACCCCAGCGGTTCCCAAAAAGTGGGATAGGCTTTATGGAGCACTGAGGGAGGAGCCCTTCATGGCGGAACACCCTCTGGTAGACTCGGTGGTCATTACAGTGGTTCGTGGCAAATCTAAGCAGCCGAAGCACCTTAGCTCACAGCCTTCCAACGCAGAGTCCAGGTACTTGGGCCAGGTGGGCAAAAAGATTTATTCTAGGGACATGGATATGTTGTTCATCCACACTCATTGGCAGGTATCCTTGCCGCTTTAAATCTTGCCGGAAGGTCTTCAAGCTTGCTCCTCCCACCCACCCGGGTGGTATAACTCTCGGCTCCGCCCCATGACGCCAGATCTTCCTTACCGCTTGAAGCTCAGGTTCCTCCTAACGCTTCCGCGCTTGAGACTGGTTCCTATTTCTCCGCTTATGGATTTAAAATAAATTTTGCGAAAAGACTTCAGTCTTCTATCCTCGCGGCCGCGATGGACAAATCGACTCGGATTTCGAGATGCCCATGCGGGCAGAAGATGTCTCGGACGGATCCACACTCCACGTGTGTCTACTGCTTAGGCCTTGAGCCGACCCGCGGGCTTGCGACCTTGCTCATCTTTCTCGGCCCACGTCCTCGAAGACCGTGCTGCCGTATTGCAACTGGGCCGCCCCGAAGCGCTTCTCCGTGAAGTCCAAGGAGGCCCGTTGGCGGTGTCCGCGGGCGGCGAAGCTCGGCGGATCAGCTCGAGCAGGATGGTCGCCTCGAAGAGGAGGCGGCGCTGGGTCAGATCTTCCTCGGCGCGCATTTATCCCGCCTCTGGGCTCTTCTTACACGGCTTCTTTTAAGGAGCTTTTGTCTGTCCCTCTCCACTAAAGGAGAAGGGCTTACGCTTATGGACCTTATTCTCGGTCCAAAAAGAGGGACAGGGTAAGTCCCTCCGTCGACGCTCTTGGGACGGGAAAGGTCCCTCCTCCGGGCCGCCGACCGTCGCTGAGCCTTCGATCGACCGGCTTCGCCACTGGCCTCACGGGTGTCCCCTGCCAGGTCAGTTGACCGAGACTCCTGACCGATGAAGCCGAGATTTTCTCGACCCATTGACGGGCTGTCGCCTTTAGCAGCCGAGATTCCTCTCCCGGTTCCCCGGGAGGAGTTGAGGATCCTGGGCTCGCCTGTGCCTCGTTCCGGAGCCCTCGGATGCACCATCCGAGCCGGAGGAGTGCGGTCTCGGCCGACACCTCCCGCACCGACCTCGGAAATTCCGGGACTCTCGGTCTCGGACCTCTGCGTCCAGCCGATCCCACCGTCCTTAGGGCGGCCCCCGTCTCATCGATGTAAGCAGCCATTGCCCCTCGCCCTCCTCGGATGAGGGGAGGTCTTCGGGCGAATTACGCCGACGGTACGAGGACCTTATGTTGCAACAGTTCTCCTGGCCGGGAATAAGCCGACCCGCCGCCTTCCCCGCCATTATGGTTGTCACCGAACGGCCGACACAACCCCGACTTATCCGAGGAGTCTATACCCAGGCCGGTTGTTCGGCCAAACCAGCTGCTCCACCGATTCCGTGGAACCTCCGCCTCCCAGCCACCACATTGGGGCTCCACCAAGGATTCTCGGCTGCTGGGGTCTACCCCATCGGCTGTCAGTTACCTCACTCCCGACCGACCTCGGCAGGTGAAGGGTGGCTCAGGCCAGAGGCAGTCTTCGAGGACTCTTCCGAGTCCGAAGATGATTCCTCCTTTTCTCCAAGCGACTGGACTTGGAGTCTTCAGGAGGTCAGTCAATGGACGATAGCCCGCCGTCCTTCCTAGGACTGCTTGGCTCATCTCGGAGTCTACCGGATGGAGCTCGAACCCGTTCCAAACGGGCCAGGTATCCCCTCACGGAGATTCTGGACCAGGGGATTCTCGGGAGGCCTTTCCGGTGGCCGAGGCCATAGTGGGTCCGGCACTGGAGCTTTGGAGGCCCTGCTTCCTGCCCTCGCCTATGGCCAGGAAGTATCGGTCCCTACGGTTTTGGAACACCCTCTGCTGAGGGGTTGGTTACCGACAGCGTTTGCCGGCCACAGCAACGCCAGGATGTGGACAAACCTCCTGACAAGGAGTCCAAGAAATTGGACTATGTCGGGCGAAAGTCTACGCTATGGCCCCTCTCGGCCTTCCAGGCCAGTTCGCCCCTCATGGCACATTTTTCTCATGCCCTGTTGGGCTTCCTGGATGAGGTCATCTCATCTTCCCGCCGATCTGCAGACTACGGTTAAGCAGGTGCGGGACCAGGGCAGGGCAGTGGCCAAACAGCAGCTCCAGACTGCTTTGGATATAGGGGACTCATGTGCCAGATCGGTGGCGGCCGCAGTGGCTATGCATCGGCGGCTTGGCTGAGGATATCCACCTTTACTGATACCCAGCACAAGTTGGCGGATGTTCCTTTTGGGACTGACCTCTTGGCCCTGGGGTGGAAGGTCACCTGCAGAGGATCGAGAAGTCCAATGCCACCTTGACTCGGTCTCTTCCGCTCAGAAGGACAAAGGCGCAAACCACAGCCTAAGCTCCTTTCGTCCTTCTGTGCCCCGGCGCGCCGCCCAGCAACGCCAGGGCCAGCAGGCTCGGCCTTGGCATCCCAAACCCAAGCCGCTTCCTCTAACAGGAGGCAGGAGGAAGGGCCCAGGAGGTCCCTCGGCCGGTCCCTCCTCCAAGCCTGCCCAGTGACGGCTGAGGGGTGTCGCCTCATTCCCGCCACCTTACCTACTTCCCCCGTGGGGACGGCCCCGCACTTGCTCCGCCTGGTCCGCTGTTACCACGGACAGGTGGGTCTTGGAGGTGGTGGGAAGAGGCCTGCCTCTGGAATTCGAGCAGGCTCCACCTTCAGAGCCGTCCGCCTCGGGGCTCGGGATCCCCAGCTCACTGGCGGCTCGTCGAGCCGACATCGCCTCCTCCTCCAGAAGGAGGTGGTAAGAGAGGTGGTGGACCCTCCTTCAGACCCAGGGTTTGTGTCCAGGTACTTCCTGGTTCCGAACGGACGGGGGCTGGCGCCCCATTCTCGACCTACCGACCTAAACAAGTTCCTAAGGTCTCGAACCTTCAGGATGGTCACTCTGGCTCAGATAATACCACTCCTTAGAACGCGGTCGTGTTGTTCTCTCTGGACTTGCAGGACGCGTTTTTCAGTCCCTATCCGTCCGTCTCACCAGAGATTCCTTCGCTTCCGAGCGGAAGGATCTCTCTTCGAGTTCCAAGCCATGCCCTTCGGCTTGTCTCCAGCTCCCAGGGTCTTCACCAAATGCATGGCAGTGGTGACAGCATTCCTGTGGCGCCGAGGGGTCCGGGTGTACCCTTACCTGGACGACTGGCTGATAGCAGCTCCTCCAGGAAGGAGGCGGAGTGGTCCAGAGATCTGGCCCTCCAGGTCTGCTCTCAACTGGGCCTCCTTATCAAGCGAGGCCAAGTCGGAACTCGAGCGAAGCAGGTGATTCTATTCATCGGGCGCAGCTCGACTCTCTCGAGCCAGAGCGGCCCGCGACAGGGCCGAGGTCCTTTCTCCTTTGCCCGATCATTTCTGGTTGGGCAATTGCGCCTGCCCGGACTTCCTGCGCCTCCTGGGTCTCATGGGCCTGCACCAGCGTGGTCCGTTGGGCCCGCTGGAACATGCGTCCCCTTCAGTGGGGACTGGCCAGCCAGTGGTCACAACGCTGCGATCCCTTGACCAGCTTAGTCGGTGACACAGGGGATGTGGAACGCCTCCAGTGGTGGACCGCTCCAGATCATTTTGCAGGAGGGCATCCCTGCTCGTCCGCCCCGAGCGACGGTCTCTCTCGACCGATGCCTCTCTGATGGGTTGGGGTGCCCATCTGGGGAACACTGGCTCATGGCCTCTGGTCCCCGCGGGAGTCCCGATGCCACATCAACCTGCTGGAGCTCCGAGCGGTCCGCCTAGCTCTCACCGCCTTTGCTCGTTCCTCCGGGGTCAAGTGGTCCGAGTCCAGACGGACAATACCACGACCATGTACTATCTAAACCGCCAGGGCGGGCGCGCCCATGCTTCTATGCAAGGAAGCTCTGCATTTGGTCACTGATGCAGCCTGGAGGCGGATCTCCTGCCATTCACGTGGCAGGAGCCTCCAACACCCTGGCCGATGCCCTGAGCCGGATAGGGGCTGCATCCCACGAGTGGTCCTCCTGCGGAGGTAGTACAGCATCTGTTCTCCCTTGGGGCACACCTCAGGTGGACCTGTTTGCCTCCAGGAGAACGCGCTGAGTCTGTTCCATGCCCGCCTCAGCAGGGCTCGCTGCAGGGGATGCCTTCTCGAGGCAATGGACCCCGGGCCTCTTTACGCCTTTCCCCATTTCCTTGATCCACAAGGTGCTTCAAGGCGAGGAGGGACAAGCAGGTGATTCTGATAGCCCCAGACTGGCCTCGCCAGTTCTGGTACCCAGATCTCCTCAGTCTCAGCTCCAGGACTCCGCGGCAGCTTCCAGCTCGCCCGGACCTGCTCTCAGTCAATCAGGGGAAGGTGTTCCATCCGGACCTTCAATCCCTGCACCTGACGGCCTGGTTCCTGAGCGGCTAGAGTTCCAGGCCTTGGGTCTTTCCCAGCGAGGTCCTCAATGTAGTTGAGGCGTCCCGTATGAGTCGACCAGAAAATGTTATGCCTTCAAATGGAAAAGGTTTTCCATTTGGTGTCAGGCAAGGGCTTGGACCCTTCCTCCTGTTCCTTGGCAAGCATCTTGGACTATTTATGGTCCCACGTTCTAGTCAAGGGCTTGGAGTCGGCGACCCTAAGGGTGCACCTGGCACTATCTCTGCTTACAGCGGGGCGGGAAGCAGTCGGTGGCACAGGAGAAGGTGGTCTGGCGCTTTTTCAAAGGCCTTGATCACATTTCCTCCAGTGCGGGAACCCCACCTCCGTGGGATCTACTGCTGGTATTGGCAAAGCTCATGGGGCCTATTCAACCTATGCACAGGTGTGTCTCTCTCACCTGTCGTGGAAGACCGCCTTCTTGGTGGCTATCACGCCAGCCAGAAGGATGGGAGAGCTCCAGGCGCTTCCATCGAGTCTCCTTACCTGGTCTCTCCACAGGGACAAGGTTGTCCTGCGCCCACCAAATTCCTTCCGAAGGTGGTGTCGGAGTTTCACCTTAACCAGGTGTTGACTCTGCCGGTGTTCTACCCTAATCACACCGGAGGCCGAATATAGGCTCCATACTCTGAACCTTGGAAGGGCGCCGCTTATTATAAGGAGCGATCGGCTGAAATTCGGGAGAGGTTCGCCAGCTGTTTGTCACTCACGCTGAAGCCAGATCTGGCAGACCTGCAGCCAAGCGGACGATAAGCAGGTGGGTAACCTCCTGCATAGATCTCTGCTATAGGTTAGCGGGCATGGAGCCCCTAGAGGATAAGAGCTCATTCTACCCGCCATACTGCTGCAACGGTGGCTGCTTCCAGGGACGCCCTTATCCAGGAAATCTGCAGGGCTGCTACCTGGAAGTCAGCAAACACCTTTATTACCCATTACCACATCGACCTTGAGTCACGCCGGGATGCTGGTTTTGGGGCCTCGGTTCTCCAGTCTCTCTTTCCCAAGTAAGTATTGGGGGTGTGCGTCTTGCCTCCACCATAAGATCACTTAACTTCCTCATGCATATGGTCCAGTACCAAAATGCGCTGTGGGAGAAGGGCCAGAAAGTTGTTGAAGCCTTGCCAGATTCGGCGCAGAAGACCGAAATACTGGAAATTCTGAAATCGGGTTCAGACATAGGCGCACGCATGTGTTGCTAGCCTTGTACAGTACTGTAGATATGGCATCTAGGGCTGCAGCTTCCGGCATTTGCCTTAGGTGCCACGCCTGGTTATGGGTCTCTGGATTCTCCCAGGATCTGCAGTCCAGAATCAAGGATCTCCCATTCCAAGGTTCCATCCTGTTGGGGGAGGAGACTGAGAAGTTGATTTCTCATCTCTAGGAGTTCGGGAAGTCAGTTTGGTCTGTCCGGAAACTTTACAAGGAGGACCAAAAGCCCTTTCGTAAGCACTCCTTTCAAAAGTCTTCAGGGCAGAACACCCATGGGCAGTTTTCGAAGAGAGGCGGTCTCAAGATAAAAGCCACAACCCAGCTTGCTGGGGGCGCCCCCTCTAGAGGCCCAAAGTCTTCCCAAACCTCTCTGCTCACTCCCGGATCTTCCCATTGACTCCCTGCTGACCCTTCGGCGAAGGCAAAAGGGAAGGCAGTGGGGGGAGGTCACTTTCCCTCCATTTGGAAAGGTGAGCAAGATCACCTCAGACCTCTGGGTCATCGATATAAGGAGGGGGACATATATTGGAGTTCACGCAGATCCCTCCAGAGAATCCGCCATGGTCCTCTCACTATCCTCCTTCCCACATCCAGTTGATAGAAGGGATAGATCCAGGCCCTCTTGAAAAAAGGGCGATGGAGCTTGTTCCACAGAGGCAACAGGGAAGAGAGTTTTACTCCCACTTCATCCTGGTTCCAAAGAAAAACTCACGACCTTCGGCCCATCCTAGACCTCGGTTCCTTAAATCACTTTCTAGAATACAAAAGGTTCAGGATGGTGATTCTCCTAGGTCTCATTCCTCTGTTGCACCAGGGGGATTGACTCTGCTCTCTAGACATGCAAGATGCTTACATGCACATAGAGGTCTTCTCTCCCCACTGGAAGTTTCTGAGGTTCCACTTCCAGGGGAGGCATTATCAGTTTCAGGTCCTACCATTTGGCCTCTCCTCGATTCTTCACCAAGTGCTTAGTGGTGATATCTGCGGCTCTCGGATGCAAAGGCCATTATGTCTTCCCTTGCCTGGGTGATTGGCTCTTTGCAGCTCGTTAAAGAGTGCTCCTTCTTCGCACTCTCGGAGACACCTGTCCTCTCTTCCAAGAGTTGGAGATCACCCTGAATCTTGCAAAGTCATCCCCAGAGCCCAGCCAACGACTCTCCTTTATAGGGGTGGTTCTGGACACAGTCCAATGCATGGCCTTCCTCCTGCAGGACAGGGGGATTCACCTGTGGGAAGTGGCCGAAGCGATTTTCATAACCCAAGTCCAGGCCAGGACTTTCCTCACGCTTCTGGGGCATATGGCAGCGGCCATCCCTGTAGTTCCCTTGGCTCACCTCCACATGAGGGTCCCTCAATGGATGTTCGGGGTGCAGTGGACCAAAGATCCGACAGTCTAGACCAATTGGTCCGGATCTCAGACCCAGTCAGGAGGACCCTTTCTTGGTGGCTGAACCCCTCCAACCTAGAAAAAGGGGTTCTAGGATTGTGAATATGTTGTTCATCCACACTTATTGGGATGTCCCTTTCCCCTTTAAATCTTGCTAGAAGTCTTCAGGTTGGCTCCTCCCACCCACCCGGGTGGTATATACCTCTGCACCGCACCGTGACTTCAGATCTTCCTTTCCGCTGGAAGATACAGGTTGCCTCCCTCGTGCTGTCACACTTCGGAGGCCCTGACTTTCAAAACTTAGGTTTTACCGAAATTAAAACTCGTTCAAATTAGCGATCATGCTTTTGGTTCCTCGATCATGCAAGAGAAATCTTCTCCAGGATTTCGCCGGTGTCCTTGCGGCCAGAAGATGTCGCGCACTGATCCCCATCTCACGACCGTCTACTGCCTAGGTGTCGGCCATGACACCTCGTGCTGCAGTTACTGCTTGGCCTTCCATCCCAGTATTCTGGACGACCGCCTGGCACGTTTGAAGTTGGGGATACTGGAAAAAAAGGAATCCTCCAGTGAAGTCTAAGGAGGCTAGGTGGGCGATTTCCACAGCCACGGGTTCCGCTAAACAGCTGGAACGCATCAAGGTGTTCAGAGAAGAAGCTGCCCGCGCTTCGGCTAATCGAAGCTTTTTCGTTCCACTCAACCTGGGCTCCACCTTCACAGGTTCTTTTAAGGAGTTGTGCCAGTCTCTCCCCAACCGGGGTGAGGCGCCTGTGGTCTTGCACTCCTCCCACTCTCATAAGAGGGACAAAGAACCTAGCTCGTCTTCGTCTCGGTGAAGGCACTCTTGGGACAGAGAGAGGTCTCAGTCCCTGGAGCATGCGGTCTCGACCTCAGTCAATCGCTTCCTCGGCCGGAGGCTTCACGGACCTTCCGTCTGGCCAGATGACCAAGGAAGTGGCTGATGAGGTCGAGATTGTCCTCGGCCCGATCGACCCTGTGTCGCCAGCTGTGGCCAACGACTTCTTAGAGAGGACTCCAGTCCTTGTGTTCCCCGATGAGGAGACCCAGCCCGCTGGTGTCTCCATCGAGGACCCTTTTCCGGACCCTCGGGTTTCACCGATCCCTCCGGTGTCTCCCTAGCGACCGAGTCTGCCTGCCCGCCCGATCTTGATCGAGGTCTAGAACCCCCTCGGCCAACCAGCCAAGAAAGCGCCATAAGCGCTCCAAAAAGAGGCGACGCCCAGGTCATCCTGTTCCTCCACGGATGAGGAGAGGCTCTGACGGAAACTCCGGCGCTACGAGGACCTTATGTGGCAACAGCTGATTTTTGACCAGGCAGAAGCAGACTCCGCCGCCTACCCTGGCCATTACTTGGCTCTCGCCTCCCAGGCCGAAGCTGACCCCCTCGAAACCGAAGCCTCTGGTTCCTCCACCCACAGGGCTAGCCCATTTTCCGGTTCGGCATATTCCAGTCTCTCCACCGATAGGCAGCCTGTGGGAGGGGCTCCTTCCAAAGAGGACCAACCAGATACCAGGCTTCCCCGACGTCTGTCGGTCACGGTCACTCCGGACCGCCCTCGGCACGTAGAGGGTGATTTGGGGGGCAGGCCGCTTTACCCCAGCTCTTCAGACCCTAATGTCACCGGGCTCCACTCTCATCCCAGGGATGATGAGTTGTCCGTTGGCACAGGGATGGAGGAAAGTCCTTCCAAGGGATCCTTCGTCTCAGCTCTGACTCTACAAGGATGCCCCTTGAACCCATCCAGAAAAAGGTGGAGTCCACTCTCACGGACATCCTCAAGAGAAGGCATACCCCGACGGAGGCCTTTCCTGTGGCCGAGGCCATTGTTGGTCCAGCACTCTAACTATGGCAGCGCCCTGCCTCCTGTCCAGCACCGTCTGCCCACGTGGCCCGCAAGTATGTGGATGGGGTCCCTTGCGGGGTTCACAGAGCACCCTTCGGCAGAGAGCCTGGTGACCGCCTCTGTGTTCAGGTGTACTGGCAGTTGTGCAGATACTGACTGACCCCCTGATAAGGAGTCCAAGCTTTTGGGCCATTCAGCGCGGAAAGTCTATGCGGCTTCCTCCTTGGGCCTTCGTCAGGCCAGTTCGACCATCATCATGGCACACTTCTCTCATTGCCCTTCTGGGGTCATTAGATGAAGTCCTCCCACATCTCCCCGTGGACATGCAGACCACGGTTAAGCAAGTCCAGGAACAGGGCCATGCTGTTGCCAAACAGCAGCTCCAGATGGCCCTGGATATTGGGGATTCTTGTGCCCGCTCGATGGCCACCACAGTTGCCTTTCACCGCTGGGCTTGGCTGAGGCTCTCCTCCTTCCCAGCAGATACACAGCATAAGTTAACTGATATGCTTTTCCTTGGGACCGACTTGTTCGGTCCAGGAGTGGACGGTCACCTACAGTGCGTAGAGCAGTCTAGTGCCACCTTGGACGCCACTTCTGCCAAGAGTTCTTCGGTCAAGAACCAGCAGAAGAAAAATAAGCCTTTTTGGCACTCTTCCCCTGTGGTTCAGCAGTCCTACTATCAGGGAGAACAGCAGCATCAGCAGCAGGCTCAAGCTTGGCGCCCTCAGCCCAAGCCTGGACCCCAACAGGCCCGCAAAGGAGGCCGAGGCTCAGGTCCTGGAGCCTCCTCCTGCCCTAAGCCTGCCCAGTGTCGGGGTTGGGGTTGCCACCCCTATCTCTGTCACGCCAGCTCTGGGTCTTCCCATGGGGAGCCAGCTCCACCACTACCTTTCTGCTTGGTCCACTATCACTACGGACAGGTGGGTTCTTGGAGTGGTCGGTCAGGGACTGCCTCTAGAATTAGAGCTGTACCCTCCCAGCCGAGACCATGTCCCACGGGAAGAACAGATTTCCGCATGCACCCAGTCGGCCCTTCAAGACGACATTGCTCAGCTCCTCATCGAGGCAGTAACTGCCGTGGCGGATCCTTCTGCAGACCTAGGCTTTGTCTCCAGGTACTGTATGGTGCCCAAGCGGATGGGGGGTCTGGCGCCCCATTCTAGATCTCCACAACCTGAATAAATACCTCGGGTCACGTACCTTTCGGATGGTCACTCTGTCCCAGATCATGATCAAAGGGACCCTGTACGAGTTCCGAGCCATGCCGTTCGGCCTGTCTTCGGCCCCACGGGTCTTCACCAAATGCATTGCTGTGGTGGCGGCCCATCTCCAGCATCATAGGGTCAGAATTTACCCCTACCTCGACGATTGGCTTCTTGCTGGTTCCACCCAACAGGAGGTGGAGAGGTCCAGTGATCTGGCCCTCCAAACCTGCTCCCAACTCTGCCTCCTGATCAACAAGGCCAGGTCAGAACTCGTGCCTTCTCAAGTGATGGGCTTCATCGGAGCAGAGCTCGACTCTTGTCAAGCCAGAGTCTCGCTCCCAGCGGACAGGGCGGAGGTTCTCTTCTCCTTTGCCCAATCATTTCTGGTTGGGCACTTGCGCCCTGCCCGGGACTTTCTTTGCCTTCTGGGCTGCATGGCGGCGTGCACCTCAGTGGTCCATTGGGCCCGGTTGCACATGCGCGCCCTCCACTGGGAGCTGGTCATTTTGATCAGCTGATCACTGTAACCCAGAAGATGTGGGATGCTCTCCAGTGGTGGACCGCCCCAGATCGGTTGCAGGAAGAGATCCCGTTTTTTCGCCCAGAGCTGACTGTCATCCTTACAACCGATGCCTCTCTCATTGGCTGGGGAGCTCAGATGGGGGACAACAGGGCCCACGGGTTCTGGACTCCCGAGGAGTCCCAATGCCACATCAACCTGTTGGAGCTCAGAGCAGTTAGGCTGACACTGTCAGCTTTGGCTCCTCAGCTCCGGGGTCAATTGGTTCAAGTCCAGACGGACAGTACCACGACTATGTACTACCTCAACAAACAGAGCGGCACACACTCCCGTCTGCTGTGCAAGGAGGTGCTCCGCATCTGGACCCTCATAAGCCAGTTGGAGGCGGATCTCCTATCCATCCATGTGGCAGGAGCCTCGAACCAGCAGGCGGATGCTCTCAGCTGTTTAGGCCAGACATCCCATGAGTGGTCTCTCCTTCCAGAGGTAGCTTACAGCCTGTTCTCCCATTGGGGCAATCCAATGGTGGACCTGTTTGCCTCCAGGGAAAACAACAAGATGAGACCGTATCATGCCCACCCCCCTCAGCAGGACTCGCTGCAGGGGAATGCCTTCTCAAGGCCGTGGACCCCTGGCCTCTTCTGTGCCTTCCCTCCATTTCCCTTGATCCACAAGGTGTTAGTCAAGGTGAGGAGGGACCAGGCGAAGGTGATTCTGGTAGCCCCAGACTGGCCGCGCCAGTTCTGGTATCCAGATGTCCTCAGCTGCAGGCCACTGGAGCAGCTTTGTACACGCCCAGACCTGATCTCTCTGAACCAGGGGAAGGTATACCATCCTGACCTTCAGTCCCTGCACCTCACAGCCTGGTACCTGAGCAGCTAGATTTCCAGGCTTTGGGTCTTTCCGACGATGTCTACACTGTGGTGGAGGCATCTCGAAAGGACTCGACCAGGAAATATTTGCCTTCAGATGGAAAAGGTTTTCCATTTGGTGTCAAGGTAACTGTCTGGACCCCTTATCCTGTTCTGTGACTAACATTCTCTACTACCTTTGGTCTCTTTCCAAAGGGGGTCTTCGGTCATCAACCCTTAGGGTGCAACTGGCAGCCATTTCTGCTTACAGGCCGGTCAGCCAACATTGGCACAGGAGACAGTGGTCGGGCATTTTTTCAAAGGCCTGGATCACATATCCCCTCCAGTGCATGAACCTCCACCTCCGTGGGATCTACTGCTGGTACTGGCAAAGCTCATAGGCAAGCCATTCGAACCAATGCACAGGTGTGAGCTCTCACTCTTGTCGTGGAAGACGGCCTTCCTGGTGGCTCACATCTACCAGAAGGACAGGGGCACTCCAGGCGCTTTCGATGGACTCCCCTTATCTGGTCTTCCACAGGGACAAAGTTGTCCTGTGCCCCCACCCAAAATTCCTTCTGAAGGTGGTATCAGAGTTTCACCTTAACCAGGTGTTGACTGTGCCGGTATACTACCCTAATTACACCTCGGATGTCGAGTACAGGCTCCATACTTTGGCCCTGAGACGTGCTCTCTCCTGTTATAAGGAGAGGACAGCAGAGATTCGGGGAGAGGTGTGGATGAACAACATATCCACGATCCTAGAAAAACAGGTTACTCTGTGACAGTAGATCTTAGTTCAAGAGGGCTCTTGCTGTAGGTAATTACATATAGGACTGAAGCTGGCAGACATCTGGACCCCATGGAAAAATTTCTAGCTAGCAGTCCCTGGTGGGGGAACACCCCTACGTCAGTTAACCGACGTCAGTATAAAGTGGCAGTCCCCCACGCCCGCCTTCCAGTTCTTTCCCACCGTTAGCTTGTGAAAGCACCTCATGGTTAAGTTCACTGCTTCGTCAGTCATTCATCTATATTATTACCGCTCTTTAGGAGGCTCTTTTCTAGGAGTGGTATATGTTGTTCATCCACACGGACCCACCCAGCCTCCCCGGCTGTGGAGGCACACAGCCTGGCTTCCAGCGGGCTGAGATCTGGCGTCACGGGGTGAAGCAGAGGTATATACCACCCAGGTGGGTGGGAGGAGCCAGCTTGAAGACTCCCAGCAGGATTTAAAAGGGAAAAGGACATGCCAATAAGTGTGGATGAACAGCATATACCACTCCTAGAACTACTGTTACAGGAGAGTAACCTGTTTTTCCTTTCCAGCAGGAGTCCCCAAGTCTGATCCTAACCACGGATGCCGCCACGCTCGGTTGGGGGAAGGGTGCATCTAGGAGACAGCCCAGACCCAGGGTATTTGGTCTCCGGATGAGCACAGGCTCCATATCAACATTCTAGAGATGCAACCGGTCCTCAGCACCCTACGGGCTTTTCAAGAGGACCTAGCACCAGGCTCTCTTCTTATCCAGACAGACAACACGGACGTCATGCTGTATATCAACAGGCAAGGGGGCACGCATTCTTACCCCCGTGCAGGGGGGTGATGAGAGTCTGGTATTGGGCCCTGGAACATCAGATCAGTCTAGCCACAGTGCATGTTCCAGGCATCCAGAACGTCTTGGCTGACAGTCTAAGCCGGTCACGCTCCAAGGCACACGAGTGGGAGCTTCTCCAGTCAGTAGCGGACCAGCTCAACACATGGAGTCTTCCAGAGCTGGGCCTCTTTGCATTTCCATGCAGTGCCAAACTGTCAAATTTCTGCTTGCGAGAGCACACGCCTGGTGTTTTCTGGCCAGATGCATTGTCCCTCTGTTGGACAGGGAGGTTTCTGTATGCCTTCCCACTAATCCAGAGGGTTCTTTTGAAATTTCAGGCCAAGGGGACGCGCATGATTCTCGTCGCCCTGCTATGACATCGGCAGATTTGGTTTCCACTACTTCAGCTAGCAATGGAATTTCTGATTCAGCTGCCTCGGTGCTCGCCCCCGTTATCTCAAGATCAGGGCGTGTTGGTCCATCTGGATCTCAAGTCCTTGCACCTTCATGCATGGCTCCTGCAGACGTAGTCAAAGCCAGTTATGGGGCCTCTCAGGAGGTGGTGGACGTCCTCTTCTCTGAGAGAAAGCCCTCTACTTGGTCCACTTATGCTATGAAGTGGAAGCGTTTTTGCCTTTGGGCTTCTTCCTGTCACTTAGACCCACTTTACCTGTCCAGTGAACTCAGTTTTGCAGTATTTCTTCCTATTGAGTTAAGGCTTGAGCTACTCCTCCATCAAAGTGCATTTGTTGGCAGTTTCAACCTATCATATGCTGGTGGAGGGAAAAGCTTTGACCCAGCCGGACATGTCCCAAACTTTTTTGAGGGATATTCTGCACATGAAGCCTCCCATGAGGGATCCAATACCCAGTGGGATCTCCCTTTTGTGCTGGAGAAGCTTGCTCTCCCCCCTTTGAACCTGCCACAGATTGTGAGTTACGTTTCCTTTCCTGGAAGGTATCTTTTTTTAGTTGCTGTCACTTCTGCTTGGAGAGTTTCCGAGCTTCAGGTCCTGATGTGTAAGGAGCCTTACTTGGTTTTTCATAGGGATAGGGTTTGCCTAAGGACAAATCCTAAGTTTCTTCCAAAAGTGGTTTCAGAATTGACTCTAAATCAAGATGTCAACCTTCCAGTATATTACCCTCACCATTCTAACAAAGGGGAAGCGATCCTTCACACTTTAGATGTCCAGAGGGTGCTTGGGTATTATCTTAAGCGCACTGCTCCCTACCACAGGTCGGAGCAGTTTTTTGTTGCCTTTGCGCCTCGACACCTAGGTAAACCAATGTCGAAACAGACTATCTGTAGGTGATTAGTACATTGTATCATTTACTGTTACACTAAGTACAAGCAGCCCCTTCTGGTTTCTGTCAGAGGTCATTCTACCAGGGGAGTGGCTACCTCTTTGAGGAATGTCTCAGTTGGAGACATCTGCACAGCGGCTACTTGGAGCTCAGTGCACACTTTCATTAGGCACTACAGTCTGGATATTGCTTCCAGGTGCAGGGCCGGGTTAGGCCTGGCAGTCCCCCAGGTGCTTCTTCCTTAGCGTGCCTTGTTTGCAGCACTAGTGCCTTTCATCTGCCTCCCAGGGTTGCTTTGTGTTCCTTTTCACGGGACTGCTTGGGACTCGGTCCTAATGGTAATAGTCTGCTGCAAGAGCTCCCACTCGAAGTAAGATAGTGCAGTTAGGTAAGAACTTACCGTAACAGTAGATCTTCGAGAGGAGCTCTTGCAGCAGGAGTTGCTTTCCTGCCCTTCTTCCCCCAGTGAGTTTTTTCAGCATCTTTTTGGCATGCTTCTGCCTATCGGAGCTTGTTCACAGGTCTTCGGCGGGTGAACTGAGGTGGAGCTGGGAACCACTCCCTTTTGTACCATGGCCAATGTCAGGGCGGAGCCGATGTCAGGGGCAGCCCCTGCTGGGTACTGCTAGCTAAGAGTTTTCTGTGGGTCCTAGTGCCTGCAGCATAGTCCTAATGGTAATAGCCTGCTGTAAGAGCTTCTCTCGAAGATCTAAGTAAGTTCTTATGTAACTGTACTTCACAGTAAGTACGCAACTGTTCTTTCTAGGAGTGGTATATGTACATCCACACTGACCCACTCGGCCTCCTCTGGCTTCGATGCACAGTACTGCTTCCAGTGGGCAAGATCTGGCGTCATGGTGAGCCGCGGGAACCCATACTACCCAGGTGGGTGGGAGGTAACGAGACTTTCCAGCAAAATTTAAAGGGAAAGGACACTGCCAGAAGTGTGGATGAACAACCTATACCACTCCTAGGACTGTTGTTCTAGGGACATGGATATGTTGTTCATCCACACTGTCTGGCAGGTTCCTTGCCACTTTAAATCTTGCTGGAAGGTCTTCAAGCTGGCTCCTCCCACCCACCCGGGTGGTAAAACTCTCGGCTCCACCCCATGACGCCAGATCTTCCTCACTGCTTGGAAGCTCGGGTTCCCTCCTTAACGCTCTGCGTATAGACTGGATCCTAACTCTTTGGTTCACCTGAAAATAATTTTAAAATTCTCAAGACTTCAGTCAAATTCTTCCCTCGTGACTGCGATGGACAAATCAACTCCCGGTTTTTGGCGGTGCCCATGCGGGCAGAAGATGTCCAGGATGGACCCGCACTCCACGTGCGTCTACTGCCTCGGCCTTGACCACGACCCGCAGGCCTGCGAGTTGTGTAACTCTTTCTCGGCCAACATCCTTGAAGACTGCGCTGCCCGACTACAACTTGGGCGCCCCGAGAAACATTATCCGCTGGTGAAGTCCAAGGAGGCCCATTGGGCGGTGTCTGCGGTGGCTATCTCGGCTGAGCAACTCGAGCAGAAGATCGCCCTCGAGGAGGAGGCGGCCCAGGCCGCATCCTCATCTTCCTCGGTCGCTGCATTTATCCCGCTCTCTCTGGGATCCTCCTACACAACTTCTTTTAAGAAGCTTTGCCAGTCCCTCTCCACGAAGGGAGAAGGACCATCGGGACACTCTTCTCGGTCAAAAAAGGACGTTAAGGGTAAGTCCCACCGTCGACATTCATGGGAGCGGGAGAGGTCCCCTTCCCCGGACAGTTGACACTCTACTTCAGTCGAGGTTGCGGCTAAGGCTGCTGGCTTCATGGTATCCACGTCAGGTCAGCCAGCCGGGACACCCGTCGACGCGGTCGAGATTTTTCTCGACCCGTCGGACGGGCTATCGACTGGTGAAGCCGACGACCCTTCCTCACTGGTTTCCCCCAGTGGAAACTGAGGACTTTCCTGTGCCGGAGTCCCTGGTCAAGGTTCCCCGAGCCGAAGGAGGAACGGGTGTCCCCTGCTCCCTCCCAGACCCACCCTCGGAAACACCGAGGGTCTCGGTCTCGATCCCGCCGACATCTGCGGTCTCGACACCAAGGTAAGTGGCGGCGCCGCTCGTCCTCGTTTTCGTCCTCGGAAGGGGAGAGGCTTCGGCCCAAATTGTATCGATGCTACAAGGACTTAATGTGGCAGCAGCTCCTTTTGTCCGTGAACAAGCCGATGCCATCGCCTTCCCCAGCCATTAAGTGGCTGTCACCCGAAAGGCCAAAACAACCCCTCGTGGTGGTCGAGGTGCCCAAGCCTGGGCCGGTTGTTCGGCCGAAACCAGCTGCCCCACCGATTGTGGTGGAACCTCCACCTCCACAACCGAAATCGGGGGCTTCGACCGAGGACTCTCGGTTGGGTCAGGGTTTGCCCCACCGGTTGTCTGTCACCCTCACTCCTGACCATCCTGGGCAGGTGGAGGGTGGCTCAGGCCCCAGGCAGCTCTTTGCAGACTCCTCAGAGTCTGACGATGATTCCTCCCTGTTTTCTAGGCCCCTTGACCTTGAGTCCTCTGGGGGGGGGCAGTCGATGGACAAGAGCCCATTATCGTTCATAGATCTGCTTCGGCTCATCTCAGAGTCCACTGGGATGCAGCTCAAGCCCGTATCCAAGCGGGCCAAGTATCCCCTCACGGAGATACTGGACCGAGGGGTTTCTCCCACGGAGGCCTTTCCGTTGGCTGAAGCCATTGTTGGCCCAGCCTTGGAGCTTTGGCAGCGGCCGGCTTCCTGTCCTGCGCCTTCGGCCAGGATGGCCAGGAACATGCGGCCAACCGTGCTTGTCCGTAGCTGAACACCCTCTGCAGAGGGTTGGTCACCATAGCGTTTCCGGCACTCTGGGAATGCTGGGATGGATAAGCGCCCGACAAGGAGTCCAAAAGCTGGACTATGCCGGGCGCCAGGGTATGCTGCGTCCTCCTCGGCCTCCGCCAGGCCAGCTCGGCCGTACTGATGGCGCATTTCTCCCACGCCCTCATGGGCTCCCTGGATGAGGTGATCCCTCATCTCCCGGCCGACCTGCAGAGTACGGTCAAGCAGGTGTGGGATCAGGGAAGTGCAGTGGCGAAACAGCAGCTCCAAATGGTTGTAGACATTGGAGACTCCTGTGCCAGATCAGTAGCAGCCGCAGTGGCCTGCGCTGCAGAGCCTGGCTGAAGATATCCACCTTCACGGCGGATACTCAGCACAAATTGGCAGACGTCCCCTTCTTGGGGACCGACCTGTTCGGCCCTGGAGTGGAAGGCCACCTCCAGCGGATCGAAAAGTCCAACGCTACCCTGGACTCAGTCTCATCCGCTCAGAAGGACAAGGGCAGTCGTCAGCAACGTAAGTCCTTTCGACCTCCTGCCCCTGCAGCACGTCTGGCCCAGCAACACCAGCATAAGGGCCAGCAGGCTTGCGCTCCGCACCCCAAAGCCAAGACTTCGGCTTCCTCCAACAGGAAGCAGGGAGGGAAAGGCCCAGGAGGTCCCTCGACCAGTCCTTCCTCCAAGCCTGCCCATTGACGAGTCGAGGGGTGTCACCCCAACCTCGTGGGTTCCCCCTGTGGGGGGACGGCTCCGCCACTTCCTTTCCACCTGGTCCGCTATCACCACGGACCGCTGGGTGTTGGAGGTGGTAGGAACGGGTCTGCCTCTGGAGTTCGAGCAGGCCCCGCCTTCGAGCCGTGGCCCCACGGGGGGCTACCGGGTCCGCAGCCTCCGTGTCGGCTTATCAAGCCAACATTGCCCTGCTCCTCGAAAAAGAGGTGATCAGGAAGGTGGCGGATCCTCCACTAAGCCTGGAGTTTGTGTCCAGGTATTTCTTGGTCCCGAAACGGACTGGGGGGCTGGCGCACCATTCTACACCTGCACGACCTGAACAGGTTCCTAAGGTCTCAAACCTTCAGGATGGTCACTCTGGCTCAGATCATTCCATCCTTGGAACGAGGCGTGTGGTTCTGTTCTCTGGACCTCTGGGACGCGTTCTATGTCCCAATCCGTCCTTCCCATCAGAGATTCCTCTGCTTCAGGGCAGAGGGGTCCCTCTACAAGTTCCGGGCCATGCCCTTCAGCCTTTCTCTAACTCCCAGGGTCTTCACCAAATGCATAGCAGTGGTGACAGCATTCCTGTGGCGCCGAAGGGTCCGGGTGTACCCCTACCTGGACGACTGGCTGATTGCGGCCTCCTCCAAAATGGAGGTGGAGCGGTCCAGGGATCTGGCCCTCCAGGTTTGCTCTCAAGTTGGCCTCCTCATCAACGAGGCCAAATCGGAACTCGTGCCAAAGCATGTGATCCAATTCATCGGGGCAGAGCTCGACTCTCTGCGAGCCAGAGCACGGTTCCCAGCGGACAGGGCTGAGGTTCTTTCCTCCTTTGCCCAATCATTTCAGGTTGGGCAATTGCACCCTGCCCGGGACTTCCTGGGCCTCATGGCGGCCTGCAGCAGCGTGGTCCGTTGGGCCCGTTGTCAGGTTCCGCCCCTACAATGGGGACTGGCCAGCCAGTGATCACAGCGCTCCAATTCCTTGGATCAGCCAGTGACAGTGACCCAGGAGATGTGGAACGCGCTCCAGTGGTGGACCATTCCAGCTCATCTGCGTGGAGGGCATCCCGTTTGTCCGCCCCGAGCCGACGGTCTCTCTATCGACCGATGCCTCTCTGATGGGTTGGGGTGCCCGTCTGTGGGAGCACAGAGCGCGCGGCCTCTGGTCCCCTCGGGAGTCCCGATGCCACATCAACCAGCTGGAGCTTTGAGCAGTTCGTCTAGCCCTCACCGCCTTCGCTCAGTTTGTACGGGGTCAAGTGGTCCAGGTCCAGATGGACAATACCACAACCACGTACTAGCTAAACCGCCAGGGCAGAACGCACTCCATGCCTCTGTGCAGGAAAGCTCTCCGCATTTGGTCCCTCGTGCGCAGCCTGGAGGCGGATCTCCTTGCCATCCATGTGGCAGGAGCCTCCAACATTCTGGCCGATGCCCTAAGCCTGATAGGAGCTGCGTCCCACGAGTGGTCTCTCCTGCCGGAGGTAGTACAAGATCTATTCTCCCACTGGGGCATGCCTCAGGTGGACCTGTTTGCCTCCAGGGAGAATGCGAAGCTGAGACTGTTTCATGCCCACCCCCCTCAGCAGGGCTTGCTGCAGGGGGATGCCTTCTCGAGGCCGTGGACCCCGGGCCTCTTCTACGCCTTTCACCCATTTCCCTTGATCCACAAGGTGCTTCTCAAGGTGAGGAGGGTCAAGGCGCAGGTGATTCTGGTAGCCCCAGACTGGCCCCGCCAGTTCTGGTATCCAGATCTCCTCAGTCTCAGCTCCAGGCTCCCTAGGCGGCTTCCAGCCTGCCCGGACCTGATCTCAGTCAATCAGGGGAAGGTATTCCATCTGGACCTTCAATCCCTGCACCTGACGGCCTGGTTCCTGAGCGGCTAGAGTTCCAGGCCTTGGGTCTTTCCGACGAGGTCCTCAATGTTGAGGCTTCCCGTAAGGAGTCGACCAGATAATGCTACGCCTTTAAATGGAAGAGATTCTCCATTTGGTGTCAGGGCAAGGGCCTGGACCCTTCCTCCTGTTCCTTGGCAAGCATTCTGGACTACCTGTGGTCCCTTTCTCAGCAAGGGCTTCAGTCGACGACCTTCAAGGTGCACATGGCAGCCATCTCTGCTTAGCGGGCGTGGGCCGAGAAGCAGTTGGTAGCGCAGGAGAAGGTGGTTGGGCGCTTTTTCCAAAGCCTTGATCACATATCCCCTCCGGCGCGAGAACCTCCACCTCCATGGGATTTACTTCTGGTATTGGCTAAGCTAATGGGCAAGCCATTCGAACCAATGCACAGGTGTGACATCTCTCACCTGTCGTGGAAGACCGCCTTCTTGGTCAGCCAGAAGGATGGGAGAGCTTCAGGCGCTTTCCATCAAGTCTCCTTATCTGGTCTTCCACAGGGACAAGGTTGTCCTGCACCCCCACCCAAAATTCCTTCCGAAGGTGGTGTCGGAGTTTCTCGTTAACCAGGTGTTGACTCTGCCAGTGTTCTACCCCAATCACACCTCGGAGGCCGAATATAGGATCCATACTTTGGATCCTAGAAGAGCGCTCGCTTATTACAAGGAGCGAACGGCTGAAGTTCGGGGAGAGGTTCGCCAGCTGTTTGTCACCTACGCTGAAGCCGCTCCTGGCAGACCTGCAGCCAAGCAGATGATAGGCAGGTGGGTCACCTCCTGCATAGATCTCTGCTATAGGTTGGCGGGCATGGAGCCTCCCAGAGGAATAAGAGCTCATTTTACCCGCCATACCACTGCATCGGTGGCTGTTTCCAAGGACGTCCCTATCCAGGAAATCTGCAGGGCTGCTACCTGAAAGTCAGCACACACCTTCATTACCCACTACCATATCGACCTTGAGTCACGCCGGGATGCTGGTTTTGGGGCCTCAGTTCTCCAGTCATTATTCCCTAAGTAGGGGGGTGTGCGCCTTGGCTCCCTCCTCCCGGAGAACTGCTTGGAGTCTGCCAGACAGTGTGAATGAACAACATATCCATGTCCCTAGAAATACAGGTTACTCACCTGTAACAGGAGTTCTAGAAATGGTATATGTTGTTCATCCACACGACCCACCTGGTCTCCCCGGCTTCGACGCACAACCTGGCTTCCCAGCGGGCTAGATCTGGCGTCATGGGACGGAGCCGAGAGTTTTACCACCTGGGTGGGTGGGAGGAGCCAGCTTGGAAGACCTTCCGGCAAGACTTAAAGCGGCAAGGAACCTGCGTGAGTGTCGCGAGCGCCACTCCGTAGAGGAAAAAAATAAGTTGTTTCTAAACTGGGAGAACTTAGGCTAAACTATGTAAGATTGTTTTTGACACTATTTAGAGATTGTTAGATTATTTGGTAAATTGTAAATGTTTTTTTAAATGTTTGGTTAGTAGCATTTTAATTTATGCTAAAGTTTAGGTGACGTTAGGATAAAATTTTGTTAAATAGAGTAAGGGTTTAATTTAGAAACTGCTTTTATATATATTTTATTTGTAGAAATTATTTTGAAAGATGTTGATGTTTAACCTTTTAGGATGTTTATTTCTCTATTGCCTCCTGAATGTTGTGACTCAAAAAGAATTTGTCACAGCCAAAAAAATCCGTAAATGAAAAATGTTTGGTAAATTGGTTAATTTCACTTAATCAATTACATAAAAACAATGGTAATAAATCAAGAGGAAATTCTTTTCAGGGAATACTAAAAAAACAAATTCTGGGAGGATGTTACAGGCCTTCAAATCCTTTTAGGCTTAACAATGCTATTTCAAATTTATCTGCGGCAAGTTGTTATTAATATTGGGGGGGGGGGGATATTGAAATGAATCCAGGGCCCACAGATTTAGAATTTAAAATTTTTCATGATAACACACGTTGCATTGGTTCTAAGAGTGATATTTTAGCAACTTTGTTGAAAGATAATGATCCATGTATATTAGGGTTAAGTGAAACATGGCTTTCAAACAAACATCAAGATGAAGAATTTGGTAATCAAGATTACAAAGTATGGAGGGCAGATAGAAAATTTGGGGGTGGTGTGATGCTTCTTTTAAAACGAATACTAGGTTACTCAGAAATTGTAATACAGGGTAGTGAAAATAATATAGAATTTTTAGTCATATACTTGGGACATTTAGGATTAGTAATTGCGATTGTTTATTCACCTCCAAGGGCAAAACTATCTGATTTGGAGATAATTTTAACTAAAATAATTGACAAAGCAGGAAGTAGACCCTTAATTTTGATGGGAGATTTAAATTGTGATTGGAAAAATACAAGAGGGAGACAACTGAAAGACATAGTAATTAACTTGGGATTAAAGCAACTTATAAAAAAACCTACTAGGTATACATCAAACATGACAAATGGATCTACATTAGATTTAATTCTGGTGTCTACTCAAATTGAGATTGAAGCAGTGGGTGTTTTTCCACCATGTCTTAGAGATCATAATTTGATTTGGGCTACTTTGCCAAGGTCTCAGTTCAAACTAAATTTGTTCATGAAAACAAAAATTGGACTAGGGACTTTAGAAGATTCTCAGAATCTAGGTTTCTAGGTAGTGTGAGTAAAATTAAAATGGGATCGATGTAAATTAATTCCAGATATTGATACTTCAATTAAATACTTTAGTCAAATTTTTGAAGATGTATGTGATTTACATGCACCAAAAGTTAAAGCAAAGAAGAAACTAAATAAATTACCTTGGATAAATGATAAACTTCTAAAACAAATTTGAATTAAAAGTAGAATTTGGAAAAAAGCTTTAAAATCAAAACTGGAAAAGGATTGGATTTCCTTTAAAGCTACTAGAAACAAATGTAAAAGGTTAATTAAGGCCTCAAAAATTTCGTTTTACAAAAATAAAATAGATTCAAGTACAGATCCAAGACAGTTTTGGAGAGTGGTTAAGAAATTGACTAAACCAGGATGTGATTCCTCAGAGGAGATACTTAGGTTAAAAAAATGGTAATAATATTACTGAAAATCCGGAGGAAATTTGTAATGTCTTAAATAATTTCTTTGTTGATCTCCCAAATTGCAAAATACTTTGTCAATTAGATTTAAAACAAACTAAAACAGAGTCTACACAAAATGGATTTCCCCCATTTAGATTTAAAGTTTTGACTGTCACTAAAGTACATAAAATACTTCAAAACATAAATATTTACAGAGCTTTTGGTAATGATTGTTTAGAAGGTAAATTTTTGAAACTAGCTGCTTTCCATATAGCACCAATTATTATATACCTATTCAATTGGAGCCTTCAAATTGGATATTTTCCCTTACTCTGGAAAGAGAGCAGAGTTAAGCCAATTTTCAAAGGGGGAGATGTGGTAGAAGTATAAACTATAGGCCTATAACCGTATTACCTCTTTTGTCAAAATGTTTTGAAAAACTTGTCTCTGTCCAGATAATGGATTATCTGGATAGATACAGTTTGCTAACAATTAAACAATCTGGCTTTCAAAAAAACTATTCTACCACAACGGCTCTTTTGGAATTTTATGACCAAATAAACAGGTCATTGGGAGAAAATGAGGAGACAGCTGTTATTTTTATAGATCTTTCAAAGGCTTTTGACCTGGTGGACCACCCCTTGTTAATTGAGAGACTGCATGAAATAGGTCTTAGGGACTATCCTTTAAATTGGTTAAAATCTTATCTGGGTGATCGTTCCCAGAGAGTGGAGGTACAGGGATGTTTATCAGGGAAGAGGAATGTCAATAGAGGGGTTCCTCAGAGATCGATTTTAGGACCCCTTTTGTTTCTAATATACATAAATAATCTTCCATCGATTGTAGAACAAACAGAGATTCAACTTTATGCCGATGATACGGTAATAATTGCATCCAGAAGAACGGAAGAAATATTACAAATTAATCTGCAGTCTGATTTTCGAAGGATAGAGGGGTGGTTCACCAGGTCAAGGCTAATAATGAATACAAAAAAAAACAAAGTGTATGAATTTTCCACTAAAAAAAGTGGTGGTGGTGTTCATAATTTATCTATTTACACAGGGAATCAAACTAAATTAGAACAGGTTAAGGAATATAATTATTTAGGGATCATATTTGATGAACAGCTGTCTTTTTCAAATCACATTATTGCTCTTATTAAAAAAGTTAATAGAAGGGTAGGGGTGTTAAGAAGAAGCACTGATTGTTTAACATTTTCAGATAGAAAAAAACTGGCAGATCATTTAATCATTCCAGTGTTAAGATATGGTGAACTAATATATGGAAATACAAATAAAGTTTTATTGTCTAGATTAGATAAAATTTATTATCGCGTAGCAAGATATTTATTAAAGGGAAATTATAGGATTCATCATTGCCTATTGCTGAGGAAAGTAAACTGGTTGCCTTTAGATGTAAACCATCAGTGCCATTGGTTATCTTTAATACACAAAATGAAATATTTATCGGTAAATCATCCAGTTTCACTAATATTATTTACAGTGAAAAATTGTCAAAAACGGTTGTTAACAAGACCAGTTCATTTAAATAAAATGGCTGTAGGTAAATTTCATAACAGATACTGGGACAGGTCTTTGTTATATCAAGCTGCTGATTTTTGGAATTCTCTTCCTGAAGAGGTAAGAGAAATTACAAGTTATTCCTTATTTACTCAAACTATAAAGGTACTATATGCTCACATTTGTGAGTGTTAAATGGTCCCTGGAGATGTTTTGGGATTTAGTTAAGCTCTCTTTTATAATAATTTATCTGAAAGTGTTCCAGGTATACTGTGTTGTTTTTATTTATATGTATTTAAATATGGAACTTACTTGTATGTACTTAGATAGGAATTTACACAGGTCTGTCTTGTAAACTGGATTTACGTCCAAATGACATGTATTACCTGTATAAAAATAATTTTTTACCTACCTACCTGCCAGACAGTGTGGATGAACAACATATACCATTCCTAGAGCTCCTGTTACAGGTGAGTAACCTGTATTTACAGGTGGGTAATCTGTGTTTGCTTACATATAACTATAAATCTTACTTCGGGTGGGAGCTCTTGCAGCAGGCTGTTACCATTAGGACTGTGCTGCAGGCACTAGGACCCATCAGAAACCTTCTAGCTAGCAGTCTCCAGGGCGCAGTCCCCAGCCCCACCTCAGTTCTTTTACAACCGCAAACCCTTCTACTTCGGCTCTTTGGTTGCGTTTTAGAACTTTATTAGTAGTTTACAGTGAATTTATTACAGATTTTTTTCTTATTTGTCAAAGTCCGCTTTTTGCCTGTTCTTCTTGCAGATGTATGTCGACTTCACTATCTTCGGTTTCCTACACCAAGAAGAAGAGGATGAAGTGTGCATGCAGCCGCCAGATACAGGCAAAGGATAAGCACAAGGCCTGTGTCATCTTCCTAGGGCCTGACTACGACACTAAGGCCTGCTCTATTTGCAGCGGCTTTACCGGCTGGACTAGGATTCGCCACCTTAAGGCACTTAATACCCATATTTTGGAACAGCAGGTGGCTGTAGTGCAGACTTCACCGGCGGAAAAATCTTCCACTCCTTTTCGGTCCTCCAAACACAAGGACAAGAAAAAGGACTCTGACCAAGTCCCGAGAAAAGGACCGGGGCCGGTCCTAGGAACGTTCATGCTTCCAGTCACCACACAAGAAGAAGACCTCCACAGGTTCCAATTTGGTGGGCCACTCCTCCTGCCATTCTCAACACTCCACAATGCAGCAGGACTCCTCCACTCCCGCCAAACTTCCTATGTCGGGCAGAGGCAAGCAGGGCTCGGGTTCCACACCAGCCTTGTCTACCCTGAAGGTGAAAACAGCACCCTTGTGGTCACACTCCACCTCAGGAGTCTGGGCCTTATCCTCTTCCTCCACGGGGACCTCGGTCCCATCGCGCAAGGTCCTGCCGTTGGTCTGTCCTAGGGCTCCGGGTGAGACCTCTGAGCACAGAGAACGGTGGTCTGTTTCTAAGCCGGCCTCGGCTCACCATTCCTCGGCTGCTCAAGCTTCAATGACTAAACTGACAACGGTCTCTAACCCGGATGGCTCAAAACCGTCGACTGTACCGAACAAAGGGCGAACGTTGGCCAAAACCCTTCTCTGACTCCAAACGTTCACCGGTCCATTGGGCCTCTGTGCCCAATGACCAAGGGGATCGGCCCTTTCCCAGGAACCCACCAGACCTCTCCTCCTTGCCTTTCGCTCCACCACGCCAAGCAAACCTCACCACCCAGTGGGGTCAGCGGCTCCGCAGTTCTCAAAAGAAGAGCTGACTGAACTCTTCCAGTTCTGGTGGGGCCAGGAGAAGGAGGACATCCTTCTACCGCTGCCAGAGCCAACACCCGACGTCTGAGGAGGATGACAACGGTCAGGGAGAAGAACCTTCCACTCCTCACCTAAGCCAAAGTTCCACTCAGTGTACTTCTGCCGACTCACATGGTCGATCTTTACATAAAGAAAGACGGCACCGTCACTCCCGTTCGCCCAGCACTACCTGGCATCGCTCCCCTAGCAGAAGGCAGCCAGTCAGCCGACGCTGGTCAGATAGCCGTCGGCGCTCTACCAGCCATAGCCAGTCTACTAGTGGGATGCATTCCCATGAGAGGCAGATCTTCACGCTCTTGATCAGCTTCCCCCTCTTCTGGAGGCCACGGTTCGGACTGGAGCACATCTGGATCCAACCGTTCTCCAAGAGAAATGCCTGTGTCCCCAGATGAAAAGGACACTCCTAGATCTTCTACTGATGATCCTACCTTTATGGACGTCATAAGGCACATCCAGTCCTCCAACGGATGGGAGACAGAAAATCGGAATCCGGAGTGCCGGAGGTTGGCCAAGTACCCGAGGCAGAAGGAGCCAAAGCCCTTGGTTGTTCCTCCTGTAGTGGTTACGTTCCAGGATCTCACTCTGGTCACTTGGAAGCATGCCTTCACCACTCCGGCGGTCTCAAAAGATCGGACAGGTTGTACCGAGCGCCCAGGAAGGATCCTTTCTTGGCGGAACACCGTCAGGCGGACTACATGGTGATTACAGCTGCACACGACAAATCAAAGAAGCCTAAGCACCTCAGTTCGCAGACTTCTGATGTAGAGTCCAAATTTTTAGATCAGATGGGCAAGAAAGTGTATTCTGCCTCCACCTGCTCTGTTTGATCACTGAACTTCCTCACACATTTGGTCGGTACCAGAATGCAATGTGGGAGAAGGGCTTAGAAGTGGCTCAGGCCTTGCCAGACTCAGCATAAAAGACCAAGCTTCTAAATATCCTGAAGTCAGGTTCGGACGTAGGCATTCATGTCCTGAGGGCCTCGTACAACACTGTAGACACGGCCTCTAGGGCAGCGGCATCCGGCGTTTGCCTTGGGTGCCACGCCTGGCTCAGAGTCTCTGGATTCTTCCAGGATCTGCAGTCTGAGATCCTAGACCTTCCCTTCCAGGGTTCCAGTCTTTTTGGGGAGGAGATGGAAGAACTGATCTCTCACCTCCAAGATTCTGGGAAGTCTTATCTGGTCTGTCTGAAAGATGTTTAAGGGGGGCCAGAAATGTTTCCACAAATGGCCTTTTCGAAAACCCTCAGGGCAAAATACGCACAGCCAATTTCAGCAGAGAGGTGGTCTCAAGGGAAAGGCATCAACCCAAACTTCTGGGAGCTCCACCTCTAGAGGCCCCAAGTCCTGCCAGCCCTCTCTGCCTGTTCCAGGATCTGTCCAGTGACTTTCTACCCCCCCCCCGGCAGAGACAATGGGGGAGGCACTAGGGGGTTGCTCCTCCCTCTACCTAGAGGGATAGAGCAGTGTCACTACAGACCTCTGGGTACTAGACCTGATAAGGATAGAACATACTCTCGAGTTCCTTCAGATCCCTCTAGGAAAGCTACCAGGGTCCTTCCATTATCCTCTTTCACACATTCCTCTTATAGAAGGAGAGATCCAGGCCCTTTTGCAGAAACCGATGATAGAGCCAGTCCTCCTGGATTAACAGGGGCCAGGGCTACTGTAATCATTTTTTCCTGGTACCAAAAAAGACTGGAGACTTTCCGCCCATTCTGGATGTCTGCTCCCTAAATCTCTCTCTATAGAGCACAAGCAGTTCAGAATGGTCACTCTGCCAGGCCTCATTCCCTCTTGCACCCAGGGGACTGGCTCTGCTTCCTAAATATGCAGGACGCCTACCTGCACGTAAGGGTCTTTCCTCCTCATCGGAAGTTCTGGAGGTTCCAGTTCCAGAGGAGACATCAGTTTCAAGCTTTCCTGTTTGGCCTCTCCTCGAGTCTTTGCCAAGTGCCTAGCGGTGGTGGCTGCAACTCTCGGATGCCAGGGCCATTATGTCTTCCCTTACCTAGATGACTGGCTCTTGGCAGCTCCCTACAGGGCTCAGCTACTTCACACTCTGAAACACCTTTACTCTCTTCCAAAGTCATCCCCATGGCCCAGCCAGCGACTCCTTTTTATCGAAGCGGCCCTCAACACAGTCCAGGCCATGGCCTTCCTCCCACAGGACGGGGGGGGGGAGAGAGATTGTCTAAGGGGCGTAGCCAGGACAGTATCCATGGCTCCACAGGCCCTAGCCAGGACATTCCTCAGACTTCTGGGGCATATGGTAGCAGCCGTCCCCACAGTTGCCTTGGCTTGCCTCCACATGAGAGTCCCACAATGAATGCTTGGTGTGCAGTGAGATCAAAGGTCAGACAACCTGGACCAGCCGGTGAGGGTCTCCGACCCAGTACGAAGGATTCTTTTTTGGTGTTTAGACCCCTCCAACCTTGTATGAGGGGGTACCCTTTCGGCAGGAGCCCCTGAGACTAATTCTAATGACAGGCGCATCTGGTCTCGGTTGGGGTGCTCATGTTGGAGACAGACCCTGGGGACATGGTCTCCAGACAAACAACTGCTTCTTACCAGTATCCTAGAGAAGCGAGCGGTCCTGAACGCCTTACCGGCATTTCAGATGCACTTTTCGCTAGGCCCTCTTCTCATCCAGATGGGCAACACGTCAGTAGTCTTCTGTGTCGGCAAGCAAGGGGGCACACATTCTTGCCCCCTATGCCGGGAGGCGATGAGAGTCTGGCATTCGACACTGGAACACCGCCTAGACCTCACCGCTGTTCATGTTCCAGGCATCCAGAACATCTTGTCCGACAGCGTAAGGTGGTCTCGGTCTAAGGCTCACGAGTGAGAGCTCCTCCACTCGGTAGCAGATCAGCTATTGTGTGGTGCTGCCCAGAGTTGGACCTCTGTGTCTCCACTCAGTGCCAAGCTGCCCAGCTTCTGCTCGCTAGAGCCCCCACCTGGTGTTTTCTGGCCATACACTTTGTCCCTCTGTTGGACAGGAGGTTTATGTATGCCTTCCTTCCCTCCATTTTCCATTCTTCAGAGGGTTCTCCTGAAGCTACAGGCCAAAGGAGCAGAGATGATCCTCATCTCTCCATTTTGGCCTTGGCAGACTTGGTTCCCACTACTTCAGCATCTGGCAGTGGAGCCTCCAATTCAGCTGCCACTGAACTCGCACTTGCTGTTGCAAGATCAGGGAACACTGGTCCATCCGGACCTCCATTCTCTGCATCATCATCATGCCTGGCTCCTGTAAACTTGGTCAAATCCAGGTTTGGGGTCTCCCAGGAGGTGGTGGACGTTCCCATAGCAGCGAGAAAGCCCTCAACAAGATCCACTTATGCCATGAAATGGAAAAGATTTTGTCTGTGGGCTTCACCCAGGCACTTGGACCCACTCACCTGTCTAGTGTACTTGATTTTAGAGTATCTCCTCTCCTTATTAAATCAAGGTTTGAGCTACTCCATAAAGGTACATCTGTCAGCAATTTCTGCTTACTACATGCCTATGGAGGGAAAATCCCTAACCCAACTGGACGTGTCCCGTACGTTTTTGCAGGGCAGACTGCATATTAAGCCTCTCATCAGAGATCCGGTACCGCCCTAGGATCTCCTTTTTATGCTAGAAAAGTCCACTCTTCCCCCATTCAAGCCTGCCGTGGAATGCGAGCTTTGCTTCCTTTCCTGGAAAGCGTTTTTAGTTGTCATTACTTCTGCCCCTGAGCTTCAGGCCCTGGTGTGTAAGAAGTCTTACTTAATTTTTCACAGGGACAGGGTGTCCTTGCAAACAAATCCTAAGTTTTTACCCAAGGTGGTGTCCAAACTTATGCTGAATCAGGACATCAACCTTCCAGTATAGTATCCGGATCACTCGAACAGAGAGGAAGTGCTCCTGCGTACTTTGGATGTTCACAGGGTGCTTCGGTATTATCTTAAACACACCATTCCACACCGTAAGACGGAGCAGTTGTTCGTGGCCTTTGCGCCTCGCTGTCCAGGCGCTCCAGTGTCTAAGCAGACATTATCGAAGTGGCTAGTAAATTGTATAGTTTTCTGATAAAAGTACAACAAACCCCTACTGGGCTCGGTTAGGGGTAATTCTACCAGGGGAGTGGCTACTTCCTTTGCATCCTTGTGTAATGTCTCCATTACTACCTGGAGCTCAGTGCATATTTTCATTAAGCACTACAGCCTGGACATTGCTTCTAGGAGAAGGGCAGGCTTCGTCCTAACTGTCCTTCAAGGTCTCCTATCTTAGGTGACTTCCTAGCACTGTTGCACTGCAGTATCCTCCCAGATTTACTTGTTTCCTTTTTTCGGGACTGCTTGGGATTCGGTCCTAATGGTAATAGCCTGCTGCAAGAGCTCCTCTCAAAGATCTACGGTTATGTTAAGATCTTACTTCAAGAGGGCTCTAGTAGTAGGTAATCACTTGTAGGACTGCCCCCCCCCCAGCATCAGGACTGCACGGAAACTTTTGCTAGCATTGTCTGACGGGGGACTGTCCACCAGATGTCACGTGACAGACGTCAGCATGACCCTATATAGTGGGTGGTCCCCACGTCCGCCATCGACCTGTGCACGTCGGACCGACTCAAGCTTGTCGTTGCACTTTGAACGCCCATCCGATGAGTATTTTTTTTTTTCTACAGAGATCAGCATAAAAACAAGTGCGGTTCGTGCGAAGTCCAACTTTCACACAAAAACCAACATTCTCTTTGTCTCATCTGCCTTGGGCATAGCCACAAGGTCGGATTGCGAGGCCTGCACCCATTTTTACCAGGCCGTGTGGAAACTACACCAGCAGGCTCTCGAGGCCCATATCCTTAAGGGAAAAAATGGCTTCAATGGAACAGGAATTGAAGAAACAAAAGCGTGTCTTCCTCTCCTGGGGATTCCCACACAAAAAAGAAAAGGAACAAGGAGAAACATGGGGAACAGGAGCATTCCGTCCCTGCAGCAAAGACCCCCACGGGTCCTTCGGAGGATCAGCTCCCTTCTTCCGAGAAGGTAAGTACCACAACCAAGCCTGCGCTCCCACCTTCTAGGCAGACCTTGGTCCCCCCGCTGCCACTGGTCGTGGTGGAGCCCTTGGATTCGTCCGAGGCCGCCGCTGCTGTTAGGCCCATCTCCACCCCGGCCTCTAAGACGGCAGGCATGGCCGATAAGTCGCTCATCTGACCCTCCAAGGAACGCCCGGCCAGGGTTGGTAAGTCGGGAGCCTGCTTCTCCGACTCTAGCTCGACCCAGGACTATCAGCTGATAGTCAGCCCCTCCAACAATCGCCCAGCTGTTTTGCGACTGTCAGGCTCTGACGTGACACTGCAGACGTCAGTGCCTTCCAGGCTGGAGGACTGGGGTTTCCACGTGGTTCTCTTCACGAACCCCCGTCGCCTGATCCATCTGAGCTTCCCCCACTGTCGCTGGGGCTGTAAGCCTCGATAGACGACCACCCTTCGTCAGAGTTTCCAACGCCCACAATTTCCCTTACCTCCACCGGGACCATCATCGGGTTTGAACCCGTTGGGTGCACCTACTATCATCCCTCCATCGGGCACCTCTCGGGATCTCTTCCATCAGGGATTGCTGTTCCTTCGGGAACCCCAGCTGGTCCATCAGGCCCACTGTCGGGCTATTACCCATCTGGTCTGCCGTCGGGCTATCCTCCAGCGAGGCTGGCTACCTTCTGTCAGGACCTTCTGCTTTCCCTCCGTCAGGGCAGCCATCTGGTTATCCTCCATCAGGCCTTTCGTCTTACCCACAATACGGTCTGACGTCGGGCTTTGACATCAGCTTATCCTCCGTCTGGGTACCTTCCATCAGCCCTGATGCAGGACCCTTTTTAGTCAGCCTACATTTATCTGGGCTAACCTGGTTCTTACCCTTTGCCGGGCTACCTTCACCATTACCCCACACACACACTGTTTTGGGGGACATGGGCCTGGATCTGGGTTTGTTCAGCCGCCACCTCCTCCCACTCCACCTTCTCAACAGCCTCAGGTGGACTTTAGGGAAATTCAGTTCTTGGTGGATGACGACAAAGAGTCAGTTGATCTTTAAACTTGACAGCAGGCATCCTGCCCCACCAGGCGTCGGCCACCCACTCCTGCCTAGGGCGCCACGCCCAGTGCCCTCCTTCGTTGTCAGATCGTCTGCCTGAGCCTGCGACTTATCTGACGCCAGAGGGTGTCACCAGGAGCCAGATCCTCCTGTTTCAGAAATTCGGATTCAGAGCCGGATTCGGACTCCTCAGGTGCAGACAACTCGGTTTAGTAACCCTCCCCACGTGGACCAGGTCTCTCAGAATCCCCAAGTCCCTGCCAGAAGATCCTTCCATTGTGGATCTCCTCAAATAGATGGTGGAGGCCCACGGGTGGAAGTCAGAGAATCAAAACCCCAAAAGTTGAAGGTTGGCAGAGCACCTGGACTTCCTGATACAAGTCTGGTACTTACCCTACCCTGGTTGGAACCACATGAGGACTTAGCCTCAGCTATCTGGCAGAGACCTTCCTCTATCCCGACCATGGCCAAAAAAGCTGACCGGGTCTACAGGACACCTGAGCGCACATCCTAAAGCAGACTCAGTGGTCATAACAGCAGCCCATGATAGATCTGCCAATCCACAGCACCTCACACCCCGATAAGGAGTTCAGACAGAGGGACCCGTTTTGGAGGAAATTTTATGCATCCTCACTCTAGCAGTTCGTGCTTTGAACTGTCTTGCCCATGCTAGAGTTCCAGAAGACCTTGTTCTGCCAGCTCGAACCTGTCATCGAGGTCTTACTGGTCTCTGAGTCAAATTCTTCCTTGGAAACCACTTTAGAAATGGCCAAGGTGGCTGGACACCATTCTTTACAGGCCACGTATGATGCGGTGGACTCCTCCAGTCGGGTGGCTGTTAGTCTTTGAAGGTACTCTTGGTTAAGAATATCTGGACTAGCCCCTGACGTTCAGTCAGCTGTCCAGGATGCCCCCTTTAGGGGGTCCATCCTGTTGGGCAGAGATACCCGGGACATCGTAACTAGCCTGCAGGATAAGGGCACAGCACTTCAGTCGGTTCATACTATGTACCGTCCAAAGACACAACAGCAAAAGTGTCCTTTTTGTTGGCAAAACAAACACCAGATGAAGACTCAACAACCCAAACACCAGTTCAAGCGTAAGGCTCCCCTCCAACTCCTGACTCTGTGACCGCCCCCCCCCAAAATCAGAGGAGCAAGTGGGTGGAAGATTCATAAGGTATCTGGGAGAATGGGAGTCCATCACATCAGATGCTTGGGTACTTCAGCTCAAAAAGCTTGGTCACGTCCTAGAGTTTCGAGAAAAACCTCCAGACAATCCACTGAGGGTTTCTCATTATCCAAAGGCGCATATTCCCCTCTTAAGGCAGGAAATCACAGCTTTTCTTCATAAAGAAGCAATAAATCCAGTGCCGGCGAGCCAGTTCGAGAAGGGATTCCATTCCAACTTCTTTCTGGTACCCAAAAAGACGGGGTTTTCGCTCAATATTGGATCTAAGCACCCTGAACCTCTTCATAAAATACAGGAGGTTTCGGATGCTGTCATTGCAAAGCCTTCTGCTCCTCCTGTCTCAGGGCCAATGGCTCTGTGCTCTGGACATGAAGGATGCGTATCTTCACTTCCCAGTCTTCCGTCCTCACCACAGATTCCTCAGATTTTGTTTCCAAGGGAAACGTAACCAGTTCAGGGCTCTCCCTTTTGGTCTGTCCTCCACCCTGCAGGTTTCTACCAAATGCCTAGCGATTGTGGCGGGGACCTTGCAGTGTCAGGGACACGCCATTTTCCCCTAATTCGACAGTTGACTCAGCGGCCCCGTCGAGGAAAGAGTTGGA
The DNA here is from genome assembly GCA_016271365.2 of Neoceratodus forsteri. Taxonomy (NCBI): domain Eukaryota; kingdom Metazoa; phylum Chordata; order Ceratodontiformes; family Ceratodontidae; genus Neoceratodus; species Neoceratodus forsteri. Next base: position 347,258,660 of record CM028138.1, on the reverse strand, counting down.
AGCTTCCCTATCTGCTGCTCTGCACCTATTCGAGTGCTTGGGTATCGCAGTCAGTTACCCCAAGTCACAACTTGCTCCATCCCAACACCTCCAATTTATTGGGGTGGTTCTGGACACAGTGCAGGGCATGGTCTTTCTCCCCTTGGATAGGGTGGATACCCTGATGGGTCAGGCCAAGATGGTTTCTTCCAGCCGTCATCTCATCCAGAGCGGTCCTCAGTCTTCTTAGCCTCATGGCAGCGGCTGTTCCCAAGGTCCCTTTGGCCTGACTCCACATGCGGATTTCACAGTGTGCTCTGAGTTCTCAATGGGATCAGAGGGAAGACAATTTAGATTGCCCAATCCTCATTTCCACCCCAGTGCAACAGGACCTGTTGGGGTGGCAGGACCCCAACAATCTTTTTCCTGGGAGCCCCTTTTCAGATCCTCCCCACTCCCAAGCACTAACTACAGATGTGTCAGGGCAAGGTTGGGGGTGCCCATCTGGGATCCCACAGAACCCAGGGTCTGTGGTCCCCTGTGGAATCACACTTCCACATAAATGTGCTGGAGATGAGAGCAGTGCTTTATGCTCTTCAGGCCTTTAAGCACATACTTAATCATGAAGTACTCCTGATTCAGACTGACAATGTGTGTGGTGTGGTACCTCAACAAGCAGGGGGGCACCCACTCGTATCCTTTTTGCAAAGAAGCAATGCAGGACTGGAATTGGACAGTTCTGCATAGATTATATCCAAGAGCGCTTCATTTCCCCGGAGTGCAGAATGTTCTCGCCGACAGTCTGTCGCACCAGTGTAAGGGACCATGAATGGGAGCTAAAGCAAGAAGTAATAGATCACATCTTCGACCTGTGGGGTCATCCAGAGGTGGATCTGTCTGCAGCCCCATCAAACGCAAACCTTCCCAAGTTTTGCTTGCTCGATCCCGAGCATGATGTTTTCTGGCTAGACGCACTGTCACTTTCTTGGACGATGAGATTTCTGTACGCATTCCCTCCCTTTCCAATCCTACAGAAGGTGTTGACCAAGCCCCAGGCGGAAGGAGCACAAATGATTTTGATAGCTCCTTTTTGGCCTCAACAAATTTGGTTCCCTCTACTTCAACGGTTGGCAGTGGAACCTCCAATCCCTCTTCCTCTATCGTATGATCTTCTCACTCAGGAACAGGGCATGTTGGTACACCCGGGGCTAAAGTCCCTTCATCTTCCTGTGTGGCACCTCAGGGCATAGCTGCTTCGAGGTATGGGGTTTCCCCCAGGGTAGCACAAATTCTGGTGGAAGCATGAAAACTCCACCAGAACTACCCGTGCCATGAAGTGGAAACGTTTCTCCATTTGGGCCACTGCAAGAGATCTGGACACTTTTTCACATGTCCCGCTCCCCAGGTCATGGAATACCTTCTTCATCTCTTAGACCTGAGCCTGAGTTATTCATCCCTGAAGGTACATTTAGCAGCCGTCTCTGCCTACCATGATCCGGTTGGCGACAGGACAATGGCTCTGTCAGAGGTCTCCAAAACCTTTTTGAAATGTATCCTGCATCTGAAACTCCCGGTGCATAACCCTGCTCCACCGTGGGACCATAATTTTCTGAGTTATGCTTTTTGTCCTGGAAAGCGTTATTTTTAGTTGCAGTTACCTCGGCTCGTAGTTTCTGAGCTTCAGGCCCTGATGTGTAAGGTGCCTTATTTAATTTTTCACAGAGACAGGATGACTCTGCTTACAAATCCTAACTTTCTTCCTAAAGTCATGTCGGAAATGACTCTTAATCAGTCCTTGGAATTACCAGTATATTATCCTGAGCATTCTAATCGAGAAGAAGCCATCCTGCATACATTAGATGTTCACAGGATTTTACGTTATTACACAAACAGGACTAAAGATGTCTACATGACGGATCAACTTTTCATTTCTTTCGCACCAAAACAGAAGGGTGCGGCAGTTTCCAAGCAGTGTTTGTCAAAATGGCTTGCAAACTGCATTACTTTTTGTTACCAGAAGTATGGTAAGGTCCTTCCGGGTCAGGTAAAAGGACATTCTACCAGGGGAATGGCTGCTCCCACAGCCTGTTTCAGAAATGTATTTGCAGCAGATATCTGCGTGGCAGCTAAGTAGAGTTCTGTCCACACTTTCACAGAACATTACAGTCTGAACATTGCCTCAAGGTGTAGGGCCGGTTTCGGTCTAACAGTCCTCCAGGGACTCTTGTCGTAACTTATACTGGGATTACGTCCCAGCCTCCCTAGTTCTTCTATGTCCCTTGGACCCTTTACTGCTTGGGACTCAGTCCTACAAGTGATTACCTACTGCAAGAGCCCTCTCGAAGTAAGATAGTACAGTACAGTTACTTAAGAACTTACGGGTAACAGTAGAGCTTCCAGAGAGGCTCTTGCAGTAGGTAACCTTTTTCCCACGCACCTTCCCCCTTACCTTATTGGGGTAGTTACATGCTCTCTTTCCAGAAAGCCATTTTTTTCTTGGATCCAGGAGCCTCCTCTTTCCTCTCCTGTCATGATCTTTTTGGACTCCGTCAGGAGAACTGGAGGGTGGACGTGGGGACCACCCACTATATAGGGTCACGCTGACATCTATCACGTGACGTCTTGTTGGCGATCCGCCGTCAAACAATGGTAGCAAAGTTTCCGTGTGGTCCTGACACCAGTGAGCGCCAGTCCTACAAGTGATTGCCTACTGCAAGAGCGCCTCTCTTCTTGCGTAACTGTACTTTCTAGGAATGGTGTATGTTCTAGGAGTGGTATATGGTGCACATCCACACAACCCACCCAACCTCCCCTGGCAAGTGGCACACAGATCCCTGCTTCCAGATCTGACATCTCGGGGGGGGGGGGGGTGAATATAGCCACCTGACATCTGGCCAGTCGTCTTCCAGTGGAACGGTCAGTGTGTGGCCGTGAACCATATACCACTTCTAGAACTACAGTTACAGGTGAGTAACCTATTCTTTCTGCCTAGCCAGATATGGCTTCCACTCCTTCAGCATCTGGAAATGGGGCATCCTGTCCCTCTGCCTCTGTCATCACAAGGTAAGGGGTCCCTGGTCCATCAGGCCCTAAAGTCCCTTCACCTGCATGCGTGACTCACAAAAACATAGCCATTGCACATTTTGGGGTATGCCCTGTGGTTGCAGGTGTCCTGTTTGTGGCTAGGAAGCCTACTACCAGACGCATTTATTCCCTGAAATGCAAGGGCGTGACTCTGTGGTCTGCTTCCTGGAATATGGGCCCTTTCACATGTCCTGTGAATTTTGTGCTGAAATACTTGCTTTCTCTATCTAACTCATGCCTGCAGTATTCCTCTGTTAAGGTGAATTTGGCTCCTATATCAGCTTTCCGTGCCCTTATTGATTGTCGTTTGGTTGCCCAGTTAAGTGGTGTTCTGTCCTTTTCTGCGAGGAGTCCTTCATATGAAACCTTTTATCAATAATCCAACCCCGCCTTGGGACTTGCTGCTTGAGAAACTAAAGTTGGCTTCTTTTGAACCTGCCGCAAGTTGTGGCTTAAGTTTCCTGTAATGGAAACTATTTTAAGCCACTATGCCTTCAGCTCGGAGGATTTCCGAGCTTCAGGCTCTGATGTTTGAGCCTCCTTATTTGATTTTTCACAAAGACTGTCTATTTTCGTATGAATCCTGAGATCCTACTTTGAGAGGGCTCTTGCAGTAGGCAGTTACATATAGGACTGACGCCGGCAGGCGTCAAGACCCCACGGAAAATTTTTTAGCTAGCAGCCTGTTGTCCAGCCGCAGGCGGGTCAGTGCCAGGTCGGTCCTTTGCCTCCTCGAGCTTATGGCGGCTGCAATCCCAACATTCCCTCACGCTGGGCTCCACATGAGGATCTCTCAGTGGATGCTTCGGTCTCAGTGGGATCAGTTGGTGGACGACCTGGACCAGCTTGTCCCTAGTCTCCTCTCCCATGGTTCGGGACTTGCAGTGGGTGGTGGATGGTTCTAGAGAACCTTTCTCGGGGAGTTCCCTTCTGTCTTTCTCCCTCCTCCCAGACTCTGACCACAGACGCCTCGAGCGAAGGTTGGGGAGCCCATCTCGGACCTCACAAGACCCAGGGCTCCTGGTCCAAACTTGAGAAAATGCTTCACATCAATGTGCTCGAGCTTCGGGCAGTGCTTTATGCTCTTCAAGCTGTGCTTCTGCACCTTCCTCCCGGCCACTTGTCTGTACAGACGGACAGTATGTGTGTGGTATGGTACATCAACAAACAGGGAGGGACTCATTCCTACCCTCTTTGCAGGGAAGCGATACGAGTTTGGGATTGGGAAGTTCAGCACAACCTCCACCTCACGGCAATTCACGTCCCGGGGGTCGAGAACACCTTGGCAGACAAACTCAGACGCTCGTCTGCTCAAGCTCACAAGTGGGAACTGGATCAAGGGGTCTTAGACGATATCTTCCTGCGTTGGGGAACACCACAGGTGGACCTGTTCGCCTCACCTCTAAACGCAAAGCTTCCTGACTTCTGCTCGCTTGCTCCTGAGCGCGGCATTTTTTTTGGTGAGACGCTTTGTCTCTAGATTGGAAGGACAGATTCGTCTATGCTATCCGGGTTCCTGCCCCTCCTTGGGATTTGAATTTCATCCTCGAGAAGCTTACTCTGCCTCCTTTCGAACCGGTAGCCTCAGCAGACATGAAGTTCCTCTCATGGAAGAGACTCTTCCTAGTGGCCATTACTTCTGCTCGACAGATTTCCGAGCTCCAGGCCCTGATGTGTAAAATCCCGTATTTGATTTTTCACAAGGAACATTTGGCTCTGAGCACCAACCCTAAGTTTCTCCCCGAGGCGGTAGCAGAATCTACATTGAATCAGTCCATAAAGTTACCTGCTTTCTTTACGCAACACTCCAATCAAGGGAAGTATCTCTTACACATGCTGGACGTTCACCAGATTCTGAGATACTACACTAACAGAACAAAAGATCTCAGAAAGACTGATCAACTGTTTGTCTCTCTTGCCCACAAAAGAGAAGGCAATGCTGTTTCTAAGCTATGCCTGTCCAAAAGGTTGGCTCATTGCATCACTTTCTGTTATGACAAGTACAACAAGACCCTTCCAGGTCAAGTGAGAGGCCACTCCACCAGAGGAGTCACCTCAGCGGCTTGTTTCAAGAATGTGTCAGCAGCGGACATCCATGCTGCCGCCACTTGGACTTCTGTCCATACCTTTACAAAACATTACAGTTTGGATATTGCCTCTCGCCGTAGAGCAGGCTTCGGGCTTGCTGTTCTGTGAGGTCTCCTTTCCTAAGGCCTTCACAGCTAGAGGATCTACTTTGAGTAGCTTTCCTCCTCCCGTTTGCTTCTTCTTGTTCCAGACTGCTTGGGACTCAGTCCTATATGTAATTACCTACAAGAGCCTCTCGGTAAGATGGTACAGTTATGTAAAGAACTTACGTAACAGTGAATCTTCGAGGCTCTTGCAATGAAATATATCTGCCCTCCATCCCCTAAGCCTTTTTAGCTCCTTTTTCCAGGTTGGGAAATATCCGCTTCTCTCATCTCGCCCTTTTGGGCCTTTGGCGGGAAAGAACTGGAAGGCAGGCGTGGGGGACCACCCCTTTATACTGATGTCATATAACGTCGGTCACCTGACGTGGGGGCGGTCCCCCGCCAGAGACTGCTAGCTAGAAATTTTTCTGTGGGGTCCTAATGCCTGCCGGCGTCAGTCCTATATGTAATTACCTACCGCAAGAACCTGTCTCGGAGATCTACTGTTACGGTAAGTTCTTGCGAAACTGTACTTTTCCACCAAAGGAGTTATCCGAATTTACACTGAACCAAACATTGTAACTTTCTGTTTATTATCCTGATCATGCCAACCAGGGTGAGGCGCTGCTCCATACTTTAGGTGTACATAGAAGACTGAGATACTATGTTAATCACACCAAGGACTGCAGAAAGTCCTCTCAACTTTTTGTTTCATACGCCCCAGCAAAGAGAAGGCTCCCTTGTGTCTGAACAATGGCTGTATTATGTTTTGTTGTAGGAATGGTAAGGAACTTTTTGGTGCTGTCTATAGACTCTCCATAAGCAGTATAACCACTTCGGTTGCTTGTTTTAAGAATGTTCCTGCTGCTGACATATATGCTTCAGCCACATGGAGCACTGTACATACGTTCACGAAACTTTACAATCTGGACATAGTCTCTCGTAGACATGCTGGTTTTGGTCTTGCTGTATTGCAAGGTCTTCTGTCCTGATCACATATCGGACTGTACCTTCTTCCCAGTTTACTCTTTACTGCTTGGAAGTCATTCTGAAGGTGTATCTAATGGAGGACATATCCTCATTGAAGATAGAACAGTTACGTAAGCACTTACAATAGCAGTAGATCTTCGAGAGAATTTCCTCCGTTAAGCCATGCCATGCCCTTTCTTCTTCACTTTTTTAGTATCCTGAGGGTAATATTGGATGCTGTGCCTAAAGTTAATCTATGCATCCTGTTTCCAGTCCCATGCCTCTCCTACTTGTCTGGTTACTGGTATTATCTCCTGGTTCCTCAAAGTTAGAGGCCCTCCATGGCTAATCTCCAGCAGGGAACAAAGGAGTGATGATTCAGCCCATATTATGTATGTGGGTGGCCCTGGCTAGCAAAATGTTTTCATGTGGTCCTGATGCTGACAGCTTACACTTCCAAATGTGTGGCCTATTAGAGGAGAATCTCTCAAATATCTACTGTTAGGTAAGTTCTTGTATGGCTGTTCTTTTTACTACTGGTACTCCTTCTACAGTCACACTAAACCGTCCAATCTTCCTGACTGCTAGCCCTCAATAGTTACCTGTTAGCATGACCTCACATTCCTGCAGTTCCTGTAAAGAAGATATGAGGCATGGAGAGTGAGGGTACAAAATGGAGGAGAGTATCTGACACGCTAGCCAGTGGACTTTGTGCATGCCTGATTGTAACTGCTCGAATGCCCACCATATTACCAACCTGGGTGTCCTACCCAACGCCTTAAGCGACCACTCCCCAATCATCTTCAGCTGGTCCGGTCAGCTACCTAAACCACCACCAAATATCACCTTTCGTTGTCGACTACACCCAGGAGGCATAGCCAAACTCAAACAATATCTAATTAACTGGGACTGGTCCCCCATTTCCCAAGCCCAGCACATAGATGATGCATTGCATTACTTCACCACCTTTAATACCACCTGTGATGCTTTTGCACCGACCATCAACGTGACCACTAAGAAATGTGCTCCCTGGATCACCCCAGAACTCCTACAACAGTTCAAAATGCGTGACAACCTCTGGCATCATGCCACTGCCTCCGGTTTGCTAAGCAATAGGCAGGCCTATAATGCTGCCGCAATTAGTGTACCTGGACAATCCGAAAGGCCAAGGCGGAGCACTACAAACCGCCCTAGCCACCTCCAGGATAAGCACAAGAAAGTTCTGAAATAACACCAAAGAGCCTATTGGTAAGTCCCTCTCTCCCCCCCGCCCCCAGCAACTTGGTGTTAATGGTACTACCACCACAGACACACTTCACATAGCTAACTGCCTCAACTCCACCTTCTCAGACCTCAGCTCAGTCCTCCCTAGCAGCTGTTTTGATCCAATTCAGCCTACCCCACCGCCTGAGCTCCTCCACCCCCCCTTCAAACTCAGTCATTACCCCTACAGAAGCAAAAGCCTACCTGTCCAAAGCCCTCTGGAGCTCCAGTTACTGCAAAGACACCTTCGACATGCATATCCTATACCTTGCGCTAGACTCCGTTATCTCCCCACTGACGGACCTTCTAAATCTGTCCCTGCACCTGGGCCAGTTTCCAACCTCATGGAAAATGGCAGTGATAACACCAGTATTGAAATGTGGCGACAGCTCCCTCCCAAACAACTACCAGCCCATCTCGATTTTCCCCCCACTTTCTAAAGCCCTTGAAAAGATCATGGCCAATCAGCTCACTGACTACCTCCTCACACACAACCTCTTATGTAGGGAGCAGCATGGTTTCAGAGCTGGTCATAGCACTACGACCGCCTTCACAGAATTCGATAACTCCCTGCACTCCACGCGTGACAAGGGGCACCTGGCAGGGGCCGTGTTTATAGACCTCTCAAAGGCCTTTGACACAGTTTCTTATCCCCTCCTTCTTAATACATTACAACAAATTAGGGTCTCTCATTGTCCAGTCTCAAGGTTTTCCAGCTGTCTTTCATCTAGAACCCAATGTGTTAAAATTAATAATACTATATCTACTATGCTGCCTGCTTGCTTAGGAGTTCCACAGGGATCTATCCTGGGTCCCCTGCTATTCAGCATCTACCTCAACGCCCTTCCTAAATCCTACCCCAGCAACCTTCTCCTCTATGCAGATGTAACCCCCCTGCAAATGGGGGTTCCCAAAAGACTTCCAGGAGCTTGCTTGAATGCTCCAAGCCTGAATGGTGTTTGGCGTTTAAGCCATTTATCAGTGAGTGTTTTTAGAACCTCTGGTACTGTCTCTTTAAGAGCTGTCTGCTTGCAGACATAATTAGTTTGTATGGGGGGGGACTGTGTGCTTCTCTGAGTACCACTCGAGCTGCTGCCAATTCACTTCATTTTTGCAGTCACTAGGAGTGCAAAGGGAACCTATCTGAAAGATGTAACTGTTTGCCAGAAATTATTTAGAGTAATAATGAAATTACAGTTTGTCTAACCTGCTTTCTTTTGCAGTCAGAACAGTGTCTGCCTAGTTCCCCATTCTGGTTTTGAACTGCTGAACTGGACCAATCAGTGTGGGGTAAGCTAGCTCTAAAATGGTGCCTTGGACGAATCAGAACTTGGACTCATAATCTGAGCCAGCCACAAGAGGATTGTATGGGCAGTGACTCTGGGAGATGTAGTTTAGACTTCAGTGCCTTTTGGACCAACAGCAGCAGTCTATTGTGGTGACAGCCAATCCAGTCAAGAACTGGGAGGAACTCAAAGGAAGTGCCGGTTTTGTCTGTTGGAGTTTCAGTTGAGCTTTGGCAGTGAAGAAGGAAGGAGCCTGTGCTTTTCAGTGTGCAGTTTTAGTCAAAAAGCGTGTGTAAGGCCCAGAGTTCCGGTCTGCAGCTTGTGTAACAGCTTGTTAGGACTGAATCCGTCCTGTGAAAAGAATCAAAGGATCTCTGAAGAGTAGAAACCAGGCTCACCCTGTAGAAGACTGGAGGAATTGCTGAAAATTGCACTCGGTCTGTCAGGAACTGAATCTGCTGTGTGTTCTCCGGGTATTGTGCAGTAATGCGATCGGGATACAGATGCAGCCTGCCTGGTATAGTGCTTTCTTTTATATGGATGTGTGAAGAGGTTTGTGTACCTCAAGTGAGCCCTGCTGACATTGAAGGACCCTTATCTTATTTGGAGGTCGTGAGTACTAATTCAGGGTCGCTCCCTGTTGAATTGCCACATTAAATCCAAATGGAATTACTGTACTACTGACTGTTTAATTCTCCTTTTCTCTGTGTGAAAGGGCCCTACCAGCTGCCACGGTTTGGACTAGCCACTAGGGCTTGGGTACCCAGGGACAGTAACTGATAGGGATAGGCCTGTGCGAGCCATAGGTAGATTATTAGGTGATAAGCTAATTAACCTGATTTCCCCCTGTCCTTGTTATATCCCCTAAATAAATCAGAGCTGCTTGTTTCAGCAAAGTTATACTGCCTGAGGTATTTGTCTATGTTAAAGTACTGTACTGTGATTGTTGCACTGTATCTCATTTCACAGGAGGTCCCAGTGCGGAACCAGACCTGGGGTAAGTGTATACTGTGAAGGTAATTCTGATATATTGTGTGGGCCACTAGTGGGAAGAAAGGGGGTTGCAGTGTCCCAGAGGGCTGTGACCAAGTTAGTTTAACTATTGCAAACCCTGACCTCTGGGTGGAGGCACCCGCCATTGGATCCAGGCCCCTCAACCTGTTAGTGGCAAATCAGGCAGGGGTAGTAGCCCCTGGGATAGCGCCATCTAGGGGTTACACAGACAACGCTGTTCTTTATGCCGTACATACTGATCCTCGTGTCTCTCCAGCGTACCTTACAAAACTCCATCTCTCAGATTGAACTCTGGTTTGCTGAACACAGATTGGTGGTCAACATTAAAAAAAACTAAGACGATGCTGTACACCCACCGCTAAAACAAACTGAAGAATTTCCCCATGTAAATACTCTGTCTCCCTCATCCTCTGGAACAGGTCCAAAAGTTGAAGTATCTAGGTATTACATTTGCCTCTTCCCTCTCATTCCACAAACATATAAAAATCCTCACCTCCACCACCAACACCCACATTGGTCTCCTTTACAGATATAAAGACTGCCTGCCACCTGAAGCACTTCACCTAGCCATTACTTCCCTTTACCTCCCCAGTCTTATCACTGGCGGACTATGGCTTCACAATCTATGCTGCCGCTGACCCTATGGCGCTTCTTCAAATACAAGTAGTCATCAGTAAGGCCTGACGGCTCCTCTCTGGTGCCGACAGAAATACACATACCTGCACCCTGTATGCGCTCACCAATATCCTCTCCCATGAGGAAAGTCTATTATACCAGACCTGTCTCTTCACCAAAAAAATCCACCTGGGTTTAACCCCAATAGGTGTCATGGCTTCTCTTCAGGCAGACATCATCTCAGTGTCCACACGGGCTGCCCCAAAAACTATCTGGAAGGTGCCTAGGGTCAGGACCACCCTGGCCCAGCGATCCTTCCCCCTTAGAGCTCCATCCTGGTACAGTGCCCTCCCTCCAGCTGTCATATCAGTCACCAATCTAGGACCTTTTAAAGCTGCCATAAGGGCTCATATCTTCACCTCTTGTCAATGCTAGTGTAACCGGTAACCTGTGGATCCTGCACCACGCCGCTAGGCCATGCACCCGTCCTTGGCCAGGAAGTGGAGAGCCCTCACTATTTCTAGCCTACAGGCTCCTCACCCCCCTCGGTTACCATATAGTTGCACTGAACTATGAATGCATTGTATTATGTATAAGACAAGGCCTCCGTGAGGCAGCTTACTACCAACTCGTATCATACATTGCTTTAGCTATCTATTGTATAGGTCTTAACCGCTCATTAGGTAAATATATCGATAGCTCTGCCTTGTTTGAGCTACCAAATGTATAGGCATTAACATGTGCTCATTGTACTTATACGCTGTATGATTACCCACCCACATTTATTCTGTGTATGTACTATATGCATGTCTGTTTCATTCTGACGTGGAGCCTTTGGAAAAGAGTCTGTGACTCAAAGGGTTGTAATTCCGATTTCCTAAATAAAATGTGACAGTAGAAGGAATACCAGTAGTAAATGAAGATATACAGGCAGATATCTTCTCTTTTTCTTTGTATTGTCTTTAATTTCTCTTTATCTTTATATTTGAAAGCACTTTTGGCACTGAGGAGAGGCATCTTAAATAATTGATAAAAGTATTTTCCAGAGCACATAAATAAAAGACAAAAAAATAGACTGTGTGATTAGTTTGGACATCCAGCAGATAAAGGGTAGCCACATACACAGCGTGACCAGGGAATGAGTAGGACCTTCTCTGATACTGTGGTGCTGGGGACAGCTTTTCTTTGTGGAAATTAATGGTGCTTTTATCTTTACACGACTGAAACTGATTTGCTTTTAAACTTTCTTTCAGGGCATCAGGCAGTAATGTGGACAGCCTCCTTCGCCTGCGTGGGCGACTCCTCCTTGACCACGAAGCCCTTTCCTGCCTATTGGTCCTCCTGTTTGTTGATGAGCCGAAGCTGAACACCAGCCGTTTGCATCGAGTTCTGCGCAATCTGTGCTATCACACACAGACTCGCCACTGGGTGATCCGTAGCTTGTTGTCCATTTTGCAGCGCAGCAGTGAAAGTGAGCTCTGCATCGAGACCCCCAAACCTGGAACTGTTGAAGAGAAAGGAAAGAAGTCCACCAAATGGTGCTCCACAGCGGGCCCTGAAAAACGGCCCTTGGACCTTCTGCACAAGCTGGAGTCCAGGAGCTTTAGCCAACTTTCCTGGCTCTCGGTCTCCATGGACGCTGCACTTGGGTGTAGGACTAACATCTTTCAGATCCAAAGGTCAAGTGGGCGAAAACACACAGAGAAGCACCCGAGCTGTGGGTCTACAGTTCACATCCACCCACAGGCTGCCCCTGTGGTATGCAGACATGTTTTGGATACCCTCATTCAGCTGGCCAAGGTAAAGTGTACCAGGAGAAAGAAGCTGCTCAAGAACCTAAGGGAATAGAGTAGGAAAGGCTGATAATGATTTACCGGAGCATTGTTTGGGGCTTAGCCTACAGCTAAAGCTGAAGGAAAGTTTCAGGAGCCTGACATGTCTTTCACTTGGCCTCTGGCGCTAACCTTTCTACACATTTTAGTTATTTATCATGATTTGTATTTGGGAGCTCTTGTGATGACTGCCATACTTCTCAAGCACATCTCACAAATCGGGGACAGTAGAGAGGTATGGGTAGAGCAGCACACTGGAGGTCCTTATCTCTGCTCTTTGCATGTACTACAGCAGTTTAGAAGCAACGGATAGTAATAACGGTCACAAACCCATTCAGCAGGTCAGCCCTCTACTCCCAAAGTGCCAGCCTCCGAGCGCAGTCTTGTGAACAGTTAACAGAACCAGGGTAACCCTCCTGTCTGTTTTATGGGTTCGGATCAACCTTTGGTCTCAGTTCTGGAGGGATTCAAACTATGAACCTCTTGCTAGCGTACCCAGTGCACAAGGTCAGATAAATCTGTCTTCCGGGGGCAGATATCTTTGCCTACGAGCACCTAACCAGGTATACAGAAATGAACCCTTAAAAACTTTAATAAAGACCTCAGATTAAAATACTTACCTTTTTCCAGTTTGGTATCACCATTCAAGCTTATGTACCGTGTCTGCTTTAACCATATATACTCCCCTTGTAGAAGAAAAAAAATCAGAGGCAGACCAAGTAGGCTCTAAAAGTAGTTTTACTAAAATAGCTAAAAAATATGTAAAACATAAAATACAGAACCATATATCACAAGAACCTACAAATCTTTTAAAAGAACAAGGTTTTAACAGTGCAATTCCTACTGCAGTACTTAGATTTTGTCTCTATCTCTCTCTCTAAATACCTGCTTAAAGTGCTCAAAGATGTTTCTTTGTCAGAGTGTAGATAAAAAATGTCTCTGAAGGAAAAACAGAATATTGTTTAAAAAAAAAACTGTATTGGCCAACCCCTTTGTGTGAGGTCACCTAGCTCCTCCTCTGTCAGAATATATAATATATATATATATATATATATATATATATATATATACACACACATACAAAAATAGGATGTCTTTTCAAAGTATTAAATTCTGTAATCCTCAGCACAACTCATTTTCTTCAAATTATTTTCTTTGATCTGATGATCAGCTTCCCCCTTTCCAGGTCGTCGAAGCATCTTTTATGACTTAGCAGTAAAACGTCACAACCTGCTCTTCTTCCGCTAAGCATTATAAAAGTTTGTGATCTATCTTGGCAGTTAGATATTTTCTAGCCTGTAATTAGCTTCTGGTCTTCCAGGTAACACCTTGTATCTAAAACCTGTGTGTGTGATCTCACATACTGTTTCAGCATTTCTCATGAGAGACCGTCCATAGCCCATTTTTATACTACAAAAAATGATAGTGATCAGAACCAGTTGTCCAAGTGTCACAATTACCATCTTTGGTGCTGGTTTGAGCTTCTTTAATGCTCATAGAGAGTGAAGCTGGTGTATAGGGTGTTTCTATCTTGGGAACAGCTTTTCTCTCCAGAACCGTTCTGAAGATGAGCATTAAATTAAATTCCTAAAAGCATTAGTCTCAAAAGGCCAGAGGGGATAGAATGCTGGACAGCAGGCTAATAGGATCATTATTTGTTTATTAGTATTTACTTGTTAGATATTTGTTTATCTTGCTAATTAAAGTTTCAGCTGGAACTTTCTGATCTTCCAGGAATGAAACTTCACCATTGATTCACAGTAATGGGTCTGTGCTGGAGCCACTAGGACCCCACGGGAGCCAGAACTTTTCAGGAGGGATAGTGCCGAGGCAGGCTGTGTGCATGCACAGCACCGTGAGAGTGGCTCGCAGCGCCAGGCTTACTTCGGCACCGGCCCTCAACTACCTAAGTTCCTTTTTTCCCCAGCCGTCGAGTTTACTTGTGATGACGACGCTTGCCCATCGACAGTCAGGTAGAACTCAAGCATCTGTAATGAGCTGCATTGAGTTCTTCAGTTTTGGTTTTAAAGCTAGAGTTTATTTTTGTGTCAGTTTAGTACTTTTATGTAAATATTTGTCAATTTTCTCTCAGCCCTACCAAGTCCACATTCAACAGCTGTGCAGGATAACGGTAGGGAGCCTTTCAGGCAGGCTGCTCCAGCAGCGGGGCCGTGTCTGGTCCACTTTCTTGTTGCGGAAGGGGTCTGACCAGGGGCGGTCCTGTGCTCAGTAGGAAGGACAGTCCTCCGAAGCACAAACAGGTGGGCCCGTTCCCGATTCCGATCGGGTTCTTGGTGCTGCTCGGCCTCGAGTTCTTCCTCTTCCATTTAGAAGGGGAAAAAACAATACCACTCAAGGTCACCTCAAGGAGGTCTGCTGTGAGACCCTCTGTCTCCTCTGGCCCTGTGCCCTTGTCGGCACCGTCTGCGTCGCCAGGGGCCTCTGGTACTGGGGTGTTGAGCTCTCAAGCCCAGATTCCCCCTCTGTCCTTAAGTGGGGACTACAGTGAACAGTTCTCCCCTGTGCAGCTCTGACTTCGAGCAGTAGGTGCAGAGTCCGGCTTGGACGTCTGTGCTTGCAGATCCAGTCCATGGCCTTTCAGGGTTAGTGGCACTAGACTCTCAGACAAGGGCCCTCAAACCATGTAGAGCATTTGGCTCCAGCAACAGCCTTCTGCCCTTGCTGGTGACTGCGTAATACCGACTCCTGTCCCACTGGCCACACCCCTACCTTGTGTCATTTGGTGGGACCAGCTGAGTACCATTTCTGGCACTTAGGTGCTGGCTGGGCCACTGGTGCTGGGTCTAGTTGAGGCGTCGGTGCTGAGTTTGAGTCTTCCAAGGCTTGACCCGGTGCTGCTTCTAGTACTGGTCCTGGCACCGGGTGAACACCACGTCAGCGTCATGCTAGCATTGCTGGGATCTCTTAGTGCCGGATTCAGCCCTTTCTAGACCTTGGGGTCTGGTCAGGCACTGGTTCCAGTGCTGGTTCTGGCAACGGGTTGTTTGTCGACACCGGGTCGGCTCTGCACATTCCCAGCACCAGGGGTCTCCTGGCTCCAGCTCAGTTAGTTTCCAGGCGCCACCTATGGCAGTGCTGGTGTCTGTGTCGTGCCGACACCAGGTCGGTGCCGGGGATCTCATGGCACCACATTCAGTCCATTCCTGGTGCCGGGTCTGGCACTTTGTCCCGCGTTGTGACCGGTGCCCTGTCTGGCACCCAGTTGGCGCTGGAGATTTCTCGGCTTACAGGCCCTTCCCTACATCCCTGACCCCCATCTCATCGTTTCTGGGGGCGACGATGATGACTTCTTAGCCTGGACTCTTTGGACCCAGGTCCTGCTGCGGTGCCTCTGGACATGCTTCTTGCAGTTTGGTAGCTCCAAGGACATATTTTCCTTTGTGTTTATTACCTTTAGAGCTCGCTTAGTCTTTGGCACATATTTTATAAACAAAAATTTAACAACAACAGTTTTGCTGACAGCCATATACAGAATTTAGTCCAAGTAGTCACGAGTCCTATTTATTTCTCCAGGGTTGGTTAGCTCCCTGATTAGGCAGGATTCAAGGCCCTGCCCTTTGCACTCTCCTCAACGCCCCAGGTCTTTGCAAAGGACCTTGCACTAATCGCAGTGCACCTGAGAAAATTGGAACTCCAGGCTGGACATTAGACTGATAGCCAGTTCGCCCAACCATTAAAGTGGAAGAAGTAGTAACCACGGCCTCTCAGTCCTCTCCCTCCTTTGGAGTTCTTCTGAATCTAGAAATCTCAGCTTCGACCACTCGCAGCAGCTGCTGTTTATAGGAGCGCTCTCAGTTATGATCAGGATCTAACTTTCGCTCCAGAGAGCAGAATGCAGGTGATCCTGCAGATACCATGCTACATTATGGAGAGCAAATCTGTTTCAGCCAGCTCCATGCAACCGCATGCTAGGTCTGATAGCAGGTGATCAAGCCCCTTGTTCTCTCTCTCACATGACGGTCAGTGGAGGACAGTTTCCTCCAGGGTTTCCCCTCTCTCAGCCAAAGCCTTGGGTCACTATCACTATGGATGCCTCCCAGTTGGCGTGGGTAGCCCACTGTCAGGGCTCCAAACACAAGGTGTCTGGATCCTGTCTGAGCCTCATCTTCACATCAGTGTGTTGGCGGTGCGCTCTGTTTTCATATGGCCTGTGAGTACTAGAGGATTTTGTCAGCTACAAAACAGTCCTCTTCCAGACAGACAACAGTCTGTAATGTATTACATGATCAAATAGCGGAGAGCACACTCTTCCTTGTCTGTAGAGAAGTTGTGAGAGTGTGGGAAGGGTGCCTAAAGCAGAGGATCCTACTCCAGGCCATTTATTTGCCAGGAGTCTAGAAAACACTGGTGGGCGAGCTCAGCCAATCAGAGACCCATCCTCATGAATGACTTTGTGAGATTGCTGTTTGATGAATGGGGGCACCCCTGATGTGGACCCTTTTGCATCCCCTCTGAATGCTGAACTGCCTGTGTTCTGCTCCAGAAGGCCAGGACGTGGCATTTTCTGTCAGGATGCATTTAGACTGCAATGGCAAAATCTTTTCCTGTATGCATTCCCTCTAGTCCAGAGTGTATTGCTCAAGCTGGAGGCACACGGGGGCAAGATCATTCTGATAGCACCCTGCTGACCTCGACAGATATGGTTTCCTTGGTTGAACAGACTATCAGTCGACAAACTGTATTCTTCCACTCAGTCTGGAAGTATTGACTCGGGGTCTCTTAGTCCATCCCAACCTGCTAAGGTTGATCCTGGACAACTCTGTTAAATCTGAGCTCATGGGGGCTGCTGCAGAAGGACGGGACTGCCTGAAGCACATCAGAGCTTTCTGAAGTGATATTATTTACCAGGACTGCCTAAAGCTCATCTGAGCTTCTTGGCCCCCATCCTCGCCTCCTCCAGTTATTAAATACTCCAGCCAAAGCTCCTCCCAGAGGGGTCCTACTCAGTAGCTGGCACTAGGGGGTGGAGAAAACTCATTCTGAGATGTCTGCTATATAAAGGCTCAGTCTATATGCTGTGCAGCAGGATGAAGCTGTTTAGAAGCTAAAAGCCTGTGACCTCAAAGGACATACTGAACGTAGCAGAAGGCACATACTGAATATAAATTTAGGCTGAACTTGTTTAGACGCTGAAAATGCTGTCTCCAGTGGCACATTTGGATTGTTGTGGTATAGGGTTAAACTGATTAGATGGATAATCTTAAAAGACATTGGTGGCAACTAAACAGATGTGTAAGATTATATTTTCATTGATTGCTGTTAAGGTGTTAATGAGGTAAAGACACTGTCTCAAAGGCTTCAACTATGCAGCTGAAACAGAGAGAGAGAAAGCAGCCTGAGCTTCCTTAAATCAAGGTGGCTATTTTCTAGACTACACTGAACTGAATTATTTATTTTTGGACCTGTGTAAGTAACTAGTATTGATTCTGTTTTTGGGGTTGACTTATCGTAGTTTTAACTTTAATTTGCCAGGGAGGAACTGTAGCTGGGATATAATCGCAGTCATTTGTGACTAGACCTGTTAACTTAACCTCTGTGAAATAGGTGTCTGAAAGGAAGGAAGACTGTCCCCGGGGTGGAGGGTCAGAGTTGCAGTTGATTGTTTCTGGAGCGGCATGAGGTTTTATTCCTTGCTACCTCCCCAAAATACACATAACTTCCTTTATAGCAGGGGCTCTGGCATCACTTCCAAAACTGCTAACATACACCTGTTCATATCCTTAAAAGGCACAGCACACTGAATAGGGGATAGAGACACTCATAAGCTGCACACACTAAAACAAGAACAAAAAAAAAAAGTAAAGCATCTGTAACAGGAATGGACACAGACATGTGGGGAGTGATGCAATGTACTGGCTGTGGAGCAGCAGTCTTCTGGGAGACATTCTGGAAACTGCATTGCTGCCCTATTTGCAGGCACCCCTCTCTGGTCTGAGGGAGGAGATTGCTCATCTCCATGCTGACCTGGCAGTTATTCAGGAAACCTGCTCCCCAACCCAGGCCACTGCCACTACCTCAGAGGTTGCCAAGAAAGAGGAGTGGTTGGATCACAGTGGACTCAGGGAGGGTAAGGGTGGTGGAACAGAGGTGCATCCCTCCAGTTGTGCCTCTCCACAATTCATTCACCACTCTGGCGAAACATGGTTCCTCTATGGAGGCACCCGCAGTGGAGACCAAGGAGGATGCTGGGAACCTCCACAATGGAGACCCACAGGAGAGTGGCACAGGACCCCACAGGGGAATGAAACAACTCCTGGTGGGGGACTCGGTTGTTAGGGGGCTAGAATTGGGGAGGGCGGGGAAAGGAAAGTAAGGTGCCTGCCCGGCACCATGGCTTGGAGGAACAGGAAACGAATCCTCATGATCGTGGGAGCAGCTGCAAGGGGGAGTGAGCTGGATGTCATCCACTTAGGGACAAATGACCTGGCTGAGAATGGGATCAGAGCAGTGCAACAGGAGCTTGTGGAGTTGGAGCGGGGCCTTAGACAGGTAGCACACACGGTAACTTTCTTGGAAGTGCTACCTGTCTATGGTATGGATGAGGCTAGGGTACTCTGCACCATGGGATTCAATAACTGGTTGAAAAACTGGTGCAGAACTCGGGGATTTGGCTTCATTGGGGACTGGGGCTCCACCTGGGGGGATGCAGGCCTATACAGGCATGATGGTTTGCATCTATCCAGGAGGGGAACCAGGATCCTAGATGATAGGTTTAAATGCTTCATTGGCAAGCATTTAAACTAGCCTAGGGGGGAGGCACTGAAAAGGAGAAGGGAAATCCTAGCTCCCCCAAAAAAAATGAGGGTAGTTAGTGAGGTAAACACCAAGATAGAGCAGTCGATAGGGATAAGGGCAGGGGTAAATGGTGAAAAAGACAAAGGCAGTAAGGACAGGGATGGGGCAAAAAGAAATAAAGCCATTAAAAAATGGAGGGTAATGAGTACCAATGCCCGTAGTCTAGGTAAAAAGCTCCCCGAAATGGTGGCCTTGATGGAAAAGGGATGCCTGGATATCGTGGCAGTTACAGAAACATGGTACACGGAGAACCATGACTGGGATTTCAACATACCCGGGTATACAATCTACAGGAGGGACAGGGAGGGAAGAAGAGGAGGAGGAGTAGCAGCTCTCTATGTAAGGGAAGGGATCAAAGCAACAGAACTAAAGGGTAAACAGGGAGGAGAGGAGGCACTGTGGGTCACCCTGGAGACTGGAAATGGCTCCACAATCTGCACATGGGGTTGTATACAGACCCCTGTCCGGGGGGAGGGGATGGACAAGGAAATGATAGAAGGCATCCTTGGGATGGCAGAGGAAAGGGGAGATATTGCTGATGAGGACCTGAATATGCCAGATATTAACTGTAGCACTTTTGCTGCAGTTACATCCAAGAGCATGGCCATTCTCAATGCTCTACAGGGGGCATGCCTTAGACAGCTAGTTTTGGAACCCACTCGGGAAGGAGCAATCTTAGACCTGGTACTCTCAAATGGGGACCAAGAGAGGATCTCTGATCTTGAAGTGGGTAGCCATCTGGGAACAAGCGACCACCAAACAGTGTGGTTCACAATAATCTTAGCTGTAGAGTCAAGCCACACAAAAGTGAAGGTACTGGACTTTAGGAGGGCTGATTTTGTCAAAATGGGAGAGTGCCTCAGAAAAGCACTAGCAAACGGGCAAGAAGGTGGGGTGGAGCAACAATGGGGGAATATCAAAACTGCCATCACAGAGGCAACAAGCCTTTGTGTAAAGCAAATAAATCAAAATGAAAGAAAAAAACACTGTGGTTCTCAAAAGAAGTGGTGGGGAAGGTAAGGGAGAAAAATATAGCATTCATGAAGTATAAGGAAACACAGAAGAAGCAGGACAGAGAACTGTACCAGTTAAAGCAGAAGGAAGTGGGGAAGGCAGTCAGAATAGCAAAGGCCCAAAACCAAGGAAAAGATAGCCAACTCAATTAAGAAGGGGAGATGAAACCCTTTATAGGTACAGTAGTAAGCAAAGAAAGACGAAGGCAGGGATACTGAGCCTGAATAAAGAGGAAGGTGGTTGGGCAGACAGCAACAGTGAAAAAGCAGGGATACTGAACGAATACTTCTGCTCAGTATTCACAATACCTCAAGGGAATCAACAAAGTCCAAGAGGGTAGCATCTTTCAGAAAGAGATGTGCAAGAGGGCCCAATTTGAAGATAGAGGGTGGACGGCTCAGAGGTAATGTGAGGAAGTATTTCTTCACAGAGAGGGTTGTAGATGCATGGAACAGCCTTCCTGAGGAGGTCATAGAGTCAAAAACAGTGGGGGAATTGAAGAATGCATGGGACAGACATAAGGCAATTCTAGTGGGGGGGGGGGGGAGAGGAGGAAGTAGGGTGTTGGTTAACTAGGATCTGCAGCTTATCCGTTAAGTAGGGACATGGGCAGACTAGGTGGGCCACGTGGTCCGTATCTGCCGTCAAATTCTATGTTTCTAGCCCTGCTACAGGTTGGTACTCGCAATCAATGGTAATTCAGCAGTGTGCATACAGGCAGGATTTGCCTTTTGTGCCAGGGAAGCTATCTTGGTGTCAATTATCGACTGCCTAGTACCTAACAAACTTGAGTGTAATTAATGGACCTGTTGTCCCCTAAGGTCTAGCAGCTGCTCCAAACCCCCAAACAATCTGGGAGGCACTGCTTTCCCCTGCGGCCCCGTCCATAATTGAGATCTTTGGAATATCTGCAAACTAACATGGGTAATTCAATTATACCCTAATCAGAGACTCTGAAAGTGGGCATAGGTAACACAAAAGCACCCTACCGGAAGCTGGTAACTTAAACCCTGATGCACAGCAGACCCGGAAGCTCCTTTGCCTTTGCTCACAAGTCAGGTCTCTATAGGTATATGGCCACCAGGAGCATAATTCTAGTTCTCCTGTACAGACTTGCTCTCCAGTGGGTCGACCACTTCCTGGGCAAGGAGGGTAGATATGATCCCCTCCGGTTGCCTCTAGCCACCCACATCTTGATATACAGTACCCTCCTGCAACGACAATTAACTGGTCGCTAATAATTCATGATCCGACTCATAAAGGAGCCTGCTACTTAATGTTTCATGGCTCCAAGGCTAGTGTTGGTAAGACCCTACCCCATATAAGGCTAAAAGTGCTAGGACTGATCTCTTTTCTAATAATTTTCTGTCCCAGAGATATTCAAACCAACCTGTCTTCCCCAAAGCAAACTATTATTGGCTCACCTCATGACCCGAACTGGGTATCTCCCAAGGGCCTAAGAATAGTCCACATGAACGTCTGCAGCCTTCGACTTAAAATACACAAGGTCCAGAACTGAGTAGACTTATATAAGCCGGACATACTCGTGTTAGAAACATAGCTAAAACCAAACATTTTAATGCATGAAATTGACCTTCTGGGCTACTCTGTCTTCAGGGAAGTCAAGAAAGGGGGAGAGGTACTTATCTTCGCAAGGGCTACCCTGTGTGCATCTCTCGTCTCTCTACCCCTCTAGACTGCATAGACAGTGAAGCAGTATTTGTTAAAATAACTCTTGGCAACGTCAAGTCCCTTCTGCTGAGATGCCTATATTAGGCGCCCCCCCCCGTAGCCACCCTGTCTCTAGATGTCATAACAAAGATGTTGGCCGAATATGCCCGTTCTGAAGTAATCCTTTTCAGAGACTTTAAACTCCACTGGGTGTCAGATTCAGAACAAGGCTGCAAGGCATTTCTACTGGACGTGCACTTGACCCAGGTCATCACGGAAACCACAAGGCATAATGCCAAAACAGGCAACCACTCAGTTATTGACTGGGTGTTGGTCTCGAACCCTCGCAATATACAGGTGGCAGGCATTCTCTCTAATGCCTTGAGCAATCACACTCCCATATTCTGCATATGGAAGAATTGATTTCCCAAAATCCCCCTAGGATCTTCACTGCAAGGAACTTCTCTAACTTGTCTGCACATGCTTTTCCTATCTTACCTATCCAGCCTTGATTGGAGCACTGTCCTGCATCTCCCAGCCATTGATGAAGCTCTGAAATTCTTCCAGAATAGCTTCATGTCAGCAGCCAACAAACATGCTCCCCAAAGGAAGCATAAAGTGAAGGGGCAGTGCTATAAATGGCTTACCCCTGAGCTTAAAACCCTTATGAAGCAGCGGGATAAGGCCTGGAATAAATATAAGAAGTCTGGCACGCCCTCAGACTGGGTTGCCTATAGGGCGCTAAGGAACCAAACTAAAAAAGGTGTTATGGTAGCAAAGCGGGAATATGTTAAGAATCTCCAACAGACCGGCTTAACTGACCCTAGGAGTTTCAAACAACATGAAGTCGTGTTGTATTCTGACTATTGCAGTTAGCCCCAGCCTTTAAACTGCCCCAAAGAACAAAGGGTTAACTTTCTACGAAGAGCATAGAATGCTGAGCTCTAGCTTGGTTGAGATCTCTGTCTGGAGCCCTTTGAAATCCAACCGTGAGATTCTTTACTCTGCCTCACTGAACAGTCGCTCCGGAGATTTCTTCTTCAGCTCGGTTCGAAAGTTGGTTAAAGTCTCGGTTAACTTGTCGGTTTTTACCGAATTTATTTCTGCATAGTCGGTTCAATCTCTGTCTGTGGTAACGTGAGTACTAGATAGGTTTTGTTCTGTTTTTCTGTGTGGAAATTGTAAAGTGTTAGATCGGTTCGGCTGAACAGATAATCTGTAGTGATTCCTTGTGCTTTACTTTAGAGTGTGGTTACCGGTCCTTATCGGTTCTAAAAAAAAAAAAAACGTGTTTTGAACAGTTTTTTCCAACACCCGTGACATGGTTAGGAACCAATAAGAGAGTCTTGCCTGGCGGTTGCCATAAAAAGGGTAAGTTTGGTTAGGTTGGCCATGTCTGAGAAACCCAAAGAAAAAAAACCGGCCCACTGGGTTTCAACACTGCAGTGAGTGTGGGGAGGACTTTGCTAAGGCCGACACCCACCACACACACACACACACACACACACACACACACACACCACCTGTGTTTATTGTCTGGGGTTTGAACACCTCAGTACAGACTGCCAAATTTGTAAACATTTTCCTAAATCTACCCTTGAAAAGAGATTAGGTAGACTGAGGGAAAAGAAGGCCGAGAAGTCCGCTGACCTGGATGGCCAGCCCAGTTCTTTTCCGACCAAACCAGAAGGAGTGCCCTCTGACCAGGGCGATACTTCTTCGGGCAAAAGGAGAGCCGATCCTGAGGGGTCAGTTCCTACAAAAAGGAAACGCAAAGAAAAATCGACCAGTTTGGATCCAGAGGTTTATGTTCCGACCGCCGAGAAAATAGCCAGAGCGATTCAAATTGTGGAATCACTTCGCCCGGTTCCGACCGATCCGGCACCTTTTCGCAGGGGTTCAGTTCAGTCGGTTCCCCTAGTTCAAGATTATACCCCTGAAGATTTTTATGAACCAGAGTCTGAGGAGGAGGGGGAGTTTGAAGATGATGGTGAAAGTCTGGATGTGCCTCTGGAATCTGACATCTCC
Source organism: Neoceratodus forsteri (assembly GCA_016271365.2). Classification (NCBI taxonomy): domain Eukaryota; kingdom Metazoa; phylum Chordata; order Ceratodontiformes; family Ceratodontidae; genus Neoceratodus; species Neoceratodus forsteri. The sequence goes on along the minus strand of CM028138.1, from coordinate 347,234,918 downwards.
CCAGACAGACCTTTTGGTGTATCCCCCCTCCTAGGCTTTCTGAGTCCCCTTCCCATTTTCTGTTCTGCAGAAAAGTGGCTGAAACCCTCCAGCTTCCTATGGAGGAGGCAATGGAGTATCAGGAGGAGCCTGATTATTTGGAAATTGATGGACATCCCAGAGTCCAGGAGACTGTCTGTTCCCCTTCACAAATCCTTTGGGAAGCAGACACCAAAAATCCTGAAGTCTCCCAATTCTGTGCTCCCTATTGACAGAAGGATGGACAAGAGGTACACACTATCAGGCTGAGATACAGAGTTTTTATACCAGCAATGCAGCCATGTTGCGGTAGTGCCGGCTGCTGCCTGTGACAAGGCAAACATTCCCTTGGCTTCACACCCCCCAGACAAAGACTCCAGGAAGATTGATGCTATGGCAAAAAAGCAGTACATGGCATCTTCCTTGGGATTCAGGCAGGTGAACTATATGGCCTACACAGCCAGGTACCAGAAGTCCAGGTGGGACACTGTACTGGCACTGGCTAAACAGGCCTCCCCCCCCCAGCTAGCCAAGGAGCTGGAGGAGGTGGCTGCAGATGGGATCGAGGCATCAAAAGTACAGTTTCATGCTGCAGTGGACTCCAATGATGTGTCAGGAGTCATGGCTACATCTGTGGCTCTTCAGAGAATGGCTTGGCTCAGATGTACTAGCCTCTCGCAGGACACCCAGGCTAAGGCCATGGATTTTCCTGTAGTGGGTAAGTCTCTATTTGGGGAGCAGACAGAATTACATGAAGAAAATGGACGAGTACAGGGCCACTTATAGGAGTGCTCAGGCCAAGGAGAGGCAGGCAACTCCTCAATGGCAGCAGTCTAGGGGCAGGCCTTTTCATAGGCCTTTTTTACCAAGCACAGGCCTCTTCTCCCTTTTCACAGAGGGGATTCTTCAGAGGGAGAGGCAGAAGGGGGATGAGCAGGGCTGCATCCACTGCTCAGCCTAAGGCCCCTGCCTAGCAGACACCCTGATGGATCTGCCCGGGTCGACTCTCCTATTCCAGTAGGGGGCAGGCTGGCTTACTTTGTCCAGACTGGATGTCTATTACCTCAGACAAGTGGGTCCTGGAAGTAGTAAGGCAGGGGCTGGTTCTCAGCTTCAAAAAATTTCCAAAGATGAGAGCCAGATCTTTTCCACCTGCAGGTCTCTCAGAAACCCTTGCCCTAGAGGCAAATGTTTCATCTCTTCTGTCCTTAAGAGCCATAGAGAGAGTTCCTACCCTACACAGGGGCAAAGGTCTGTACTCCAGGTACTTCCTTACCCCCAAAAAAGACAGGGGAGTGGCGACCCATCCTAGACCTAAGATACCTGAACAAACATCTTTTAAAACCAAAGTTCAAGATGGTAACTCTTGGAATAATTCTTCCCTCCCTAAGGCCAAGGGACTGGCTAACCTCCCTGGACCTCAAAGATGCCTGTTTTCACATTCCCATCAGGTGCTCCCACAGAAAGTACCTCAGGTTCGAGTTGCCCTCAGGCCACTATCAGTTCAAAGCAGTGCCCTTTGGTCTAACATCAGCCCCAAGGGTTTTCACAGAGTGCCTGGCAGTAGTCGTTGCCTTTCTAAGAAGGCAAAATATTTCCATTTTTCCATATCTGGATGGCTGGCTCATAGTGGGCCAGTCTCCAGACAAAGTCAAGTCAGACCTGCAAGTGACCCAGCAAGTGCTCACTTCTCTAGGATTTCTTCTCAGCCTTCCCAAGTCAGTTCTCGAGCAAGTGCAACTCCTTACCTTTATAGGGGCAGAGCTGGATACTGTCAAAGCAAGAGCCTTTCTTCCCCTGGAAAGGGCAAGAGTTCTTATAGAATTGGCTTCTTCCTTCAGCCTTCAGGTATCTCAACCAGCAAAGCATTTCCTCCAGCTCTTGGGCCACATGGCAGCTTCTACAGCAGTGGTCCAAGGAGCAAGATTCCAGATGAGGGACATTCAGTTCCATCTGAGGGCTTTTTGGTCCCAAAGGAAGGATTCCCTTACCAAACTGATTCCAATGACTCTGACCCTGATCCAAGCCCTTCAGTGGTGGCGGGATCAGGACAATTTAAGGCAAGGGGGCTCCCATTTGCCACTCGGTCTCATTCAGCGGTCCTTACCACAGATGCTTCCCTTCTGGGCTGGGGAGCCCATCTGGGGGCCCTCACTGCCCAGGGACTGTGGTCCCCTCAGGAATCCCTTGTCCATATCAATCTCCTAGAACTCAGGGCAGTTTTTCTGGCCCTGCAAGCTTTCTCTGTCAGTGCAGAACAAGGTGGTTCAAGTCAGAACAGACACCACCACCTCCATGTGGTACATCAACAAGCAGGAGGCACTCAGTCTGTGGTCTGTGCACAGAAGCCATGAAGTTGTGGTCCCTGGCTTATTCCTGCAAACCTCTCTGATAGCAGTCCACCTTCCAGGGAAGGACAGTGTGCTAGCAGATGCACTGAGCAGGATCTCACAGGGCCATCACGAATGGTCCCTGGACCCTCTGGTCTTGAAGGTGATTTTTTCATGGTGGGGCACTCCAGAGATAGATCTCTTTGCAGCCCTGGACAATCACCAACTTCCTCTCTTTTGTTGCAGACCCCCAGTCTTGGGCTCAGTCCCTCTGGATGCTCTGATTCTGAACTGGGAAGGGAAATTCCTGTATGCCTTCCCTCCCTTTCCTCTACTGTTCAAAGTTTTAGTCAAGATAAGGTCACAACCTTGCAAAGTGATTCTGATTGCTCCAGACTGGGCTAGACAGCCTTGGTACCCCCTGTTGCTGTCCCTAGCAGTCCATCTTCCCCGTCTCTTCCCAGGAATTACAACCCGTTAACCTCCTCTGAGGGGAGGATTTGGTACCCCAATCTTCAGTCTCTCAATCTCAAGGCATGGCTCTTGAAGAGTTGGAGTATGCAGATTTGCATCTATCTCAGGGAGTTCTGTATATTCTCAAAGCCTCTCGAAAGCCCGCCACTAGAAAAACCTATAACTCCAAATGGAAGAGATTCAGCATTTGGTGTTCCAAGAAACATGTTTCCCCAGACACTGCTGAATTGCCTACAGTTCTGGATTATATGGTCCATCTGAATGGCTTAGGCCTCAGACCAGCTACTCTCAAGGTGCACTTGTCAGCCGTTTCTGCTTTTCTGTCAGTGGGGAAGTCTTCCTCACGATCATCTCATCCTGTGTTCTGTACATTTTTTAAAGGATTGCTTCATACCAGTCCTCCCTTTAGAGACCCTGCCCCTGCCTGGGATTTAAATGTTTGTATTGCTCAACTTATGCAACCTCCCTTTGAACCTATGTCCTCAGCAGAGCTTAAGTACTTGACTTGGAATACTGTGCTTTTAGTAGCCATTACCTCTGCCAGACGAATCAGTGAATTGCAAGCCCTGTCAGTGGAACCTGATTTTATCTCCTTTCATAGGGATAAAGTGGTCCTTACAACCAATAGAAGGTTCTTGCCCAAAGTGGTTTCAGATTTCCGCTTGAATCGGTCTGTCTCTCCCTTTTTTCTTCACCAATCATTCTTATTCAGGAGAGAGGAGGCTACACAGTGTAGATGTTAAAAGGGCCCTTATCTACTATATAGAGCGTACCAAGGGTCACAGGTTTGATTCCCTCCAGTTGTTCCTCACTTATGGAGAAGTGGGAAAGGGCAAACCTGCCACCAAGAGAACTATTGCCAGGTGGATTGTGTCTTGTATACAGTTCTGCTATGAGAAACTAGAAAAATTCCACTCTCAAGTCTGAGGGCTCATTCCACCAGAGGTACAGCTGCTTCCCTGGCTGCTGCCAGGAATATTCCTCTCTTAGAAATTTGTCAAGCAGCCACCTGGAAAACAGTCCATACCTTTACCAAGCATTACTCTCTGGATATCCAGGCTAGGAGTGATGCTCAGTTCGGCACAGCAGTACTTCAGAGCCTATTCCCAAAGTAAGTCCTGTCCCTCCTCCATGGAGGTACTGATTGGTAGTCTACAATAGTAGGAGCCCAAGCTGCTGAGGCTAGGGGCATCAGTACTAGCCCAGCCCATAGCCCATGTCTTCAACGCATCGCTCACCTCAGGAGTAGTCCCAGACATCTGGAAGATGGCCAAGGTGATACCTGTAGCCGAGCAAGGGGACACAAAAGACCTAAAGAACTACCGTCCCATTGCAATCCTATCAGCGATCAGCAAGCTCCTGGAAAAGGTAGTCGCCTCTCAGGTCACCCACTACCTACAGACCCACAACCTTCTCTCCCCTGCACAACATGGGTTTAGAAAGGGGCATAGCACCTCCATGGCCCTAGCAGTTGTTACCTCAGAGATCAGGTCTGCTGCTGACCAAGGTGAACTGACCGGGGCCATCTTTGTTGATCTGTCAAAAGTCTTTGATCGGGTTGACCACACATTACTGTGCTTCTCTCTCTCTCCTGTCACTTGGCTTCTCCTCCCCAGCTCTTGCATGGATCAGTAGTTGCCTCACGGGCAGGCATCAGTACACCAAATTCAACAAGGTCCTGTCTGAGCCTGCCCAGGTTAACTGTGGAGTCCCCCAGGGCTCTGTCCTGGGGCCTCCTATTCTCTCTCTTCATAAATGAGCTACCCTTGGCTCCGGTTCTAGGGTTCTCAGTGCTGTACACAGACGACCTAGTCATCATGGCCAAATCCCAGGACATCGCCACCATTAACACCAAACTAAACTCTGACTTCGACCACATCCAAACTTGGTTGCAGGGCCACAAACTTGTTATTAACCTACAGAAGACGCAGGCCATGCTATTTGGCTCAGCAGCCAAGTTAAAAGCTGCCCCGGATTCACTACAGATCTCCGGGGCTTTTGGGTCACCGCTGACTGTTGCAGGCTCGGTCAAGTACCTGGGGGTGACCCTTGACCCGCAGCTGGATATGAACCTGCACATACGAAATACATGCAAGGTCTCAAACTGGAAGCTGGGTCAAGCTTACAGAGCAAAAAGCTGTCTTACTCCAGCTGCCCGTCTTGCTCTAGCCAGAGGAGTCGTCCTTCCCACGCTTTGCTGCGGACTAATCACCTTTGCCCACGTTGCAAAAACTAATCTAGTAAAATGGGACTCGGCGTACAACAACATATGCCGTTTTACGCTCTCAGCCCCCCACCTCACTCACCATTGTGAGCTTTACATCCGGCTTGAGTGGCTCCCACCTGAAACTCACCGCTCCTACGTCGTGGGCAACTTCATTGACAGTATTGTCAGAACTGCCACCCCTTAAAACCTTGCTGAGACCCTTGTTCTTGCTACACCCTCCTACAACCTGCGATCCAGCGGCACCCATGCCCTCCTGGTACCTAAAACCCGCACACAAATGGGTGACCGAGCCTTCACAGCGTATGCGCCCAGGGTTTGGAACTCTCTTCCAACTAGCACTCGCTCCTCTCCCTCGCACCAGAGCTTTAAAGCCTCCCTCTGGGGTTTTCTCAAAACAGCTACCACCTGTCTCTGCACTTGACAAACCCTCTCAGCCTGAGATGCCCCAACTAACTGAGATGCTTCCTAAGCATTAAGACTTGGGCAGAGCACAACTGTGCTCATACTCCTCCTGTTCTCACAGCATCTATAAAAATGGACCATTCAGGCCCACCGGTAAAACAGGGTGAGCTCTATAACTGTGCACTCCTTTCTCGCACTGGGCCCACTCTATCCCAGCTGTGACTCCTCCTTATTCCAACTGCTAGCCTTACAACTTGCTGCCTGGAGCGTTGAATTCACACTGCACTTCTTCCTACTGACTGCAATGTTTAATACTGTATTGTAATACCTGTTTATGGTATTGTTGTCTTACAATGTCCCTGTGTTCTGGTCACTTTATATCAACTCTTCACTACTATTTGCCTGATGAAATCTGATGCTTGTAAAGTCCCTGTTGTGCTAATTCTATGTAATGTAATCCTCCACTTGTATTTGCCTCATGTTCATGTATGTACCTTGTAATCTCCCTTGTCGCACCTGAAAATAGGCACTTGGCTGTCTAGTGTGCTTACACGGTTAACAAAAGGAAATAAAAATAGAATACAGCAAGACTTCATGTTGTTTGAAGAAAAAATTACTCATCTAAGTAATTATGTTTCTTCTAATGGAGTCGTGCTGTATTCTGACCTCCCTCCCTGCCTTCCCTCTCAGAACCTGTTTTTGGGAAGTGGGTGGGCAGGTGCAGTGTTGCACCTCAGGGGTGCTCCTTTTACACCCTCTTCTTTTTGTCTGGGTGTTTGTTTTATTATTATTCTTATTTGAGTTGGTTTTGGGTTTCCTGACTTGAGTCTTCCTTTGGGAATCCAAAACTTTTTGTTGCCAGTTGGCTAGTAAAAATGTTACAATTTCCACATAGGATAGTTAGTGAGTTTTTGCTCGTAAGAATCTGATGGTTGGATTTCAGAGGGCTCCAGACAGAGACCTCAACCGAGATCAAGCTCAGCATTCTATGCTCTGCATAGAAAGTTAACCCTTTGTTCTCCAGGGCAGTTTAAAGGAAGGGGCTAACTGCAATAGTCAGAATACAGCAAGACTCCATTAGAAGAAACATAATTACTAAGGTGAGCAATTTTTTCTTCTGGCAGCAAATCAGTGGGCTGATGAAAGGAGGTAGCAAACCCTCGCAAGGTACAATTGTCTCAAATGGCTAAACCATGATCGACAGCCATGATGCATCCAATGCCTTCAACAGCTTTTTTAACGACCTAGAAGCATAAAATGCTAACTTTCCACCCCAGACTTCTAACCACCCATGCTCCCCCAGACTGGAACTTCTACACCTGGAATTTCACCTAAAGATGGTAAGGCGAACAAATGTGCTCCCTCTCCTAAAGAAACTAAAAGTCAGAGGTACAGCAAGGCCCAATGGATTGGTCCCCAGATTGTTAAAAGATGCTGCCCCTGCCGTAGCATCCCCCATCACCTGGCTAATCAACAGAATCTACTAGAAGATGTAGATCTTCTGGACTAAATCTCCATTGCTCATTCACACTAGTGGGATAGCATCGGAGGCACTAGGACCAAGCGGGAATCAACATTTTTCAGAAGGGTCAGCGCCGAGACAGTACCGCGCATGCACGGCACCGCAAGACTAGCTCACGCCTGTGTAGGCTGTCTCGGCGTCAACCCTCCAACCGCCTCAGTTCCTTTTCTTCTGCCGTCGAGTGCATTTGTATGTAGACGTTGCTCGTCTGCCGGAGTCAAAGTTTTCGTCTATACGACAGCAGCTTTTATTGTTTAATTTAACATTTAGTAGTAATTTCTTATTTTACAAACAAGAAAAGAAGATTATGAAGAAGAAATTCTCACCTGCCATCAACAGAGTTGTCCTTAGACGGTAGTGGTGACAGTAGGAAGACTTTGTTTGAAAGTTGTTATGGCAGAGGGGCTGTGTCCGGTCCGCTGCCCTTTGGTAAACAGGGGGAACAGTCCAGCGAAGCATGAATTAGCGGATCTTATCTGTGTCAATCTTCACCATTCATCACAGATGGGTATCTGCCGGAGGTCAGGACCCCGCGGGAGCTTTTTTTTTTTTTTTAAAGGTAGGCGGAGCCGACGCACTGCGTGGCGCTGGCGGGTTGGCCGTTAGGCTGTGTCGACTCTGCCTGCCTGCCAGTTCTTCGTCTCCCGCCGTAAAGGTCACCTCGTGTGGAAGCTGAAGAAATTTGAGGCCTGCTTCGCAGTATATCATGCTGAAGTCCGTCGGTTATTCCTTCCGGTTCTGTGTTGCTTTACTCGACGTCGCCCAGTAAGATCTTTCCATTATTATTCTTTTTTGCGATGTCGAGTCTGTTTTTGGTGGGGTTTTTTTTCCCGTAGGTCATGTCTCGGTTGGAGGGCAAGAAATCTTCCAAGACGGGTCGGCGGCCCCCCATGCGACGGTGCCCATGAGGCTGAAAGTTCTCTGTCACCGACCAGCACAACTGGTGTCTCTCGTGTCTTGGCCCGCTTCACAACATGGATTCGTGCGTCGCCTGCTTCTCCATGGACCGGGGAGCCGGGCAGCGCCATGTCTGCCTTCAGAGCCGTCCTCGGGGCTGCCCCTGCCCTCAGCGCCATTTGGGGAGCCGGGCAGCGCCGATGGTGCCACCGGGGCTGTCGTCGGTGCCGTCTCCGTCCTCAGTGCTGCTCGCGGCACTGGATGGTGCCATGACTGGTTCCGGCTCTGGATCTCTGGCTCGGGCTGGGGCCACGCCTCCCTCAGATTCTGCTTGCGGGGCTGCGGGAGGCGCTGGCACCGACTCAGACACAGCTGTGGTCTCTTGGCCTGTTGGTAAGGATGGCACTGCCTGCCCTCCCACGGTTTGGCACAGGGCCTCTGACTCTACCTCCTCGGAGACTGAGTCGAACTCTGAGTCGGACGTGCATTCTGACCCCTCGGGGTAGACTGTTGAGGTGGGCAGCACAGTAGTCTCTTCGGCCAGTCGGAGTCAGCCCCCTTCTGAGGTGAGGTCGGTGGCTACTGAGACTAGGGTCAGGGATGCTGACCAGCAGGCAGTGGTGCGGGCCACCATAGCTCTGCAGCCTGGTCTTGGCGGTTTCACTGACCCCTCAGTTGTGGTACCCCCCTCCAGTGTTGTGCCTTGATTGCCCAACTTTGGGGCCGATCGGAGCACCTGCAGGGGGGGAAGGTACTGCACCCTGGATAACCCCTTCGGGGGCTGCCCAGAGATGCCAGCTACCTAGGCTGGCCCTCTCGAGGAGGAGGGCGCTTTCAGGCTCCGAGGGGTCGAGGTGTGGGGTCAGCGTTGGCCTTTTCTGGGGCCACCGGGCCCTGGGAGAAGCCGTGGTCACGGATCTCCCTCTTCCTCCTCGGTCTCTTTGAGAGAGTCCCATTCTTTTGAGGTTGGGAACTGTCCTTGTGGACCTATATGGCCCCGGTCGCCTCACAGGGGGGATTCTTTGGGTGCAGCCAAGGCAGTACCGTTGTGGTTGTTCAGCTGTCGGCTGTGGGGTCTTCTGCGGCAGCTTCTTCTGTGGGTGCCCACGGTCCGCTCCTTAGCCCAGGCGGAGGTCAGCCGACATCTCTTCTTGGCTCTGTCCCCATCCCTCTGCCACACTCTCCTGCACTCCCAGGCATCCTCGGTCCTAGCGGGCCTCTCACCTGGGAGCAGTTCAGAGCGGTGGCTGCTCGGTTCCCTGCTTACGTTAGGGCAATGGACAGCCAGGTTTTTCAACCTTTCCTCGTGCAGCCACCCAGTGAACAGACGGTGACCTCCAGCTCCTCATCCCCCTCTCCAGGGGGAAAGGAACCCTCTGTCCACATCTCTCCGGCTGCTGATCTCTCTGAGTATCAGCGATTCCTCGTGAGGATGTTGGAGGATTTGCACCTTACTCCTTCCACTGTTAGCAATCCTGAACACTCTGCGCACGCCTTTCTAGGCGATTTTGGCAAGGACACCCTTGTGGTGCCGCCCTGGCCTGCACCAACGGATCTCAGCCAGAGGTATTGCGCACCCCCGCAACATCCAGGTTCCATGCCTCATCCACAGTCTGGATTGACGCAGTTGGATACTCCTGATGGGCTTCGCACCCTTCACCGTGACCAGCCCCCAGATCAAGACTCCTTGGATTTTGATTTCTGGGGTAGGAGGACTTTCTACTCGGCATGGTTACTTCTCTCTATCTCTGCACATCAGGCCCACTATGCAGCCTACGACAGGTTCTTGTGGTCCAGACTAGGTCAGCTCCTAGCCTCATTGCCTGACACGGAGCAAACCAGACAAGCCATTGCACTCTCTGCGCGTGGCCTGGAGCTAGCAAGGCACCAAGCGAGGGCATCCTATGATGCCAACGAGGTAGCTACCAGGGTCGTAGGGACAGCGATCTGCTCTAGGCGCATGGGATGGCTGCGTCTTTCCCCGTTGTCACCCTTGGCCCGGCGTAGGGTGATTAACTCCGCCCACCAGGGAACCTACCTCTTCTCCCACAGAGTGAGACGGCAGTTGTCGGGGCAACTTCCTTTCCCCTCCGGGGGGACTCCGTCTCTCTCTCTCCCCTGAAGGTCTCCCCCCCCCCCTTAGTGTGTCACCCACTGAGGGCTAAGGGACTTTGTCCCTTGGGTGTAAAAACCCCCTTGGGGGCTCAGTACTCACTCATCTGTGATGAATGGTGAAGATTGACACAGATAAGATATGAAAATTACGCACTCTCGTAATTATGATCTTTCTGTGTATCTTCACCATTCATCACAACCCACTCCATCCCCTGGGGCCTCAGTCTCTGGGTCCCCCTCCCTCTCTGTGCCTCCCCTCGCCTCTTTAGGAGTGGGGTAAAATAGGGACACACAGGGGAGTATTTTTTCAGGAAGAGTGGATTGCTCGAACGGCACTCCTTCTCCAGTACCTTGACTCCACCCCTGTGGGGTGGGAGGTGGAAGTTGCCCTCTTTCTCTCCTCCTCCCTGTTTCCATCCAATCTATTTCTCCTAAAAAAAAAAAAACTTTTTTCGCCCAAAATTTTTCTTTGAGAGGGTGCCGAATCCCTGTATCCTGTCCTTCCAGAATAGCCGACTCTGCTCTCCTGGAGTGTTTGCCAGCTATTCCGTGCCTTTAATTCTGGCAGAAAGCTTTGCTACTCCTTGCAGTTCCTATACAATCTGGAGACAGACCAGGATCCGGGATATCTTATCCTTCTCCCTCTCTCCTAAATTCTTTACCCACCCTACCCCCTTCCTCTTCCAGAGATTGGGGCCCTCCCAATCCCTTTAGTTTCTAACTCTTTCTTTTCTGTCCTGCATGTCATTATTTCTCCTTTTAGTTCATACATCTTTTCCTTTTCTGTCCCTTGGACTCCCTTGTCCCACCTTCCTCTTACCTCTCCGGCGACTCAGAACTGGCAGGCAGGCGGAGTCGACACAGCCTAACGGCCAACCCACGAGCGCCACGCAGTGCGTCGGCCCCGAAGGCGGCGCCGATGGTGTCGGCTCCGCCTACATTTAAAAAAAAAAAAAGCTCCCGCGGGGTCCTGACCTCCGGCAGATACCCATCTGTGATGAATGGTGAAGATACACAGAAAGATCTAATTACAGTAGGTACGTAATTTTCATTTCGGGGATCCGGCTCTGCTTAACCTCAAGCTCTTCTTCCTCGTTGGGGAAGAAGAATCGGTGCCACTGGAGGTTGCCGTCTGGTATGTCTATACTGCGAGGCTTGTTGTTGTTCGTTGGGAGGCGTAGGCCTGAGCGGACTTTAGTGGGTTCTCCTTGGGCCCCTCTAGCAGGACGCATTTTTACGACTCGGACTCTATCTCTCTCCTCGTTGGAGCTCCGGTGTGCAGTTTCACCTCTGGGCCGCTCCAGTGGAGCAGGGGGTTTGACTTCTGTCCAGTTTTCCTGGCCAGTGTTCCTGATCTCGCAGCCGCTGGACCAGAGCTGGGTCGATTGGATCAAGATGAGCGTGGTGCCCTCTTGGTGCCTTCGCCATCGTGTCGACCCCTCATGCCTCTCCTCCCCCCCCCTCCTTTTTCCATGCAGAGGCCGCCACAGGCACCACCTTTTTCCTTCTCCTCTTTTTCTTCTCAGGATTCTCGAATTGGCATTTTCCATGGTGGTCTGTGTCCTGGCGCCGTGGCCGCTGGTTTTGATGTCTGTACCGTAGGCAGCACCGCAGGCGTTTTCTGTCGGCGCCAGGAGACGGCCCTGCGGGTGCTGTTGGTGCCGTGGGTGTATTGCAGTGCCACGGGAGACGCCAGGCACCCACTGGTGCCGTGGGCAGTGCAGAGCAGCCACGGGTGGTGCCGCGGGCACCCATGGCTGCCATGAGTATCATAGGTGCCATGAGTCCATAGGTGCCATTGCTGCCAGGGGTACCATGGGTGTCAGTGGTGCCATGAGTATCATGGATGCCGTGGTACCATGGGTATCGGGGGCACCCTCAGGTGCTATTTCTGCCATGGGTGCCAGGGGAACTGTGGGTACCGCCGCTTGTGCCCTCAGATGTCGTCCAGGTTGGCATAGGCACTGCTGGGTGCCCTTCTGTGCCTCAAGTCATGCTGGTGCTGCATGGGTGCCAGTTGGTGTTGTCCGGCAGAACTAGTGACGGATTTTCCTTCTGCAGACCTCTTCTTCCGCAGAACTTGTGGCAAAATGTTTTCCACAGAATGAAGTTCTGTTCTGCAGATTATTTTTCCACACATCTTAGTGAGTGGTGGTCTGCGTGGGATCTTGTGACATCCAGCAGTTTTCAACTTTCTCGGCTCCCTACGTGGTGCCAAGCTCCTCGACATCCTTCCTGGTGGCGGAGTCTCTAGTGGCTCTGACCTAGACCTCCCTTAGGGGTCCTTCTGGGGTAGAAGTGCATCTAGATGAGTCTCTCCCTGTCCTTCTGGTCAGTGATACAGCAGATGACTCATCTTATATACTGAGGGGCCCGCCCTCTTTCTCATCAGAGTCCGTGATTTAAGATCTTTTCAGTAGTTCCTCAGTAATGGGGTCCACCATAGTATTCAGACTGCATCCATGGACCATACTTCTCTGCATCTAGACTCTTTCAGTCGTCAAGACAGTTACACTCTGTAGAACATTCTAATTCAATGGTCGGGGAGCTGCACAGACTCTTCTGCTCCTTTGATAGGGATATATTGCCCTCTTTTGATACTGCCCCTTCGGTGGCTTCTTCGGCACAGGTGGTTAACATCTCTTCAGCTGTGATTATTAGTCCGGTCACGATTTCAGTTATGGATGCTCAGGCTCCTCCTGCCCCTCAGAGGGATGACATCGTCATCATTTTTGTATCAGGCAATCCTTGCGAGATAGCAGCCTGAAGCCTTGTCAGGCTTGGACTAATGGTAGGAAAAAATAAAATTTATCACAGCACAGGGCCTAACCGAAATTACCCAATACCACACTTTTGGATCCGGTCAGGTTTCACCTCAGCCCCTGAGGCGGTCGTCTCTAAACTACAGTAAAGAGTACCTGACTTTTTCTACCCCTGGGGGAGTCCGATCCAGCGGAGGTATGAGTCTTCTCTTTTCTCCAAGAGAGATTTCTCTTATTCAGAGATATTTCCTAGACCTAGGAGACTGCCCAGTCTGCTGGTTCACCCTTTATCAGATTTTCTTCTCTTGATCAAAGCCTTGCAGCAACAGAAGTCACTCTCCAGCGACTCGGAACTCAGGTTCCTACTTCCTTGCTTTCTTCAGCTTAACAGACGACATGCTTCTTTCTTGACCGTAGGTCAAGTAGGTATTTTTTTCTGAAATGGCTTCTCAAATATTCACACCTTCAGTTCCTGTGTACTGGTTCCATGTCAGTCGCTCACGAGGTTATCCTCTCCAAGTGCGTGACGGAGCTGTGATGTTTGTTTTTCAGCAAGCAAACTAGAGTCCTTTCCTACTCACTTCAGGGAGGCCGGAGTGAGTGGTGCCTCACCGCATTGAGTCACTTTTGCCGCTGTTCAGTCACTTTCAATGAATAGGTTAGCCCTAACTTGGTCCTGCTGTGTCCCTGCTCGACGCACATCTGCCTCTATTTACCTTAGAAATCCAGCCCCTGTTTTTTTCTGAATGTTTTTCCACAGTGGACACGTCCTCCTGTACACTTTTCCTTTCTTCCCTGAGTTCAGAGACTGCTACTACAGTTGTACACACAGGAGCAGGATGATTCCTTTTTTGGAATATGAAGTGGGTAGAATCTAGTTCTACTAGACCACCACAAGAGGCTTCCAAGTCGTGCTTTGGCCTTCCATCAGGAAGGTTTCAGTGACTAAGTGGAAACCATTCTCATTGATGGGCTAACCCCACCTGGACCTTCTTTTGTTCACCAAGTAAGAGGTCCAAGTGCTCCTGGACCTGTTGTTCGCAGATCAGCCATACTTGGTAGTGGGGGTTTCCATCTGCGCTTTACGGTCTACTCTGAACCAGTAGACTTTACCTCCGTCTCTTTCAGTTCCTGAGGTCCTTTTACGTTAGATTAGTACATGTCTTTGACACTATTCATTTTGGTCCTAGACCAGATTGTGAGGACGGGTTCTCGCTGCTCTCCTAAAGTGGTTTCAGCTTCCTGACAGAGTTTCATTTTGTGTCCATTGCAGTCGTCTGCAAAATGGTGACTTACAACTCGAGCATTTATCTTGTAAGCTGTGTTCTAGATGCTCTTTCCAAGACGGCTCTTTTTATTGGCAGGACGGTTCTTGCCGTCCTTTCTGAGTGAACTCTATCTCCTACCACCCTACTCAGGGTTGTTGGTTTTAGCTCGGTACTCTCCCACTAGTGTGAATGAGTGAAGGAGACTTAGTCCAGGAAGTTATGGAAATTACATACTTACCATAATTGTTGATCATCTTGGACAGTCTCCATCACTCATTCACACGCCCATCTACCATCCCCTGGGTTCACTCATTTTCTTTCCTGGTCCTCATGGGCCTATGGTTCAGGCTGTGAAGACATTGTTCTAGGAGCGTGGATATGTTGTTCATCCCCACTCTCTGGCATTTCCCTTTCCCCTTTAAAACTTGCTGGTCATTTTCAAGCTGGCTCCTCCCACACACCCGGGTGGTAAATACCTCGGCTCCGCCCCACGACTCCAGATCTTCCTTTCCGCTGGAAGATACAGTCCGTCGTGCTACTTTTGTATTTCGTAGGACCTGGCTTCACATCATTGGTTTTACCGCGATTTGCTATTAAACTTGTTAGAGTTACTGCTTCCAATTCAGATATGAAGGACAAATCGTCCCCTAGATTTCGCCGGTGTACCTGCGGCCAGAAGATATCGCGCACTGATCCCCACCTAACATGTGTGTACTGCCTCGGCATCGGACATGACACCTCGTCGTGCTCATTTTGTTCAGCCTTCCATCCCAACGTTCTGGATGACCACAAGGCACGCCTTAAACTGGGGAGACCAGAGAAAAGGAACCCGCCGGTGAAATCTAAAGTGGTGATGTGTGCGGTTTCCGCGGCCGCGGGATCCGACGAGCAGTTGGAGCAGATGAAGGCATTTGAGGAGGAAGCAGCTCAAGCTTCGGCCAGTCGAAGCTTCTTTGTTCCACTCAACCTTGGCTTGACTTTCACGGGCTCCTTTAGGGAGTTGTGCCAGTCTCTCCCAGCAAGGGTGAGGTGCCCATGGGCTTGCAGTCCTCCCACCCTCGGAAGAGGGATAAGGACCCTAAGTCTCCTTCCAGACGAAGGTGCTCCTGGGACAGAAAGAGGTCAGAATCCTAGGAACACGCAGTCTCGACCTCGGTCGAGATCGCCTCCTTGGCTGCCAGCTTTACGGACCTTTTGTCGGGCCATGGCACCAAGACCGAGGAAACGGCCAAACCGGCTGAGATTACGCTCGACCCGATCAAGCCTTTATCGCAGACTCCTGTCGACGATTCCGGTCCTTTCCTTTCCGGATGAAGAGACACTCTCCTCGGGTGCCCTCATCGAGGATACTGTCTCAGAACCTCTGTTTTCACCGACTCCGACGTCTCCCGATTGAACAAGCCAACCCCGTCAGTCTTGATTGAGGACTAGGACCCCTTCGGTCGAAAGGCCGAGGAAGGGCCATAAACATTCAAAAAAAGAGGCGCTGCCACCGATCCTCATTCTCCTCGGATGAGGAGAGACTTCAACGGAAACTCCGTCGACGTTATGAGGATCTCATGTGGCAACAGCTGATTTTGACCAGTCAGAAGCCGGCTCCACCAGCAACACCGGTCATCACTTGGCTCCCGCCTCCCAGGCCAACGCCGACCCCTCCAGAACCGAAGGCTTCGGCTCTACCGACCGTGGGGCCGGCCCTTATCCCGGCTCAACCTATTACGGTCTCTCCACCGATTTTGGTGGAGCCACTGCCTAAGGAGCCTTAGGGAGGGGCTCCCTCGAAATAGGACCGGCCAGACACCAGACTTCCCTGACGTCTGTCCAAGACGGTTGTCCCCGATCGCCCTTGGCGCATCCAGGGAAACATAGGCAGGAGACCACTATATCCCGACTCCTCGGACTTGGACGACACTGGTTTGCACTCCCATTCTGAGGATGATGAGTTATCCGTGGCAGTTTTGGAGGAATGTCCTTCCTCCTTTCAGGGCATCCTCTGCCTAATCTCCAAATCCACTGGAATGCCCTTGGAGCCTATCCAGAAAAAGGCAGAGTACCCTCTTACGGATATCCTCAAGGGGGGATACCCCGACAGAGGCTTTTCCAGTGGCCGAAGCCATCGTTGGCCCGTCCCTTGAGCTTTGGCAGCGTCCTGCTTCATGCCCAGCTCCATCTGCCCGCATGGCCCGCAAGTATACGGTGCCCATGGGGTCCCTGGCGGGGTTCACAGAACATCCCTCGGCTGAAAGCCTTGTGACTTCTGTGTTCAGATGCACTGGTAGCTCAGCCGACACAGACCCCCCCCCTGGACAAGTAGTCCAAGAATATGGACCATTCTGCCCGGAAGGTCTATGCGGCCTCTTCCTTAGGCCTACATCAGGCCAGCTCGGCTGTTATCATGGCACATTTCTCTCATGCCTTCCTAGGGTCATTAGATGAAGTCCTCCCTCATCTTCCAGTGGACGTGCAGACCACAGTGAAGCAAGTCCGTGACCAGGGCCGTGCTGTTGCAAAACAGCAGCTTCAGACGGCCCTGGACATTGGAGATTCCTGTGCCCGCTCCTTAGCAGTTGCAGTGGCCACTTGTTGCAGGGCTTGGCTGAGGCTATCCTCCTTCCCGGTGGATACCCAGCATAAGTTAGCTGACATGCCCTTCATAGGCACCGACCTCTTC
Source organism: Neoceratodus forsteri (assembly GCA_016271365.2). Taxonomy (NCBI): domain Eukaryota; kingdom Metazoa; phylum Chordata; order Ceratodontiformes; family Ceratodontidae; genus Neoceratodus; species Neoceratodus forsteri. The sequence continues at coordinate 347,218,232 of CM028138.1, read as the reverse complement.
GGTCCAGGAGTGGCTGATCACCTCCAGCGCATAGAACAGTCCAGTGCCACCTTGGACGCTACCTCTGCGAAGGGTTCTTCGGGCAAGAACCAGCAGAAGCGCAAGAAGAAGCCTTTTCAGCACTCTTCCCCTGCGGTTAGGCAGCCCTCCTATCAAGGAGGCCAGCAGCAACAGCAGGCTCAAGCTTGGTGCCCCAGGCCCAAGCAGGGTCCTCAACAATCCCGTAAAGGAGACCGAGGTGCTGGTCCAGGAGCCTCCTTCTCCTCTAAGCCTGCTCAGTGACGGGTTGGGGGTTGCCACCCCTACACCCGTCACACCAGCTCCGGTTCCTCCCGTGGGGGGCCGGCTCTGCCTCTTTCTTTCCGCCTGGTCCGGTATCACTCCGGACTGATGGGTTCTAGAAGTGGTCGGCCAGGGACTGCCTCTGGAATTCGAGCAGTACCTTCCCAGCCGAGCCTGCGCCCCTCGGGAGGATCGGGAGGAAAGGAACTCAGTTTGCACTCAGTCGGCTCTTCGAGACGACATTGCTCAGCTCCTCTGCAAGGAGGCAGTAGCTCCAGTGCCGGATCCTCCTACAGACCCAGGCTTTGTCTCCAGGTACTTCCTGGTGCCCACGCGGACAGGGGGTTGGTGCCCTATCCTAGATATCCACGACCTGAATCAATATCTCAGGTCTCTCACCTTCCTGATGGTAACTCTGAACCAGATCATACCGTCCTTGGAGTGAAACAAATGGTTTTGTTCACTGGATCTGCAGGACAGGTTCTTTCACGTCCCAATCCATCCGTCCCACCAGTGGTTCCTCCGCCTCAGGATCGAGGGGACCCTGTACGAGTTCCAAGCCATGCCGTTCGGCCTGTCATCGGCCCCACAGGTCTTCACCAAGTGCATTGCAGTGGTGGCAGCCCATCTTTGACGTCGAGGAGTTCGGAGAGTCTGGCTCTTGGCATGTTCTTCCCTCCAGGAGGTGGAGAGGTCCACGGATCTGGCCCTCTGAATCTCCTCCCAGGTCTGCCTCCTGATCAACGAGGCCAAGTAGGAACTCGTGCCCTCTCAGGGTATGGGCTTCATCGAGGCAGAGCTAGACTCTCATCAAGCCAAAACTCTGCTCCTGGCAGACAGGCCGGAGGTTCTCTCCTCCTTTGTCCGATCATTTCTGGTTGGGCACTTGCACCCTGCCTGGGACTTTCTGCGCCTTCTGGGTTACATGGCAGCATGCACCTTAGTTGTCTGTTGGGCCAGGTGGCACATGCGCCCCCTCCAGTGGGAGCTGGCCGCCCAGTGGGCTCAGTGCCATGGTCAATTCAACCAGCTGATCACTGTAACCCACAAGATGTAGGACGCTCTACAATGGTGGACCGCCCCAGAACGGTTGCAGGAAGGAATCCCATTTGTCTGCCCCGAGCCGATGGTTGTCCTGATGACTGATGCCTCTTTCGTGGGCTGGTGAGCTCACATGGGGACAGCAGGGCCCACAGGTTCAGGACCCCTGAGGAGTCCCGATGCCACATCAACCTGTTGGAGCTCAGAGCAGTCAGACTGGCACTGTCAGCTTTTTGCTCCTCAGCTCCGGGGTCAAGTGGCTCAAGTCCAGACGGACAGTACCACGACCATGTACTACCTCAACAAACAGGGCAGCATGCACTCCTGTCTGCTGTACAAGGAGGCGCTCTGCATTTGGACCCTCGTAAGCCAGTTGGAGGTGGATCTCCTAGTCATCCATGTGGCAGGAGTCTCAAACCAGCTGGCGTATGCTCTCAGCCGCATAGGCCAGATGTCCCACGAGTGGTTTCTCCATCCAGAAGTAGCTTACAGTCTGTTATCCCATTGGGGCAAACCATTGGTGGACATGTTTGCCTCCAGGGAAAACACCAAGCTGAGACGGTACCATGCCCGCCCCCCTCAGCAGGGCTCGCTGCAGGGGTATGCCTTCTCGAGGCCGGGGACCCCAGGCCTTCTCTATGCCTTTCCTCCATTTCCCTTGATCCACAAGGTGTTACTCAAGGTGAGGAGGGACAAGGCGAAGGTGATCCTGGTAGCCCCAGGTTGTCCACACCAGTTCTGGTATCCAGATCGCCTCAGCTGCAGGGCCCCGGAGCGGCTTTGTACACGCCCGGACCTGATATCACCAAACCTGGGGAAGGTATACCATCCAGACCTTCAATCCCTGCACCTCACAGCCTGATACCTGAGCGGCTAGAGTTTCAGGCTCTGGGTCTTTCCGAGGATGTCTACACCGTGGTGGCTGCATCTCGTAAGGAATCGATCAGGAAATGTTATGCCTTCAAATGGAAAAGGTTTTCCATTTGGTGTCAGGGTAAGAGTCTGGACCCCTTATCCTGCTCTGTGGCTAACATTCTAGACTACCTTTGGTCTCTCTCCAAGGGGGGGGTCTGCGGTCTTAGACCCTTAGGGTGCACCTGGCAGCCATTTCTGCTCACCGGGTGCGGGCCGGTCAGCCAACTTTGGCACAGGAGACAGTGGTTGGGCGCTTCTTCAAAGGCCTGGATCACATATCCCCTCCGATGCGTGAACCTCCACCTCTGTGGGATTTGTTGCTGGTTTTGGCTAAGCTCACGGGCAAGCCATTCGAACCCATGCTCAAGTGTGAGCTCTCACACTTGTGAAAGACGGCCTTCCTGGTGGCTATCATGTCAGCCAGAAGGACAGGGGAACTCCAGGCACTTTCGGTGGACTCCCCTTATCTGGTCTTCCACAGGGACAAAGTTGTCCTACGACCCCACCTGAAATTCCTTCCGAAGGTGGTTTCAGAATTTCACGTTAACCAGGTGTTGACTCTGCCGGTATACTACCCTAACTACACCTCGGACACCGAGTACAGGCTCCATACTCTGGACCGGAGACGTGCTCTCTCCTCTTATAAGGAGAGAATGGCGGAAATTCGGGAAGAGGTTCGCCAGCTGTTTGTCACCTACACCGCTTCTGGCAGACCTGCAGCCAAACGGACCATTGCAAGGTGGATTACATCATGCATAGGTCTGTGCTATAAGTTGACGGGCAAGGAGCCTCCTAGAGGGATAAGAGCTCATTCTACCTGCCATACTGCTGCATCGGTGGCTGCTGCCAGGGATATCCCTATCCAGGAAATCTGTCGAGCTGCTACCTGGAAATCAGCAAACGCCTTCTTTACCCACTACCACATCGACCTTGAGTCACGCTGGGATGCTGGTTTTGGGGCCTCGGTTCTACAATCTCTATTTCCCAAGTAGGGGGTGTGCGCCTTGCCTCCCTCCTCCCGGTGAACTGCTTGGAGTCTTCCAGAGAGTATGGATGAACAACATATCCACGCTCCTAAAAGAACAGGTTACTCACCTGTAACAGTAGTTTTAGAGGTGGTATATGTTCATCCACACGCACCCACCCGACCTCCCCGGGTTTAGACGCACAACCTTGCTTCCAGCTGGCTAAGATCTGGCGTCATGGGGCGGAGCTGAGGTATTTACCACCCGGGTGGGTGGGAGGAGCCAGCTTGAAGGCTTCCAGCAAGTTTTAAAGGGAAAAGGACATGCCAGTGTGTGTAGAACAACAACATATACCACTCCTGGAACTACTGTTACGGGTTAGTAACCTGTTCTTCTTCTTTGACCTTTCTTGCAAGGGCCATTTGGGCCCTCTCAGGCCCAGAAACTTGGGATAAGTTATTTTCATTAGTTACGCTGCACCTCCTCAGTCGAAAAGGTACTTAGGCGGTCGGAGGGTCGACGCCAAGATATCCTACACAGGCACGAGCTAGTCTTGTGGTGCCATGCATGCATGGTCCTGTCTCGGTGCCGACGCTTCTGAAACATTTTGGCTCTCGCTTGTTCATAGCACCTCCGGCACTGTCCCACTAGTGTGAATGAGTGATGGAGACTGTCCAAGAAGATCAACAATTACGGTAAGTACGTAATTTCCATTTCTAACCAAGTGGAAAGAGGCCTACATAGTTCTGATCCATAAGGGGAAGTCCCCAGGAACCTGTTGGAAACTATAAACCAATTTCGCTCCATTGCGTTCTGGCCAAGATCTAGGAGCGGCTTGTCTACAACCAACTCTGTGACTAATATCTGAAAATTAATCAGATGTTGGTAGTTAACCAGCACGGGTTCAGACGAAGTCACGGAACCGACACTGTTCATTAAATTCACAACTGACATCCTCAAGGCCCTTCACGGTGGCATCCCTGCTGGCGCTATATTTATCGACCTAATTAAGTCCTTTGACTTGGTTGATCATAACCTCCTGATAGACAAGCTAAAACTCATTGGCCTCAACTAATACTCCCTAGCCTCTTTTGGGAGTTACCTGTCCCAACGAACTCAACAGGTGAAGTGGAGAGGGTCCATATCCGGTCGACTCCCTGTTGAGGAGGGTGTACCACAAGGTTCAGTCTTGGGACCCCTCCTGTTTTCACTGCTTGTAAATGACCTCAGTAGTAACTGTGGTGGTAGCTCAGTAATTCAATAAGCTGATAACACTGTACTGTACCTCGGACAGCCTACCGGCCCTCGGGCCACAGCTACAGGAAGACTTCAAGAACCTTGAAAGATGGCTGTTGGATAATAGGCTGTTGAATGCAAAAAAAAAAATGCCATGTTGTACGGGCCTAGAACTCTTGGCTCGGGCAGAACCCTACTGCTCCCCCTTGTGTTCTCATATGGTTCGCCCATAGAGGTCATGAGCTCCTTCAAGAACCCAGGCCTTATCCTTGACCAAGGCCTCGCTTTCAAATGCCATGTGGACCAAGTGACCAGATACATGCACCAAAAGCTAGGCCTACTCTATAGACTAAAATTACGATTTATTTTATTTATTTCAGTTTAGGATTTATCCTGGAAACCAGGATATCTATAGCAAACAGCATCCTACTTACTCATCCTTACCTATGCTACTCCAGCCCTGCAGTCACTGACAGCAAGGGAACTTGGTAAGATGCAAATACTGTATAATAAGATTGCTTGATTTATAACCAAATCCCACTTGAGGCAACGTCATTGTGAGGTACTTGGCTCCCTAAACTGGCCGACCCTTTCCCTAAAGCTCCAGTACCCTGTACTGTGCACCGCCTACAAAATGATAAATGATGTTCACCTGACTGGCCTTGCTGGGCTGCTTGTCCCCAAGTGCCCAGGCAGACTGCTCCGCACCTCATCCAGGACGCTCCTGGAGGTCCCTAGGATAAGGAGCACAACAGGCAGCAAGTCCTTCTCCCATGCGGCTCCAATGCTCTGGAACAGTCTCCTTAACATCTGCAAAATGCCGGCTCCCTGGCCTCCTTCAGAGTAGAGCTCAGGGAGCACCTGCTGAAAAATTGCCTCTGCATGTGGCAGTAACAAATCGGCTCTAGACCCAAAGCAACCTCTACCCCACACGAGCTGATAAAAGCCTCAGCAAGAAAAGACACATCAACATAAACTGAATAGTGCAAAAAAATGGTGAATGTGGTTTGATGTCTAGTACCTGTATCCATAGTAACTTGTATTAACAATTTGTCATTATTGGAAACCATCTCCTGTAAAGCTGTACGTAATTATATAATGTCTAGGTATGTTCCTCTTTAACGAAGACACTTAGAATTGCCATTATTGTTCCAAAAACTGTCTTGTCTCAGTGAAATGTCCTATATCCAACAGGTTTTTATGTAATTAATCCCGGGCTGTTCCTGAAAAGGGGAACTCTTGGACCCAGTGGGCCTACCCGGTTAACAAAACAAAATAAATACCTCCAGATCATCCCCAGCTTGTAACGCACTATCCTCCAAAGTACCTGCCTCTGTTCCTGGAGAAAGTGCAGACTTTGTTTCAAAAGCGTGCCATAGAACCTGTACCCTTAGAACAAAGGAACACGGGATCTTCCCTTATCAGTCTTCACTATTCATTATTGCTGGGTGTGCGCTGGGAGCTTTTGGTGTGGGGGGGGGGGGCTCGACCCACAAGGCCGAGGCACTGCGTGACACATGAGTGTTGGCCGTCAGGTGCCGCAGACTCCTCCTCAACCCCAGTTCTGTTTCTCTCACCGTCGAGATCGCACCTGCTGCCCGAGTTCCACAGTTTGCTACGTCACTAGGCCTAGGCTGAAATTCGACGCCTTTGATTCCGGTAAGCTCGTTCATTTTATTTTCCTTACCGACAGCGCTGGTTCTTTTCCTGTAGTTCTGATAAATTGCGTCATGTCTGGTGTCTGGTTCAGGGGCTAAGAAGAAATCCAAAACAGGCCGTGCCCCCATGTGTCTGTGCCCCATAGAGGTTTCTTCCACGGTGCTTGGTTCCCTGCGGAGCTGGGTCAGGAGCACCGCTATGGCAGTCACCTCCTGAGAGGTGCAGGCTCACCCAGTGTTGCGGCCCACGGATGTTGGGCTCGGCACTGGCGGACTCTAAACGTTGTTTGCCGGCACAGTTTCGGACCTGGTGATCGGAGCGACGTCGCAGACGATGTCTCGCTCTAGCGCCGTTCACAGCGCCATTGGAGTAGAGCTCTCAGGGTCGCTAAGTCTGGTGGTGTGTGTGGTCTCCTCCTCTTCGGAGGAGGATGATTCACTGACCGATCTGGACTGGCATCCCATCTCCTCGGGTGTCAGGAAGACCTCTTGGACGCGACACCAGGCGGCCCAGTGTTGGGCTCCCCGGAGTCCACAGTCTCTGCAAGCCCCCACATCGACCCCGGTGTTGAGAGCCCTGATGCGGATAGTGGTACTGGGGTGACGGTCTCAACCTCAGGGGCCGGGACAGTTGCCATCTGTGGTGTTGCCATGGCTAACACGGTTGGGACTGGGACCCCCTCTTCTGCGGTCTCCCTCTGTGGGGCCTGCAGGATCGGGGGACCCCTTCACACACCCCGACTTTGAGGAAAAGGGCATTCTCGGAGTCCAAGGGGTTGAGAGGCTAGGGAGAAGTATGGGGGCCCTCTTCCACTACCCTGCCTTGGGGGGGGGGGTCACAGTTCCGAGTCCTGTTTCTCCTGCGCTGGGAGTTGCCCTTCTGGATCCATGCAGCCTCAACCACACCACAGGGGAGATTCTTCCTCAGGGCTCAGACAGGTTTTGTTTTCGCATTTACAGTGCCTGCTGATTTGATCAGCCCCTGGGTCCCTCCCTGTGGGGAGATTTTCTGCAGGTCTCAAGAGCCCTGGCAGAGGCCCGGCACACTCGGTTAGGTGCTCTTCCCCAATCCCTCTGCAGACATCTCCCCCTCTCCCAGGCCATGTGGGCCCTACGGGACCCTTAACCTGGGAAACGTTCAGGGCCACTGCCGCGGCCTTCCCTAGGTATGTTAGAGCCATGGACATGCAGGTCTTTCGCCTGCCTCCACTGCCGCAGGAGGACTGTGAGCATCCAAGCTCCTCCATTTCCTCAACTTACTCATCTGAGGAAGAGGGAAGTTTCGTCCACCTTTTCTCTAATGCTGATTTCACTGAATATCAGCGATTCTTGTCGAGGTTAGTTCAGGAGCTCCACATTTCCCATGTAGTAAGACGCAATACCAAGCTTGTTGGGGTCATCCTGGACAGAGTCCTCTCCTGTTTAGGGCTTTCCTCCCCCTCTTGGCTAAGCCTTCAGGTGGTAAGCTAGAGAGGGCCATGCTTCAGGACCTTCATCCTGAATGTGTGTTAAGGGTGGGAGAGGGGATCAGACCCCGCCATGCTTTATATTATCCAGGACCATCTCAAATTCTCTTTCTGGACCTAGGTCCAGTGGTCCCTGAAGTTAACAAGATCCTTGCACCTGTGTCTTCATACCTCGCATGTTTTTGAGGCTAAAAATCAGTCAGTGGTCTTCCAGCTTAGCACAGCAGAGATCTCCCCTTCTTATCTATATATCTATTTATCTATATATATATATGTATGTAAATATCTTTTTTTTCTTCCTTTCTCTCTTTCACTCTTTCTTTCCTGTGCCGCTGCCCAGGGGCTGGGGCCCTAAGGCCACTTAGAGAAGTTCGATTCCCTCTGTCCTCTGGTCAGCTTAATCCTTCTTCAGTTTAAATCCTTTCCTTTTCATATCCCTCCGCTCTCTTGCTTCTTCTGTGGATTTCTCTGTCCCCCTTTGTTTCATCCTCTCCTGCAGAACAGAACTGGGGTGGGGGAGGAGAAGGAGTCTGCGGCGCCTAACAGCCAATCCTCGTGCACGTTAGCCTTGTGGGTGACCCCATAGGCGCCGACTCCCCAAAAAAAAAAAGACAGCTCCCGTGTAGGTGCACTCCTCCAGCTCACACCCAGCAGTAATGAATGGTGAAGATACAAGAGAAGATCAAAAATTGCAGTAGGTACTTAATTCTCATTTTTTACTCCCAGTACTTTCCTTGCCCCAAAGTGAACAGTAGGCCTACTGCCTATTCTGTATCTCAGGGACTAAACATCTTCCTAAAGTACAAGAAGTTCAGAATGGTCACCCTGCAAGGCCTTCTACTTCTGCAAGCAGGGGATTGGATATGTTCCCTCGGTATGAAGGATGCACACCTCCATATCAAAATCCAGAAGCCACACAGAAAATACTTGAGGTTCCTGTATAAAGGGGAACATTACCAATTCAGAGTGTTGCCCTTTGGCTTGTCTTCTGTGCCCCAGATCTTTACCAGATCCTCAGCAGCAGTGGCAACAGCCCTTTGCATGGAAAGTTTCTATGTTTTTCCCTTATCTGGATGACTGGCTATTAAAATCCCAATGCAGTGACCAGCTCCTGAAGATCTTTGCTTGAACCAGGCAACTATTCAATGCCCTAAGGGGGGGTTACTGTCAACATACCAAAATCAGTGTTGAGACCCTGCCAGTGACTACAGTATATTGGAGCAGTCTTGGACAAGGCCGATTGCTTGGTTGCCCAGGCATAACTAGTGCACGACAGCTGTTAGTCTCAGCAAGGATGTTGCTACACCTGCTGGGACTCATGGCATCAACCGTTGTCACAGTACCACTGGCCAGACTGCACATGCAGATTCCCCAGTGAGTGCCAAGAGTCCAGTGGGATCCCCTCACAGGTGACTTTGAACAGAAGGTTCTAGTCATGTCCCTTGTATGCAAAGTGTTCAGGTGGTGGATGGAACCCAGCAATGTTTGGGGGGGTTCCGTTACTGATCCCTTCCCCTCTATAGCATCTCACCACAGATAATTTGGGGATGGGCTTGGGTGCACACTTGAGCCCCTATTAGATACAGGGCACATGAACTTCAATGGAGAGCACCTTGCACAGAAATGTTCTAGCAATGCGAGCTGTTCTGTACAGACTCCAGGTTTTCCAGACCCACTTGTCCCCAGGTTCTCTGCTAATACAGATGGACTATGTCAGTGTGATGCAGTACATCGGTAAACAAGGGGGACTTATTCCTGTCCGCTGTGCAGAGAAGCCATGAGGGTTTGGTATTGGACTGTACAACATGGTCTAGAACTATCAGCAATACATGTTCCAGGCTCTCAAAATGTTCTGGCAGACAAACTAAGCAGGTCCCTGTCCAGGATGCACAAGTGAGAACTGCTGACCTCGGTGGTCGACGTCCTATTCGAAAGATGGAGTCATCCAGAGTTGGACCTTTTTGGGTCTCCACACAGCGCAAAACTGCCACTTTTCTGTGTTCACTCCAGGGCCTGGAGTTTTCTGGCAAGACACGTTGCCACTCTCTTGGAAAGGGAGGTCTCAGTATGTCTTCCCCTCTAATTCAGAGAGTGCTACTCAAGCTCCAGATGGAGGAGGTAACTGGTATTCATTGCTCCCCAATGACCTTGACAGATCTGGTTCCCCTTACTGCAGCAGCTAGCAATGGAAAACTCAGTGCCTCTGCCCCTATACAAGGGTCTACTGGCACAGGAACAGGAAACCCTGCCCATCCAGACCTGAAGTCTCTCCATCTGCCTGCATGGCTCCTGAAGTCATAACCTCTGCTCATTTTGGGGTTTTCCAAAAAGTGGCTGATGTTCTGGTGGCTACTAGAACGTCTTGCAGCAAATATTCTTATTCCATGAAGTGGAAGCGGTTTGCTTTATAGGCTCCTTCTCACCACCTGGATCCGTTCACCTGTTCAGTTAAACTGGTTCTAGAATGCCTGCTGTCCTTACCAGATATAGGCCTGCAGTATTCCTCAATTAAGGTGCCCCCCCCCCCCCACAGGGGGCAGGGTTCACAACATGCTGGAGGGGTTCACCCTCTCTTCCCGTCTCCCTCTTCTGCCATCTTCCCAAGCTAATAATTACTCTTCCATACCTGACCCTCCCTCTTTTTTCTTACTCCTTTGTCCTCACCTAGATCTGCCTCTGGCAGGGTTTCCTAGCACCCTGGTGGGTACAGACCTAGGCATGCTTCTTCCTTCTCTACTAATCTCTCGCCCCTTCATTTCCACTTTAACCCACTATATAGCACTTAATAGGTAGCCCCCTTACCTTCTAGCACTATATGCAATGTACCCTCTCCACTTTTGCCAATCCTTTTGTACTGACTAGCTGCTGCTATTGATCTCCCAAGTTTACACCAAGTCCCACTAAAGTAGACTTGTTTGTCTTTATGCTGTTCCCGGTGCCGCGGCTGCACCCCCACCCCCACCTCGTTGCACTGCTCCTAGACCTAGCACTTTGTCTATAATTGTACTGTTCTGCCTATTTTTAACTGTAATGCCAATCCAGTACTGTGATGTCGATATCATGATATTATTGGTTTGAGCTGCACCCTACTATTATGTATGTTCACTGTATTTGTATGCTTATTCTCTGATGTATTTATTGCTTATTCTGATGTTCACTGTACTTGTATGCTTATTCTCTGATGTAATTTCATATGTACTCCCAGTCACACTGTGAGACGAGCAACGTGTTGCACAGTGTGCCTTCCTGGTGAAACATTTCAAAAAATAAATAAAACCTGGCTGCCATATCAGCTTTCCATGTGCCTATAGAGGGTCGTACGGTTGCCCAGCTAGAGTTGGCTTTGTACGTTTTTGAGTGACATGCTACATCTGAAACCTCCCATCCCTAATCCAGTCCCGGCTTGGGACTTGTATTTTAATTTGGAAAAGTTTACTTTGACTCCTTTTGAGCCATCCGTGACTTGTGGCTTACACTTTCTTACTTGGAAGGCATTAATCTTCCCTTGTCAATCGTCACCATTCATTACTGCTTGGGTGTAAGCTGGAGGCAGGCACCCGCCACGGGAGTTATTTTTCTTTTTTTTTTTTTTTTCCTTTTCAGAGGAGACGGCGCCACCCCCGAGAGTGATGCATCGCGTGATGCGGCCGCTAGGTGCTGCAGACTCCTCCTCCATCCCAGTTCTGTTTCTCCCGCCATCGAGGCTGCACCTGCTGTGCGAGTTAGAACAGTTACCAAGTATGCCACTAGGCCATTTTCGACGCAGTCTTTTCCACGATGACTCCTTTTCCCGGTTTTCTCCCAACGCTGGTAAGTTCGTTCCATTTATTTGTTTAATGGCACCGGGAGCTTTTTCTGTGTTATATTTTATTTCACATCATGTCAGGTTCGGGAGCTAAGCAAAGGTCTAAAGCGGGCCACACCCCTATACGTTGGTGCTCCTGTGGCCGGCATTTTTCCGTTACGGAACAGCATGTCTTTCTTCGGTGCCTGGGACCTAACCATGATATGGATAGATGTGACGCCTGTTTCTCGATGTACCACCATGTTCTCGAAGTCCGCGTGTTTAAAATCTGCAAGGCCCTGCCGACTTTTGGAGGACGGCGTCACTCTCGGGCCTCCCAGGCCAGATCTTTAGACCCTTCCTCCGGGTCCCCTCCCAGACCTATACGGTCTGGAGAGAAGGAGGCCTCCTCATCTTCTAGTCTTGCCGAATGGGTGGTCTCTTTCACGGTGTCGGGGGGGGAACGCCGTGGTCCCTCCTGGGGCCGTGGTGGGGACACCACCTCGGCAGTCACCTCTTTGGAGGTGCAGGCTCCCCCATTGTCGTGGCCCACGGGTGCCAGGCCTGACGTGGGCGGACTCTCGACGCCGCTTTCTGGCGCTGTTTTGGAGCGGCGCCGGTGATCAAGACAGTGCCACCTGCGGCACTGTTTTGGCTCTCGGAGCCGCGGGCCCCCTCGACTCCGCTTGTGGCACCGTGTCGGGTCCCTGCGCCGAGGGTGGTGCCGGGGACTCTGCTGGAGCTGTGGGTGGGTCAGGGCCAGGTTCCGGTGTTGTCTGCGGTGTGCCGATGCCGAACTGCACCGTGAGTGGCACCAGCGCCGTTCGAGGCAACGTGTCTCAGGGGACTCCTGGGGTGGCCAGTATCGAGGTCCTTCTAGTCGCTTCTTCCTCAGAAGCAGATGACTCAGATCTTCGGACCCGTCCCTGACTCCCAGTTCCTCGGGGATCGGGTCTTCTGTGGGACACAGTGCCAGGCAGCCCAGCGCACCCATTCCTCAGTCTCCACAGCAGTCTCCTTCTGAGGACTCCCAGGCTGGGGGTCCTGGGGGGGGGGGAGACGACATGGGAATTGGAGGAGGGTCTGTTCTCCCTGAAGGGGCTGTGGCAGCTACCGTCTCTGGTGCTTCTGCACCTTCTCAGGGTGGACTAGGGGCCCTGTCTTCAGGGGGCCCCCCTGAGAGACCCCAAGATGGACAGGCTCTGTTGCTGGCGTCGAGGAGGAGGGCGTCCTCTGAGTCTGAGGGGTCAGGGTGAAGCACGCCAAGTTCCGCCTGCTACCCCTCTGGGTGTAGGTAGGAGCCGTAGCCCCAAGCCCCGCCTCTCCCTCTTAGGCTCAAGGGACCCCTCCGGGGGCGTTGCTGTGGGCTGCCCTTCTGGATCCATGCAGCCCGAAGTACGTCACAGAGGAGGATCCCCTTCCAGGCTCCTCCTAGGTTCACATCCTCAGTTCTGCGACCTGGTTTGTTATATGGGCCCCCACTTGCTCGGACCCCATTCCCTGGATTCCAGAGCCTTAGCAGAGGACAGTTGTCTCTTAGTAGGTGCCCTCTCCCGTTCATCTGCAGGTACTCCCCGGGGCCATGTCAGTCATATGGGTCCGTTATCCTGGGAGACATTCAGAGGCACTGCAGCGGCCATCCCGTCATATGTTAGGTGTATGTATGAGCGGGTATTTCACCTATCCCCACCACCGCAGGAGTCCTCTGGACATTCGAGTTCCCCATCCCTCCTCGTCTCCCTTCTCTGAGGGAGAGGAACCCTCTGCTCACCTCTTTTCTGATGCTGATTTCACTGATTATCAACGCTTCCTTTCGAGGATGGTTGGGGACCTCCGTATCTCCTTTGTTATCTGAGACACTACTGAACGGGAGACGCATGAATTCCTCAGTGAATTCAGTGCCCAACATCTGGTGATGCCATCCTGGCCTATTCCTTTCCAGGAGGCATCTATCCATTCCTGGCAGTCTCCAGCCGACCCTATCCCAGCCCTGGCAGACTGCAGGAGGAGGTATTGTGCCCCATCTGAGTCCCTAGGTTCTCTTTCCAACCCGCCTTCGGGATTGGTGTCCCTAGATACTCCTTCCAGGCGCCACTGCCTGGCGCACGACCAACCACCGGACTCGGACTCTCTACAGTTTGACCGGTTGGGGCGAAGAGTGTTATCTTCCTCTCATGCAATGCTGTGTATCGCATCACATCAGGCACACCATGCTGCCTATAACAGACATCTGTGGTCGATGCTGTCTCAACTTCTAGCATCAGTGCTTGACACGGAGCAGTCTAGACAGGCCATTACCCTCTCTGCTATAGGCCTGGAGCTGGCAAGGCACCAGGTAAGGGCAGCTCACGACGCCAGTGAGGTGGCTTCCAGGCTTGCAGGGACAGTGATCTGCCATAGGCGGACGGCATGGCTTCATCTGTCAAGATTGTCACCCCTGGCCCAGCGTAGGGTAATTTGCTTCGCTGTCCGAGGGACCCGCCTTTTTTCCACCAGGGCTAGTAGGCTTCTGCAGGGGCTTCCTCCATCCCCTCATCTCCGGGGAACACCTCCTAGCTCTCCTCAGCCTTAAGCTACTCATCTGATTAGCCCAGGGTCTCTCTTCTGTTTTCCACCAGCATGAGACTGAGGGTCTTGTTCCCTCAGGGTTTCTCTGGTCCCCCACTTGGGGGCTTGGTACTCACCCAAGGAGTAATGAATGGTGAAGATTGACAAGGGAAGATATGAAAATTACCTACCTACTGTAATTCTTGATCGTCACCATTCATCACTGATACCCGCCCATCTTCCCTTCAAGGGCCTCCTACTTTGGCGTCTTCCTCCTCCCTGCTCGTTCCTTCCCTCTTCTTCGTTGGCCTTTAAGCCCAAAAAAACTAAATATATATTTTGATTTTTCTGTTCTTCTGTGGACGGATCCTATTTCCTAAGGGTAAAGGGGAACGAGTAGGATTTATCTCTATCCTGAGGGAACTCTTTCTGATTGCCCCTAGGGGTGACCTCTTGGCTTATTCTTAGCCATGTTGTTCAGTTCACAGTTGGAGACTGTCCCTTTAATGGCTCGGTCCCCTTTTTCCAGGTCCCCTCTGGCAAGTCTTGATCTCCTATTGTGTCAGCTTCTGCTGGTTTGGCGCTGTCCTGACACTACAATTACCTTGAGCTGGTGTTCTTTGCCTTGCCTTCAGGGAGTCCAATTGAGTTCCCACTCTGTCTTTTACGTCAAGGGGTGCCCTCTGTAGAGCTCACCCCCCTCCCCACACACATCTGTGTTAGCACTTAACAAGGTGCTAGTGGGTTTCTTTCCCCTTCCTAGTTGGGGCGCTCTCCTTTCGGAACAGAATTTCTGCCTTGGCAGTCTGTGAGCTCTCACCTGGAGTTTAAAGGGTTGGGATGGCAGGAGGTGTAGAGAATCTGCCTTTTGTGTCCAAGCTGTACAAGCAGTTCAGTTGAACCTTCTGTTCAGTTTTATCAAGTGAGCTCTTTGCTCCCTTGTTTTTGGTTCCGAGCTTATAAGCCTTTAACCCAATCTCTCAATGGGCAGAGTTCTCCCCTCCCAACATCCGTCTTTGTCTTCCCTCTCTCCTTTATCTGTTCCTCCCTTGGAGCTGCCCCAGAAGTGAGGCCCTGCGGTCCCTATGGGTAGGCATTTCCTTCTGTTTTTTTTTTTTTTTTCTGTCCTCTAACGGGTTATTCCTTTTTCAGTTTATATCCTTTCCTTTTTCTATCCCTCGGCTCTCTTGCCTCGCTCTCTTGTTCTTACCCTTATTTCGCCTCTCCAGCTAACAGAACTGGGATGGAGGAGGAGTCTGCGGCATCTAACGGCCACCCCTCGCGTATCGCACGATGCGTCCCCTCTCAGGGGCTGCGCCGACTCCTCGGGGAGTCTCCCGGGGCGGGTGCGCGCCTCCGGCTTACACCAAAGCAATAATGAATGGTGAAGACACAAGAGAGGATTAAGAATTACAGTAAGTACGTATTTTTTAGTTTTTTGGTTGCAGTCATTTCTGCTCAAAGGATTTCAGAGCTGCAGGCTTTAATGTGTGAGCTTCCTTATTTGATTTTCCACAGTGACAGGGTGTCTTTTGTACTAATCCTAAGTTTCTACCAAAGGTGGTGTCTTCAGTTTACGTTAAATCAAACCGACCACCTGCCAGTTTATAATCCTGAGCATGCCAATCCAGGGAAAGCATTGCCCCATACTCTAGAGGTACATAGAATACTCAAATACTGTATACACAGCAGGAAGGACTGCAGAAAGTCCTTGCAGCTTTTTATTTATTTGCTTTTGTTAACCAGGTAAGTACATTAGGCAAGAGGCCTGCCTATTTTCAAGTACAACCTGGGAGAGTACAGTACATAAACCAGAGACTTGACACTTATTTCTATCGCCCCTAGGAAAGGGAATACCCAGTTCCTGAACAGTTGCTGTCTGAATGGTTAACCAACTGTAGTACTTTTTGTTACATGAAGTACGTTAAGGAACTTCCTGGGCTGGTTCATGGTCATTCGACAGGCATAGCCACCTCTGCTGCTTGTTTTAAAACGGTCTCTACTCCCTCTCGGGCCTCTTCCAAGCCTTCAGAATGCCACAAGTTTTCCTCATCGACCTGACATCGGGACCCCGACTCCAGGTCGGTCTCCCAGCCTCCCAGAGGTCCAGATCCACCACCCAGGAAGACTAAGGACCTGACTTCCCTAAAGTAGACTTCGGACCTGACGTCGGCCAAGCATACAAAGCCGGCCAGGCTTTCGCCGGAGCCGCGGACACCAGACGACAGCCGGGTGTTCGCCGGACCCGAAGACATCGGCCAAGTGACCGACATCGGCCTCGCATTCACCGGAGCCGAAGACCATCCCCCAGTCACCGGTGGACACTGGTCACGGGACTCAAGAGAGGAGGACATGACGCTGCCCGGAAAAGGTTGGCGACACTGAGGATGCCGGGTTCCCGAGGGAACCTTCGCCCAACCCGGAGACACCCGATCCCGGTGACAGACCACCGGCACCAGG
The DNA here is from genome assembly GCA_016271365.2 of Neoceratodus forsteri. NCBI lineage: Eukaryota > Metazoa > Chordata > Ceratodontiformes > Ceratodontidae > Neoceratodus > Neoceratodus forsteri. The sequence continues at coordinate 347,201,878 of CM028138.1, read as the reverse complement.
CCCGTCTTCGGGCATGAACCTGCAAGAAGTAAAGGATCTCTTTACTTCCTGGTGGGACACCATCCGAAAGGATGTGGTCCCTGTAAAACCTCCACCACCTCTTTCTCCTACTGCTTCACTTCCTACGCCCCCTCCTTCACCACAAGGGCCAGCAGGACGACCACCAACCCCTAAGGAGCAGACTCCACCTCCCAGGGGTAGATCCAAGGATCGGAGAAGGCCTCCCTCAAGATCTCCATCAGGGTCTCCCAGCCCCAAGCGACCCAGACGTCGGCGGTATACTCCGTCGGGGGAGGACTCCAGATCGGATACCTCTGAATACTCCAGATCTCGTTCTCCACTCAGCATTCCATCAGCTGACCCACATTACCTGCCCAGGTCTAATCCGGATGATCCCTCTTTCTCTGAGATCGTGAGGCACATCCAGGACAACATGGGATGGGACACTGAAGACCTCTACCCCGGAAGACAGCGCCTTGCCCGTTGGCTTTGGTAGAAAGACCCAAAGCCTGTGGTAGTGCCTCCCTTGGTGGACACCTTTGCAGACGTCACCAAGGCTGCGTAGAAGCGTCCACACTCTGCTCCTGCGGTGCCGGAGAAAGCTGACCACCTGTACAAGGCCACGAGAGAGGACCAGTACTTTGCTCAACAACCTCTGGCAGACTCCCTGGTTATTATGGCCTCACATGACCGCAACGCATGAGCACACAGCCACCGGACCAGGAACCCAAACAATTGGATGCCCTGGGGAGACGCATGTATACGGCCGCTGCATGCTCCATCAGGTCCCTGAACTACCTAACCCACATGGTAACAGTTTCAGAACGCCCTATAGGAGCAGGGCCAGGACCTGGTCGATAAGCTTCCGGATGGCGATCAGAAGGCGGAGTTCCTAAACCTTCTCCGCATAGGGTCTGATGTGGGTACCCAAGTAGTATGAGCCACATAAGATTCTGTGGACTCGTCCACCAGAGCTGCAGCTTCAGGCGTCTGTCTCCGGCTTCACCCCAGACGTACAGAAGAACATTCTTGACGTCCCCTATAACGCTAAGTACCCTTTGGTGAACCCTTGAAGAAGGTTATCACCAAACTCCAGGACGCTGGGAAGGCAGACCGGTCTGTACAGGCCATGTACAGATCCAGACCCGGTTCCTTTTGTAGGAACCAGAGCCGTTTTCACAGCCGGCAGCAAAGGCAGCAGCCACGTTCTGGCCAGCAACAAAGGAGCTTCTCTCAGCGGAAAGCCCAGGCTAAGTCATCCCCAGGCAGAGCCCAACGTTACACTAAACCGGCACAGCCTGCATTGACCAGTGCTACCACAGCATGACTCCTTCTTGGCCCCCTCCCCTCCTGTGGATCAACAGGCACTAAAGGTCAGGGGTCACATCGCTCGCCACCTTTTAGGGTGGCTGTCAATTACCACCGACCGGTGGGTCCTCCAGTTCGTCAAGAAAGGTCACTTTATAGAATTTCTCTACCACCCACCGGCAAGACTTACCCTGCTTTCCCGTTACTCGGGTCAACATGCCCTGCTCATACAGCAGGAGGTGCTCGCGCTCCTGGGAAAAGTGGTGATAGAGCACGTACTACGGAGCCAGAGGAGTGCAGAGTATTATTCTCACTTTCTGTTTCCCAAGAAAACAGGGGACCTCTGTCCGATACTGGACCTCAGCGACCTCAACGAGTCGGTCCTGTACAAACGCTCTCGCATGGTGACCCTCCCAGGTCTGATTCCCATACTCAAGCAGGGGTGCCTTTCTGGTGTCCTTGGACATGCTGGACGCTTACCTGCATATACCCATTGCTCAAGCACACAGGAAGTTTCTGCGCTTCGAGTTGCAGGGCCACCATTATCAGTTCCGAGCCCTTCCCTTCGGACTGTCATCGGCACCTCGGGTGTTCACGAAGTGTATGGCGGTCATAGCGGCAACTCTGAGGAGACAAGGCCACTACGTGTTCCCCTACCTGGACGACTGGCTTCTCATGGCGCCTTCTCGGGAGGCCTTGATGTCCGCCATTCATTGTACTTGATCTCTGTTCGAGACGATGGGAATCATGATCAATCAAGAGAAGTCATGCCTGGTTCCGTCACAGACTCTGCAGTTCCAGGGGAAAGCCTTTCTTCCCCAGGACAGAGCGGAATACATCAGATCCCTCATCAGGGACATTTTGGCGAAGAAGACACTTCCTGCCAGATTGGTCCTTTGCCTGCTCGGACACATGGCTGTGGCCATTGCAACAGTCCCGCTAGCCTTTCTCCACATGCGGGTGACCCAGTGAATGTTACAGGTCCAGTGGGATCAAAAGCAAGACCATCTGCAGCTCCCAATCTGGATCACAAAGGCCGTAATCCGGGATTGGCAATGGTGGCTAGATCCAAAGAATCTGTCGGCGGGAGTCCCCTTCGTTGCGCCGTCTCAGATTGTGACACTCTCCACAGATGTCTCAGGGCTAGGGTGGGGTGCACACCTCGACAGTGTCTGGTCTCAGGGCCTGTGGACAGACCAAGAGACTCATCTCCACATAAATATCCTGGAAATTAGAGCAGTTCTTTGCACCCTGCAGGCCTTCCAGTCGGAGATTCCACCGGGTACTCTTCTGTTACAGACAGACAATTCCGCGGTGATGTATTACCTCAACAAACAAGGAGGCACCCATTCCTACCCACTTTGCAGGGAGGCCATGAGGGTATGGGATCGGGTTTTGCAACACGGCACAAACCTCATTGCTGTTCATGTCCCCGGAGTGGACGTCATTGCAGACGGCCTGAGCCGCTCTCAGGCCAGAGTCCACGAGTGGGAACTACTACAGGAGGTAGTAGAGGATCTGTTTTGCAGATGGGGTACACCAGAATTCGACCTTTTCGCATCCCCATCCAACACAAAACTGCCCAGTTTTTGCTCGCTAGATCCAGGGCCTGGTGTTTTCTGGTGAGACGCGATGTCCCTTTCTTAGGCGGGCAGATTCCTCTATGCCTTCCCCCCCTTTCCGTTGATCCAAAGGGTTCTTATGAAACTTCACAGTGAGCAGGCGACACCGATACTTATCGTGCCGTTCTGGCCCAGACAGATCTGGTTCCCTCTATTACATCAGCTGTCCCGGTAACCTCTGGTGCCTCTCCCAATCAGCTCTCACTTGTTGTCTCAGGAGGAGAGCTCCTTGGTCCATCCGGACCTTCGTTCGCTGAGCCTGCACGTTTGGCTTCTAGAGACATAGCCATTTTGCGACATGGGGTCTCATAAGAGGTAGCTGACGTTCTGGTGGCCACGAGAAAACTGGCCTCTCATGCTACTTACGCCATGAAATGGCGCAGTTTTTGCCTATGGGCTCAAGCGCGGGGGTTTTCGCCTCTAGACTGTTCTGAAAAGTCGGTCTTGGACTACCTCCTGTCTCTCTTTCAGACAGGCTTGGCCTACTCCTCCATCAAAGTACACCTCTGTGCCATATCAGCCTATCATTGTCCTATAGGCCAGCGCATCATATCTCAGTTGGACACGGCACGAGCCTTCCTGAGAGGTAATCTCCACCTTAGACCTCCGATTAAGGATCCAATTCCACCATGGGATCTTCCCTTTGTCCTGGAGTAGCTCACGCTGCCACCCTTTGAACCCACCGCGGATTGCGAGCTACGTCTTCTCACTTGGAAGATGTTGTTTTTAGTTGCCATTAACTCGGCCAGAAGAATTTCTTAACTCCATGCACTCATGTGCAAAGAGCCTTATTTGGTTTTTCACCAAGACAGGATATCCCTACGGACTAATCCCAAATTTCTGCCTAAGGTGGTCTCAGCTCTCGCCCTTAATCAGGACATCGATCTACCAATGTACTTTCCCAACTATTCGAATTGAGGAGAGGCCCTGTTGCACAAACTAGATGTGCATAGGTGTCTCCAATACTACCTGACCAGATCCAAACACCACCGAAAATCAGACCAGCTATTTGTCTCCTTTGCCCACAGGATGATGGGAGCTCCTGTCTCCAAGCAGTCGCTATCCAGGTGGCTCATTCAGTGCATTACGTTCTGTTACCAGAAGCGCAATAAACCCTTACCGGGCGCGGTCAGGGGTCATCCCACAAGGGGAGTGGCTACCTCCTTTGCAGCCCTAAAGAATGTGTCCACCTCTGCCATCTGTGCTGCAGCTATTTGGAGCTCCGTGCACACTTTCATCAGGCATTATAGCCTGGATATTGCATCGAGGCGAAGATCAGGTTTTGGTCTAGCAATCCTTCAAGGACTTCTGTCCTAGGCTTTGGTTCCATTAAGGATTTCTACCTTCCCTCCTCCCAACGGTGAGGGATTTCCAATATTGCTTAGGAATCGGTCCTAATGGTGTAACCTGCTGCAAGAGCTGTTTCTTGAAGTAAGATAGTAGGTACATAAGAACTTACCGTAACAGTAGATCTTTGAGAACAGCTCTTGCAGCAGGTACTTTCCCTCCCACCATCCCCCCTGGAGGTAGATTCCAGTTACGATATCCTTCTCCTAGGATCAGGGATTTTCAGCATCACTCTGATTGCCATTTGATGGCGGATCCTCAGTCTCCTCTTCTGATGTCATCCAGCAGCCGGAAGTCTCTGGCGGGAGACCTGGGGATTCTGGGGGGCCGCCTCCTTATGTAGTGTGTCTGACGTTGGGGGTGGGACCAACGTCGGAGGCGGTCCCCGCTGAATACTGCTAGCTAGAACATTTCCATGGTGTCCTGGCGCCTGCCGGCTTCAGTCCTAACGGTGTAACCTGCTGCAAAAGCTGTTCTCGAAGATCTAGTCTACTGTTACGGTAAGCTCTTGCATAACTGTACTTTCTGCCTACACTGACCAACCTCCCGATAAAGAGTCCAAGTGTTGGGACCATTCAGCCAGGAAGGTCTATGCGGCTTCCTCCTTGGGCCTTCGTCAGGCAAGTTTGGCCATCGTCATGGCACACTTCTCTCACGCCCTTCTTGGGTCGCTATATGAAGTCCTCCCACATCTCCCCGCAGTCATGCAGACCATGGTCAAGCAGGTCCGGGATCAAGGCTGAGCCGTTGCCAGACAGTAGCTTCAGACTGCCCTGGACATTGGGGATTCTTGTGCACGCGCGATGGCTGCGGCAGTTGCCTCTCATCGCAGGGCTTGGTTGAGGCTCTCCTCCTTTCCAGCGGATACCCAGCACAAACTAGCTGACATGCCCTTCCTCGGGACTGACTTGTTCGGCCCAGGAGTGGCCGGTCACCTTCAGCGCATTGAGCAGTCTAGTGCTACCTTGAACGGTACTTCTGCCAAGAGTTCTTCGGGCAAGAACCAGCAGAAGAAAAAGAAGCATTTTCGGCATTCTTCCCCTGCGGCTCAGCAGTCCTCCTTTCAAGGTGGACAGCAGCACCAGCAGGAGGCTCAAGCTTGGTGCCCTTGGCCTAAGTCCGGACTCCAATAGGCCCAAAAAGGAGACCAAGGCTCAGGTCCTGGAGCCTCCTCCTCCTCCTAGCCTGCTCAGTGACGGGGCGGGGGCTGTCAACCACGCTCCCGTTACCTCAGTTCTGGGTCCTCCCATGGTGACCGGCCCCGCCACTTCCTTTCTGCCTGGTCCGTTGTCACTTTGGATAGGTGGGTTCTCGAAGTGGTCGATCAGGGACTGCCTCTGGAATTCAAGTAGTACCCTCCAAGCTGAGCCCGCTCCCCTCGGGAACAAAGAGTATCCGCTCAGACCCAGTCGTCTCTCTGAGATGACATCGCTTAGCTCCTTCTTCAGGCAGTAGCTCCAGTGGCAGATCCTCCAGCAGATCCATTCTTTGTCTCCAAGTATTTCCTGGTGCCCAAGCTTGATGAGGGGCTGGTGCCCCATTCTAGATCTGCATGACCTGAATCAATATCTCAGGTCACGCACCTTTCGGATGGTCACTCTGCCCCAGATCATACCATCCTTGGAGTGAAACATGCGGTTCTGTTCACTGGACCTGCAGGGACGCGTTATTTCATGTCCCAATCTGTCCGTCCCATCAGCGGTTCCTCCGCTTCAGGGTTGAAGGGACCCTGTACGAGTTCCAAGCCATGCTCTTCAGCCTGTCATCAGCCCCATGGGTCTTCACCAAATGCATTGCAGTGGTGGCGGCCCATCTCCGGGGGGGGGGGCAAGATTTATCCTTACCTCAATGATTGGCTCCTAGCAGATCCACCCAGCAGAGGGTGGCAAGGTCCAAATCCAAGGACCTGGCCATCCAGACCTGCTTCCAGCTCGGCCTCCTAATCAACGTGGCCAAGTCAGTACTCGTGCCGTCTCAGGTGATGGACTTCATCAGGGCAGAGCGAGGTTCTTTCCTCCTTTGCCCAATCATTTCTGGTTGGGCAATTGTGCCCTGCCCAGGACTTTCTGCGACTTCTGGGTTACATGGCAGGATGCACCTCAGTGGTCTGTTGGGCCCGGTTGCACATGCATCCCCTCCAGTGGGAGCTGGCCGCCCAGAGGACTCAGTGCCACGGTCATTTCAACCAGCTAGTAACTGTAACCCAGCAGATGTGGGACACTCTCCACTGGTGGGCCGCCCCAGACCAGTTGCAGGAAAGGATCCTGTTTGTCGCCCCAAACCAACGGTCGTCCTCGTGAACGATGCGCCTCTCATGGGCTGGGGAGCCCACATGGGGGACAAAAGGTCCCCCAGGCACTGGACCACCGAGGAGTCCCAATGCCACATCAACCTGTTGGAGCGTAGGGCAGTCAGACTGGCACTGTCAGCTTTCGCTCCTCAGCTCCTGGGTCAAGTGGTTCAAGTCCAGATGGATAGTACCACGACCACGTACTACCTCAACAAATAGGGCGGCATGCACTCCCATCTGCTGTGCAAGGAGGCTATTAAAGAAGAGGCTGGTGAAAATTCAGGGAGCGGTTCACCAGCTGTTTGTCACCTACGCTGAAGCCGCTTCTGGCAGACCTGCAGTCAAACGGACTGTTGCAGGACGGATCACTTCATGCATAGGTCTGCGCTACGAGTTGGGCAGGGAGCCTCCCAGAGGGAGAAGAGCTTATTCTGCCTACCATACTGCTGCATCGGTGACTGCTTCCAGGGCCATCCCTATCCAGGAAATCTGTTGGGCTGCTACCTGGAAGTCGGCAAACACCTTCATCACCCACTACCACATCGACCTTGAGTCATGCCGGGATGCTGGTTTTGGAGCCTCAGTTTTTCTCTTAAGTAGGGGGTCTGTGCCTTGCCTCCCTCCTCCCGGAGAACTGCTAGGAGTCTGCCAAAGAGTGTGGATGAACAACATATCCACACTTCTAGAAAAACAGGTTACTTACCTGTAACAGTAGTTCTAGGAGTGGTATATGTTTTTCATCCACCTGACCTCCCCAGCTGCAGACGCACACAATCTGACTTCCAGTGGGCTAAGATCTGACGCTACAAGGCGGAGAGTTTAGGTATATACCACCCGCTGTGGGTGGGAGGAGCCAGCTTGAAGACTTCCGGTGAGATTTAAAGCGGATGGGGACATGCCAAAGAGTGTGGATGAACAACATACATCACTCTTAGAACTACTGTTACAAGTGAGTAACCTGTTTATATTATCCTCCTCCACCTCCACCTAGAGCAGCAGGTGGCAGTGGAATTCATCAGAGACCACAGTCAATCACTGGCTAAACAATGGCTCCAGACAGCCATAGTCATGGGCAACTCCTGCGCCCATGCGGTGGCAGTAACTGCCTCCATGCATTGCAGTGCTTGACTGTGCTTGTCCACCTTCATAACGGCCACCCAACAAGGGCTGGTGGATGTTCCCTTTCTGTGCAGTGACCTCTTGAGCCTTGGTATAAAAGGGCATCTTACGAGGATCAAGAAGTCCAGTGGCACCTTTGATTCTGTGATTAAACAAAAGCCTAAAAAACTGGCCTTTCAGTACTGGTCTTTCCAGTCATAGCCTCCCTGGCGTCAGTCCCAGTAGGGACAGTTTCCAACCTGGCACCACAAGAAATCCAGGGGTCATTGTCCAAATCAGGGGGAGGGGCAGGGTGGTCGTGCCTTTCCAGCAGCAGCTGCCAGTGCCCCCACAAAAGCTGCTCAGTCTGTCCCCAGCTGCTTCCTTCATCGGAGATAGGCTACATCTGTTCCTACCATGTTGGTCCACTATCACAAAAGACAAGTGGGTGTTGGGACATAGTGGGCAGAGGACTGTCTCAATTTTTGAGGCCACCTCCACATGCCTCAAAAGTGCGGAGTATCTGAGGTCTACCCTCAGGGGAGACATTGCTCAGCTCCTCTCGAAAGGAGCCATAGCCTGTGTCCCAGACACCCTGGCCAGTCCGGGTTACATGTCCAGGTACTTCCTGGTCTCAAAATGGAAGGGGGACTGGTGCCCCATACTGGATCTTCACCATCTCGACCAGTGCTTACAGAAATGCAAGTTCCAGATGGTCACTCTGAGCCAGATTATACCATCCCTGGAGCAGGACACGTGGTTCTGTTCCCTGGACCTGCAGGATGTATCGTTCCACATTCCCATCTGCAATTTCCACCACCGGTACCTCCAGTTTTGAGTGGAGGGGGTCCTGTATCAGTTCCAGATCATGCCATTCGGCCCGCTCCTCGGCTCCCAGGGTTATCAACAAATGCTTGGCTGTGGTGGCAGCCCATCTGCAGTGTCTAGGGGTCAGAGTGAACCCCTACCTCGATAGCTGGCTGATAGCCAGTTCATCTAGAGAGGCCATGGTGGGATCCACGGATCTGAGTCTCCAGACTTGCAATGACTTGGGCCTCTTGGTCAACCCGAACAAGTCTGAACTGGTCCTGAAGCAGGTGATCAGGGTCATCAGGGCAGAACTGGACTCTCTTCTTGCCAAGGCCTGCCTCCCAGCGGACCAGGCACAGGATCCTACCTCCTTTGCCTGATCACTTCAGTTTGGGCTCTTGCGCCCTGCCCGGGTTTTCCTACAGCTGCTGGGGTGCATGGCATCCTGTACCAGCGTGGTCTGTTGGACCAACTGGCAGATGCACCCTCTTCAGTGGGAGACAGGACATCCGTGGTCCCAGCACCTAGATCACTAGGACAAGCCAGTCACAGTGACCCATCCGATGTGGACGCCATCCAGTGGTGGCTGGTCCTGGATCATCTGGAGGAAGAAATCCATTTGTGTGCCCAGAGCCAGCTGTCACACTGGTGACTGGCGTGTCTTTGGTAGGATGAGGAGCACAACTAGGAGACCTTATGTCCCATTGGCTGTGATCCCCCAGGGAGTTGGTCGCTGCAAAAACCTGCTGGAGCTCCATGCAATGCACTTGGCTCTGACAGAATTTGCTCTGCTAGTCAGGGGTCAGATCGTTCAAGTCCAGACGAACAGTGCCACAGCCGTGTTTTAACTGAACAGGGCAGAACTCACTACTTTCCCTTGTGTTGGGAGGTCCTCTGCATCTGAACCCTCGTGTGCAGCCTTGGCGCCAATCTCCATCATGAGGGAAAACAAATTGGCTAATAGATGCCCTTAGCCAAGTAGGAGAGATGTCGCATGAGTGATCTCTGAATCAGGATGTAGTGAACCACCGGTTCTCCTTATAAGGCTCACCCTTAGTGGATCTGTATACTTCCTGGAAGAATGCCAAAGAGAGGCTGTTCTGTGCCTATCCGCCACAGTTCGGGACACTGATAGCGGATGCCTTCGTGAGGTCCTGGACCCAGGTGTGGGCTGGTATGCCAACGGTGGCCCAGGAGAAAGTGGTAGGGCACATCTTTAAGGGTCTTGACCACTTGTCCCATCTAATGTGAGCTCCACCTCCATTGTGGCACTTACTGCTGGTCCTGGCTGTGGTTATGTGCAAGCCTTTCGAGCCTGTGCACAGGTAGCGTGTGGTTCACATCCACACTCTGGCGGTTCCACTGAAACAGTCTGATTTGCCAGATGTCTGTAAGCTAAGCTCCTCCCACCATCTGAACCATATATCCCCTGACTTCCCCGTGTTATCTCCTGCATGCTGGAAGCAGAATCCTTGTGCCATTTGTCAAGGGAGGCTAGGTGGGTTATGTTAATGTGACCTATATACTACAAGAACTGCAGTTGCAGGTGAGTAATCTGGTCTTACAGTACACAAACTGTCTGAGCCACTGGTTCACAGTATCTGTACTGGGGGAAATAAAAAGGTATTCCACTATCTAGCCAGTATAGAGTAAGAGAGTTGGAGGCTGACCTGGTGGACATACGGGGAAACTGTTTTAAAAGAATGGTGAAAAATGAGCAGACAAGATGCACTGCTAGTCTTTCTCTGCCAACACTGTTCTTGTGTTTGTAATGTTCATTCTGGCATTGTCTAAGTAGTGTGCATTGAATGTTCTGATAAGTAACAAGTCTCTTTTGTCGCAGGTCTTTCCTAGCCATTTCACACAACAGAGGACCAAAGAGTTGAGCAGTGAGGGAGACAAAGAGAGACCCAGCAAGCCCTTACCTGGCAGCCCCTGTCCCAGCCAGACCAGCAGTATTGCAACATCCGGCATTTCCACAGACTTTTGGGACTTACTGGTAAAACTGGACAATATGAACGTCAGTCGGAAAGGCAAAACATCCATAAAATCTGCTCCATTGAACTGTAGTGGAGAGGGGGAGGCTGGGCAGGGCAGCCTTGAGGCCTCTCCCCTTGGACAGCTTATGAACATGTTGTCTCATCCTGTGATTCGACGTAGCTCTCTGCTGACAGAGAAGCTGCTACGACTTCTTTCACTCATCTCCATTGCACTGCCTGAGAACAAGGCCACAGAGGTGGCAGCCAATCACAGCAGCACGACAGCAGCCCCTGCCACCACCCCAGCAGGCACCACCACCACCACCACCCCAGCAGGCACCACCACCACCACAACATCCACCACCTCTGTGTCTGGTAGGTTCTTCAGAGCCTTGTACTCTTAATTCATTATTTCTGAGTCTCTAACGAAAAGTATCAAAAAAAAAAAAAAAGGCAAGTGGAGAACATAGAGGGTAGCAGTAAAAGCTGTCAGCAGCAGTCCTGCAGAGATGGTGAAGTTGGGGAAAGAGGAAACGGGGGTTAAACAGCATTTTTGAGACAACAGCAAATTGATGCATCAGCAGTGAGGAACAGTGGCAAAACATGGACTTTGTGGACAGCTATGAAGCCCCTAGGGAGCAAAACAAGCAGATTATACTGCCCTCCTCTTAAAATATTTCTGCCAACATATTTAGCCCATTCTTTTAGCCTGTTTATAGGAGTCCAGCATTTTCTAGGCTTTACATGAGAATATATAACGAGGGAGAGGGTTATATAATGTGATTCAATGATGCAGGAAGTTGAAGAATAGAAGCCTGGTATTAGACAGAACCTTGCATCAGCATGCCCCATGACTGAGGGAGCCTTGGAACAGAGAGCTTCATGAGAGAGAGAGAGATAGTAGTTGGATTATAGGGGGACTTAGAACAGTGAGAGGCATAGATATAATGGAAGCTTTGCTTTATAAGCAGTGCCATCTGATATTGAAAGCCGTGAATAACACTCTAACTGTACTGAGTAATTCTGAAAGAAAATAGAGACCACAAGTGTTGGTCCAGGAGATTGCAAGAAGCAAAGTCAGCAGAGTTCTCTGACCTACCAACTAGTGTGAATATCCCTTCAGCAGAGAGGTTAGAACTGCTGTATTTGAGACTTAGGAATACGTTTTGATTTCTAGCAAAGGCTTGTAAGTACGTAGGACTCTTCAGAGTCACTAGATTGTGAAAGGCAAGTGAAAGTGACGAATGAGATGAGACTGAAGAACAAAGCAGTACAAAATGATCTACTTAAAGCAGAAGTGCACAGTAGTGGAACTTTTCACCTGTACATCCTGGTCCTGCTGTTGAACTGCTGGCAAATGGAGCAGGCCTTGATGTGCTCTGGGCCTAGGCACTGCACACAGGCCGTGTGTCGCCCCTCCAAGAAAGACGACTGAGTTGACGTTCCTCAAGTGGCCCTCAGAACCCAAATGGGCGATCGACCCGACGCCCACTAAATGGGCCAAAGAACCGACACCAGCCCCACCTATGCCGGCTGACACCGGTTGCCGGGGGTCATCAGATGAAGAGATCGAAACCACCGCACCCAACGACCAGTCCGGCGACATTGAGGACATCAGACTGCCCCGAGAGCCAACGCCGACCCAGCTACACCCCAAGGTCCGACGCCTGATTCCGTCGACAGACGGGCACCATCGCTCGACCCGTCGTCCGACCTAAATCTACAAGAGGTGAAGGACCTCTAACTTTTGGTGGGGCATCATTAAAAAGAATGTGGTGCCCACCAAACCTCCGCAGCCTCCTCCGAAGGAACCTGGCAACAGTGTGTCTCCTGAACCCAAGGAGCCCACACCACCTCCACTAGGGGCAGGTCACAAGACAGAAGCCCCCCCCCCCCAGGTCTCCCTCCGGGTCTCCCAGCAACCACCCACCTAAACACCCCAGAGGCAGACGGCTCACTTCGTAAGGGGATGACTCAGGGTCGGATACTTCAGACACTTCCAGGTCACCTTCTCCAATCAGTCTCCCCTCACCCGACCCACGGGACCTACCCAGGTCACCACCGGATGATCCCTCTTTTTCCGATATCATGAGGCACATCCAAGAGAACATGGGGTGGGAGACGGAAGACTTAGACCCGAAAGACAACGCCTTGCTTGATACTTCAGGCAGAAAGATGCTAAGCCTGTTGTGGTCCCACCGCTGATGGATACATTTATTGATGTCACCAAGGCGGCATGGAAACGCCCACATTCCACTCCAACAGTACCTAAGACGGCCGACCGCCTTTATAGGGCACCCATGGAGGACCCTTATTTGGCTCAGTAGCCCTTGGCTGATTCTCTGGTCATTACAGCCTCACACGACTGATCCCAAAGACCTCAGCATCTGAGCATTCAGTCACCAGACCAGGAATCTAAACAGCTAGATTCACTGGGGAGACGCATGTACGTGTACGCTACATGCTCTATAAGGTCTCTCAACTACCTAACGCACATGGTGCAATTTCAGAATGCCCTGTGGGAACAGGGTTAAGACCTTATTAAGGATTTCCCGGAAGGCAAGAAAAAGGAGGCGCTTCTCAGCCTCCTCCGCACTGGGTCAGACGGGACCAGGTCCTTCGGGCCGCTCACGATTCAGCGGACTCGGTGGCCAGGGGCGTGGCTACTCTCCAGTTTTACCCCAAACGTCCAGAAGAACATCCTGGACGTTCCATATAACAGCTTGGTCCTGTTCGGTAAAGAATCTGAAATAGTAATCACTAAGTTACAGGACGCCGTGAAGGCAGTCAGGACTGTACAAGCCATGTACAGACCTAAGGCTGGTTCCTTTCGTAGGAACCAGAATAGTTTTCACAGCCGGCAACAACGACAACAGCCATGTTCCGGCCAGCAACCAAGGGGCAACTTTAACAGAAAGACTCAACCAAGATTCTCTGTAGGCCAGGGCCAGAAACACCAAAAATCTGCCCAGCCCTCCAGAACCAGCACCACCACAGCATGACTCCTTCTCGGCCCCTGCCCCACCTCTGGATTCAAGGGAAGGAAGGGTTGGGGTCATATCTCTTACCGCCTATCAGGGTGGCAGAGGATAACCTCCGACCGGTGGGTTCTTCAGTTAGTCAGTCGAGGACACTCTATCGAGTTCCTCGACTGCCCACCATCAAGGCCTCCTCTGCTCTCCCATTATCCGGGTTAGAGCGCCTTGCTCATACAGCAAGAGATCTTGGCACTTCTGGACAAGATTGCCATAGAACCAGTGCCACAGAACCAGAGAGAAAAGATATTATTCACACTTCTTCCTGGTTCCAAAAAAGACACAGGACTTGTGCCCGATCCTGGACCCCGGCGATCTCAACACATTCATGTTGTACAAACGCTTCCTTATGGTCACCCTTCTGGGTCTCCTCCCCATGCTCAAGCAGGGCGCATGGCTCGCATCGCTGGACATGCAGGATGCATACATCCATCTCCCCATCACTCGAGCACACCAGAAATTCCTGCCCTTCGAGTTCCTGGGACGCCATTACCAGTTCTGAGCACTCCCCTTCGGACTGTCCTCTGCACCGCTCGTGTTTATGAAATGTGTGGCAGTTGTGCCAGCAGCTTTCCGGAGACTGGGCCACTATGTGTTCCCATACCTAGACGACTGGCTCCTCATGGCCCTCTCTCTCGGGAGGCTTTGATAGCTGCGATTCAAGACACTTGTTCTCTCTTCGGATCGCTGGGCATTACTATCAACCAGAGGTCATGCCTCATCCCTTCACAGAGGTTGCAGTTTATCGGTGCAGTTCTCGACACCAACCAAGGGAAGGCTTTCCTGCCTCAGGATAGGGCAGAACGCATACGGCCCCTCATAAGGGATATGATGGAAAAGAAGTTGGTCCCAGCCAGGACCATTTCTTTGCTTGCTCGGACACATGGCGGTGGCCATCGCGACGGTTCCCCTAGCTCGACTTCATAAGAGGGTTACCCAGTGGATGCTTCGAGCTCAATGGGACCAAAAGCAGGATTAACTGATTTAGCCAGTCCGGATTACGGATGCCATCGTCCGAGATTGGCAATAGTGGCTAGTCCCAGTGCACCTTTTCAGAGGAGTCCCCTTTTTAGCGCCTGCCCCAACTGTGACTCTCTCCACGGACGCTTCGGGGTCCGGTTGGGGAGCCCACCTGGACGGAGACAGGACCCAGCGATCTTGGTCAACCCTGGAGTCTCACCTCCACATCAGCATCCTCAAAATGAGGGCAGTCCTGTATGCTCTACAGGCCTTTCAGTCAGAGATCACACCAGGTCTCCTACTGTTACAGACAGACACTACCTCAGTGATGTACTATATTAACAAGCAAGGAGGCACCCACTCCTACCCTATTTGCAGAGAGGCAAAGAGGGTGTAGGATTGGGTATTACAGCATGGCACAGAGATCACTGCAGTGCATGTTCCCGGGGTTGGACAACACCATCGCAGATTGCCTGAGCCGGTCACAGGCCAAGGCTCACGAATGGAAACTGCTGCAAGAAGTAGTAGAGGATCTGTTCCGCAGATTGGGGGGAGGACACACACACACACACCAGATTTAGACCTATTCACGTCCCCATCCAATGCAGAACTGCCCGATTTCTACTCACTGGATCCAAGGTCTAGTGTTTTCTGGCGAGTCGTGTTGTTCCTGTCCTGGACTGGCAGGTTCCACTACACTTTCTCACCCTTCCCTTTGATCCAGAGGGTTCTACTGAAGCTCCGAGAGGAGGGAGCATCAGTGATCCTAGTGGTGCCCTTTTGTCCCAGACAAATTTGGTTCCCACTCCTGCACCACCCGGCCCAGGAACCACCGTTTCCTTTGCTGGCCAGCTCACACCTGTTGTCCCAGGAAGCAGACTCCCTGGTCCACCCGAACCTCAGGTCACTGAACCTGCACACCTGGCTCCTAAGGACATAGCAGTCTTTAGACATGGGTTTTCTCAGGACGTGGCAAACATCTTAGCAGTGGCAAGGAAACCCTCCACTCATGCCACCTACGCCATGAAATGGCGCAGGTTTTGTCTTTGGGCTCAGGCCCGCAGCTTAGCCCCACTTGACTGCCCTGAGACGTCAGTGCTTGACTACCTCCTATCCCTGTATGAATCAGGGCTAGCCTATTCCTCCATAAAGGTACACCTCTGTGCCATTTCGGCATACCATTTCCCGGTAGGTCAGAGGTCTCCAGCACAGCTAGATGCCTCCTGTGCTTTCCTGTGTGGCATCCTCCATTTGAGACCGCCTATCAAGGATCTGATTCCCCCTTGGGATCTTCTTTTCGTCCTAGAGCAGCTCACACTGCCCCCGTTTGAACCAGCCATAGATTGCGAGTTGCGTCTTCTCCCTTGGAAGATGCTATTTTTAGTTGCATTTACTTCCTCCAGAAGAGTTTCTGAGCTTCATGCTCTGATGTGTAAAGAACCTTACTTGGTTTTTCACAAGGACAGTGTGTCCTTAAGGACAAATCCTAAGATCTTACTTCGAGAGGGTTCCTGCAGTATGTCTTCACATATAGAACTGTGCCCCCTGGCTTCGGGTCCGAACGGCAAACTTGTAGATAGCAGTCATCAGCGGAGACTGCCCCTGACATCAGGTGACGTGACGTCAACCCAGCTATAAAAGGGGTGGTCCCGCACCCGCTCTCCAGTTCTTTCCTGCCGTCACCTCAATATATTCGGCACACGATAGAACAGCAATCAAAGCTCCATCCAAACTCCTGGCTGTGCTCCCTGGATATGCAGGATGCCTGTCTGGACATCCCTATCCTCCCGGCCCACCGCCGCTTTCTCCGTTGTTTTATGGAGAACCACTTCCAGTTTCGGGCGCTCCCATTTGGCCTTTCTTCGTCCCCTCAGGTGTTCACAAAATGTCTAGCGGTGGTGGCGGCATTCTTACGCTGCCAGGGTATTTATGTCTTCCCGTACCTGGATGACTGGCTCTTCGCAGCACCCTCTCCTACCAGCCTGAAAGAGTCCCTCTCTTTCACTCTGAACTTGTTCTCACTTCTGGGTATCATGGTCAATTTCCCTAAGTCCCAGCTAGTACCATCTCAACGACTCTAGTTCATTGGAGCCTTACTAGATACAGTTCAGAGCAAGGCGTTTCTGCCATCAGATCGAGCCGAGACTTTAGTTGCTCAGGCTACTCTCGTGGCCCAGGCTCGATGGATCCCAGCACATGACGTGCTCCATCTTTTGGGACTGATGGCAGCAGCCATTTCAACAGTGCCCGTGGCCAGACTTCACATGAAGTTCACCCAGTGGTGTCTCTGAGCCCTGTGGGATCAGAGGACGGACGACATGAACCAAAAAGTCATGATCTTCAGCAGCCTACAGAGAGATCTTCGCTGGTGGCAGGATCTCTCCAACCTTTCGAGGGGAACACCTTTTCACTCCCTTGTTCCAACCCAAATTCTCACTACGGACATCTCAGACTTGGGCTGGGGCGCCCATCTGGGGGTACGCAAGACATAAGGCTCTTGGTCCAACCAGGAGCTTATGCTGCACATCAGTGTTCTGGAGACCAGGGCGGTTCTCTACGCTCTCCAGGCGTTCCAGTCTCTCCTAGTCCCCGGGATCACTTCTGGTCCAGACGGATAACATGTCCACAGTCTGGTACATCAGCAAACTGGGAGGAACCCAGTCGTACCCTCTGCAGAGAAGCAGTGAGGGTCTGGTACTGGGCAATCCAGCACAGCCTTTTCTTGACAGCAGTCCACGTCCCAGGTGTAAGCAATGTCCTGGCGGACAATCTCAGTCGATCAGTGGCCAGGGCTCACGAGTGGAATCTAAAGTCAGTGGTGGTCGAAGAACTCTTTCTTCAATGGGGTCGACCAGAGATAGATCTGTTTGTCTCCCCATTCAACGCAGAACTTCCCAAATTTTGCTTGCTCGTTCCCGGGTATGGTGCTTTTTGGCGAGACGTACTGTCTCTCTCGGGAAGGGAGGTTTCTCTACGCCTTTCCTCTCGTTCAGAAGGTTCTGGTGAAACTTCAGCAGGAGAGAGCTCATGTGATCCTTATCGCTCCTCTCTGGCCACGCCAGATTTGGTATCCCCTTTTACAACAGCTGGCACTGGAACCTCCGGTCCCTTTGCCATTGTCCCACGACCTTCTGACACAGGAGCAGGGCACCCTGGTGCACCAGAGCCTCCAGTCTCTCCACCTTCATGCGTGGCACCTGTGGACATAGCGGTTTCCCGCTATGGTGTCTCCCTCGCAGTTGCACATATCTCAGTAGAAGCCAGAAAACCCTCTACTAGATCCACTTACGCCATGAAGTGGAAAAGATTTTTGATCTGTGCCTAAGCAAGGTGCTGGGACCCATTTTCATGCTTGACAGCCTAGGTGTTAGAATTACTCGCACATTTATCTGAGATGGGCCTTAGCTACTCTTCCATTAAGGTCCATCTCTCTGCGGTGTCTGCCTGCCACCTCCCGGTGGAGGGCAAAACCTTGGTTCAGTTGGAGGTTGCCAAAACCTTTCTGAAAGGCATCCTTCACTTGAAACCTCCGATCTGGAATCCCTGTCCCCCCGGACCTGAATTGCATGCTCGAAAGCTGACTTTACCCCTGTTTGAACCAGCTTCTACTTGCGACTTGCGCTTCCTCTCCTGGAAGACTATTTTTTAATCGCAGTGACTTCCACCAGAAGGGTTTCTGAGCTACAGGCTTTTGTCTGTAAGGAACCCTGTTTAATGTTTCATAGGGACAGAGTAGTCCTTGGCCTAACCCTTCCTTTCTCCCCAAAGTGGTCTCAGAAACCACTCTGAACTAGAGCGTGGAATTACCAGTATACTATCCCCAGCATTCCAACAAGGGAGAACACCTTCTGCACACCTTGGATGTGCACCAGATTCTGAGGTACTACACGGACCAGACTAAAGAGATGCGTAAATCCAACCAACTCTTTGTAGCCTTTGCTCCCCAGTGCCAGGGCAAGGCTATCTCCAAACAAACCATCTCTAGATGGTTAACCAACTGCATCCACTTTTCTTACACGAAGTATGGGAAGTCCCTTCTAGGGGCAGTCAAAGGTCACTCCACCCGCAGCGTGGCTGCCTCTACTGCCTTTTTCAGGACTGTGTCTACTGCAGAGAACTGTGCCGCGGCCCGTGGTCGTCTGTTCACACCTTCACTAAGCATTACAGTCTGGACATTGCCTCTAGGCGCAGAACTGGTTTTAGTCTTGCAGTTTTGCAAGGCCTCATGTCATAACTCTTTATGGAGGCTTCTCCTTCTCCCGGATGCACCTTAATATTATTTATTTAGGGGACTGCTTGGTATTCAGTCCTATATGTGAAGACCTACTGCAGGAACCCTCTCCAAGTAAGATATTGCAGTTATGTGAGAGGTTACCGTAACAGTAGATCTTTGAGAGAGGTTCCTGCAGTAGATCTATTTTCCCTCCCACCTTCCCCCAGCTCCTGGATGTTTTTTCCTTTATTTTTCATCCTGACTAGCCCTTGGGTCTAGAGAGGAAGCAGGGTCCTAGGAGTCTTTACTTCTATTTTATTCTTACCTTTCTATAGGTCTCAGGTGGAAAAGAACTGGAGAGCGGGAGCGGGACCACCCCTTTTATAGTCGGGTTGACGTCACGTCTCCTGACGTCGGGGCTGTCCCCGCTGATGATTGCTACCTACAAGTTTGCCGTTCAGACCTGATGCCAGGGGGCACAGTTCTATATGTGAAGACCTACTGCAGGAACCCCTCTCGAAGATCTGCTGTTACGGTAAGTTCTTACATAACTGCAATTTTCTTCCCAAGGTGGTCTTAGCCTTAACTCTCATCAGTATATTGACCTTCCGGTATACTATCCCAACCACTCTAACAGAGGGGAAGCTCTCTTGCACACATTAGATGTGCATTGGATCCTCGGGTTTTATCTAACCAGAACCAAGTCCCTTTGCCAGTCAGATCAGCTTTTCCTATCATTTGCTCACAGGATGCAAGGAGTACCTGTATCAAAGCAAACTCTCAAAGTGGCTGGTCAAATGCATCACATTCTCTTACCAGAAGCTCAACAAGCCTTTACTGGGATCAGTGAAAGGACATTCCACAAGGGGAGTGGCAACCTCTTTTGTGAAGAACATCTCTACATTAGCCATTTGCGTGGCCGCTACTTGGAGCACTTGTACATACCTTTATTAGGCATTACAGTTTGGACATTGCTTCTAGGTGTAGTGCTGGTTTCGGCCTGGCAATCCTTCAAGGACTTTTGTCCTAATTTCGGTTCACTCCAGGATCCCTCCTATCGTCCTCCCAATCAGGGTATTTTGTTCCCTTACTGCTTGGGAATCAGTCCTAGTGGTGTAACCTGCTGCAAGAGCTGTTTTCTCGAAGTAAGATAGCACAGTTACATTGCAACTTACTGTAACAGTAGATCTTCGAGAACAGCTCTTGCAGCAGGTACTTTCCCTCCCACCTTCCCCTCAGGAGGTTTGGTCTTCAGACTTGGCGTCTCGGATGCAATCAGATTATTGTTTTCATGGGTCTTCCTTTGGAAGCGGATCCTCTATCTCTCCTTCAGGATTCACCTTTATGTCGGGAGTCTCCGGCGGGAGAACTGAGGGATGCTGGGGGACCTTCCCTTTTGTATGATGCTGGACGTCAGGGGCGGTCCCCCACTTGATATTGCCAGCTAGA
Source organism: Neoceratodus forsteri (assembly GCA_016271365.2). NCBI lineage: Eukaryota > Metazoa > Chordata > Ceratodontiformes > Ceratodontidae > Neoceratodus > Neoceratodus forsteri. The sequence goes on along the minus strand of CM028138.1, from coordinate 347,181,767 downwards.
ATTTTTCCATGGGATCCTGGCGTGTCAGTCTTCACCATTCATCACAATTGGGTTCATGTCTGGAGGTCATGACCCTGTGGGAGGTTTTTTATTTTTGTGGTAGGCGGAGCCGACACACCATCGGCGCCTCCCTTGACGCCGACGCATTGTCACGGCGCTCACGGGTTGGCGTAAGCGCTTGTCAACTCCGCCTGCCTGCCAGTTCTGCCTCCCGCCGTCGAGGTCACCTCGTGTGGAAACTCTGAAAGAATTTGTGGCCTACGCAGTTTTGTCCTGCCTTTATTCCTCCGTGCTGCAGTCCGTCGGCTCCTTCCCTGCCAGTTCTAGTTGCCTTACTCGATGTCGCTTGGTAAGATCTTTCCATTTATTTTTATTCTTGGCGATGTCGAGTCTGTTTTTGGTGTTTTTTTCCTCATAGATCATGTCTGAGTCGGAGAGCAAGAAGACTTATAAGACGGGACGGCCCCCCCGTGTGACTGTGCCCTTGCGGCTGTAAATTTTCCATCACCGACCAGCACGACCATTGCCTTGCGTGTCTTGGCCAACTTCATGACATGGATTCGTGCGATGCCTGTTTCTCCATGGACTGCTAAGTCATCGAACAACATGTGTGGAAAGTGGGGCCAGCTCTGCCTACTTTCTGGGGTCTGGTGCGTACTCATTGGGCCAAGCCGTGTACTCTCAACCTTTCCTCTGGGTCATCTCCCGGTTCTACACGGACCGAGGAGGTGGGAGCCTCGGCTTCTAGTAGCCTAGCCGTTGCCGAGGCTCCTTCCGCGGTACAGGAGGTCCATCTTGCTCCTTTTGGGGAGCGGAAGGCGCTGCCAAGGCAGTCGCCCCTTCAGGGGTGAAGGCTCCCCAGTGTCAGACCCGTGGTTCGCAAGGCCCGGGTCGGCGGCGTCCTCAATGCCATCGGTCAGCGCCGTTGTGGGCCTCTCTGACGGAGCCGTCATTGGCGCCGGTTTGTCACTCGGTGCCATGGCTGTTGTCAGAGCCATTCGCGGCACTGATACTACTAGCGGCGTCATGGGAGTCTCTACGGCGCCATCTTTATCTTCTCACAGTGCCGAGGTTGAGCACAGCGCCGTGTCCGCCTCGGGACTCAGCACCATGGGGGCGTCGAAGTCTGCTGTCGGTGCCGTCCTCGTCCTCGGTGGCGCTCGCGGTGCCGTGGGGCTAGACGGCATTGTGACTGTTTCTGACTCTGGGGCTGCTGTTCCGGCCGGAGCTGTGTCCCCTGCGGTTACCGCTCGTGGTGCTGTGGGGGGCACTGGCTCGGGCGTGGTCTCGGAGTCCGGCACCCCATTTTGCATGGATGGCACCGGGCTCCCTCCTATGGTCTACCACAGGGCCTCGGCCTCTACCTCTTCAGAGGCAGAGTCGGGCTCTGAGTCAGATGAGCAGTCTTGACTCCTTGGGGTTGACTGTTGGGGTGGGCAGCCCTGTATTGTCCTCGACAAGCCAGAGTCATCCCCCTTCTGAGGTGGGGTCGGTGGCTGCCGAGACTGGGGTCAGGGGTGCTGACCAGCAGGCAGTGGTGCAGGCCACCATTGCTCTGCAGCCCGGTCTTGGTGGGTTCACTGTCCCCTCAGCAGTGGTACCCCGCCTGTGGTGTGCCTGGATCACCCAACTTTGGGACCGATCAGGGCTCCTACGGGAGGCGAGGGTGCTGCGCCCTGGATAGCTGCCTCGGGTGCTGGCCAGGGCTGTCAGCTACCTAGGCTGGCCCTCTCGAGGAGGAGGAGGGCTCTTTTGGACTCTGAGGGGTCGAGTGGCATGGGGTCTGAACGGCGACCTTTTTCTGGGGCCCACCCGGGCTCTGGAAGAAGCCGTAGTGCGGATCTCCGCTCTTCCTCCTTGGTCTCTTTGAGAGAGTCCCATTCTTTTGAAGTAGGGGACTGTCCTTCTGGACCTATACGGCCCCGGTCGCCTCACAGGGGAGATTGTTCCGGACGCAGCCAAGGCAGTACTGAAATGGTTGTTCAGCTTTAGGCTGTGGAGTCGTCTGGAGCACTTTATTTTTCAGGTGCCCTTGGTCCGCTCTTCAGCCCAGGCAGAGGTTAGCCAACATCTCTTCTTGGCTCTGTCTCAATCCCTCTGCCACATTCTCCTGTGCTCCCAGGCATCCTAGGTCCTAGCGGGCCTCTCTCTCCTGGGAGCAGTTCAGGGCTGTGGCTGCTCGGTTCCCAGCTTACATCAGGGCAATGGACAGACAGGTTTTTCAACCCCCCCCCAGCAGCCTCCCTCTGAGCAGTCGGTGCCCTCCAACTCTTCATCCTCCTCTTCTGGGGGAGAGGAGCCTTCTGTCCACATCTCTCCAGCCGCTGATCTCGCTGAGTATTAGCGTTTCCTCATGAGGATGTTGGAGGACTTGCACCTCACCCCTTCCACTTTAAGTAATCCAGAGCACTTGGCGCACGCCTTTCTAGGCGATTTCAGCAAGGCCACCCTTGTGGTGCCCCCCCCCCCGGCCTGCTCCCTTTCGCGAGGCGTCATTGCGCTCCTGGCAGAGGCCCTTCTCTGGTGTTCCTGCCCCTAGGGATCTCTGCCAATGGTATTGCGCTCCCCGAGTCTCCAGTTCCATGCTTCATCCGCAGTCTGGATTGACGAGTTGGACACTCCTGATGGACTTTGCGCCCTTCTCCGTGACCGGCCCCCCGATCAAGATTTCTCAGATTTTGACTTCTGGGGTAGGAGGGCATTCTACCCAGCACGGTTGTTACTTTCCATTTCTGCATGTCAGGCCCACTATGCAGCCAATGACAGGTTCTTGTGGTCCAGGCTAGGTCAACTCCTAGCCTCGTTGCCTGACATGGAGCAAACCAGACAAGCCATTGTACTCTCTGCGCGTGACCTGGAGCTAGCAAGGCACCAAGCGAGGGCATCCTATGATGCCAGTGAGGTAGCTACCAGGGTCTTAGGGACAGCGATCTACACTCGGCAGACGGCATGGCTGAGTCTTTCCCAGTTGTAACCCTTGGCCTGGCGTAGGGAGATTAACTCCGCTCACCAGAGAACCTCTCTCTTCTCCCATAGAGCGAGACAGCGTTTGTCGGGGCAACTTCCTTCCCCCTTCGGGGGGGTCCCCATCTCACTCCCCCCACTCTCGGGTCTCCCCAGGCCCTGAAGGTTCTCCCTCTTTGTGTGTCACCCACTGAGAGCTAAGGGACTTTGTACCTTAGGGTGTAAAGAAAAACCCCTTCGGGAAGGGCTCGGCACTCACCCAAATGTGATGAATGGTGAAGATTGACACAGATAAGATATGAAAATTACGTACCTACCGTAATTATGATCTTTCTGTGTATCTTCACCATTCGTCACTATCCCGCCCTCCATCCCCCTGGGGCCCCAGTCTCTGGGTCCACCTCCCTCTCTGTGCCCGATCTCCCCTCACTCTCCTTTCTTAGAAGCGTGGTGAACAGGAGCACATGAAGGATAAGGTTCTGGGGAGAGTGGTCAGCCTGGGGGGCACTCCTTCTCCAGTGCATTAGCTCCACCCCTGTAGGGTGGGAGTTGGCAGATGCCCTCCATTCTCTCCTCCTCCTTTTTCCTGTCTATCTTATTTTTCCTTGTCCTTTGGACTACCCTTTATTACAAAAAAAAAATTTTCCTTTTTCACCAAAAATCTTTCCTTGAGAGGGTGTTAATTCTCTGTGCCCTGTCCTTCTTCCAGAATAGCCGACTCTGCCCAGATGGAGTTTTTGCCAGCTGTTCTGTGCCTTGAATTCTGGCAAGAAGCCTTTGGCTACTCCTTGCAGTTCCTATACAATCTGGAGACGGACCGGGGTCTGGGATATGTTTACCCTCCCCTCTCTTCCTACTTTCTAAATTCTTTACCCCACCCTACTTCCCTCCTCTATTTCCAGAGATTGGGGCCCTTCCCAATCCCTTTAGTTCCCGACTTCTCTCTTTCTGTCCTCTGTCGTTATTTCTCCTTTTAGTTTTATATCTTTTCCTTTTGCCTGTCCCTTGGACTTCCTTGTCCCACCCTCCACTCCCTTCCTCTTACCACTTTGTCGACTCAGAACTGGCAGGCAGGCGGAGTCGACAGCATCTAACGGCCAACCCGCGAGCGCCATGCAATGCGTCGGCCTTGAGGGCGGTGCCGATGATGCGTCGGCTCCGCCTACAAAAAAAAAAGCTCCCGCGGGATCATGACCTCCGGACATGAACCCAGTTGTGATGAATAGTGAAGATACACAGAAAGATCATAATTACGGTAGGTACGTAATTTTCATATCCCGAAGATCTACTGTTACGGTAAGTTGTTACATAACTGTACTTTGTCAGAGTTAACCCTTAACCAGGATATCGACTTCCTGGTTTACTATCCGGAGTATTCCAATAAGGGAGAGGCTCTCCTGCACACATTGGATGTGCGCAGGATACTCTGGTTTCTTACCTGACTATGACCAGACCGCACCGATAGTCTGACCAGTTATTTTTGTCCTTTGCACACAGGATGTCAGGGGCACCAGTGTCTAAACAGACACTCTCAAAATGGTTGGTAAACTGTATTGTGTTCTGTTACCAGAAACGAAGCAAACCCTTACTGGGGCCGGTAACGGGTCACTCTACCAGAGGGATGGCAACGTATTTTGCCTTCCTGAGTAATGTTTCGTTTCCTACCATTTGTGCAGCAGCTTACATCGAGCATAGTGCACACATTCATCAGACATTATAGTCTGGATATTGCCTCCAGGCATAGAGCGGGCTTTGGTCTTGCCGTACTGCAGTGACTTCTTTCATTAGGGGTTCCCTTTTACCCTTCTCCTATCCTCCTCCCAAATTTAGGGGTCATTTTTATCACTGCTTGGGACTTGGTCCTAATGGTGTAACCTGCTGCAAGAGCTGTTTCTTGAAGTAAGATAGTACAGTTACGTAAGAACTTATCGTAACAGTAGATCTTCAAAAACAGCTCTTGGAGCAGGCACTTTCCCACCCGCCTTCCCCTCAGGAGGTAATCTGCATTTGAGGCATTTACTTTTATCGATCTTCCATTTGAAAGCGGGAGAACTGAGGGATGCTGGGAGACCGCCCCTTTTATGATGTATGTGACACCGTGGGAGGGGCCGACGTCGGGAGTGTTCCCCGCTGTATGTAGCTAGCTAGAAGTTTTCTGTAGGGTCCTGCTGCCTGCCAGCTTCAGTCCTAATGGTGTAATCTGCTGCATGAGCTGTTCTCGAAGATCTACTGATCTTCCTGGACATAAAGTCTCCACCACTCATTCACATTAATGGGATCTACGCCGGAGGTGCTAGGACCCAGCGGGAGCAAACTTTTCAAGAGGGTTGGCGCCAGAGATGGAGCCGTGAGGAAGCGGCACTGTGAGCCGTGGCTTGTGCAGTAAAGGCTACCTCGGCGTCGACCCTCCAACCGCCTCAGTTCCCTTTTTCCCACCGTTGAGTGCACTTCAGTGACGACACTCGCCTGCTGAGAGTCAAACTTCAAACTAGCAGCATAGTTTTCAGTTTATTGTTTTGTAATTTATCTTCCAAAGTACAGAGAAGATTTCATTTTATTGAATTAATAAAAGAAGTCTTCAGTCCTCCATTGACTGAGTCGATCATGAGCAGATCAGGTGACGGTAGGGAGACTTCGTATGAAAGCTGTTCAGTCAGCCGGGCTGGGTCCGGTCTGTCACCCTCCCCAGAGGGTGGGTCTGACAATGGATGATCCAGTGCTCAGGGAAATGGGCGGTCCCCCCGAAAGCATAAAAGGAAACTGTCCCATTTGCAGCACCGTTTGGCCTAGAGTTCTTCTTCTGCGCACAAGTTGAGAAAGAGACTGCATCACTCAAGGTCACCTTCTGGTATGTCTATGCGTCGACGGTCGGTCATTGGGGCTAGATACCAGTCTCCTCCTCTCTGAGTTGCCGGTTTCTTGCTCAGTTGCCCGACCTCTTCAACATCGGAGCCCGTCCCCGCCTGTTGGATGAGCCTCCAGTGAGTAGTTTCACCAGTGGGTTGCTGTTATGGAGCAATGGGCTCGGAGGTTGGTCCAGCTCGAGGGACCGGGTAGGGTGGCTGGACCTTCCTAGTCACGCGGTGCCTTCTTTGGTGCCGTTGACTCCTTGCTCAGGTGTTTTTTCCCACCTCACATGGCTGTGGCACGGGGTCCACAACGATGCCTCTATCTCCTGTTAATTTTCCTTCAGATCACCGGGACACTCTCTGAGCTGTTCGCTACACTGAGGTCTCTGTCGGGGGCTCTTGGCGCCGTGGCCTTTGTCGGCACCATGTGCTGGGCCGTTTCAGATGGCGCCGACTTCCTTTGGTTCAGCGCTGATACTTGGCGCGGCGCTGTCCAGCCTCCAGGGTTTTTCAACTCTGATTCTTTCCTCTTCTAATTTCCATTCTGATTTTCTCTCCTTTCCTGTCCGTACAGTCCCCCCCGGACTGTCAGGAGATGATTTTGAGCCCGACCCAGATCTTCGTCTGGGTAATGATATTGAAGGAGCAGGGATTAATCCTGCTGCAGAGTCTGTGGTCGAAGACCTTTCCTTTAAGTCTCTGCTGAAAAATGTTAATTCCACTCTTTCTTTCCAGACTATGGAAATCGATCCTGGGAAGCTTTTAAGACTCCAATACCTACATGTCTCAGAGATCCCTATGGATTTAACTCCTCCGGTACAACCATCTTTTGAGACTCTTTCTCAGATTGTATGGAACAATCCTGCTCTCATCCCTTCCATGGCTAAGCCCATAGATGGGAAGTATGCTACTCCCAAGAATCAACCCATATTGGCCTCACAAGTGTTTGCTGAACCCATTGTAGTCTTAACAGAGAATGATAAAGCCATCCTCCCTCAGGCATCCTCAGCCCCGCCTATCAATAAAGAATCTCGTAAGACAGACACCCTAGGTAAGAGAGTCTTTGCTGCCTCCGCCCTGAGTATGCATATTGCCAGCTACCAGGGCTATTTTTCTCAATACGAGTATGCCCATTGGCATTCACTCAAGCAAATGGTAGAAGCTCTGCCTGAGTCTGATACAAATTCAGAGCTGCTTCACACCATAACCAGGGGGTATCAAGTCCAATAACCAGCAGGTTAAAGCTGTAATGGATGCTTTCGATACTGCTTCTTCAGCAGTGGGCATTTGTACCCGTCGCCACTCTTGGCTACATACTTCGGGCTTCACGAATGATGCCCAGCAGCAGGTCATGGCCTTACCCTTGGACGGTATGCATCTGTTCGGACCCCAGGTGGAACAAGCTCTGTAAGTCACACAGAAGACTAGGTAAGCCATTAAGATAGCTCAATCCGCCCCCTCTCAGGAGGGGGGGGTGCCAATAAGCGTAAATTTCACAATCGTCAGTCCTTTAGGGGCAAAGGTGGGGGGGGGGCCTTTAACAAAGCCACACCCCGCAGCCACAAAAGAAAACGCTGCAGAAGACGCAAAGCCCCAAAGCGCCCAGTGCCACCTTCCGAGTTCTCGGTCCAGGTCCCACCTCAGCTCCCCGAGGGGGACTCTGCCTCAGCGGTGGGAGGACATCTGACTCAGTTCTATGACCGGTGGAAGTCTATAACATCAGACAAATGTCAGCAGCACAGTCGGACCTTCTTGCTTCTGAGGTGCAAGGCCTTCTGAACAACAGGGCAATAGAATAAGTTCCGCCGGACCAACGAAACACAGGTTTCTACTCCTGTTACTTTCTAGTTCTGAAGAAAACTGGAGGCATGCACCCCATTCTGGATCTCAGAAAGTTAACAAATTCCTTCACGTGGAAAAGTTCAAGATGATATCTCTAGGTACCTTCTACCTTTGATTCATCAACACGTTTGGCTAGCCTCCCTGGACTTGCAGGATGCCTAACAACACATTCTTGTACACCCAAAACACCACAAATACCTAAGGTTTGTGGCGTTGGGTCAACATTATCAGTTCAGAGTAATGCCTTTTGGGCTATCCTCAGCGCCACAAGTTTTTACAAAGTGTTGTGCAATTCTCGAAGCGCATCTCAGGAAAATCAGAATTCAAGTGTTTCCATATCTGGAAGACTGACTTTTAGCAAGCCTTTCCAAGCAGGGAACTCTGGACGCCGTAGCCAAGGCTTCAGACTTCCTCACGTCCATGGTAGTCCTGCTAAATCGCAACAAATCGCAGTTGCAGCCCTCCCAGATCTTACTTCGAGATACAGCTCTTGCAGCAGGTTACACCATTAGGACTGAAGCCGGCAGGCGTCAGGACCCCACGGAAATCTTCTAGCTAGCAGTCTTCAGCGGGGACCGCCTCCGACGTCGGTCCCGCCCCCGACGTCGGGCGTAGTACATAAGGAGGCGGTCCCGCCAGAATCCCCAGTTCTTTCCCGCCATCGACTTGCATGTCTCGACCCTCCGGTCAGTGTCTAGTGCCGGACGCCTGGAAAAGTTCTTTTCTCATTTCTTCGACTGGAAATTTCATTTTCTACGAATCATCTGCCATCTGACGTCCTCCCCAACATCTGCGGAGGGCCATCCATCAAAGTGTGCCTGCAGGAAGCAAATTCCCTTTAAAGACCCACATTCGGCCTGCATGCGGTGCCTAGGCCCAGACCACGACACCCGGGCCTGCTTCTTCTGTCAAGGCTTTAATAGTCGGACCCGGATCCGTCGTCAGAAGGCCCTCCAAGCTTACCTTCTGGAGAAGAGAGATTGAAGGCCATGGATCCTGCCTCCAAGGGGGAATCCTCCGAGAAAGCCCGACGGCACCTCGAAAAACACAGGGAGAGGATGAGATCTAAATCCCCTTCTAGGGCTTCCGACTCCCGTAGCTCCGGCTCCCGGTCCGACCGCTCGCCTTCCTGGGCCCGCTCTCAGCCTCCCCCAGTCGCGGTCAAGTCTTCCTCTGGTTCCTCCACTCTGCAGCCTGTTATGACCTCCAGGTCTTCTTCCTCATCGTCCAAGGCCTCGCCAAGGTCAGGGGACCGACATCACCACAAGTCCGGCTCCCGCCACTCGGCCCCCGACGTCCGGTCGGTCTCCTTGCCTCCTCCACCCCAGCGGAAAACCAAGGAGCTGACATCGCTCAAGAGGACGTCGGACCCGACGTCGGCCAAGCACCACCGGTCCCGGGACCCGACGACAGCCAGACGCCCGTCGCCGGCCAGGCCTTCTCCACTGAGGATGCCGGCTGGGGGACCGACGCCCGTCCCAGCAGAGAGAGGAACCCCTACGCCACCTACCGACGTCGGCCAGGAGGCACTTACGGAGGAGGAGTCGACACAGCCAGAGGATCAGGCAGGCGAACCCAGTCCTGTCGAGCCACCGAGGGAACCCTCTCCCGAACCAGAGACCCCTGGGGGGCCGACGCCGGAACCCGATGACCGACCACCGGCGCCCAGCCCGTCGTCAGGTCTCAATATTTCTGAGGTCAAGGAGCTATTTACCTTTTGGTGGGATACCATAAAAAAGGACGTGGTTCCCACACCTCCTCCTCTTCCTCCTCCTCCTCCTCCACCCGTGACTCCACCGGTCCCAGCGCCCCCCCACCCCCACCCCATCCGGGGGCAGGCAGTACCTTCCCCAGGAGCCTACTGAATCTCCTAGGGGCAGACCATTGGAAAGAGAGAGACCTCCGTCCAGATCTTCTTCAGGGTCCCCAACCCCAAGAGACCCAGAAGACGCCGCCACTGCCCTCGACGGAGGCTCGGGATCAGACTTCTCAGATAGATCCAGATCCCCTTCTCCCATCAGTGTCCCTCTCCGGACCCGTGAGCTCCCAAGATCTCCTCCGGATGACCTATCGTTCTCCAGAGATTGCCAGAGGCATATCAAGAGAATATGAGCTGGGGACGCCAGAAGAACTTGACCCGAGGCTCGCCTTGCCGTTATCTTCGGCAAAGGACCCAAAGCCTGTGGTGGTACCACCATGGTGGACACCTTCCGTGGGCGTCACCAAGGCAAGCGTGGAAAGCGTCCACATTCGCTCCTGGCGATGCCAAAAGAGCTGACCGCCTGTACAAGGCCCCTAGGGAGGACCAGTACTTGGCATCTCATCCTCTGGCGATTCCTGGTCATTACAGCCTCACATGACCGGTCCCAGAGGCCCCAACATCTGAGCACCCTGCCACCGGACCCAGAGTCCAAGCAATTGGACGCGATGGGCAGGCGCACGTACGCAGCTGCAACCTGTGCCATTAGGTCCCTCAGTTATCTCACCCACATGGTCCAGTTTCAGAATGCCTTGTGGGAGCAGGGACTAGAGCTGGCAGAAAAGATGCCGGAAGGTGAGCAGAAGGAAGAACTGCTTCAGCTCCTCCGCCGCGGAGTTCAGACATGGGAACCCAGGTGCCCGAGCGCGTATGACTCCAGCGGACTCCTCGGCCAGAGCAGCAGCCTCAGGCGTATGCCTCCGGAGGCAGCTCATGGCCGTGTCTCGGATTCACCCCAGGCGTCCAGAAGACATACTGGATGCCCCATTCCATGGCGAGGGTTCTCTTGGTGAGTCTTCGGAGAAGGTCCTCACCAAGCTTCAGGAGGCCGGGAAGGCCGTGAGGTCTGTCCAGGCCATGTACAGACCCAGGCCTAGTTCCTTTCATAGGAACCAGAGCTGTTTTCGCGGCCGGACTCTGAGACAACAGTCCCGTACCGGCCCGCAACAGAGGGGCTCCTTCTCCCAGAAAGCCTAGGGGAAGTCGTCCTCAGGCAGAGGCCAACGTCCCGCCAAGTCAGCCCAGCCTGCAGGACCCTGAGCCACCACAGCATGACTCCTTCCCAGCCCCCGGCCCTCAGGATCAACAGGACACCAAGGTCGGGGGTCGTATTGCGGACCACCTGCCAGGGTGGCAGTCTATCACCGCCGACAGGTGGGTACTCCAGTTGGTCAAAAAAGGCCACTTTATAGAGTTCGTAGGCAAGCCACCCACAAGGCCTCCTCTGCTCTCCCGCTACTCGGGTCAACACAGATTGCTGATCAGACAAGAAGTACTCTCGCTTCTGCAAAAAGGAGCGGTGGAGTACGTCCCGGAGAACCAGAGAGGAGCAGGCTACTATTCCCACTTCTTTCTGGTTCGAAAGAAAACAGGGGACCTCCATCCAATATTGGACCTCAGCGACCTCAACATGTCGGTCGCCTACAGACGGTTTCGCATGGTGACCCTCCAGGGTCTTATTCCCATGTTGAAGAAGGGCGCATTTTTGGCGTCACTGGACATGCAGGACGCTTACCTGCTCATTCCCATTGCTCAAGCGCACAGGAGGTTCCTGCGCTTCGAGTTTCTCGGCCACCACTTTCAGTTCCGGGTGCTTCCATTCGGACTGTCATCGGCCCCCAGGGTCTTTACCAAGTGCATGGCAGTCGTGGCAGCGTCTCTAAGGAGACAGAGCCACTGCGTGTTCCCTGGACGACTGGCTTCTCATGGCTGCCTCCAGAGAGGCGCTGTTGTTGGCTGTCCAGAACACCCAAGCTCTTTTTCAGTCGCTGGGCATTCTTATCAACTACGAGAAGTCTCTCCTGGTACCATCCCAGAAGCTGCAGTTCATAGGCACAGTTCCGGACACTGTCCAAGGGAAAGCTTTTTTCCCCGAGGACAGAGCAGAGCGCATCAGGTCCCTCATCAGGGACCTTTCGGCAGAGAAGACCGTCCCCGCCAGACTGGTCCTTCGCCTGCTCGGACATATGGCTGTGGCCATTCCAACCGTCCCGATGGCAAGGCTTCACATGCGGGTAACCCAGTGGATGCTGAAAGTGCAATGGGATCAAAGGCAAGACCATATGCAGCAGCCAGTCAGAATCACAAAGGCCGTGATTCGAGACTGGCAATGGTGGCTAGAACCAGGGACACTCTCCGTGGGTGTTCCGTTTGTAGCGCCGTCCCCGGAGGTAATCCTCTCCACAGACGCCTCAGGGCTGGGGTGGGGGGCACACCTGAACGGGGTGAGGTTTCAGGGAGCGTGGACCCCTCAGGAAGCTCACCTCCACATCAACATTCTGGAGATGAGGGCTCCTTTATGCCCTGCAAGCCTTCCAGTCAGAAATTCCACAGAGTACTCTTCTGCTTCAAACAGACAATACGGTGGTGATGTATTACCTCAACAAGCAAGGAGGCACACACTCTTATACCCTCTGCTGGGAAGCTATGAGAGTGTGGGAATGGGTAATTCGACACGGCGCGAGCCTGATTACAGTTCATGTTCCCGGAGTGGACAACACAATCGCAGACGGCCTGAGTCGATCCCAGGCCAGAGTCCACGAGTGGGAGCTTCTTCAGGAGGTAGCAGAGGATCTGTTTCTTCGATGGGGCACTCCAGAATTGGACTTGTTCGCTTCCCCATCCAATGCAAAACTGCCCAATTTTTGCTCGCTAGATCCAGGGCCTGGTGTTTTTTGGTGAGACGCGTTGTCCCTCTCCTGGGCTGACAGATTCCTCTATGCTTTCCCTCCCTTCCCGTTGATCCAGAGAGTCCTTCTCAAACTTCGCAGGGAGCATGCAACAATGATCTTGGTAGTGCTTTTCTGGCCCAGACAGATTTGGTTCCCCATGCTGACGCAATTGTCCCGGGAACCTCCGCTCCCGTTGCCCATCAGCTCCCATCTGCTGTCTCAAGAGGAGGGTTCGCTAGTCCACCCGGACTTACGCTCACTGAACCTGCATGCCTGGCTCCTCGAGACATAGCCATTCTGCAACACGGGGTCTCGCAAGAGGTGGCGGAAGTTCTTTCTGCTGCCAGAATGCCGGCAACGCATGCGACGTACGCCATGAAATGGCGCCGGTTTTGCCTGTGGTCTCAGGCATGCGGTCTCTCTCCTTCAGAATGCCCAGAAAAATCAGTTCTAGAATACCTGCTTTCCCTCTCCTCAGGCCTTGCCTACTCCTCAATTAAAGGTTCACCTCTGTGTGATTTGACCTACCACTACCCGATAGAGCCAGCGCACAGTAGCACAACTTCGATGCCTCTACGTGACTTTTGAGGGTGCTACACCTTAGACCACCCATTAAGGATCCCATCCCTCCTTGGGACCTACTCTTTGTCCTGGAGCAGCTCACGCTGCCCCTTTTGAACCTGCCGCAGATTGCGAGCTACGTTTTCTGTCGTGGAAAACGTTATTTTTGGTTGCTGTTACGTCAGCAAGGAGAATCTCTGAGCTACATGCCCTCATGTGTAAGGAACCTTATTTAATTTTCCACCAGGACAGAGCGTCCCTGAGGACGAATCCTAAATTCCTGCCTAAGGTGGTCTCAGCCCTTACCCTTAATCAGGACATGGATCTGCCGGTGTACTTCCCCAGGTACACCAACAGAGGAGAGGCACTGCTTCACACCCTAGATGTTCACGCTCCTTTAAGATACTACTTGACCAGGACCAAACAGCATGCCAAAATCAGCACAGCTGTTTATTTCCTTTGCTGAGAGGATGTTGGGCCAACCAGTCTCAAAACAGACTCTTTCTGCTCGGCTTGTCCAGTGCATTTCTTTTGCTACAACAACAAACAGAAGCCCCTTCCGGGCACAGTCCGGGAGCCACTCAACTAGGAAAGTGGCTACTTCCTTCGCAGCACTGCAGAACGTCTCCGTCTCGGCCATTTGTGCCGCAGCTACATGGAGCTCAGTGCACACCTTTATTAGGCACTACAGCCTCGACATCGCCTCACGGCGGAGAGCAGGTTTCGGCCTCGCTGTTCTGCTGTGTCTCTGTCCTAGATTCAGGATTTTCAAGATCTCTCTTTATGCCTCATCCCTAGGCGTCTCTAGGCGCTATTGTGAGGAATCAGTCCTAATGGTGTAACCTGCTGCAAGAGCTGTATCTCGGTAAGATAGTACAGTTACGTAAGAACTTACCGCCCAACAGTAGATCTTCGAGAACAGCTCTTGCAGCTTCAATCTCCGCCCACTATTCCCCTTGGAGGAAATGAGCCTAACCAGGCCTGGCAGGAGCTTACTTTCCTTTGTTCTTCTGATGGCGGATCCTCGGTCTCACTTCTGATATCATCCAGCGGCCGGAAGTCTCCAGCAGGAGAACTGGGGATTCTGGCGGGACCGCCTCCTTATGTACTACGCCTGACGTCGGGGGCTGGACCGACGTCTGAGGCGGTCCACGCTGAAGACTGCTAGCTAGAAGATTTCCGTGGGGTCCTGACGCCTGCCGGCTTCAGTCCTAATGGTGTAACTTGCTGCAAGAGCTGTTCTCGAAGATCTACTGTTACGGTAAGTTCTTGCGTAACTGTACTATACTTCTTTTCATAGGAACTCTTCTGGATACCTCCTGTGTAAAAGCTTTTCTCCCAGAGGACAGAAGGAGCGATATCCTACAGATGGCCCGATACATTAAAAAAAAAAAAAAGCTCGGTTCAAGCTATCTCTATGCAACAGATGCTGGGTCTCTTAGCATCCTCTGTGTTCACTGTACCCCTTGCACATCTCCGCAGGAGAATCTCTCAGTGGATGCCAAGTACTCAGTGGTCCCCAGCCATTCACCCACAGTCCTTTCCCGTCAAGATGACAGAACCTCTAAAGAGGTCACTCACCTAGTGGTCTCAGGAGGACAACCTCTTGGAAGGGTATCCCTGTGCTCTTCTGGATCATCAGATTTCCATTATCACCGACGCTTCCCTGACGGGGAGCTCACTGCCTGGATCTCCACACCCAAGGTACATGGACTCAGGACGAGTCCCGGCTCCACATAAACGTCCTAGAAATGAGAGCTGTCCTCTATGCAGTCCGGGCCTTGAAGGACATACTCTGTCTCAAGAACATTCTCCTTCAAACGGACAACAAAGCAGTGATGTATTACATCAACAAGCAGGGCGGCGCACACTCCTACCCATTATGCAAGGAAGCTATGAGAGTGTGGGTGTGATGCCTGTTGCACAAGGCTCTAATCAACACAGTTTACCTACCAGGCACGCAAAACAAACTGGCAGACCGTCTCAGCAGAAAGGAGACAGATCCTCACGAGTGGTGTCTCGACTCAGCCGTCGCTCAGTCACTGTTCAACGAGTGGGGCACTCCAGATCTGGACCTTTTTGCATCCCCACTCAACGAAGAAGTGCCTCTCTTCTGCTCCAGAAATCAAGGACCTGGCATTTTCTGTTAGGCTGCGTTCAGGCTGCAGTGGACAAAACGCTTTCCATACGCCTTTCCTCCTCTTCCTCTAATTCAGAGGGTACTTCTCAAATTCGAGTCTCAGGGAGACGGAATGATTCTCATTGCTCCCTTCTGGCCTCGACAGATATGGTTCCCGCTGCTCAGCAGTCTTATTGGCAACCCTCCCAAAGGCACTTCCCTTTCAGATGAACTATCTGACTCAGGGACCCGTGGTCCATCCCAATCTGAAGGCGCTGCACCTTCATGTTTGGCTCCTGTAGAGATAGAGGTGAATAGGTTGAGTGTTTCCCGTAGGGTTTCAGATATTCTCTTGGCTGCGCATAAACCAGGCACTAGAAAGACCTACACAACCAAATGGAAGCGTTTCTCTCTCTGGTGTGCAAAATCCTCTTAGAACCCTTTTTTCTGCCCTCCAAATAAAGTCTTCGGGTACCTTTTAGACCTCTTAAATTCAGGTCTGCAGTACTCCACTGTCAAAGTTTATCTCTGTGCCATTTCAGTTTATCATGAACTGGTGCATTCCTTGTCTCTGGCTCAGTTACGTGTAGTTAAGAGGTTTCTTAAGGGTTTTCTGCATACCAAACCTCCTGTCAGACGTCTAGTCGCAGCCTGGGACATTAACCTTGTGCTAGACATGCTCACTTGGAAACCTTTCGAGCCTGTAGCTACCTGCAAGTTGAAGTTTCTCACTTTAAAAAAAACGGCCTTCCTGATGGCCATCACTTCATCACGTAGAGTTTCTGAAATACATGCTCTGGTCACAGACCCAGAGTACACTGTATTTAATTAGGACAAAGTAGTTCTTAGGACTCACCCTAAGTTTCTTCCTAAGGTCAGCACAGAATTTCATCTAAACCAACCTTTAGTCCTACCTACCTATTTTGCTAACTTTCACTATGAAGGGGAACTTACCCTTCATTCTCTGGGTCTTAAGAGAGCACTGCGATTCTATCTGGATAGAATAAAAGAAGTTTGCAAGGCTCAACAACTGTTTGTTTCCTTCAGCAAGACCCGGCTGGGGCAACCTGTCACTATTAGGTGCATTTCAGCGTGGCTGGTAGCATGCCTCTGCCACTGCTATTCTATGGCACAGGTTAAGCTAGAAGGCAGAGTGTATGCTTACTTTACTAGAGCAGTCACGGCGTCTCTGGCAGAAATCCGCAACGTGCCCATTGCAGATATTTACAATGCGGCTACATGGAGCTCAGTGCATACTTTCGTTTAGCACTATGCTTTGGATGTCCATGCCAGACATCTGTCGTTTGGTAGGACTGTTCTTAACTGACTTCTGTCCCAAGTATGTGAGCACTTAGTTTCTCCTGTCGCCCGTCTCGGGGGAGGGGGGGGTTTATTAGCTCGGTACTCTCCTATTAGTGTGAATGAGTGGTGGAGACTTTATGTCCAGGAAGATATGGAAATTACGTACCTACCGTAATTCTTGATCTTCTTGGACGAAGTCTCCACCACTCATTCACACGCCCACCTGCCATCCCCCGAGCTCACATCTCTGTTTTTGGTCTTCACTCCCTCAGTGGCTGGGCTGTGAGGAGTCTATTGTTGACCCTTCTTACACGGGTCATTCGAACTATCTTGCCCGATTTTTGTTGGGTTAGACTTCTAGGTTAGTTACTCTGCACCTCCTCAGAAAAAAGGTACTGTGGCGGTTGGAGGGTCGACACCTAGGTAGTCTTTACTGCAGGAGATGCGGTTCCATCTCTGGCACAGACCCTCTTGAATAGTTTGCTCCTGCTGGGTTCTAGCGACCCCGGCGTAGATCCCATTAGTGTGAATGAGTGGTGGAGACTTCGTCCAAGAAGATAAATACAGTAGGTACGTAATTTCCATTTTTGGTAAGTTCTTGCGTAACTGTACTATCTTACTTCGAGAGAGAGCCCCAGCAGCAGGTAATACCAGTAGGACTAAGCTGCCAGGCTTTAGGACCCCATGGAAAACTTCTAGCTAGCAGTCTATGGCAGGGGACCGCCCCCGACGTCAGCTCCACCCCAACTTCAGTTCTGGTATAAAGGGGTGGTCCCCCGGCACCACTTCAGAGCTTTTCCTGCCGTCGACCTGCTAACATCGGCTCCACAGACGCCATCTTCGTAGTCAACTGCCATTTTGTGCCTCGCACAGTTTACCATTTATCTTCTTTCAGTAGATTTTCTTCATCAAGTGCGTGTCTTAATCGTCATCCCAACGACTGAAGTCAAAGTGCGCGTGCAGTAAGCAGATCCTGGTGAGGGACAGCCACTCCGCCTGCCTGATCTGCCTAGGCCCCAACCACCAGCCAGACAACTGCCCACACTGCCAGACATTTAGCAGGAAGACCTGCATCTGCCACCTCAAGACACTCAAGGCCTAACTGCTAGAGCAATAAGTGGCCGCCATGCAGAGGACCCATTCGGGACAGAGCTCTTCCTGCTCAGCTAATGACCCACCCCCCAACCGGAGAAGAGATCGGGCGGAAGCATCAAATCAGGGATAAGGAGAGATCCAGGTCTGAATACCGCCCTAAGTCCTCTCACAGGCCTTCTGCTTCTTCCACCTCCGGCGGAAGGTCTGAATCAGTTCCCCCAGGTACAGCGCCCGTTTCTGGGGCTTCTCTACGAAGACAGCTGCCTCCTCCCACTCCAAAGGTAAGGAGTCTTCTTCTCAAGGCCGTTCGTCCACCCATGTTCCCTTGGTGCATAGGCTCCACAGCATTCGCATGGGTTGGCACCAGAGGGACAGGCATCTGTTTCGGGCAGAAAATCAGAGGCCGTCGCCCAAAAGCCTTCAGGGTCGTCCAGCAAGCACAAGGGGTCTGACGACTCCCCCAGACGCCAGGAGGTCGTCTGGTACCAGACACCTCCGCACCTGAAGACAGTGTGACTTCGTCTTCAGAAGGTCGACAGACTACGGACCACTCCAACTCTGTGTCGGAAATGGACCAGGCGCCACCGGCAAAAGAGCGGCCGTCTGCCCCGGAGGACTGGGCATCAGACCAGGCATCCAGGGCTCCATAGGATAAGGCACCCGGGCCCGTGAATAACCGGCCACCTCCTCCTAAGGAGCCAGACCCTAGGGAAGCTTGGCAGCGCCGGATAAGGCCCCATCATACCTGACGCCCGAGACACCTGTGGACAAGGAGCCTCGGGACCAGACATTGGTAGCCAGAGAGATACAGGTTCCGATGCCAGGCCCCTCAAATGTGCCTAACCCGCCACCTCCACCCCCAGTCGTCCCACTGGCAGAAGTGGGGGCTCTCTTTAATGCATGGTGGAACACTATCAAGGAGACTTGCTGCCAAAGCCCAGAGAGCCTTCCCCTGTTCAGGTACTGCCCCAGAACCATCGCACCAAAGACTCAGACGACCTCCCCCGCCAACAGAGCATCCACTGCTCGATGACAACAACTGGCAGTCGCCAGCCCCAAGGGGCAGAAAGAGGCACCCGTCGTCTGTTTCTTCGTCCATCGGACGTCTGCCCTCTTCCTCAGGAAGATGCAGGGGACTCCTCCTCAGACTATTCCTCGGAGGATGAGCTACCCCCACCCTCTCGGGATCCATGAAAGGACTCCCCACGGTATCCCCCAGATGATCCGTCCTTCTTGGATATAATGAGACACATCCAAGCCCTGTATCAGTGGGATACGGAGGAGCTGGATCCTGAACGCCGCCTGGCAAAATTCCTATGGGCAAAAGACCCAAAACCTCTGATCATCCCCCTACTTGTCAGACCCTTCCAGGACATTACAAAGTTGACCTGGAAGCATCCAGCCACCACTGTAACAATGCCAAGAAAAGCAGATCTGCTCTACAAGACACCCAAGGGAGAGCCTCACCTAAGCGAACAGTCAAAAGCTGACTCTGTGGTACTCACAGCAGCGCATGGCAGAGTGCAGCAGCCGAGACACATGAGCACTCAGCCCCAGATATAGAGTCAAAAAAGCTGGACCAAATGGGCCAGAAGGGCTAATATTCAGCCACCAGCACGGTCAGGTCACTGAATTTCTTGGCTCATATGGTCATGTACCAGAAAACACCTTGGGCTAAAGCCATGGATCTGGTTAAAGCACAACCAGACTCGTAAACCAAGGCAGAGCTCCTGGCCGTCATCAGTTGGGCATGGATGTAGACAAGCAAGTGCTGAGGAGTTCCTATGACTCCACAGACACGGCAGCCAGGGTGGCAGCAACCAGGATCTATATCAGGAGATATGCCTGGTTGACGGTCTCTGGTTTCCGCCAGGATTTGCAGGATGCCATACTGGATGCACCCTTCTAGGGACCTGTCCTCTTTGGCACAGAGACCGAAAAGCTCATAACGGGGCTACAGGTTTCAGGCAAAGTGGTGTCTGACGTTCATCACTTGTACAGGTCAGAACCGCAGGCAGCTCTGCGCCATCCCTTTCGGAAGAACCAAGGACAGCAGGGAAGATGCCAAATGCACCATAAAGGAGGCTTTAAGAGAGGAGGCCCTCCCCTGCCTTCAGGCGCCCAGGGCCCCAAAAGTGCAAAGGCTGCTAGACCTCCCCTGCCCACCTCCTCCGCCAGAGCATGACTCCCTGCCAACCACCCTCCTCTGGAGGAAGTGCAGGGGGAGGTGGTAGGAGGGAGATTCTGCCTTTACTTGTCAGGATGGTCCAGCATCACTCCAGACCAATGGGTCCTCCAGATAGTCTCTGGCGTTTACCCAGATTCCACCGGACAGTCCACCCATCCCCTTCCATTGCTCCCCATCCCACGCGACTCTCCTGCAGGCAGAGATACAGGCCTTGCTCAGAAAAAAGGCTATTCAGGAGGTACCTGGCAAAGGGTATTATTCCCACTTCTTCCTAGTCCCGAAGACTACTGGGAACCTCCGTCCCATTCTGGATCTGAGCCAGCTGAACACCTTCATCGAATACAAAAGGTTCAGAATGGTGACCTTAGTGAGCCTGTTGCCCATGCTCCATCAAGGAGACTAGCTCTGCTCCCTGGACGTGCAGGATGCTTATATGCACATAAAGATCTTGCCATCCCACAGGAAGTACCTTGGCTTCACCTTCCAAGGAGAGCACTACCAGTTCAGGGCGCTTCCATTCGGCCTTTCGTAGGCACCAAGGATCTTCACCAAGTGCCTAGCAGTAGTGGCGGCAGCCCTCAGGAGAGGTGGTCATTATGTCTACTCGTACCTGGACGATGGCTTTTCACAGCTTCGTCAGAAGACTCATTGCGTCGAATACTGGAGGAGACTTTCAGTCTATTCCGTGCCTTGGGCATCACACTAAATCTGTCCAAGTCATAACCGTGGCCTGCTCAGAGGCTACAATACATCGGAGCAGTCCTGGACACCGTCCAAGGAAAAACTTGTATTCCCACAGACCGAGCAGCCAGGCTAAGGGAGGTCATTCACAGGGTGATAACTTTGGACCAGGTCCCAGTGAGGGTGGTTCTGCAGCTTCTGGGCCATATAGCCACAGAACTTACTTCGAGAGGGTTCCTTCAGTAGGTCATTACATTAAGGACTGGCACCACCTGGCGTTGGGCCGCACGGCAGACTTTGCTAGCAATCACTGACGGGAGACCACCCACCCGATGTCACGTGACCGTCCACGTGGCCTTATATAATGGGCGGTCCCCACGCCTGCCCTCCAGTTCTTTCCCGCCGTCGCCTCGTGTCAGTCGCATTGCAGACTTCCATACAGCGATCGTCGTGTTAGTTCGTGCATTGCATTGTTTTTTTCTTTGCTAAATATTTTCTTACGAATTCTACATTTGCTTAACGTCTTTACCCAAGAAGAAGTGCACGTCCTGTGGCACATAGATCCCTCATAAGAACAGTCATCTGAAGTACGTGATTTGTCTGGGGCCAGACCATCCTGTCTCATCCTGCTCGGAGTGCCAAACATTTAATCAGGCCACCAAAAAGCGGGAGACAGCAGGCTTTGGAGGCCCACCTTCTAAAAGTCCGCCTAGCTTCATTAGAGAAGCAGATGGACTGCATCAGAGAGTCCTCTTCCTCCAAGAAACACCACAAGGAGAAATCTCTAGAGCGGGAGTGCTCCATGGACCAACCTGAGGCCTCGCGGCTTTCGACGAGCAAGGTCGCTTGAGAAGACTTTGGATGATAAGTCTGAAAAATTTTCTACGGGTCAGTCGACCATCGGCTCCTCCGACGGCCGCACCGCCACGGCCGCTAAGTTGGTAAGACTGCTCTCCAGCATTCGGGGACCCGTTCGGCACCGGCCGATAAGTCGGCCGGGGGGCTTCTCCAACGGCTGCTCAGGCATGTTTCTCCCATTGTGGTCTATCGGGACCTCACCCAACGTCCGGCAAAACCAGGGAGAATGCCCCTCTCCCCCATCTTCCTTCGCCCATACCCTTCCCTTCTCAGGCAGGTACCTCAGGCAAAGACGGTGCGGAACCCCTCAACATAGTAGACCATTCCTCTGGGTCAGTCCCACGCTCCCCTGATGGGGTCACGGGGAAAGAGGCTCCTCCTCAGCCGTCTGGTCTTACAGTGGAGGCCCCTCCTCCTCCTCCAGGTGGGATCCCTTTGGAACCGATAAATATCCTGGTCCCGATTCCATTGTTGGATCCGGCAATGCCAATTCCGACGCCGGATACTCCGAGACTTCCACAGCCAGGGCCCAGTGGTCTGGCCCCAGCACCAGACCCAGTCCCGCCGCCGGGCCCCCTTCAGCCAGCCCCGATGCCAGCCCCTCTGACGCTGGATCCCCTTCCAGCATCGGATCAGGCGGTATCAGTCCTGACATCAGTCCCCCTGACTTTGGCTATCCCGATGCCGGACCCCCCCACCGATTTACACTACAGCGGGTCCGACGTGGGTCCCACCTCCTTCAGATCTGATGACGGGGATTTATACTTGACCCCGGACTGTTCCCTCATTACCCCTTTGGGTACCCTGGGGACCACTTCCCGGCAGGTCATCCTCCTGAGTGGCATTCCTTCAGACAGTACTACCTTGGTTATAATCCCTACCACCATTTTCAGGGTTACCATTACTCACCCCCACCGGTAATGCCTCCTCCTCAGCCGCAACCAACCCCTCCTCCTCCTCAGGCTGTGCCAAACTTCAAGACCTTAATCCAGTCTTGGTGGCAGGGGGCGTGCTCGGAGTTACTGTCAGGCCTGGAGACAAGACTCCCACTTCCACGTTCTCCAAGGTCCGCATCCCTGATGAGCTCTTCTCCGTCCATGGTACACATCTCTGGGATGGCACGTCAGGACATTGCCCTTCTGGACATTCGTAATCTTCCTGACAAGGGGGCAGACTATGATGATGAGGAGGAGGAGGATGCCAACAATTCTGCGTATTATGCCTTGGAGGAAACCGATGGTCTGAAAGGCAAGGCCCCCCCCCCCCGGACCCTGCCTTCTCGGATCTTCTGAGGTCCATGAAAGATTTCTTCGACTGGGAGTCAGCGTATCAAGACCCCATGAGACAGAGACTAGCGGAACATCTGGACTTAGTCTCTCTCTCCAGCCCATTCCTCCCTGTATCGGACCTCAACAGGACCTCATCTCTACAGTCTGGCAGTTGCCTCATTCTCTCCCAGCTGTCCCCAAGAGGGTGGACAGAATATATCTGGCGCCGAAGGAAGCTCCTTTTCTTAGGAAGCATCCTAAGGCGGACTCTGTCGTCATTTCAGCTGCTCATGATCGCTCCGATGCACCCAAGCACATGAGCACCTCTCCTTCAGACAGAGTTGAGGCAGATGGACCAGTTTGGCACAAAAGTTTATGCTTCGGCCACATGTGTGCTCAGATCCCTCAACCATGTGGCCCACATGGTGTCACACCGAAAGGCTACCTTAGCCAGGTTAGAGGCTAGAGTCAAGTCGACAGAACTCTCGAGCCTCAAGGAGGAGCTTGCAAAGGATCTTCGCCTCTCTTGCTTCTCCTGTAGGCATGTTTCGCGAGCCACATACGATTCTGTAGCTCGCGCCTCGGCAACTGCCGTCGTCTTAAGGCAGCATTCCTGGCTGTGCATCTCTGGCCTCGCCAACAAGGTACAGTCTGTGATACAGGACGCCCCCTTCCAGGGCTTGGTGCTTTTGATGGCGACACCAAAGACATTACTGATCTACAGGACAGAGGTCTCTCCCTAAGATCTGTAAGGTTCATGTACCGATCGAGCACTCAACAGCAGCAACAGCCCTTTAAAAAATGGACCTGGAGGCAGGGGAAGCAGACCCCTGCTCGGCGCCAGGGCAAGCGCAAGGCCACGAGTTCTGCCACTTCCAGCCTCCAAGAACCAGAGAACCTGTCTCACAACAAGGAGCAGGTGTGGGGGGGAAGAAGGTTCACCCGCCATGCACAGGAATGGAAGGCGATAACCTCCGTCGCATGGGTCCTCCAGTTGGTGTCCATCGAGACACACTATAGAGTTTCTGGAAATTCCTCCAGAATCTACGCCAAAAAAGGTGGTCTTACTCCAAGGATCAGTCTCTTCTCGTTCGAGAAGAAGTTCAAAGCCTCTTGCTCAAGGAAGCAATAGAGCACGTTCCCCTCCGGCAAAGGGGCAGTGGGTTCTATTCCCATTTTTTCCTGGTTCCAGAAAAGACGGGAGACTTCTGACCCATTCTCAAGTTGAGCAGCCTCAGTCGCTTTGTCTAGTACAAAGAGGTCAGGATGCTGACGCTCCAGAGTCTTCTTCCACTCCTTCTGGAGAATCATCGGTTGTGCACTCTGGACATGCAGGATGCTTACCTGCACATACCGATCTTCCCCAGCCACCGCCGTTTCCTGCGGTTCCAATTCCTAGAGGAGCACTTCTAGTTTGGGGCACTCGCTTTTGGTCTGTCCTCAGCATCTCGGGTGTTTACCAAGTGCCTAGCAGTGGTGGTGGCCTCTTTACGCCACCAGGGTATTGTGGTTTTCCCTTACCTGGATGATTGGCTGATTTCAGCCCCATCCAGGGACTCTTTACTGGAGACCCTCTCCTTTATCCTAGTCCTCTTTGGCAGACTGGGGATTACTATCAGTATTCCCAAATCATCCATGACACCATCCCATAGACTACAATTCATTGGGGCGGTTTTGGATATGGTCCAATGCAGAGCCTTCTTTCCTCCAGACGGGGTGGAGACCCTGATCCATCAGGCTTCATGGGCGGCTTTGTCCAGGACCATCCCGGCCTGGGAGATCCTCCGCCTTCTTGGCCTGATGGCAGCCTCCATCACTACTGTTCCCCTAGCAAGGCTCCACATGAGAGTTACTCAGTGGTCCTTGCGGGTGCAGTGGGATCAACTCCTGGACGACCTTGACCATCCGGTCCTGGTGTAGTCAGCAGTTCAGAAAGAATTGCTGTGGTGGAGAGACCACTGCAACCTTTCCTTGGGTCTTCCTTTCAGGAGCCCAGCTCCTTTGGCATCCCCCACTACAGATGCGTCGAACATGGGATGGGGAGCACATCAAGGGGGACACCAAGCTCAAGGACTGTGGTCCAGCTTGGAGGCATCATTACACATCAGCGTTCTGGAGATGAGGGTGGTCTTGTATGCCTTCCAGGTCCTCCTTCCCAAGGGATAATTGCTGGTCCAAACGGGCAATATGTGGGTAGTTTGGTACCTTAACAAACAAGGAAGAACTCACTCATACCTCCTGTGGATGGAGGCGAGGCAAGTGTGGAAGTGGGTGGTCCAACACAATCTGGCCTTAGTGGCCGTGCATGTTCCAGGTGTTCAGAATGTCCTGGCGGACAGTCTCAGTAGGTCTCTGACCCTTACTCACGAATGGGAATTAAATCAACAAGTGGCAGAATCTCTCTTCGTAAGATGGGGGTGTCCAGAAATCCACATTTTCGCTTCCCAATAGAACGCAAAGCTTCCCAGTTTTTGCTTGCTCGTTCCAGGGCATGGTGCTTTCTGGCACAACACACTCTCTTCTGGACAGTGAAATTTTTTTACGCCTTCCCTCAGTTTCCCATTCTCCAGAGGGTTCTTCTCAAGCTTCAGGCAGAGAAGGGGAGGGTGATTCTCATCGTCCCTCTCTGGCTGAGACAAATTTGGTTCCCGCTGCTACAACAGCAATCGAGGGAACCACCAGTTCCGTTTCCAGTGACCCACGACCTCTTGGCTCAGGATCAAGGTCACCATGTTCGTCTGGGGCTCAGGACCCTGCATCGTCTCACGTGGTTCCTACAGACACAGCAATTTCTCACTTCAGGTTCTCCTCTTGAGTAGCTCAGCTACTTTTAGAGACTAGAAAACCCTCCACTCAATCCACTTATGCCATGAAACGTTTTTACCATCTGGGCAACCTCCAAGAAGTGGAACCCCTTTACAAGGATCGTGGATATGTTGTTCGTCCACACTTATTGGCATGTCCCTTTCTCCTTCTTCAAGCTGGCTCATCCCACCCACCCGGGTGGTATATACCTCGGTTCCGCCCCATGACGCCAGATCTTCCTTTCTGCTGGAAGATACCACGCGTTTCGTAGGTCCTGGCTTTCTGCTAGGAGTCACTGGAAATCCTGCCCGAAGTTCTCAACACAGGCATATGCCTAAGTGCAGACGGAGAAGGACTCCTCGATCGTGGAAGAGAAATCTTCTCCAGGATTTCGCTGGTGTCCTTGTGGCCAAAAGATGTCGTGCACCGATCCCCATCTCCCATGCGTCTACTGCCTAGGTGTCGGCCATGACACCTCGTCCTGCAGCTTTTGCTTGGCCTTCCATCCCAACGTCCTGGACGACCACCTGGCACATTTAAAGTTGGGGAGACCGGAGAAAAAGAATCCTCCGATGAAGCCCAGGGAGACTAGGTGGGTGGTTTCTGCGGCAGCGGGCTCCGCTGTGGACACATGAAGGCGTTCGGAAGCACGCGCACTTCGACTATCGAGGCTTTTTTTCACTCGGCCTGGGCTCCATCTTCACAGGTTCCTTCAAGGAGTTCTGCCAGTCTCTCCCCACCCGGGGTGAAGCGCCTGCTGGCTCACACTCCTCCCGATCTCGTAAGAGAGCCAAGGAACCTAGCTTGTCTTCGTCTCCGTGAAGGCGCTCTTGGGACTGAGAGAGGTCTCAGTCCCAGGAGCATGCGGTCTCAGCCTTGGTCAAGATCGCTTCCTCAGCCACAGGCTTCACAAACCTTCCATTTGGCCAGACGACCGCAGAGGTGGCTGATGAGGTCGAGATTGTTCTCTATTCAATCGACCCACTGTCGCCGGCCGTGGCAGACGACTGCTTAGAGAGGACTCCAGTCCTTGTGTTCCCCAATGAGGAGACCCAGCCCATTGGTGTCACCACTGAGATTCTGGTTCCGGACCCTCGGGTTTCACCGGTCCCTCTGGTGTCTCCCAAGCGACCAAGTCGGCCTGCCCGATCTCGTTCGGAGTCTAGAACCCCCTCGGCCAATCGGTCAAGGAAGAGCCACAAGCACTCCAAAAAGAGGCAATGCCACAGGTCATCCTTGTCCTCCTCGGATGAGGAGAAGCTTCGATGGAAACTCCGACGCTACGAGGACCTTATGTGGCAACAACTGATTTTGTCCAGGCAGAAGCCAGCTCCACCGCCTGCCCTGGCCATTACTTGGCTCTCGCCTCCTAGGCTGAAGCCGACCTTCTCGGAACCAAAGCCGTTGGTTCCCCTGCCCACGGGGCCGGTCTGTCCTCCGGTTCGGCCTATTCCGGTCTCTCCACTGATAGTGATGGAGCCGCCGCCTAAGCAGCCTGTGGGAGGGGCTCCTTCCAAAGAAGACCGACCAGATACTGGGCTTTCCCGACGGTCACGGTCATCCTGGACTGCCCTTGGCGGGTCAAGGGTGATTCGGGCGGCAGGCCGCTGTACTCGGACTCTGATGTCACCGGGCTTCACTCTCATCCTGGGGATGATGAGTCATCCGTTGGCACAGGGATGGAGGAAGGTCCTTCCTCCTTCCGAGGGATCCTCAGTCTCATCTCTGATTCTACAAGGATGCCCCTGGAACCCACCCAGAAAATGGCGGAGTACCCTCTCACAGACATCCTCAAGAGAGGGGATACCCCGAAGGAGGCCTTTTTTTTTTTTTTTTTCCGAGGCCATTGTTGGTCTAGCACTTGAACTATGGCAGCACCTTGCCTCTTGTCCAGCACTGTCTGCCCGCATGGCCTGCAAGTACGTGGCGCCCATGTGGTCCCTTGTGGGGTTCACAGCACACCCTTCGGCCAAGAGCCTGGTGACCACCTCTGTGTTCAGGTGTACTGGCAGCTCTGCCGATGCTGACCGACGACGCCCCCCCCCCCACACACACACACGATAAGGAGTCCAAGCTTTTGGACCATTCGGCGTGGAAGTCTATGCGGCTTCCTCTTTGGGCCTTCGTCAGGCCAGTTCAGCCGTCATCATGGCACACTTCTCTCATGCCCTTCTCGGGTCATTAGATGAAATCCTTCCACATCTCCCTGCGGACTTGCAGACCACGGTTAAGCAGGTCCGGGATTAGGGCCATGCTGTTGCCAAGCAACAGCTCCAGATGGACCTGGACATTGGGGATTCCTGTGCCCGCTCGATGGCCGCCACAGTTGCCTCTCACCGCAGGGCTTGGCTGAGGCTATCCTCCTTCCCGGAGGATACTCCGCATAAGTTAGCTGATGTGCCTTTTCTTGGGACCAACTTGTTTGGCCCAGGAGTAGCCGGTCACCTACAGCACATAGAGCAGTACGATGCCACTTCTGCCAAGAGTTCTTCGAGCAAGAACCAGCAGAAGAAAAAGAAGAAGCCCTTTCGGCACTCTTCCCCTGCGTTTCAGCAGTCGTCCTACCAGGGAGGATAGCAGCATTAGCAGCAGGCTAATGCTTGGTGCCCTCAGCCCAAGCCTGGACCCCAGCAGTCCCACAAAGGAGGCCGAGGCTCAGGTTCTGGAGCCGCCTCCTCTTCCAAGCCTGCCCAGTGACGAGGTAGGGGTTGCCACCATTATCTCCGTCATGCCAGCTCTGGGTCTTCCCATGGGGGAGACTGGCTCCGCCACTTCTTTTCCGCCTGGTGGGTTCTCGAAGTGGTCAGTCAGGGAATGCCTCTAGAATTCGAGCAGTACTCTCCCAGCCAAGCCCGCGACCCTCAGGAAGAACGGATTTCCGCATGCACCCAGTCGGCTCTTCGAGTCGACATTGCTCAGCTCCTCCTCAAGGAGGCAGTAGCTCTCGTAGTGGATCTGTCTGCAGACCTAGGCTGTGTCTCCAGGTACTTCCTGGTGCCCAAGCGGACAGGGGGCTGGTGCCCCATTCTAGATCCCCACTACCTGAATCAGTTTCTCAGGTCCTGCACCTTTCGGTTGGTCACTCTATCCCAGATCATACCATCCTTGGAGCGAAACATGTGGATCTTCCCTTGTCAATCTTCACCATTCATTACTGCTTGGGTGTCAGCCGGAGGCGTGCACCCGCTACCAGATTTTTTTTTTGAGAGGAATCAGGCCACCTCCAAGAATCACGCATACGTGGTGCACGGGGAAGGCCGATAGCGCCCGAAGACCTCTTCATCTCAACTGCTTTCCACTGTCGAGGCAACACCTGCTGCACGAGTTTACAGTGATATGCCATTAGGCCTTCTCTGCGACTTCGTCTTAGTTCACTTTCCTGATGCCGTTGCCGGTAAGATCGTTCTTTTCTTAATATTTTAATGCCGCCAGGAGCTTTTCTGTGTTACAGTTAATTTTGCATCATGTCTGGTTCGGGAGCTAAGCGTAAGTCGAAAGTGGGCTGTGCCCCCATGCATCGGCGCTCCTGTGGCCGGCATTTTTCCATTACGGACCGACATGGTGTCTGCCTTCGGTGCGTGGGACCCAACCATGATATGGACAGATGCGACGTCTGCTTCTTGATGGATCGCCGTGTTATTGAAGTTTGCGCATTCAAAGTCTGCAAGGACCCGCCAACTTTTGGAGGACAGCGTCGCTCTCAGGCCAGGTCTCTTGGCTCTTCTTCTGGCTCCCCTCCCAGGCCTATACGGTCTGGTGAGGAGGAGGCCTCCTCATCTTCCAGCCTTGCCGGAGGAGGCCTTTTTGCGGTGTGGTGGGAACGCTGAGCAGTCCCTCCCGAGGCCGTGGTGGAGACACTGCCTCGGCAGTCACCTCTTCCGAGGTGCAGGCTCCCCCAGTGTCGCGGCCCATGGTGGCTGGGCCCGGCATTGGTGGACCCTCGACTCCGCCTTCCCACACCGTCTCTGATCCCGGCGCCATCCGCAGTGCCAGTGATCAGGGCAGCGCCGTGTTGGCGCTTATCCGATCGACTCCGTGAGTGGCGCCGTGTTAGGTTTGGGTGCCGTGGTCGGTGCCAAGAACTTGGCCGGAGCCATGGGCAGGGCGAGACCGGGTCCTGGAGCTGCGGCCCGATGCACTGGGACCCCGTGCGGGCGCCATGCATGACACTGGCGCCCGTTCTGAGCCCCGTTTCTCAAGGGACTCTGGGGTTGCCAGCATCGAGGGGTGCTCTGGTCAACTCCTCCTCGGAGGCAGGCGACTCGAAGTTGGACTCACTTGGTTCCTCAATTCTTGAATCGGAGTCTTTCTGGAACATGGTGTCAGGTGGCTCCAGCGTTCTGATTCCCAAGTCTTCCCAACTATCTTACTCCGAGGGTTCCCCAGGCTGGGGTGGCCTGGAACCCATCGGGGAGGGCAGTTTGGAGATGGGGACCGGTCTGTCTCCCCAGAGGGGGCTGTGACAGCTGCCTTCTCCGGTGCTGCCGCACCTTCTCAGGGTGGACCCGCGGGTTCTGTCTCCAGGGGCCGTGGACCTCAGGATTGACAAGCCTGTCGATGGGGTCAAGGAGGAGGGCGTCCTCTGAGTCTGAGGGGTTGAGGGACGGGGTGAGGGGCATTGAGTTCCGACCACCACCCCTCGGGGTGTGGTGAGGGGCCAAAGTACCAAGCCCCGCCTCTCCATCTTAGGCTCTAGGGACCCCTCTGGTGGCGTTGCTGCAGATTTCCCTTCTGGACCCTTGCAACCTCAGGTGCATCACAGGGAGATTCCCCTGCCAGGCTCTTCCAGAGTTGACATCCCCAAGGTACTGTTTTGCGACCTGGTTTGATATCCGGGATCCCGCCAGCTCGGGCCCCGTTCCCTGGGTTTCAGAGCCCTAGCAGAGGACAGTTGCCTTCTTGTAGGTGCCCCTCTCTTCCAGGCCATGTCGGTCCTACGGGCCCGTTATCCTGTGAGACGTTCAGAGGCTCTGCTGAGGCCTTCCCGTCATATGTTGGTTATATGCATGAGCGGGTTTTTCACCTCTCCCTACCACCGCAGGAGTCCTCTGGGCATTCTAGTTCCTCACCTTTCCTCGACTCCCTCTTCTGAGGGAGAGGAACCCTCTGCCCACCTTTCATCCTACGCTGATTTCACGGAATATCAGCGCTTCCTATTGAGGATGGTTAAGGATCTCAGTATTTCCTTTCTCAGACAATACCGAGTAGCAGATACGTGAATTCCTTGGGGAATTCAGTGCCCAACATCTGGTGGTGCCATCCTGGCCTATTCCTTTCCAGGAGGCATCTATCCGCACCTGGCAGTCTCCAGCCGCTCCTTTTCCAGCCCCGGTAGACTGCAGGAGGA
The DNA here is from genome assembly GCA_016271365.2 of Neoceratodus forsteri. Lineage (NCBI taxonomy): Eukaryota > Metazoa > Chordata > Ceratodontiformes > Ceratodontidae > Neoceratodus > Neoceratodus forsteri. Next base: position 347,151,238 of record CM028138.1, on the reverse strand, counting down.
GGTATTGTGCCCCTTTGGAATCTCTAGGTACACTCCCCAACCCACCCTCGGGATTGCAGTTCCTAGAGACTCCTTCCGGGCGTCTCCACCTGGCGCTCAACCACCCACCGTACTCTGATTCCCTACAGTTTGACCAATGGCAGGTGAAGAGTGTTCTCTTCCTCTCATGCGATGTTATGCATTGCATCACATCAGGCTCACCATGCTGCCTACAACAGGCATTTATGGTCAATGCTTTCTCAGGTTCTAGCATCTATGCCTGATACAGAGCAATCCAGACACTCTATTGCCCTCTCCACTATAGGCCTGGAGCTGTCAAGGCACCAAGCAAGGGCATCCTATGACGCCAGTGAGGTGGCCTCCAGGCTTATGGGGACAGCGATCTGCATTAGGTGGATGGCATGGCTTTGTCTGTCAAGATAGTCACCCCTGGCCCGGCGTAGGGTGATTCGCTCCGCATTCTGAGGGACTCGCCTTTTCTCCACCAGGGCTAGGAGGCTTCTGCAGGGGCTTCCTCTGTCTCCCCATCTTTAGTAGATACCTCCTATCTCTCCTTGGCCTTAGGCTTCCGGTCTTGTAAGGCCAGAGTCTCTTCCTTCTGTTTCTCATCAGCAGGAGGCTGAGGGACTTGTTCCCTCAGGGATATGTCCTGGTCCCCCTTTGGGGGGCTTGGTACTCATTCAAGCAGTAATAAATGAAGACTGACAAGGGAAGATATGGAAATTACATACCTACCGTAATTCTTGATCTTCTCTTGTATCTTCACCATTCATTACTGATACCCGCCCACCTTCCCCTCATGGGCCTCCTTCTTCAGTGTCTCCCCCTCCTTGCTCGTTCCTCCTCCCTCCCTCATGGCCTTAAAGCCTATTTAACAAAAAAAAAAAAAGAGCCTTCTGTTCTCTTCTTAGAGCGGATTCATTAATTGAAGAGGAGAGGGGAACAAGTAGAATTTATCTGTATCCTGAGGGAACTTTCTGATTCCCCCTCGGGGTGACCTCTTGGCTCCTTCTTAAGCCATACTGTTCAATTCAAAGTCAAGGAAACCATTGCTTAAAAGGTTCGGTTCCTTTTTTCTAGGTCCCCTCTGGCATGTCCGAATCTCCTGTTTGAGCCAGCACCTGCTAGTTAACACTGCCATGGCTCTCCAATTCTTGGACTGGTGATCGGCCTGCCTTTCTTCGGGAGTCAGACTGTGTTCACTCTTCCTTCCGCAAAGGGGTGCCCCTTGTGGGGCTTCAGATACCCCCCCACACACACATATCTGTGTTAGCACGTAACAAGGTGCTAGTAGTCTTCCTTCTTCTTCCTAGTTGAGCACTTTCCTTCGGAGCAGATTCTGCCTTGGCAATCTGCGAGCTCTCAACTACAGTGTAAGGGGTTGGGGATGCTAGGAGGTGCAGAGAGTCTGCATTTTGTGTAACAAGCTGTGCAAAAGCTTCAGTTGAACCTTCTTCTCCAGTTTTTCTTAAATGGGATCCTTGTTCCCTCTCCTTGGTTCCGAGCTTACGAGTCTTCAAGTCAGTTCTCACAGTTTGGCAGAATTCCTCCCTCCTCTCAGCATCCCCCTTCTCTTTTCCTTTCTTCTTCTTCTTCTTCTCTCTCTGTCTCTCTCTCTGTCTCTCTCCCCCCCCCTTTACCACCCTCGGAGCCGCCCCAGGAGTGAGGCCCTGCCGTCCCATAGGGTAGGTTTCCTCTTTCCTGTCCTCTGTCGGCTTATGCCTTTTTCAGTTTATATCTTTTCCTTTACCTATCTTCGGCCTTCTTGCCTCGTTCTCCTTTTTCTTAACTTTTTTATCCTCTCCAGCTTACAGAACTGAGATGGAAGAATTACAGCGCCCTAACGGCCGCCTCCTCACCCCACTCGAGTGCATCGCTCTGTGGACGCCACGACTCCTCCAAAAAAACTCCCGTAGGGTGCACACCTCCAGCTGACACCCAAGCAGTAATGAATGGTGAAGATACAAGAGAAGATCAAGAATTACGGTAGGTACGTAATTTCCATTTCTGTTCACTGAATATGCAGGACGCATTCTTTCATGTCCCAATCCGTCCGTCCGATCAGTGGTTCCTCCACTTCAGGGTTGAAGGGACCCTGTACAAGTTCCAAGCCATGCCGTCCGGCCTTTCGTCGGCCCCACGGGTCTTCACCAAATGCATTGCAGTGGTGGTGGCCCATCTCCAGCGTTGGGGGGGTGGGGTGGAATTTACCCCTACCTCGACGATTGGCTCCTGGCAGGTTCCAACCAACAGGAGGTGGAGAGGTCCAGGGATCTGGTCCTCCAGACCTGCTCCTAACTCTACCTCCTGATCAATGAGGCCAAGTTGGAACTCGTGCCTTCCCAGGTGATGGCCTTCATCGGGGTAGAGCTTGACTCTTGTCAAGCCAGAGCTCACCTCCTGGCAGACAGGGCGGAGGTTCTCTCTTCCTTTGCCCAATCATTTCTGGTTGGGCACTTGCGCCCTGCCCAGGACTTTCTGCGCCTTCTTTGTTACATGGCGGCTTGCACTTCGGTGGTCCGTTGGGCCCGGTTGCACATGCGCCCCCTCCAGTGGGAGCTGGCTGCCCAGTGGATTCAGCAATACGGTCATTTCGATCAGCTGATCATTGTAAACCAGAAGATGTGGGATGCTCTCCAGAGGTGGACCACCCCAGACCGGTTGCAGGAAGAGATTCCGTTTGTTCGCCCTGAGCCGACGGTCATCCTTACGACCGATGCCTCGCTCATGGGCTGGGGAGCCCACATGGGGGACAACAGGGCCCTCGGCTTCTGGACCCCCGAAGAATCCCGATGCCACATTAACCTGAGCAGTCAGACTGGCACTGTCAGCTTTCCCTCCTCACCTCCGGGGTCAAGTGGTTCAAGTCCAGACGGACAATACCACGTCTGTGTGCTACCTCAACAAACAGGGTGGCACGCTCTCCCGTCTGCTGTGCAAGGAGGTGCTCTGCATCTGGACCCTCGAAGGTTGGTTGGAGGCAGATCTCCTAGCCATCCATGTGGCAGGAACCTCGAACCAGCTGGCGGATGCTCTCAGCCACTTAGGCCAGACATCCCACGCGTGGTCTCTCCATCCAGAGGAAGTTCACAGCCTGTTCTCCTGTTGGGGCAAACCGATGGTAGACCTACAGTGCCTTCAGAAAGTATTCGCCCCCCCTTGGATTTTGTCACATTTTGTTGTGTTACTACCAGGATTTTTAATGCATTGAAATGATTTCCACCCCCCACCCCCCTTGATTCACACAGCATACTCAACAATTTAAAGGGCAAAATATTTTTATTGTGTAACAAAAATTTATGAAACATTAAAAACTGAAATATCTTGTTTAAGTATTCACCCCCCGAGTCAGTACTTTGTAGAAGCACCTTTGGCAGCAATTACAGCTTTGAGTCTTCTTGGGTTTGTCTGTATCAGCTTTGCACATCTGGATTTGGGGATTTTCGCCCATTCTTCTTTGCAGACTTGCTCAAACTCTGTCAAGTTGGATGGGGAGCGTCGGTGATCCGCAATCTTTAAGTCTTTCCACAGATTCTTAGTGGGATTCAAGTCTGGACTTTGGCTGGGCCACTCAAGGACATTCACCTTCTTGTTCTGAAGCCACTCCAGTATTGCTTTGGCTGTATGCTTTGGCTGTATGCTTGGGGTCATTGTCCTGTTGGAACGTAAATCTTCGCCCCAGTCCAAGGTCTGTTGCAGACTGATGCAGGTTCTCCTCAAGGATGTGCCTGTATTTGGCTCCATTCATTGTTCCCTCTATCCTAACAAGTGCCCCAGTCCCTGCCGCTGAAAAGCATCCCCATAACATGATGCTGCCACCACCATGCTTCATGGTAGGGATGGTGTTACGTGGGTGATGAGCTGTGTTCGGTTTGCGACAGGCATAGCGCTTTGCATTCAGGCCAAAGAGTTCAATTTTTGTTTCATCAGACCAGAGAATATTTTGCCACATGGTCTTAGAGTCGGCCACGTGCCTTCTTGCAAACTCCAGGCTTGCTATTATGTGGCCTTTTCTCAGGAGTGGCTTCCATCTAGCCACTCTCCCATATAGGCTACATCTGTGAAGTGCTGCAGAGATTGTTGCCCTCTGGACAGGTTCTCCCCTCTCAGCCATGGAACTCTGTAGTTCTGTCAGGGTGGTCATTGGGTTCTTGGTCACTTCCCTGACCAAGGTCCTTCTTGCCCGGTTGCTCAGTTTGGGAGGACAGCCTGCTCTAGGAAGAGTCTGCATGGTTCCGTAATCTTTCCATTTCCTAATGATGGACTTGACTATGCTCCAGGGAACTTTCAACACCCTAGAAATGTTTTTATACCCCTCCCCAGATCTATGCCTCCTCAGACAATTCTATCACGGAGTTCTACGGACAGCTCCTTGGTCTTCATGGTAGAGTTTCTGCTCTGACATGCACTGTCAACAGTGGGACCTTGTATAGACAGGTGTATTTCCTCTGAAATCATGTCAACCATTTGAACTGATCACAGGTGGACTCCATTCAAGTTTTAGAGTGATCTCACAAGGAAATTGGATGCACTTGAGCTCAGTTTGGAGTGTCATAGCTAAGGGGATGAATACTTATCAAATCAAGACATTTCAGGTTTTTATTTTAAATTACATGTACAAAAAATTCCAGAAGTTTCATTCCACTTTGACATTATAGAGTAATTTGTGTAGATACGTGACAAAAAAATCCCATATAAATGTATTTTAATTTGAGTTTGCAACATCACAAAATGTGACAAAATCCAAGGGGGGTGAATACTTTCTAAAGGCATTGTATTTGCCTCCAGAGAAAACACCAAACTGAGGTTGTTTCATGCCCGCCCCCCTCAGCAGGGCTGTTCTCGAGGCCGTTGATCCCAGGCCTCCTCTACGCCTTCCCTCCATTTCCCTTGATCCACAAGGTGTTACTCAAGGTGAGGAGGGACAAGGTGAAGGTGATTCTGGTAGCCCCAGACTGGCCGCGCCAGTTCTGGTATCCAGATCTCCTCAGTCTCAGCTGCAGGCCCCTGGAGCGGCTTTGTACACTCCAGACCTAATATCTCTGAACCAGGGGAACCCTGCACCTCACAGCCTGGTACCTGAGCGGCTAGAGTTCCAGGCTTTGGGTCTTTCCGAAGATATCTACACCGTGGTGGAGACATCTAGAAAGGAATCGACCAGGAAATGTTATGCCTTCAAATGGAAAAGGTTTTCTATTTGGTGTCAGGATAAGGGTCTGGATCCCTTATCCTGTTCTGTGGCTAATATTCTGGACTACCTTTGGTCTCTCTACAAAGGGGGTCTACAGTCATCGACCCTTAGGGTTCACCTGACAGCCATTTCTGCTTACCGGCCATGGGCCAGTCAGCCGACATTGGCACAGGAGAAAGTGATCGGGTGCTTTTTCAAAGGCCTGGATCACATATCCCCTCTGGTGCGTGAACCTCCACCTCCGTGGGATCTACTGCTGGTATTGGCAAAGTTCATGGGCAAGCCATTTGAACCAATACACAAGTGTGAGCTGTCACACTTGTTGTTATAAGACGGCCTTCCTGGTGGCTATCGCGTCTGCCAGAAGGACAGGGGAGCTTCAGGCGCTTTCGGTGGACTCCCTTTATCTGGTCTTCCACAGGGACAGAGTTGTCCGCCCCCATCCGAAATTCCTTCCGAAATTGGTGTCAGAGTTTCACCTTAGCCAGGTGTTGACTCTACTTGTATAGAACCCTAATTACACCTCTGAGGCCGAATGCAGGCTCCATACTTTGGACCTGAGTCGTGCTTTCTCCTATTATAAGGAAAGGATGGCGGAAATTCGTGGAGATGTTCGCCAGCTGTTTGTCATCTACGCTGAAGCCGCTTCTGGCAGACCTGCAATGAAGCGGACTGTTGCAAGATGGATCACATCATGCATAGGTCTGTGCTATCAGTTGGCGGGCAAGGAGCCTCCCAGAGGAATAAGAGCTCATTCTACCCGCCATACTGCTGCATCGGTGGCTGATTCCAAGGACATCCCTACCCAGGAAATCTGTTAGGCTGCAACCTGGAAGTCAGCAAACAGCTTCATCACCCACTACCACATCGACCTTGAGTCACGCTGGAATGCTTGTTTTGGGGCCTCAGTTCTCCAGTCTCTGTCCCCTAAGTGGGGGGGGGGTGCCTTGCCTCCCTCCTCCCGGAGAATTTCTAGGAGTCTGCCAAAGGGTGTGGATGAACAACATATCCACGATCCTAGAAAAACAGGTTACTCACCTGTAACAGCAGTTCTAGAAGTGGTATATGTTGTTCATCCACACAGACCCACCCAACCTCCCAGCTGCGGACGCAAAACACCTGGCTTCCAGTGGGCTAAGATCTGGTGTCACGGGGCAGAGCCGAGGTGTATACCACCCGGGTGGGTGGGAGGAGCCAGCTTGAAGACTTCCAGTGATCCTTAAAGGGGAAAGGGACGTGCCAGAGAGTGTGGATGAACAACATATACCACTCCTAGAATTACTGTTACAGGTGAGTAACCTGTTTTTTCTTTCCTCTGTGAGCACAAGACCTGTCACCTAAATTGGCTTCTGCCACCCGGTCTTCGAGAATTCTTTGGGTCTTGCTCTCTAAACCAGCCAGAGCTATATTTCTTTTTTTTTTTTTTTTAAATATATTTTTATTTCACCAACATATTTTTAGCACCATTTGTTCATAATTGCGTTTTGACAATCCACGTTCTTCACATTACACAGTGTTTTAATATAACTTACATAATAGAGTTAAATGAAACTTGAGGCAGATAAACACTTCTCAGATCTATAGTCTTACTAAGGAAGGGAATATTGACATCAGTTTTTTCCAATCCTGATTATATTCATAATCTCTATCTTCTATAACACCTGCTATTTTTTCCTAGTAATAACGAATCAAGAATCGTACAGCCCCATTCTTTGTCGATATTCTGAGGCATGTCTCAGCTGTTCCAAGATTTTAGGATTAATCTCTTTAGAGCTATGGATCCTAAGTGTACTATTTTCGCTTGTCTGGTTGTAAGTCCTAAGGTGAATAAGTCATTAAATGATAATACTTGGGGTGTGCATGGAATTTGAATTTCTGTAGTCTTGGAAATGTTATTTGCTACCATTCCCCACCATAAATTTTTGTTCTTTTTGAACCTGGCAGAAAAGTCTGGACCCCTTAATTTTATAAATCTTACAATAGTTCTTAAATATAATGTAAATACTTCTATATGCAATATGAATTTTATGTAGTTTATTCATCTCCAAATATTGCGGATATGACCATATTTGATTTGAAAACAGAATTTGTTTCCACATTAAAATACCGTTAGTTTGTAGGTGATAAAAAATGTTATTAATAGTTGGTGGATTACCATAGATTATAGGGCATGTAGTCGTGGAATTTGATTTGCTCCATATTTAATTTTGGCTATATTTACATAGGCCAGAGTTGAGTGTAAAAATTCAGATTTGTGTATTTTTCCAATTTTTAAGGATATTTGGCAGATGTTAATATCAACCAGCCAGAGCTATATGCCAGGGCTGCTGCCCACCCTCCATCTTCTTGTCCAGGTGGTTAGTAGGCTTTGTCTCTTACACCCTGTGCCCCTTAGGCCCATCCCTTAGTTTCTCTAAGTTGGTAGTCTGGTTTTATTATTTTTATGATTTTATATTCTATATCCTTTTCCTATCACTTTGGGCTAGGAGTCTATAGCTGTTTCTCTCTCCTTCTCTCCTACTAGTTTCTCTCCTGACATACAGAACTGAAAGGTAGGGGGCTGGTGTCAGTTACTGGCCAACCCACGAGCCCTGTGTCACTATGACTGCCTTGTGGGCGGTGCTAGCGCGGACTTTGGTCCCCTAGGCTGCAAAACACTTTGCTCTCGCTGGGTCCTGGTACAGCTGGCCTAGACCCGTAAGTGGGAGTGAATGCTGAAGATATTCTGGAAGATCAGCAATTACATTGAGTATATAATTTTCATTTACCAGTAACTAACCTATTAATATTTGTATTTTAGCAACTTCAAGAAGCAGCAAATCTCCAGCCAAAGCCACCAGTGAGACTGGTAGCAGTACGGTCGACGTTAAAACTGTATTATCTGGTTTGACAGAGAAACAGCTGCAGTTATCTGTCGAGGTAAGGGGGTCTGGGGTCCCAGGATGGCAGGGCGCAAACCCAAACAGAATATTAAAGTTGAAAAAAACAAAGAGTGCTCCAGAGTGCTTCGCAATGTGCTTTTCTGTGATAGGTACTGCTTCTCTCAAGATGTTCTTAACTCAAGTGTATGCTGGAACAGTAGCATTGCTGTGTAGGGAAGTTCAGCAACTCCATATCCTTAGTTGGTGTACTGGGTGTTTCATACCAGCATCTTGCAAACTTTATAGGCGCGATCAACTAAATGGCTATTGCATGAGGACAGAAAGTAGCTATAGCAGGTGGGGTGTTGGGATAGATTTTTTTTATTTTTATTTATTATACAAATGACTACTTCAAAAAAAAAAAAAAACTTGTTTTATAATATTTTAACATAAATGTTCAACCTTTTAGACCTAAGAATGCACAAGGAGAGAGACTTCCAGTGGTAATAGGCCTTTTAGCTGCCAGAATTTAGTGCATTGTCTGCACTTAGGCATATGCCTGTGTTGAGAACTTCGGGCAGGATTTCCAGTGACTCCTAGCAGATCACTACATTTCCACAAGTCTCCATAATCTTGTTCTTCAGATCTTTCTGATGAGGGATTCAGACGCACCTCTTACAGTTCTTGCTCCAGTTGAAAGATTTGTGTCACGGTTTTCAGGGGGCTTTTTGTATCTTGACCAGCTTTGAGTGTCTGTGATGTCCTCCATGGAGCAGACCTCTCTGGCCCTAGAGCTTGAGGTATTAAGAACCCGCTTGACCCAGAAACTTGTGGTCCACAGTGTCACGTGCACTGTGTCTTACTGTTGTGTCTAAATAGTTATTTGGAAACAAAGGAGTAGCTTCTTCATCACTGGCCCTTAAGAACACAAATTAGAATTCTTACATGGCTCTGTACATTATCCAGCTGTAGGGTAGGGAGGGTCAAAAACATTTGACAAGGGCTGTTTAGATCCTATTTATAAGCAACTCTTTACGGAACTAGCAGCCGAAAATGGACTGGGGACTGGTGTCCCATTCTAGATCTGCTCTTTGTGAATAAGCTTGTCTGCAGGTGGAATTCCTCATGGTTACCCTCAACCAGGTCACACTGTCTCTAGTGTTCGGGGCTTGGTTTTGCTCCCTGATCTCAAGGATGCAGTTTTTCACATCCTGGTTTGTCCATTGGCACTTCCTCCCTTTTTCTAGTGGATGGCATCCTATACCATTTGATGCCTTCAGCCCGTCATCGGCACCCAGAATATTCACCAGGTACCTGTCGGTCATGGCGGCCATACACCAGTGCAAGGGCACCAGGGTCTTCCCATGCCTGGACAATGACTCATCATGGGCAGTCCAGAGAGATCATGGACCAGTTTTATGATCTTATCGTCATGAGGTTCTGGAATCTGGGCCTGATGGTCAATCTGGCCAAGTGAGAACTGGTACCAAAGCCATGCGAGCCTGTGCATTGAAGCAGATCTGGTTTTCCTTCAAGCTATGGTTTGCTTGCCCTCAGATCATGCAGGAGCTCTTATATCCTTTCCCCAACAATTCTGGGTTGGGCAACTGCGCCTGGACCACAGTCGTCCAACGCCCCCCCACACCCAAATTCTGGTTCATGGAATTTACAACAGCGGTGGTCCTTTGGGCCTGTTGGCAGATGCACCCCTTTCAGTAGAAACTGGGGTGCCAGCAGTCGCAGTACCATTCCCACCTGAACCAGTCTGTTCGGGTGAGCTATTTGATGTGGGACATCAGAGTGGTGACTGTCCACAGAAGCTTTGAGGGAATTAATTTTGTCCAGGCAGAACTGTCCCTCACATCAACAACAGATGCATCATTGGTGAGATGAGATGCTCCTCTACCAGACCACAGAGCTCAAGGACTTAGGTCACCAAGCGAGGCCGAACAGCACATCAACCTGCTGGAGCTCTGGGCAGTACATCTGGAACTTTATGGAGTTTTCTCCCCTGATAAGGGGTTGGGTCTTGCAGTTTTACACCAACAACGCAACCACCATGCTCCACCTGTACAAACAAGGTGGGACGCACTCCTTTTTCTTGTATCAGGAGGCATTCTGCACCTGGTCCCTAGTACGGAACCTGCAGCTGGACCTGCTTGCAGTTCACGTCACGTCACAAGGGAAGACAGACAGCTAGCAGAAGTTCTCGATTAAGTGAGCATGACTGGTTCTTACACGTGGATGTGTTAGCACAAGTGTTTGCCTCCTGGGAGAACAGAAAACTGAGGCTGTTCTGTGCCCGGCCCCCTCAGATGGGAACGTTAATAGAAATGCCTTCTCCCAGCTGTGGACCCTGAGCCTTCATATGCCTTTACTCCTTTCCTTTTTATGTACAAGGTGGTTGTCTGTATGCAGGGATAAGGTAAGCCTGATCCTGATGGCTGCTCCAGACTGATCGAGGCAGTCCTGATATCAGGATCTCTGTAGCAGCAGGTCTCCATGGAAGCTTCCTCTGCATTCAGACCTCCTGATAAGATCAAGAGGTATGGTCAGGCATCCCAACCTGCCATCATTTCACCTATCTGCTTGGTTCCCGAGTGGCTAGATTCCAAGGCTCTGGACCTTTCAGAAAACACCTTCCGTGTTCTGAAGACATCCTAAAAGGAGTCTGCTCATAAAACATGCTCCTATAAGTGGATAATGGTTTCACACTAGTGTTGAGGGCAGGAGGTAGATCCTCACCTAGCCTATGGCATCTATCCTCTATTACCTCTGGTCCCTGTCTCAATCATGGATCTTCCAGGAATCCATCTTCATCATTGATTCACACTGGTGGGTCTTAGCTGGAGGCACTGGGAGCCTGTGGGAGCCAGAACATTTCAGGATGGCCAGCACTGAGGTAAGCTGCATACATGTGCGGCAGCATGAGACTGACTCACGCTGCATGGCTTACCTTGGCACCTGTCCTCAACTGCCTCAGGTCCCCCCCCGTAGAGAGTGCATTAGTGAGGATGTGACTTGCCTACCAGGAGTCTGAACTTTACATCTGTACGACAATAACATTCAGTTCTTCTCAGTTTTAGTGTTTAATGTTAGAGTTTTGTTATTTTTGTGTCAACTTGGTTATTTTACTAATATATTTCTGTCAGTTTCTCACAGCCCTACCTAGTCAATGGTCAACAGCCATGGAAGATGACAGTAAGGAGCCATCTCAGGCAAGCTGCTCCGGCAGCAGGGCTCTGTCTGGTCCACTTTCCCCATCAGGGAAGGGTTCTAATAATGTGCTGTCATGTGCTTGAGAGAAAGGACTGTCCTCACAGAAGCACAAAAAGAAGTGGGGCCCATTCCCGATCCAGGTCGTGTTCTCGGCGTTGCTCATCCTCAAGTAAGGAAGAAATGGTATGACTCAGGGTTGCCCTCGGTGAGATCTGCTGTGAGATCCTCGACCTCCCAGAGCCGGAGGGTCCTGATCAGTGCCATCTGGGTCACTGAGGGTCTCTAATACTAGGCGGTCGAAGTCTCTGGCGTGGAGCCCTTCTCTGTCTGTAAGTGGGGACTCCAGTGGGAAGTTCCACCATTGGGCAGCTCATATAGAGCAGTGGGTGCAGCATCTGTCTAGTTTTCCTAAGCTAGCAGCCCCCAGGCCCTTATTGGTGACCACGCTGCTGACTCCTATCCCACTGGCCACACCCCTCACTCAGTGTCACTGTGCTGTGGCTAGCCACAGTACCACTGCCAGTCACTTCAGTGCCAGCTGGATGATCAGTGCCAGGGCTGGCGCTGGATTCTGTTATTGTTACTGTGCCATCCCTGGTGCTGACCCCTCTTCCTTTGGGGCTGGTGTCACCGTTGTTGCCAAGACTGTGTTCTGAATTAGAGGACCCACCCCTTCTATGACTCTCCATCTGGTGGTGATGCATCTGACCCCAACCTCATTATTTCTGAGGGTGGCTACGAGGACTCTTCCTTTCACCCAAACTGTTCGGACCCTGGCCCATCTTCTGTTCCTCAAGAGGGTCTATTTTTACAGGCTTTGCTCAGAAACACACATTCTGCTCTGGATTTTTAGTCTAGAGCCACTGACCCTGATGAACATCTGTGTGCGAGGTGGTTAAACGTCGATAACCATGCCGGTCAATTTAGTTTCTCCTATTCCACCTGCTTCTGAGACTGTGTCTGATTCTATTCTGTCTGCAGGAGATAGAAATAAAATACACTGCCTCTAAGGATCAACCAGTATATGTTTCAGTAGCTTGATACCATTGTTCTTGCTGAGAATGACAAAGCCATTCTTCCTCAAGAGGTCTCTGTATACCCTCTTAATAAGGAGTCGTACAAGATTGATACTGTGGGTAAACGTGCTTTTGCAGCAGCTACCCTCAACATGCAGATTGCTAGCTACAAGGGGCGTGGGCGTTTTTCCAAATGAGAGTATATCCTCTGGAGCTCATTTAGGTCTCTAGCAGAGTCTCTGCCAGAATCCAAGACCAAGCATAAGATTCCACTGACTGCCTCGCATGGAATTGAGTCCAGCAGTCACCAGCTCAGAACATCTGTGGATGCATTTGACATTGCTTCATGATCCATGATCATCCGGGAGAAACACTCCCTTGACTTCACAGAAATCCCTCTGGACTATCCACCCAGAAGGTAGCCCTTCTTATCAGCTCAGATGTCAGAGCTTCTGGCACAGGAGATTGTGAGCCTTCTGAGCAACAGGGCAGTGGAAATAGTGCCAGAGTCAGAGCAGAACACAGGCTTCTACTCCCACTGCTTCCCAGTAGCAAAGGAATCAGAAGGCTTACGCCCCATTCTCGACCTCAGAAACCTGAACCAGTTCATGGATCAAGAAAAATTCAAAATGATTTCTCTGGGATCCCTTCTTCACTTCCTAAAACCTCAAGCTTGGTTAGCTTCCTTGGATATTTTATTTATTTATTTGTTTGAATTTTGATAACCAGTTGGGCCCACTGAGACAGTGAAGTCCCTTTTTCGGGGCAACCTGGGAAATATAATCATTTCAAGTTAGAAAACAGGAACAGTAGTGGATACTACAAATGTACAGTAGGGTGAATACAGTTTCGACAATAGATACAGGTACTGGTGGGTATATAAGGTACTAAAAGGAAGCAGCTAGATCATCATGTAGTAAGCAAGCAATACACATCTGAGGATAAAGCAGTTGGAGCAGTAGAGCCACAGTTGTATTCTAGAAATACAGGCAATACCGACAGCTATGGCCGTTGTTTCTTTGATGGTCCTGCAGTGTCCATGGAGGATACAGCACTGGTAGGGTTAGAGTCGGCAATGTTGAAGACTGGAGACTGGATATGGAGGAGGCATACCAGCACATATTGGTACGCCCCAGCCACCAGAGATACTTCTGCTTCATTCTGCTGTGGTAGCACTACCAGTTCAGAGTTCTGCCCTTGTACTCTCTTCGGCACCTCAAGTCTTAAAGTGCTTCATAGAAACATAATAGATTCTAGGGGCACAGATGTAGTTAACTTACTCACACTGTGGCAGTTCCACTGGAATGGTCTGGTTGACTGGCCGGCTTTAAGCTAAGCTTCTCCCACCACCCAGGTGGATATATCCCTGACTCTATCCTGTGACATTATATCTGTCTTTCTGCTGAAAGAGCAGGTCACCTCCTTCACGCCTCGCTAAGGATTTTCTCTGCCCGATAGCTGAACCGTTACTTTCGATGTTTTCAAAGCTAAATTATGGTTATTTTGCTGTCCTTTCGACACCATCTGCAAACCGGTGGTTGATTACAAGAAACCTGGATTTAAATTATGCATTTGGCGACACCAGAAGATGTTGGTCTCTGATCCGAATGACATGTGCATGTACTGACTGGGCAGGTAACACAACGTAGCCGGGTGCGGGTTTTGCCTTCCTGTGCTTCCAGAGTCCCATGAGGATAGGAAGCACTGGTTCGTGCTGGGTTGACCTTTGGAATGGGATCTGAAGGACAGCCCTGAGAGTAGCAGAAAATGGTCACAATACTGTCTCCCCCCCCCCCGGGGGGGCCAGTGTCGGAGGGACTTTTACAGACCAGTTCCACCATATGTGCAGGTCCCTTCAGACCCTAGGAGAGAGCCCTGCCCACTGTGACTCTAGGTCCAAGATCAGACTCTAGAAATCTTACCACGGTCACCGGTCATGGGACAGGGAGAGATTGCAGTCCTCCCTGGTCCCTTGATTCACCTGTCTGCTAGATAGTTATGTAGCACTCCTCAGCTGAGGGGCTGGTCATGCAGGTCGAAGGCTCTTCGGCCCTATTATTGAGCCAGATGACCTCAACTTTGGTTGACCAAATTGTAGAGATTTTTCTCTATCCAGTTGACTCATTATCAAAGAGGCCAAGGACTCTGCCTTGCAGACCCCGGTGTTCCCGGTCCTCATTCAAAAGAACATGGATTGATTGGTGACCCCCTGGTCGACCCTGCTCCGGACCAGCCTTGAACCAGGGTTGGGTCTTTGCCCTTGTTACTGAATGTGGGCCAGCACGTTATTTATAAGCAGCATCTTGAAGACCATGCTCGCCGTTGATTGGGCGGTTACACTCTCGATCCCACCTGACCAGGAGGCTTTGTTGTCGACACTCCTCGTCCTCTGATGAGGAGAGGCACCGGCAAAGAATGCATTGGTGCCACAAGGAGTACCCTTGTCAGCAGTGGGCCATCGTGGGGAAGGGCAGGACTCTACCCTAGAGACCTTCAGTCCCCTGGCAGCCGCTAGTGAATGCCCCAGCAGCCCAGATTCCACAGGTGGTTTCTTTTCCTGCATCTCTGCCAATCACAGTGGAGCCACCACCCCAACAGCCACCAGTCCTCATTCCAGCTTAGGAGGCCGGTTGTCCGAGAGGATCACCCCGGGTGACAAATCCGGGAGTTCCGTGGCGAATTACAGTTGAGGGCCGATTTTGAGTCATCGGACGACTCGAATCAAGAGTCTGCGGCCTCTTCTGGGGCTCCGCTTTTCCACCATGGCTTGGTTGAAGAGCCTTCGACCAACCAATGGTTGGTCTGCTTTGGTGCGCTGCTCCAGCTGATTGCAGAGTCTCTGTCCATCCTATTGGAGCCAGTCCAGAAAGCGGCCAGATACCCTCTTACGGACATTTTGGACCGGGATGAATCCCCTGGGGTTGTCTTTCCAATGGCTGAGGCCATCCTGGAACTAGCCCTTGAGCTCTGACAGCATCCTGCTCGACCCACATGGTACGCAAGCATCACAGTTCCTACAGGCTCCTTTTCTGGGTTTTCCAACCACTCTTCAGCCGAAGGTTGGATTATGGATTCGGTGTTCTGCAAATCCAGACACTAAGGGAACTTGGACAAGCCTCTGGACAAGGAGTCCTGTAGATTGACCACGCCACCTAAAGGGTTTATGCTGCGACTATACTGTGTCTTGTAAGGCTAGCAATGCCATTATAATGGCAAACTGTAGGTATTCCATGATATGTATGTTCAATATCATCCTTCCGCACCTTCACCTGGAACAGTGGGTGGTGGTGGTGGAGCTCATCAGGGACCACTGTCGATTGCTGGCTACAGCTCCAGACAGCTTTGTACATGGTCAACTCTTGCGTCTGTGCAGTGGCAGCGGCTATCTCCATGTGTTTCAGGGCTTGGCTGTGCCTATCCACCTTTATGACAAACATCCAACAGAGGTTGGCCAGTGTCCCTTTTCTGGGCACTGACCTCTTTGGCCCTGAGGTGGAAGGGCATCTCATGAGGATTCAGAAATTTAGTGCCACCCTTTATTCTTTGACTTCACCCCAAGCAAAAGAAAAAGTCTCAAGCCAGCCTTTCAGTACAGGTCCTTCCAGTCACAGCCTCCCCAGAAGCAGCTCCAGTAGGGGCAGTTTTAGACTAGGCACCCCAAGAAATCTGGGTATCAAGGTCCAAAAAGTGGGGAGGGCAGGGGTAGTGGTGCCCCTCCAGCAGCAGCCCCCGTACCCCTGCAGAAACTACTCGGTGATGGGTTAGAGGATGCCATCTCTCCACCTGTCATGTCCCCGACTGCTCTCCCCATTAGAGGTCAGCTACGTTACTTCTTGCCATGGTGGTCCGCTATCGCAGCAGACAAGTGGGTGTTGGACATATTGGGCAGAGGACTGTCTCTAGACTTGAAGGCTTTCCCACCCTACTGCCTCCATGCACCTTGAGAGTCTGAAGTGTCTCAGGAGATGCTGTCCACCCTCAGGGAGGACATTGCTCAGCTCCTTGCGAAAGGAGCCATAGCCTGTGTCCTCAGCACCCTGGCCAGTCAGGGTTACGTGTCCAGGTATTTCCTGGTCCCGAAACAGAAGGGGGGGGCTCGCAGCGTGCACCCCTTATTGGATCTTCATGGTCTCAACCAGTACATGTGGAAGCACAAGTCCTGGATGGTCCCTTTGAGCCACATTATCCCATTCTTGGAGCAGAACATGTAGTTTTGCTCCCTGGACCTCCAGTATGTGTTCTTCCACATTCCTGTCCTGGGGTCCCACCACAGGTATCTCCAGTTCGGACTGGAAGGGGTCCTGTACCAGCTCCAGGTCATGCCTTTTGGCCTCTCCTCAGCTCAAAGGGTCTCCACCCTGTGCATGGCAGTGGTTGCGGCCCATCTGTGGCACCTAGGGATCAGAGTATAGCCCATTCAGAGAGGTTGTGGCGAAATCCACAGACTTGGCTGTCCAGACTTGCGGAGACGTGGGCCTGTTGATCAACCTGGACAAGTCCGAGCTGGTACCAAAGCAGGTGAATAATTTCATCGGGGCAGAACTAGACTTCCTGCAGGCCAAGGCCCACCTCCTGGCAAACCATGAATAGGATCTTACCTCCTTTGCCCACTCATTTCAGGTTGGGCTCTTACACCCTGCCCAGGATTTCCTGCGGCTGCTGGGGTGCATGGCATCCTGCACCAGCTTGTTTCACTGGGCCTGCTTGTGGAAGCACCCCCTTCAGTGGGAGCTGGGCCATCATTGGTTCCAGTGCCCCGGCCATTTGGACAGGTGGTCACGGTGAACCAGCCAGTGTGGGACACCATCCAGTGGCATCTGGTCCTGGAACATCTGGAGGAAGGACTCCCATTTTTCTGCCCATAGCCGACCATAACGCTGACTACAGGCGCATCTGTTTGGGTGGGGAGCAGACCTTGGAGGCCACACAGCCCACGGGTTCTGGTCACCCAAGGAGTCTTGTCACCACATAAAAATGCTGTCATTCCATGCAGTGTGCTTGGCTCTGATGGAATTTGCTCCGCTAGTCAGAGGTCGGGTCGTTCAAGTCCAGACGAACAATACCATGACCATGTTTTACCTGAAAGGACAGGGCGCCACACACTCCCTTCCCTTTTGTCAGGAGGCACTCTGCACCTGGATGCTCGTACGCAGCCTGAGCGCCAATATCCTGGCAATTCATGCTGTTGGAAAAAATATTCGGCTGATGGACACACTCAGCTGGGTAGCATAGACGTCAAACAAGTGGTCACTGAATCAGGAGGTTGTGAACGGACCTGATCATCTAAGAATCCATCTTAACCATTCATTACCAGTGAATCAGTGCTGGAGGCACTAGGACCCCACAGGAACACAGCTTTGAGATTTCAGCTTGGGGGCCAGCATTGGTGACTGCACCACTATTCGTGGACTGTCCAGTAACTGGCACCAGCCCCCTGATTACCTCAGTTCTTTTCTTTCCGACATCGAGGCAGCAACTTCTGCATCACCTCAGTTTGTTGCCACTTTGCTCAACGCCATACTTCTTTCTTCAGCCTTTCGGCACCATTTCTCTCTCTTTCTCCTCCTGTGCAGTGCTGAGCCTTTTTTTGACTGATTTTGTTTATATTTCTGTTTTTTTTTTTTCAGTCCTGTCAGGGCAAGAAGAAGGCAGCGAAGGACACCCTTCTCTCCCCACCCCCATACATTGGTGCCCCTGTGGGAGGCCTATATCCATCCGGAACTGCCCTGATTCCTGCTGGATCCCCCTTGGAGGGGACCCTGATATTGACCACTGTGACGCTTGCTTCTACATGGACTTCCACCCCCCTCAAAGTCCGCACAATGAGGCGGGGTTGTTGCCCAAAGTTAGAGTCAGGCTGTGCACTAGCAACTCCAAGGTGAGGGTCCCTGGGCACTTCCCCATAGCCACTCCCCAGTACTACACATACTGAGGGAGACCAGGCTTCTCCTAGTCCTCACCAAGGCAGAGGATAGGGGAAGAGGGGATGAGCCAGCGCTGCAAGCAGCAGTGGAACCCTTCTCGGCACCACAGCTGGCATCAACCCCCTTCTTGGTGCCACAGTTTGCACCAGAGGTGTCCCCAGCACCGAGACGAAAGAGAGATTATGCCGTGGCCTGCAAGAAGCACAGAGGGAGCTTCCAAACTCCCCCCCCGGCTGGTTACACACTGAAGCTGCACGCTAGGCCTACGTGAGTGGGCACCTTGGGGTTGCAGTCCAGTGCCACTTTAGCTCCTGACACAAAGGCCGGTGACGGTGAGTGGGGTGGTGCCCACAGCAAGACCAGGCCCCCTCCTGGCTCAGTTTGTGGTGCTAAGAGAGTGAAAGCTCTGGGAGCCAGACCTTCCCTGGAGATTTTCTGGATCGAGTCTCTCGAGTGGTTGTATAACGGAGGGGATTAGAACCGGAATTATCCCAACAGGCTGCCAGGCTCTGGCAATGATGGGGACTTTTCTGGATCTAGTTCTAGGCCTAATTCAGGGTCGGCGTTGGAAGCTTCCTCTCTGCCTGTTGCTGGCCACAGTGCCATCTCTTTCGTCTTGACTCCAGGGACATCTCCGGTGCCAATTCTGGCACCAGGGAAGGGGGTTGGTGCCAGCAGTGGTGCTGAGAAGGGTTCCATTGCTGCGTGCGGTGCTGGGGGAAGGCTCAGGTGCCATTTGTGGTGCCTTCCCTCCTCCTGCGATGAACGTGGAACTTGTTTTAAGGCTTAGTCCAAGGGACAGAGCCCTGTTGACTCACTCCATGTCCAGAGTCATTTCGTAGCTCTGGCAGGAGTCACAGCGTCAACTCAGTTCTTCTGGGCCTGTCTTGGTGGGGATAGGAGCCACCCTGTGAGAACTTCACAGCTTCATTCGCCCCGCTTAGGGGATTCACCCCAAGGGCACCACCCAGACCATCCCTTGACGGTTGAGCGCTGCCTGGTGGGTGGGTCTGTAGAGCTCTTACCTCAGGCGGGGTCCTCTGTAGATGCTCTTGCAGCCTCCGACACAGTACATGGTCTGGTCTGTCACGACTTACTTTCTTCTCCCCCCCTGGCATTATGGGTCCTTCGGAGGCCCTGTCGTGGGAGTAGTTCAGAACATCAACCAGTGCTTTTCTGTATACCTCAGGTCTCTATATCAGATCGTTTTCTGGTGTGCAGCACCAGCTCCCCCCGAGTCTAGCTCTTCTTCGTCCTCTGAGGAAGTGGATGCCTCCCTGCACATCTCCTCAGATGCTGACTACACTTGGTACCTGCACTTCCTATCGGGGATGATGAGAGAACTGCGAATTGACCACTTTTCAGGCCGCGATCCTGCTAATCTGACACTGTCCTTCCTTGAGGAGTACAGACGTGACTCCACAGTCATACCTCTGTGACCTAGGCCATTTGCAGAGGAGTCCAGGGATCTCTGACTCCACCCTTCTGCCCTTTCTCCAGCTCCAAGGGATGTTCGGCATAGGTATTGTGCACCTGTAGGGTCTCCAAGAGCTGTTGCATACTTCTCATCTGGGTCCAACTTCTTGATACTCCTTCTGGACATAGGTGTCCAATGTGTGACCGTCCCCCGGAATCAGATTTTGTGGAGTTTGATACCTTGGATTATAGAGTTTTCTTGGCAGCACAAACCATGTTGTGCATCTCAGCATGCCAGGTGACTTATGGTAGGCACCTGTGGTTGATGCTGGATCAGTTCCTACTGTCTCTGCCAGATTGTGAGGCAACCAGGGAAGCCATTTGTCTTCCCACTCAGGGCCCAGAGCTGGTGAGGCACCAAGTGAGGACATCTTATGATGCCAACAAGGTATCCTTCAAGCTGGTGGGAACCACAATCTGCATCAGGCGGACTGCGTGACATCGCCTTTCCAGGTTTTCACTCTTGGCCCAGTGTAAGTGATTGCCTCACTTTTCCAAGGGGCCCAGTTTTTCTCCCACAAGGTCAGGTGTGAGTTGGCAGGGCAAATTCCTGCTCCCAGGCCACAGGAGCCTCCGCCTGCCTCTGATCAGTCTCTGCCCTCATCAGGCCTGTAAGGGGTCCCTACTTCTTTGTAGTTATCCCTCACAGGAGGCTTGAGAGAATAACTGTTTCCCTCAGGGTAGGCCAGCACCGCCCTCTGGGAGGTAAGCTTGGTAGTCTGACCCCATTGATAGTGAATGGTGAAGATTTAATTCTTGGAAGATATGAAAATTATGTACTCACTGTAATTCTTGATCTTCCAGAAAATCTCCATTCATTACCACAACCCATCCACTGTCCCCCGGAAATGACCAGGCATCGGGATGGCTGACCCTGTATTTCTCTCTGTCCCTCTCTCTCTTTTCTGGCTCCTCGCTCCTCCTTTTGTTTTGGAGCCCTGGCCCCAAAAAAGGTACAGAAAAAAAGGCATTTGGGGGTCTTTCGTTCACCTCTGAGTTTCAAAAAAAAAAGGGAGAAAACTAAAAAAAAAAAAAAAAAAAAAAAAAATGGATCTGACTGCCTTTTGAGAGAGCCTGTGTGGCTCTTTTATTTTCCTTGTTTTCTTTTTTTAAGAAGGGCATCTCTAGAACTTTATTTGGAGCAGCATGTAAAAAAAATGGCTGGAGCTCAGGCCATGATGCTCGCCCCTGCCGTGCCTCACGATCCCAGCCAAGACAGTGTTCCGTTGGTCAGCTCACCCCTGCAGCACCACCTGGGGGGGAGCAAGCCCAGGGATGAGGCCAGTAATCTAGACAAGTCTCAGCAGGTGCGGGGATGGTTATCTCAGCGGCCCCACCTTGTGGGGGCAAACCAGGGTGGTTATCGGCTGTGACGATCACGGGTTGGGGGGTGCAAGATCCAGGTGGATCGAGGGAGTAGCCAGCCGCAGAAAAACATTCCCTCTATTATGTTCCATAAATACAAAACCTGGTGTTTTCTGTCAGGATACATTCAAGCTGCGGTAGAGAAAAGATTTTCAGTACACATTTCCTCCTCTTCTGCTAATTCAGAGGGTGCTGCTCAGATTGGAGGCGCACAGTGGCAAGATGTGTTTCATTGCACTGTACTTGCCTCATCAGATCTGGTTTCTGTTGATCAACAAGTTGACAGAGGCTCCACCGAAGCAACTGCCTCTACAAACAGACCTCTTGACATAGGGACCCCTGGTCCATCCCAGCCTACACTCCCTTCATCTCCTTGCCTGGTTCCTGAGGAGATAGAAGTGAGCAGGTGTAAAGTTTCCCAGAGAATCTTAAAGATTCTCTTGGCAGCACATAAGCCGTCCACCAGGAAGACTGAAGCATTTTTCAGAATGGTGTACTAATATCTACCTAGATCCATATCAGTGTCTTCTGGACAAAGTGTTGGAGTGCCTGTTAGACCTTTCAGATGTGGAACTGCAGTACTGAGCTTTAAAGGAACACTTCTGTGCGCTGTCTGCCTATCATGAGCCAGTCTAGAACATGTCTGTGGCTCAGTTACCACTGTTCAGAAGATTCTTCAGAGGCATTCTTCACACAAGGCCCGGTTAGAAAAAGCCGCCTGGGATATTCGTCTCCTGCTAGACATTCTCACTCGTAAACCCTTCGAGCCTCTAGCCATGTGTGATATGAAGTTTCTGACCTGGAAGACTGCCTTTCTGGTGGCCATCATTTCTGCTTGCAGGGTCTCTGAAATACATGCCGTGGTCACAGACCCCCTGTATACCATTTTTCATAAAGACAAGGTGGTCCTCTGTACTCACCTGAAGTTTCTACCCAAAATGGTTTCGATTTCCACCTCAGCCAGCCCTTGGTTCTTCCCATTTATTTCTCTAATTTCCAAAATGAAGGGGAATGCACCCTTCACACCCTGGATGTTAAAAGGGTTCTGCGATTCTACATAGGTAGAACCGGGGATATCCATCAAGACAAGCAGCTCTTTGTGTCTTTCAACCGGGCCAGGCTAAGGTCAGCCAGTTTATATCAAATGCATCTCTGCTTGGATAGTGGCATGCCTTCGGCATTGCTGCTCTATGGCACAGGTCAATTTGGAAGGCCAGGTGCATGCCCACTCTACTAGAACGGTTGCTGCTTCAGATCTGCTGTGTCCCCATTGGCAGTATTTGCAAAGCGACTGCTTGGAGTTCAGTGCACACTTTTGTAAAGCACTATGCTCTGGATGTTCATGCCAGACAGGCTTGCTCCCTTTGGCAGAACAGTCCTTAATGGACTTCTGTACTGAGTGAGCTCCTACCACCCTGCTCAGGGGATTTGGTTTTAGCTTGGTACTCTAACCCAGTAGTATGAATAAATGATGAAGATAGTCCAGGAAGATATGAAAATTATAAACTCACCGTAATTCTTCATTTTCTATTACAAGTCTTCCCCATTTATTCATATGTCCACCCACCATCCCCCGAGCTCACTCAGTCTATTTCTGGTCTTCACTCCCTCTCTTAGTTTGGACTGTGAGGACATTGTTTGAATTGATCCTTCTGATACGGGTCAGTCGGGCCATCTTATGCCCTTGTTAAGTTAGGTGTTTCTTAGGTTATATTTCACTGCACCTCCTCAGTAAAAAAGGTACTGAGGCAGTTTCAGAGTCGACACAGTGGTAACCCACACAGGCGCGAGCTAGTCTCGCAGTGCTGTGCATACACAGTCCTACCTCAGTGCTGGCCCTCCTCAAGATTTTTGGCTCCCGCAGGGTCTCAGCGCCGCTGGCTTGTAACCTAGCAGTATGAATAAATGGTGAAGACTTGTCCAAGAAGATCAGGAATTACAGTAAGTACATAATTTTAATTTGTGGGACCTCATTTCTCCGGTCCCTGTTTGCCAAGTAGAGGTGCACACCTTGCCCCCTCCTCCCAGAGAACTTCTAGGAGTCTGTCAGAGCGTGGATAAGTGAACCATATATATGCCCCTAGAAGACTAGGTTACTCATCTGTAACTTTAGTTCTAGGAGTGGTATGTGGTTCACATCCACAGAACCCATCTGGCCTCTCCTGGCAAGTGGCACCTGATCCTGCTTCCAGTGTTGGAACTCTGATGTCACGGGGGAGTCAGGGATATATCCACCAAGGTGGTGGGAGGAGCTTAGCCTAAAGATGTCCAGCCAGTCATTAATGGAACTGCCAGAGTGTGGATGTGAACCATATACCACTCCCAAGAACTACGGTTATAGGTGAGTAAGCTGTTCTCCCTCTGCATATGATTTCCATCTGCTGTTAGTTCTGGTTTTACGTGTGGCTAGTTTTAAATGTTTAAGTCTGTATGCCTGTATTTTGTGATATTATACACCTCATGTTTGTGTTTTGGGCGATCACCAGGTGCTGACCTCACACTCCTGTTCTGAAGAAGGTCTAGAAGATGCAGCCAATGTCCTCCTGCAGCTTTCAAGAGGAGACCCTGGAACAAGAGACACTGTGCTGAAGTTACTGTTGAGTGGGGCTAGACAGCTTGGATACACATTGTGTAAACAGATAGGTAGGGCAGCTCGGATACAGATTCTGTGAACAAGTAAATTGGACAGCTAAGCCTGATGAACAAAATGACATGACTGTTTGTTCCTGTGCTGACAGGTACCCTGCTAGCAGAGCTGCGTGAGTATAACCTGGAGCAGCAGCGGCGAGCACAGTACGAAGCACTGTCTCCAGATGCCATCCCAGAAGATCAGCCTCAGACCACCAAACTAAAGGGCAAAATGCAGAGCAGGTAAAGACTGCAGTGTCACTGCAACTGTGACTTGTAGCTTGGCTCCTAGCAACCTCAGCACCCCTGTCCTAGCTTTTAGTGACATTTTAGTTACCTGGTGATTAGTAGTTATGGGTTTTTTCTAGGGTACTACAAACCCCCACCCCCACCCTCGAACATTCAGCTGGCCTTACAGATGTGCAAAATAAAAATATCTCCCCCAGTATAAGCCAGCAGGACAAGTTGAGGGAAAATGTCACTGGGGCTGTGATTGTTTTCCCCTGATTTTTCTAGGCTCCATCGAGGCCCACTTCTGGGTCTAGGCTAGAGGCACTAGGGCACTGCAGGAACATATCTTTTGGCTAGGAGGCATGGCACCTGTTTGGCACCGCATGGTGATGTGCGCCTGCTAGTAACCGTTGCAGGCACCATCGCCTACCTCAGTTGTTTTTCCTGCCATGGAATGCATACTGTGGGAATGAATCACGTTACCTCAGTTTACCTGTTTTCACTTCATCGTCTAAAACTTGGTTTATTATTTTCTCAGAAGACCCGCGTCTTCTAAGAAGCAGGGCCAGGGCCCTGTTTTCCATATTTGTGCGTGTGGCAAGTAAATTATGACATTTACAATTTTGAGTGAACAAGAGCATTCAGTTCTTCAACTTCAGTTTTAACAACACCAGAGTTTATTATTTTTTGTGTCATAACTCAAACATTTCTTCAGTTTCTCTCAGCACTACCTCGTGCCAGTGGTCAACAACCATAGAAGAAGATATGAAGGCTGAAAAGGTTAGATCTTCCTAAATTAAAGTCTCCACCACTCAGTAACACTAATGGGACTACACTGGAAGCGCTAGGACCCAGCAGGAGCTGAAAATCTTAAGGAGGGCAGGCGCCGAGATAGGCCCGTGCATGCATGGCACGGTGAGACTGCCTCGTGCCCATATCGGCGTCAACCCTCCAACCGCCTCAGTTTCATTTTTCCCCACCGAATGCACTTCAGTGATGAGGTTGCTTACCCGCCAGGAGACGCATTTTTTTTTCTATACGACAGCAGTATGTAGTCATTCAGTTCGTTTAGTATTAGCTTTATTTAGTATTTTATTTAAGTAAAAAAACTATTTCTAAAGAAAATCCCTCTCAGCCTGTCATCGACGGAGTTGACCATGGACGGTATCGGTGACAGTAGGGAGACGTTGCTAGAAAGTTCTTCTGGCAGTGGGGCTGTGTCCGTTCCGCCACCCTTTGTGGAGGGGGAATCTGACCATGGGCAGTCAGGTGCTCAGGAGGGAGGACAGCCCTCCCGAAAGCACAAAAAGAAGCTGGCCCGTTCCTGATCTTGTTCGGGGACCCAGCGACAGTCGGCCTTGAGCTCTTCTTCCTGTAGGAGGATGAAGAGACTGTACTGCTCGAGGTCGCCCTCTGGTAGATCTGCTAAGAGGTCTTTGGTTGCGGAGGGCAGAGCCACCCCAGCTCCGGTGGACTCCGCTTTTAGCGGCCGGGATTCTCTACACCGGAGCCCCTGTTTGTCCTCTGATGGGCAGTTTCACCATGGGGCCGCTCTTATGGAGCAGTGGGTACAACATCTGTCCTGTTTTCCCTTGCCTGTGAACCTGGTTTCGGGGCCTTCAGATTTTGGGACCCCAGGGCCAGGGTGATTGGGACAGGATGTCCGTTCTATGCTGGTGACAGTGTTTTCTTCCACTTTCGTACTGACGACACCGGCAGCTGTTCCATGTGCCTACACCCCTCACCAAGTTTCCATGTAGGGGCCGGCACAGGTACCATTCTCCTCCCCCTTTTCCTCTAGGTCTGACAGGGGTCTGGGGTCATCTGTGCCACGTGCAGCATTGTGTTCTTTGGTGCCACGTGTGGTATCGACCTCTTTGGTGCCACCTTCGACATTGAGGGGTCCGTTGGCACTGGCTTTGGTGCCACACGCAGTATCAGTTTCAGTGCCTCGTGCTGCCTCGGTGCCATGCACGGTGCCAACTTCATCGATGCTGGTACGGGTTCCAGTGACTCCCAAGTACCCCTCGCCTGGCTCAGGCCTTGATCTGGCAGGATTTGCCCCTGACGTCTCTGGGCTGGAGGACAGCTGAGTCTGATCCTAATCTGATTCTTTCGGATGACACCGTAGATAACTTTGGCAATGACCTGGAAAATAAGCCCTCTGTCTCAGCTGAGTCCATGGTGGAAAATCTTTATTTCCAGCCTCTTCTCAGGAACATTGGATCGGTCCTGGCTCTTCAGACCTCCGAAGTGGAGCCAGGGAAACTTCTACGTCTCTAGTATGTTCATGCGCCTATCATTCCTACAGACTTCATACCCCCGTCCCCCCCCATCCTTTGAAACCCTGTCAGAGATGTGGGCTAAACTGGGGCATTTCCCATCCATGTCTAAGGCCGCAAACAGGAAATGCACTCCTCCTAAGGATAGACCCCTCCTTGTATCGCAACCTTTTGCGGATACAGTTGGTAGTGCTTGCAGAAAATAAGGTTGTCCTCCCTCAGGAGACATTGGCACGACCTATCAATAGAGTCTCGCAAGATAGATACGTTAGGAAAGCTTGTTTTCGCAGCCTTGGGGATGTGTATTGCAAGATCTTCCACTGGGATAATCTCTTGCAGCAGGTTATACACTTGGGTCATCACCAGAGGGCACTCTTATGCACGGCAGCTTTCTTCTAGTAGTCTTCCTAGGGGCTGCCCACACATGACATCGTCCTGCACCTTTGTACGAGTGGGCAGCCCCAGGTATCCTCAGTTCGTTTTCGCGCCATCTTCAGCTCGCACACAGCAGCTAGCATTTGTGAAGCAGTCATCAACGAGAACTTGAGCTGGGAATGGATTTTTTCTGTTTCCAATCTTCATCGACGAATGTCCAAAGAATCTGCAAGCAAGTCATCACTTTTTCGGTCATGTCGTTGCGGTAGGAAGATCTACCACTGCGACAGTCATACCATTTGTGTTAGGTGTCTGGGTCCCACACATGACACCATCTCCTGTAGATTCTGCCAGGAATTCAACCAGGCAACACGTCGACGACAACGACTGCAGGAAATTGAATCACACCTAATGGAGCAGAAATTCTCTCTTAGAAAAGGGGACCCGTCCCAAGGAGACCTTTACTACAGCTTCACACAAGAAGCATAAACGGGATGAGGACAAATCCTCATCAGGCAGACATTCATCGACGGCCACCATTGCTAGTTCTCCACCGTCAGCGATGCCCTCTAGAACTGCTACCTCGTTGATGGGAGTTTACACTGCCCTTTCAGCAGTTTCTACGGAACCTTATGTAAGTTCCGGTGACTCCTTGTCAACGGTGGTTCATTAACCATCGACGACGGCTGCTTTCAAGCATTCTTCCTCCCCATTTACTGCCCCGTCGATGATAGGTAGGATTTTCATGGGGAGAACTACAGATTTTCGATGGCCACAGCCCCTCCTCCTTCACAACCATTCTCTCACAGGAGCCAACTAGATATGGACCGAGACCCTGGTATTTATCACCCAGGGGCCAAACCTGTTTATACATCACATCCAGTTACCTCCATGATTCCTCTGGTTTCCCAGAGGCCACCTGCCCCAACCCCTACTACTGATTCATTGGATGTGGTAGCTGTGGTGCAACAGGTTTTGGAAGTGATAAGGGGTTCTCCGCCTTCCACTCCATGGGAGGCCGGTTGCCGTTTCCATTCTCCCACCCCTCCACCTAAGAGTTTTCAAGGTGATAGAGAACCTTCTCCAGCTCCCCAGCATCCTACGAAGAAGAATATTTCTCAGAAGAGGCAGAATTTCCTGAAGGTTTTACAAGAGATCTTGAAGATTTTGAGCTCCATTACCTGGACTCCAATCCTCCGTCCTCAATTTCAACTATCTCCTCCTTACAGGAGGATGCCTCCCATCATGCAGCTGCCTCTCCTCCTGATAACCCATCCTTCCATGAGATGATGGTCCAAATTCAAAAAATCATGGGGTTTTCAACTACGGAACGTGACAAAGGATATGGTAGACTATCTTGAACTGCCTGAGGAGCCTGTTGTAGTGATACCCCCACTTATACAGACATGTCAAAATGCCATACTAGCTGCTTGGAATCTGCCCTCAGCTGTTCCAGCAATTCCTAGAAAGGCAGATCGCCTATACCAGGCTCCTCTCAACCACCCTTTCTGCTACCCCTGAAGCAGATTCGGTAGTGATCACAGCGGCTCATGATCATACCAAACATCCAAAGCACATGAGCTCATTACCCCCTGATAAGGAATCCCGCTGTCTTGATTACCTCGGGAAGAAGGTGTTCCAGGCGGGTATCCTCAATCTCATAATTTTAAACCCAGGGACCACCAGTGCCAATGCCACTACCTCAGAGGTTGCCAAGAAAGAGGAGAGGCTGGACGGGGGGGGGGCTCAGGGAGAGAGAGGGTGGTGGAACAGAGTTGCATCCCTCCACCTGTACCTCTCCACAGTTCATACACTCTTCTGGTGGATAGTGGTTCCTCTATGGAGGCACCTGCAGTGGAGACCAAGGAGGATGCTGGGAACCTTCACAAAGGAGACCCACAGGAGGGTGGCATGGGACCCCACAGGGGAAGGAAACAACTCCTGGTGGGGGACTCTATCATTGGTGGGGTAGAAGTGGAGGAGGAGGAGGAAGGGGAGAGGGAGGTAAGGTGCCTGCCTGGCGCCACGGCTTGGAGGGAGAGGAAGCGAATCCTCAGGATCGTGGAAGCAGCTGCACGAGGGAGGGAGCTGGATGTCATTGTCCACCTAGGGATAAATGATCTGGCTAGTAATGGGATCAGAGCAGTGCAAGAGGAGTTTGTAGAGTTGGGGAGGGGCCTTAGACAAGTAGCGCATATGGTAACCTCGGCGGAGGTGCTGCCTGTCTATGGCAAGGGTGATGCTAGGGTACTCCTCACCAGGGAATTCAATGAATGGTTGAAAAACTGGTTTGGAGTTCAGTGGTTTGGCTTCATTGAGGACTGGGGAGCCACCTGGAGGGATGCAGACCTATACTGGCACGATGGTCTGCATCTGTCCGGGGGAGGGGACCAGTATTCTACGTGAGAGGTTTAAATGCTTTATTGGCAAGCATTTAAACTAGCCAAGAGGGGGAAGCACTGAAAAGGAGCAGGGAAATCCCAGCCTCCCCCCACAAAACATGGTAATTAGTGAGGTAAACACCAAGGTAGAGAAGTCATTAGGGAGCAGGACAGAGGTAAATGTGGAAAAAAAAAAAAAAGGCAGTAAGGACAGGGATGGGGCTAAAAGGGGTAAGGCCATCAAAAAGTGGAGGGTGATGAGTACCAATGCCCGTAGTCTGTGTAATAAGCTCCCTGAACTAGTGGCCTTGATGGAAGAGGGTTGCCTGGATATTGTGGCAGTCACCGAAACATGGTACACAGAGAACTATGACTGGGATGTCAGCATACCAGGATACACAATCTACAGGAGGGACAGAGAGAGTAAAAGAGGAGGAGGAGGAGGAGTAGCTCTCTATGTAAAGGAAGGGATCAAAGCAACAGAACTAAAGAGTAAACAGGGAGCAGATGAGGCACTCTGGGTCACCCTGGAGACAGGAAATGGCACCACGATCCGCATGGGGGTTGTATACAGACCCCCATCTTAGGGGGAAGGAGTGGACAAGGAAATGATAGAAGGCATCCTTAGAATGGCAGAAAAAGGGGAGATATTGTTGACGGGGGGAATTGAACATGCCAGATGTTAACTGGAGCACCTTTGTTGCAGGCACATCCAAGAGCAGGGTCATTCTTGATGCCCTACAAGGGGCATGCCTCAGACAGCTAGTATTGGAACCCACTAGGGAGGGAGCAATGTTAGACCTGGTACTCTCAAATGGGGATGGAGAAAGAATCTCAGATTTAGAAGTGGGTAGCCATCTGGGAACAAGCGACCACCAAACAGTGTGGTTCACGATAAACACAGCCATACAATCGAGCCATACAGAAGCAAGAGTATTGGACTTTAGGAGGGCTGACTTTGGGGAAAATGAGAGAGTGCCTCAGAAAAGCACTAGCAAACAGGCAAGAAGGAGGGGTGGAGGAACAATGAGGAGTAATCAAAACAGCCATCACAGAGGCAACAAGCCTTTGTGTAAAGCAAATCAACAAAACACAACAAAGGAAAAAACCGCTATGGTTCTCAAAAGAGGTGGCAGGGAAGGTTAAGGAGAAAAGGACAGTATTCAGGAAATATAAAGAAACACAGAAGGAGCAGGACAGAGAACTTTATCAGTTAAAGCAGAAAGAGGCAGGGAAGGCAGTCAGAATAGCAAAGGCCCAGACCGAGGAAAGGATAGCCAACTCTGTTAAGGGGGATAAGACCTTTTATAGGTACATTAGGAGCGAAGAAAGACCAAAGGAGGACACTGAGGTTAATAAAGGGAGGAAATGTGGGTAGAGGGTGACAGCGAAAAGCAGGGATACTGAACGAATATTTCTGCTCAGTATTTGAAGGAAGAGGAGGGGGAGGTACCTAAACCAAACAAGAGGAAACGCTCTCAAGACGGGGGTCGATACCAGTCCATTTACAGAAGAAAGGGTTCTGAAAGAACTAATAAAATTGAAGGTGGACAAAGCAATGGGGCCTGATGGGATTCACCCAAGAATTCTAAAAGAACTAAGGGTAGAACTAGTGACACTGCTGACTAATCTCTAACAAATCATGGGAGGATGGGGTGGTACCTGAGGACTGGAGGAGGGCGGATGCGATTCCTCTTCACAAAAGTGGGAGCAGGACAGAGGCAGGAAAACTACAGACCAGTTAGTTTTACCTCAGTGGTAGGGAAAATGATGGAATCACTTCTGAAGGAAAGAATTGTTGAGTACCTAGAGGTCAGTGGGGCACAGGACCCAAGGCAGCATGGATTCAGGATGAGAAGGTCATGTCAGACGAATCTAATAGATCTTACTTCGAGAAACCGCTCTTGCAGCAGGTTACACCATTAGGACTGAAGCCGGCAGACGCCAGGACTACACAGAAAAATTCTAGCCAGCAGTATCCAGCAGGGGACCGCCCCCGACGTCAGGCATCGTATAAAAGGGGGCAGTCCCCCAGCACCCCCAGTTCTTTTCCTGCCGACAACTCGCCAGCATTGGCCTCACGGAAGCCTGCTCTACTGTTACGACGCATGAAGTCTTTATTTTAAGTAAAACTTTAACCCATGTCTGCTTCTTCTACTCCTTCTCCCCATGGATGTCCCTCTAAGTGCGCCTGCGGCAAGCAGATCCCCTTTGCAGACCATCATTCTGCCTGTGTCAGGTGTCTGGGCCCGAAGCACGACACCCATGCCTGCTCAATTTGCCAACCGTTTAATAGCAGGACGCGGATCCACCGCCAAAAGGCCCTTCAGGGATTCCTCCTCGAGGAAAAATTGAAAAAGATGGAGAAAAGACCTTCCTCCAAAGGGGAATCTTCTCATAAATCTGACAAGCATCGGGACTCGGACAGGACAAAATCCCCAAGCAGGGCTTCAGAGTCCAGATCCAGCTCCAGCTCTGCCCGGTCCGATAAATCTCCTTCCCGGGCTCACTCCCAGCCTCCCCCGGTAAAGGTAAGGTCTTCAGGGGGCTCCTCCGCCTCTCTGCGCCCGCTCAAGACCTCTCGAGCATCAGATACCTCCAAGCCTGGTCCATCGGACAGGCACAGAAAGTCTTCCTCCAAATCGCATGGTGCGTCTGACCGACGTAGGGACACCTACTTCAGGTCCGTCTCCCAACGTCCTAAAGCACCTCAAAGGAGGACTTCCGAGCTGACGCCCTTTAAGCGGACGACGGAGTCCAAGAAGGCGTCTGACCCAGCACCCGAAAAACGACCGACTACTACACAGATGCCGGTAGACACCGGACGTCAGGGGTCCTCAGGCGAAGAGACTACCGCACCGTGAGACGACCAGATGGGTGGCACGGGGGACGCCAACTTGCCCAGGGAGCCGGATCCAGTGCTTCCCCGATGCCCGACACCAACGCCGGGTGCATCGTCCGGTATGAATATCCAGGAGGTGAAGGATTTGTTCACCTTCTGGTGGGAAACCATCAAGAAGGACGTGGTTCCTCCTAAGCCTCAGCCTCCTCCTAAGGGCGCCGAAGGTGACAGACCCCCAACCCCCAAGGAGCCAACTCTGCCTCCTCGGGGCTGATCGAGGGACAGGAAACGCCCATCACACTCTCCCTCAGGGTCCCCGAGCCCGAAGCGACCCAGAGGCAGACGTTCTATCATCTGGAGATGACTCCAGACCGGATACATCCGACATCTCCAGGTCTCCATCTCCTTTCAGTCCCCCATCACCAGACCCACAGGACCTTCCAAGGTCGCCTCCGTATGATCCCTCCTTTTCCGAAATCATGAGGCACATCCAGGACAATATGGGATGGGAGACAGAAGAACTAGACCCCAAGAGACAACGCCTTGCCCCTTTACCTCGGGCAGAAAGACCCGAAGCCTGTGGTGGTCCCACCTTTGGTGGACACCTTTACGGACGTCACCAAGGCAGCTTGGAAGCATCCGCATTCCACTCTGACTGTTCCAAAGAAGGCTGACAGCCTTTACAGGGCTCCTATGGAGGACCTACTGCATCCCATGACAGGTCCCAGCGGCCTCAACATTTGAGGACCCAGCCTCCGGACCAGGAATCTAAGCAATTAGATTCCATGGGAAGACGCGTGTATGTGGCTGCTACATGCTCTATTAGGTCTTTGAACTATCTGACGCACATGGTGCAATTTCAGAACGCCCTCTGGGATCAGGGCCAAGACCTTAAAGATCTACCGGATGACGAAAAGAAGGAGGAGCTGCTAAACCTCCTCCAAACTGGGTCTGACATGGGAACCCAGGTTCTCCGAGCCACTTACGACTCAGCAGCCAGGGGAGCAGCTACAGGCGTTTGTCTCCGGAGACATTCGTGACTGAGGGTCTCCGGATTTACCCCGGACGTCCAGAAGAATCTCCTGTACGTCCCTTATAGTGGAACGGTCCTCTTTGATGAGGAGTCCGAGAAGGTCATCACAAGGCAGTCAGGACTGTACAAGCCATGTACAGACCAAAATCTGGTTCCTTTCGTAAGAACCAGAATCATTTTTGCTGCTGCCAACAAAGGCATCAGCCACGTTACGGCCAGCAATCCAGGGGCAACTTTGGCCATAAGAATCAAGCCAGTTTCCCCTCAGGCCGGGGCTCGAAGCATCCAGAAGCAGCCCAGCCCGCAAGGGCCAACACTACCACAGCATGACTCCTTCCCGGTCCCCGCCCCTCCTCTGGATCAAAGGGTCGAGAAGGTCGGGGGTCGCATCTCTCATCACCTTTCAGGATGGCAGAGGATCACCTCCGACCGGTGGGTGTTGCAATTGGTCGAACGAGGTCACTCTATAGAGTTCCTTGATCACCCGCCATCCAGACCTCCCCTGCTCTCCCGTTACTCGGATCAGCATGCCCTGCTTATTCAGCAGGAGATCTTGGCCCTCCTGCACAAGGAGGCCATAGAACATGTTCCACTGAACCAGAGAGGAAATGGTTACTGTTCCCACTTCTTCCTAGTTCCAAAGAAATCAGGGGATTTGCACGTGATTTTGGATCTCCGTGATCTCAACAACTTTGTGCTGTGCAAGCATTTCCGCATGGTGACCCTGCCAGGTCTTATTCCCATGCTCAAAGAGGACACATGGCTGGCGTCGCTGGATATACAGGACGCTTACCTACATCTCCCAGTCGCTCGAGCGCACTGCAGATTTTTGCGCTTCGAGTTTCTGGGACGCCACTACCAGTTCCGAGCCCTCCCCTTCAGACCATCTTTGGCACCTTGGGTGTTCACGAAATGTATGGCAGTCGTGGCAGCAGCTGTCAGGAGAGTGGGCCACTACGTGTTTCCGTACCTAGATGTCTGGCTCCTCATGGCACCC
This sequence comes from Neoceratodus forsteri, assembly GCA_016271365.2. Taxonomy (NCBI): domain Eukaryota; kingdom Metazoa; phylum Chordata; order Ceratodontiformes; family Ceratodontidae; genus Neoceratodus; species Neoceratodus forsteri. The sequence continues at coordinate 347,117,417 of CM028138.1, read as the reverse complement.
TCATGGGATGCCCTGATGTCTGCAATACAGGATACCTGTTTCTTCTTCCTATCGTTGGGCATCACCATCAGTCAGGAGAAGTCGTGCCTTTTTCCGTCTCAGTACTTGCACTTTATAGGAGCGGTTCTGGACACAAGTCAGGGAAGGGCATTCCTTCCCCAGGACAGGGCAGAACGCATCAGATCCCTCATAAGGGGCATAAAGGAAAAGACGGTGCCGGCCCGCACCATCTTTTGCCTGCTCAGACACACGGCGGCTGCCATTGCAACGGTTCCCCTAGCTCAACTCCATATGCAGGTTACCCAGTGGATGCTGAAAGCACAATGGGACCAGAAGCAGGATCATCTGCAGCATCCAGTCTGGATCACGAACGCAGTCTTCCGAGACTGGCATTAGTGGCTCATCCCAGACCACCTCTCGACGGGAGTCCCCTTCACTGCGCCACCTCCATCAGCGAGACTCACCACAGACGCCTCGGGGTCCGGATGGGGAGCTCACCTCAACGGGGTCAGGACTTAAGGCTCCTGGATGTCTCTGGAGTCCCATCTTCACATAAATATTCTGGAGATGAGAGCCATTCTGTATGCCCTACAGGCATTCCAGATGGAGATTCCGCCAGGTACTCTTCTGGTTCAGATAGACAATACCGCGGTGATGTACTATCTCAAAAAACAAGAAGGCACTTATTCCTATCCCCTTTGCAGGGAGGCTCAAAGGGTTTGGAATTGGGTATTGCAACACAGAGCACACAGTATTGCAGTACATGTTCCTGGTGTGGACAACACTATCACGGACAGCCTAAGCCGATCACAGGCCAGGGTCCACGAATGGGAACTGCTTCAGGAAGTCACAGAGGACCTGTTCCACAGATGGGGGACACCAGAGTTAAACCTTCACGTCCCCATTCAACGCAAAACTGCCCAATTTCTGCTCGCTAGATCCAGGGCCTGGTGTTTTCTGGCGAGACGCGTTGTCCCTCTCTTGGACGGGCAGGTTCCTCTACGCTTTCCCGGCCTTTTCTTTGATCCAGAGGGTTCTGCTGAAGCTCCGTCAAGAGCAAGCCTGCCTTATTCTAGTAGCGCCCTTTTGACCCAGGCAGATTTGGTTCCCTCTCTTACATCAGCTAGCCCAGGAACCTCTGGTGCCTCTGCCATTTTGCTCTCACCTTCTGTCCCAGGAGACAGGCTCCTTGGTCCAACCAGATCTTCGGTCTCTGAACCTGCATACCTTGCTCCTAAGGACATAGCAGTCCTGAGATACGGGGTCTCTCAGGAAGTTGCAGACGTTCTGGTGGCAGCCAGAAAACCCTCTACTCATGCTACTTAAGCCACGAAGTGGCGTAGATTTTGTATTTGGGCTCAGGCTCTAGCGTTAACCCCATTGGAGTGTTCTGTAAGGTCTGTTTTAGACTACCTCCTATCCCTCTATGAGGCAGGACTGGCCTATTCCTCCATTAAGATCCATCTATATGCTATTTCGGTGTACCATTCTCCGATAGGTCACAGGTCTCTAGCTCAACTAGAGGCTTCTCTCGCCTTTTTGCGCGGCATCCTGCACTTGAGACCTCCCATCTAAGACCCGGTTCCACCTTGGGATCTTCCTTTTGTTCTAGAGCAGCTTACGCTACCTCCTTTTGAACCAGCTGCTTGGAAGACGCTCCTCTTAGTTGCTGTTACTTCTGCCAGAAGAGTTTCTGAGCTTCATGCACTCATGTGCAAGGGTCCTTATTTGTTTTTTCACAAGGACAGGGTGTCCTTAAGAACAAATCCTAAGTTTCTTCCCAACTTGGTCTCTGCTGTCGCACTAAACCAGGATATAGACCTTACCGGTGTATTACCCGAATCACGGTAACAGGGGGGAAGCCCTGTTGCACACTTTGGATGTGCATGGGTGCCTCAGATATTATCTATCCAGAACCAGAGCCCATCATAAATTGGACTAGCTCTTTGTTTCCTACGCTTAGAGGATGATCGGTGCTTCTGTTTCTGAACAGTCGATTTCTAGATGGCTGGTAAAATGCATCATGTTATGTTATCAGAAGCGCAATAAACCTTTACTGGTGCCGGTGAAGGGTTTTTCTGCTAGGGGGTGGCTACCTCCTTCGCTGCGCTTAAAAATGTCTCCACTTCAGCCATCTGTGCAGCAGTGACCTGGAGCACTGTACACACATTCATCAGACACTACAGTTTGGATATTGCCTCTAGGCACAGAGCTGGTTTTGGCTTGGCGGTCCTTCAGGGACTTTTGTCCTGAAGCTTGGAGCATTCCTCCTATCCTTCTCCCGATAACAACTTGGTCCCTTACTGCTTGGGAATCAGTCCTAATGATGTAACCTGCTGCAAGAGCTGTTTCTCGCAGTAAGATAATACAGTTACGTAAGAACTTGCCGTAACAGTAGATCTTCAAGAACAGCTCTTGCAGCAGGTAGTTTCCCTCACACCTTCCCCTCTGGAGGTTGAGTCTTCTGACCTAATTCTTTGGCTACAGCGTCTTGAGGCCTTCTACGAATCTTCTTTTGGAAGCGGATCCTTGGTCTCCCCTTCAGATGTCACACTTGAGCTAGGAGTCTCCAGCAGGAGAACTGGGGACGCTGGGGGACCGGCCCTTTTATGTGATGCCTGACGTCGGGGGGCAGTCCCCCACTGGATACTGCTAGCAAGAATTTTTCCGTGGGGTCCTGGTGCCTGCCGGCTTCAGTCCTAATGGTGTAAGCTGCTGCAAGAGCTGTTCTCGAAGATCTGCTGTTACGGTAAGTTCTTACATAACTGTACTGTTTCTTTGACTGGGTGATCATAGTATTAGACCAGGGAGGGGCTGTGGACATGGCCTACCTAGATTTTAGCAAGGCATTTGATACAGTCCCACACAAAAGAGTTATACCCAAGTTAGCCAGCCTTGGAGTGGGTCCCAGGGTGGAAGCCTGGATAAAAAATTGGCTAGACAACAGGACACAAAGGGTAGTAGTAAACTGAGTCCACAGTGAAGAAAGGAGGGTTACTAACGGGGTACCGCAGGGTTCAGTACTGGGACCGGTCCTTTTTAATGTCTTTATAAGTGACATTGCAGAGGAACTGGAAGGAAAAGTATGTCTCTTTGTAGACGACACAAAGATCTGCAACTGGGTTGATACACAAGATGGAGTGGAAAGGATGAGAAGGGACTTGGCAAGGTTGGTGGAATGGTCAGATGTGTGGCAGCTCAGATTCAATGCAAAGAAGTGCAAGGTAATGCACCTGGGAAACAGAAACCCAGGGGAAGAGTACACAATGGGGGGTGAGATACTGACAACAGTAAAATTGTAAAGGGACCTGGGGATAATTGTATCAGATGACCTAAAGGTGGGCAAGCAATGTGAGAAGGCAGTAAGGAAGGCTGGGGGGATACTGGGATGCATAGGGAGAGGCATCAATAGTAGAAAACAGGAAGTTGTTATCCCTCTGTACAGACAGTTGGTGAGACCCCATCTGGAGTACTGTGTGCAGTTCTGGAGACCCCATCTCCACAAAGACATAGAGTGGAGGCTGTCCAGAGGAGGGCAACCAAAATGGTGCAGGGTCTGCACAAGAAGATATACGAAGAAAGACTAAAGGAGCTTAATATGTATACCCTTGAGGAAAGAAGGGAGAGAGGGGACATGATAGAAACTTTCAAGTACCTCAAGGGAAGCAACAAAGTCCAAGAGGGTAGCATCTTTCAGAAAAAGAAATGTGCAAGAACAAGGGGGCACAATTTGAAGATAGAGGGGGGGGCAGCTCAGAGGTAATGTGGGGAAGTATTTTTTCATGGAGTGGGTTGTGGATGCATGGAACAGCCTCCCTGAGGAGGTCGTGGAGTCAAGTACAGTGGGGGAATTCAGGAATGCATGGGACAGACATAAGGCAGTCCTAGTGGGAGGTAGGAGGAAGTAAGCTGTTGGTTAACTAGGATCTGCAGCTTATCTGTTAGGTAGGAAAATGGGCAGACTAGGTGGGCCAAGTGGTCCTTATCTGCCGTCAAATTCTGTGTTTCTATATGGGACACATGGTTAAATACCAACATACCCTCTGGTCCTCTGCTATAGAACTAGTCAATAAACTCCCTCCCTCTCAGGAGAAGGACCAATTATCGGCAACTACATTTCTCGACAGCTGCTCTATTCAGGGTACGATGCGGTGGATACCTCCACCTGGATATCGGCCACAAGTGTTAACCCTCAGACTACATGCCTGGTTACGTGTCAGGATTTACATCAGATGTGCACCACAAAGTGGTAAATGCCCCCTTCAATACATCCAGACTTTTTGGTCGGGGCACCTAGATGCTTCTGGATGATGTCCAAGTTTCTGGTTGGACTTTACGTATGGTACATGGCTTCTATCACTCCTCACGGCCATCTTACCAGTATCGCTCACATTCCTCTTTTCAATCTAAGAGACCCGGCAAACACAGAAGTGCCTGTAGAGGTGGATTCCATGGTCGTTCTCGGCCATCCTTCAGGACTGCCACTCCTACCTCCAAGGGCTCCTGCTCCCACCCCTCGGGTGGAGGCAGTCAGCCCACTTCCCAGTGACCAATTGGGGCATTGCCCAGGCTTCCTCGACCAGGCCTTGGAAGCCGTGGGTGGTCGCTTTGCCCTCTATTTAGAGGCCTGGCAAGCAATAACATCAGACGAGTGGGTACGTCAGAGCATAAGGATGGGGCATACGCTGGAACTCACCTCATTGCCTCCCCCTCATCCTCTCCACTCTGTCTCTTACCCACCCAACCATATCCCCATCCTTCAAGAGGAACTCCAGGCACTTTTTCCTAAGAATGCTATCTATCCGGTTCCGCCTTAAGAATGCCATCAGGGATTTTACTCCCATTTTTTTCTGGTACCCAAATGCACTGGGGATCTCAGACCTATACTAGACTTCAGACACCTGAACCTACACATTTAGTACAAGAGGCTCTGGATGCTCACTTTAACATCCATCATGCCAATGTTAAAACAAGGGGATTGGCTATGCACATTAGACATGAAAGATGCCTACCTACATATCCCCATACACCCCGCCCACCACCGGTTCCTTCACTTTTACCTGCTAGGACAACATTACCAATTTTGGACACTACCATTCGGTCTCTGATCCACCCTGAGAGTCTTTACCAAGTGTATAGCGGTGGTGACGGCAGCCCTGAGAAGGGACGAACATTTCGTCTTCCCGTACTTGGATGATTGGCTCATAAAAGCGGATTCCAAAACCCCTCTGGTTTTGTCCCACCAGGCAACCCTCACTCTGTTCCCATCCCTAGGAATTACGGTCAACTGGCCCAAATCCAATCCAACTGCTCCAGTATATAGGAGCCATTCTGGACACCACTTCCGCCAGGGCTTACCTCCAGGCCAACAGACAGGACAGACTTCTGTCTCTGGCTTTCCAGATACAAACTGAGCAATTTATCACAGCCAGACGCCTGTTACGCCTTTTGGGACACATTGCTTCAGCCATCCCCGCGGTGGCCTTTGCCCATCTACACACGAGACCAATCCAATAGACTCTTCAAAGTCAGTGGAGGCAAAAAAACAGGGGATTTCGAAGACAGAATCCGAGTCACTCCCATTCTGCGCTCTGCCCTAAACTGATGGACCTGTCATGCCAACCAATCTCAAGGCATGCCCTTCCACTCCCCTCCTCCCCAGCAGACATTGACCACAGATGCTTCCTCTGACAGCGGGGGGGGTGCACCTGGGTCCCTACATAACCCAGGGCAGGTGGCCCCTGTACTCCTTCCCTCCTCATGTAAATCTACTGGAAATGAGAGTGGTCCGCCTCGCCCTTAAGGCTTTTCGTCCCCACCTCGCACCAGGACCTCTACTGATCCAATCAGACAACACCTCAATGGTGTATTACCCGAACAAACAAGGAGCTACTAAATCCTGCTCTCTTTGCAGGGAGGCGATGGCGGTTTGGCAGGACGCCATACTTCAACATCTATCTTTGATTGCCGTCCATCTGCCAGGATGCCACAGTACCTTGGCTGACATTTTCAGTCGCCAGACCTCCACGCATGAGTGGACACGAAGGTCTTCAGATGGTCTTTTGGTTGTGGGGGACCCCACACCTCGACATCTTTGCCTCCCCTGACAATCACCGCCTCCCCTGATACTATTCCATTATCCCGAACAGAAAGGGACTGTCTGTCGATGCCCTGTCCCAACCATGGACAGGCTTCTTCTTATATGCTTTTTCCATGTCCTACTCCTGCAACAGACCTTACTGAAACTACAACTCAAACCTGCCGCCATGATCCTCATAACCCCTCTGTGGCCTCAGCAGGTATGGTTCCCCCTACTTCAGCAGTTCTCAGAGGTGGATCCACTCCCACTGCCCATCAGGCCCGACCTGATAACATAGGATCAAGGAACCCTTCTTCGCGCCAACCTGAATTCACTACACCTTCACGCTTGGCTCCTGAAGACACTTTTATAGCCCGCCTTCAGGTCTCCTCACCAGTGGCCAACATTCTTTTGACCTCCCGTAAACCATCTACCAGGCAAAACTATAATGCCAAATGGAAACGCTTCTCCATGTGGGTCGCTTCCCAGTCTTTGAACCATAATTCATGTCGATTGACTAATGTATTGGACTGCTTGACTTCGCTCGCCTTGACGGGCTTGAGCTACTTCTCTATCAAAGTCCATTTGGCCTCTATCTTGGCCTTTTATGAACCTTTAGAAGGGAGAATCAGCATCACCTTTCCAAGATGTTTCTAAGAGGTATGTTACACCTAAAACCTCCTATTAGACGGCCCATCCCTCCATGGGACTTAAATTTCCTACTGGAAAAGTTGACCTTCGACTCCTCGAGTCTGTGGCTACTTGCAACCTCTGCTTCCTAGCCTGGAAGACCTTATTTCTAGTAGCTGTCACTTCAGCCATACATATTTCTGAGCTTCATACCTTTATATGTGGGGAACCTTACTTAATCTTCCATAAAGATAGTGTCACTTTGTACCAGTCCCTTCTTTTTACCCAAGGTGATCTCTGAGCACACCTTAAATCAGTTTATAGAACTGCCAGTCTACTTCCCTGAGCATTCTAATTCAGGAGAATACCTCCTACACACTTTAGATGTTCATCGCATTTTGAGATATTGTATAAATCGTAATAAATCTTTCAGGAGTACTCCTCAGCTTTTGTTACCTTCGCCCCAACTAGAGAAGGCTTTCCGGTCACTAAACAAACCCTCTCCAGCTGGTTGGCACATTGTATAATCTTTTGTTATAAGAAGTATAATAAACCATTACTAGGACCTGTTCAAGCCCATTCTTCCCAAGCTACAGCGACCTGTTTGAAAGGGGCATCTATCACGGATATCTGCAGTGCAGCCACGTGGTCCACAATACATACCTTCACAAAGCAATACAATTTAGACGTTGCTTCTCACTGTAGGATGGCCTTTGGCCTCTCTGTCCTACAAGGCCTTCTGTCATAACTTTCCACCCTTCCTGGGTTTACTGCTTGGGAGTCATCCCAAGTGTATTACCTGCTGCAAGAGATTATCCCCGTGGAAGATAGTACAGTTGCGTACTTACTGTACTAATACTGCATACTAAAATGCCAGCAGAATAGGCCTAACGGTCTTTCGTGTCTGCTTGTTTGGTCAGCTTCACCCTGGGAGCTGACCTTGCTGCCCCACTCTCCCTCTCTGGCTTCTGCCTTCCCAGTCCCGGATATTCTCGCTGCACTGGTTTTTGCTTCCAAAACCCTTCCCCTGTACCTGTCCCACCCCCTCTTGAACCCCTTCACCGTTTCTGCCTCCACCAGCCCCCTGGGCAGCGCATTCCATGGCTGCACCACCCTCTCAGTGAAGTAGCACCTCCTTCTTTCTCCCCTGAATCTCCCCCATCCAGCTTCCACCCATGCCCTCTAGTTGGCCCCCTCCTTCCTGCAGAACACTCTGACTGCTCCTCCCCTGTTTACCCCCTTCATGTACCTGAAGACCTCTATCATGTCCCCCGGTCCCTTCTCTCTTCCAATGTGTACATATTTAGTTCTTGGAGCCTATCCCCCGAGTCCCAAATCATTTTGGTTGCCCTCCTCTGGACCCTCTCCAGGAGTTCAGTGTCCCTCTTTAAATGTGACCTCCAAAACTGCACGCAGTACTCGAGGTGCGGCCTCACCAAGTAGTTATACAGTGGGAGTATTACTTCCCTCCTTCTGGAGGCGAGCCCCTTAGCGATGCATCCCTGCATCCTGTTGGCCTTTGCCGCTGCCCTCCTACAAGTCTCTGAGTTGTTTATCTTGACATCCGCCACCACCCCAGGTCCCACTCAGCTACAGAGACTTGTAGCACTCTTCCCGGGTGTACACTTGGCCCGGGTTTCTGGCTCCCAGGTGCAGTACCTTGCATTTTCCTGCATTGAGCCACAGCTTCTGCTTTCTAGACCACCTTTCCAGAGCCTCCAGGTCCCCCTGTAGGGCCACCCTCCCCTCCTCTCCATCCACCACTGCCCCAGTTTTGCGTCATCTGCAGAGAGACTCGTCTCACTCGTGATCCCCTTCCTTATGTCAGAGACGTAGGCTTTGAACAGGAGAGGCCCAAGGACTGATCCCTGAGGGACTCCACTAATGACCCTCCTTGGGGACGAGATTATCCCTCCAACCACGACCCTCTGGGTCTGGTTCTGGAGCCAATTTCCTGTCCATCTGATCATCTGGTTCCCCACCCCCATTTTTCCCAGATTATCCAACAGGCCCCCTTGAGGAATGGAGTAAAATGCCTTGCTGAAGTCAAGAAAGAGGACATCCACTGGTCTACCCAGGTCCAAGGCACTCGTCACCCAGTCATAGAATTACACAAGGTTTGTCTGACACGATTTCCCTGGGACGAATCCATGCTGTCTATCGTCCAGGCACCCCAACTTTTTCAGGTCCCCCCTAGTCTTTCCTTGACAATGCCCTCCATCACCTTGCCCACCACTGATGTCAGGCTGACAGGCCTGTAGTTCCCTGCTGCCTCCCTTGATCCCCCTTGTGGATAGGCACTATATGTGCCACCTTCCAGTCCTGGGGCATCCACCCTGTCCTCAGAGAGATGCTGAAGAGCTTTGCCAGGGGTTTCGCCAGGACATCCGCGAGTTCCTTCAGCACTCTGGGATGTAATTTATCCAGCCCTAGTGCTTTCTCCATCTTAAGGGACCTGAGGGCTTCCCTCACTCTCTATCTGCCGTGTAATTGTAGATCTTTGAGGGATATCTCTTGTAGCAGGCACAATCCCTCCCTCTGTTCCCCTCCTTCTCTAACAGAACTTCTTCTGCTGATCTACATATGCGATATGTGTGTGTGTGTGTGTGTGTATATATATATATATATATATTATATATACACAGCCTTCACACCACTGAGATAGTACCTCGGTCTAAGCTTAGTGAGCTGAATCCAGTGAGGAACTGAGGATACCTAGTGCCACTCTTGTATAGGTGCAGGATGAAGTCGTGTGGGCGGCCCCTAGGAAAAGACTGCTAGAAGAAAGCTGACATGCACAAGAGCGCTTTCTGGCGATGACCCAAGTGCATTACCTGCTGCAAGAGATACCCCTCAAAGATCTACCATTATGGGAAGTACGCAACTGTACTTTCCAGGAGTGGTACATTGGTGTACATCCACACGGACCCACCTGACCTCCTCTGGCAAGTGGCACACACTGGTCTGGCTTCCAGCGGGCAAGATCTCTCATCACGGGCTGATACCGAGAGAGTTACCACCTGGGTGAATGGGAGGAGCCAGCTTGAAGATGTTCCAGCAAGCCTTAAAAGGAAAGGACACTGCCAGAAGTGTGGATGAACACCATATAACACTCCTAGAACTACTGTTGCATGTGAGTAACCTGCTTTTCCTGTCCCTTTAGCCTGTCCATACTGCAAGCATAGCTTGCCCCCACTTTTCTCACACTCCTGGCAAACAGAACTGAGGTGACCAGCAGGGTTCCCCAGGGCTTGGTGCTGGGGCCTCTTCACTTCAATATTTTCATTGCCAACATAGCCAAAGGACTAGAGGGAAAGGTGTTTCTATTCGCGTATGACACTAAGACATGCAGTAGAGTGGACACCTCAGAGGTAGTTGGCAAGATGGAGGCAGACCTTAAGAAGCTTGAAGAATGATCTAGAGCATGGCAGCTGAGATTCAGCATCAAAAAGTGCAAAGTCCTGCACTTGGGAAGAGGCAACCCCCAAAGAAGGCATATTATTTGGGAAGGGAAAGAAGAATGGCCTCCAACCAGGAGTGCAACCTAGGAAGCATTATTTTGGATGACTTGAAGGTGGGGAAAAAATGCGAGAAGGCGGCAGTGAATGCCAGTGGTATGCTGGGATGCCATGGGAGGGGAATCACTAGTAGAAGAAGAGAGGTGGTCCTGCCGCTGTACAGAGCACTGGTCCACCCACACCTGGAATACTGTGTCCAGTTTTGGAGACCTCACCTCAAAAAGGACATAGGCCAGATCGAAAGTGTAGAGAAGGTCAACAGAAATAAGGGGTTGCACCAGATGTTGTATGAGGAAAGGTTGAGAGAACTAAACATGTATTCCCTGGAGCAAAGAAGAGAGTGAGGAGACATAATCGAAACCTTGAAATACATTAAAAGCGTAAGCAGGGTGCAGTCACAGGAACTTTTTCACTTCAAGTAGGGTATCAGAACTAGAGGACACCAGCTAAGGCTAAAAGGGGAAGGTTCAAAACCAACATCAGGAAGTTGTTCTTCATAGAGAGGGTGGTGGATACATGGAACAGTCTGCCACTCAGGGTGGTGGCGGCAAAGACAGTGGGGGAATTCAAAAATGCATGGGATAGACACAAGGGAACCTTCAGTCGAAGAGGCAGCTAAGATGGGTAGGTTAATACAAAACTGCCGGGCAGACTAGATGGACTATGCGGTCTCCTTTTGCAGTTACTTTCTATGTTCATGTAAGGGGGCCAGCAACAGTTATTGGCAGGTGCACGTTGTCACAAACGCACTCAGCAGATCAGGCCCTCTGCTCCCACAGTGCCAACCTCAGAGTGCAATAATGTGAACAGGTAACAGACAGGGTAACCCTCCTGCTGCCTTTGGGTCCGAATCACCTTTAGGCTCAAGTTCTGGGGGATTCAAACTGTGAACCTTATGTAGCGTACCCAGTGTACAGGCTCAGATACGTACCCTCTTCAGGACTTGCGGAACAATCTTTCCCCATGGGCACCAAGACAGGCTTCCAAAATGAACCCTTAAAACTCTATAAGAGACCTTGGGTATAGTCTTACCTTTTTCCAAGCTTAGTAACACCATCAAGCTGTTGAACAGTTTTATCAGACTTAATCTCCTATATGTCGTAAGCAAAAAGAACCGAGACACACCCAGGCAGTCTTTTCAAATAAGATTCTTTACTAAAAGATGATAAAAATATGAGAAATGTAAACACAGAACAATATATTAAAGAACTCATAATCATATAAAAGAACAAGGGAAAGTACAGAACAAAGACTCCTACCACCATACATTTAGACCTTTCCTATCTAATGTGTTACCTCTGTAAGTGCCTTTAAAGTTAGATCAAAGAGCTGTCTCTCTCAGAGTCCCAAGATCGTGTGACAGTCCAGACACAAGTATCAGTTTAAACTCTGTCTCCGCACCCCTTCTGTGAGTCCTCTAGCTTCTCTTTTTAGAATATAAAAATCACAAACATGATGTCCTATCAGGAGGTATATTAAATAATGTGACATCAGCAAAAACTAATTTCCCAAATTGAGTCTTTGATCAGCCAGTTCCTTTGAGGTTTACAACCCTGCAGTCCATCACCTAGGTGTGATATAGAGCCAACAGGAATCGGCTAAATGACGTGCTGTCCGGTAATAAAATGTATATTTTGTTTCCAACTTAAAAGCATGAGGTCATAAAAGGCCATAAAATGCAATTTCTCAAGGAAGTTAATTGCATTACAGAGATCTCCTGGTCAGTTTACATATCCTGTAGCTTCACTGAAACCTGAGGGTGCACCCATGGAAGCACAGGCTTACATACTATATTTTTATATTACAAATATTATACAACAATCATAACCAGCTGGCCAAGCGTCACACACATCACCATGCAGTGTCATAAGTAGCCATTGCTAGCCTCTGGCCAAAAGACTAGCTTCTGCAGTGTCCTAGCACTTCTGGCTTGGACCCAAGAATAGTACTCCTTTGAGAAGATATTCTGGAAGATCTTAATTTATGGTAAGTACATAACTTCTTTTTTTAGTCATGTCTCCAATCCAAGTCATCGGTTTGTGTGTGTGTGTGGGGGGGGAGGGGGTTGCCATTTAGTAACAGAGCAAAGCTAACCAGCTGTCCTCCCAAAGAGTGAATACGTGGACTCTTTCTGAGAGAGACCCACGCTGCTTCCGAGAGGTAACATGGTGGCTGAGAGAGATGTGATTAAAAGATTTCTGTTACCCTGCCACATCTTTTGTTCAGTGCACCACCTGGGTAAAGAAGTCAGAAGCTGCTGTTCTTTGAACCCCTCTTAATTTTTTGTCTTGCTTTGTTTCTTGCAGCCTCTCTTTTCGATACTGTGATTAAGCAGTATCATCCCTAGCATCAGCTGTTTTTATCTGAGTTTTCTGGGGGAAGAAAAACACAGATCAGTTGGAACAGTCTGAACTACAGAGCATGTGGTCAGTCAGCTTTTAAGCATGTTGTAAAGAGACCTCTCACAAATCTTTGTTTGCATTTTCTCACTTTACAGGTTTGATACAGCTGAGAATGTGGTTATCGTCGCTTCTCAGAAGCGACCTCTTGGTGGTCGGGAGCTCCAGCTGCCCTCCATGTCCATGCTGACTTCCAAGACCTCGACACAGAAGTTCTTCCTGAGGGTCCTGCAGGTCATCATCCAGCTACGAGACGACACCCGCAGAGCCTGCAAGAAGACGAAGCAGACAGGCAGGCTAGGTAAGTGGACACCCAGTGTATGGGGAGTGGATAACCTGAAGAGCCAATAAGTAGGAAAAGCAGGTAGGCGGTCTAGGTAGGTACACATTTAAGTATACGGAGAGCAGATAACCCACACAGCTGGCAGGACTGCAAAGCAAGTTGGCTATTCAGGTGGACAGTATACGGGGAGAAAATAATCAGCAGCCAGCCCAAAGGCGACTCAAATACGTAGACTAAGTAGAAGGACAGCCAGTATACAGTTAGAGGATGACCCACAGAGCCAGAGAGAGAGCAAAGAAGCAAAGCACACTAGGAGGGAGGGACAGCCAGTATAGGAGGAGAGAATAATCCATAGAGCCAACAAGAAGGTGAAGCAGACTAGATAGGGGGCAGGGCAGCTAGTGTAAGGGGAAAGGGATAAGCCGTAGAGCCAGCAAGAAGGCAAAGCAGACAACGCATAAAACAGTTTCTTCAGTTCTCTCTCATGGTCAGTAAGTTAGGGGACTTTGCCTTAAGAGGCTGTAGCAATTGCTAGCTCTATTCTCCACTGCAAGATATGTTGGATTTAGTCAAATCTTGTTTGTTTATCCTCATCTAAGATGGTGGCCAAAATCTCTCGAGAGCTAAGAGACAGTCAGCTTGCAGCTCTCATGTAGCAGGAGATTTGTAAACTAGAAAGAAATAGGGGGGATGGTCATGTTGCTAGCAGTTGTTCGAGAAGCTGGGGCCATAAAGAAACATTTGGATGGCTCCATTTTGGTCCATAGAACTTCCTTTTCTCTGTGGGACTGTTTTTGATTAGAAAATAGCACAAGGTGGTTGCGAGTGCTTTGATTTAGTGCCACTGAACTCCAGTAATGTCTGAATCCAGCTCAGGCATTTTAAGCATTTTCCAGTGCAAGGAAGTTTTTCTGGGTGAGTTTTAGAGTACCTTTTTACAAGTTAGTGAGACTAGCAGGGTCACCAGATTCTTGTTGGTAATTAATATAACTCAGGAACCAGGTTGATTATTTATTATATTACCTAATGTAAATCACTGCATAGATTCTGTGTTTAATTATGTGGGTCAGACATTATTTTAGTTCCTGGCACCGCTAGCAGGGGTGTTCAGGTAGCTAATAATTTCTATGGTTGCACAAGCGATAATGTTCATAATTTGAATACTGTGCTGGCAGTTTCTCAGCTAACATTTTCCTGGACAACCGACGTTAGTAGAAGCCGCAGTGCTAACATTTCTAAGACTGCCAGTTTTGCAGTTTTAAACAGTTGCATATCTGCAGAAACATACACCATGCAATTCTGCTTAAAGTTGGACCAGCATAACATTCTGTGGTGATTTGCATATGCAGCCCATGATGCTTTGCATTGTGGGGGCATGTGTGATTTTGTATTTTCTTGAAACTTGGCTTCCCAGCCAAATGCCCTTTGGGGTAACCCTTGCCTCAGTGTTTACGCACAGAGGTTCTTTGTCTCTTGTGGTCTTGTTTGATCTTTGTTGTAGGATATTAATAAATGGCTTAGCCAGGTGGCTTCTTACCTTAGTAATGAAGTTGTTCTTTACAAAAAACACTCTGGAGCTCTAGGGTGTGCTTGCGACCTGTTTTGATGTACATAAGAACTGACCTTAGGAGAGCAGACCCCCAAGGTGGGGGATGGACTTTCTTCAAGTCACTTGTGTATCAAACAACCTATCAGGTGTACACAACTCATGATGTCAAGTGCCTCAGAGATTATCCCCCACAATGCTGTCCACCAAGATTAAGCTGTTTCTCTAAGACTTCAGTTTACTGTGACAAATCAGATTATTTTTAATTTGAATACATCAGTTCCTGCACTATCCTGCAAGACAGCACAGTAAAAACTGATAAGAACACTTGATCCTGGCAGACATCACCATAGGACAGCCAGTGAATGGAGAGTGGATAACCTGCAGAGCCAGCAAATAAGCGAAGCAGACTGGGTAGTTAGGCAAACACCAGCAAGACAGAACATTAAAACACGTTCCCTAGATCTCTGGGTGCTGCTAATAGAAACGTCACAGCCAACTATTAAAAGAAAAAGAATGCTGAAAACTCCCACATCCCCTGTAATTCAGCCTTTTCATTAAGGAGTATTGGATGCGGTAAAAAGTATTTTATTTAGAAGTTTACGAACCATCCTTACTACAGAAACCGACAGAGGATCACCAGGTTCCTAGATGTGTTTCTTGTCACAACTGACTCTTCTGAGGGGAGTACATTTTTAGTGCAGCTTCTCTTTGTATGTACAGTTCTGTCTCTCCTGTGGTTATAAGAGTGCATTCTTGACTTGTTTGGGTGAGGAACTGCAAAGTGAAGCTGAGCTCTTCTTGCACCCAAAGGACTCAATAATTCACTCTTAAACCCACAAAAAAACAGAACTGTACATATAAATATTACACATCATGTGAAGAATTTATTTTTTGGACAGAATGCAACTTGAAAAGTAAAATAAAACTGCTTGGCTTTGTGTAAAATTAGAGAAACACTTGTGTGATGAAATAGACTGTGCAAACTGAACTCAGAACTGTAGCATTTTAAAACTGCTGGCATGAGATGACCTCTTGTGTAAAAGAAGAGTACTTGATATGTTTAGAAATAAACAGTGCTGACTGCCCAAGAATGATGTGTGGCTCCTAAAGTAACAACTCTTTTTCATATTTTTCTCATGAAATAACCAGTTGTTGTAGGGATGTGGCTATGATGTTATTATCCACATTTGTTGGCATGTCCCTTTCCCTTTAAATCTTGCCGGAAGATCTAAAAGCTGGCTTCTCCCAACCACCTGGGTGGTATATGCTTTGGCTCCACCCCATGACGCCAGGTACCGAAATTAAAACTCTTTCGAGTTTCTCCTCGACAGTTCGTGATTGCAACCGCAATGGAGGACAAGTTCTCTCCCGGGTTCTGCCGGTGTCCCTGCGGACAGAAGGTGTCCCGCACCAGTCTGCATTCCACATGCATCTACTGCCTGGGCCATGTGCACGACCCTCAAGCCTGCGATCTCTGCCACGCCTTCGATCCTCAGGTGTTGGACGATCGACTCTCACATCTACAACTGGGATGACCGGAAAAACTGCACCTGTTGGTCAAATCTAAGGATGCCCATCATGTCTCTGCGGCTACGAGATCAGCCGTCCAATTGGAGCATATGAAAGCTTTCGAGGAGGAGGCAGCTTATGCCGCCGAACAAGCCTCTTCATTGTCTGTTTTTGTTCCGCTCAGACTGGGCACCTCATTCTCTGGTTCCTTCAAAGAGATGTACCAGTCTCTCCCTACTAGAGGGGAGGGCCCGTCAGGTTCGCACACCTTCCGGTCCCCCAAAAAGGACAGAGCTGAGAGAAGAATCTTCATGTCAGTGCTCTTGGGACAGAGTGAGATCTCAGTCACAGGAGTCTCTACTTCGGTTGAAATTGCGGCCTCGGACACTGGTTTCATGGTACCCCCGTCAGGTCAGACGCAGGACGACTACCAGGTTTAAATTATCATTGACCCAATGTCGACCGATGAGGCCGACAACTCCTTGTTTTAGACTCCAGTCCTACCAACTGAGGAGGAGACCCAGCTAGCTGGTGCTTCGTCCTTGGTCACAGTCAGGGGCTCCTGCCAAGGAGTCTCGACCCGATCATGGTCTACCACACAAGCTGTCAGTCACCCTCACTCCCAACCATCCGCGGTAGGTCGAGAGTGACTCAGGTGGTCGATCGCTTTACCCGGACTCAGGGTCTGAGGATTCGGACCTTCATTCTCGTCCCTGTGATGACAACTCGATGAGTCTATCTACTGAGAGGGTCCCACAGCCTTCATGTGCATCCTCATCTCATCTCCGAATCAGTGGGGATGCCGTTAGAGCCCGTCGAAAAACGGTCCGAATACCCCTTCATTGACATCTTCATAAAAGGGAATTCCCTGTCTGAGGCCTTCCCAGTGGCCGAGGCCATAGTTATTCCAGCTCTGGAACTTTGGCAGCACGCAGCCGCCTGCCTTGCGCCTTCCGCTCATATGGCCCGCAAATACGTGATTCCCATCGGCGCCCCCTTGGGGTTTATACAGCATCCCTTGGCCGAGGGATTGGTAACCGAATCTGTGTTCTGGCACTCTGGCAATTCGGGAGACACAGATAGACCTCCGGATAAGGAGTCCAAAAAATTGGACCATATAGCCAGAAAGGTCTATGCTGCTTCCTCGCTTTGTCTCTGACAGGAGAGTTCAGTTGTTATGGCACACTTTTCCCATGCTCTCTTGGGCTCCCTGGACAAGGGGCTTCCTCATCTCCCCGCAGACCTTCAGACCATGGTCAGGCAGGTCCGTGATCAGGGCCAGGCTGTTGTTAAACAGCAACTCCAGACAGCACTGGATATCAGGGATTCTTGTGTCCAGTCAGTAGCAGCTGCAGTCGGCATGATTCTGGACCCCTGAGGAATCTCAATGCCATATCAACCTGCTGGCGCTCCGAGCAGTTTGGCTGGCACTGGCTGCATTCGCTCCATTCTTTCGGGGTCAAGTGTTTCAAGTTCAGACGGACAACACCACAACCATGTACTACCTCAACAAACAGGGTGACATGCACTCCCAGCCTCTACACAGGGAAGCGCTTCGCATCTGGACCCTCATGAGTTGACTGGCGGTAGATCTCCTAGCCATTTATGTGGCAGGAACCTCGAATCAGCTGGCGGACGCCCTCAGCCATGTGGGTGAGGCGTCCCACGAGTGGTCTCTCCATCCAGAGGTAGCTCACAGCCTGTTCTCCCAGTGCCGCACCCTCAGGTAGACCTGTTCACCTCCAGGGAGAACACCAAACTAAGGCTGTTTCATGCCCACCCCCTCTCAGCAGAGTTCGCTGCAGGGGAAATGCCTTCTCAAGGCCGTGGACCCCAGGCCTCTTCTGTGCCTTCTTTCCACTTCCCTTGGTCCACAAGGTGCTCCTCAAGATCAGGAGGGACAAGGCAAGGATGATCCTGGGAGCCCCCATACTGGCCTCACCAGTTCTGGTATTAAGATCTCCTCAGCCTCAGCACCAGTCTTCCAGTATGCCTGGACCTGATCTCTGTCAATCAGAACCTTCAATCGCTGCATCTGACGGCCTGGTTCCTAAGCAGCTAGAGTTCCAGGCTTTGGGTCTCTCCATCGATTAGTTGAGTCATCTAGGAAGGCATCGACCAGGAGGTGCCATGCCTTCAAATGGAAGAGAGTCTCTATTTAGTGTCAGGGCAAGGGCCTGGACCCTTCGTGCTGTCCGGTGGTTAGCATCTTCGACTACCTCTGGTCTCTCTCCAAAGGAGACCTTCGGCCTACGACCCTTTAGGTGCACCTGGCAGCCATCTCCGCTTACCGGGCACGGGCCGGTCAGCAGACAGTGGCACAGGAAAAGGTGGTCTGGTGTTTTTTTTAAAGGCCTCGACCACATATCTTCTCCGGTACGTGAACCTCCACCTTCGTGGGATTTACTGCTGGTTTTGGCAGAGCTCATGGGTAAGCCACTCAAACCGATGCACAGGTGTGAGATGTCACATCTGTCATGGAAGACCTCCTTCTTAGTGGCTATCACATCAGCCAGAAGGACTGGGGAACTACAGGCGCTCTCTGTCGAATCTCCCTGTCTGATCTTCCACAGGGACAAGATTGTCCTGCGCCCCCAACCGAAATTCTTTCGAAGGCCGAGTACGGGCTCCATACTTTGGATCTGAGATGAGCATTCTCTTATTATAAGGAGCGAACGGCTAAAGTTCGGGGAGAGGTTTGCCAGCTGTTTGTCACCTACACTGGCAGATGGATTACATCTGCATTGATCTCTGCTACCGGTTGGCGGGCATGGAGCCTTCGATTGATGATAAGAGAGCTCAATCCACCTGCCATATTGCTGCGTCGGTGGCTGCTTCTAGGGACATCCCTATCTGGGATATCTGCAGGGCTGCTACCTGGAAGTCAGCAAACACTTTCATTACCCATTACCACATCGACTTTGAGTCACACCGGGATGCTGGTTTTGGGGCCTCAGTTCTACAATCTCTGTTCCCTAAGTAGAGAGTGTGCACCTTGGCTCCATCCTTCCAGAGAACTGCTAGGAGTCTGCCAACAAGTGTGGTTAAGAACAACATATCCACATCCCTAGAAACACAGGTCACTTACCTGTAACAGTTCTAGGAGTGGTATATGTTGTTCATCCACACTGACCCATCCGACCTCCCCACCTTCAACGCACAACCTCTGCTTCCAGTGGGCAAGATCTGGCATCATGGGGCAGAGCCAAGACATATACGTACTGTATACATATGGGAGGAGCATGTTCTAGCACAAGGTGTGAGGAACTGGCTCTGTTTTTCGCTGACAAGGTGTCCTCCATCGGGGCAGAGTTCTCTCGTCGAATGCCTCTCGAAAGAGCTGCAGGGTCTGGCCTGAGTCGAGTTGGAGCACTCCTCCTGTCTAGGATGAGTTTGAGCTGATTGGGGTCGAGGAGATGACAGAGATGATCGCTAAGATGCAGACGACACACTGTGATTTAGTTCCAGGCCCAACTCGCCTTTTGGTTGAACGTTTGGACCTGATGGGTCCAGTGGTTGCGGAGGTAGTCTGGCATTCACTAAGGAGTGGGATCTTTCCTTTGTCCTTGAAAGAGGCCTTGGTTAGACCTCTTCTGAAAAAAACATATCTGTACCCAGACTGCCTCAACAACTACAGACCTGTTTCGAACCTCCCATTTTTAGGGAAGATTATAGAAAAAGAGGTGGCCGTTCAGCCGGAGAGATGTTTTGCTGCCTCCGCCTATGAGCCATTCCAGTCTGGATTTCGAGTGGGGCATAGTACAGAGACAGTCCTGGTGAGGTTGCTAAATGACCTCCTGATGGCAAGGGATAGAAGGGACCATACCATCTTGGTGGTTCTAGACCTCTCTGTGGCGTTTGATACTGTGGATCATGGGGTGTTACTTGACCGCCTGTGGTGCTGGTGTGTCCTGTCCAGAAATGTCATCAACTGGTTCAGATCATACCTCACAGAGTGCAGAGGGTGACCATGGGAATTTTCTCATCAAATCCAAAGTCTCTGTGCTGTGGTGTTCCGAAGGGGTTGGTCTTGTCGCCTCTGTTGTTCATGGTGTATATGCTGCCTCTGGGGGACATTATCAGGAGGTACGGACTGGAGTTTCTCTGCTATGCAGATGATACCCGGCTGTACCTTTCCTGTGGACCCAATAACCTGGTGTCAGACTCTGTATTTAACAGCTGCCTTGAGGAGATTCAGATGTGGATGACTCACAATTGGCTTAAGCTTAACCCAGACAAGACTGAGGTACTGGTGGTGGAGCCGGGTCATCAGGGCAGAGGGGGATGTGGGGCATTACCCCCAACCTTGTGCTCGGCGGTGTGCTCTTAGCCCCCTCTAGATGGGTGAAGAGCTTGGGATTATTCCTCGAAGGCGGCCTGACACTTGATGTTTAGGTGTCAGCTGTGGTGAGAAGCGGGTTCTGTCATCTCAGGAATATTTCCCGAATTTGAGCCCTGAACCCGCCTGAGGACCTGCCCACACTAGTGCATGCTTTCGTCACTTCCAGGTTGGACTGCTGCAACGCCCTGTACCTAGGATTATCTGTAGGCAACCTCCACAGATTGCAGCAGGTGCAGAACGCAGCAGCGAAATTATTGATGGGGGTGAAAGGAGGTAGCATATCACCCCGTCACTCCGCGAACTGCACTGGCTGCCGGTTCGGTGGAGAGGTGTCTTCAAGATAGGGCTATTGACCTATAAGACCCTGCATGAGAGGGGCCTGGCCTATCTGCAGGAGCTCCTTGTACCTTACCATCCAACCCAGACGCTCCGTTCTGCCGGGGGTGACCTTCTTGGGGTTCCCAGTGTTAGGCTGCAGCACTCTGGCGACAGAGCATTTGCGGTGGCCAAGCCTACCTTGTGGAACTCCTTGCCTGGTTATCTGAAGGAGGCCCCCTCGGTAAAAGCCTTTAAGAAGGAATTCAAATCATATTTATTTGTTCAGGCTTTTAACTGAATTTTATGTTTTAGTGGTCAGCATTTTAGTTTAGTTTATTGGTCTGGGAATTAATACCTTTGAGCCAGGGCTCTTTTACAAAGGTTCCACGTCACATAAACAAAAAACAATACATGTAATAACAAAAATGTTACATAAAAAAATTTGTTCAGCCATTTACAAAGGTAGTAATAAATCAATAACTATTTTTCCAAGAAAGAAAGATACTCAGAGGCATTTGAGGAGGAGTAGAGAGGGAAAAGTAGGAGGAGATAGAGGGAGAGGGAGAAGGAGAAGAAAGAGAGAAAGTAGGAGAGAGATTCAGTAGCAGACAGGACCAGTTAGTGGTATTCCGAGTGTCTTAGCCAATATGACGGGCCATGTTGAGGGATGGACAATGGAGGGATAAGCCTTTAGTCAAAGCAGTCACAGGAGCTGGAGGCAGAGAGGTGAGTGTAGAGCATGGATTTGAAAGCTCCCAGTGATGTGGAGGATAGAGGAGGTGAGCTAAGGGCATGGTACCAGGTTGGGGCCCTGTAGGCAAATGATCTTTGTCCCTGAGCAGTCCAGCATCTGGGGACCTGAAAAGGTTGGTGCTCAGATCTTCTGGTGGGACGCATGCCGTTATTCAGACAGAGTGGGTCTTGGATACACGGTGGAGTCAGTACCAGGATTGATTTTTTTTTTTGCCATCAAGCAGGTGAGATACACGAGGCGATTGGAGAGTTGTAACCAGCCGGTCTCAGAGTAGAGCTCACAGGTGTGGGTCAGTCTCTGTGCACCAGTGAGGAGTCGACATGCCTTGTTTAGTGCGGTGAGATGCGTCTTAGTGCCGTGGTAGTGGCTGAGCCATAGATAATTAGGCCATAGTCTATGATTGCGATAATGGAGCTTTGTATAGCAATCCTCAGGGCAGCTTGGTTAAGGAATTGGCGGTTTCGAAATAGTATTCCTAGGTGTTGGTTCACTGTTTTCGCCGTATTGTCTATGTGGGTCGTAAAGGTAAGACCGTGATTAAAAGTGATTCCAAGGTATATTGTCAGTGTCAGTGGCTCAGTAGGTAGCACACTCACCTCTGAGGCCGGGAGATCAGAGGGCTGTGGGTTCAGTTCCCACATCTGGCACTTGGGTTAATATCCCAGTACTGACACTGTAGTGCAGCATGACAGGGGTGCTGCACTTCTGAGGTGCCGTCCTTCGGATGAGACGTTAAACCGAGGTCCCATCTGCCTGGATGCGTGGTAGTTCAGGTGGATGTTAAAGATCCCATGGCGCTTATCGAAAAGAGTAGGGGAATTTCCCCCGGTGTCTTGGCCAAATTTCCCTCATTCACTAAAAATACCACCAACAGCTTCATCTGGTTCAAGGTCAGTTGGTATTCATCTGTTTCCCCCTCCCGGTCGTGCCTGAAAATAGGCAGGATTTGTCTAGTGCACTTACCCAGTCAACAAAAACTAAATAAATAAAAATAAATTTGAAGGTATTCACTTGTTCAAGTGTATTTCCAGTGTAAGTTTTAATAGTGAGTGGAATATGTCTATTTCTGTTTTGATGACTAGCGAAAAGCATGGCTTTAGTGTTTTGTGGTTTAGGACCAACTTATTTTCAAGGAACCACTTTTCGACACTGGAGAAGGTAATTTGCAGGCTCTGACGCAAGGGGTTGGGATCCTTATGGGAAGAGAGAATTACAGCATCATCAGCATATAAGATAAATTTTTCTGGGCAGGATTCAGGAGAGAGTTTAGGAACAGGCTAAAAAGGAGAGGGCCTAGGATTGATCCCTGAGGTACACCTGAGAGGACAGGTTTAGAGTCAGAGAGTACGTCAGAGATTTTTACTGCCTGTGAGCGTCTTGTCAGGTAACTTTTTACCCAGGCACCAGGTCCTTCAGCAAGCCCAAGCCTGGGCAGTAGTGAGATTAGTAAGCCATGGTGGACAGTATCGAATGCTTTTGTGAGGTCAGTGAAGACCGCTCAGGTTTGGCAGCCTTTGTCCAGAGCAGAGTGAACTTCTCCTGAGAAATCTAGTAGGGCCGTTGACATACTGTGCTCTTTTCTAAATCCCTGCTGCTGCATACAAAGTAAATTATACTGTAACCCCCCTGCAAATGGGGGTTCCCAAAAGACTTCCAGGAGCTTGCTTGAATGCTCCAAGCCTGAATGGTGTTTGGCATTTAAGCCATTTATCTGTGAGTGTTTTTAGAGCCTCTGGTATTGTCTCTTTAAGAGCTGTCTGCTTGCAGACATAATTAGTTTGTATGGGGACTGTGTGTTTCTTTGATTGAGTACCCTCAAGCTGCTGCTAATTCACTCCATTTTTGCAGTCACTAGGAGTGCAAAGGAACCTATCTGAAAGATGTAACTGTTTGCCAGAAACCATTTAGAGTAATAATGAGATTACAGTTTGTCTAACTCTTTCTTTGCAGTCAGAACTGTGTCTGCCTAGTTCCCATTCTGGTTTTGAACTGCTGAACTGGACCAATCAGTGGGGTAAGCTAGCTCTAAAATGGTGCCTTGGACAACTCAGAACTTGGACTCATAATCTGAGCCAGCCACAAGAGGATTGTATGGGCAGTGACTCTGGGAGATGTAGTTTAGGCTTCGCGCCTTTTTGGACCAACAGGAGCAGTCTATTGTGAGTGACAGCCAATCCAGTCAAGAACTGGGAGGAACTCAAAGGAAGTGCTCGGTTTTGTCTGTTGGAGTTTTTCAGTTTAGCTCTGACAGTGAAGAAGGAAGGAGCCCTGTGCTTTTTCAGTGTGCAGTTTTAGTCGGGAAACGTGTGTAAGGCCCAGAGTTCCGGTCTGCAGCTTGTGTAACTGCTTGTTAGGACTGAATCCGTCCTGTGAAGAGAAGAAACCAGGCTCACCCTGTAGAAGACTGGAGAAATAGCTGAATTGCACTCGGTCTGTCAGGAACTGAATCTGCTGTGTGTTCTCCCGGGTATTGTGCAGTAAATGCGATCGGGATAGAGATGCAGCCTGCCTGGTATAGTGCTTTCTTTTTACCATATAAATGTGTGAAGAGGTTTGTGTACCTCAAGTGAATCCTGCTGCCATTAAGTGACTTTTGCCTGTGACTGTTTACCATATAAATGTGAGGAGTCTCTTGGAGCTCAAGAGTAGCCCTGCTGACATTGAAGGACCCTATCTTGTTTGGAGGTCGTGAGTACTAATTCAGAGTCGCCTCCCTGTTGAATTGCCACATTAAATCCAAATGGAATTACTGTACTGCTGACTGTTTAACTAATTTTTCTTTTCTCTGTGTGAAAGGGCCCTACCAGCTGCCACGGTTTGGACTAGCCACTAGGGCTTGGGTACCCAGGGACAGTAACTGATAGGGATAGGCCTGTGCACAGAGCCATAGGTAGATGAGTAGAGTGATAAGCTAATTAACCTGATTTCCCCCTGTCCTTGTTATATCCCCCTAAATAAATCAGAGCTGCTTGTTTCAGCAAAGTTATACTGCCTGAGGTAATTGTCTATGTTAAAGTACTGTACTGTGATTGTTGCACTGTATCTTATTTCACAGGAGGTCCCAGTGCCGAATCAGTCCTGGGGTAAGTGTGTATACTGTGAAGGTAATTTGATATATTGTGAGCCACTAGTGGGAAGAAAGGGGGGTTGCAGTGTCCCAGAGGGCTGTGACCAAGTTAGTTTAACTATTGCAAACCCTGACCTCTGGGTGGAGGCACCCGCCATTGGATCCAGGCCCCTCAACCTGTTAGTGGCAAATCAGGCAGGGGTAGTAGCCCCTGGGATAGCGCCATCTAGGGGTTACAATACTTTTGCAGGTAGTCTGAGAGTTGGTCCGTCACAATGCGTTCAAGTGCTTTGGAGAGGGGTGGGAGTATTGATATAGGTCGATAGTTCTCTGGTATGGATTTGTCACCCCTTTTGAGCACTGGTGTAACTATAGCAGACTTCCATTTGTTGGGAAATTGACTTTGGCAAAGGGAAAGATTGAGAATTTTGGTAAGAGGGTGGATCACTTCGTCCAAGGTGAGAGACAA